>CM061465.1:8755000-10005000 GCA_030770085.1 Oryza coarctata
TCAAAATTCCAGATTTCTCCAAGTTCTCAGGGCAAGATAATGTATCTACGATGGAACATATTAGCCGATTCCTGGCTCAATGCGGGAAGGCATCGGCTAATGAAGCTCTGAGGGTCCGATTGTTTCCATTGTCTTTATCTGGACCAGCCTTTTCTTGGTTTTCTTCGTTACCTCCAAATTCAATCAGGGGATGGAATGATTTGGAGAAACAGTTTCATAAATATTTCTTTGCCGGACTTCAAGAGTTGAGGTTATCAG
The DNA here is from genome assembly GCA_030770085.1 of Oryza coarctata. Lineage (NCBI taxonomy): Eukaryota > Viridiplantae > Streptophyta > Magnoliopsida > Poales > Poaceae > Oryza > Oryza coarctata. Next base: position 8,755,259 of record CM061465.1, read on the forward strand.
ACTTAACATCGGTTAGACAAAGGCACGATGAATCCGTCCTGGAATTCATCCAACGTTTCTGAGATATCAGAAGCCGATGCTACAGCCTCATTTTAAGTGACGGACAACTAGCTGATTTGGCTTTCCAAGGATTGTTGGATCCGATTCGGGAGCGTTTCTCTTCACAAGAATTTGAAAGTTTGTCTCATCTACTCCAGAGAGTATCGGCTCATGAAAGCCAATTTGCAGGTGCCAAGAAAGAAAGGTTCCATCGGAAAGCCGATCAGCTACAGGTATATGCATCGGACTCGGATGATGAGGGATCTGATGCGGAGGAGAGACTGGCAGAATGGACCAGGAATAAAAAACCCGTATCATGTCCATGGATTAAGAAAGCAAATAAAGAAGAAAGATATGATTTTGATGTTAACAAAGCTGACAAGATATTTGATCTTCTCCTCCAAGAGAAGTAGATCCAGTTGTCACCAAACCATATAATCTCAGCTGCTGAAGAGCTCAGAAAAAAGAAGTATTGCAAGTGGCACAATTCAATATCTCATCATACCAATAAGTACAAGGTCTTCCGGCAACAGTTACAATCGGCTGTCGAACAGGGGAGGATCAAGTTCGAGGACAAAAGGCCGATGAAGGTTGACGGGCATCATTTCCCGGTGAATATGGTGATTGCAGGAACCTCAGGAGATCGGTCTGATGAAAAAAGACGCTGGAAGAGGTCAAAGGTTACTTCATCGGACTTAATCAAAAAATATTTTAGACTACAGGACGAAGAAAGATGAGCCACAACACAACAAGAAAGGTATAATCCACACTGGGGTTGTCTCTTTTTTCAGTAATGTTGGGATCAAAACATGAGGTTGCCGTCAATCGAGGACTGTACTGAATGCAATAAACCAGGATTTCGGTACTGTGACCAGAACCGAACGTTGTATGATCGGCCTTCCATCACTAGGACATCGGCACATAGCCGATTTGGGTCGATCAACAAAGGGCATGGTCAAAAGACAGTTAAGGACCAGGAGTTAAACAAAGGGTTATACTCCATGAAGGATCAGTGGTGTCCATCCGGGATTTTTACAAAGAATCAGAAGAGGAGGGCACAAAGGCTGCGACATAGAGAGCAGCATAAAAGACAACGGCAGGACCATGAAGAAGTCGATCGGAACCAGAAAATTAAGAAAGTATGGAAAGTAAAGCAAAAAGAGGAAGAGGCTGGTACATCGGCTCAGGCTAACATGGTATTCTTCTTGCCAATGGAATATAAAGCATATGTATCGGATGAAGAAAGTCAATAAGAGGATTTTGCCCAATTAATATTGGAACCGAGTCAAGCCATATTTGACAAACCAGAAGAATCCAAGCATCGGTACCTAAAGCCATTGTATATCAACGGATATGTCGATGGTAAGCCGATGGCAAAGATGCTAGTTGACGGAGACGCAGCCATCAATTTGATGCCGTATTCTATATATCGCAAATTGGGTAAGACGACTAGAGACTTGGTCAAGACAAATATGGTGTTGAAAGACTTCGGAGATAATCCATCAGAAACCAAAGGGGTACTGAATATGGAGCTAACGGTTGGAAGTAAGACATTGCCTACCACATTTTTTGTCATCGATAGTAAGGGGTCACATAGCCTACTCCTTGGCAGGGTTTGGATTCATGCCAACTATTGTATTCCTTCAACAATGCATCAAAGCCTCATACAATAGCAAGGAGACAAAGTTGAAGTGATCACGACTGATCAATCGACTAGCGTGGCAACAACTGATGTGCCATTCTAGGAAGCTGATGGATTCAACTGCCTATCCGGACAAATATGGGTGGGAAATTTCCTAGAGGTGACTGATAAAGAACTAAAGCCGATTCAGCAAGTCAGCTCGGATCCATTGTTTCCATGGGAACTTTAGAAGACTCCGAAGGGAAGTTAGGGCAAGGTTTTACGTCGACCGATGAGTTGGAACAAATAGACATAGGATCAGGAGACAAGTTGAGGCTGATGTACATTAGTAAAAATCTATGTGTTGAATTTCGAGAAAAGCTAATAAATTTATTAAAGGAATTCTAGGAATGCTTTGCTTGGGACTACCATGAGATATCGGGATTAAGCCGATCGATTGTGGAACATCGGCTTCCTATCAGACCGGGATATCGGCCATTTAGGCAGCCACAGAGGAGATTCAAAGCAGAGTGGCATGATGAAATCAAGGCAGAGATCACGAAGTTATACGATGTAAATTTTATCAGACCATGCCGATATGCTCAATGGGTATCCAATATTGTCCCAGTGAAGAAGAAAAACGGAAAGTTAAGAATATGCATCGACTTCCGTGATTTGAATAAGGCAACCCCTAAAGACGAGTACCCGATGCCGATGGCAGATTTATTAATTGACGCTGCATCTGGTCATAAGATTATTAGCTTCATGGATGGAAATACAGGCTACCATCAAATTTTTATGGACGAAGAAGATATCTACAAGACTACATTTAGGTGTCCTAGGGCTATTGGTTTATACGAGTGGGTAGTCATGACTTTCGGATTGAAAAATGTCGGTGCTACCTATCAAAGAGCCATAAACTACATGTTCCATGATCTTATCGGACAGCTGGTGGAGATATATATTGATGACGTGGTGGTGAAATCCAAAGGTATTGAAGAACATATAGTCGATCTACGAAAAGTGCTTGAGAGGACGAAGAAATACGGACTCAAAATGAATCCTCACAAGTGTGCTTTTGGCATATCGGCTGGACAATTTTTGGGTTTCATGGTGCATGAGAGAGAAATTGAAGTCAGTCAACGAAGCATCAGGGCCATCTAGACCATCGAGCCACCTAGCAACAAACTACAGCTCCAGTCCTTAATCGGCAAACTCAATTTTATAAGGAGATTTATCTCGAACTTATCAGGAAGAATTGAGTCGTTCACTCCTTTATTAAGGTTACAAGCCGATTAAGAGTTTGTGTGGGGTGATGACCAGCAAAAAGCCTTCGATCATATCAAGGAATACTTAAATTCTCCACCAATACTGATTCCACCGCGAAAGAGAATACTATTCAAATTATATTTGTCAGCTGATGAGAAGTCAATCAGATCAGTGCTTGTACAAGAGTTTGAGTGAAAAGAACGAGTAGTATTTTACTTGAGCCAATGACTTTTGGATGCTGAGACTAGGTATCCTGCTGTGGAAAAGTTATGCTTACATTTGTATTTCTCATGTACAAAATTAAGACATTATCTTCTATCGGCTGAGTGTACAGTGCTTTGCAAAGCCGATGTGATCAAATACATGCTATCGGCTCCAGTCTTGAGCAGGAGGGTTGGTAAATGGATATTTGCTCTGATGGAGTTTGATCTGAGGTATGAATCGACTAAGGCAGTCAAGGGACAAGCGGTAGCCGATTTTATTATATAGCATAGAGGAGTCCAAGAGAATTATGTGGAGCCGATCCCGTGGACGTTATTCTTTGATGGATCGGTTTGCAAACATGGATCTAGTATCGGTTTGGTGATTATTTCGCCTCGGGAGGTAAGTTTTGAGTTTGCTTTCACAATCAAATCATATAGTACAAATAACCAAGCAAAATATGAGACAGTACTCAAGGGACTTCAGCTGCTGAGAGAAATTGGAGCCGATACGATAGAGATCATTGGAGATTCTTTGTTGGTAATCAAATAATTATCTTGGGAATATGAATGCAAGGATGAAATTCTAAAGTCATACTATGAAAAATGTCAACAGTTGTTAAAGGATTTTAAGATAGTGATATTAGATCATATTCCTAGAGAGCAAAATACGGAGGCCAATGATCTTGCCCAGACTGCTTCAGGATATCGGCTGAACAGTAGAGTGGAAGTTGAGATAGCTGATATCGAGAGCTGTATGGAAGCTGATGATTGGAGATGGGAGATCGTTCAGTATTTACAGAATCCATCAAGATCGGTTTCCAGGAAGCTTCAGTACAAGGCTATTAAGTACATTCTACTTGATGAAGAGTTGTATTATCGATCAGTCGATGGAGTGCTCTTGAGATATTTGGGTGCTGAAGAAGCCGCGTTAGTGATGAGCGAGGTGCATGAAGGCATCTGTGGAGCCCATCAATCGGCTCATAACATGAGATGGATGATGAGGAGGGCTGGATACTTTTGGCCGAGTATGTTGGAGGATTATTTTAAATACTACAAGGGCTACCAAGATTGTCAGAAGTTTAGGAATGTGCAGCGAGCTCTAGCGTCGGTTATGAATCCGATAGTCAAGCCATGGCCGTTTAGAGGTTGGAGAATTGACATGATCGGCCAGATTTATCTTTCATCCAGTAAATGGTATAAGTTCATATTGGCGGCAACAGACTACTTTACAAAGTGGTTAGAAGTTATTCCCTTGAAGAAGGTTACTTCTAGGGACGCGATTGAATTCATCAAGAGATATATTATACACCGATTTGGAATTCCACAGACAATTACCACTGATCAGGGTTCTATCTTTATGTCAGAACAGTTTCAAAGGTTTGCTGCCAGTATGGGGATTAAGTTGCTAAATTCGTCACCATATTATGCTCAAGCTAATGGACAGGTGAAAGCTTCTAACAAGAGTTTAATAAAATTGATCAAGCGTAAGACTAATAAACAACCACAGAGGTGGCATGTCACTTTGAACGATGCGTTGTGGGCCTATCGGATGACGTGTCATGGATCTACCCAGGTGCCACCATATCAGTTGTTATACGGTCATGAAGCAGTTCTTCCGTGGAAAGTTAACATCGGCTCTAGGAGGGTATCTTTACAAGATCAGTTGACAACCGATGATTATTACACGTTGATGACCAATGAGCTTGATGATTTAACTCAGAGTCGATTAGAAGCATTTAAGAAGATCAAGAAAAACAAGGCTAAGGACGCTAGGCATTATAACAAAAAAGTAATGACCAAATCCTTTTCTAAAGGAGATCTCATTTGGAAGTTAATTTTACCGATTGGATCTAGAGATATTTTGAAAAATGGTCACCGAATTGGAAAGGACTTTATCGGATCAATCGGTGTGTGCCTGGCAATGCTTACATATTGGAAAGTCTCGAAGGAGAGAAGTTTACCAAAGCGTTTAATGGCAAATATTTAAAAAAGTATTATCCTAGCGTGTGGGTAGGCACTTAAATCGGCTGAGCATAGCCAATTCAAGACAGATAAGGTTTCAGAGGTAGTTCCAGCTGATGGTACCATCCGTGTGATCGGCTGGGGCATAGCCGATGGACAATGTATGGAAGTCGATATAGTTTGTATCGGTTACATACAGCCGATATCGTGGAGATATCGCCTTTAGAAAATATATATACACAACTTCTGTTGATCAAGTTGATTGAAGTTTAATGAAAAAGTTAATGTTCAAGATGACATCTGGATTTCTCCAAGGCTAAAGTTTTACAAAAATTTCTTAATGGCCTCAATCGTGCGCAGATGGATTTGATCGATATCATTGATAGCGCGGATATCATCCTCGTCTAATCCGGGGATAGTTTTCAAGTTCTTGTGCCGGCAAACTGCTAGGCGCACTTTGTCTGCTACCTTGGCCTCTTGGTTTTGGATCGACTTTGGTAGGCCGATGAGATGGGACTCGGTGAAGTTGATGTCTTCATGAACCTTGTTGAGTTCCGCCATCAAATCGGCTTCTCGTTTCTTCAAAAGGCCAAGCTTGGTGTTGACGTGTTGAAGGTCAGCTGACATTTCATCAAGTTTCTTCTTTTCATCAAGGGCAGTCAGCCGATCGTTGTGAGCCAGGTGGCTTTGCTCAGCGCGATCGGCTATGCGTCGTCTTGATGCAGTTAGCTGGGTCCTTTGGAATTCCAAGTAAGCAGCAGGCGTGAGTGCATCCGACAGTTCCACAGGCAGAAGGTGTTGAATTTCTACAAGTCTTCCCCGGATCGACCCGCAATCTTCCACCAGTGAGTCAATCGGAACCTCCAGCCGATGCATAATATATGACAACTGCTCACGTGCATCAGCTGGCAAAAATGGTTCGATCGCTGTGCTGATGGCTGAGTCTTTCTCTGCTTCTAGGTATTTGCCAATGTCGAAGGAGAACAGATCGGCTAATGACTGCATAACAACATTAGCAAGCATGGAGATCATAAGTCAAGAAAAATGACATGTATGATGGACGTACTTGAGAGACAGTGTGAGCAGTTCTTGTGCGGGTACCAGCTTGATATGGGGCAGTGTGAGTAGATACCAAAACTTCAGAGGATACCATCGGCTCAGCCCCAGTAACAGGTTCAACGTTTGGACCTCAGGAGCCGATGGTTCAGGCTGCAAAGCGGAGGTGTCAGGATAAAACAAAGGCAACAAAGAACTGATGCTGACACATACCAACGGAGATGCGGAAGGAGTTAGAATTGCCGTAGGAAAAGGGCTTCGCGAAGCCGATGCAATGATGACAACATCGGCGTTGGGTTTCTATTTCTTAGAAACCAATCAAGTAGCCGGTTTCTTGCGCTTTGACCCTGACACCTACGACACTCGGAGGAGAGCCGATGGAGGTGGACCGCTTTGCCCAAGGAGGGATCTGGCCGATGGAGGTTGATAGATAATCAGCCAACCACTTGCGCTGGTCGAAGGTACGTCTTTGTCGCCAGCCTGTGGAATCACGGGAATCAAGATATAGTTGAAATTCAATACGATAAAGACATGATAGTGAAAGAAGGATTACCTCTTCATCAGATTCCACGTAGTCGGGATTGAGGTGAAGGCAATAATGTTCAGCTGATAGACTATATAAGTGTCTTCCCCATTCTGACCACCATCGAGCAAAGATTTTGGTATTGGATATGCAGGGCTCGAAGGTGGAGATAGTCCCTAAGGATAAGTTCGATGTCATCGAACTAAGTTGATCATACTCCAAGCCGCTTTTCACTTCTCCACGGGCTCGGAGCTTGCCGATGAAGAACAAGCCGATGGGGAGTTGGCCGAAGCCCAACTGACGAGTACTAACCGAAGGATGGTAGAACTCGTATGATGGATATTGGGATCGGTCCATTGAAAATCCGATCGGTAGAAGATAAGGAGTTATGGAGGATAAAAAGATGGTCTTCGATTCTTCATCGGCTAAGGCATTCATCGGATGAAACCTGGAAGGCATTTCAAAGGACGAGTCATCCTCGTACGCGAACCAGATGGTGACCTCTTTGGTAAAGCCGTAGTAGAAACACTTAAACCATCGGCTGAGTCCGAGGGAGTCATTTTACTTCCAGGAAGAGCCGATAAAGCTTCACCCAGTGAAATGCATCGGCGTTAGCTAGCCTCGTTTTCTTCTGGGTAGTCAGTCGGGAATGTCATGTAAGAGAAGGAGGGCCTGGCAATGACTTTGGAGGTGTAGACGTTCAGCCAAAGTTGTATAAACCACCAGGGTCCACCGATATGTCCGACTGGATGGCCTGTTGACAGCTTGGTCGCAACTTGATGGAGCAGATGATAAGTTGCTCCGAGAAGATAATGCCCCAAGGGAATTTGGCGGTGATCGGCCAGGAGCTCTGCCAAACATTGCATGTTCGTTGTTGGACCGAGAGTCAAACCACCAAAAAAGAATCGTTCTAGCCAAAGATTCAAGAACGCTACATGTTCACGTCGATCGACTGGGCCGGAGGATTTGTTATGCAAGGAAATGTACTTAATCCAACCTTCGACATTCTTGGTGTTTAGTCGATACTTAGGTTTGAATCTGAGGCTGAAAAGGTTCATGTAGTGGGTGGTGTTGAGGCAGGTCAATATAGTAATATCCATCAAGGTGGGGGTCATCGGCCCATGTCCGAACATGAAGGCATTCAAGATGTCCGATCAGAAGTAAGAAGCCGATGCAAGCAGAGGTTTGTTCCTTTCCATATCGGCTAAGGAAAGGTTAATGCAATGGTCTATTTCCATATCCTCCCATAAAGTCTTTTTAGAGGTAAAAACCCTAAGGTACCAGTTCCTCCATTCAGGGAGTTTGCTAAGCTAGGATCTAAAGCTGTGAGCCCAATCGGTGATGGCCATGGATAAGTTCTTGAACGGAATCTTTTCTATTTTGGAGTTGATGAAATCAGTCAGATCCTCGCTACCCATAGGGCTAAGAAAGAAGCGACCGGGGCAGTCAGAGATTGGAATAGCGATCTGGCTCTTAAGATCCTACAAAAACCAGAACCCGACTACTAATGAGAAATCGGGATGGGGAAGAATCGTGTAAAACATAGGATGAAAGAGCAGATAATGGTTACCTCATGGATTACATGTGTGGAAGCCATTGCGCAAATGAAGGAGTAGCAACCGATGAAGAAATCTGCGAGAGCTCGCCTTCAGTCTTCTAAGCCCGTCGAGATTCGCAGAAATTTGCGGATGCCTGTGGAGCTCGTCGAGGTTTAGGGTTTTTGATGAGAAGAAGTGTGTGGAAGAAGGCTGAGGGGATATATTTTATAGAGGCGGAACGACCTAGGCAGAGATCTGAGCCGATTAATGCGGGTTTTAACGGGTCATCCTAGTTTGCGGAGGTTTCTAACGGCTCAAAATTTCGTAGTCTGTTGGCAAACTCCGAAATTGGGGGGCATATGTTAACGCTAAAATCTGGACGATCCGATCGCGCTAAAGTCGATCGGCTAAGGGATTCGATGAGGCTAAAGCCGATTGGCTGAGAGGTCCGATGGAGAGTTTAATGTAGTCATCGGTCGATGGAGATACTGAGACAAAGCCGATGGAGAACTGTAGAAAAGCCGATCAGATTAGTAGAAGATTGGATCGACATAAAGACAGAGGATTGTCCAATCGGGATCAGGTCCGAGAAGCCCGATGGAAGGAAGGAAAAGGATCGGCTTGGCTAAAAGAAGGTCCGATAGCTACAGTGGAGAAGCCGATCAGGTTGCAGTAAAGGAAGACCCGGTTACAAATTAGAAGATTATTCAGATGAAACCGGGTTTGCGGAAGAGCCGTAGACTCCACGGCAGGATGCTTAATTTTGTAAATTGTAACCTTACTCAATTAGGGAGGTTTAGCTGGTTAGTTAACTGCTTTAGGAATATTTTCTTTTGTTCTTACTAGGAAATAATGTCCGATGGTCGTAGACACGTCGGACTCTGTCTGTAAATCCAGGGTATAAATATAGACCCTCTAGAAACATGTAAGATATCTCTCGATCATATACAAATTCGGCGCATCGCCACCCTAGTTCATCTAGATTTTACCAGTAGGTTTATGCTCTCGACGCAGGGCTGCATCGGTTAAGTCTGATCTCCGACGAAGGGGTAAGTCCCGCCATCATCCCGATATGTCCTGCTCTGTCTGAGGCTGCATCGGTTAGGTCCGACCTCTTAGGTCGATCGGATGTATCGCATCATGTCCGTGCTGGACCTATCGGCCCGTTAAGCTCCCTCTGTCGTCGTTAGTTTCGTGCTGCATCGGTTAGATCCGACCTACGGGGTTGACGACAGTAGATCGAGTTTCAGGTCTATAGGCTTATGCACGGCGTATCATCGGGGTGCTAGCCGATGAGTTATACATGCTCTGTGCTATACGCCCAGCGCATCGGCCCCTCGGCCAATACGCATCAGCCTTTAGAGGCGTCCCACGACGCGTAACGCCAAACATATCGGTCCCCCAGCCGATACGCACCCGCCTTCAGAGAGGCGTCCCCTCATCGGCTCAGTTAGCCGATGGTTTCGTTCCTATCCTTGCTACGACATACCCGATCCGGCGTCCTCCGTATCATCGTCACTGGCCCTGGCCTCGTACTGTCTCGGTTAAGTCTGATCTTCGAGGTTCGGTGTTGATGGCGCTGCCACAGCGGGTGACGGGTCTCATGCTGTCATATCCGAAGTGACATCGACTTTGTAGCCCGTGCCTTCTTACGCTAATCATCGCCTAGGCCACATACGCACTCATCGGTTTTTCCAGCCGATAAATCACTGTTCGACTGTCCGAAGGGATCCCATGTGTCTCACCATCCTTTACGCACACCCTGGTCCAAATAAGTGAGAGTAAAATCCTATTTTCTATAAGGCGGTCCAAATAAGTCTTTTTTATCTTCTTTTCTTGTCTGGTAATGCCGCATTGCTCGCACGCTAGAGCAGTTGCCGGGCGAGCGAGCGTGGCGACAGCAAGGCAGCGCGTCGACCTACTATACAAGCGAATTACTGATTGGGTTATTAATCATTACGGGTGACCAACAAACCGGTGCCGTGTTCAATTCCAGGCCAGTAACCGGACAGTTTTTTGCAATGATTTTTTTTCTTCCGATTCTTCAGATTATCACAACTTTGATCATCATTCCTCATACGCTTACCTGCTGCTAAAGCTGCAGTAAACCATAGCTGCCACAGCTCTATCAGGGTCCATGCAATGAGTACCGCCAGTATTTTGATGCCCCTTATCTGAGGTTGCGTTCGTAACCCTTTTTTTAGATTTTTTTCTCACTTTTCATAAACTGTTAAACGTATATTTTTAATTTATCATAAAATTAATTTTTAACTTTATAGTAGCTAATTCTATTGTTTATATATTAAATAACTATCACAAAAATTAGATAAATCTTTTATCTTTTAGCTATCTTAAATACTACCTTAAGCTACGTTCAACAGAGCTAGACAATGAGGATTTTTCCACGACTTTTATATACACACTTCACTTTCCAAACTACTAAACGACATATTTTATAAAAATTTTCTCATCTTAACTTTCTGAAATAAATTGTTTGTCTATTAAAAAAATCAAATAATCTTTCATCTTACAGCACAGACTTAATCCATATCCATTGATCGATAGCGTCCTTCCAGGAAACGGGAAATGAATAGGACACGTACAACTTCATCATGGCCATGAGAATTTCCTCCCCTTTACTTTTAAAAAAAAATGTCATTGAAAGGTTTCGATCGCCAAGATAAATTACACCCCCTACATGTACCTTATACATGATGAATGTATGAGGATGACTTTACATTTGAATTGGCTACAGTTACATGGACGATAACAAGTTATATACATAATTACCCTTGTCAGGAAACTCTACATGCTGGCTACTCTAGAGGGGGCTTCTGTAGCAATGTTAGGTTCTCCATCCAACTTCTCCGACTGTCGTAGCTGAAATATCACAAGTATCTTTTAGGAGCATACAAACAAGTGAAGCCAGAGAGATCAACCAAATATACAGGCTAGTCTTAGTAATTAAGACTTATAACACTACCATGATAAGAGATGCAACTGTTTGCTTGTTCTCCCAAAAAGAACAAAAATATAAACCATTGTCCCTAACTAACTGAAAAATCAATAGTGATGAAGAAAAGTGACAGACTAGCTTGTAAGGCCCAGGGGGAATGTAATGACTTTTTATGCATATTTAACCCTAACTAGAAGTCATCCTGATATGAGCGGGGAAATTCACAAAAATAACCGGACAAATAGAAACTGATAAATTAGCATGCCTCTAATGTATGCAAACCAATTTCTAACCATCTTAAAATATAACGGGTGTAGCATGAAATGCTGCATAGAACAGGTTCTCAATCTCAACAATGGTGCTAAATGGTCAGGTGTGCAAGAGTGGGCTTTGAGGTAACATTTGAACAAAAGACATTTAGCAGTAGCAGTGTGTATAGCAAAATGATAATGATGCTCACCATAGATTCTTTTTTATGTTCATCTAGGTAAAGGTGCAATGCTCCTTCTCCACAAAGAATCTTCGCTCCAAAACCATGCTGATTCGTAGATCCAACAGATTCTTCATCAACAACAACTGCGTCTATTTTGTCTTTACCAGTTCGTGTTTCTGGAATCTACAAGAAATTTTGTTCGTTGGAATGGTTAATGTAACAACAGGATTTTTGGCACATTAAAACTGAAAACAGAATCAACTATTCAAACAACGTAATGGAACAAATTGACAACTAAATATGTTAATACAAGATATCTACTACAATCAATTCCCTATGCAGGAGTTCAATATGTGCTCCATCTAAATTGAAAGCTCAGTCGATTAACGTTCTAAAACACAAAGACAAGGAAAAAAGTATAGAGCATGGAAAAATATTTTGATTGTGAAAATAATATGGAATTACAGCTACATTTCCTCTAATAAATTCATGTGGTTGGATATCTGGGGCAATGGGCATTGGTTTTGGTTCCCTTATGGGGTATGGCTCTTAGATCAGAGCATAGTTTCATTAGTTTGACTAATTAAACAGTGCTTGTGATTTGACTTGAGCCAAAAACAAATGCCCAGCAGAGGATCATTTTTCCTTTTTGTAGATTCAATGGTTAAGTGACCCTGCAAAGCTAGAACTGAATAATACAAAAACTCAGTATTCCAAGTTCATGATGCTGTTCCAAATTAAGATGTCCTAAAATGTTATAACAGCACAATTGATGAATTTCAGCACACAGAAAGATAAGAATATATACCTCATACATTGCTTCAGTAAATATACTTTCTAATATGGACCTTAAACCTCGAGCTCCAGTGTTCTTAGCTATTGCTCTTTTGGCAATAAGAAGTAAAGCCTTCTCAGTAAAATGCAACTTGACCTACAACAAAATGGTGCAATATGAGAACATCTATTAAAAGGTTGTACTTCAGTATATTATGACTGCTAACAATGTTCCAAAAGTTAAAAGAACGCAGTATTCACTTACATCATTCATTTCAAACAACTTTGTGCACTGCCTGCCTAGATCATTCTTTGGCTTTGTAAGAACCTGCAGTGAACAAGTGTTAAGGAAGATCAATTAATTCATCTATTTAGGAACTAGAATGCTTAACAAAGTATAAGGAAATAACATTTGAGTGTGGCTAAATTGTATTTTTAAATTGCATTTCACTCAGACATAATGCCTATTGGAGTATACAACAAATGTTTTTTTTAAACCAGCTTGTGAAAACAATGTGCAAAGCTTTTGCAGTCATAAGACAGATATACAGTGACTGAATCTTATGGTAGAGTTAATAAAAAATATGCATGAACAAATTTGAACGTACAGCTAAATTCTTGGATAAATGCTCAATAAGTACATAGAAACCTTCAAGAAAACTAGGATAACCAATAAAAATTTGAGCATGTAATTGAAACAATAATAAATTGAAGCAACATGTGCCCTTTGACAGAAAGAAGAATTAAGGAGAGACAATTACATGCACGCAATGCAAGTTACCTCAACAAGCTGGTCTTCACTAAGGGAAGATAGACTAACAAGAATGGGAAATCTACCAACAAATTCTGGGATCAATCCATATGCAATGAGATCACCACTTTCAACCTGCATATATTTTAATGAAGAACCTTAAATATTTCAAAGGATTCAAGCATGCAAGCATAACAAAAACAACTAGATATATTCTACTACACTCACTGATTCAAGTAACGAAGATGTGGTCTCAGCATTTATAACACTCCCACTCCGCATATTTGAATGAATTGGTGATAGGAAACCAAGGAAGAATCATGTCTCCTATTAAAGATTCAAGTGACACCTAAAGTAAGAAAACTTGAAAGACTTTTCAGGTAAAACATAAATGTTGCAGGATATCTGAAACCTTTCGGAAATAGTCTTCTCCAAATCAACAAAAGCACCACCACAAACGAAGAGAATGTTTTTCGTATCAATCTGCAATGCAATACAAAACAACATAAATTCATATTGAATAATTAAATAAGAAGAAATGAAGGTTATGTCAAAGCCAGCTGGTTGACAGTATGTAAGGCGTGTAAATAAATATTTTGGTTAACATGACACATTTAAAAGGGGCAATGAGTATTCCCATTACTCAAAAAGATGTTCATGAAAGGAAACTGAACAAAACAAAAAAAAAACAAGACATTCTTTGTTTTAGACTGCAGAGCAATCACACAAGAAGGTATCAGAACACGCATGGTCTATTTTCAGACAATGAATTATTCAGCTCAGAGAGACCACAATATCCTACTAGATGCATGGAACAAAACAGAGCTGCTCTGATGTTAGACTAATATAACAGAAAGCAAAATGACAAAATGGCTTATAAAGATACCTGGATATTGTCACCCCTTGGGTGCCTTCTAGCCCCTTTCTCAGGAACACTAACGACCTATCTTCACAGCATAAAAACAATTGTAAGAAGATCAGTAATTAAAGACCTTACCATGTATCATCATTTTTAAAAACACTAAAAAAAACTAAGGCTACTATCCCATGAACAACTAACATGGTAGACACCTAAATGTCTCAAGGAGATATGTGCATATCAGCACAAATTGAAGGAAATAGCAGCTTTATGAACTCTATGAAAAAGCCAAAATGGGGGGCCAAGAACATTTTACTGGCCGATAAGTATGCTGATCATCATGGATTAATCCATGTTGAATCATGGAATTGTATGGTAATCATGAAAATTAGAAAAGCAGAGCACCAAAACCCCTTAAATGGACTTGTGGTTCTTCTGTTTGAATGAACGTATATTGATACAGGCACTCGCAATAGATTTTACATGATCAGAGGCAAATAAGCTATTGGTGCAGTGGTTTGAACAACTTAATGTATTTTCCAGGTTGCAACCATGCATACATGCTGGAAAGTCAAAGGTAGTAGGTTATCAATAAAATATGCAGTACATAGTTCAAGATAACAAAAGATTATGAAGCCACCAATAAATTTTAGCAGCTGGATGGGGCATAACTAAAAAGTATCCTGGACCAACTCAATAACCCATGTACTGCTAGCAAATCATAGCAACAAACAACTTGGCACACAAGGTTAAGCAAATTATGCCATTCATATTCCAAGATAGCGATCCATCTCAAATAAGATTTGGCATCAGCCAGCTATCAAACATCCTAACTGGACTGTTCCTTGAGTAGAAATTGGGGCGTAACAACCAACAAAGAATGACAAGCTCACCATTCCCTCAAGCATTTTTAGCAGTGCTTGTTGAACACCTTCACCTGAAACGTCTCTACTATGGTTGATGCTTTCAGCCTGCAAGATCTTGTAACTTCAAAATCCAAACAATAAATATATGATGAATTCAGAACATAGCTCTCCTCTAATACCAGTACCTTTTTTGTTATTTTATCAACTTCATCAATATATACAATCCCTTGCTGAGCAGCCTGGGCGGGTTCAAAAGAGAACAAGAAAAGCTCTATCAATGAAGAGGCTATAATATGCTAGCACCAGCACTGGTCAAAAGAAGTTTCAAACTCATTGTCTTAGTTTCTGTAGAAAACTTAATGAAGAACTTAATTCATTTCCTAGAAAGAGCATTTTAAGATAAGTCTGAGCTTCTTCCAGAGAAACATCATTTAGAATAAGAGCCTATTAGAATCATATATGTTTATTAAAGAAGTCTTGACCCCAGGTTCAACACAAAAGACCGACTAGATAGTAGCTAGATGCTTAGATTTCTTGCAGAGAACAAAAAATGGCTTCACTCAAGTAACAAAGCCAAAATGAATTCGAGAAATAAATCTTCTCCTTAAGATACTTATGTAAAGGTCATTTTATGATGTGCTGGACTTAAGACCACAATCTTGATAGCCACAGTTGTGAACATACATGCAGGTATGACATATGCCAAGTGTTAGGAGCATGTGGAACAAAAGCCACATTAACATAGAAACAGTCTGTTAGCTAAGTCATAATGCGCAACAGCCACATTAACATAGAAACAGTCCGTTAGCTAGGTCACAATGCGCAACAAATCTTGCTAGGAGAACTAAAAGGACATAAATTATGAGCAACTCCTATTCTACAGAATAAAAGAACATGATTAGAATTTTCAGGCAAGTGTTATCACAAATTTTCTTGATTATCATAACTGTACGTTCAAATCTAGCCCTTATCCAAATTTCTATTCACCCTTTTTTGTAACATGAGATCTTGTGACTGGGAAGCAGATTTGAATGTCGCATATATGTTTTGTCCACCTTGAAGTATCATATGGCTATAGTCACTTTCAGGGTGTTTTGAGTTTTGTTTAACTCTTGACATATTTAGGAGCTCATCTAGATAATGAGAGATAATTTATATGTTAAACTGCTAACACTTATGCTAATGGTAGAAGAAAAATCATAAGGTACTCCAAGCAAATATCACAAAACATAGTAATAAAAAGGAAAGTCTATAAAGTTAAAGAAATTAACCATACCACTAAGAGCTTATACAGGATAGATTCAACATCCTCACCAACATATCCAGCCTACAGAATAGAGAGATGTAGTTAAAGAGAAAGTAAACTCCTGAGCACCAATATGAGCATTTATTTAATGATTAAATCAAGCTGTCATACAACAGTCTCAAACTTAGAGTTACATTTTTCATATACTATGATAAAGAACTTTATGAAAAATATGCCACCTAAGAAGACAGAACTCGTTACAACTCAAAGTAGAGGTAGAGCAATTAAAACATATATATGGCTATGAGTAAGCATTTTATGCCCAAGAAAATGATCAGAACCTTCAGAAGACAAAAGTTACATTAAAAAAAGTATAGAGTACATATCACATAGACATGGATCTAACTGGTACAAGTTCACTTAAGTACCAACAATCGTTTCTAACCTCACGATATTACTCTCCTTTCAGTAAAGCGGAACAGAAATAGAATAATTGGATGGCCATATCAGGACAAGAGAAAAATGCAAAGTTAATGAATTAATAAGTAAAGATAATTCAGCTAACCTGAGTGAGGGTGGTTGCATCAACTATGACAAATGGCACATTCACAAACCTTGCAAGTGTTTTTGCCAGCAATGTTTTCCCTGACTTTGGGAAAAGATTGTAGAATCATATAAGTAAAACGTTGATGAGAAATACATAATATCTACTATCATCTTATTCGTGGAATAAAAAAATATGTGCATGAGAGAGATAAAGAACATATGTAAATATTATTGCATGGCATGTAAAAGAAAGAAAGTGAAAATTCAAATGGTAAACCAACCATTAAGTACAGATATATTAAGAAATTTTCAAATGCAGTCTCATTTGTCCTCAGTTTGGTGTCATCGTTTCTACAATACATTAATGTCTATACCATATCATTATTCATAATCAGCAGTGCCTACTATTGATCATCAAGAATCCTGTTGATTTACACAAGAACGTTTTTATATAGCAACACAATTCTCCATTAAAACAATTTTTCATTATGTGTTACAAATATTGCAGCATACAGCACTAATAGACTGAATGATCAGTGCGTGTACCCGAGCCTGTCAGACCCATCACAAGGATGTTGCTTTTCTCAAGCTCCACTCCATCAGTATCACTCGCACAAGAATCGGTTTCACTACAATCTCCAGCAGACCTACAGTCCACATTTTAAACCCATTTTACCACCTGACAGAATCCACAAAGCAACTCTTGCAAAACTGATATTTACACAACAACAACCTGCTAGAGAGTAACTCGCAATGTATTCTTTTATAGTGGTTATACACTGCCACAGACAACACCTGACAAAAGACAAAAGAAGTTTATTGTTTCAATTTACCGGACAAAGCACACAAGGGTCATTAACAACAACAACAACATAACCTCTACGATACAAAACTAGACTAAGAAATCCCATTATGCACAAACTATCATTGCCCAGTGCAAAGAAAATTGTATATCTACCATCCTAAAAGAGTGGATTCACTAGAATGCCATCACTCAAATGGGCTTCATTAAAATGGCACTCTCAACCAAGCACCATATGCCACAATGCCATTTTCATCCTTTTTGGCGAATAGAAATGTTTTTGCACTCTTGTCAGTTTTTTTGGATGGAATTGCCCCTACACACGTTGGTTGAACCAGACCACGTTTCCTTCTCCTAGTCACGCCCGAATCAAGAAAGAAGACGCCCTGTCTCCACCACGGCTGCCCTGCCCCCTTCCGACGCTGCCACCATGGGCCCTCAACCAGCCACTTGAGGCCACTGCGATCAAGAACCACCCTGCCATGCTCACCAAGGAGCCTCTTGACCACTATGCCGAGGTCCCCGATCCTCACCTCCTTGTCATCAACAAGCTTGGCGAGCTCGGCCTCCAAGGGCAGGACCTTTGCCCCCGAGAGGGCCAGGAAGCCGTTCATCAGGATCCTCCGGATTGTCTCCTTGAGCACCGCATCTGGGCCGGCGTCGCCGAGCACCGGGTTGCGGCGTGTTGGCTTGAGCATAATGTCTATCACCTTGCGCGCATCATCCCCGCTGGCACCAGCAACGGAGGCGGTGACCGCGAGGCGAGGGTTGATGTAGGTGTTGGCCACCGCACCGGCACGTAGGAGAGGAGAAGGGAACGGGGAGAGTGGGCTGGGCGCAGCTGTTGGAGTGGAGGCCACCACGGCGGTGGAAGGGGATGGCAAAGGGGCAAAGAGCGACTGCTTGATGATGGACTTGATGGCAGCGGATGGAGCAGGATGCCTTCCTCATGACATGGCTGACAGAGGGGTTGTCGAGGATGGACAGCACCAACTGCTCGAGCTCAACCTTGACAGTGAGCAGCTGCTGCGCCGCCTCAGGGCACCCCCGCCGCTGCTGCGCCTGCGCCCACTTGAGCTCGAGCTCATTCGACACCAGTGGCACCGCCCCCTGCACTACCGCGGCCACCACCGCCGGCAGCAGCCTATCCAGCGTGATGGAGAAGCAGAGCTCGAGCATCTGGCAGTACAGTGGATGCACCCCCACCACCGTGCCACCACTGCCCCCACCACCGTTCGCTCCCCAAGGGGCAATTCCATTTGAAAAAACTGATAAGGGTGAAAAAACATATCTATTCACCAAAAAAGATGAAAATGGCATTGTGGCGTATGGTGCTCGGTTGAGAGTAGTATTTTAATGAAGCCTATTTGAGTGATGGTATTCCAGCAAATCCAGTCTTTTAGAATGGTAGATATAGAATTTTCTCCCCAGTGCCCAACCATACTATCAACACTGTTTTGCAGTACCAAGTGAGGCTGAATCCCTAATCCATATTCCATACTAGACAACTCCACAAAGAGTGGGAAGCACAAAAAAACATAAATAGTTTAAAGGTTCACCTTCTTGGCGCGCTCCTGGCCGATGACGAACTTATCGAGCCCACGGCAAATCTCCTTGGGCGTGGGGAACCGTCGCCCCAGGTTGGAGCCACCCCACCCGGCACCACCCCCCTCGTTCCCATCCGACCCGTCCCCACCACCAACACCCGCCACATCGATCCTCCCGACTTCCGCCCCGCGCGCGCCGCCGGACGCCGCCTCCCAGGGCTGCCGCCAGATCTCCGGCGGCTCCCCGCCTCCACCCGACGCGCCGCCGGCCCCTCTCTCAGAGATCACATCCCACAACGGAGGCGCCGCGACGGCGCGCGGCAACGTCATCTGCTGCTTCTGGCGCCGACTCAAGTACGCTCAGGGGCGGCGCAGCCCGGGGCTCAGGCCCTGCTCCTCGGCCGCCGCCGGGTGGCCCGCGTGGATGCGGCGCGGGAGCGGACGGCGGCGGACATGGTGGGAGGGGAATGGAGGCGGAGGTGGTGGTTTCGTGCGGGGAAGAGAAGCCGGGGGTGCGTAGGAAAAATATCTGTGGATTTTTAGGGCAGGTCGCCGTCCGTCCGCCTTGCCCTGGAGAGTAGAGAAATGTTAGCTTTGTCAGCATGATACTAGCGTGCTAATCACTATTGACCAAGGTGACAACTAATATTAGTGTGCTAATTGTCCTAGATTATTCATTATTAGTAGGGTGGATAAGAATGGCTTTATAATGAAACCTGGGATGTTGAAAAGAAATCATTTCTCCCTCCGTCCTACTCTGAATTTGGCGGGATGCGTTGCCTTCTACTCCCTCCGTTTCACTTTTATGCATGTTTTGAGCCTTTTTAAATTTAAAATATATAACAATATATTTGATAATAGATTTAATGAAATCAATTTGATGTTGTACAATATTTTTCTATAACCTTGATTAAATTTAAAAAGATTTAATTTAGGACATACCTAAATTAACTTATAATATGGAGTAATTTAGATAAGATAAAAGGATTATATTTTTTCTACGGTAAAAACAGAATAGTCCTTTTTCCGTACCACCCTCACGTCGCTCGCACACAGCGCGTCCTTTGTTCCTTCCCACTATCCCCTCCTCGAAAAAAAAACTAGATTATCCTCAATTCACTATCTTAGCACATACTCAATCGTATGCGTCTGGGCAATTGTATAACATAAGTATGTTACTCGTAGATTTAAAAGAAATCGTAGGAATGGCCTTATAATTTTCTCCAAATTAATTAAATATTAGCTTTTTTATTATATGGGATAAACATAAGCACATAGCTTGCGAATAAAACAAGGACAATAAATTCTTGACCACATTAAATTGATTAAATATTACTTAGATCTTTATTTGTACTTGCAATATGTTGCATTGATAATAATTTATAAAAGGGTCAGATTTAGAGAGAAGAAGGTATGAATATGTGTTTTCTTTAGCTCCAAATTAATTAGTTTTTAGTTTTCTAGGCGTACACTCAGCACACATGCACGTGAGCCTCCTTAACACACGACAATCAAGACGGAAACCAAAGGTAAATTCAAAATCCTCGACCTTGCTAAATTATTTAAATGTTAGAGTACTAGTTTGTATCTTATATATATATATATATATGTAAAGTTGATTCATATTATTAAGAATAATTAATGCTAATTATATCTTCTCTCATTAAGCCATATCTATTCATCAGTGTAAAATTATATCTCTTCTTTAACTATACAGATTATTTAATTTATTCTTAATAATTTTAACATATCATCCTAATTAGTGTATCTATATTTTTTTAAGGATCGGATGATATACAATTGGTTTAAATTTTCAAATCATTTAACAACGAAGCAAATTCAATTCGCATAATGTTATATCATAAAAAAAATTTTAAGCAACACTTAGGATTTTATCTAGTTATATACTAAATTAGTATAATCTCTTAAATAACCGGTAAAGCAGCGACATGTGATTTTTTTTTTCAAATGTTTCTTTCTCTGGAAATAGTGAAAGGCTACAATTCCACAGTAAGATGGCCATGTAAATTCTTCTAGACTTAAAAGACGAGAATCCTTATATGCACTGCTAGTGTAACCATCCATAGGAAAGCAGTCTACTCTATTTTTTCTCGTCCACTCGAAACTATTTTAGCCAGTAGCACCACATCATAGCCCCAACTTTCCTCTTTACCAGCTTGTCACACTAATGCTTTTCTCAAGTTGAGAATCCATATATGCAAATCAAGCTTATCTGCCCATTATACTAGCATGAAACCATTCATGATGTGGTTGTCGATTACATGAAGTCAAAAAAATGTGTTGAAATCGAGTTGATGCTCCATCTTTAGTGAAAACAAAGGCAATAATACTTCTTCACAAACTACAATAATAAACGATAAAAGAGATAGCGCACCATGGGTAGGTCTTGGACTAACACAATTAGCCAAGATAAATATGCATCTTGCTGTTTGGATTATTGATTATTAGTAGGGAAGATAAAATGGGTTATAATGAAACTCAGTGAATGAAATGTAGAAACATTTTCTTTGTCTGTACTTCTCTAAATTTGGCAGGAAGTGGTACCTTGATATAATTTATAAGAGGATTAAGATTTAGAGAGAGAGAGAAAAGTAGGAATGGGTCATATCTTTAGCTCCAAATTAATTAGTTTTTAGTTTTCTAGGCGCTCACCCCACACACATCCCCAAAAGTATTCTTTACACACGAATCAAGAAGACGGAAAGTCGGAAACCAATGGTATAAATTCAAATTCTTAATTTTTTAAATTGATTAAACGTTACTAGTTAGATCTTTATCTATGAAATGATCATGTTTAAATTTATCTAAAGCTTTCTTTCATAAAGCAACGACATATGATTTTCCGAATGCTTGTTTTCTGAAGAACCAGTGAAAGGTTCCATTTCTATATCATAGATGGCCTACATAAATTCTTTTACACATTAGTCTATTTCTTAGTACTACTCCTTTGAGACATGCACGAAGTGAAACCATCCGTAGGCTCGAAACTTTTTCAACCAGTAGCATCACATCATAGCCCAACTTTCCTCTTTGGCTTGTCGCATTCTTTGCTTTTCTCAAGCTGAGAATCCTTGAATGTCTGCTATATCATATGATTTGTGGCAGAATGTTTCTGTCCATATACCCTGAAATGGACACGATAGCCCCTTGTGGCCCCCACTGGTCAGAGACACCAACAAACTTCAGCCACGGCGGCGACCTAGCCGCCAGCAAATCGCAACACGGCACCGGCACGCACACCTTATCTCCTGCCGGCCCCTCGCCACCAATTAATCGCCGGCGATGCCGCGCCCCACCGCCTCGTCCTCCAGCCGCCTGCCGCCGCCGGAAGGGGAGCTGGCCTCGAACCATCCGTCCTCCTCGGCGGGGTCCTCCATCGCCTCCCTCATCGACCGCGCCACCTCCACCACCTCCCCCTCCGTCGACCCGGCCCTCCTCCGCGCCATCAAATCCGCCGCCCGCGCCTCCGACGGCGCCATCCGCGACGCCTTACGCATCCTACTCTCCCTCATGTCCAAGCCCCACGTGCACGTGAGTAAGCTCCCTGATTTGCTTGGCTAATTCCCAAGTTCGGAATTCCCCCGATTCGCGCAAATCCTAACACGCCAATCTCGTGTCCCAGGTGCGGCTGCTCGCATTCACCATCACCGACGAGCTCTTCATGCGCTCGAATCTCTTCCTCTCCCTGCTGGCCGACTTACTGGACGGCTTCCTCCCGCTCGTCGTCGGCTCCGCCGCGCCCACCCTCTCCCGCCGCCCGCCGCCTCCGCGAACCTGCTCCGCGAGGCCGCCGTCCAGGCGCTCGAGCGCTGGCACCTCTTCGGCGCGCACTACCGCCAGCTCCGCCTCGTCGTCGAGTACCTCAAGGAGTCCGCCCGGGTCCAGTTCCCTGGCCTCCGTGCCGCCGTTGAGGCTCGTGCTGCACGGGAGGCTCGCACCTAGGAGATATTAACTGCGAAGGTTGACCAGCTGCGCCAAAACTGGCTGGCATTAAGGCTGAAATCTGATCCATGATTGATGAGATTCGCAATGGGTTGGATATTATCCGCATCGAGAGTGAAAAATTTGACAATTATGCAGATGATGAGGATGAGGATCAGGAGATTGCCTCTTTGTCAATGCTTAGTATTAGGATGTCTTCTTTAATGGCTGGGGAGTGGGTTCTGGAGACTCAGGAGAATGAAGCAGTTTTGATGCGTTGAGGGAGTCATATCGGCTCCTTGTGTCAAAGCATTTGGTCACAGTTCAGGAGTGGATATCTGTGCTGGTTAGGGTCAACCTTGCAGATAATCGTTTCAGAGATTCTGCTTTGAAGGAATCCATTGATGTTAAGAATGAAATACAAGCGGTGAGAAATTGGTGTAGTGAGCTTTGTCTCAATATTGACAATGTCCATAGGTGGAAGGGTGTTCAGGAGGAAGAGGATGATGACTTTTGGGTCGAGGGGAATATTGAGGTTCCTAGCCCTGTTAGAGTTGGTACCAGTGCAGATGTTGCAAGTAGCAGCAAGGACACTAGAAAGGGAAAGATGCCAGTAGGTGGAGTGAATTCTGATGATGGTAAGGCTCCTAATGCTGGCAATAGTTCTTGAAAGCTGGATCTGGAGATGGCGAAGCTACATGCTGAAGCCCCTGTACTTCCATGGAGCTCTGTCTTGGATCGTTGTGGTTCAAATGGGGATGCACATGTAAACCAAAGGATGCTTGAGCTCAAGGGCCATTGGGGGAGGGTGGATAATGATGCTGTTATACCTGCTGCAAAGATTGCAGAGTTAAATGTTCATAGTTCAATATATAAAGAAGATCCAGTGATCCTACCATGCCATGCACCCCTGAAGAAAGGAGGCCTTTGCCAGAGAAGAGATCTCAAGGTTTGCCCATTTCATGGGCCTATTGTCCCACGAGATGCAGAAGGAAATCCAATTGTTCTGAGTGATGGCCATTGTGATGAAGAAGGAAATCCAATTGGCCAGACTGATGGATGTTATGATCCAGCAGTAAGTCCTATTGAGCAGAATGAAGGCAGTTCTGATGCAAGAGAAAATATGATTAAGCCAGTTGGAAGCAGTGATGGTAAATATATGCATAAGTCCTCTTCTTCAAGGATGTCGAACAGAAATAGTGACATTAGCGACAGCGATGTAGCTCATGATCTTGGTAAAATTACAGTGGAGCAGTTGGTGAGACAGGCAGTGCAGGATGTCCGGAAAATAGATAGGGATGACAAAGCACGGGAAAGAGCCCAACGTGCAAGAATTTGTCAGCATAATCAAGATGTTGTGCAGTAAGCGGCTCTTGCTTCAACCTCACGCTCAGCTGCTCCCTATGGCCTCCTTCCATCAACAACGTCTCGAAGGGGACGTCGTGGTGAGACAAAGGCACCAACACTGGCATCTATGCTGAAGAAGAAAGTTACTTCCAAAGATATAATTGCAGAGAGGCTTTTGAATGCTTGAGCTAGGGATGTGACAATAAGAGAAGTTTCACATACTGAAGATATGAGCTACAGAGAAGCATTCCCAAATCAATGGTAGTTGAATTGGCACGATAATAATGAATCTATAATTCTTTTCATGCACAGTTTTCAGTTAACGACATGGCGTCTTGAGTTGCCGAGATACAAATCAAATTGTCGGTGGTTTGTTGTGAAGTTCGGTTTTTGTACAGTAGATTGAATAAGGTTCTTGTATTTCTTTTGCATGTTCATTTTCCCCTTGTAAACATGTATATGTACCACTCATTTGAACTACTGGATTAAGAACTATATATAACACTAAGAATGCAGTTCAAATTGTGGCCTTTTATCTGACTAATATGGTGGCGCTATATGGTTCAAATTGATGGTGTGTTTACTCGTGACCTATGGAAGCGAATTGCCAGATCGATGGTTTACAAAAACAAGGAACGAATCAACAAAGAACATCATTGCGCAACACATGTAACATGTTATTTCCGCACAATAATAATGCATACATATATATCCACTTACATTCACAGAAATACACATTCACAGAAACCTGTTCAGAAAGATTAGAAAACGCTCTTTCTGAATCAGTACACAATTATCGCTAAAACATAGAGAGAATTCCACTCCAGAGAGCACTTATGACTCGAATGGAACAACACAAACCAACAATATACATCTACACATCGTCATCACATTCACGGTTAACCTAGTAAGTAAATTGGCCAGATATATGCAAAGCCCTAACCGTGCAATCCCAGCTTCAAATCCAGCGTCTCGTTCAGGCCGGCCGTTTTGGAGGTTCGTCCGCGGCAATGCCGGCGGCGGCAGGTTGAGGTCCAGCGCGGTGGCGTTCGCCGCCGGCGGCGCTGATGCCGACGTTGTGGTACTGCTGCCGGCAGTAGCAACGGCGAGCGCCTCCAAATCGGTGCAGGAACGCTCCCAGTGGCAGCGCTTGTGGCCGCCGAGCGCCTGGCCGCTCGCGAACCCGCGGTGGCAGACGGTGCACCTGTGGTCGTCGCAGATTGCCGGGGAATGATGAGGGGGAGGAGGAGCGGCGGCTGCCAGGCGCTTCTTGCCCTTGCCCTTGCTGGCGGCGGTGGCGGTGGGGCGAGCTCCGGACAGCATGAGGAGGCTGGCGGCGACCTACATCTCTTTGAGCGTGAACTGGCTGGAAGCGCCGGCGGTGGACGAAGACGACGCGCCGCCGCTCGGGGGCGTGATCCCGCGCCACTGCCGCTTGGGGTGGCACCGCATGTGGCCGAACAGCGCCTTCCACGACAGGAACAGCCTCCCGCACTCGGTGCACGGCGGCGCGTCCCCGCTCGGCGAGCACTTGGCCCGCGCCAGCGGCCTCGGCGAGGCAGCGGGGACGACCGGCAGGGGGCAACCCACCGCCCCGGTGGGCGGCGCCAGCGACAGCATGGGCGTGGTGTCGTCATGCTGATGCGGCATCGGCGTGCTCGGCAGCAGCGCAGCAGGCGGTGACGGCGCCGGGGCCAGAGGAGGAGACGGGGGAGTACGTCATTGAGGAGAGGAGGTTTGGGAGTTGGGGAGTGCAAGTTTTTGTGGGAGGTGTTGGTCGGGAGAGACACAGTGCGCGTGGAGGTTAACGCGGGCGTGGCGCGGGAGGGACGGCGGCGCGGGGGCTCATGGAGGAGAGAAACTGCTGCTGCTGCGCACGCACATTCAGATGGTCGTTCGGCTTGACTAATCTCGGCCTAAAAGGTCGGCCCTTTATTCAGATAGGGCTATCGCTACGATCTATCTTGCATTGCATTGCATAGTTTATGGATTTCATCATCCGAGATGAGGTGATTTTTTTTAATTGATGCGGGAAATACAACGTTTTCAGTTTTTTTAGAATTTAGCATTGTTTTCTCTCAAATTTAGCAAAAATTTGTTCATTTTTTTAAAAATAATTTTCAGGATATCGGAGGCCCCAGATATTTTGGTTTCTGAATTATTGAACACCTACAACACACTGTTCGAAATGACAAGATGTTTTTTTAATGTTCAAATCCATTATAATGAAAGGCAAATTACGTTTTTTTAAAAAAATTGAACACTATGTGAAGGAAAAATCTCGCTGCGCATGAACACGCTGTGAAGAAACTAGATTTGCATTCTGCCTCATTCTTAATATCGTTGGTATTACCTAGGTTCAAATTTACATGTATCGAACAAGAACGCGAGAATGAAGATCATTTGGTGCCTTAGCCGATCGAGAAAGTATAACCAGTATCTGTAAGGAAATCGCTTCGCTAGGATTGCCTGGTTGGTCATGTGGCGCCCTAGGTGGCGTGGGAAATTCGAAAGGAACTTCTACTACTCAAGTCTGAATCTACTCAATCTCGATGAACACTTAATTGCATGGAAATACAAACGTCCTATGAATATGAAAATCATTTCAATGATATGTCACGTTTTCCTGATCAGCGTAAGTAGAAACTGATGTTATTGCTTGCTACGCTATTGCTCGCTTTGTTGTCTAGCAGATTAACCGATGGATTGGCCTAAAAGGCCGGGCCGTCTCTTCAGATACTCCCTCGCGATGGGTCGTAATGGTCCTGAAGGTTAAATTGGATCCATGGAGAAAAGAAAAAAAAGTGAACGTGACCATATTTTGCAGTCCAATTTCTTGTTATCTTTTCTCTATTTGCAAATCAAATTTAAGTTGCGTGTTTCATGTAAAAAAAAGTTGGAAAATTACAAAAACCACCCCAAATATTACACTGACTTTGAGATTTCCACCCATAAGATAATTTATTGTATTGCTCGTGTATTCTCGTGACTATTTTTTTGCACGTGCTATTTGACCTATGTTTTGATCAACAGCTTACTGAGTCCGGTGTGGTAGGAGCACTAGACATTTTATTAAGTCGTGCCTATCCCTCCACGCCTATGGTCTTAAACATATATTTTTTCTCAATGACACAGTGTCATTTTAAACTTACCTTCTCTAATTTGTCGAAGGAACCAATTGCCATTCAATCCAATAAAATAGATACAAATAGCCCACTAGTTTACCTTAATTGGACCTAACTAACATGAACAACGACCGTGGTTTTCCTCTAATTATTTGTATTCTTAAGAATATATGTGGTGATATGCGACCACAAGAAAGCGCGAGCAACACAACATGGGAAAATCTAAAAAAAGTTAAATTAGGAGGAGAGTATTTGCAATATTACGGATGGAAATCTTGAACTCAGTGTGATATTTGAGATGGTTTTTACAATTTTTTCAAAAAAGTTTGCATGTTTATGGAGGGATGCATGATTCAATCATATGCATTCGCTATTTTTAATTTTTCTTGTAATATCAACAAAAGTAAACCTAATAACTCAAACAAGGAAAACCAACTGCTCAAACTTGGTGAGTGATCTACCATTAGTTGGATCGACCTACCCGTTCTCTTGCCTGAGGCTATGTTCGGCCCCAAGGGAATGATTTACCAGGGAAATGAACCAGACAGGGATTAGGTTGATCCCCACCCCACACCCAATCCTCTTCTCTCAATCCCCTCCCACCTTCTGTTTATTTGGTTGGAAGTTGTATCAGAAGGGAATGATTTACCCAGGGTATTATTTTAAACCCCTCATAAAACCAATAATGAAATCCAGGGTAAAAAACCAGAAAATTCCGAGAAAAGTTCAGAAAAATCAGGGGAACACTTGAAAATAATAATAAAAGGAAAATGCCAAATGACTACAGAAAATAAGGAACGTTATGATAACACAAAATTTGAAGTATGCCAATGGCATGGACTTATAGACTTTCCATTAAAAAAAATCAAAATACATCCAGTTATCTGCGTAATCTATGCATGATAACATCATCATAATATCAAAAGACACATGTCAAAAATAACGCCATACATCTGTGATCCATTTAATTTACAGCAAAATATGAACATATTCATCTCTTGAAATGTTAAACCGATCAGCAACTCCTTTTCTTTGCCCATTCATTTTCGAATGAAGCTATTATCAAGATCTACAAGCAAGACTACAATTAATCACCGAGAGCTAAAACTAAACTCACAAGACAATTCTTGCTCGCACATATCCTCACCAATGGATGTCCCTTGTCCCTGAGGGAAAAAAACTAGTCAGCAAACCAGCCATCAAAAGTACTGTACAATATTGACAATATTAATTAGGTAGTGTCAATATCATGAGAATAATCTATCCATCTAAAAAAGTAAAAGCTTGTAAATAGTATGGCATGATGGCATCTAGGATTAGATGTAGTCAGTCACAGGTACTAATCGTAGAACAGTAGAACAGAGTATATGGCAAAAAAAAATCAACTTGCTGAATCTAACTGTAGAACAGTAGAAGCGCCTGTAAATCCAGAAATACAGGAGTCATGTAGAATGATCAAACATGAAGATGGCATGCCTATTATTAGTCGGAAAGAGGAGACCATGCCAGCACAAGAACAGGCCATAGTATAATGCAGACGGCAAAAGTTACTGTGACAGATTGGCATATGTAAGAAATGTCAAGTTGTATGCATATGATTTAATGGAAACCTTCAAATCTTAGACAGTCAAATTCATGCAGTTGACTCTGATGATTATCCCAATATGAAACTCTCATTAACCAAAGTATGTGTATTATAAATCGTTTGTACAATTAACTGGTTAAGAACTTCAGATGCCATTCTACAGGGAAAAACCTCCAGCATCCATAGAGTTCAAAAAATAATTCTGTAGAAGCATTTTGTAGAGAGAAAAAAAGGTCTAATCGACAGCCATTTGATTACTGCAGTAATAAATGAGACTCATATATTTCCTTTTCATTTTCTTCCATAAGTAATCATTTAGGAAAAGCTCCTAATGCTTCTTCTGTACACAGTCCAAAGTCATGGATTGCCATTTGTTCCAGCTAAGAAGTCAATCAAAACCAACACTTCGTTTCTGAAACTGGTACTGTCTAAGCTCACAAATATCTATTCATTACACCCAAATCAAATTTGCAAATAATTTAAGGCTTTTTCAAAAACGAAAGAGATTCTCCATATTTATGTCAACAAATTTTCATGATAAAACACAGATTTTCCAACCATGTATTGTCACTGTAAAATTCATGTCACACTGCCAATTTTACAAGTATCCATTGTAAAGTTCATATGTCAAAAAAACATTGCAATGAAAATTTGTAGGTATCTGCTGTAACAACAATTGACCTTAACTGAATAAAACACGTACACATGCATGCAATCAACAATCGCAAAATATAATTGCGCACAACTTTATGATCCAAATGTAGCATCGATCCAACAGTCAAACTAAAATTTATTATTTTATATGATAACATTTGTGGCTAATTTTTATAAAAAGAAAGATGGCATGCCCATACGTTAAGAACAGGAGCACGAATACACTGTACAGACTTTTTCCCCATTTTCTTCAAACTCTATGAAATTTATCATAATAAATTACTTGAGATAACCACAGTACCAGTTTAGGAAAATTACCACGGAGAATGGGGAGAGAAACATGATGAGGACCAAACCCTAGAAAAATAAAGGGGGAGGACAATGAAGTTGGGGAGAGGAGGGTAACCTGAGATAAACCCATTGTGATTGCAACTGTAATGGAAAGGTGAGAAACCATCTATCATCCTTCCAACCAGATCCACCATGGTCGTGATCTATGAAGGAGAGGTAGGGCAAACTAACAAGGTGAGCTTGTAGAGGTTGACTAGAGAGTTGAATATGTGGTTTAAAAACTTTTGGCTTAACCAAATTTTATACGTGGAAACATAAATTAAAATGGTTTTACATGAAGCTAGCCTATGTTAAGATTTACAAGCTTAAAGTGATAATAACACAAATAAACTAAACTTGTTCAAAGTGAATTATATAAAATAAAAGAGACAAGAAACAAACATTTTTTCATTCGATATTTAAAAACTTGCCAGTTTTCTAATCCCGTTGAGATAAGTCCAACTTCACCGCTCAAAGCATCAAACTTCCGAATCATCAAGAAATGGGCAAGATGAGAGCCAGTCCCGAAGTGGTCTACACAAGTATCTATTACTAGGGGTTGTTTTTTCCTTTACTTTAGAGATGGTGAACACTAAACTACTTACAATCAATCATTAGGCCTCCTCCTTCACAATCTCCTTTAGAGAGGTCATCGGGTAAACTCCTTCAAGATGTCTAGTAGGTGGCAATCTTTAAGAGTAGTAAGTCTACAATGTTTGCTGAGAATGATCAAGTACCACATTAGCTCTAACAGTAAAGCAATACACTTGGCTTAACTAAACTTATTTTTCAACACATTACTAGATAATCTAAGTACACAAGTGTGTGAGTATTTTGGTAAGGACTTAAGATAATATAATGAAGTGCTAAAACCCTATCCTTGTTGCTGGTGATAGTGTATTTATACACCCAAAAAACCAAACTAGCCGTTGGGGAAGAAAACCCCAACTCACAATGGTTTGCTTATCTGATTCCTAAGGGTGGGCCAATTGGATCGGCCACCAAGCCCAACGGCTAGAAAACTAACTATTAGCAATCATAACAAAGGCCGGTGGTCCAACCGCCATAGGAGGGTTCATCCTCAGCTCTGGTCAGACCACCATCAGCTCGGTCTGATCGGTGTTGGCTCTGGCGGATTTGGATGCCCCGGGTCAGAATGGAGTGGTCTGATCATAGTTCACAAGGTGGTCAGACTGGGTGGAGGAGGGTGGTCCAACCTCAGTTCACCAGGTTGTTAGACCATCGGCCATTTTTTAGCATGGCCGATAGTTAGTAAAATAGCGATATCTCAAGACTCAGGTATCAGATTTCAACGTTCTTATGCTTTATGGAAATCTTATTCAAAGGGCTATCCAATCCATGAACAATACATTCAAGAATCACAATTTTTATCAAGGAAAAATGACTCAAATTCTAAAAGACACTCCACCGGATATGTCCATAAGAGGCCACTCATTGTTAGTGGACATGCCCACTTCTCTCTTTGTATGGGACTTGAGAAAATGGTCACCACACTTAGCTATACACTCTCACTACATGCAAGTGAATTAACATAGTATAAGATCATTCACATGCTCACTTTATAGACTCTTCTTAATGGTACGATACCTATTTACTAATTCGGTCTTTTCACCAAACACTAAGACCGACAAAAGATTAAGAAAAACATTATTAGCTTAATTATACCTTTGCCTTGCACCATCCAACTCAAGTTTAATTATTGAGCTATTTTCAACACTTGTGTATATTCGGTTGACCTATTTTTATGTCGGAGTCTTGATCAATCTGTATCAAGACTTTCTTCTCATCACACGCTTGACCTTATCCTTATCAACACGATGATATCATTGGCTTGATGACCATTAATCCATGGTGCCATACATTTTCTTTATCATGATATGGCCTATTCCTTTGCACAAATTAAAGGAGAACATTAGTCCTAACAAAGTGGTTGTCATCCTATGACCAACCGGTTGTATATCAAAGATATGAATATATTTGTTAATTCATTAATACCACAAGTGTCATATAATCACATACACTCTCAATTGCAAAGATCCAAAATAAAATGTATGTGAACAACATGAATCTAGAAAATGCATAACAAATATATAGGATTTTCTCCCCCCTAAATATATGCATACAAAATATATAGGAGATGCAAGTGTTTGCATAATCAAAGATGAATTAATGGGATTTTATCCTATACATATATAGAAGTCATGTATCAATGATGTAGACAAATATAAACACATATCTTCATAATCTTCATGTTTTTAATGTGAAAAAGACTAAATAATATTAGGCTTAAATAAACGTTAGTCTCACACGCATATATTAGTGACATGGAAATCACATATATGTTAATATATAGATGGATCTCCTTGTGTTTCATCATTGTGATTAGGATCTATCATCAATGAATATATCCCTATCACATCTTATTATTGGAAAATAACCTAGTTGACAACTTATGAAATACAAATGGTTAATCCTATAAAAGTAAATTTATTGTCTATCACCAAAGCAATAATTTTATCCAAAAATTTCTAATCTTTTCTCTCTTCAGTGATAGATGATAACCCGATATAAACCATATAGAAATGAGATGAAATATTATTTTATTTCAAGATAGATGTCTTATACATGTATGAAAGGAAAATTCATCAATTATATAAGAAACAAAAAATATATAATAAGCTCCCTGTAAAGATGTGCATACATATGAATATATAGGAAAGCATATGCACATATTTAATGGAGTCCAATGAAAGAGTTCACTTTATATTTTTGATCTACAAGAGAGATCACATGAGAACCTAAAGAGTTTAGTATATATTTCTCATCATTTTTATTTTCATATCCAAATAAGAGTAGATAAAGAAAATCGAATAAAAATATTAGTCTTATATAATTAGATTTATCATTTATCACCAAAATCAAAATAATGGCATTTGAACTTACAGGATCCCTAGCTAGGAAGGAGTGGCATCTCTGTGACTTGCTCACGTGGCAGATGGAGATGCAGTTGTCATTGGATGCCAAAGTTGGGAGTGCGGTGGCAGCATGGTGGCAACGCCTATTCATGAGAGATGCAAACAAGGAGGGACACCCGAGTGGAGCGAGAGCGACGCAGAGAGACAGGAGCGAAACACATTCCTTGATGGAGATTTTTTTCTGCTCGGGGGATTGGAGTGGGTTGAGTGGGTGATTTTTCCCATCCCGGCCCAATTAAACACATATTTTGGCTAGAAAGGGAAATTGGTACCTAGCGGGATTACACATGGGATTCTGGCCCAATTTCGCTCAATCACTTACAAAACAAACAAGGCCTAAATGGTTAGAAATTAGGTCCATCCATGAACAATTGAACAATTCCGCAACATAATTGTAGACCATAGGCCGTAGCCGGAAATAAATATTGGAGGGAGAGAAGTAATTAAAAGGCAAGATGGGATACACGGCTATTGGGGATGGCTCGCAACCAACGAGTAGAATTCTGAGTGTTTGATTGCCTTCATGCACACTCGAGCCATAATCCACAGTGCAAAATGCACCATTAAGCCAGGCTGAGGACCAATGCAGAAATTGACATTTGCCTCTCAACCTGTCCCAACTTGTGCAGACATAGTGCTAGGGAAGCATAAGGGGTGCTAGTAAAGCATGCACTAGTGTAGGAGAGCATGAGTTGACTCATGTCCCATCCCAATTCACCTAGTAGAGTTGGGTGGTCCTTTAACTCGGTGAAAAGGGGGCGATGGATGGTCGATCACTGACTTCCTTCCACCACGCAATTGTCTCCCTTGTCTTTTCACCATCATCACTACCGCCACCACTATCGTTAGCTGCCGGCTTTCTTACACCTCTGGCCATCTACTGGCTTGGAGTGCTCAGATCTTGTGGCCAAGAGCTAGATCTGGTGATCACCACTGTTGTCAGTCACCGCCACCTCCACCTCAGATCTGGTGAGCACTCAAATCTTTACTCATTGGCTGGTGCCTCCGCTCCTTCTCTTGTTCTTACTCCTATCATTGCTAGGCCACTAGAGCCAGTGGCCACAAACTCTAGTCCACTAGATTTGGTGGCCTTGACCAACACTGGTGAACAACCGGGCAAGGCTGTGCTAGCGGCAAGTGAGTTGGTGTCTGTGAGGTTATCTTCCTCTTTTTTCTCTTTTTTCCTTTTTCTTCTTTCTTCACATCAATTACCCTCAGTGACTAGTAATAAATATCTGGTTTACTGTGCATTAAGCTAATGTGATGAATTTTAATAAAATATGCAGTTTATTAGGTGTATGTGATGATTTTTACGGCGTTAATATCTGAGTCAACCAATGTGATTTACACATTTTCCATGTGTGAATTGAAAGGGTAAGTTCACCCTTGTTGTTGAGAAGGTAACCAAATGTAGAGCTTTGCAACTAACCAAACATCATATTCTTTGTACAAGCATTCCACATACAACTATCCAAACACCATCTCATCACATCTAGCAACCAAACAACCCTATTTGCAACTACTCATCTAGACCAAGGTCAACCTGGATAGCTCATACAGATAGACTAAGTTGGTGCAAGCAACCAAACACACCCATAGTGGCATTAGCTTTGCCCATCGAATCCAATCTAATTTAGCCCAATCGAAGCACTATCTAGCCTCTTACTTTGCTTGTCAAATTCTATTCTAAACACTTGTGTGGTGCCCTTGTCAAATTACTCTATGAGAGAACTGTATCTTACTTTGCTTACATTCCTAAATATATGAAACAATCTAGGAAGCAAGGAACTAGTGTAAAAGCAGAAACATATTTCAGCTAATTGATCACATGCAGAGTAGCCATGGCTTGTCTTCAATTGACAACAAAATGAATAACTTGGCGTCCAACAACTTCAGCTATGTTACTGTTGTGACCTTAGGTCATGAACCAGAAGAGGGATAGGTGGCAGAATGTTTTTCCCCTACCTATCCTTGTTAGGGATGAATCCAAGTAAGTACGAATGGTTCACTGTAGTAATCAACTTGGCTTTTATAGCCTTGAGGGTACGTGGGTAAGATATATAATTACCCTCCAAAAGCTACAAGGCAATGGGGTAGTAATTTAAAGAATCTAGTCTCCTAGATCACAACCTGATATATCACCGTACTTATGGGCTGGTCCCTGGTATTATTGAAAGCATATTTCCTTGACGTAGCGTGATGGATAAAATTCCATTTTCGGCCATAGACTAAATACCCCCTATGCAACCACTTGAGAAACCATCATTCGGTCCTTCATGAGGCCAAAATACTATTTCCTTCTTGCACTCATAGCAACAAACATGAATATTGCAACCTACCATCTTGTTGTGTGCACACTACAACTTGCCATCTTCCTATATGATTTGGGCCCAACATAAGCTCCAATGAATCCTACCTGGAAGGTATCTCTCATATGTTCTTAGGAGTATATGTACATGCTAACTTTTGTTGTGTACCATGAGAATGCCATCTCTTCTAACATGGTGGGAAGCATTTTTGCTTTTGTTGTGTCATCTCCTCAAGCTACTTCAACTGTTGTCTTATACACTTTCAAATTTTCATTAGGGTTAGTATCACATTGTACTTTGTTATGTTGGGCAACTTAAAATTTGCTAACCATGGAGCCATTTGCAAGTTTGGGTATAGAGGACTTTTGTCACTAATAGTTTGAGCCCCTTGTACTCGTGGTTGATACGGGTTGGTTACTTGGGTGGGTAGTGGGAATTATGTGTTAGACCTCAAAATATTTTGGTATATGGTTTATTGGATGGTGGAGTTTGGTATTGGCTAATGTGGCGTATACTATGGGTTGGCTTATTGTGTGAAGAATTGTTGCAAGTTTTCCATTTGATGCACCGTCAGTTCTGTTAGATAATATTGGCTTGCTTGCATGGAATTTTGGTCACTTGGGAGTGCTGAGAAGTGTGTTGGCATGTGGTAGCCGAATTGGGCATATCTATGTTGCATGTTGGAGGTGGGCCTTGTAAGAATGCTTGAAATGTGGGGTTGTTGTGAGGCCCATTGCTGGCTTAATGCACATAGCGGATTTGGGGTATTTGGTTGACTTGAGGTAAGTAATGGATTTGAGGCACTTGGTTGGCCTGAGGTAGATGGTAGATTTGAGGTATTTGGTTGGCTTGAGATATTTGGCTAACTCTCTAGCGTTCCTATGTGAGATGATTATGATATATTCCTAATAGATTAGTTGTCCCCAATGACTGTTGCTATTTAGTTTTGTAAGTCTCTCAACCTCTGCACTTCCCTTTGCATTCCCTCATATTGTTCTCGGTTGATCACGAGAGCCCTTTATGCTTGTATCATCTCAGCCAAGTCTATTTCATTCATTGGTATGATACCCCCTGCCATCTCTTCGGCTATTTTTCAGTGCCACATCTTCATTGTTTATATTCATGGTGTTCTTGACTCCGTTTCTTTGTTCGTCCATCTCTATCCTTCCACTAGGTTTATTAGTTGGGCACGATTGTTGGAACATACCAGTATACCTTACTGGAACTGTTCTTGTCGTTTGTAGCCTAGTGCATTTATCACCCGATTTCACCTATTGGAGACTGATGTCTCTATGGATGGTGCCACTGTTGTGACCTTAGGTTACGAACCATAAGGGGGATAGGTGGTGAAATGCTTTCCCCCCACCTATTCTTGTTAAGGGTGAATCCGAGCAAGTATGAATGGTTTACTGTAGTAATCAACTCAATGTAATCTACCCATTATAGTGGGCTTTGCTCGACTTTTATATCCTTGAGGGTACATTGCAAAGTTTTATAATTGCCTTCCAAAAGCTATAGTGGGGTAGTATGGTAAAGAACCTAGCCACCTGGGCCACAAACCTAAGCTATCGCCCATGCTTGATGGTTGGTCCTTATCATTGGAAGCATATTCCCTTGACGTGGCGTGGTGGATAAGATTCCTTTTTAGGCCACATACCGAATACCCCTAATTTGCCATCATCAAGCTTCCCTATGTTAGCATGCCTAGGTGAGATTTATCATTCTAGCACCTATCGTGGTCCACATTAGACACCTAATTTGCCATCATCACACTTAGGACTAGTGAGGTGGGTTGGCTGGTTAAACTCTACCACCAATGCTAGCCTTCCACTAGGGCCCACCTTAGCTCAATCATCCACACAGATACCCACGTCAGTCAACCTTCTAAGGTCTGTTGTCCATACATTAATTATGGCTGTTGGGGAGGATAGAGAGAAGATGCAGAAGATAGAAAATTAAGAATGGGTCCAGGAGGGTATTTTAGTCGTTCTAATGCAGGTATAAAATGCAATGAATGTTATGAAAGCAATACTCATTTTCAAGTTTTCTATCTGTGGTATAGAATGGGAAAAACATTTTTTTCTGGGTATTACTGTTACCACTCAAATTTTTAGTATAACAAATCTCGTACTATAGATATATTTTATGGGGTTGGACATTTGAGACTACTTAAAAAATTATAGAACAGTAAAGGAACATGGGACCATGAAAATCATTGTTTATATTTTGAAAGATCTACCGTGTTGCGTTTGGCGTGTTATCAAC
Source organism: Oryza coarctata (assembly GCA_030770085.1). Lineage (NCBI taxonomy): Eukaryota > Viridiplantae > Streptophyta > Magnoliopsida > Poales > Poaceae > Oryza > Oryza coarctata. The sequence goes on from CM061465.1 coordinate 8,792,803, forward strand.
TCCTTACAATTTATAACTACAAATTTACTAATTCAAAGAATACATTTACCACTTATTTGGAGCACATTTGCACTTGCATGAGTGGGGCGCTAATAGTTCCTTGTGCCAGTTAATGTGGAAAGGTGCTCATAAGAAACCATTTTTTCTCTTTGTAGCCATGTCATATATTGTAAAATAAGTATACCTGGAAATTAAACTTTCTATTCCACTAGGATTTTCTGCATGACATATGTTTGTCAACAGAAACAGATATATGTACGGAATTCCAATAAACTATAGCCAAACATAGTGTATATGTCACCAGATTGTTTGATTATTTCCATAAATAATTGGCATAGAAAAACCTACATGTATGGCTGATTTTTTAGATGAATTAATGGGTATACAAATGAATCACAAATTGAATACATAATTCAAAAGTTATGATCATATGATTTAAAAATTATTTTCTTGTATTATGGATATAATTTAGATAGACATGTTTGTAGATTAATATATGATAGGAATATCTACACCATAAATTTTTCCCTTAATATTTTAGGACTATCTAGATGACATGCAAAGCATTATAACACGATCTCCTGTGCATGTTTTTTAATAATGAAAACAAAGCTAATATAAGACTTAAATTGTTGGTTTGATTGCCAGAAATATTGTTGTCCAAATAAATTAGAAATTAGGTATATGATGTAAGAATTATGTTGATTTGAACATTATTTTTTTGGTAGGAAACCCTTAAAAAAAGAAAAGGAAAGGGTATAGGAATGGGCGAAAAAGGAGAAAAGCAGGCAGGCAAGTCCCTGCTACGACGTACGTACATTATATCGAGAGTTGGATTCCCTGCGACTATGTTTTCTTTTTGATGGACCTACTAAGTACGTTGAATGGAAAGGACAATTAGCCGGTTTTGTTTCTTTTTAAAATCTAATCTAATGGCTTTGAACAGTTGTTTCACTGGATTAAGTGAAAAACCGATGGTCGGATACTTAGCTTTTTTTTCTTAAAATTTAGAGGATTTTTCTTATTAGGTGACACAGGGTAGCTTAAGAACATTTTAGAGGATTTTTAATGACAATTAGTATATATAATCTATAATCTAATCTAAAGACTTTGTCTTTTTTTCAAAACTCTGATTTATTTTAGATAATCTAATCTAATGGTTTAGAATATTGTACCTACTTATTTGTAAAAATCAGGGAGGGATGTTTTATTAATAATTTTTAAGATTTTTTAATTTATTAAAGGTGACATGTGGTAACTTAGGAGAATTCTAAATAATGTTTAATATATCTTTAGTATATAATAGATAGATTGGTTAAAGAGATTGTTCATCTATGAGAGCTCCACTATCTCTAGTGAGTTTTGCTCACCATATTTGCTATAATCCAGTCTTTCACTTCTGACATTCTATGTGTTGACTGTAGAAACTCCTGTCGTGCGTGTCTCACCAACCTCCATCGTGGTCATCTGAATGTCCTCGAGATGACTACTATTGGGTAGGTGGAAAAAATTTGCATGTATTAGTTGTTATATTATACTCTCCTCCAATCCATAATACTTATTATTTTAAATAAATACATAGTATCCTAAACTATTTTCTATTACAATATATATAGAAAATTTAACGATTTTATTAGAGTAAATATTTTAAAAATTATTTATAGTTAAAGTTTTAAAAATTTAATCTTAATCTTAATAAAAAAGGATAAATATTATGAAAGCGTACTCGGAATGCAATTGAACTAATAGGCATGGTAGCTTAGTAGGCTGGTAGTGTTCCAGTGGTATCGTTTCTCTCGTGCGGTGGGCGCAGCATGTAGTGGCGAGGCCCACACATGTACCAGATTAGTTACGGACATTGCTTGTAAAATCACACAAGCGCTGGGCTACGACTTGATCTGAAGTGAGAGAAGGAAACAATGAGAGGAGAAGGAAACAATGAGAGGAGAAGGAAGCAATGATTTCTTTGTCCATGGGGTTGCTCATCAACTGCCATGTTTGTGGTGAAGGCGTCGTCAGAGTGTTCACCTTGGGCAATGCTGAGAGCTAGGGAGGCGCTTTTACAAGTCCTGATTCCAAAGTGTAAGTGCTTGCGATAGATTTTGGTTCTTTCGATTTTTGCTGAGATAGTTTTATCGACTCTGTGTGTGATTCTTGGGATCAATTGCACTGTCTCACAGCGCTGATTATTTGGTTCATCCATACATATGTAGAAACTCCGGGGGCTTGTTCGTCTTGGAAACGGGAAGACGACTACGATGCGTTCCTCAGAGATCATGCGAATGATGTCCAGGGGACACAAGTCCATTTATGTGCTGTAAGACTGCTTAGGTGCATATGCATAGCCAATGTTCTTATTCTGTTGTTCGTTTTAGGTTGGAAGTAGCAGGAGTTTGGGTACGCGACTAAAATGAGTATTTTTATTCATCGGAATTAAAAACCTATATGTAGTAACCAATCGGTATTTTATTATATTGCTTGTTTGCTGTTTTTTTATGGTTATACTGTTTTATAAATACATACGTATATATGCATATGATTAACGACTTTGTCTATAATAAATTCAATAAGTTAAATAGCTATTATATAATTCATCGGAAGAAGTTTTTACTTTTAGGACAGCGATGGCGCCAACAGCGGTGTCGTTGGTGGGTGGGTGCACAATGACGTTGATGAAGATGGAGATGATGACGGCGTCGAGGGTGACATCGTCGAAGGAAAGGCGGATGTGCGGTGGCAACGATGTGGATAGTATTGGCATGAAGGATGGTGACGTAAAGAGATAATAAGAATATAATATGGGGACTTTCAATCGGAGAAAACGAGTAAATTATATATATACCATCCCCCTCTTTAAGTATCGGTTGCATAGAACAATCGGTACTAAAGAGTTTTCTCACTCGGTCAAAATATCTTTAGTACAATTGATATTAATAATCGGGACTAAAAGATACATTTTTTAAGTATCAGTTGTTATAAAGAATTTTTCTATTCGGCCAAAATATTTTAGTACAAGTTGTTTTATAAAACAGGTGCAAAAGATTTTCAAGCAGTTAAAATATGATACAAAATTTAGAAAATAGGAAAAATGTGAAAAATAATTTGAAAAACCAAAAAAATTGTAGGATAAATAAATTTAAGAAAAAAAAAGAAAACTAGGAATATTAATTTTAAAAACTTTGAGGCTAAAAACCTTCTGGTTCTAATTTTTTATTCTTTTTCCTCCATTTTTCTATTATTTTTTTGTTTTCTCTTTTTAAACCTTTTTTCCTATGTTTTTTTTATTTTTGCTATTATGAAATACTCTTATTATTGCTATATCACCTCTATTTTTACAATTAAGACATACTTTTATTTTCTCAAAATTTTATTTTTTCTCATCCATTTTTATATATTTTTGAGAGATAAGTTATACATATATAGCTAGAAATACAATATCTTAACTTATATGAGAATGGAGGATGGAGTTGCTAACTTTTTAGAGTCGTTGGATAAATAAAATCACCAAATAAAACTTTCAAAATTTTTTTTACAGCACATGTCTCTTGTACTTATCAGTTGATATTTTTAGTTGTTACTAATGTGTTCGGTAATATTGATATCGGTTGTTACCACCAACTAATACTAATGAATGGATATTTAGTATTGATTGATTTTACCAACCAGTGCTCAAGATCTTTCACGGCTGCCGAGAACATCTAATTGTCACAACCGATAATAGAGAAGAATATTAGTATCGGTTGATATTACTAACCGGTACTAATAATTCTATAGTGGTCATGAGCTTTTAGGCTAAAGACTATATTTAGTACCGGATTTTTTACTAGTTGATATATTTATATTTTGAGGATGAAAGACTATTTTTCTGATTGTGATTTATCCGTGTTTATTTTGTGTTTCTACCATGTTCCTAATGGCCACGGACCAGATGAATGTATGAACTAAGATGTTTGATCAAATTGTTATGTGAAGTTTGATCTTTATGTATTATTTAGTTCGTGAATTAAGTTGTATGTGAATTATTCTGTGAAGTGTGATTTTCATGTATTATTTGTTGCTCCAATTGTTTACACGCATTTTTCATGAGCACAAGTGGTGTGCATTCCCAGCTCCACAGAGCATCCCGTGGCGAGGAGAGTTGCGCCATGTCAGCCTTTTTATTTTATGTCATTCACAGTTTATGTGCCAAGTACTTTTTTAATGTGCGCCTGGTATTTTCAAAGAAGGCGGGGGGCTTTTCTATTCCTTTGGGTTATTCTATCCTCTCCCGACGTGAATGCCAACCCACCATAGAAATCCCCCCTCAGCCAGAGGAGAACAAGTAAGATAACCCTAGATCGACATTGTGGTGGATGCTGGTTCTTTACGCAGGTACACTTTGGCTACCATATCTTGCTACATTTTGTTCGTTCCTTTTTTTTCCCTTCTCTTTCTCCGTCCCTAGTTACCCCCAACAGATTGGTATCAGTTTTGATATAGATAAATTATTCTACATAATGTTCTTATTTGTGCATCTATCTTGACGTACGTAGAGTAAGAGGTCATTTAGAAAACCACCTACAGTTCATTGAATATGCAGCGTCCCTTTACTACTAGTGGGGAGAAGATATTTGGATGTAAACTTAGCAATTCAACAGTTTCAGTAACTCCATTATGGACCACCATCAAGGAGTTCAGTCCATTCAAGCGGGACCTCATTAAGAAAGTAAGTTTTAATGGTCTGCTTCAGTTGCTAGACTTGCCAGCGATAGACAGGAAGTTTAGTCTTTGGATGATGAGTAAGGTTGACGCATAGATGCAGGCAAATTGTGTTTGATGAGCAAAAATATGTTCACAAGGTTTTCAGTATCCCCTGTGGTCAGCATGATGTGTGTGGTCTTGACTCTAACATAACACCCGAAGGGATCTGATTTCTACAGGAGACGGTTAGCTTGACTGGTGATCCTTCTCATAGTCTAAAGGCTGTCGAGATTTTCCTTCTCAAGGACATTTCTGAATCATCAAGCTGACTTGAACATGATTGCTTCAAAACAACGTTTGTGATATATGCAACGGGGCACCTTCTTGCACCCTGTGCCAAACATGATTGGGCCTCTATTGATTACTGGGTTGCTATTAGAAGCGATAATTACATTGTTGAATTCAACTGGTGCAAACATATTTTGGATCTACTATTTGAGGTGACAAAGAAGGCCCAAGCAGACATCTAGAATGGTGCAAAGAAGGTCTACATTAGTTGATGCCACCTATTCATGCATGTACTGTTCTGGATATCTATTTTATGATCCATTGTTCACATGTATACATGATTTGGCAAGTACATATGTCTAGATTTTATGCCCCGACAATGTGAACCTTGGGCCATTTAACATGGTGCACTAGGAGTTGCCACGCATCAAAATTTTTTTATGAACACAAAATTACGAGGATGATTTCAATGTGCATGAATGATGGAGTTGAGGAAGATGCATACCCCAATGCAGAACAAGCGTTGTGATGAATGTACTAAAGTGGCACAATGCAAAAAGGGCTTAGCACCTCAACGCTTACAAATTTTCTATGCTAAAGGAGAATGCTCGTGTAACAAAGGAATTAATATCATTGCTTGGAGTTGACATATTTAACAACTCTAAATTGGTTGACACCAATTCGGCTGTACAATCACCTGCAGATGTAATTCATATTAGCACGTACATATAGTACATCTATGTTCCCGCTCCATGAGGTGTTAAATAACTGGTTGTGTGTCAGGCAGGACCAAGTTCTACGTAAAGTGGAAACAAGATGACTCCGCTAGCTACGTAACGTGTTTACCTATCACACATTGGAAGTTATTGCTATCAAATACTAAAAATGTGTTAGGGTTATCCATTACAAGCATTTTCACCAGCAGCTTGTCCTGGCAATCCGGGAATACCATATCCGTTGTTGCAAAAATGCCTACACAACCATTGCTGGGCAGTGCAAGCAAGAAGACGAGGTATTAAAGCAATAGCAACAGAATTCTCATATCGAGTTCTTGGTGTTTGCCCCATCGGTGCCTGCGGCGGCCCAATGGTGCACCTGCGTGCAGTGCACAGCGTCAAATCCAGACCAGAGAGAGCAACGAACAGGAAAGATTAGCAACTCACCGGATTCCCCGATGTGGCCATCTGGGAGGAAATGGAATGGAGTTGCCCGGTTGTGTCCTTTGAAGGGTACGGACTTGCGCCCCCAGATGTTCCACTTCTGTACTTTGCATGAATATCTGAACCATGCACACAGACAGTACACTCTGAATTCCAACATAACAACTGAACGTCATGATGTGCATTTCAGAATGGATCCAAACAATAGAATCAAAGGGAGGAGAATGGAATTTGCACTCGCACTTGCACTCAACATGGCCTTGCCCACCCTTACCACATACCATTTTGGAACACATGTTCCTTTGTACATCAACGTCGAAAAGCACTCCATGCCACGTCACACATTACAGGCTAGAAAATATTCTAGTTGACATAGCGGAAAGGTACGTCGCAAGGTGCACCTAAAAAATTCTATCGTAGATTTGGATGAGTGATGCAGTTATTGTTAATCTCTTCGTCGTATTTGCCGTCCCTTCTCACACTGGTGTGGGAGAACGCGTCGTCATCCACGCCATCCATTACTTCCATTGATTCATGCCCGCTTGTGCACATGTTGTCTCCGACCTTATTTTTTGAGCAGTTGCCGGCTCTCCGAGCACACCCTACGAAAGAACACTACGACCCCAAACTCAGCTTTACATTGACATCCAGAGAGTACAAAATGACCTAATGGAAGTCCCTAGACATGAACGATGGACAACACTCTGAATGCATCTCGATCACTTTCCATCCTCCCATTCACCGACTCCTAGTACATGCCACAATGTGTTAACTTGTGTCAAACATTTAAACAAGCTTGAGGTAGAACTCACCGAGTCAGTGATGGATGCGATATCTGACGGAGAAGTTGCTTCCTCCAAATTATTAGCCACAATCTCCTTAATACTAGGCCACACGTTGATGTTATCCATGCTAACTTGATTGCTCATTTCTTCCTTGATATGCAAATAAAACACACACAAATTAGCAAACTTCCAAGCATCAAGCTTATCAAGGTCATGTTCAAACCTCGATTGCCACTGTAGACGAAACCAGCATTGAAGATTTGTTTGTTGATTCAATAGAAGAGTTAAACTTACTTCCAACAGCTAGTCCGCCCCCACTGCCATCCATAGCTTGTGTCTCGCATATGTGCATTGCCCACAAGACTAGGTACTTACATGGAATGTGCACACACCACGGGGACAATTTTCAAATTCTTGACGCATTAACCATTTTCCCTTCAAAAGGGTATGCCCGTCTGAAGGCCCATCCTTAGCGTTGAATAAGTGGGCTGAGTCATGCCCTGCGAGTTTTGCTACACAAAGAAATGCCCTATTGGTGTAAATAACCATGTGCCTAAATAATCCTCTGCATGTTTTGCTACACAAAGAAATGACATATTTGTGCTAATAACCATATGTCCTATTTGTCTAAATAAACCATATATCCATTAATGATGCCATGAACTCCTACTCGCATTCTTGTTACTTGATAAAACGGTACTCAATCATTAGGACAGTTGGTCATTAGCAGACAAAATACGCAAGCATTATTTAACTTGGATCAATATGAGTCCATATGCAGTTGCACAACCCAAAAGATCACTTGTGGCTTACTACATTGCTTCATTTCTAACCTTACATACATAAGATGCTTGATACTAAACTAAGATCTTGTGCTGTTGCACAACCAAAAGACCACAAGTCGCTTACTACATTGATTCGTTACTATGCATAGATAAGATGATTACCCCTAAATTGAGTCCGTTTGCATTTCAGTTTTAGCTATCTTCACAGCACATGTACGCCTGGTATGGCTCGACCAGACAATCATTGCACATCGGCTTCCTCTTAGTCTTTTTCCCACCTAGTGGACATTCAGGACATGTAGTTGAGTTATGCCCTTTCTTCTTAAATCGTTTGCAGAATCATGGCATGTGCTTTGGAAGTTTGTACCCTGGTTTGTCACAAACATTAGTTGGCTTGCCCACAATTCTCCTCTTGTTCAGAGCTTGCACATCTGCATGCAACCTAGGCCTCCCGTCCTCCGCATTTCCATCAGGTGTTTGGTTCCCACAAACACCTAGGTTGCTACATTCACCGGTTGTAGCCACCACTACATGTTGTTTGTCCTAGCTACATTACTCTAGTTTGACCTTGACATCTATCAAGAAGGCCATGGTCATCTCAAAGTTATCCACATCTAAATCACCAAGTTTCACCACATCAAGTGCAACCATATAGAGTGACGACTGCTAGAACTTCAAGCATCACATGGCCAGCTTTACTTTTGGTACTCGGTCAAATGACCGAGAAGAATGTCTATAGCATTAATTGTTCATCTCTTCACTATATTTCCTTAAGGAATCTTCTCATGTCCCAAGTGGATCATTACCTGTCAATGGCACAAAGTATGTAAGTTCCATGATAAGTAAAAAAGCACAACAATTCTAAGAAATGCATCAAACATGTTTTGAGTACCTTCACTGAGTGACAACAAGGTATCCCCATGTGTTCTGATAGACCACACTCGCACGAGATATATTGTGAAATCGAAGTAAAATTGCTCTTATCATTGACATGCTGACGTGTGGATGTGCTTTACTTTGTATATGTTGTTGTTGCAATCTTGGTCCACAAATGTAGGATCTTGAATCAAATATCAACTCCACAAATTTTGCGAAAACATTCCTTGTGTAGATTAGTGATGCATGCTTCCCAGTGGAAAAAACGTTGGTTAGCCTCCTATTTGTCTACACAACACAACAAATGCCACCAGCCCAAAAAACTGAACAAAATACATGTCATAAAGAAAAAGTCTAACACTTTAGTCTTGTGCTCTTGGAAGTTTTTGTCCTCCTCCCATATAGCAAGAAGTTTTGTGTACCGTATCACAAAGTGATGAATTGTACTCCAAGGAGGGAAAAATCCTTTCAACATGTGGTTTGCACTCTGAATACGTTGTGTGCTTGTTTGGTATAAAACACATATTTATAGTCTGACTTAGCCCAACAAATACAGTTCTTGTACGTATGTGTCATGAGCGGTTGTCAGTCAGCCCGTACTTGCACATCAAATGCTCCCAGCCATGCTCAAATTCATGAATTATAAGCATACTTCATATTAGCTTGTCTTCACCCTGAAAGATGAGATGTCAGCAAACAAAGGTCCTAGTTGTTCCCTTGCCTTTCGGAGAACATGACTCTTGAACCAACAATTGATGGTTGGCACTGGGCCACACCTTAGCAATTGCAGCCTCCACCGACCTGTATTGCTCTAATGATGAACAGCAAACAACATCAGATGTTGGACAGAGAATGGGAGTACTAATATGTAAAGAAAAAGCAGAGAAAACGACACACCTGTCAGTATTGTGCCTGGTGGCTTTCCACCCGTCAAATCAACAAACTCGTTAAACACCCGCTTGAAACTTTCTATAGTCTCCTCTCGCATCAAGACCCTACCAAGTATCACACTCTGAAAATGATTGTTCACACCTACGAATAAACCAAAAGGCATGTCGTACAAATTTGTCCGGTACATTGTGTCAAATGTGATTGCATCCCAAAATGTGTGTACTTCAGTTTGCACCATCCCAACATGTCTTGATTCGACTTTCACTGTAGACCTCAATGCTATAATCAAAATTTGGATCGTCACGCTTCAGCTCACAGAACAGCTCCAAGGTCTTCAGCACTTTATCATCCAATTGCTCCCTGGCAATCCTTTCACACAGAATCCTCAACGATTGCTTCATAAAAGGCACATTATGAATAGAACCGAATAAAGTAGCTATTATGGAGTTCACCTTCCCAAGATTCACATTGTTCCTTCATAGGTGCCTACAAAACTCTTGTGTGCTCATCTATGTGCTTGTGTGAGTATCAGTACTCCTCCCCACAAGTCTCGGAGAAAGTATGGTTGTGCTCTGATTTGAACTCGGTGATGTACCAGCCGTTGTCAGGAGCATAGTGCAAATGAATCAAAGTTTTGCAATCTTTCCTCTGCGTGTCGAATTGTTCTTTGATGCCCTGTGCTACAAATTTCATACACACCACTTTTAGGAAGGCCAAGGAAAGACACAATTAGTGTAACACTTGAGATTATCATGAGTATCAATGTACTTCTTGCGCATACGCTGGCAAATTCCTGCATTGATTTCTCAGTACTTCTTTGTTTCGCGTTCCTACCACACCTGATACCAAAACCAACCTCCCAGTAATGCAAGTTGTAGAAATCGTGCGTTTCATGTAGAGAATCGAGCAATAATCCTATTGTAGGCTTGGTTAGTGCGTCTGCCCCCTTCTTGATGAAGTTCTTGATGGACTCCTCAAGCGCACATACTCTCCTGGGTTCAAAATCCCTTTCCTAGTTTTCATCTCTTGTTCGGTCCCTGCGGAAAAAAATTACAAACACATGGAGTCCTTGTTCATCAGACATACCTTGATTTCTAGGGTTTAGAAGATAAATGTACCTCCGTTTCCATGAAGACAGAGAACTTCCTGAGTCGGCCACACTGTCCATGGCTGTTAGAAATAGTTTGTGATGTGTTGATGTGTCAATGTAAATCCTAGACAGGACGGCATGGGAGTCTATGGTTGTAGGTTTGTTAATAAAGATAGAATCTGTAAAATAGAAACTATTATATAGGATCCTAGAAACATAAGACTCTCATGCCATGATTATCGGAGGTTGTTGCCTTGTATATGAGCTGCGCTATTGGCATTATAAATCAACACGTATGACGCCCCTGGCTATCATCTTACCAAGCGCTTTCATCATCTGCCCTCTGTATTTTCTACATGGTATTAGAGCCACAATCACTCAATAGATCCAATTGCCACCCACCATGTCTTCTTCAACCCCCTATCCTAACAGCAACCCTCTCTCGGCCGGCGCTATGACAGAGAAGCTTACCAGGAGCAATCACTCCATTTGGGAAGCCTAGGTACTCTCGACCGTGCATGGTGCTTGCCTGTATGGCCATCTCACTAGTGCCTCTCCACCGCCGGTGAAGGAGATTGAGGACAAGGATGGCAAGAAGACCTCCAACCCGACATTCGAAGAATGGGAGGCACGAGATCAGCAGATCCTTAGCTTCCTTCTCACTTCTGTCTCTCCAGGCATTCTCAGCCACATCGCCAAGACAAAGACGACGGTTGATGCATGGGCTAAGCTTGAGGCCATGTTTGCCTCACAAACCCGTGCGCGCACGGTAAATCTGCGCATCTCCCTCGCCAATACCAAGAAAGGTAACTCATCTGCTACTGATTATTTCACCAAGATGAAAGGTTTTAGCGGTGACATGGCGGCCGTGGGACGACCAATCACTGATGACGAGTTGGTTGAGTACATACTCACCAGCTTGCCTGCGGAATACGAGTCACTGGTTACCTCTCTCATCACGAGGGTGGAATCGGTGACCATCGATGAGCTGTATTCACAGCTCAACTTCGAGACCAGGATGGATCTGGTCCAAGGTGGTGACTAGAGCTCAGCCAACATGGTCGGCCATGGAGGAGGCCAAGGTAATAATCATGGCCATGGTGGTCCCTATCGTGGACGAGGGCGCGACCCTCCAAATGGTGGGGGTCGTGGTCGCGGTCAAAGGAGCAACCAGCAAGGTGGTGGCTCCAACAACAAGAAGTAGGACAAACCGATCTGTCAGGTGTGCTTCAAGGAGAGGCACACTGCAGCTCGTTGTTGGCACCGCTTTGATGAGGACTTTGTTCCTGAAGAAAGGCATGTAGCAGTGGCAACCGGTTCATACAACATCAACACCAACTGATACACCGATAGCGGCTCCACTAACCACATCACCAGCGAGTTAGAGAAACTCTCCATGCGTGAGAAGTACAACGGTGGTGATTAGATCCACATCACAAGTGGTGCAGGTATGGCAATTAAACATGTTGGTCAATCTACTATTGTTACCCCTAGCCGCAATCTCCAGTTAAAAAATGTTCTGCATGTACCTAAGGCTTCCAAGAATCTTGTTTCAGTTCATCGATTTACTTTTGATAACTCTGCCTGCATAAAATTTCACCCCACCTATTTTTTGGTTAAGGATCAGACAACCAAGAAAACTCTACTTAAAGGTTATTGTCATCGGGGGCTATATCCTCTTCCTTCACCGCCAAAACAAGTCCTCACGGCGTCTCGTCCGTCCCTGTCTTGGTGGCATGAACGACTAGGACATCCAGCTTTCCCGATCGTTCGTTGCATCATCAACAATAATAGCCTTTTATTTGCTTCAGAGTCCAATAATGAGCATGTGTGTGATGCTTGTCAACAAGTAAAAGCACACCAGTTGCTTGTTTAGAACTTGTGTTCTCTGATGTGTGGGGTCAAGCTATCGAGTCTTTTGGCAGAAAACAATATTATATTAGTTTTATCGATGATTACAGCAAGTTTACCTGGATCTACCTTATTAAATATAAGTTTGAAGTCTTTCAGAAATTTCATGATTTTCATAACCTAGTTGAAAGGTTGCTTGATCGAAAAATAAAAGCCATCCAAACTGATTGAGGTGATGAATATCAAAGGCTTAACTCCTTTTTTACTAAAATTGGTATCTCGCATCATGCTTCATGTTCTCATGCGCACCAACAAAATGGTGCCGTCGAGTGCAAATATCAGCACATCGTTGAAGTTGGTCTAGCTCTTCTATCATGCGCCAGTATGCCCTTGAAATTTTGGGACGAGGCGTTCCTCATAGTCACATATCTCATCAATCGTCTTCGTAGTGCAGTCATCAATTTTACTACGTCCTTGGAGCGCCTCTTTGGTCAAAAACCAAATTACTCATCTCTATGGACGTTTGGTTGTGCCTGTTGGCCTAATCTTTGCCCGTATAATGTCCATAAACTTCAGTTCCGCTCTAAGAGATGCGTTACATTATAGTAATCTTCACAAGGGGTATAAATGTCTAGACATTGCATCTGGGCGTGTCTATATCTCTAGAGACGTCACATTCGATAAAACAATTTTTCCTTTTGCCGAGATGCATCCCAATGCTTGTCTATGCTCAGAGATCCTCTTGTTATCTCCTGATTCCGTGGCTACCAAAAGGGACAGTAGTTTGGATGATCAACATGTTAATTTGCCTAATGAATTTAACAATCCTAGCGGAGATTCTAGTTTGCCTCAGGTGCCAAATACAGATGATATCACCGTTGGAAGCAGTGGCACGGATCACGGAGACGATCCTCGGCCGATTTCTGCGCCCGGATCAACATCAATCCAACCGCCTGGGCCTTTTTCCGCCGGACTCTGCGCCCATGTCACCACGCGGGTCTAACAGCCAGCCAACCGCGCCCATTTCCACCGAGGTGATGTCGCGTGGGGGCCAAACAGCAGCACACCCACTCTCACCTATCGCCAAAGTCTCTCCGACATGGCCTGCGCCTAGTTTAGGTGTGGGAACGACGCCACCTGATGCTGTGACACGGAGCCCACAGGAGATTTCCACTAGTGGATCCTCTGCTGGTACACTAGAAGAGGTTGCAACTCCTTTGCGGCCGTTAACAAGGCTCCAGCGTGGCATTCAAAAGAAGAAAATTTATACTGATGGCATGGTCAGGTACGGGATGTTAGCAAGCACTGGTGAACCGACTGATGTTGCTGATGCACTATAGGATAAAAATTGAAAACAAACCATGAACTCTGAATATGAAGCACTAATGAGGAACAAGACATGGCATCTAGTTCCGCCACATAGGGGAACCAATGTTATAGGGTGCAAATGGGTGTATAAAATCAAGAGAAAGTCTGATGGCAGTCTAGATCGTTACAAGGCTTGTCTTGTTGCCAAGGGCTTCAAGCAAAGATATAGAATTGATTATGAAGATATATTCAGTCCAGTAATTAAGGCTGTAACTATTCAAATTTTATTGTCTCTAGCTGTATCTTGTGGATGGTCTCTTCACCAACTCGACGTGGAGAATGCATTTTTACATGGACTCTTAGAAGAAGATGTATACATGCATCAACCTCTTGGTTTTGCGGATCCAAACCGGCCTAACTATGTGTGCAAACTTGATAAAGCTTTATATGGGTTGAAGCAAGCTCCTCGAGAATGGTACTCTAGATTAAGTGAATGGTTGATTCAGTTGGGGTTTAAAGCATCCAAGGCTGACACATCCTTGTTCTTCTTCAGTAAGGGAGGCATTACAATGTTTGTTCTTGTGTATGTCGATGACATAATTGTGGCGAGTTCCACCGAGCAAGCAACAAGTGCATTACTTCGAGATCTTAAAGAACAGTTTGCATTGAAGGACTTGGGAGAGCTTCACTATTTTCTTGGCATTGAGGTATATAAAACAAATGGTGGAATTTTGCTTACACAAGAAAAATATGCGTCTGATCTATTGAAGAGGGTCAGTCGACATGGAAGATTGTAAGCCAGTCAATACACCATTATCCACTAGTGAGAAGCTATCTATGTATGAAGGAACTCCTCTAGGAGCTCAAGACACCACAAGATACAGGAGCATTGCAATACCTAACATTAACATGGCCTGATATCTTATTTGCTGTGAATAAGGTTTGTCAGTTTCTTTATACTCCAACTACAATATATTAGAAGGCTGTGAAAAAAATATTAAGATATATAAAGCAGTGCATTGGACTCGGGCTAAAGATTCACAGGTCGGTTTCCAAACTAGTAAGCGCCTTCTCATATGCTGACTGGGCAGGCTGTGTGGATGACAGGAAATCCACCGGATGATTTGCAGTTTTTCTAGGAACTAATTTAGTGTCTTGGAGTGCTCACAAGCAATCCACTGTCTTTAGATCTAGTACTGAAGCAGAGTATAAAGCAATAGCTAATGCTATGGCAGAGGTTATGTGGATACAGACTTTGTTACATGAGATAGGCGTGAGGAGTCCTAATGCTTCCAAATTGTGGTGTGACAATCTAGGCGCCACATATCTTTCAAGCAATCCTATGTTTTATGCTAGAACAAAACACATTGAGATGGACTACCATTTTGTGAGAGATCGAGTTAAGCAGAAACATTTGGAAATTAACTTTGTCTCCTCCAAGGATCAAGTAGCTGATGGATTCACCAAGGCTTTGCCTGTGAGGCTAGTTGAATTTTCAAGATCAATCTCAACTTAACTAAGTTGTGATTGAGGGTGGCTGTTAGAAATAGTTTGTGACGTGTTGATGTTTCAATGTAAATCCTGGGCAGAACGGCATGAGAGTCCATGGTTGTAGGTTTGTTATTAAAGATAGAATCTGTAAAATAGAAACTATTGTATAGGATACTAGAAACATGGGACTCTTATACCATGATCACCGGAGGTTGTTGCCTTGTATATGAGCTGCGCTATTGGCGTTATAAATCAACACGTACGGCGCTCTTGACTATCATCTTGCCAAGCGTTTTTATCATCTGCCCTCTGTATTTTCTATAATGGCATCCTCCTCGGATGGATCCTGACATTTGTATGCAGATCCACATTCGATTTTCTCTTGGTTTGTATGGATGTTTGAGGCAGCCAGCTCTAACCTCATGATGTCATTGCTATGAGTTGAACACATCTTCAAAAAATGAGCAGATGCACCAACAAACAAACGAAACAAAGAAATTTCTGAGACGGTGATGAAAAGACATCCCCATACCTCGTTTCCTCCTTAGGTTGCACCATCCCACTGGCTACTCCTTCTATAATAGGCGCAGCTGCACTTTACATCGCTTGTAAAATCAGGTCTAGGTATCCACCACCTAGGTCCATGGCCATGCCCAGATCCCGGGTCAAGGCCTGTGCCCACCATTGGAGCCCCTCCATAAGCGCTATAATCAGGGGAATAGGGCAACATGGGGTGGGAGGAAGGATTTCGTAAGGACTTCAACCCCCTTTTGAATTCGCATGCATACTGTTAGAATTAATCTTGCTGTTCACGTGTTTCTTCAATCATGTGCATGTGTGGAGGAGTGAGTTAGTTTGATTTTAGAGAGAGAGAGCCATGATTTGCATGTAAGTGAATGCATGCATGAAGTCCTAGCTTGCAGGTGCATGTTGGCTTGGGGGGAGTGGCCAAGTCAAGCGGAGCTCGGAGCCATGGCGTGAAGAGTGGATCGGCTAGCTCATAGCATGCATGTGTTAGTTAGTTGTGCTCTGCATGTAAGTAGAAGTGGCTTGCATGTAGGAAGTCACGAAGTGTTCAGCTGAGCCATGCGGCCAGAACGTGGCGAGTATTCGGTTCAGCCGTTGCTTAACTAATGCATGAGTGTGGTTATATAAGCATGTAGTCAGATTGCTTGAGTGAGTGAAGAATAGAAAGTGCATTGGTGCTGGTGTGCAGTGCCGAGATAAATACTTCTATCATGTGTGTATTTTAGTAGTATACTCCAGCGTGTGTGTATGATCCGCTATGAGCTGGGCTAACAGTGGTATCAGAGCCATGTCTAGTAAAAGAGTGTACACGCTACCGGGCCACCGTGGCAGCGGCAGCAGCGACGGTGCCAACGATGACCATGGTGGGCATGAGCTGGCCGTGCAGCAAGTGAAGGAGACCGGGGTGACCATGCGTTACCCCATGTTGTCGGAGAACAACTACGGGGTGTGGTCCGTGAAGATGAAAATCTTTATGTATGCACAAGGCGTGTGGGCAATCGTGGAGGGCAAGGAAGTTGTCAATAAGAAGAAAGACCAATTGGCTCTCGCTGCCATTGTGCAAGCAGTGCCAGAGGCCATGGTGATGGCCATAGACAACAAAGGAGGCTTGTAAAATTCATAACTCAAGTAATAAAATATAAATTATTTCACTAAAATTAATTTTAAGTCAACACCTAACAACGGTGTGAAAATAATGTATTTTAGAGTATTTTAGATTTTTCGCATTATTTTATATATATTGGTTCGTACGCTAATTTCATTTGTGGAATGAGTCAAAATCGGAGAAAAAGTGAAATAGGTGTTACCCAAGTTGATTAAGAGTAAGGTAAGTGCTCCCCTCCCTCTTTTGAACATACTAAATCCTATGTTTTGAGGAAAGAAAATGTGTTATTTATAAAATCGCATGCGTATTTGTAACTATCGGCATTTTAATTGTGGTAAATGGTAATTATAACCTAATTGCTGAATTATCCTCCTTTAATATTGATTACCCCACTATTTGTATCCATATAGATGGTTCTCTATGGTTAGCCTCGCCTAGAACTTTACAATTAATCAATATTGCTACCTTCATGTTAAAATAGGAATTTTATAATTTCAAGACATAGATGAGTTTTCTGCTTATTTATGAACTAAAGTGGAGCAAAACTTATTTTTAAACTTGGATGACAAATGGTGCGCATATGGTCATAGTTGCATACCAATAGGTGGAGTATTTGCCCGAGTTGATTAAAAACTGAACTCAATATCATTTACTATTGTATACAGTATAACCACATGTGTTATTATAGGATGACCTTAGCCTATTAAGTTGCTTAATTATCTAGCCTTGTATTTTGATAGACCGAAGTAGTATGGGTTGTTGTGTATGTGTGATGGATGTGTTATATGTGTTGTGCTGGCCCAAAGGAGCTACCTATGTGTTAGTATAGGACATATTGGCCACCCGCGGTATAGGTCCAAACGTGTCCAATACAATAGTTTAGTGCCTCATGGGGAAGCAAATTGGCTGGTCGCTGTGGCGCTAAGTTTAAGGCATGGGCCTACCACCTAGGGGCTCTAGGGCACTGCCTAGAGTGGAATAACGCTTGCCGTGTTGGTGCAAGATAAAACTTTAAATAATGTACTACGTTATGACCTCTAGGCTGCACTCAACGTGTAGAGTGTGGAGTACCAACAGATACCGAACCACCTGGAGTGTAGCCTTTCAGCTTCTATCATATCATGCGAGTAAAAATGTATAACTCTGCATAGTCTAAACTAATCGATTAGTCGTGCTTATGGTCATGAGTGACATGGTTATGGTTATTGAGTATAGTTTTATGCTTTCTAAATGTGTTGTAAAAATGGAAAGTAAAAAATAGTGATTTATGGTATTATGATGCTTATGATGATGAAAATTGGTGATTTGTTGCCATGGAAGGCATCCAGTGAGATATAATGATGTTTCTTATGATATTTACATTATGTATATGTTTTATGAACTAATGTTTCAAAATTATTGTGAATTAAAATTAGCTTTATGTAAAAATTTACACCACAAATAGTTCTTTTATAGGTTTAGTAACCAGTATATTAACTTGTTTAATAGTATATATTGTTATTTAGATTTTGTTGTAGGTGAAGAGTTGTTTATGTTGAGTGCTTTTCGGGATCCATCGCTTCTTTAAGATGGTTCTAATAGAGGCTTACCCCTAATCGGCTCCTTATGAGAATGGGTACACAAGCTTCTACTATACTTTAAAATATTTGGCCACTTGGTCTATATAACCATTAAGTTAAAATTTGTTTATTTATATATCCTATATTTATATATTATTGTTTGAAATAAAAGTATGAATTAGAAAGTTCTAGGGGTTAGGTAATCGAGTACTCTAAAGCATGTATCGTGTTTAGTCACCGCTATCGAGTGGTTTAACCGGCATACTGGCCAAGGACTGATGGATATCTCATAAGTCTAGTGATTTGGGTTTTATAACATATTTGATATTTCACGTGTCAGGTTAGAGATGAGGCTAAATGGTTACCATTATTCAGGTTTTACTTAAGTTCCATTGTGTGTTGTTATTCTTTATAGTTTACATCGTATTTAACTCGAGTGCCGCATATGTTAGTTAGCGGTGCTCTGCATGTGGGTAGAAGTGGCTTGTATGTATGAAGTTATGTAGTTTTCGGCTGAGCCGTGTGGATGGAACGTGGCGAGTAGTCGGTTGAGCCATTGCTTAGCTAGTGCATGAGTGTGGTTATATAAGCATGTGATCAGATTCCTCGAGTGAGTGAAGAACAGAAAGTGCATTGATACTGGTGTGCAGTGCCGAAACAAATACTTCTCTCGCGTGTCTTTCAGTAATATACTCCCTCGCGTGTATGTGTGTGTGTGAGAGAGCTGGGCTAACATATACTGTTCGGTTCAAATCAGGAGCGCACAACTCGCCAACCCGCATTAAAACGAACTGACGACATGGTCTTCCCAACGCAACCTCTGCCTATGCGTATGCCAACGAAATGTTGGAAACCGCTACACGTAGTTGCAATCGTGTTGTATTAGGGTCCACCAGGTGCACATCTGTTTGCGCCGAGATCCCTCACGTGCCCCGACATGAACACGCTGAACGTCTAGGAGGTCTGTTTAACTCTAGTGTAAACCGATCGATTTCTCTCCGTATCTCGAGATACGCGCGTCGGGGGCTGTGGGGTTCGATTGGCTCCGGCGCTACGGTATGGGTGCGGACGTGCTACTCAATTTGACCCTGCAATTGACAAATGAGACGAGCAGGTCCATCGGACGGTGGGCCGATACAGGCGCTCACTATCGGCTAGCTGCCGATAGGATCGGGATGGCTATCGACCGCGCCCGAAAAGCCTTTCGCTATCGGCTATTTACCGATAGAAATCAGAAAGCTCTTCGATCAGCTGGGGAGCCGATGTGGACAGGTGTCGACGAGGGATCGGCCGCAGAGCCAATGGAGAAACCAGGGTGTACTCAGAGGATAGCAAGATGCACAGGATCCCTCCAAATAGCCGACAAAAGCCATAACAGTCGTTCATCGACTGGAAAAACCAATAAAGACACATGTAGACTGGCAAGGAATAGTATTAAAAGGCACGGGCTACAAAGCCGACGCCGCTTCGGATATGACAGCATGTGACCCATCGCCCACTGTGACAGTACCATTAACACCGAATCTTGAAGATCGGACCTAACCGAGAGAGTACGAGGCCGATAGCGATGATATGGAGGACGCCAGATCGGCTATGCTGAAGCAATGATAGAAACGAACCCATCGGTTAGCTGAGCCGATGAGGGGACGCCTCTCTAAAAGCGGGTGCATATCGGCTGGAAGACCGATACGCTCGGCATTACGCGTCAAGGGACACCTCTAAAGGCTGATGTGTATCGGCCGAGGGGTCGATGCGCTGGGCGTGAAGCTCAGAGTATGGATAACTCATCGGCTAACACTCCGATGAGACGCCGTGAAGAAAATAAGCCTGAAGCTTGCTCTACCGTCGATAGCCTTGTAGGTCGAACCTAGCATGAAATTGACGATGGCAGAGGGAGCTTAACAGGCCGATAGGCCCTATACTTACGTGATGCGATACGTCTGATCGGCCTAAGAGGTTAAACCTAATCGATGCAGCCTTAGACAGAACAGAACATATCAAGATAGTAGCGGGACTTACCCCTTCGCCAGAGATCGGACTTAACCGATGCAGCCCCACGTCGAGAGCCAAAACCCGCCGGTAGAACCTAGATGAAATAGGGTGGCGATGCGCAGAATTTGTATTGATCGAGAGATATATTACATGTCTACAGGGGGTCTATATTTATACCCTAGATTTAGAGACAGAGTCCGACGCGTTTACAACCATCGGATGTTATTTTCTAACGAGAATAAAGAAAAATATCTCTAAAAAAGTTAACTAACTAACTAACTAAACGTTTTTAATTAAATAAGGCTATAATTTAGAAAGATAAAACATCCTTCCGTGGAGTCCACGGCTCTTCCATAAACTCGATTTTATTTAAATAGTCTTCCAATTTGAAACCGAGTCTTATTTTGCTACAACCCGATCGGCTTTCATCGGACACCTCTCGTTCGATCGGCTTTAACATAATCGGGTCGTTACAACATCTCATCTGATGACTCAGATAAGCCGAGCTGGAGCGCGGGCGTGTACAAAATCTGTTCCTGTGTTGACTGCCTCATTTTACTCGTAGTACTATCGTCAGAAGCATCAGGACCCTTGGCTAACCCATGTCAATGCCTCCCAGTTGTGTGTAGAAGGAATAGACGCAAACTCGACAATAAATTGTAAAGCAAGAACAAATTCTGTCGCAAGAATATTCAGGTTAGCCCTAAAACACATCTATGTAACAAGGTAGGCAGAGTGACATACAAAAAGGATAAAATTTCCAGTACTAATGTTCTACTAAGAGTGGCTTGATTGTTTCATCTGTGCCTCCCCACTTTTGCACGCGAGTTGAAGCTTGTGCCGCCTGCAAATGGCAGAATGAAGATGAGCAACGTTGAGATTTGAGGTTCTTCCGAAGGACATGCAATAGGGTGCCCCTAGACCCATTAAAAAAAATAGGAAGGTAGACACAAATTAGTAACAGAGTATGGTATTGGCCATCACCTTTCACTTCACAAGGTTCGAAAAAGTAATTTACATTTAATTTTTCTAAAAGCATAGTATATTGGCCATCACCCAGCGGTAGCAACATGATTTTATAGTGTCCTAGAAAAATGTAGTGTCCCGTGTTAACGTAATTGGCGCTAAGTCATGACCATTCATATATATAGAATATCACATACATAAAAGGTTTAAAACGTGATTAATGGTGCATAACAATCAGGAGACATAACGTAGATGATCTCTTACTAAATATAGATTATACAGTTCTATGTTTAACACCTCCCTCAATCTGAACGGAGGTAGATTATGTTTAGATTGCGCCATAAATTACAGTAGAGAGTAACTAAGAGCGGCTTAGTCATAATGTCGGCCACCTAGTCCTTGGATGAGATGAAGCAAACGTTGAGCTGGTGAGAAGCAACACGTTCACAAACAAAATGGTAATCAACCTCGACATGCTTTGTGCAACGATGAAATATGGGATTGACAGAGAGATAAGTGGCACCAATGTTGTCACACCACAGGGACGGTGGCCGAAGTTGAGAGATCCTAAGTTCTCTTAGCAACACTTGTATCTATATTACTTCAGCGGTAGTATTGACGACGGCCTTGTATTCAGCCTCTGTACTCAAGCAAGAAACAGTTAGTTGTTTACGAGAGCTCTAAGAAACAAGATTGTCACCAAAGAAAATGGTATAGCCACCTATACTGCGTCGATCATCTGGGTTCCCGGTCCAATCGGCATCAGAGAACGAACTTAGCAATGAAGACTAGATTTAGTGCTACATAGCCCCATATCAGACGTAGAATGAAAATAACACAGTATGTGTTTTACTGCCGCCCAATGAGCCATCGTTGGTGCTGATAGAAATTGGCATACTCGGATGATAGAGAAGGAGATATTAGGGTGAGTGAAAGACAAATATTGGAGAGCCCTAACAACACTGTGATAGCGTGTAGTATCTTTAGCTAAGAGAGAGTCGCCACTCTTTAAGAGTAACTTGTTGTTAAGAAGCATAAATGTCAGAACATTATTAGAGGAGGCCATATTTGTGCGTTGCAGCAGGTCTTGAATGTATTTGTGTTGTGTCAAGATGAGGCCAGTAGAAGTATGATGCACTTCAATGATAAGAAAATATCCAAGAGTGCCAAGATCTTTCATCACAAACTCAGCTTCAAGTTGAATGAGTAGACGATCCGTAGCTGATGACGAAGAGCTCATAATAATAATATCATCTACATAGATGAGAATATACATCTGAATGCCACCTCTGTTGAACATGAAAAGAGAAACATCAGTCTTAGAAGTCTGAAACCCCAGTTGTAATAGTTTGTTACTAAGACAAGAAAATTAGGCACGTGGGGCTTATTTGAGGCCATATAATGACTTGTCCAACTTGCAAAGATAAGTAGGATGAGCTGAGTCAACAAAACCAGGTGGATGTTTCATATAGATGTTCTCTTAAAGATGGCCATGTAAGAATGCATTTTGAATATCAATCTGTCGAAGAAACTAACCACGAGAGAGTGCAAGAGACAATAAGACTCGAATAGTGGTAGGTTTTACTACCGGGCTGAATGTATCATCATAATAAACTACATACTGCTGCTTGAAGCTCTTGGCGACCAATCGTGCTTTATAGCGATCAACGGAACCATCAGCTTTGTGCTTCAGTTTGAAAATCTACTTGCAATCAATGGCATTAAGGCTGTCACGTGGAGGAACCAGATGTCAAGTCTTGTTCTTGACAAGAGCTTAAAATTTATCATTCATTGCTGACCTCCAAAGGGGGTGTGCCATAACAATAACATGCGATGTAGGCTCTGCATCTGAAGTTCGTATGGCAGAATAAGTAACCGTGCCGTCGGTACAAACCTTGGGCTTCTTAATGTTGTGGCTTAAGCGTGTCCCGTACTTGTGGGCAGGAGGATCTAGTGCAGGAACCTCTGAGTGGTGCATGGCCTCAGGTTGGATGCTCGGTGACGAAATTTGCCTCAATGCTACTGATGATGGGCTAGCAGATGACAGCCCAGCCACAGCTTCTGTGCTTGCCGTAGGGGACACGGGAGAGGCAGGCGGAGACTCTGATGCAGGCAGGTTAGTGTCAGGCGCTGTATGTGGAGCGCCGGCCTCGGGTGAAGAAGTGGGCGTAGGGAATGTCGGCACCAATCCTGATGAGGTTTTAGGCATCCCAGGATCTGCTACATGCTGAGCAGTTGCATACACATGGTTAGCAGGAAACATATGCATATCGTAATTATTCAAATTAAAACTGACACTGTCCTGATTAAGTGCAATGTTGGATGAAGGATAAGTGGAGAAAGGAAAAATTATTTCATCAAATATAACATCACGGGACACATACACGCATCCGGAATCCATATCGAGACATTTGTATTCCTTATGAAGACCACTATATCCCCAAAACACG
Organism: Oryza coarctata; assembly: GCA_030770085.1. Lineage (NCBI taxonomy): Eukaryota > Viridiplantae > Streptophyta > Magnoliopsida > Poales > Poaceae > Oryza > Oryza coarctata. Next base: position 8,816,608 of record CM061465.1, read on the forward strand.
CAGACTTTGGATCGAAAGGAATGTTTGTGCTGGTCATAGGGTCGCAAATTGGGCCAACATGCGCAACCAAATATACGGAGCATGGAATAATTCGGTGGAGTTTTGAGGAGCCGTTCTAGAGGGCACAGATTATCAAGGACTCGAGTAGGCAATCTATTGATGAGATAAGTGGCTGTGAGGAAGGCCTCGTCCCAAAATTTAATCAGTTTGAAGGCATGAGCTAGTAGAGCAAGACTAGTTTCAATTATATGACGATGCTTGGGTTCAGCCGATCCATTTTGTTGGTGAGTATGTGGGTAGGAAACATGATGGGCTATGTTAAGGGATCGAAAAAATTGAGTATAAAGTTTTTGGTACTTTCCACCCCAATCAGATTAGATGCATTTAATTTTAATATCAAGGAGACGTTCTACATATGCTTGAAATTACAAGAAAATGCATTGAGCCTTAGTGCGGTCATGCATCGAATATATCCACGTAAATTTACTAAAATCAACGATAAAGCTTATGTAGTATTTGTATCGACCAACAGACTTGGGGGCTTGGCCCCACACATCTGAAAGAACAAGTTCAAGGGGTGATGTAGAACGATGAATGGCATGAGTATAGGAGAGTTGATGACTCTTGCCTAATTAACATGCATGACAAACTGAGGGACTCAACTCCTTGATATATGGGAGATTATTCAAACTCAAAATAGACCGTATAATTGGGGTAGAGGGGTGGCCAAGATGAGCATGCCACTGATCTAGGGATGCCTTTACACTGACGAGTGCTTGTTTGAAGAATTCAACATCGGACGTCTTTATGGGATAGAGGCCGGATTCACACCTTTCTTCTAGGAGCACTTGTTACGTTGTTTGGTCCTTTACAAGAAAATGATAGGGATGAAATTTAAAAAATACATTATTGTCACGTGATAGCTTATGAACTAAAAGGAGATGTTTAGAGACATTAGGTACGTGGAGAACATTATGTAAGTCAAGAGGACGTGTAGCAGTATTAAGAGAACAGGAACCAATATGCATGATTTGCAAACCTGCCCTATTGCCAACTTGAACCGTTTCTCCACCATGGTATTGTTCACGCAAGGCTAGATGATCTAGATCACTGGTTATGTGATCGGTAGCCCTCGTGTTGGTGTACCAGTTAGTGTCGATCTTGTAGGATGAAGTAGCAGCCACCGTAGCATAGGGGTGTTCCTCCTGGTAAGACTCATCTATACGTTGCTAATATTTGATGGCAATGTGACCAGTACGACCGTAGATCTGATAGGGAGGGGCGCCGTGTCCATGTCTCTAGGGCAGAGGACCATCACAGCCACGGCCTCGGGCGTGGCCAGGGGGACCGCGGCCACGGCCCCAATACTGCCCACCTCGACCGGCGAAGTTGGCCGACGCGCCGATGTTGAGATGAGTCACCACTTGGTACTGTAGTTGGCGTGCCTCAAATGCTAGCAGATGTGAGTAGACGTAGTCGAGCGTGAGAGACTCACTCTTTGTCATCATAGATGTGACGAACGGATCGTAATCTGAGAAAAGACCCGCTAGAAGATAGGCAATGATCTCGTCATCATGAAGAGGAGCATCAGCCGCAACCAGCTTGGAGGCCAGACTCTTGATCTTACGGAAGTAATCGGTAGCAGAGAGATCGCGCTTCTTGGTTGTAGCAAGGTCGACACGCACTTGGACAGCGCACAAACGCATGGCAGAGGAGAACATGCGCCGAAGAGTGTCCCAGGTTTCTTTGGATGTGACGACAGACACCACGTCCTGAAGGATGTCTTTAGTCATCGACGAGAGAAAACCACTTAGTAGTTGTTGATCTTTATCATACCACAGGTAATATTCTAGATTAGACACGAGCTCGACGTCATCAACAGTTGATGAAGGAATCTGCTAGGGAGGCGCGGTCGTGGATCCATCGATGAAGCCTATAAGCTTTGCATTCCGTAGATACGGGAGAAGCTGGGCGCGCTATAATGTGTAGTTTGTTTTGTTGAGTCGGATGGTGACAGCATGATGACTTGGTATAGGGGCAAAGGTAGTACCAGAGGAGAGACTAGAAGTGAAGGTGGAGGTGGTGGAGTACGAGGTAGAAGATGATATTGACATTAATTTTGATAAAAAAATATTGGCTCTGATACTATGTTAATATAATTGGCGTTGGATGGTCTCTATGGATCATGACCACTCATATATATAGAAGATCACATACATTGAAGGTTACAAGTATGACCAATGGTGCATGATAATTAGGAGACGCATATTCAAATATGGATGATTTCTTACTTAATATAAATTACACACTTCTATGTTTAACAACCAGTAGCCAATTTTTTACATGTGTGAGGAACCGAGGATGCTGAAACATTTTGATTTAATGACTAGCTAGTTGTGTCGGTATTATGTGAGTTTTTGAGTGACTTCCATGCCTAACCTTTTTGATTTATTTCGAGCTATCTGTTTTTCATTTTTATATCCAAAGAGAAATAAAAACTGATAGTGTCTTGCAGGTGGCTATTGGTTTCTCGATCCTGACTAGTAAAGAAACTAAAAGGTTCGAGGAATATGTTCACTAAATTTGATAAAAATTGTAGTCACAATAATGTTTTGCATGCAAGATGATAGGGGACAGTAAGCACTATGAAATTTCATACCTCAGCTTTCCAATCTGTTTTGATGACTACATATAGTAAAACCAGGGTCTGAAGTGCAATTCCACAAAGCATGCCAGCACAAATTCCCTGAGATCATACCAAATTGCTGAGAAGTTGATGTTTGTGAATCATGCAAATATGGTAAAAAAGAAGCTATATGTTATATATCGTTTGCAGATGTGCATCAGGATAAAATCGATTTCATCAATTACCCCAACTCCATAGTCGAGCTTGTAGCCGAGAAGGTAGCCTAAGGGCAATCCAAAAGCGTAGTAGCATCCTACATTGATGTATGCAACAAGGCCTTGCCATCCACCACCAGCAGCAACACCTTAGTATGGAAAACAAGACAGTTTCAAAACTCAAACAAGCAGATTAGAAATGTGTAAGTGCAGAACTACACAGGGATTCACAATTTTCAAATGCCAAAAGATAAAAAATCCAGGGCACCGAAATCCAGAAATTTCAGGGGAAAAAATGTAACTTGCAGGCTGAAAATTTTAAAATCTGAACAGATTTTCGCTGTACTTGAACCTTTTGTGACAAATTTTCGCTAGGCCAGAAACTTCGAGCTGAATTGTGAACCCTGGATTAGGACCATGCACTCTGGTTGTACACTAGACTGTACCTGAAACCACAGGCTGCACGCTGTTGAGCACCATGGTTAAACCGAGCAGCCCTGCAATCTTGGCGACGGCCTGCCTCAGCTTCACATCGCTGGTGAATATGATGGAGAAGTGATCTCTGAAAACCAGCACGGCCATGCATAGCAGCCCAATCATCAGCGACTCGACGACGGCGACGATGACAGAGAACATCGCTGCTCTTGGACGACCGGAACCTAACTCATTGGAGACTCGGATAGTGAAACAAACAGAACACACAGAAAAAAAGGGGGGGGGGGGGGGGGGAGGGGCTTAGGACAATTTTTTTCTTACAGAAAGAATTAAGCAACATAGTCAATCTACAATAATACAATACCATACTCTATTGCTCTTGTATGAAAAATACACCATATGACAGCATCCCATGCTGTGTCTAAAGTATTAATATTTACACTACTCTCATGTGAATACGAAAACATGTCGCCCTAAAATGTGTAAAGTCAAACTACATATCAACTAGTAGTAATCTAGAGACTGATACAAATCGCACGGAAGGTTCCTAATAGTTATCAAAGCAAACAATGCAAATTTTGTTTCCAGCTACCAATTCAAATTATGACTAGCCAGTATGTATGTATGCAGCGAGTTTAATTTTTACCTGACTGCAGCATTGATCCCAAAGAAGACCGTAGCCTCCCATCCATCTATGTTCATGCTGAAAATTCACAGAAACACAAACTATTGATCAGTCTGCTGTAGTATACCGTGGGGTTTTTTTTTCCACCACTATACAAAACAGATTATCCCGACAGAATTTTTTCAAAAATTTAAAAAATAACAAAACTTTTGAATAAAAGCTCTGAAATGGGATCAAGTTTTCGCTGAATGTGAACACTTTTTCTTTGCTAAATTGGAACAAATTCAATTTTTTTGGTTGGAGGCTCATCTACTCGCCGCCAAACCTCACGGGAAAAGGTCAGACCAGACCGAGCGGAGGTCCGACCGGAGAGAGACAACGGCTCGGTCACACGAAGGCATGAGAGATCTGCTTAGCTCCAGTATAGATCCTTAAGCTTCGAGGTTTGAGAACGTGCCAATAAATTTGACCTTGCAATTGATAAAGAGATGAGGTGAACGGGTCAGTCGGACAATAGGCCGATACGAGCTCTCGCTATTGGCTGACCACCGATAGGATCGAGTTGGTCATCGGTCGCGTCCGAATGTCTCCTACTATCGGCTGATCACCAATAGGGATTGGGACGCTCTTCTATCGACTAAAAAGCCGATAAAGACGTAGGTAGATGTCGACAAAGGATGTGATGCCTCCAGGTGTAACGAAAGCGAGATCCTGATCTATCGGCCAAAGAACCGATAGAGGCACCAAAGGGTATTCAAAGGATAGCAAAGCACATGGGATCCCTCGTAGTTGCCGATGGAAGCTGTAGCACTCGAGCATCGGCTGAACAGCCGATGGAGGCATGAGATAGACGCGTGGAATAGATTAGAGGACCTATAGGACAAAGAGCCAATGACGCTCCGTGGCATCCAAAGTACGAAGCGGGGCCTGATCCCCGCGAAGCCACGAGGGCTAGGGATCGCGGTAACGGCACTGTTAGGACTAGCCTCGATAGATCCAACCGAACGGAGACAATATGATTCCGTGGATTAACGACACAGAGACAACGGAGGCTTAGATCTAACGTAACGATGAGGAAGGAAAGAGGCAAGGTCATCGGCTACCTACCGGGCAAACATCCGACGTAGGCCTATACCTAAACCTATCGGTCACACGAGCCGATAGAAAACGAGACCCACTAGATCTCGATGTCGACCACGTCAGACGTGAGTCCTAGAAGATCGAACCGAACCGAGACAGTACCAGAAAACGTCCAACATGTCCGGATCGACCTCTAGAGGATCGATCGTTAGACGATACGCGAGACGGATGTAGGACCTGCATTGAGGATAACTCGTCGGCTACTCACTCTGACGAGACACCGCACAAAGACCCGTCAGGGCGTCGGCTCGAACCACCATCGCCGATCTCGTAGGTCGAACCTAACCGATGCAGCATGAGACCGTGGATGGAGGAGAGAGACTGATGCACCGGCGTACCTCACGCGGACGTGATGAGGTACGCTCAATCCGACTAAGAGGTCGAACTTAACCGGACGGAACAGAGCGTACGGTAAGAAAACATCTCTAAAGGTATACGTGCATCGTCCGGAAGGCCGATGCACTAAGCATGACGGTCGATGGAAGTCTTTCTGAAGACATGTGCGTATCGGCTAAGGAGCCGATACGCTGGACGTGTTGCTCAAGGTATGGATAACTCATCGGCTAAACAATTCGATGAAACACCGGACAGAGACATACAAGCTTACGACTCAATCTACTATCAACAGCCTCGTAGGTCAAACCTAACCGATGTAGCATAGGACGGATAACGACAGAGAGAGCTTGGTAAACTGATAGACCTCGCATGGATGTAATGTGGTACACTCGATCTGACTAAGATGTCGAACCTAACCGATGCAGCCTTAGATAGAGTAAGATATACCGGAATAGTAACGGAGCTTACCTCTTCGTCGGAGATCGAACTTAACCAATACAACCCCGCGTCGAGAGCCAGACCTCGTCAGTAAAATCCTAGGCAAGCTAGGGTGACGATACACCGAAATTATATTGATCGAGAGATGATTTACAGGCTTTCAGGGGGTCTATATTTATACCCTAATATTATAGAGTCTGATGTGGTTACAACAACCATTGGACGTTACTTCCTAAAAAAATATAATAGAAAAATATCTTTAAAAAAGTAAACTGAATTAACTAAACGATTTAGATAGATAAATTACCCTGCCATGAGTTACACGGCTCCTTCTCAGACTCAGCCTCATTTGGACAGTCTTCTATAATTAGACCGAATCCTTTTTCGATTCATTCGATCGACAAATTACCCTACCGACTCAGCAGTCTTCACCGAATCCTTTTTCGCTCAACTTCTTTCTTATAACAATTAAATTTTTTTTTACTAAACGGATCGTCAATCCATCTCAGAGCTTATCAAATTTTGGAGTTAAGAACGCCCTATAACATAGTAAAATTTTCGTTCTTTAGTTTGTGGGGTTTGGGCGGCTGAAGTTACCAGATGCCAAGCGAATCAACGGCGATCTGCGCATCGATGAGGTTGCCGATGAGGACGGTGAACAGGCTGAGGATCATGACGGCGGACTCCAGCGACAGCTTCACGAACGGCCACATGTCGCCTCCGCCGCACCACCCGACGATGTAGGCCACCTGCGCCAGAGAGATGGCCCAGAGCGACGCGTCCAGGGCGGCGGCGGCGCCGTACAGTCCCCACCCGGCCACGTACACGAGGAGGTAGGCGAGCGCGTCGTGGAGGGCGAGCCCCGTGACCCCGATCCAGGCCAGCGCCGCCACCTTGCTCTGCGCCTGGAGGAACTTGGTGGAGGGGAAGTTGACGGCGAAGGCGAAGATGGTCGGGATGGTGTAGACGGTGAACCTCCCGGCCTTGCGCGCCACGGCGGTGTCCTGCCCCGCGAGGAGGAGGAGCGGCTCGGCGAGGACGTAGAGGAGCACCATGAGGAGGCCGGCTACGAGGAGGACGCCCAGCATGGTTACCTGCCCCGCGCCGAACGCCTGGCCAGAGAGCGTCTCCAGCGCGCTCCCCATGCCGAGCTACACGCACGCACGCGCCGCCCACGGCCCCACGCCCTTAACGCCGCATGTAAGAGCTTGAACAGGTAGCTAAATTGGAGGACGTGGAATCAACTCTCGAGGAAACCGAAGGAGAAGGAGCAGAACACGGTGAGTCCGATGGAGGCAGCGGCGAGGGGGAGGTTGCAGAGGTGGCCGACGAGCATGGTGGTGGTGGAGCTGAGCGCGAACAAGCTGACACCCAACAGCCGCTTTGTCTCGTCCAAGACCATCCGCGCCGCCCCCCCGGCGGTCGTGACGGCCGGCGCGTCGACATTGCGGGGCTCGCCGCCGGCGGCCTGTGCGTCCAGCAGCGGGGTGGGTCTTCTCCGTCGGCGCGCCGCCTGCTGCCATGTCAGCTGTGGCCTAGGCTCCGACGAACTGCTACCCACGAAAGCTAATTAGTGAACTCGCGGCCATTTTATTAGGTTTTTATTTTGTGCTTCGATAGAAAAATATTTTTATATAAAACGCGCGTGCGCGATTGACGCTGTGTACGCACGCGAGGTATATATTATCAACGTCGTTTCCTATATTTGAGGTAGTATAAAACTCAAATGAACATGCGCGCCATTAACATGTCCCTCCCTCGATCTGGTCCTAAGATACAATCATTCCAATCAAATTGATATTTTTTTTAATAATGATCCCTTTTCCAAACGTGGCACTAGAATCTTCGTAATAACAATCTCCTGATGCTTCATCTAAAACAAAAATCAATGATGCTTGAATACCATCTTTGCTGATGAAGACAAGTTCCAGGCGTAGTATACTAGTACTAATCAGCCCGGTGACAAGAAATCATTGCTAATCTATGTTTTAATTGTGTTAGAAGTAAAGACCAAAAAATTGATTAATAAACTTATATATTCCAGCAGTGATTTGTATGTATTTATAGAGTAAAAGAGCGATAAATATAGTATAAACGTGTCTACATGTCCTCTCAAGAAAAAGTGTCTTTATAAATAAACAATAGCGGACTAAAAATTTTCTTAAGTCCAAGAAATCTTAAATTTTCCTGATGTAAATTTGTACACCTTCGTATATCATTTACCGAATTGACCGTCGGTAAGTAGTGATTTAGAAAAGGAAACCCATACGAGAGATTATTTAATGGGGGTTAATATTATCATTAAAAAAGTTTAAAAGACTATGGGTGAATTGTGTTGCTGTTCACGAGTACACCGACCTAATTAACTCTGGTGCAGTCTGGTTGACTTCTCTCCGTGACTCGAGATACGCGAATCGGAACCTGTGGGTTTCGGTCGGCTCCGACGCGACTGTGTGAGTGCAAGCGTGTCAGTCAATTTAACCATACAATTGATAAGGAGATAAAGACAAACAGATCGGTCGGACAACGGATCGATATGAGCTCTCGCTATCGGCTGGCTGCTGATAGGATCGAGTTAGTTATCAGCCACGTTCGGATGACTCCTGCTCTCGGCTGGTCGTCGATAGGAATCAGGACGCCCTTTCATCGGCTGGGGATCCGATATAGGCGTAGACGGATGTCGATGAAGGATAAGATGCCTCCAGGTGTAGCGAACACGAGGCCCTGATCTATCGACCGCAGAGCCGATGAAAGCACATGATCATACTCAGAGAGTAGCAAGGTGCGAAGTGGCAAGGATTCGTATAAAAAGGACTGGCTGCAAAGCTGATGCCGCTCTGGAGATGGCAGCACGAGACCCGTCGCCTACCGTGATGACGCCACTAGCATCGAATCTCGAAGATCGGATCTAACCGAGATAGTACGAAAACGAAGCCAAAAACGACGGGACGATGGACGCCGGATCGATTGTGCTGATGCAAGGGCGAAACGAACCCATCGGCTAACTGAGCCGATGAGAGGACGTCTCTTTGAAGACATGCGCACATCGGCTGGAAAGCCGATGCGCTTGGCGTTGCGTTCAAAGGAAAGTCTCTACAGACCTGATATACAACGACCAAGGAGCCGATACGTTGGGCGTGATGCTCAATATATAGATAACTCACCGACTAACACTTCGATAAAACGCCATACTAAGACCTATAGACCTAAGGCTCATTCTACTGTTGACGGCCTCGTAGGTCAAACCTAACCGATACAGCATGAGACTGACGACGACGGGAAGAGCTTGATAGATCGATAAATATTGTACGGACATGATACGATATATCCTATCGGTCTAAGAGGTCGAACCTAACCAATACAGGCTTAGACAGAACGATACATATCGAGATAGTGGCATGACTTACTCCTTCGTTGGAGATCGGACTTAACCAATGCAGCCTCGCATCGAGAGCCAAATCCCACCGAAAAAAAATGAACTAGGGTGGCGATACGTCGAGGTTATATTGATCGAAGAATTGATGATGATTATATGTTTTTAGGAGGTGTATATTTATATCCTGGGTTTACAGAGTTTGACGTATTTACAACAACCATCGAACGTTATTTCCTAACAAACATAAAAGAAAATATCTCTAGATAAGTTAACTACTTCTATGAATATCCTGCCGTGAACCACGACTCATTCTCTCTTATCTGGATAATCTTCTATTCTGTTACTAATTTTTTTCTTGCCTCAATTTGATTGGCTTTTTCTCCCTGTAGCAATCGGACACTTCTGTAATTCAGCCGATTTAACGTTAACAGTTGCTTTCACGAGCAGGTTAATATTTATGAGTGTATAGTTGAGCATTGCTTCGCTAATTTCAGTAATTTGCCTTGCTAATCTCGCCTCCGTTAAACCATCGCTTAAGCAGATTTAGGCATGCACTACTGCACGAGGCAGAGCCCGGACACCATCCCCGGATGGACAGGCCTTGGCTCCGCCACTAAACACACAAATAATATATGCTAATTAATCATTCTATTTCTAACAAATTGTGCACACCACCCAAGGCATGTGAGCTACCCACGTGCTCGATCAATCTATGCGTTTACTTGAATTGATACGGTACATACCGCATAATTTGTTCAAACATGATTATGAAAATACATAAATTAAACTCTAACTCACATATGTATATTTACCGGTTATACTTGTTTTTTAACATGTGATAAAGTATATATCAATCTATCTTATTAAAAAATTAAAGTTTTTTTATAACTATTTAAATGATATACAATAGCCAAATATATATCCACTCGAGTGTTAAAAAGAAAAGCTTCCTAAGACATGTGATTAGGACACTGTCCCCTTAGAATCGAATACTCTTCAATATACAATATTTGCTAAAGGATGAACGTTTCGCTAGCTGATGCACTATACAATAATGGTGGAGAACGTATGTTTCAGATTTAAAAAAAAAAGAACGTATGTTTCAGATTTAAAAAAAAAGAACGTATGTTTCAGAGGAGCATTGGTTGACAGCTGCACCTCTCCATCCAAAGAACGAAATAAACCACATTTTCAAGAATATAATGGAACTGATATCTCTGTTCGGTTTAGATCAGCTCTTTCTGCTGCCGCTCTCGGATCTTCCTCACTGAAAGTTTTGACACTGAGATCCGCGCTGAAAGCCTGAAATCTGTTCAGCACCAGAGCAAGCTTTGAAGAAGTGAGAAAACAAAAATACGCAGAAAGTGAAGCCTAAATCAAACAAATGCTGTGAACTTGAGATGACTGGCTTGTCTACCACTTAACACTAGTAGTATCACTGACCAAATTTTCCTTTCCACTCCACCGTGCAAGACAGCAGGAGACAATCTGCAGCAGATGTATTAGCAGAAAAATAGAACAGAGGCTAGAGAATAACACCTAATCATGATGCATAATTAATTTAGAGAAACAAATGATAAGTTCTTACAGAGTGGAAATTTCTAGGAAAAGTCCAAACTAAAAACTGAAATTAATGTTATTTCAGAAAAGCTTAAAGCTAAAAATAGTGGTCTTTGTCATGGTACTTGATTAACTCGGCAGGCTTTTATGTGTACTCCTGTTGTGGTAATTGGATTGACTCTGTTAGTAAAGACAGAATTAGCAATTATGAGCTTAAATGGGAAGCTTTGATACTAGAATGGTCAACGGCTATAAATTCGCCAAGTCTTTTGTTTGAAAGAAAATAAATTACATAGATTTTTGAAGGCACCTTCTTGTTAAGAACATTGAACCATCGAGTACAAACAAGCTGTAGCAGCTAGAGATAACAGCAGGAGTCTGCAGCCAAGGAAGACATGGCAAAAAAAGTACATGGCTCAAAATAATGCTGCAGTATAACAAGACAATTAAAAAATAATACTACCTCCGTCCTATAACGTAAATTTTTTTTAAAGCTGGACTATGATTGGTTGAGAAAATAGGTGAAAAACTTTTATGGTGGAAGGTTATGATTGGTTGAAAAGAGAGAAGTTGTTATATTTTGAAATAAATTTTAAATGTTAGAAGTTGTTATATTTTGAAACAGATGAAGAAAATAAATAGTGTGACCTGCTGGCACCAAATATGAAGAAATACTATGTTGTCAAATTGTAAGGTTAAAATACTGATATTACACTTCTATAGCCACATGTTATAGACATAAAAAAGTATTGAGTATCATAAAAGGGTAAATATTTTAGAATGAAAAAAATGCTTTAACTCCTCTAATCAGTAATATGGTTTTTTTCCCGCGGGGATCCATATTATAAACGCAAAATAAGGACAGGATTAGAATTCGCTACACTCCAGATTGAATCAAGATATAAGAAAAATTTAAGATGCAGGTGTCGGTCAATACTCAATAGTAATTGATGCATACACAGAAGGAGCACCAAATGTTCTTTGAACTTTATGAGATCAAAATTGCATCCTCAAACATAAAGGCAGTGAAATTTTAGACTCGAGAGTCGAGAGCATCAATTAATAGGCTTGTTTCAGCCCCGTATAGTCGTATACTGCGGTGGTGACACCATGGTGCTGATCCTGTAAAGCGAGTTTTCCTACTCAGCCACCGTTAGAAGTCTAAATTGCCCTCTAAGCAATTTAGTCGATGGAATTTTTGTGAATGCAGTGAAAATCTGTGGAAATTTTGGAGTAGTCAGTTGTGACGAACTGATGGTTGTGATTAAATTGCTTGGAGTGGCGATTCAGTCTATTGTTATGTGTGATTCAGGAATACAAATTGTTTGCTAAATATGAGAACGGTATGTGCTTTATGTGAACTCTTTGTTGCCAATTCTTTTACAGACAGAACATGGAATTTGGGAAATAACCTAGCACTGTATCTTAACCTTGGATATAGTGTTCTGGTGCATGCTTTTCTTTTGATGCTTGCATACATACTCAGGACTCTTAAAACATGGAAATTCAAGGTGAATTGGTTTTGGTACAATCTATTAAATTCTAAAGTACAATGCTTCGGGCATATTACGTTATGAATACTCTGTTAACTTCCAAGATTTAGGAGCAAACTAAAACTTCATCAGACAGAAAGTTGCAAACTGAAACTCAACTTATTACGGAACGCTTGTATTAAATAAGAGTTTAAAGGCAATGAATGGCATTGTCACAGACTTGCAAATTGGCTCATCTACAACAATTGTGTATGCCATTCTTTTTTAAGGAAATATTCAGGTTGAAACAGTAAAAATTCTAATGAAGGTGGAAACCTGTACCAATGAAACATGCTTGGAATCCTAGCAGCAAAATGTGCATATGCACCTGATATTTAGAAAGTGCAAATGACAGTAACTTGCACTTGGCCATCTTGCACAAATACATAGAAACAAAAAGTGAAAACGACAATAAGGTATTAAGGTATGTCTTTGTTGCAAAACGTTTGCTGTCCAGATTCATTTCTGAACAAAGAGATTCTTAGAAGAGTTCACGAATTCCGATTTGTTCAGATAAAAAAGCTAGTTTATTCCCAATAAGAAAACAAAACATTCATCTAGATCCTATAGTTACAAAAAATATGCATTTATCCTATTAACTTCTCAAAATTATTGAGTAAGTGATGTTTTGAAATATAGATTGTTCAAATTGTTATTTAGTTCTCCTGCGGTCCTGCTCCAGTTAATTTATAATGTCTCCACCATAAGAATGAGAGGTTTTTTTTTCTGTAACAATGTCACTATATTGATGATTAATGAAAATATGTGTGAGATTGTCTGTAGTGGCTTTATATACAACACTAATGCCAAAATATATTTTTTGATGATTGTAACATACTGTAAAGTATCAAATCTGGTAAATTAACTATCATTTCTAGCTACAAAAAGTCCCTCAGGAATGGACATTTATAGAGGTGAATTTCATATTAGTGTATTGTTCCATATTAGCCACATAAATGGGCCTTTTAACTTTACGTCTGTTGTTCCACTAGTGTTTGAGGGTGGGATATAAATTTTGCCTACCATCATTGAAACAGCAGCATAAACATGTGCTTGACAAAAGATATATGAGTTATGATTATGGTATTGAGAAAAAGATATTTAATTTAACATCATGGCCAATCGTGACAACTAAACTTTGGTATCAAACTTCCATCATTTTTTTTGTGAAATTACCTCATTACAGAAGTAGTATAACATCATACATCATGACTTCGTTATACAGATCATCTAGAGGGAAACCCTGTGGAATCACTCTTCATCATATGTTTTGATCAATGCTGAGAAGGTGGGTGGCCAAACCATCATAAAGGGGTATATCTAAAACAGAAAATCATCCTTCATTGCCACCTCATACACCTTCTCCACTGCCCTGCTGACAATACGCATGCAAAAGACCTCGGCATCTACCTCCAAGAACACAAACTCGGCATTGTCCCCTGAACCAGGCAGACTAATGCGCAAATCCCCTGACTCCCAGCTAGGCTTCACAAGATGACCAAACACCTCGCGCAAACAAATAGTATTTACTAGAGTCCAATTGCCAATGCTGTTTCCATCTGTTCCATGAAGCCAAACATGGATCTTAAACCCCTCCACACGGATCAGATAAAGCCCACTTAACACTCAACTGAAAGCTTATAGGGCAGTCATCTCGCACAGCATCTGGAACCTCGATGACGAACAAGCTCATGGACACCAATTCAATCCAAGTATATTTACCCTGTTGTGCCCAACATATACAGCTTGTCATTGACAAGAAAACCCCGGCTCAATGATCTCCTCCAATGTGCTGGAAGCTCTATGGGCGCCGAGGTTTGGGCGACGTCCCAGACCCCAGCTTGCAAGATCTTTCCACCTTCGCGAATGCTTCCCGCTCGCTGCTCACCAAGGTCACCACCATGCAAGCCACGCCGTCGCCGTCACCGTCGCCGTCGCAATCGCCGTCGGGAAGGAGTATAGACCGGCTATAGCGCTTGCTGTCCACGCGCGGTGGTGTACGAACGGTCGAGACCACTGCTCCGTCGCTGGCAGGATGCAGCGGGCAGCGCAACTGGAATGTGGATTCCCAGCGCCTACTGTAGCACACGAGAAGGCGGCCGTTCCGGCAGTAGTAGATCCCCGTCCCCAGGTGGAAATCGCCGGTGTCGAAGTCGAAGCTGCCGCGGCGTACGACGGCGTCGAGCACCGGGGGTTGGGGGAGGGGCACGAACCGCGGCGCGGGAGGCTGGCGCTGTCGACGTAGAAGCCGAGGAGGCGGGGCTGATGGACGCCGCGGAAGCGGCGGAGGAAGGCCGGGTCGGAGGCGTGGCGGAGCCAGCGGCGAGGACGAGGAAGGTGGGATGCTCGAGGTGGAGGAGGATCTCGCGGAGGAGGTCTCCGTCGTCAAGCACCGAGGAGAAGGAGGAGGAGGCGACGGCCGCCGGAGACGGCGGGGAAGGGCGCAGCCGCTTGCGTTCCTTGTCGACGCGGTTTTGGGTGGATCGGCAACAGATCGAGTCTTGACAGAGCGGAGCTCAGGTCATTTTGGGATGCAAATCGAAATCTTGATCTGTCCTGTGGCTGAAAACCTAAAGAGATGCTCCCTCCAATCTTTAGGCATCTCGGAGTAAAATTCCGCGTACTATCGAAAAGATAAATACGGAAAATAACACTTAGAAAAAGAGAAAGATATGGTATGGAAATAAAAGATAGATAATAATGAAAGGTATGAAATTGGGAAAGGAGTACATTATCATTTCCAAAATTCTGAAGACAACTTTTCTAAACCTAGCTGATGTCTAACTCCAATTGACATTCGACCAAATCTTCCTTAAATTAATTATCTCTTTTATTTTTTCTAAAATAAATAAGAAATAAAATTATTTTATCTTCCTCGTTCTCTTATATGTATATACACATATACACTACTTACTAGTGAATGCTCTCATGCAAGTAGGACATAAACTTCTCATCATTGGTGTCGATGAAACCAGACTCAAGGCCTCTCTTCCTACGGAGAGTGGAGCAGCGTGGCGTCACATCACCATGTTTAGGCTTTTGGGGACATCCTTGCCTGAGCTGAGAACATTGTTATGTAGCAAGCATCCAAACCCTTAAATAGTTCTAGCCCTAGCTTAGGAGATCTTACCCGAGCTTAAAAAACCTAGTTGCTTGTGTCACGCACGCATTTAATGCGATGGGGCGAGGCAAGTCCTCTTGCCATGCTCGTCTCGTCCCCTTTCCATTTAAGAACGATGTAACATAATACCTATCCATTCAAAAACCCAATGAGGGGACAATATAGTGACAACTCTACTTACCCCGTCTTGTCACAATATAGTGCTACCTAAGTCTCATGACCCATGGCATAGGGTGGCAGACAACACCTTTGACATCTATACTAACCACCTGTCCTCACCAGCATCAACGGCTTGCTAGCAGGTGGGCCCAGTGACGACACTCATGGGGGGATGTCGACCATGATGCTCTCTACCCCACATCAATGGGTGGAGCAAACAAGAGAGAAATGGCTACTGATTAGATCTCGTATACCAACCACCTGTATAGGGGAGCCCACCATATCCTCCATCTTACTTATTCGACCATGTGGCGCCCCTCGGTGTATATAAGGGGAGCCCTAGGACCAAGACCAAGAGAGGGAAGGGAACCCAAGCTAGCCAAAAATTGCTAAGTCTTGTAATTCTCTCGTGAAACAAAAATCATGCAAAGAACACAAGAATAGGGTATTATATCTCCATGCAGCCCAAACCTATATAATCGCTCTACGTCCCTCATCCTAGTAGACTCCCCATGAGAGCGAACATTTAGACCCTCTAGCCGAATCCAATAAGGGAATAGGATCCCCACTCTCGGTGCCTATCCTATCAGCAATTGGGCTCAATTGCTATATTCAGCACAACCGCTTGATGTAGCTCATGTTCAATGGGGTAAGTGAGATACATGTGTCCAATGAGAAGCTGAGGTATTATTTATTGCACGAATTCCTCAAAAGACTTGTTCATTGAGCGCTTAAGGGGAGGACCCAAGATTCAGCAATGGTTAGCAATGAAAATGGCACGTAGGCACTTGATGACTGAATGCAGATGTTGAAGGTGGAGTCTTAAGAGAAACTCCCATTCATTTGGAGAAGTATATTGAAATGTTTGAGTTTGTTTCATTAGTCACTGGTATATATAGGTGAAGGAGCACATTAGTCTCTACGGCATAGTCCATTAAGCTAGTAAACAATCTCACATGGTGGAACCATTTTAGTCTTCTTAGCTTAGGCATGTTGTCTTATTGTTTTACATTAATTATATGTAAACCAATATATTTTATATTCAAATTTAAGGGTAAAGTCATGACTCCAATTGCCATAAAAAGCCAAAAGAAATCATTGAAGTATAATTTGTCAATTATACTTGAAGTGTGGATTTGTTTTTCAACTATCTACTTAAATGAGTTGTCCAATAGCTCCTCCTCATGTCATATTGCCTCCCTCAGAAAAACTAGTAAATAAACCAAACAATTGATTAACAAAAAGACTAATTAAAGCCAATGCTTTATGCTCGAGACACACTTTCAGCCTAGCCCTAGTAGTATGGCCAATCCATTGCAATATATAAACATATTATTAGTGTTTGTAAAAGCTTAGTAGAAAATATAGATCCACACTTTCAGTCCATCCTGGGCCAATCCATTGCAATACATAAACATGTTAGTGTTTATAAAAGCTTAGTACCAAAGTCAACTGATAAGCCTAAACAAACATAGTATAGTATGTGCTTGTTGGCTTATGAATCATATTCAAAAATTGAATTTTAAAACTTTATTTTTAGAGTTTTTAGGTCTTTTTCAATTGCAGTATACTTTTTAGAATTGGCTTTTAAACCGCTAAGAATAAAAATATAAAAAATTTATCCAAGAAATATTTTTTATTGTTTTGTTTACTTTTCTAAGTACTTACGGCTTTGGCTTTTCCAAAACACACGGTTAACAATTTATTCAGGCCCTACCTTTTTTTTAAGAATCTAAAGGCGCGCTTAAACGAGTAACCCATTGGCTTCCACGTCCCTCACAAGTCACACCGCATATTAACACGCATCCATCTGATACCTCATATTAACAATGAAATATGTTCTTCAATATACAGCAAAAATCTCAACGTCGGTTTCAAATTGTTGCCAAGACAATGTGGAAAAGCACCCTTTCACAAAATTAGTTAATGAATGAATAGTCACATCATACAGTTGAGATTATTTCCCTTAAGATTTTAATCAGGATTATTTGTGTGGTGCAAATGAGATCCACTCTGTAGCACCCAAACACTTGGTTAGTGACAGAGGTGACTATGCTTCTATTTTGAACACAGGTTATACCTATGCACACCTCATCTCGTTTACATGGAAAGAAGAAAACTGAGGCTTAATATAAGAACCCATGGTTGTTAGGCTTAAGCAATCTTACAAGGATTGGCATAAAAACTTTATCAGAACCAAAATTTATAGCAGAAAGGAAGGAGTAGCTGGATTAGCACAAAGGGTAAAGCCAAGTATTTGCCACAACTTTTGACATGGTTTGGACTTTGGGACCAACCAAATACACCAAATATTTCACAAAATTACATATGAAATTAATATGTTTGGAACCAAATAAATGGCCAAATTAAAATTTGGAGAATTTTTGTCAAATTTGGAACCAAGTAGTAATTTTTTGCTACATTAGGGCATGAACAATTGGATGCTATCTATATGGTGGTCTTCTATATGATCTGTTTGAAGGGAAGTATTTCTTTTCCCGTCTACATATATACAAACAACTCATAGAATAGGTTGTCTATTTAATTATTTGTAATAGATATATATAATTAATTATTCAATTATATATAGCATGTGTAATGTTATATATAATATTAAGTTATTTATTAGACTATATGTTAATCCATATGACATTCTCCTCCTCTTTTCTCCACACCATTAATAATTCTACGTGGCGTTCTCTTCTAGATAACAACATCGTGCAACACCATTCATACTATTATGTCATGATTGACAGGATGAGGGTTGACACTACTTCATTCAACACAGGCCATTTTAGGCCCATTTCTAGTTTGCTAGCTACAGTAGCTCCAGGTCTAATTAGAGAAGTAGGAGTAGTAGGGTTACTTAGAAATGATTCATTGCCCTTTATATTTTTTCCTTTTTTCTATACTCTTTTCTTTTCTTTTTTTTTCTCTCTTGTTCTAGTATTTCTCTCTAGCGAACTACCCAAGCCACCGCCCTCCTTGCCTTGCGCCCTTCTCTTTCCTCTTGCGTGTTCGTGAGGAGCCAGACGAGGAAGGAAAGGAAAGGGAAGCATCATCCCCCCCGCCTCGCCTCGCCGGAGCAGCCGCCGGCGGCAGCATTCGCTTCCCGTCGCCGCCGTCCGCCCCCTCTCCGCATCGAATCGATCGCCCCTTGGCGCCGGCGCTGACGGTCGGTGCGCGAGCCGCCGCCGAGTTCGTTGGACTAGCCCGCGGAGGGAGGGAGAGGGCGAGGTGAGGGTGGACAAGGAGGAGGGAGAGGCGGCCGTGGAGGTGAGGATGGGGGGAACCCCCTCAAGCCTCCTCGCTATGCGTTTTGTGTGCGCCGTGAGTAGGGATAGTCGATTTGGGGGGAGGGGGACTATTGCTGCGCACGATTCTGGATAGATTGATGTTGGCGTCGCAGGAATTTCTCATGGCGCGGTGGTATTTGGGATCAATCCGAATTTCTTGCGTGTTACCAATCCTTTATTTGGGGTAAGGTTTGATAGGGATTGTTGGGGCCAAATTTCCCCAAATCTTCTGGGACTAGCGCTGCCGACAGTTGCTTCAGTGGCCGTCTGCACCGACCTGCATCGCAAGGATCCGCCGCCGCCGCTGCTATCCACGGCCAAGATCCGCTGCTGTCGCCGTGGATTCCACACCTTAGTCGCTCCACTTCTTATCTGTCAGACCCTCGGATGCTGGGATCCATGCTCACCACTCTTCATCGGTTCATCCAACCTTTGCTGAGACGGCGATGATGGGTGTACCGCATATTCAATTTGCCGTTCAGTTTCTTTGCTAATTGATACGCTAAGGCAGTTTTTGCCCACAAAGACTGATCAAGTCCAGACTGCAATTGTATTTCACGCACTACGTGCCTTGCTGGTTTGATTTGTTGTTTGTAACCTGCAATGCAAATTTGCTCTGCAAATTGTAAGTAGGTTGATTACTTACACAGATTCTTCTCTGCATTGGTCATCTAGAACTGACACTTTTCAACTGCTATTTCACTGCAGCAAATTCCTTTCGTTATACACAACTCATTCGAAGCATTTCGCTGGAAGCTCCATAACATCATCTCCCTAGAAGTCAAAAATATATATGGGCTGATTTTAACATTTCATGGGAGGTTTTGAAGACGATGAACCACCCTCAAAACGTGCAAGAGCATCCGTGCTAGAACCAGCAAGTTTTTTAGATAGGTTTTCTTGTTTGAAATCTGTTACTCCTTTGGGAAGTACAATGGCTAGACCTTTGCCTTCCCAGGGGAAAGAATTTATGGTTGGTTCTAAAGGTGTTATTAAGAGGGATGAATTTGTAAGGATAATCACAAAGGCTCTGTATGGTCTTGGATATGAAAAAAGTGGAGCAGTTCTGGAGGAAGAATCAGGAATAACTCTGCATTCCCCAACAGTGAATCTTTTCAGAAGGCAGGTGCTTCATGGGAATTGGGATAATGCAGTGGTTACCTTGAACAAGGTTGGCCTTTTGGACGAAAACATTGTGAAGTCTGCAACATTTCTGATACTCGAGCAGAAATTTCTTGAACTTTTGAGAAATGACAATGTCATGGGTGCTATAAGGACATTGCAAAGTGAAATTACACCCCTTGGTGTCAACAAAAAAAGAGTTCATGAACTGTCAGGCTGCATAATTTCTTCTCCACAGCATGTCTTACTTGGTTTTTCGAAGCTTGACATTGAATCTTCGAATTCACGGCTGAAGCTCCTAGAGGAATTGCAAAAGGTGCTTCCCCCAACTGTTATGGTACCAGAGAGGAGGTTAGAGAATTTAGTTGAGCAAGCACTTACTGTCCAACGCGAAGCTTGTTATTTCCATAATTCTATTGATGGCTTGTCACTCTACATTGATCATCACTGTGGGAAGGATCAGATACCATCTTGTACACTGCAGGTAAAAACTTATGTGGTTCTTATTTCAGTTTATAGTGTTCTAAATGAAGATTGCATACTTGTCTCTGCTTATGCACCCTCATATGAGTGATCTGTAGGCCTAATGCTCTGCCGTGCTGTTTAATCACTTAAACTTAATATTGTCTTGATTAACCACTGGGTAATTATTTAAATCATTCCTCAACAGAACTTCTGTTTTGTGCCTTTGACCACCATGAGGGCACTCTCAGTAGGCTGTTACTAAAGTTGTTACAAGAATAGAGAGTTAAAAGCTGTTCAATAGTCTGTTACTGAATCTTGTTGCTAGAGGGACCAATGATAAATTTATTATATAATGAATATGCTATCTATCACTCCTAGTAGCCCCCGCAATATAATTTATATAGTAACAAGCTTCTCTGTTTGTCCATAGTTGGTTAATTCTGTCTTGGGCCCTAGCACTAGCATTTACTCATGCAAGTGACAATTTCTCTCCCCTTTGTCTCTCTTCTACCTAAACAGGTAAACTGCACTATTCTGAATGCCCTAGTGTTCTATGTTTTTGTGGATAGTGAAACAGAACAATTTTAATTGAAACAAGAAAACTTGATCTTTCAAAAAAAATTCAATCTGCAGTCATATAAGATGTGGCCCAAATTTTCTTGCATATTTCTGAATTATATATTTAGGTAAAAAGTAACAATGGTTTGATCCAAAATATTGATTTAATTCATATTTGGATTAATATAAAGTAATTATTTGGCTTAAAATTTTTATGATATAGATCAAACGAGAAATATGTGCTACTCCTCTTTATCTAATATATGTGCCACTCGTCTTAATCTATGAGCTTAGGTTTCATTATTAGTATGACTAAACTATTTGGAAACCTAGCTTGTTGCTGTGGGAAATTTGCATGATTAAACAGTAAATAGAGGTGCAAAATGGATTTGTGTTGTAGCTAGGTGACTTGGCTTTGTGGCTTTGACACGTCTCTTGTAGGAAATTTGTATGAAGAAATGCTAAACATGAGGTGCAAGGTGAATTTGCTTTGTGGTTTTCTAAACCACGCATTGTCATATATTCATTGTCTTTCTCATTTGGTGATTAAGTACTGTTTATTTTTTTATTTTAATCTGTGGGCTTGTAGCTCGATAATTTGTTTGCTGAGATTATTCATCGCTGGTAGCTCCATATCTCAAAACTCAAGGCACTAATCCAAATTAAAATTCTTGTTGCAGGTTCTGCGTGCACACTGTGATGAAGTATGGTTTCTTCAATTTTCAAACAGTGGAAAGTATTTAGCCTCAGCATCAAATGATAGATCTGCAATCATATGGAAGGTAAAATTACAAATCTATGCATGAATACTGTGGCATTTCACATTGAGCTGTTTGGTAACTTTTGTCAAGTTATGATATTTCCCAAGTTCATTTGAGCCTGTTTTGATGGGAGGATTTGGACCATATCCTTGATCTAAATCCTAAACATTTTTAGAGCAATCGCTTGCATACACCTTCATGTTTTGTGTCCTATGCTGTTACTTCTGTCTGAAATGTGTGTTCTGAAAAAATGATGTCTGAAGTTTTAAGTTAAAACATTGTAGTTTTATCTGATCATTTCATCAGTCTATTTGAGATGTGTATCTGGTTTGCTTTAGCAGCAAGGAATGTAATATAAGATGTTTGCTGATTGTGCTTTATAAACTTGTATGGCTCCTTTTAGTTAGCTTGTAACTATTGACATGGACGTGCATATTTGCTCATGCATAGTAGTCTGCCTTACAATTCCACCTCCTGTAAGTTGGTCTTTTATGCATGCCATTTACAGTTTAATTAACTGATCTTGTCATCATTCTGGTATACCTATGGCCGAGGAACATAATTTTTTTTAGCTTTTTTTTTTCAAAACTTTTGTCATGTATTTAAAACTCGAATCCTCATCAGATCTTTTTGCAGCATCTTATCTTAATATATATTTTGAATCTATTTACACCAATGCCTTATTTAAAGTGACTGAAAGGGGAAGGTGTATTGCTCTTGTATTCTTTTACAGATATTTGTATTTTGTATATATTCTGTTGAAGAAAACTGTATTTTAATTTGTATTTCATTTTTTTTGGTTATTGATCATGATGCAAAATGTATTTTCTTGACACAAAGCAAATCTTTTCATTCCCTAGGTTGATGAAGATGGAGAACTATTATTGAAGCACACATTGACTGGTCATGAGAAGCCAGTCATGATGGTTGCATGGAGCCCTGACGATTGCCAGCTTCTCACTTGTGGAATGGAAGAAGTCATTCGGCGATGGGATGTTGAATCTGGCGAATGTCTTCATGTTTATGAAAAGTCTGGTGTGATCTCGTGTGGCTGGTTTCCAGATGGAAAGCATATATTGTCTGGTCTAACTGATCATAACTTTTGCTTGTGGGATTTAGATGGTAAAGAAATAGATTGTTGGAAAGGCCAGAGATCATCCAAAACATCTGATTTTGCTGTATCAAAAGACGGCAAGCTTATAATAAGCATGAATAGAGAGTCCGCAATTCGTTTATATGATAGGGAGACAAAACAAGAGAGGCTGATTGAGGAGGACAGTACAATCACATCATTTTCTCTTTCAGAAGATGGTGATTTCTTGCTTGTAAACCTTATAAGTGAGGCGATTCATTTGTGGAACATAAGGAATTGCCCCATTCGAGTTAACCAGTACACTGGTCATAAGCGCAGCCGGTTTGTGATAAGGTCTTGTTTTGGTGGATCCGAACAAGCCTTTATTGCTAGTGGCAGTGAAGATTCACAGGTATGGTGATTTTGCTCAATGACCCGTTTGCCACCTATTACTGTAGAATAATAAATGGATGTAGTTAAATTTCATTGTTACAGTGTACCTCTTCTATTAGTTGTGCTAATGTAGGCATTCTGCATTGTTACAGTGCACCTCTTCTATTAGTTGTGCTAGTGTAGGCATTCTGCATTGTAGATTTTTTATTGGGATGTATGAAGCTATAAAGACCAAATTGCCATTGGAAACATTGCATTATTATACTGTATATAAAAACCTCACAGTATAGGTCACTTTTGGAACCTTGCACAATGCTGCAAAGGTACTAATCTCTAGGCCTATTGTTTAGATTTACAGTGTTATCCTTTTATCTAAAGCATTTACCGCCCCAATTGCTTCAAAAGGTTCTTTATGCATCAATATTGTTTGCAAAGTTATCATGCTTAATGACTTGATTTATTTTTAGAATCTAGATGACTAGTGCATATTAAAGTTTGATCTGAGTAAATAGGCATTATTATCTTGGGATAATTTGACTGAATTTACTATCTTTATACTGATGACTTGTTAGTCTATTACTTGGATGAGATGGAATCATTTAGTATTCCAGTAATGGCACCCATCATCTGATATACATAAGTAATATGGAAAATAAGAAAGGTGAAATGCTAAACTACTTTGGATTAAAATAGTTAGACCCCAGAATTGTTATGGAAAAGAGGTGTGGAGGTACATGCTGTCTGGGGGTTGGTCCAACCCCTAGATTGTTGCAATTATTTTCCTTTCGTCTTCATCTGCTCTTAAAGTAATATTATGGAACAATTTTCTTATTTCAGATCTATATATGGCATAGAGCTACTGGAGATCTTATTGAAACTATGGCTGGTCACACCGGCACGGTCAACTGTGTAAGCTGGAATCCTGTGAATCCGCACATGCTTGCATCTGCAAGCGATGATCACACAATTCGCATATGGGGTTTGAAGAAGGCCAGCCTGAAGCGCAAGGATGTTGGCAGCAGCAATGGGGTCTATGCAAATGGTAATACCCCTAGCAATGGTGTGGTACACCAGTGCAACGGGAATAGCAGCAAATGAAACATGGTTGCTAACCAATGGATGGATGACTGGCATTTGTAAATCCCCCTTTCCTTCCCTTTCCTTTCGTTTCCTATCCATCAGGAAGGACGCCATAGTAAAACAAAGTTCTGCAGCACAAAGTGTGGGGAAGCCTGCTGGGTTTCGTGCACGATCTCTCATATATTCTATCTTACTGTTTGTCACATTTATTTCTTAATTCATGCTGGAAAAGATATTTCGATACTATATTGCATCTTAAAGATCTTTCTGTTCCATTCATTTTTAGGGCTGATGGTAACAGGGGTTGTGATTTTTAAATGCTGATTGAGCAAGTACAGAACACTTGTAACCTTGGGGAGAAAGGGCCACCTTTAATGTAGCATCTATGATCGTCATTGCCACTATCCAAATTTAAATAACAGAAATATGTTTCATCTGAAATATTTAGGACATTTCTGCACACCTTTAATAGTATAAACAATATAAAGTTGTCTGGAACATTGTGTGGTATTCTGTAAATACATATAAGAAACATATGGCTTAATGTGACTTCGCATGCCAAGCATTTATTTTTGGGTGTCAGATCCTACGTCGGATTATTCTTTTCTTGCTGAGTTGGTGTCGCGCATGCCGAGCATTTATTTTTGGGTGTCAGATCCTACGTCGGATTATTCTTTTCTTGCTTAGTTGGTGTCGCGCCTGATAGCACCAATGGTGACACTGAGAGGATACCGTAATAGAAAGATAAACTATGAGATCGGGGTGGATTAGTTTTAGGACACGACGTTGATGTATGTAGCAACGGAAAATAATCAGATATTATTAATAATAATTAATAAATATAAATCTTAACGAGATTATATTTTTAAAAGAAATTCAAGAAGACAATCAATATGCGGTAGTAGAAACACATAGTGTAGTTAGCATATAAGTTTTTGGCACTAAAACGAAACTTTGGCTTCCTTAAGCTTCTGTAGGAAGACTAAGTACGTATGTACTTATAAATCACGAAAATATAAATATGTACATGGTCAAAAAAACATCTGAGTTTATTTTATAACTTTTATATATTTATCCGGATTAAGATCCTAATTTCATATGAGAGTAGCTTAGCAACAACTCTATTTATACAATTTATTTATAAGAGACTTAGTTATTAACACAACCCCTGAGTCGCTTTGTAATAGCATCAGCGTCAGCAGAGACTCTAGAGCCTACAGCCTATCGATAATTTTTACCTTATCATCTATTTATTAGTTTCTTTTTACTTTCTCAAAATCATAGATCTGCTCAAACCATTTTCTAACAATATTTATCGGGCCATAACCCAGCTCATCAATCACGGCTCCCTAAGCCTTCAACCTTAAGGCAACCCATCAAACATATCATTAAAATTTAATTTATATTTTTTATATTACCGTCATTAGTTTTTCTCTCAAATTTAGTGTTATCATCTCACCCTCTCATTATAAAGACATCTGACTTCCTAGAGTAAACAAGTCTGTTGCTTACCACACAGTTTAGTTGTTAGCCATAAAGGCTAACTCTAGAAACGATTTCCGCCCTATAACTTTACTTCACAACTATTTACAAATAATTATACGTAAAAGAAACCACTTTACATTCGTCCATGACCATGGACACAACTATTTAAATAGTTTGACCAAAACTTCTAGAAAGTGCACACTTTATCCATATACTAAAAGGCTGTTTACCTACACGTCGATAGTGAAGACTTGCTATAAGACTTTTCCAAAGTAAAAATAGGATACCCATTTATCGGTTAGAAGGGTCCAAGATCATTTCCCAGGTAAGTACTAGACTTTCTATATTGAGAATCCCGTGAGCATCAATTCTCATGGCTATTCTGGGCATTCCACAACTCTTGGCAAACTGTTGATGCGCATGCGGGGCGATCGGACCGAGTGGAGGTGCGTGCCAAGAGGGCAAGCGAGTGTGAGTTGATTGAGGTCATGTGCGATGATGCACGAACACACCGAGACCTAAAAGGTCTGCTTATCTCTAGCTCAGGTTCTTCGACACGTTGGTTCATTGGTCATGGTTGTTGGAGTGACGGGCATACTAGTCAATTTGACCCTGCAATTGACAAGGAGACAAACCGAGGAGTTAGTCGGTCGATGGGCCGATACAAACTCCTACTATTGGCTATGTCTGATGCATTTCTGCTATCGGCTGGTTATTGATAGGGACTGAAATGCTCGTCTATCAGTTGGAAAGCTGATGAAGGTGTTGCTAGATGGCGATGAAGGGAATAAAAGATACATTGGCTATAGCACCGATGGCGTTCTATAATAGAATAGTCAATAGGCATGTATATGCACTCCTCTTATCTCGATTGATTGCTGATAAAGGGTGTAACACTTGTTCATCGGCTGAAATGCCGATAAAGGCATAGACAGATAGCAATGAATAGGATAAAGGACACATCGGTTGTAGAGCCGATGATGCTCTGGAATAGAGTGATCAATGAGCAGTATGTGTAATCCTCTTATCGGTTTGTTGCCGATAGAGACTGTAGCACTCGTTTATCAGTTGGAAAGCCGATTAAGACATGCGAATGTCAAGGAATAATATAAAGCACCCATCGTCTACAAAGCTGATGTCGCTCTGAATAGAATGTATGATGGTGCTTCGAGTAAGATAAAGGATCCATCGGCTGCAAAGCTGATGGTGCTCCAAAATACAATATGCAATTAATAGTAAGGAGCAAGATCCAATCTTCCGAAGATACGAGAGGGTAGATCGGATGAGCGGATGAAAGGAATGGGTGAACCCATCAGCTATCTAAACCATTGAGAGATATTCTCTAAAGATATATATATATATATATATATATATATATATATCGGCTAAGAAACCGATACACTAGGCGTGAGACTAATTGTGTGGATTACTTATCGGCTGGCTGCTCTAATGAAAGGTTCATATAAAGACCTATCGAGTTATGCATCAATCTACTATCAGCGGTCTAGTATGTTGGACCTAACCGATACAGCACGAGACCGATAGCAGTAGAGAGAGCTCGATAAGTTGATAGAACCACTCAAACATGAGGTGATACATCCGATCGGACTAAGAGATCAGACCTAATCGATGCAACCTTAGGCGGAACAAATACACCAAGATAGTGGTGGGACTTACCCCTTCACCGAAGATTAGACTTAACCAACGTAGCCCCGCGTCGAGAGCTAAAACCTGCCTGTAAGAACCTAGATAAACTATGGTGCTGATGCGCTAAAATTGATTTGATCTATGTGGATATCTTACAAGGTTCTAGGGGTCTATATTTATATCCTGGAGTTACAAGAGTTTGACGTGGTTACAAACAACCTCTGGACATTATTTTCTAAACATAAAATAAAACTATCTCTAAGAAGTTAATAAGACTAATTAAAATTGCCTATCTTATAAGATATATTTTATAGAGATACAGTATCTCAGAATCGGTCCTATTTGGATAACTTTTTGTCTTTGACTAGATCGAATCCATTCTCAATCTGTCCGATCAGCTTCCTCACTGTATCAATCAAAGTCTTTCCATAAGTCGATCAGCTTTCCAATCCTATCTACAGGGCTTACCAAATTTTGGTGCAAGCACATGTCTCCCAATTTCGAATTATGAGGACTCATGCTTTCAAATTATCTTCTTCAGGCTCCCATGACTCTGGAATCTTCTCCCCCGCTTCTTGCAATCAACTTTCATAAGCCGATACGGTTTGCATCAAATGTGCTAAGTTATCAAACTTCTAGAAGAAAAACTTTCTTCTGATGCACTTTGATAATCCTTGGAAGTCCAACTCTTTTAACTGTTCATCGCTTAATTCTAAGATGTAGCATTTGCTTCATACATTATGAAATCTTTGAATATATTCTAAAACCGATTCCTCCTTTCTCTGCTTTATCGATATCAAATCTATGACTCACATCTCCAGATCCCTGCAAAGAAGTATTTGTAAAACTATTCTTCTAGATTAGCCCATCCTCTGATTGAACTTGATGGCAATGATGAAAACAAAGTAAAAGTCTATCTGAATAGTGAGAATGGAAACAACCTAACTCTCAAAGCTTCTTCAGTCAATGCTTGTCCGCACTGAGTCAAGAATTGGTAGACGTGTTCAACTATAGACATGTTGTCTTGCCCTATGAACTTGAAGAAGTCTGGCATCTTGTATTGGCGTGGTAATAGTACTCTATCAAACCACTCAGTGTATGGAGAGTGATACATGAAATTTTCCTCCTTCAATTTCAAGCCAAATTGTTCCTTCATCACTTTGAATATTTTAACAGTCCATTCATTACCTTCATCATGTTGCTCCCTGAGCTAAATATAGCTATTAGACCAATTGAACATCCATAACTATGGATCAATATCTGCCGATGTATGAATTAGTGGCTCTTGAGTATATAATCTATTCACTCTTTTTCTTATCAAGTGCTGAAGTATACTTGTCAGCCCTTTAGATTGATCGTTCAGTATGTGACGTATAGATTCATCAACTAGTTCTTGGATGGATTTCTGTTGACTTGGAGCTACAGGTTGAGTTATTGCACCGATCAAAGTTGTTCTTGAGAGTGAATTCTTCTAGATCGGTTCTTCTTATGTCATACAAAATAATTGCAAGCACAACCTTTCAAAATCTTTCATAGATTACTGCACCTGCTGCCTCTTCTCTTCCTTTAGATCCTCCAATACAACTATAATAATAACATCTTCATTAATTTCTTCACTGGACAAGCGCGCCTTGACATCAACCACTTTTTCAGACATATTGATTAAAACTGTCCCTCTGGTCGATGAATAAAATTCTTACTTCTAATCAGACGATTGTATCGTCTCACTGGTCACTGAGTGAAATCTTCAGTCAGTAAATGGTCCAACTGATCGACGAACAATGCCTTCTATCTCACCGGGCATGCCAAAAAATATGTTGACACGTGTATGGGGCGATCGGACCAAGTGGAGGTGCGCGCCGAGAAAGCTGGTTACCGATAGGGGCTGAAGAGCTTGTTCATTGGCTGGAAAGCTAATGAAGACATATGCAGATGGTGACGAAGAGAATAAAAGACATATTGGCTATAGAGTCGATGGTGTTTTGAAATAGGGTAGTTAATAAGCATGTATATGCACTCTTTTTATTGGCTGATTGTTGAGATGGTATAACACTTATACATTGGATAAAAAGCCGATGAAGGAATAGGTAGACAGTGAGAATTAGGATAGAGGACACATCAGCTACAGAGCTAATGACGCTCTAAAATAGAGTGGCCAATACGGGGACTTTTATTTGGAGAGAGAAGTTTCGAATTAGGATTTTTTGGTTTACAAGAATCGATTTAATTAATATTTTTGGTACAATTCCTAAATACACACAAAAAACCAACAGAAGTTTCTGTAATGTAGAATTTTATTAAAATAGTTTTTAATGGCACATAAAAACTGGGGCGTTACAATTGGATCCGAATTGTAGCGTTGTAGATTCTACCAAATTTATAATTGAATGCATGTTTACTTAATTGCGTTACTATGTTTCGGTGGATATGCCTAACCCACCTTCATATCTTTGGCCTTTTGGCGTTGCCGCCTTACCAAGGGAGTAAAATGTGTTGAGAAGTCATATCCCACCCTTGTTTGGTTAAGATATGCCCAAGCTAATCCTCTGGTTTGGTTTGAGTCGCAGAACCGAGCAATCCGTCACCTATCTATCCTGGGTGGCAACCCTTGAAGCAATAATCCATTTTTTTAAACGAGGAAAGGGCAATAATATGTTATTTTAAGACGAGGAAAGCGTAATAATCTGTTATTTTAAGATGAGGAAAGCGTAAACTCCTAGCTTCTGTATCAACTAGGGACACACAACCATCACACCGCCATTAGCTAGATGCTAAGAGAACGGCTCAACCTGAGCCCTAGCTACTCATCCTACAAAAGCTCGCTTCTTAAACTCACTTGGCCTAAGTCCTAACAGACTTGCACCTTAAACCAAACACACCATAAAATCATATCAAAGACGGTAACTCACTAGGAACGATAAATAGGCAGGACAAGGAAGAGGAGATAGGCAAGGGTTAGGCAGGGTTGGGAAGAGGAGAAACACGTAGTTTATATCACAAATAATAATGGGACTAAGGCCCCGTTTAAACTCTCTGAAATTGAAACACAAAACGTGTCTGTGAAAAAAAATCAAAAAAATCTATATAGCAAAAGAACATGGCCTTACGTTCAGAAGTAGAGTTTGGCTAAGCTAATTCCTCATTTATCATCAGGATGATTTTCAACCGATAAACAGTGTGCTTCGTGAAAAAAATTAACATTTCTTTAAAAAATCAAATAAATCTATTCTATTTTATTTTATAGTTTGTAATTATTAATATTTTAGTTGCCAGGATCACGTTGCCAGGACCAGTTCATTCAGCTTAGCTGAACCCTAAGAGCTTCTTATCGACGGTCAGAATTAACTGATTAGTCATATATAAAAACTAGAAATATAATTAACATATGATTAATTAAGTATTAATTATTAAAAACTTAAAAAAATAAATTTATTTTTACACAAAACATATTGTCTAACATAATTAAGTATTAATTATTAAAAGCTATTTTTTAAAGCAACCTCACAGGAAATACACTATTTAGTGCTTGTAAAATAGTATCTAAGCCCATTAAACCGAAAAGAGCGGGCCCTAAGAGGATATATAGGTGGGGTAGGCAGGAAAACCGGACGAAACCGAGTAGCAATTATATCCAAGTTCATGAATTTATAAGGCATTCTATAAATTGAAATGTAGTATATCATGTCCCCCCCTTGTGAAATGGACATCAGCAAGAGACTTTTTACTGCAATATATTAACATAACTAGGGCCAGAAAATGCCATGACTAACACAATCCTCAGCGAAAAATGCAGCCACACGAGACATCTGATGGTCAGCTGGTCATTCTGACTTCCTGCATTTACTTGCAAAAATTATTAGTCACCCAAGTTTTCACTACATTCCTCAATCTCTACTCAGCTAAGTTCCCAAATTATACCTCCCGCTAAAATAGGGAAAAAAGTCTGGAAAGAGAAATTAATAAATAATAACAAAACATAGTACCATATACCAATGATGAACATTCTGTCCAGCTAGGATTTTCAGTACAAGGGCATGATCGACAGTAACATTTCAACCTTTCAACATAACAAAATGGGAAAAGAAGGCAGCTACTGATTGAAATACCACCTTGATGGTTCCAGGGCACTTGAGCCTTGAAGAACAATCAAGCTGCGCCTTCCAGAAGCACCTTCTACAGACAGAGGTAGATACCAGGCAGGTTTCATGAGCTACAAAACTCAGGAAGAAACTTACCAGTAACAACACACATCCATCTGCATAATGCATGCAAAACAGACTGCATCTCTACAAACATAATAAAAACAGACATGTCGCAGTGATAGTAAACTTGATGCCTCGTATTACCAGCTGCTTACTGATGCTCTAACCCTCTCGATCTTGCTGTCTGATTCATATTACTATTTCACTTTTCTTTACTCGGAAGTTGGGGGGAAGAGTCACCATCTTAAAGAGCAATTGTATCAAGTATACTGATTACCCAAGGAAGCAAAAGCATTACGCTAACTTATATGTTCTGGCCAACTGATCTTGGGATAGATTCTGACGTCATGGGTCCATTATCAGACCTAACAGGCATGGTGCGCTGAGCAAAACTGAGTAACTGTTTCCGTTGATGCTCATTTGTGTGAGGTAGGCTAGCACGCAACAGCTCAACTGGCATTTCCCTGCTTATAACTGCTGCCGCAGCAGGTTGCATTTGCAATGCATGAATCACACTATCAAATTTACTCATGCAATACTCTGTAAGCAGCCCAAAGAAGGCATCAAATGATGCTTGCCATAGAGCTCGGTTTTGCATGCTGTAGGTAGAGGCCACATGCTGATCAGTGAGAAGCTCGGTTGCTCTGTCCAGTAGAGACTTTATGATGACAGAAGCCCCATCACCTGCAGCATGTCCAAGGGGTCGAAGAGGTGGTTGCATTGACGAACACACAATAGCTGCAAGACAAGCACTTAGTCCACTCAACTCCAACCGACCTACACAGGTTGATACAGCAGTAGCAAGTTTTGTCGTTGTCTCAGCAGCACTGCTATCAGATGGCAAATTTCCAAATATAAATCTTAGATGCCGGAAGACTGCCATGCAAACAATCCTAGCAAGCTCACTGCCAGAACTCACAAGTTCAAGGTAATGTGAAAATAGTTTGCAGCCCTTCGGAAGAGAGACTATTCGGAGAAACACCAGATCATCATTTCGTGACAGAGGTGCATTCTTAGTAGCTGTAAGTGGATCAACTAGTTGCAGTGATTCTGCCAGCTGATCAAGGAGGGCCTGTCTTCTGTTTCTCAGTTGCAAGCCACCATCTTGCTGCTGACTAAATTGCAGCAAGCGGTCAATATCATCTACATCAAGCAGTAAGCAAAGGCCATCTTCAATTGTGATCCTAGCAGCCAGCATTGGTTCTTGGTCAAGAGTTTTTGAAGTAGATTTTTCAGTTATGTCATCACTTGATTCAGAGGTTTGTTCAACATCGAGGAGCGGCCGAGGCCTGCGGATGGAAGAAAATGGAAGCCTTCCAAGAGCATCAACCTGGAGATATGCATGTGGCTCATCTTTACTCCGTGCACAGGAAGATGGATCTCTAATCAAGGTTGGACAGAAGTGGTGCTTGAGTTGAGCTCCTGCTGATTTTTTAGCCAAACAGGCTTGATGATAGTAATCATCAATGTAAGGATCATTGATGTGAGTGGCAGTTTGCTGCATCCTTGCAATATTCTCAATTTCAGCAGAGGACATGTACTTGGATCTGAACCGTGGCTGCCCATTATCCATCCTCATACTGCCAATATGAAAACCTTGGGGAAGATAATGCTGGCCATGCACTCCGTGGTGCAACATGGCTCTTGCTCTCGGATCACTCAAGTCAGGCATTGCCAAATTTGCATCAAATCCACTCATCATTAGTGATGGATGATGAGGATTGTACACCTGAAGGCTTTGTGGTGAAGAATGCCGAGGACCAAGCATCTGAGCATGGAGCTGTGAGAATTGTGGTGGAGAGTGTTGAACTGGGACCATTCCATGTTGTTGATGGCGTGACAGCATTTGAGGTGGCACCAATCCATTTGGGCGCTGCAGATTGTGCTGCATCAGACCTGGTGTAAACATGCCACTCTTTTCACGAATTGGTCCACTATTTAGAGCATGGTTTTGTTGCAAATTATTAGTTGATAAGCCTGTTGAATCTATATGAGCCATGTCCCTACCAAAAAGTGGCCCTGGAGGCATACCACCACGAGGAAACTGAGGATGATGTAACTCATTTTGTGCAGACACAGGCATTTGGAATGTAGTGGGAGGAGATGGCACGTTCATGTGGTGTGGTTGACCTGGTGAAGAATGGGACACTACACCAGATGGAGGGTATGAAATGAATGATGACTTAGGTACCAGAATTGGTTCTGTGTGATTGTATTGAGGCTCTTGTTGGGGGTATGATGAAGTTCTATGCAACGGAGATGGCTTTGCTCCAAGAATAGGTTCATTAGGAAGGTATTGAGCATCTTGCTGTGGCGATGTGGATGTTCTATGCAGTCTAGAATCAGCAAAGCGGGCTAAATGGGGTGGTTGTGACCACCGGCTTTCATTATCCAGCCCTTGTTCAGTTCCAAATATAGGCTGTCTAGGCCAATATGAATCTTGTGCCCAGTCTGGAGTAGAACCTACACAAATTGTAACATTAGAATACAATGTTGATAATGCAAAAACCATATATACACCTGCAGTGCCAACAAGAGAACAAGATTGTTGTTCACATTTGTATTGAGATTTATATTAGATAACAATGAAAGATTAACAAATATGTTCATCCCATTGGCCAGATGTAACAAATCAACTTAAATATATGAATCTTACATATCCTTGAAAAATGAAATAAATCAAACACCCAAGCACGAGGGTTGAAGAAACATATCTAGAAGTAGCAAAGGATTCCAATTGCAATCAAGCAAAACAGGGAATGACTCACTTTGTCTAGAAATTGAACCCCCATGACTAACTATTCCCAAATGTGTTGGTTCGTTGATGCTTCTTGTCAGCTGAAAGTGGAGAAATCAACAAATCCGTTTTCACAGTTCAAAAAGAAAAACACATTGCAAACATGCAAATTAGGTATACAAGACTAATATGCAACTTTATTTAACCATAATCTACATTCTGCAATTTTTACAAAAAAAAAAAACAAAAATACACCATGTTTCTGTTAAATTAAATCCCAATAATTGCACATTTGTGTATTATGTGGCTGCAAAGCTTTAATTTTCAAAAAGCAAACCTTTGCAAATGCTCCAGCAAGATCATCAACGTCAGTAAATGAATCTCCACCCTCATCCTGTAAAAGCAAAGCTCGATATGTGTAAGTAGCTCAAGCTGATATCTTACCTTGCAAGATAAATAAGTGATAGTGTGATACCGCAATCTTTTAAGGTAATCAGAAGCACATCAATTCTAAATCACAGCTTTATCTGTTATTTAGGCCCCAACAGTAAGTGAAGAAAACTATAACAAGAAGATAACCTGGACAAGATCCAGATAATAACTGCAGTATTTCCTGCCAAGCTAAATTTGCTCAGAACTACAGATAAAACAACCTCTAGTATAATGAAAAGTGGACTTGTGTTAATAAAGAACTTTGCAGAAGAGAAATTGCCAGCTACCTCAGATTACAAGGCAACTTTTTTGATGAAATATTAGTTCTGTTAAAATAAATTTGATTGAATTCTAGAGTAGCAGTGTGCAGAAAAATTCAGCAGTTTTCTATAACAAGTCTACTAGACAATTCTTATGGGCATGGGGCCAAAGGATGCTTGACCAGTACCACATGCCCTCCAGAGCCAACTCCTAGATCTCTTTTGGCCCACACTCGGGCATATGTAAAGAATGGACACTCCTGCATATTGCTGCATTCTTGCTTGTTATGATCATTACCTATGTAACACCAACACATGATACAAGCAAAGCAATGCTGTGACCATAGTCCCAAAAAAGGATACAATTATATTTTAATTATATTATTAATCATCCTCAGCTACTTAATAGAATAATAGGTAAACTACTGAGAATTCCAAAATTGTATACATGAAAAGGTCTACATGCATGCACATAAGGTCCCACTGCTTCCTGCAAGCTGTGGCCTGGCCAGCAAACCATTAATCTTGAAATAAAGAATAAGACAATGGGAGAGCACAGTCAATAAAGTAACATATATAGAGTAAACTCTACACTTGGAGACATGAAGCCCTGCTCCATGGCTACATCCAAGAAGGCAATCATGTGACTGCAGTCTGCAAATGCTTCAAGGCACATTCTACTACTATGTATCCTTCCTAATTCACCTTGTCCTCACACCCACCATCGACATGCCAAGTCTGCTGCCATTTCTCCTCCTCCAACTCCTCAAGTCCTCACCCTCGCTATCAGAGATAGCAAACCTGCTGCCCTTTCCTCTCCCACATAGTAAGGCAATGGAAGAGGGGAGAGGCACAGTGGTGGTGGCAGATGGTGAGAATTCTCTGGCCTCTGGGTATTTAGGCTTGCTCTATCTGTCTATATCGTCCAATGCCAATGTCATATTGCTTTAGTTTTTTGTAATTCTAAATCAAAATAATTTGTCGTGATTCTGACATGCTGTATCATGTGCATACCATGTATGGGAATGGCAGTTTGTACCCATCGCAAAACTTTTAGCCTTGACTGTTATAGAGAAAGAATTCTGTTGGTTTATATAGCTATGTATTTGCTTATTTGGTGACATAAGTTCCCTAAAAAAGGTAGTAGAGTAGTAGTCATGGACATACGATGATCTGAGCCATAGGATGCAAGAAAAGCTCGAGGCTCATAAGCTAGTGGAGATAGATTC
Organism: Oryza coarctata; assembly: GCA_030770085.1. Taxonomy (NCBI): domain Eukaryota; kingdom Viridiplantae; phylum Streptophyta; class Magnoliopsida; order Poales; family Poaceae; genus Oryza; species Oryza coarctata. The sequence goes on from CM061465.1 coordinate 8,852,910, forward strand.
ATTTTTATCTCAGCTCAAGATCTACTTGAAAAGAAATGAGCCAAATTTGAGTGCTCTTTCGCAGCTCCAGTGTAGAATAAGCTGAGTTTGAGCCGAGGGAAGCTTGTCTTGATATATCTTGAGTTATAGTATATCTGCTGTTAATTCCAATAAATGGAAGTGAATGAATTTTTAAATAATTTATGGTGGATGAGAGCCTGTTATAATCAAATATTACCTTTTTATTTGAGAGTGAATGAATCATGTCGTTGTAAGTGAGATTTAAAATATCAGGCATTGTGATACCTTTTTCATGAGACCTTTTGTAGTTATTTCCTTTCCTGAGTGCTGTTGCCTAATTGGTCTGTTTTTGGCTTGAAACTGGCTCAACATCGACACGAGATCAGCATGAGCAAGTTCTCTAGCTTGGACTCCAGCTTGGCTCAAATTGAGCTCATTCAAAGTTCAGTGTGAGCTTAGCTGAGCTTAGTCTAGCTCACTCAAACTCTACTCATTGCAGCACCATTCAGAGGTGGTTAATGATGTGGGCCAACGAGGTGGGTTCTTTAAGGTGTTAGTTCAAGATGTGAGACTTAACAATAAAATCAAGTCAATGAATTCACATTGATGATCCAATTATATAAAGTAGAAAAATCCCCTGAGGATCCCATTGATTAATTACTGCTCAGCGTTTACCTAGCTAATTGCTAACCCCTTCCATGTGTTATTTCTACGCTATGTCTTATGTATCGCTGTGCCTAAGAGCATATCAATTGAAGCACGTATGGGTTGAAGTAGATTCTTCTTTTCTCTCAAAACCCCTTTGTAGATTCTTCTTTTCTCTCAAAACCCCTTTCCCAAAATATACAGGCTTCTTGCAAACAATCCCCATCCATACTCTCCAACGCTCTTCGTCTCTCTATTTCACTTCCATTTCTTTCCACATACAATATTTTTGTTAAATTTTGTGTGGTAAATACGGTATTACTAGTTTGGTAAATACATTATTAAAAAATACAGATTGTGCTACTAGTAGATACAAATTATTCCGGTCCTGTAAATATCAAGTTTACGCGAGCTGTAAAGCTAATCATCAACTTTTAACATAATCACGAAGTAACGATGACAGCCAGCAATTAACAAACAAGACAATGAATTATAGGATCTACAACAATAACACAGTCTTTCAGTTCTAAATAAGTTAAGATAGGTTAGAGTTGAAATCCAACAAGAGCCTTAAAATCACAGTTCAGGTACGTCAATAACTGTTTTTTAGGCACTTCTATTTAAATACATATCTTCAGATATATCCTAATCTTTTAAATCTCTTTTTATTGCTTCTCCCCATATTAATTTTAGTTTTTCTCTATCTCTCCTCACATTATTATCTTGACCTAGGATTCTACAATGGTGCCTCTGGAGTTTTTTTTGGATATGGCCAAACCACTTTAACCAATGTTAGATAAGCTTCTATTCAATTGGTGTTACCTCTAACCGATCACATATATCCTCATTTTGATCTGATTCATTCTTATATGACAAGTTGAACGTAACATATGCATTTATGTAACACTCAGCTATTAAACATGTCGTATTTTTTAAACCAACATTCTACCCTATACAACATAGCAGGTCTAATCGTCGTTCTATAAAACTTGCCTTTTAGCTTCTGCGGTACCCTCTTATCATAGAGGATGCCAGATGCTTGACATCTCTTTATCTAGCCCGTTTTGATTCTATAACTAATGTCTGCATCAATATCTCCATCTATCTGTAGCATCGATCCCAGATATCGAAAGATGTCCTTCTTAGTCACTACTTGGTCTTCTAAACTCACATCTACTTCCTCGTGTACGATGGTGCTAAAATCACACATCAAGTATTTAGTCTTAGTTCTGCTTACTCTAAAACTTTTGGACTCAAGTTTGTCGCCATAACTTTAGTTTTTTATTTACTCCCGTTCTGCTCTCATCAACTAATACTACATTATCTACAAAGAGCATACACCAAGAGATATCTCCTTGTATGTTTCTTATAACCCCATCCATTACCAAGGCAAAGAGTATGGGTTTAAGGCTAGTCTCTAATATAGTTCTATTTTAATCAAAAAGTAACCTATGTTACTATCATTTATTTGAACACTAATCATTACATTATTGTATGTATCTTTAATGAGAGACATATTTTATTAGGACTTTATGTTTGTCCAAAACCTACCATCCAAAGCCCACCACATAACATTTCTTGATATCTTGTCATAAGCCTTCTCCAAGCCAATAAAAATCATGCGTAGGTCCTTCTGTTCTCTAAACTACTCCATAACTTATTAAAAAAATTGCTTCTATGGTTGACCTTTTAGGTATAAACTAAATTGGTTCATAGAGATTCACATCGTTCCTCTCAAATGGTGCTTGATAAATCTCTCACATAGCTTCATAGTATGGCTCATCAACTTAATTCCTCGGTAATTAGTATAACTTTGGATATCTCCTTTATTCTTATAGATTGGTACCAATATACTTCTTCACTTCTCAGACATCGTGTTCGATTAAAAAATACTATTGAACAACTTGGTTAGTCATACTATAGCTATATTCCCGAGGTATTTCCACACCTTAATTGGAATACCATCAAGATCCATCGCCTTACCCCCTTTCATCATTTTTAAAACTTCTTTAACCTCAGATTCTTGGATCCTCCGCACAAAACTCCTATTGATGTCATCCGATGACTTGTACAACTGGATGGTGGTGTCTTCGTTCCCACCATTGAACAAATTGTTAAAATACTCTTGTCATCTATGTGTAATCTCATCCTCCTTCACCAAGAGTTGCTCCCTCTCTTTCTTAATACATTTAACTTGGTTAAAGTCCCTTGTCTTCCTATCGTGAGCCTTAGCCATTCTTTAAATGTCCTTCTCTCCTTCTTTCGTACTCAGACGATATAGATCCTCAAAAGCCCGCCCTTTTATCTCACTCACAACTCGTTTTGCGGTCTTCTTTGCCACCTTGTATTTCTCCATATTGTCCTCATTATTGTCATGATATAAAAGTTTATAACATTCTTTCTTCTCCTTAGTAACTCTTTGCATGTCTTTGTTCTACCACTAAGTGTTTTTACTTTTACATCCACTCTCTTTGTTACTCCAAACACCTCTAAAGCAATCTTCCAAATGCATGTTGTCATCTCTCCCACATGTTATTTGCATCGTCTTCTTCCTTCCAAGAGCCCTTTTCGATAACCCTTTTCTTAAAGAAATTTAATGTCTCACCTTTCAATTTCTATCACTTGGTTCTTACAATTTTAGTTTGTTTATCCCTATAAGTATGTGTCAGAGAGCGAAAATCAACCACCACTAGCTTATGTTGAGAAACCACATATTCTCCAGGCATCAACTTACAATCTACACATGCTCGTTTACGCTCTCTTCTTATAAGGACAAAGTCAATCTAGAAGAGAAATAAATCAATCCCCCCCACACACACGACACGCTTGCACAAGTGGTCATCTAACAAAACAGTGACAATCACTAAAGCAGCTAACTGATGAGCATGATCAAGCAATATTAGGTGCTTATGTTGGTATCAACCTGTGGGTGGCCACTATTAGCCAGTCAAAACAAGTGGCAGCTGACTGCTTGAAAGTGGACCAATTGGGCCCTCGTCGATTGAGCCAAGCAAACTAGAAAGTTGGGCCCACAGAGATAGAAACATGTCGCAGTACACAAGACACCAAATGGGCAGGTTCATGTTATTCGGTTAGATTTTACCCAAGAAAGAAAATTGCGAAAAAATATTTTCTCAACCCCACCCCCCCCCCCCAAAAAAAAAAAACCTTGCTACTTTCCTAATCCATTCAAAATTTACCCTGCTGTTGATTGGCCACTCCACTCTGCTGAATGCTGCACCAGACAACGCCTAACAAAGGTGGTACCTAACCAGAAGTGACTAGAAAAGGAATCGCAAGAGCGAGAAGAAAACATGGTAGTGACAGAACCAAAGAGAAGTTCCAGCAATAAAAATAGGTAACAAACAACAGCAATGTCTAAGCTTAGCTCTCCCTCTCCTCTTCCTCAATTCATGTCCCTCTCTCCCCTCGATGATTGACACAGCATGGCCCAAGGTTGTAATCCTCTGCATGAGGAGACGGTCACAGGGACTATGGGCATCCTCTGAAGCTACCGTAACACTGATGCTTACTATCTAGTATCTACTCTTGATTCAACATACATCTATAGTGTTCGGGTGGACCCTGCTACCTCTTATTGGAATGAACAACAATGAAAACAAACAAGAAGTAGAACAGAATGATCAAAATAACCTCTAAGAGCAACCCCCCCCCCCCCAACAACACACACACACCTCTCATGTTCTGATTCAAAAGGGCGTCTGCTACCCTTTGGGCATAAAAGCAAGCCAATAGTGCTGTGGAAATTACAAAATTACATAGTAGACGCATTGTGTCATAAAAACATTTATTTCTTGTGAAAACCTTTTTTTATGGAAAGTAATAAATAATGTATGGCCGTTGTCAGTTGTCACATTAAACATAAATGAACTGGTCATCTATGTTACCTTGAACATATCCCTTCCATAAGCAGAAGGGTATTCTTCATCACCAGGGCCAACAAAAGCAGCATCGACCCCACTATCATCTTCCAATCCACCCAGCTCAACCTCTTCCACCATGTTGTTGCCAAAGAAAGCATACTGCGATGCATCAAACTTGGTATCCCCTGCGCGGCGACAATCAAAGAGCCCAGAAATCAGTATCGAATGGTACAGTATCTTTACACTCCTTTATTTTAAAATGAGAAGCCTTTTGAGTTGGGATTGTTGGTGTGCTCCACGCCCAACCCCCTCAAGTGACAACACATTTTGTGGCTAGATCTATGTAAGCAAAAAACGATCAAACAAGCCAAATAGATTATGTCAGTTAGCTAATTCGGTCTTCATAACTAGAACGCATAGCAAGCACAACCATAAACCATCCCAAAAAGTAACCGGGCAATTCACGAGAGGAAGATTTGTTCTACATCCAGGCAATCTACGAGACAGGGGGAGTTGCATTACCATTCGACGCCGACGAAGAAGGCTGCGCCGCCATCCGTGGAAGCCGCCAGTGCCGCGCCGCGCAGCTAGGGTTGCAGGTTGCGACGGGAGAGAGGGACACACACAGAAGCTGAGGACAGGGCACGGGTGCTCCGGCGAAACGGAGCGGGGGCCGGAGTCGAGGAGCGGATCGGGGAGCACGGTGGAGATGAGATGAGGGAGCAGAGGGCGGAGCGGAGGCGCGCCGACGAGTCGGAGGAGGAGCGCCTGCTCGAGGTCGCCTGGATAGAATCAGGGCCAGGGGAATTTATTTATTTATTTTTTCCCTTTTGGTTGTTTGTAATATAAATAACATTGCTAGATTGTTAGACTTCTATTCAGTTTTGTATTTTGTAGTGCTCATCGTTGGAGATAGAAGATACACGTAGCTAATTGAATAGTTGAATTGCTTGAAAATTATGTTAGTTTGCATGCACTTAACGATCATTATATTTTTTTCAGTTTCAAAATGACAAGTTATTTTTAGTATCATAACATAGTAAACTTAATTCACTTATGTTATAATGGTGAACATGTGAATCCGTGTACAATTACATTATCCAGTTCATAACATTATGTATGTTGTTATATAGCACATTATACTTTCTTTACTTGCACATGCCATTTTCTTGACACAACTATGAACAGTACCAATACCTATAGACTCTTGTTGAGATGGATTGATTGGCTGCTTACATGACAAAGTCTGGTGTGGCATACTGATCTTTTAACCAAAATACACACTATATAAGTTGTTGCACTTATATACTCATTTTTCAAGTTCTTGTAGTAAATCACACACACCTACCAACTTATTATATCATGGTTGTAATTTACTCATAAATAAAATATGATGAATATCTATAAATATATTTTTGTCAAGTTATAAATGCTCTAAGCATTTAAAAGATATGTCTCCTAATTTGTTATGTAATGTTTGGACCTTATTTTCTCATTGTTTTTAATATGTTCGTTGGTTAGGGCACCTTCCCCACGTTGTTGGCCTTAGCACCAGATCTGCACCGCCATCATCCTCTTCAACCTCTGCCTAGACTCCTCACTAATTTGGTAGCCCACAGCTTGGAGCACACCATCACCGTCACATTAGATTTGCTTCAGCTCTACCAGCACACCATTAACCCTCCCTTTTACGGACAGTTTTTGGGAACAACTATTGGACATCCTCAAGCACCTTGATGTACCCATTGATATGCTGATGAATGACTCGGGGCCAATTAGGGCAAGGCTACACGAAGTGAAAGATCAACTATAAGAAGATCTGGTTGAAGCCTTAACCCTAACAACCTTCTTAGAGTCCTATTGGCTTAAAGTCCTGAAGACCAGACTGCTCGCAGCCAATTGTGTTAGCCAATAAATCTTGGCCTAGCACCTTCAGGATGATCGATCGGCCGCTCAATCCGTCAAAGATCAACTTGACGAGCTATTTGCCATCCCAGCTACCATAGCGGCCATCGTCACCAACTTGATGAAAAAAGAGGCTGGCCTATTGTTAAAGCTAGAACGAACGCACAAGGACATTGAAGCAACAAAACTTTCCCTCACCACTCTTCCTTAAGCCATCAAAGAATAAGTGGCAAAGCTTAAAGATATAGTGTGTCAGTCTGTCAACTGATCCAAATATATCAAAACCATCCTAGGATCTAATGCCAAGATTATCGACGAGGTTGACCAAATTGGCCTACGCGCAGTCAAAGCAATCCAGGACTTCTTGGGTTGATGTAACCTTAAACTTTAATGTAGTTTAACAATTTTGGCCGGATGCATGTAACATAACTTTATCGGCCTTAGGCAATTTGACCATCCATATGATTTTATCTTAACTTTAGTATTTTCTAAAGGCGATGTCCATTGGCATCGACTATCTTAAGGTGACGCATCATCGTCAGCTTTATTTAGACATCAGTAGTGTTCTAGCTGAATCAAGAATCAATTCACATGCTAGGGTAATATTTCTTCAAGTATTTCCCATTAAGCTCCTTAGCAAATTCTTCACCTTCAAAAATTTTTAGTATATATGCATTACTGGGCAAACAACGGCTAATTTGATAGGACCCCTCCTAATTAGGTGACTATTTTTCAAATCAATTATCTCTAGACCCAATCGACAAAATTAATTTCCAAACAGTTGTCTTCAGTAAATGATTTAGAAACCACTTATTATAGTGCCAAACCACCCTAGTTTTGTTTTCTTTAATCTACTCAAGCGCATGCAAACAATTCTGGGCTAAATACTCAAGCTCATCCATCATCAAACTATGATAATCATTGGCTGTTAATTGATTTTGCAACGATATCCTTGAGCCGATGTGAGTCTCCCACGGTAGTATCACTTCATGCCCATAAACCAATTGATAGGGAGGCACCTGAGTCGACCCATGACATGACATCCGATATGCCCATAATAAATTGGCTAACGTCGTATGCCATCTTCGTGGCTGTTCATTTATCTTATGCTTGATTAATTTTATCAAATTTTTATTCAAAGCTTCGGCTTGACCATTGGCTTGTGCATAATAAGGCGATGAATTTAACAACTTAATTTCCACACCAGCAACAAACTGTTAAAACTCATCGGACATGAATATAGATCCTTGATCAGTTGTAATTGTCTGAGGAATCCCAAACTGATAGATGATATGTTCCCTAAAAAATCGATCACATTCTTAGATGTAACTTTTTTCAATGGTATTGCTTCAACCCACTTAGTAAAGTAATATGTTGCTGCCAATATGAACTTATGCTCTTTGCTTTATGGTGGGTTTATCTGGTCGATTATATTAATCCCCCATATTCTGAATGACCAAGGCTTAACGATCAGATTCATGGCTGATGTTGGTGCTCATTGGATGTCCCTAAACTTCTAACAATCTTAACATTCTTTTTAATATGTGAAACAATCTTCCAGCATTGTTGGTCAAAAATACCCAACTCTCCTCAACAACCATTCCATCTATAAGCCGATTGATGGGTCCCACAAATCCCTTCGTGTACTTCACATATAATCACTTTGGCTTCATCCAAACTCAAATATCTCAGCAAGACTCTCTCAATTGTCCGATAATATAATTCCCCATCAAGAAATACATATTTCATAGTTTTGTAATGAAACTTCCTTGGGACCAACTATGATAGATTCTATAGATAATTGACAATTCCTCGTCTCTAGTCATCAGCATCGATATCAGCTGTCTCAACTTCTATTGGCCTCTTAGTCATCTGATATCCTAATGCAATTTGGGCAATCTGATTTGCCTCTATGTTTTGTTCTCTAAGGACATGATCTACTGACACCATCCTAAAATTTTTGAACAAAACCTTACATTCCTCATAGTAAGTCTTCAGTATGTCGACTTTACATTTATATTCCCCAGCTACCACGAGTAATGAATCGCCCACAATCTCTATAGCATCGCCCCCAGTTTCCTCCAACAACTGCAACCCTTTGAGTACCACCTTGTACTTCGCTTGATTATTGGTGCAATAGGGCTTGATCGTAGAAGTGAATTCAAAACTTGCCCCCTGAGGCAATATTATAACCAAACCGATGCCGCATCCATGCCTAGAAACTGACCCATCGAAGAATAATGTCAGGGCATCGGCTCAACATAACCTATAGACTCATTTATACATTCCACGATAAAATCGGCTATTGCCTACCCTTTTACTGCTTTAGCCGATTCATACCTCAAATCAAACTACATCAAGGCCAAAACCATCTACTGACCCTGCCTCTCAATATCGACGCTAACAACATATACTCGATAACATCAAACTTACACTCTATGATGCACTCAACCGATACCAAATAATGCCTTAATTTTGTGCATGAAAAATATAAACACAAGCAAAGTTTTCTACCACATGATACCTTGTCTCAGCAACTAAAAGCCTTCTACTAAGATAAAACACAATCATTTCTTTCCCATCAATCTCTTGTATTAAGGCTGATCCAATAGACTTTTTATCGGCCGATATATACAACTTAAATGGTTTCCCCCTTTGCGGTGGAATAAGCACTAAAGCTAAACTCAAATAATCTTTGATCCTATTAAAGGCATTTTGCTACTCCTCCCCCATACGAATTCTTGATCGATCTTCAATTTCAATAGTGGAGTAAACGGCTCAATCATTCCTAACAAGTTTGAAATAAACCTCTGTACAAAATTTATCTTGTTGATCAATGAATGCAACTTCGTTTTGTTGACTAGCGGCTCTGTCTATTTGATGGCCTTGATGCTCCATTGACTATTCTCAATACCTCTTTTGTGCATCATGAAACCTAAAAATTCCCCAGCTGATACACCAAACACACAATTATTAAGATTCATCTATAATCTATATTTTCTTGTTCTTTCCAAAACCTTTCTACTCACCACCAAACCTCATGGGAGAAAGGTTCAATCGGGCTGAGCGGAGGTCCGATCGGTGAGAGATGGTGGCTCGGTCATACGAAAGCCTAGGAGATCTATTTAGCTTTAGTGCAGTTCTTTAAGATTCGAGGTCTAAGGGCATGCCAGTCATTTTGACCCTGAAATTGACTAGGAGAGAGAATGAGACCCATGAGTCGGTGGGCTGGTGGGCCTACCCACCCTATCGGTTGGGTGCCGATAGGGAAGACAACGCTCGAGCATCGGCTGAACGGCCGATAAAGGCGTAAGAGATAAACGCGTGGAAAGAGCAGAGGACCTATCAACCAAAGAGCCGATGATGCTCCGCGGCATCCAAAGCACGGAGCATGGTTTGACCCCCCACAAAGCCACGAGGGCCAGCGACCGCAGTAATGGCGTTGTTAGGACCAACCTCGATAGATTGGACCGAACCAAGACAGTATGAGGCCGGGGCTTAACGGCACGGAGACGACGGAGGCCTAGACCGAATGTGACGACGAGAGAGGAAAGAGGCGCTGTCATCGACTACCTACCGGCCAAACATCCGACGCAGGCCTACACCTAAACCTATCAGCCGTTCGAGCCGATGGGGAACGAGACCCCCTAGATCCCGATGCCGGCCATGTTAGACGTGAGCCTTGGAAGATCGGACCGAACTGAGATAGTACTAGGAAGTGTTTGACATGTCCGGATCGATCTTTAGCAGATCGATTGTTAAACGATATGCGAGACGGATGTAAGTCCTACGGTGAGGATAACTCATCGGCTACTCACTCTGATGAGACGCCACACGAAGACCCACCGGAGTGCCGGCTCAAACCACCACCGCTAATCTCGTAGGTTGAACCTAACCGATGAAGCATGAGACCGTGGACGGAGGAGGGAGACCGACATGCTGGCGAGTCTCACACGGACGTGATGCGATACGCTTGATCGGACTAAGAGGTCGAATCTAACCGATGCAGCCTTAGATAGAGCATAGCATACTAGGATAGTGGCGGTACTTACCCCTTCGTTGGGGATCCAACTTAACCGATGCAGCCTCGCGTCGAGAGCTAGAACCTGCCAGTAAAACCTAGATGAGTTAGGGTGGCGATGCGCTAAAGTTTTATTGGATTGATCTATTAATAATTTACAAGTTTCTAGGGGGTCTATATTTATACCCTGGGATTACAGAGTTCAACACGGTTACAGCAACCACCGAACGTTATTTCCTAATAATATAAAAGGAAACTATTCTCTAAGCAATAGTTTGATTAGCCTACGTAATACATTCTATATAAACATCTAACCTATCATTATCCTCATTATTCCTCTTTGGACTCGATTCCATTTAGATAACTTTGCGTCTTCAAACAAACCAAATCCATCTTCCACCCGTTTGATCGGCTCTTCTATAGTATCTATCGGCTTCACCCTACGAGCCGATCAGTATTTTCTATCAACCAATTCTATTTACAGGCTGAATCAAATTCTAGCGTTAACACTTTCATAAATCGACTAGATGGCCTTGATCACTACTTGACTTAACCTCCACATCATCGACGTAAATTTCTACCAATTCGCAAATGAGATCATAAAATATGTAATTCGTTGCTCTCTAATATGCGGTACTGGCGTTCTTTAGCATGAAAGTCATCACAACCCACTTGTATAAGCCAATAGCACTTGGACATCGAAATGCGGTTTTTGGTATATCCTCTTCTGCCATAAAAATTTGGTTGTATCCCGTATTCCCATCCATAAAACAAATAAGTTTGTGTCCGGATGCTGCATCCACCAACATATTTGCTATCGGTATTGGGTATTCATCCTTAGGGGTAGCCTTGTTCAAATCCAAAAGTCAACATACATCTATAGTTTACCATTCTTTTTCCATACCGGGACTACATTAGAAACCTATTCGGCATATCGGCATGGTCTAATAAACTTCGCATCATATAATCTTGTAATCTCCGCTTTTATAGGTTTGTGTAGTTCTGTCTTGAACCTCCTTAACAGTTGCTTGTATGGCCGATATCCTAGCTTAATAGAAAGCTGATGTTCCACAATCGATCGGCTTAATCTTGGCATCACATGGTATTCTAAAGCAAAACAATCCCGATACTCTCTTAATAAGTTTATTACCTCTTCTCTTATTTCATTACATAATTTTTTACTTACATATGTTGGCCTTGGCCTATCCTCTAAGCCTATGTCTACTTCCTCCAAGTCATCGGCCAACATAAAACTTTGTCCCAACTTCCCTTCAATGTTTTCTATGATCTCCATCATAGCAACATTTCTAAACCGACTTGCTAAATCAACTGTATCCTTTGATTGGCAACCTTGAGGTATTTTTCTTCCCACGTCTGACCGGATATACACTCCGCTTCATCTAGCTCCCAAGAAGAGTAATCAACTGCTACCACGCTCCTCGATAGATCAGCTAAAACTCCTTGTTGGGTTCTCAATTTCTAGAACATCTCATTATGTTGTGGTCAACCTGCTACATCCGGCACATGACTCTGTCCTCCTACAACCACATGTAACAAAACTTGGTGGGAAAGGTTGGCTACCGAAAGAGCATGTCTTCCTCTCTAACAATGGTGCCAGCACCATCCCTATGATCTTGCAGAATGCCAAGGGACTTGTCACTGCACAAGTTTATGGCTTGCAATCTAGCGAATGGGGGCATTCCCATCATGGCTAAAATTGAGCTTGAGGCCAATCAACTCAAATCTTGAACATTTTTCCTCCCATTAATGGCAAGCTCTACATTGTGGTCCACTATGGGTGCATTCTTGAACTAGAACTAGCTACCGGGCACTTCTTTGCTATCAAGCTCCTAGGAAGAGTGACAGACAACTTAACACTCTCATGTGGAGATGATGTTGGGCTATTCCTCATCCATGCAAAGGGCTTGCAGCTTAGCATATAGCACCATAGGATCATCAACGATGATGGTGCAAGCGACTGGTTGCTCGTGAATGAAGTTCGTGTGTGTGAAGCGTGTGATCATCTTGAGGGTGTTTCACTGGTTGATGTTGGGGATAACTCTGAGTTTGTGTTTATGAGGCTTATTAGAAGTGGTTCTCTCGTTTTCGTAAATTTAAGGACTATGGTGGAAAAGATTTATGAGAGCATGATGTATGGATATATCTTCCCCTACATTCCTAGAGATTGATGAAGGAACAACCAAGAAGTTGTATTCTATGGGTGCTAGCTTCTGTTTTGTTTTGGGTCATATTTAAAGAATTGTACTCCATGCCTTGCCAAATTAAAATACTAAGATTCAGTTATTTCATGTTTGGAAGAATCGATTCACTTTTTTTTGGCGTATGTATTGTATCGATATTCTATACTATGATATTCCAATATTATGAATGACCATTGTTCTAATAGGGATGTTGTAAGAAATTATTTTTTATTAGTAATCCTATGTATACTTATTCAATTGGTCTGCCGCACTTAGTATAGTCATTCCTGATTCTTTTTTCTTACATGAATTTCAACATCTAAATTATTTGTATCCTTTTAACCATTGAACTAATGTGAAGATTGTGGAAACATGCTAAGGCAAGGTACGGAGTAAATCCACATTGCACATTACATTTAGCATCTAGTCATCCAAATTAATTTCTATCAACAAAATATTTGATTTCCATCAAGTTGAATATAATACCAATATAAAAGAATTAATTATTTCCGCAACAATTGTAATAGTTTATAGGAGGCTATGTAGTGTCCATAGATACATAAAACCATAGTTATAGGAAAATTGTAAAGAGCGGACCCCATTATTTATTATTTAAAAAGATTGTGTTAATGTATATTTTATTTTTTATTTTAGTTCTTGCATGGCACATTTTTATACACAGATGTTAGTGTTTGGCATATTTTTATATACATCGAAATGATCCATGTGCATTTCATGTGTATGTATGTAAGTATTTTATGTGTTTCTATGTGATCTAGTACATATTGTTTTTATGTAGAAGATGTAAAAAGTTTAAAACCACGCTAATACAATATGGATAAAGGGTAAGTATTAGCAATTCCCCTTTTTCATGTTATTCTTTCGAACACAAATTTCATATCTCACTAACACTTCATGCAAAATAATAAAATATGTGGTTGTGAATGAGATGAATTAAAATCAGTACAATGTCTAACTTTAAGTGTAATTTTGCATTCTTTGTGTTTGATGTTTGCTTGCACATGGTACACATTTGATGGATGGAGATACACATTGAATCCTTTTTGCTCCCTATTTCCTAAGTACCTTTTGACAGTATTTTGCTCGTCTGCTTGCAACAATACCTTCATTATATTTTCATACCACATATGCTAGGTCTTCTTTTTTTTTAGGACAAATTGAGGCTATTGCATTTGAATATATTTATAATGGAATTGGGGTCCAAATAGTTTTGCAGAACAACCCCTTAAAGATGGGAAAATTAGACATAGGTTCAGATTTATGTAATCGACTAAATAAAAGATAAAAAAACATATGATTACTTCTCTAAGCTATGACCACAATGGCAACTACCTGAGTGATGCTCTCGACAACGGAGGAAACAAAAAGATAATGACTAGGTGTAGCAAATTTTGCCATAGCACGAACCCAAACGGGGCCACACAAAGGAGGTTAAGGTCTTGGCGTGCAAGGGGAAAGTTTAGCTTCACCTTGAGATTGCACCATTGAAACTGAGGAAGAAGAAAAATGTTGTGGCAAATCCATCAGGGCCGATGATCAAATCGAGGATACCAGTGATAGAGGCGAAGAATCAACACACGCCATAACAGATACTACCGAGAAGTATACCCGATCTAGGTCTCCACCATGTGGAGGTTGAGACTTCCCAAAAACACAGCTGGCAAATTTCACATACCTGATGAAGAGTCGCTATCGATAGAATTGTAGAAGACCACCACCCTTGAATCTCGCTCGCTTGAGAACGAGATGTCAGCTAATGCAACCTAAGTAGATTTGTAGCACTCCCAGCTGATGGCATCGAGAGTGGGCCTAGTGACATACAAGACCGTGTAAGAATGAATTTCTGTGTTGCAAATCATGGAACCAAGACAAGAAAGCAAGTGTTGAGAAACTCCTTGAACTATACAAGTAAACCAAAGGAATCCCTTCTTTCCATATAGTTGGTACTCACCAACCGCAATTATGACCACAAAGCTCAAACCTCACTAAGCCATGCCAGTATTGATTTTTAGTCGTTGGATCAATTACATCCTGCTCCCTTAGGAAAAACAAAAGAGCACTTACACAAGCAAGCTTATCGCATGGAACAAAAGCTTATCAACATTGAGGTCTATTTATGGAACACCCATACATCTTATCTGAAAGCTCGTGCATGGTGGCCCACCAAGCGATAGGACCCTTACTCCTTCCATGTGTGCGGTGTGCTTCAGGAGTCAGGATGGTGGTGGGGACTGAGTCAGAGTAGACCCCTCGTGTGCCACATGATTCGAGAGGAGGATAGGCATGTGTGGTGAATGGACAACACACATGAACCACATCACGCATGTGGCACACTCTATTCAAGAGGATAGCGTCACCCTCCCTCTTTGGTCCATTTCCTAAGGAGGCCAGGGGCATTGCCTAAAACTTGGCCAGCTGTCTCCTCGACTTCAAGAAACTATAAGGGCATGCACCAGATTCGAGGCATTGCTATTTACTCCCACTTTACCTTTAAGTTTAATCCCCTTTCCTCTTATCTCATTTTCCCTACACCCAACATCCGGCCAGCTCTTCTCCCAGCCACCCTACCATCAAGACCTGTACCTAACAGGTTGCAGCTCCATCTTGCTCTACCATGGACAGCATGTGCTTGGTTAGACATCAAATGGGATTAATTGCTGCTGCCATGTCTATACCCATCACTTGATATAGGCGGCATAATTGTTCACGATTGTCTGACAAGGTGCATGCTCTATGAGCTCTCTCTCTGTGTGCGCGCGCGCAAATATACCTATGTAATATTTTGTCAACCTTCATGATTTATTTTTTTTAAAGTGTTCTTTCTGTTTGGGATTACAGCTGTTTTTTTTATTTTTAATGGGACAATTTAATAAAAAATAATAGAAGATTAAGGTAATTTGGCTTTGACACTTCCCATTCTAATAATGAACATATATTACTATTAACCTATTTTTACTTACCTCAGCCAAACAGTACGAAGGCTGGCCGCATCTGTGGCCTGATCCTTGCATTCACCTACTGGCCATCCAACAAATATCCACGAAAAGGAGATGACTAACCTGAGGACTGAGGAGCCAAGAACTGCAGGCATCAGTGTCTTCATGGCCCTCCAATCCCAATACCAGTCCCTCACAGGAGATTTTCAGGTTATCTTGAGTTCTTGACGTTGATTAGTTTGTTCCCATCTTTCTTATTCTTAATTAACTATATGAATAATATGGCAAATAAGATGATCATACAGGATTGTATCCGATCTGATTCAGAAAGGAAAAAGTAAAAGCTCTGAACTAATGTCAGTAAGTACTTTTAGTTCTATCAACACTACTGATGTTTTGCCTAGCTTAGCTCTTTTCAATGTTAGCAGGCTTTTATAATTTCTTAGTTTCAGTATCCCCGCTTTATACCTGAGCTTTTCTAGGTATGAGCACATTAGTAGATTCTGCAATTTATTTATGTGTTTTCTGTTTTGGTAATTAGTTGATTATCTTGATCAATTCCTCAAGAGAACATGGAAAACTTTCTGTTTGCAGTGAAATTATTAGCTTCTAATGTTGTCTTTCTGCAATTATAACTATCTATCCTTTGATTTATCTTGCAGTGAAATTATTAGCTTCAAATGTTATATTACAAGATTCCATAGTTTGTAAGAAACATGACTTGAATATTAATCAGTGTATGCATGCATGTGGCTGCTGTTGGTTTTTATTTATCATAATTTGTTTAGGACTAAAAGATTTCAATGATAATGATGATGATGAGTGTATGTATGTATGCATGTCCTAACTAAGATTACATGGACATATAGAAAGTACATAAGATTGATTGGATTGTCATCCAAGGAATTTAGAATAGTAAAAACTAGGTAGTCCTAAACAATTTATTGGGTATTTGTAGATTCCATTTTGATTGATGTCCATCTAAAATAGAAACAGCTTGCACATACCAATTTTATGTGAGTGGAACCACAGCTCAAAACCAATTTCATTTTGTGTTGATATTAACTCCATTCATCATTTGGTCCTTTTCGTCATTTTGACCCTTACTGTCTTACTCTTTGACTTTGCACATCCCTATTTGTCCTACTTTCTTAATAGCATATTAGCGATTATTGATTATAATTTCTCACATAAAAACTAGATATCACCTACTAAAAACTAACGGGATTAATATGACCACCTAACCTTAGATCTACAAGGAGGAAGGGTTTGACCCCTCTTCCTTCTGTCACTAGAGGGATGAGAAGGAAGGAGATGGGAAAAGCTATGTCCTACTAGTTGATGCTCAAAGCTTGTTTCGTGCTTGGTTTTCTTTTAACATTAAGATAAAATACTCTATGGTGAACATTGTCTCCCGTGTAAGTATCATTCCTTCCTTTAACCTTATATCATCTCTCTTTTTCTATGCTATAGCTAGTGACCATAAGATGTATTTTTTATGTTATGATAATCATGGTTCTAACATATACTTTACTCATCCAGTTCTAAAATATAGCTATTTCTCTACCATAGACTCTCATATCAACAAATCACAACAATCTTATTTATTTTCTTCACCTACTTTATTATCTCAACTAATTACAACTATCTCTCAGTTAATTTCTCTAAATACTTTCTCATCCCAAGTAATCACAACTATACCTTATTTAATTTTATTTCTAAGTCTCTATGAAAAACTCTAGTCGTAGTTATATTTTGGGATAGAGTGAGTAATATATATGTTGTAATGCTATTAATCGTTGTTTTAGCAATTACAATAATAACCGACTAATGTGATAATATATAAAAAAAATCAAAATCCCAATAAGTGCTCAGCTGACTGCTTTTGGCTAGCTGTGAAACCGAGGAAGTTCAATGTTACGAACATTAAGAGGTGTGCAAGGAGAGCGTAGCTGTGTCTCTTGGCACTAAATGTTTTCTGGATTGTATCGAATGTATCTTATAATGCTTAATCACATGAATTGTTTGGGAATTCTATGATGTTTTTTTTGGATTCATTTCATGTGTACTATCTGAGCGACTATGTGATGTGTATATATTAGAACAGAAGGAACATCTGGCAAAAACATGCGCAGCAATACCTTGCCGATGACTTTTGAGTGAGTTGACCCAAAACATATGTTACAAGTGCGGGTTATTGGAAAAGGTAAAATATTGTTAGAGTTCGACAAAAAAGGTTGCTGTGCAAGAACCTTTAGGTGAGTTGACAAAAAAATATGTTACAAGTTGTATATCAAATTATTTTTTAAGCTCTGTGCATGTGTAATGAAGAGCATATCTCTACTGTGTATAGCTTCGTTAATCTAGGAATATAATAAATTTGATTCTTCGATCTCACATAAAATGAATGATGGTACAATATGAGCGTTTTTGCTTTGAACTTCATGCATTGTAAATATTACTGGATCAAACGACCTTCATATTTGGTTGGAACCTCACCTTTCAATATTGGGATTTGCTAATAAGCAAATGTGCATTGTGAACGAACGGTTTCCAATAGCTAGTGCTGTGCCACGCGTACTTACTGTTCGTATGTCCCGATCAACTTTCTGTTGAACTATACATGAGCGATCACATATTAAGTGTGCCATTTTGTGTTG
Organism: Oryza coarctata; assembly: GCA_030770085.1. Lineage (NCBI taxonomy): Eukaryota > Viridiplantae > Streptophyta > Magnoliopsida > Poales > Poaceae > Oryza > Oryza coarctata. Next base: position 8,871,183 of record CM061465.1, read on the forward strand.
CTTTTTTTTCTTTTTTTCCCATTCCTTCTACCATATTTGAATGTTCCCCTTTTCTCATAGCAAAATGCAAGCAATCATTTAGACACATGAATGCACTCGTAAGATTAGCTTTCTTCATCACAGGTCGGTCAAACTTTGAACTCAAATAATTTTCTGATGAATTTGTAAAACTTTCCTCTTTTTTTGCAAACTTTCTACTCAAATAATTTGTACTAAATTTGTAGAGAAATTTTTCTTGTATTTGTAAGGGGTAAGTCTACTTTTATCTCTAAACTATTGCATTGGTCTGCTTTTCATCCTTTTAACTTTAAAACCAAACAAACTACATCTTCAACTTAAAAAAACATCTAGTTTACATCCTCACCCAATTTGAAGGTATTTTTATCGTGTGTGGCATTGACATGGCAATCAAGTAAATAAAATAAATTTTAAAAAAACTAGCCTATAACTCGTATATTGCATGAGCTATTTTTATGATTATATAAATATTAATTTAATCATATGATTAATATATAGTTTTTTTAATTGTAGTGATTTCAAATAAAAGAATTGTTCATGTCATTTACAACTTGTTAATTATTTATTTCAAGTTTCAAAATTAAATCAACAAAACTACTAAGTTGAGAGTCCAAGATGAGTATAACTTCGTTGTATAAATTGAGGAAGAATGGAGTATGAGGTTAACATATGGGATGTACATTTTTTTTAAAAAAATGATGAGCCACTGCCATGTCATGTCAGGCAAAACCATCTTCAAACATGGATAATGATGTAAAGTAGACGGTATTAATAATAAAAGAATACATTTTGTCTGTTTTCAAAGATGAAAAGTGGCTAGTTCAGGATGCAAAGTAGACTTATCCTTATTTGTAATGCTTTCAGCTCAAATAAATTTCTACTAAATTTGTCAAAACATTCTTCTCGAATTTGTACAACTTTCTACTTAAATAAATATCTACTCATTCTTCAAATTTAGAAGTACTTGGGAATAGATTTTTTTTGGGGGGTACCCTGATGATGATCTACATGTACAAGAGGTCACGTAGGCTATCTCCCGTGTGCTGGGCAAGCTCCTTGGGTCTTCCAGCCTATGAGGGAAAGCAATTATGCCCAGCAAAAAGAAAAGAAATCTGTGGGCGCACAATCGCTCATAGGAATTTCGGTTAATATTCCCCCTCTCTATCTTTCAGTTCTTTTCTATCGACAGTTGGATGGATTTGTTAGATTTGTCAGGTGATCTAATGCTGAGGCCAATGAAGGGAGCGCGAGATGGCAAGAACACAACGAAGGGACAGGTGAGGAGGTTGTCTCAATGGCGGTACCATTTTTAGCCTAGCTTCAGCACTTGGGAAGAGATATGAACAAGGATACCTCTGCCATTAGCAAGAGCAAAGAGGATTGTACTGACTGTGAGATGGTCATGCCTTCTTCCTCCAAATAAACTTCTTGCAATAGTGACACATTGACCCCCAATTTGTAAAAACAAAATCATGCATGATGCAAATACCGTTACTCGTTGTTACGTAAACAAAACATGCAAAATATTTGACAGTGTATAAATTTGTTCCAACCGATTCTCTTTTTATTATCCATGCATAGCGTTATTTGTTACCATAGAAGTTTTATTCTGTTGCATACATGGAAACACCTGTTTCATGCACATGACCATTTTTATTGGTGCGATAGGCTTAGCCCTGTGTTGCAATTTTTGTTGGATAATGGTTTGTTACAGCAGTAAAAGTTTGTTGTTTCATATACTTGTTTACTGGGGAAAGAAAATTTACAACTCAAGCGTGCTTGCACTCATCTATTGTATGTCAATAAATTTCACAAAACCCCATGTTTTAGAACACTGGTTTTGCAAAACTACATGTTTTGAGGTCTTTTGTGACAAAACATCAGATTTTACGGCTACATGTATAACAAAATCCATTTCTATTACCCACAATTACATCTGACAGTGAGCCCACCTATCAGCCACACCACATTTCACCCCTTTTTTCCTCTTCCTCCCCTCCCCAGTCACTCAACTGAAGGAAATAGAGCATTTCTTAGAAATAGAGATAATATTCCTACAGATAGATTGTTTATAGCTACAATCTTTGATCCACAAGATCTCTGTTTTCCTCAATTGTAACTAACCATCGTCTGTAATCTCGCCACATTTTGTTGGCATATATAATACAATTATGTAGCCTCAAGGGAGGTGAGAATGCTTCCGTACCCTGCGTTTCCACAGCTTGTAGTGTCGACCAGTTGACCGAAGGTGGGAATTCCTACATAGCCACCCTAAGCTCCTTCCTCCCATCCCCACATCGACTTCTCCCTGGGTGAGTCTAGTTAGGGCGTGCTCACGGAGGAAACAACTTGTGCTCGATAAGTTTCATTCTAGAGTCGAACTCTCATCCCACGATCCTTCCCAATGCCTCGCCTAGCCGCATAATTCTACTCCATAACTGATCCAAGAAACTCCACGTATAAAGAAATAAACTGTCAAATAAAGCAATTATGGATAGCTTTCAATAGATTTGTTTAGTTGAGAGCTTTAAATAAATAAATGAGTTGAAAGCTTAAATTTTGAGTCAAAAGTTTCAAGCTCGAGTAGTTGCTTCTTCCTGTCGCCAAGCTTGTGCCTACTTTTTTGAGAGGGTACAAACAAGATGCACACAAACTCTCCCCACACACACTCAACACCACATGCATACACACATGCTTGTGCATCCAACACGCGCTTTATAGACTTAGAAGACATAAAACTTCTAGTGCATAGGTAACACAATCAGTCTTGGCAAAAGCCAAAAAAATCGAACGATGAGGCACATAGGTTTGACCCTACTGTGAGCAAAACATTAAGATTATAAATAATCTTTGGCTAAGAGTATGAGGAACAAGAGGAAGATATGTGCCCGATAGGTAGGGCTTGCTGTTAAATTTAACGGATGTAACACAAGTGGGTTTTACGATACAAGTTGCATCAAAATCTTAGTGTTTTGTTAAACAAAAACCCTACAAAATTTATGGTTTTGTTAAATTTACTCTTTAGATAATCTTTGCAGTCATCATGGATGCTCTAAATTCCATGTTCTCATAAGCAAAGGCCAAAGGCCTAATGCAACTACTTCTGATTCCTCGCCGCATATCTCTCCATGCAGATAATGTGGTTATGTTTCATCACCCGCTGACTGAGGAGATTGAAATTGTCAAAGAAATTTTAGGGATTTTCGGGGAAACCTCTGGCCTACGAACCAATTACTTCAAATGCTCTGTCTCTCCGTTCTGCTGCCATGAGAGCGACTTGGAATTTCTTCAAGCAGAGCTACCTTGCCCCATTACAAACTTCCCTTGTAAATATCTGGTTTCCCACTGTCCATCACAAATCCAACCAAGGATGATCTTCACCACTTGGTGGACAAGGTAGCATGGCGATTGCCACAATGGAAAGCAGAACAACTAGCACCAATTGGTCGAGTGACTCTGGTAAAGGTGGTTCTCAGCTCTCTCTCCCTCTCTACCTCCTAATTGCTATTGACCCGTCAACCTAGGTGATCAAGGGCATAGACAAGATAAGAAGAAACTTTCTTTAGAAAGGAAGTAAAGAGGCTAGAGAAGGCCTAGATGTGAGTTTGTGTGCCAATAGAGTATGATGGGTCAGGGGTGCATAACCCGTTGTTGATGGGGATTGCATTTTAGGTAAGATGGCTGTAGGCTAGCCGCATAGCCCCGGAGAGACCATGGAAAGGGCTATAAATTCTAGACTCCCACAAAGAGCACTGAAAGTGCATCAAAATCCTGTAGTAAATTTTGAGTAATAGATGACAAGAAATTAGAGAGCTAATATGTTATGATTTAGAATCTCGTAGTAATTTATTTAGTGAGAGATTGTTTTGGTTAAAAGAAGACCCTATGATGGTTAGAAAATAAGAAAGGACGTGAAGCAATGAAAATATAAATTTTATTATTTCTTAAGTCCTTTGCATAAGCCAAACTATTAAGAGAGGCTCAAATTTAACCGATTCGAAAAGCATGTGATCAATCAAATTTTAAAGCTTAGATGAGCGAACACTCACACCATATACACCTTGGGGTTTTGGTTTTTCTCTCCCGGTATTTTGGATGTTTGTATCTAGAATATGTGGAAACTTGTGAACAAGTTTATCTGTCAAATAGAGAAATCAGCTCAGAGTCTTCAAACTCTTTGGCCGAAATCTCTGAACTAAGCTCTCTATTTGATAGAGAGGACTATCCAAAGTCTTCGAAAGTTTAGACCAAATACTCTGAACCTCATTTCTCTCGAAACTAAGTGTTCTCCAGAGTCTCTAAAATCTTTGGCTGGAATCTTCGGCTAAGCTCTCTATTTAGGCCAAAAGGTCTATCCAGAATCTCCAGACATTCTGAGCGAATATTCTATAGTTTGAATTTTATGAGTAACGGCTAGTTTTAAGAGGGGTGGGTATTTAACCTCATCAATCCCCTCTTTTAGAGAGAGGCTGCTTATTCATTCCTACACCATTCCCAAAAATTTTCTAGTGGTTTCCCACTCCACTCTCTTCAATCATAGGTCTAATCTACCCTACAAATATGCTTTTTAGGTGATTTATGAGAGAGTGGACCTTGAAATTTAGACGAGCACTTATAAATCAACATTGTGAAGACTCAAGCTCGTTACTTTTGGAGGACGAGCTCCTAGACGATTAAGCGTTGCCCGCGAGAATTCGACGTGTGAATCTCCCGGGATGTTTGTGAATGCTTCCTTACCTCTGCAAGGAAAAATATATATTAATGAATTTCTAAGTTCTTCTTTAAAAATTGATTTGGTAGAATAAGCTTGATAGAAAATAGAAGCACGGTGTCCTAATAGAGACCTCAGTGGTCATCTTAGATTAGGTGCTACATTTTAGTGAGAGTTTGAATGTCAAACTAGTATTTAGGGTTAAACTTGATGAGGCAAAGGATTAAGTAAGATCTAGCTCGAAACTCCTCAATAGATACATAGGATCGGTTGATCTGAATTTCGATAAAAAATTATTTATCTTCTAGTGTCCCGTTACTTGTTTTATTATATACTATTTTGTTTTCTTTCATCTTTCTAATGTTTAGGGTTTGTCTCCTTTAAGCATCCATTAGATATTTTAAAGCAGGTTTGGAATCTCCGGATCATATATCCGGAGACTTCAGACAAGTCTCTCTATGTAACAGAGAGGCTGGTTCAGATACTCTGGATATTAGAACTGAATACTTCAAAGGAAGTACTAATTTTTGCTGCTAATATATTTTAATTTAAAAGTGTGTATATTCATTCTCGTTCTTTCAAGCACGGCCTCATCTCTACATCGGTTGTCTGTATTTTGGGTGATGGAAAGACCTTGTTGTTCTGGTAAGACAATAGGTTGAAAGGGGCAAGCATCCGAGGTCTAGCACCTGTGCTCTACCAACCAGTGTCGACGCGCACAAAGAGCAAACGAACAGTGTCCGAAGCGCTGCACGGTCGACAATGGATCAAGGACATCAGGGGTGCTCTAGGCATCCAGGCCAAGCTTGATACTTGAATCTTTGGATTTGGGTAAACTCTACCATCCTAGACAGTGGGCAAGAAGATGCTTTCATCTGGAGTTGAGAATCATCAGGACAGTGTCCACCAGATCAGCATATAGAGTCCTATTCCTTGGCCGCGAAGATTTGCCTTACAAGCTAGTTTGGAAGAACCACGCGCTACCGCGCTGCAAATACTTTGCCTAGCTTGACGCCCATCGCCGTTGCTAGAGAGCTGACAGGCTAAAAAATGAGGCCAAGGAATTGCGCCTGCTTTGATCAACATGGCGAAACAATTTATCACATCCTAATCGGCTGCCCAAAGCTCTTCAGCTCTGGTGGATCATCATCCTCAATGTAAACGGCCAACCTCGTTGCTTCCCGGAGGAACCCATGGTCCTTCCTCATCCTATGGTGGTGTGACAGCAGGAAAACTTGTTGTCAAAACGCTGAGAGGATATGACACGATTGTCATCCTAGCTGCCTGGTTGATATGGATGGAAAAAGAATAATAGGGCCTTCAACAACCGGGGCAGATATCGGGCAGACGTGGCTACCGCCTCGGCGGAGGAAACAGCGCTGTGGCGATCGGCTGGGCTGCCGATCTAGCGCCTGCAGATGGTCATGTCGTGATCGCAAAATTGTACCGCGAGAATTGGTCCTTCCTTGCCTTCCTTTTGTCCGTTTCTCTTTTCCTTTAAATAGCTTTGTTCAGAGCCCCAAATCTTAATACAAAGATATGCAATCCTTAAACGTATTCCCGACAAGAAAAACTTTATCCGCATCAGCCGCGGCCCTGTTGCCCATCAGGACCTACAATATCCTCCTCCACAGATGGTCTCACTCCAGTTGCCAGCCAGCTTGGAAAGGAGGGAAGCACTCGGCCGCTGAGAAGGCCGCCTCGCATCGTTCACCCGGCGATGTTCAATTAGGGGGACTCTCGTCGAGGGCCGGCTCTGCGTGATGCACCTGTTGTGTGGACGGTAAGTGTCCAGGCCATCGTAGGGTTGCCGGTACCAGGACGCCCACAAGGTGTTCGATCAATTTCCTCTCTACCGTGCTGTGTGGCTTGCACCCAACATTTCCACATTCGATCAACTCGCTCGTGTTGAACTACTGCAAGCAAGGAGATCTTGCCGGGACCAGCAATGTGCTTAAGGTGATGATTCGGCAGTGCATTTGGCCAACTGCAAGGGCATGCCAAGAACTGTTATAGTTGAGTCATGGATGAATGTTGTCATGTTGATAACAAGATTATACTAGTCAACAATGTCTATACACCAGACCAGCCTGATGCCTGCAACCTCTCCGTGCTATCTTTTACAAATAAACTCAACGTGGAGTCAACTAGAGGTGTTGCATGTGACCATAAGATGAGTTCTTCCAACTAAGTAGACCCTTTGCAACCCAAATACTCATTATGTGGAGTATATTTGATTAAACAGTTTCCTAATAAGTTTGTCTGCATTTATAAGTGAACACATAAGTAAACTGACTGGGGTGTTAAAAGTTGCATTCTAACTCATTTATTAGATCATTGTTATTCTGATCCAAATTAAAATTAAGTAACATTGCGCGGCTAGCATTATTACAAAAAAATTTCATATAGCAAGAGACATATTTCAGTGTTTGCCAAAATAGCAGATACACAATTCCATGCTTTATTGTGAAAAAAAATTGAAATGTTAAAATAATTTTGAACTTTGGTGAACTTAATCAAACTTTTTTACATTGGTATTCTAACTGATATGTTAATTTCTATATACAGAAAACAAACGTGATCCCTCTTTTAGTATTATCTTAGCAATACAGTAATTCAAAAATATAGAAAAAAATATGGTATATTTGATTTATATTGACATTTTCTCACCATCTCTAGTGACATTGTTCCACTTACCAAATATGAGTATTGTATATTCATGATAGTTTCTAACTTGTCTCAAATAAGAAATATCTCTCGTTATCAACACTTCTCTATTACAGGGCATATTACATTTGTAATATTTGAAGGACTATAGATACTCATATTTAAGTAGTTTTATTAGTTTTAATGGATAGCATGATATAGGACAGCTTAATGTTATCCTCTAAAATAGATTAATTTTCATTTGAAGCTTGTAAAGTAAACGGATATATTTTATTCCTGATTTCAGTAGTTATTTATGTTTAGCATAAACTATTTATTAATATTCTTAATTTATGTTCTATATTTTAACATTTGAAATTTTATGAAATTTGCATGGCAATCCGTTTGCTAATTTTTATATTTAAAATGCAGCTACTCTATTGAATGGTATTGAAAGTTTGAAACGAACACTCTTGTTAAAATTTCCAATGTTCACCAATTTTTTTTCAATTTTTTATTGAATAAATTATATTTGATTTTTTTATGTTTAGAATTAAAATCACTCTAGTATTTTTTGCATGGATTGTTCTTTCGATATCAACCATTAAAATCAGAATTTTATAGATTGTATATAGATTGGGCTTTAGATTGTATAAATTTGGCATCAACACTTCTTTAGATATTATTTATTTTATGCTGAATATTAGTTATTTAGTGATTTTAATTTGGAATTCGCATTGTAATCAAATTACTTATTTTCTTATATTTTTATTCTGAATTTGAATTAATCCATACTGTGTTCTGTATGGACTTTTTTTAAGTTTCTTTATTTTTTTGAAATTTTAGATATGTTAATTGTATTTCTACTTGGACTTTTTTAATTTTTTTCTGATTAATGTGAAAAATTTTAGATTGTGAGAGTGAATGTAGTGGCTAACTTTTCTATTCCTTTATTAATTTAATAGATAGATATATGGATTATGGAGAACCTATTGAATCACTTAAACACAAATTTGCTTTTTTGACCTTAGGAAACTCTGCCCCAAAGCTCCTACCCCTCCTAAGGTTTTGCCCCTCTCGTCCATGGCCACGTCGTCCTCTAATCCCTGATGGTGGGCGTGGACACCGTTGCATGGCTGCCAGAGCACTGGTTCTGGCAGTTCACCAATGGCCACCTGGACTGCAAGGGGGTGACGGTAAAGCTTGGTGGCAGAGGCATGGTAAACACCCTTTGCAAGGATAATGCTGTTGACAGCAGTTTCAGTTTAATCATATTCTTATTCTTCAAAGGATAAGGAGCCAGGATGATTCTGTTGACACGTATCGTCTTCTTGTGCAAATAGAAACCTGGCGTTGCCGATCAAGTGAAATACAGTAGCAGCCAACCATGGTGTAAATTTCGGAAAAGGTCGGTAGCATGAAGGCATGGAAGCAGCTACAGGTTGCACCAGTGCAAGAAAAGACAACAAAGAACCTCACTGTCTCACACTCTCACTAAGGAGTCAGATTTTGGAGAGTATATATGGAGATGACATGAACTTTTTTTCTGCTTAACATTGTAGATCTTATATAGAGGTGTCACGACAAATAAAAAAGATGGATATATTGTGAAAAATCAAATGAAACAAATATATAATACAAGAGTTTGAGATCAGCTATATATATACTCCATATAGCTAGAAAGAAAAAAAAATCTAAGAGCTTAGTATGCATGTCAACGATATCGCGCCGCAATTTCGAACTTTTTTGGCGCCTGGCACTCTCAACCTTGCAGCTCTATTGTCTGGATCTCAGCATTATTTGTCAGGCCACCAATGAGCACTACCAGCGTGAGGACTGTCAAGTGCTCAATGCCAGCAAGGGTCAGGCTCCTACTCCTAGGCTGGTCGGAGAAATGCACGGTAAACTTCTCGACCTTTTCCATGGCTAATTTCTCAAATCGGATAGCTGTCGGCGTAGTGGCAAGGTAGACAGCTAGGTTCTCGAGCGCAGGAAATTTGAAAGCAGCACGTACATTCTAGAGTCAATATGAAAATGATATATTATTTTTATACATTATCATTATTAATTAATTAATATGTAATTTATTCATCATACTCTTAATAATTATATTACTATTTCTAAATAATATTTAATCATATATTATATAAAAAATAAATATAATTATAAATATATTGATTAATAATCATGTCTTATAGTATGAAGATAATAAATTGATAACATAAATATATGTTAATTTGGATAGACTTATCATAAAATATTATAAAGATTTTATATGTCATCAGTTAATTATTTATGTGAAATTGTCATGCTTATCAACATATGTAGAAGCTTACTTTGAGATCATCAAGAGTAGTCATAAAAGTAGTATTCAGACTTGCTATAAAATATGTAGTAGGATGTGAGTGATCAAGATAAAATTTATGCCTCCTATAGAAGAAGAGATATCTCTGAGCCCATCGATGTAATAGATTATAGAAGTGTATGGTCATACCAAGATAATTGAGGAGTTAATCATAAGTTTATAATCTATTATAGAATCGAGAGAGTGATTGGGTTATTAAAAGGATGACACAAATCTTGCCTTAAGCTTAATCGATATCGTAAGGCAAAGAAATTCGTACAAGAGAACATTACAGGTTTAGTCGATATTTATGTATATTTTAGGGTTAATATACCTTGTTAGAGACTGCTATTAACAAGGTGACCAGAAAAACGTTTTTGGGTCGCAACCAAATATACGTAAACTTATAGAGGCGCATGCTTAACGGGTTAGAATATTTATTCGAATGTGATTTGAATAAGAGCTTAATTCAGATAGAGATCTAAGTATATTTCTATTGGGCCACGGTCCCCTAGACTTAAGTGAGAAAGCCTATATATAAAGAGACGGGAAGGTCGAGAGACACCTCTATTCATCTTGAGCAAAACCCTAGCCACCAGCTCCCGAACCAAACCCTAGCCGCTTGTGAGTGCTAGTACACCTGCAATCGGTGTTCCAACATCCGATGTGTAGATACTGGTAGAGATGCTACTTGATGTAGCGTTAATTGACATCAGGATCACAGTAATCGACTATTTATCTACTATCTCGATATACGTGTGGTTGAATCAGTTTCTTTAACCCTACTTTCATTACACTATGCATCTCGTAGTAATGATATATGATTTATAATTCATATGATGTCTACGTAGTAAAAGAATTTTATTTTATACTATCATAACAACACTTCTTCTTCAACACAAGCAGCTCATCCTCATTACAGATGCGTCTCTTGAGGAAGATGCTGGCCAGGTTAGGCAGCTGACAAAAGACGCTGAGCAGTTGGTCTCCCGTAAGGCCGACCCACGACACCTGTATCTTAACAAGGTGCACCAGTGAACCAAACCACTTGGGCATTTTGTCCATGACTCCGGCGAGCCTGACGGTCTCGAGGACAAGTGAAGTCATGCGGAGGTGGATGAAGTTGGTCTCGTCATCTACGTCAGTGGCATAGAGCTTATCAAGCGCGCCAGCCAGGTTTGAGAAGACCTCCTCGTCTGAGCTGTCGACAACCATAGCGAGCATCTGCAGCTGTGTCAGGGCACCCATTCCTTGTGGCGGTGATCTGTGTCAACACATCCTAGGATGGAGAAGAAAAGAAGAAGCTGAGCACCTGTTGATCCGCATCAAACCACTCTTCCTAGGCTGGATTGGCCATCTTCGTCACCTCATCGTTCGTCTTCTGCTCGATCTCTGTAGCTGGGGCAACGGTCTTGTCGTTGATGTAGCCATTGAGTCTAGTGCCGCGTATAGCAGCAAGAACCTGCGCCGACCACAACGCATGGTTGTTCTTGCTGAGCATTTTGGAGATTTGAAAGCCGAGCAAGGGATTAGCGACGGCAGCAGAATAGTAAGAACTAGCCATTGTCTTCTAGATTGGCTCTAATACCATGTGGAAATTCAGGAACTTTGATTAACGTCATGCGATGCGACGGTTTGTGTTGATGATAGTACACAAAATGGCGCAAGCAGTACAAATAAATAGGTACGAAAGAGCCAGCTAGAATCTATCCCCAAAACCTACTTGATCTCTAGTTTACACGAAATATAGCAAAAACCTCTAATACTAGCCAGACTCTTATCTCTACCCTCATGTATTACAAGATTATTTCTTACATCCTTGACAGCGATGGTGGAGATCATCTCCAGTAGCATGCCACGAAGTATCACCTCAAGTGCCATTGCCCTGTTGGAACCCAACGTTGCCGATGTCGACGGCATCCCAGAGGCCTCCCACCAGGAGCAGTACTCTCATCATGAGAGTCCAACCAGTGTAGTTCATCCTTGTCAGTGCTGGATAGGAGTAGGGCGCCGATCTTCCAACCTCCTTCACCACACGATGGATCAGCAGATCGCGACCACTGCCACCATGGTGGCACAGTTGGCCATGCAGGAGGGGTGCGAATGAGCACTCGCGGCATGCCCTTGGCAGGGTGCAAACACCGCCAGCGGCCGGGGCTAACATGCTCCGATGCCAATTGTTAGTGGTACCTAGCAATTCTACAAACGCAAAACACGCGAACACTTGCCGAACACCTGGTGAGCAATGAGAGCGAGAGCGAGAACGAGAAAGGTTCTCTCAGTGCCGCCAAACTTCATGGCTTTTCTGGTTATCTGTCTTACAAAGGAAAACGATTACGATGAAAAAACGTGGCAGCTAGCCCGCCAAAATTGCAGTCACCGTGACTCACGTTGCCGTGCCATCCCACGGAGAGCCGTGACACGCACACCTGCAACACGGCCCCAACTGGATGCGTCATCCCGCAACGAACCATGCCGCCCATGTTCCACATTACGGCACAACAGAAAATGGGAGAAACCATGAATGCAGCGTGCGTCAGCCGAACGACACGTGCGACATGATGATGCCCTTGACCCGAGCGTGGATTGGATACATTGACCATGTTCTTAAGAACCATTCAGGCATCAGCGTACAGATGCTTAAGCTTCAACTCTACCGTATCGAGCTGCCTCTTCACATCGAGGTAGAGTACAACTTCCCGTGCAAGCTATTGTCTAACGGGGCGGGAAGCACAAGTCACTCGATTTGCCTAGCCAGTCGTGCTCTTCGTCCCATAGCAACAACACTTGGTTGCCTGAGAAGGTTGACAAGCTTGTGTCTTCGTTTTGTACACATTAATGGCGAATAATTGGGCTGCTTGCTTTCCAATTCTCTTTCACTCGAGAATCTGGAAATCTTCTCTTGCAATTAGATAATCTGCATGAAACTACCATGTGTGTTGCGTCAGTTTAAATCCCTTGAAGTGACATCATGCAAAATGTTACAGGGTATAGAGATCAATCGGTTTGGAGGAATTTCAATCCATACAAATAGAAAAAACGTATAAATAGAAATACATGCACATAAAAAAATTTCTTAAGTAGATGCTAAATTTTCTATGTTTTCTCTCTATTACTTATAACTTATAACTTATAGGGAAGATTTTTTTTTGTTTTTCTATACTTTAATCCGATAAACCGAATAATACCCATAGAAATTAATCCTTAAGAATTAAACTCTGTTGTTTTTCCTTCAAAACCAAAACGAACAAGTTCCTATGTATGGAGGAGCCCCGATATTTGGCTACCTGTTGCAGGTGAAAGAACAAACATATGCTGGGGGCTCCATTCTGACATGTTCTATTATGCACTGTGCCAAGCTTCCATCCATTGCACCAAAAGTCTAGTCTCTTACACTGTCATCTCATTCCTCGAGGTATGTATTTGGAACTTAAAATCATTAGAGTGGATACGATACTTTCGACCCATAATGTACTAATTAATCTTTGGGATTTGTTTTTCTCTTCACAGTCAATACTCCAACATCTAGCAAGTTTTTCCACCTCAAGAACCTCGATATCTTGCTCTCCAGAGGATCGATATTTTCCCCCTAACTATGATTTCTTCTCTTTGGTCTCTTATCTCTACGCTTCTCCAGCCTTGGAATCATTCACCCTGCGTGTAAGTCTTTTATTTATTTCTCACGACCGTACTAATGGCTGCAAACTTGCAACTATATGAATGACAAACGTTATTGTCAATTGCATGTTTCGAAAACCTTTTGTTGTGATAGAACGTTGACAGTAGTGTTTGATCCTTTGCAGGCATACAGGATGGCGTAAGGCATGATTCGATTCTCGACACTGGAGATCACACACAACTGAGGCAGAAGCCAGGATGGACATGACTGCCTCCAGAAAATGGTTATAACGGATTTTTTTTCTGCAAAGAGCTTGGTTGAGCTAGCATGCCATGTTCTTGGTAACACATCTTCACTCGAGTGCCTCACAGTGGATACTATCCGTGATCATGACATGAAGTTTCTCAAGAGCAAGAAATGCTTGCCTAACTAAGGTTCACTCAAGGAAGCTCACAAATCCCTCGAAGATATTACAAGATATATTGAGGGTTAAGTACCCTCAAATGTTAACTTGAAGGCTCTAGGGCCTTGTAACCGATGATATATGCTAGCTAACAATAGTTAGATGCCTGCTGTTGCAAAGAGTAAAAAGGTTGTGGGCGTTTCAGAAAACAAGAATACCTTGTTTCTTAATTATGCAATCTTCTCATCAGGTGTAAACGTCATATATTATAATAAAGAGGTAGTATTTCTCCAACCAAACTACATAACCTTAGGCACAACAAAGTTTTCTTCTTCTTAACACTTATTAGCCATTGTGCCAAGTAGCAATGGATTTTCGATGTGTCAGAATAAAGCTCGAAGCCTAGCAAACGCATGGTGGACTGGTTGCTGGTGGGTGGTAATAAGATCCTACAATGTCAACTTGGTGTGTGCTACACCGATGAGCAGCTAATATGAGATTAATTCCTTTGTAGTTTGGAAGGTCTTTGCTCCTCAACCTTTTGTTAAAGAACCTTTAAGTGCTTATATTTTGGAATAGAGTGGATAACTTACCAAAGTGCAATTGTAGTGTGTTATGGGGTCAGATCGTCACATAGTAAGAATTCACCATGATCATCCTCCGTACACCAGCAGCTGCCAGCCGATACCGCCAGTTTAACAAAACAGCAGGTAGTGAGATGAATTCCTTTATAGATATGCCCGCATATAAATAGAACGATTAGTGATGCCACCATAGATGATCTTGAATACCTACCTCCACTGGTGGAATGTGGAACCCAAAAAGATAAGGCACTATGCCACTATCAAGCTGGCAGAAACATCAGCTGGCTAGAGGGCAATCACTGGCATGCTGGTGTTGCTGCAAACAGCATAGACTGACAATGCAGCCACATTGTTTCCCTGAGAGGCTGCTGGGGTGCCTCCATAGTAGATCGCCGAGGCAGCTCCGTAAGCGTTAGTTCCAACTGCATGGTTGGTGTAAGTAACCGGCTGCGGGGATTGGTTCAACTCAGATAAATGTGCAGTTCCAGCCACACTGCTTGCAATAGACCCATAGCTCCTAACAAATTGTAGGTTTGTCACAGGTGCCTCGGTTGCTGCCACACTGCTTGGAGTAGCCCTGGAATAACTAACAGGTTGTAAGTTTGTCACATCTGCTTCTGGTGATGCCATTGCACTGATAGGAATGGACCCATAATGCCTAGGAATTTGTCCATTTGTTGCAACCACTTGATGCTCTGTACCATAGGCAATTCTGAGATACAAACAGAAAACAAAACATTCAATGATTTCACATGGCTGTTTTAATATTTTGAACATAAAAAAACACAAGACAGATCTCTATTGTCACTGAAAGTAGTTCTTTAAGATTTCAGAACTATGTGGAGTAGTTTGAGACAGCAATGTACTTTGTTGGTAATACATGCTTTTACAATTTGATTTAGTATGCAAAAAAACAGCTAATTCATAATAAATGATATTTATTCCCTTCGTTTCATATTGTAAGATTTCTCTAAGATTTCCACTTGATGCTCTTTTTTCCTTCTTTCTTTATTCCTTCTCCTTTACTATTTTTTCTCTTCTCCCTTCCTTCTTCTCTTCTATCCTTTTCTCTACTTCTTTCTCTTTCTTCTGCTGCATAAGGACAAGGAGGGGGTGGCAACCCAAGAGGCAAGATGTGGCAAGAAGCGGGACCAGTGATGGTCTATGGCAATGGGGTGGCAAAGAAAGAGGCATAGGCTGTGGCACAGAGAAGGCAGTATCCGGTTGGGGAGGAGAGACGGCACAAGGATGGTAGGGCAGGAGGCGGTGCTGACGGAGTGAGGAGGGGATGAAGACGTCGATGCCAACTAGGACAGAGGCGATGATAGCGGAGCTGGCAGCGGGTAATGAGAGCAAATAGAAAGGGGATGGAGGAGCTAGGGGCAGCTTAGAGCTAGTGGATGGTAGAATGCAGCGTGAAGAGGACACCTACACGGGGCCAACTTGGCCAACTGCATGCAGCGACGTCAGTGGCGTCAAAAGGAGAGGGCCGGAACCATAGTCCACATACTAGAGATAACTGGTGGTCTAGATAAAGAAGCTTGGGTCACACGCCATGGCACCTGCTTGGTTTTGCCAATAAGAAAGAAGGCAGATGGAGAGACTAGAGAGATGTGGGTGAGAATGGGTGTAGAACTTAGCTACTAAATTAATAATAGTTGTTGTTGGTAATTCATGATGAATCGAGGTATAGCACGTATTCTTTGTTGGTTTCAATCCATGTTCATTGCGATGGGATGACACCCTAATCTTTACGGTAGATAGAGAGGAGGAGACAAAAAGATATGTATGGAGATGGAGATGTGAGAAAGGTAAATGCAGTAGGTTCCTCTTGTCTTTTTCATTATCACTTGCTTCAAAAGAGTTTAAAAAAACCTTTTGTCTTAAGGCAAAAGAGGAGACAAGCCTCCTGTGCATACAAGTTGTGTGCACTCATGGAAGATAGAACTAGCATGAGAAAAGATCAGGGCATGCTTATATGCGTTGTCTAGGAGAAAAGAAGTTAGAGACGTTTGTTAGTGTGCCAAACTTTTGGTATGAAAGAAAAAGAAAGGCATGATAAAAGTTTTAGATATACACGAATGAATAAAAGACTAAGTGACAAAGGAAGATTTATCGGTACATGATTTAATTCGACAAAAAATTATGAGTTAGGAAGGCTCATCTGTGCATACGTAAAAGAGAAGAAACTATGTTATGAGAGGATATTAAATAGGAATAGAAATACTCATTGAGTCGATCAAGGTTTAAATTTTTTTTAAAAGATATACTATTTAAGATTATTTAAATAAATTTATAAAAAAAATAAAAAGGAGAGAAATTAGTTTAACCCTCGGCCATGTAAAGGACAGAGGAGTTGCACTGGTTTTTGTTAGCTAAATTTTTAGCTAAAACTTCAGGATGTAATTCAAACCTCCAAATTTGAATATGGCGGGATCGATTTAATTAAGATTTGTGTATAATTATTTAATACGCACGGAATATTTCAACAGCACAAAAATTGGGGCGTTACATAGGCGCACAAGTCGCCGCGGCGGAGCTACACGGAGAAGGCGACGGTGGGGCTCGGCTCGCCGACGCTGCACCAGACGGTGTGGGAGTCGTTCCCCTGCTCGGCGGACTTCGGCTTCGGCTCGGCGGCGCTGGTGCTGCCGACGTCGGGCAACGGCAGGATGAAGTCCGGCGGCGACGCGTGGATCATCAGCGCCTACGTGTGGCCGGGCCTCGCCGCGGCGCTGGAGAAGGACCCACGGCGTGTATTCGAGCCCCTCACGGCGGATTTCCTCGGCCTTGCCGGCGGCATACATGTCCGGCAAAATGCAGTGCCGTGGCCTCGCCTGTGAAGTAGTACTCCGTATGATCTGAATTGATCCTCTGCTTCTGCTATTGCTTACAAAATGACTGATTTAGTGATCTCGTCGCATGCGCATCGCGTTCCTTGTTTGATTAGTTCCATACTCGCATAGTAAAATTTTGTAACCTCCTGAATTTTGGAATAAAATTTTGGAAACTAAAAATCGGAAACATCTGCTCTTTGTTTGCTTCTGTCAATTTCTCTAAATCTTAGGGCCTATTTGGTAGATCCTAAGAAGGTGATTGGTTTGTGTATTAGCTCCAGAAATCCTCAAAGAGGAGATGCCTCCGCAATCAGCCATCGTGTGGCAAAACATCATCAGAACTAACTCCCTTCCCCCTATCAACAGAGGAAGCCACTGCTGAAGACCAAAGTATCAGCTTGAGAGCTACAAGTGCTCCAAAACCATCAAAAGGTACCAATTTCTTCATTCTAGGCCATACAGGGCATGGTCCACAAGCAGTACTGTACATTTTTCTTCTCTTTTTAATCATATATCCAAGTAAACTGTTACATGGTAGATAGTAGGAAGATGGATTAACAATCATACGATATCAACAAAAAAATTAGCTCCGGCCAAGTTGATTGCATGAAAAAATTGTCGTTGAGATATCATAGCCTTAATTATTTGGGATTTAAACTTGAATATCTAAAATCGTTTACATAGAATGAGGTAACCTCCCAGTTACTCGTGTTCAACAATACAGGCGGCATTTTCCAGTTCCAGCACATCCTGTACACTCGTCAACATCACCTGCAACATGTCTCAGGCAGTACTTGATGCGGTCATTCATAACATCCTGAAAAACATGTTTGCACGCCATTAGTGAATATGATATGTTGCTGACCAAAAAAATAAGTCCTACTCAGTTTGCTGAAACGACAGTTCTTGCCTCCTGTATTACAAAGAAATTGCTCTGAATAACAGGAATGACGCAGCTCATAGCTATTGAAACCAAGAACATTAGCTTGCTTGAAATCAAAAGTTCCACTTATGATTATGCAAGAATATCCTGTAAATTTCATATATAGTATCTTTGCATTTGAATAACAACAGAAAACCTTTCAGTCCTAAGGGTAAGTTAGAGTTAAAACCTAACAAACGTTTTAAATCATGGTTTAGATACGTCAATAACTGTTTTTTTAATCATTTCTATTTAAGTACTGATTTTAGCTATATTCTAATCTTTTTATTTAAACACCCCCTAATATTTATGAAAAGAAGGTGATAAGTTAATTTTGGACTCTTTTCATAAGATAACATTCTCTTTCACACCATCTGAAATTGAAGACAATTAAGAGGATAATAAAATGGACAGCACTAAGGCACCTGGACTGGATTTATTTATCGAGGGAAAATAACACTCCTTTCTCTTTATATTCAGTGCACAATGCTTTTTCAAACAGCGTAAGGAGCACGGTCAATCAATTAGCAGAAAAGTAGTAAACAGTATTTGTAAATAGCTTCTAGCAGAAGCAATTACATCCTGTACTGAGTGCACAATGTAACGGTGACAAATAATCTAGAAGAATTTATAGGGACATCAATGAGCACATACCACCATAAGCTCATGCAATCCAAGAGGGGCAGTGACAATATAAGTTATGTTTGAGTGCTCCTTAGATGCCTCCGCAGCTAGAGCAGGGATATCCCGGGCAAAAAATATAGTGCCAACTTGAATGAAAATTTTCATCTTAATTGCGGAAAATAATGCATAAGGAAAATGCCCATCTACCTAAGAAAACATTGCGATACATGGGTATAACCTTATGAACTTAACGCCCTTAGGATTGAATACTACCAATCTTAAATAATTCAAAGGCATACTTGTTTCCAGTGTCGTCCAGGGGAAAGAAAATATGGACTGACAATAACACGGGACGCTCCTTGTTGCACACATTTTACAAATGCATCTTTAATAGTAGGCTCAGCTAGCTCCTGCACACATTCAGCTACTTTAAGAGTGTAACGGAAGGTAAAGTGACAAAATACACAGACCATAAAGATAAGAAAATATATACAATAATAGTTCATTGCCCCAGAAGAACCAGCCATACAGATTAACATTACAAAAGAGAAGGCAATTGGAAGTTGAAGAGTAGATACAGACACATTTGACAATATACCTTTCATGAAACAAATTAAAAAAGCACTCAAGTTATACCAAATTATGTATAGTGACTAGGACCTTGTCCATGCAACATTGGAAGATTGCTTACCCCTAAATGATCACTGTTAATGCGCATCCCCTTTTACAATACTAACATGTTATGTGGGGGAAACAGTACCAGTGTCGTGCAAGAGGGTCCAATTGGAATAGGTTTATTTATTGTTAAAGTATCTGTACCATGGATTAGAGGTTAGAGATAAGATTAGAAATAAATTTTAGTTTTGCCGGCTCTGTTCAGTCGAGCTATATAAAGCTAGGGTGTCAGATCGGTTTTATTTAAGCAGAAATAAGGTCTCTATTTTCCCATCTCCTTCTCTACTCACTTGTCTCCTTCCTCTGGTTAGGCTCTCTGGTGCAGGGACCTAATATAACAGAAGTATCATAGCACTATGGCTCTAACATGTGCCATGTCACATGTCCCTTACGTCACCCTTGGTGATCAAATCACTTGATTATTTATTTGTCTGATTCCTTCTTAGCAGCATGGATCAATCAAATGGATAAATATGGAGGCTTGCATCTATTGTTGTATACTACAATTTTATGAAGTGGCTTCCCTCCCTCATTATAACAAGTAGTACAATCCAAAGATCAGATCAGAAAAAAGATCGAAGTATATGGCTTTTAGAAGGTTAGCTGAGTGTCTGCAATAAATTGATAGGAAAGGGATCGAAACAAACACATGCATTTAAAAATTTATAAACTGAACTAAGACCAATCTACAAGCAAGCAATCAAAGCATGGAGACTACAAATAATAAATAAATAAATAAATACAAAGACAGCAGAGTTTTGCACTTCTTTGAAATTTGTTTCACTTTGAATAGAAAAGCGAATATGTTACATTTAATACTAAGTCAAAATCAAATATCTGATTTGTGTTTTGTGGTTTCTTATTTTGGATTACGAGAATTTATTTCACAGAGAAGGAAAAAACATAAAAGTTTTTTTTAAAAAAAAAGAAAGAGGAAGCAATGAAAAAAGGATATATCTCATGTACTATTGTTGCTTGGCTGTTAAGGTCCTCAACTTACAGATTAAAAAACATATTGAGGAAAAATAATTCATTTTATAGGTAAAAGGAACATATCTTTTCAATCCTACACCACGCTAGGTTTTTGTCCAATAAATTGGTCATGGCTGATACTATTTCCAAAGCTAAGACAAGGCCATTTAGGAAAGTCAAATGGCAAGATGGCAACATGAATGATGGCACAATCCAACAGGAGTGGACATTGCACAAGTAATCCTAGAGTTACAGAATAGAAAACACCCTACATGATTATACCTAGCTGAGGTAAGAAGTTTTGCAGTACAGACGGAAAAGGGGAATTCTACAGGTACTCATATTGTCATGTGAATGAAAAATGTGCAATGGTATATACAACTTTGAGGTTTCACGGTTAAATACACATAAATTGTGATGGACAGGTAGTAACTTAGGTACTGAACAAAACTCGCAGAAAATTGGAAGTTATCATGTTCAGAAAACTGGCAGAAAACTGTTACTAAACATGTTCAGTGGTCAGACAGAGTTTCTGAGTTCAAACACACTATAGGTTACTCAAAAACCAACTTGAAAATTAATTACTAATTGATTTCCAGTATTCGTTCAGAAAACTGTGATAGGCGACTAGACTCCTACTTATGGAAGTAGAGTCAGTTTGGTGCTCTAAAGAGATGGTCTCTAACAAGACTACATACGTTGTACCCAATAAATTCCTGAATTTCCACAAAATGAATTTGCACATAAAAGCAAGAGCAACGAAGAGTACCATATGAGCAGGCTCAACGATCTTGTAACCAGCCCTCGCCCTGAACATGGCAACAAAATCATCTGCAATTATACAGAGCAATAAACAACAAAGCTTGAAGGCGCCATGAAATGAATTACAGCCATTCAATTACTTAGCATGATATTGGATTCTTGACGCCGTGACCCATGGTCAACAAGGATCACACCATTCTTTTCACCAACGGTACAAGTCTCTCCTGCCGTTTCTGAGCTGGAACCAGAATCTGGCCTGGCACTCATGGCCACGTTTCCAATGTTCAGTCCGATTCTTGGAAACTTGACAAAGCAAATAGAATTCCTGACATCACTGCTCCTAATTCCAACAGACAAGAGGGTGTGGGTATGCGTTATGGCAAGAACTAGAAGAAGTTAACTAGCGTAAAAGAAACAGAATGCATGTCATGGAGACAAGGCCGTACTTACCATGATATCAGTTTGTTTTTATGGGTCGCGGTGAAGGGTTGGAGAGGGATTGAGATAGTGTGCATAGGCCCCTCCAAAGGCCCAGAGCACCCCTGAGCAATTCTTGTGCCAAATAGGAGGTGACAGGGCAGTGGCAGATGCACGATTTCACAGCTGGGAAACGTTATGAAATGTTACTAGTATGAATTCTTGGAGCTATGAAATGTTATTCATTGTGGTATGAAACGTACTCCATAACATTTACAGACTTGTTACCAGTCGACTGAGATTTAGAGAGAAAAAATTCAGTCGTCTTCAACCAACGGCCGGATTAGGGAACCGGGTGGAGGGCGGGGTGGAAGGGGGGAGGAGAACTCACCGGCGTTCGGCCTTTGAGGGAGGGGCCTTGGGAGGTGCAAGCCCGGCGGTGGGGGCCGCGGGAGAGGAGGAGGGCGGTGGAAGCCTGCCGGAGATGAGGAAGAGGAGAACCGAAGCAGAGGCGGTGGGGAAGGGCAAGGCTGGGCGCGCGAGGGTGCGGGCGGGAGCGGCGGCGCTGGCGACTCGTGTCCTCAAGGAACGGGGATGGACCGGGAAGAGACTGGGCCTGAATACGTGTGCACGAATCTCAACGTTGCCCCGCTCCGTCGAAAAATCTAGCAACTCGCCTCGGCTTTCGCACCCTCGCGCGGCATTCGTGGGAAGTCCGATCTGCCGACGGACCACCGGCCTAGCGGAGGAATGCCATCGTTAATCTACTCTTGACCGTATCGCCCGAATGCCATCTTAAATAAAACTAGCACAGTGGGCCAAGTAAATGGTGCGGCTATAAATCGTTATAGGATATATATATATATAGTATGTGAAAGAAAATATTGTAAGCGGTAATATCGTTTTAAATTCTTGGATAACTTAATCAAATTTTTATTTCTGATACTCCGCTTGACATGCTAGTTACCAATGATAATATGTGATAACAGGGGTCTAAATTAAAAAAAACTTCAGTAAGAAAAGAAAGTCCAATCTGAATTTCACTCTAAAAACTACAGAGTGAATTGCACTTTAATATAATTTTTTAACTAAATTATACTTATAATTTTACTAATTAGTAGTTTAACTTTTAAAATCAGACTACGTCATACAACAATCCACGGGGGAGTAACTATAATACAACCTCTTGTCTCTCATGATATACTTATATATATGAATCAAGTTTAAAAACACTGTAATCTAGTAGTCACTCTTTTATGACCGTAAATTACTAGATTGGATTCTTTTTTCCCTTATCAAACATACAGTGTGTGTGTGTATATATATATATATATATATATATATATAAGTTTTTCAATTAGATAAAGACGTATATGCATACATCGCTATAAACGTAAAACGCACTCAACACACCTATGAAAATGTCCCCTAACATGTGCCGAGACCATTCACAACTTCCTACCCTTACTAAGACCCATATGTGCAATATTTATACACATCATGATTTAAACCCTGTTCTCTTGATCTTGGATATATAAAAATATAAATGTTTTCTTTGACTTACTAAAATATATACTTCTAGCTTCTTGCATAAATATATACTTCTATCTTCTTTTATGAAAGATGTTTTGTCCGGTTTCTAGTGGTCAATGGCCTCAGTAATACCGTAAAAGAAAAATAGCCTCAGTAATACGTTTCCAGTTTATAGGCGATAAAAAAAGAAGCTTGCACTTACCTTAATTAGGGTGCTGACTTTTACCGGTGAATTATTACCGTAAATAATTATGGTTTCGTTGATAGTCTACTCCGGACTGGATTCTAATCCGAATCTAAAACTTCACCAACAGTCCAGTACATATAAATGCACATAGACATGTCTCCCGTAAATCCATAATGTCAAGGAGAGGTAGAGTTCTTATCTTTTCCTATTTGAATCAAATCTAGATTGAATATGGAGTTTCACTTTTCAAATTGTATTGTAATCAAATTAATTATTTCATTATATTTTTATTCTAAATTTTAATTCATCAATATTGTGTTTGGACTCTTCTTTTAATTATCTTTATTTTTTAATCCAAATTTCAAATATTTTAAACTCTATTTCTACTTGCACTATATTTTTTTCTTTTTCCTCAATTAACGTGTGAATAATATAATAGATTGTCCTTGGACTCCTTTTCTTCCTCTAGCATCATCTGCTCTCACCTACGACCATCGCGTGCCATTCCCAACAAAAGTGGATGAGCTCCCTAAACATCATCGACATCAAGCTTGAGCACCAAGGTCATCCCCATACATCCATCACCAGGAGCTACGGCCACCTCCTCACCAACACTAAAAGTTTGTCTATCCAGTCTTGATTCCAACACCACCGATGAGGCCTAACACCTCCTCGCTCACCTTGACTCTCACTAGCAACTCCTTACCAGCTGCCATGATGTTTGGTCATGCATGCACACCTACTTTGCTTCACTTAACAAGGACCTCGTCGCCTGCTTCACATTCATATTCCTCTATGAGGCCCTAGCTATGATGGATGCCTCTGAATCCCTCATGGCACTCAAGACTTACAAGGCCATTGTCCTATACAATTGGCCCAACCACCAACATTCGAGATGCTATTTGGTGGATATGTGGCCGCATGGACACTATGGCATTGTGCCACTTCATGGTGATATGCTAAAGAGAGCTCTTTACTACCATTACATGGGTCGACCCATTCGCCCTTGTGTTGGATGCCCTCAGTGACTACTTAGTTGAGGAAGTGTCAATGAGGGCCAACCTAGCATTGCATGTGATGGCCACTACTGAGCGTACATAGCAATGAAGGGAGTTAGATGAGGAGCACATGGTAATTTAGTCTATAGATGTGTTGATTGAAAGTGATACTTTTTACTTTTTGTAGACTAATATTTTAGTAAAGAATATTTTGACTACAGCATAATCCCAAATTTCACCACCTGGTTAATCCTCTCTATGTATCGAGGAAGAATTACTGCTACTTCTATCAAAACCATCACTTTCTGCAAATTTAATCAGGAATTTCACAAAACTGTAATAATAGCTACTGATTTTATCGGATAACTACAAACTTTGTTCAATTGATTGGCCAAGTCTACCATTTGACACATGTAATACTTGCAAAGTAATACTTGCACTATTACAAGACTTGAATGCATCAGAAAAACTAGAAGATTTTTTTTAGCTCTTGCAACCTGCCTCCATGCCATGTAATCATTCTTGGTTGCCGTATAAGATGGGAGGGGTTTTAAGATGAGAACTTTTGTTATTTGTCACTCAATTCACAAAGCTCACCCAAACCAGTAAGAAAGCATCAAACCTCTGTTATTTGTTACTTGAAAATTATCCTGTACCCGCCTTTACTAAAAATATTTTAGGTAAGCAAGATAACTTTTTAGTACCGGTTGTTAATAACAACCAATACAAATGAATATTTTTAGCCCTAATTATTAATATCAATCGTGACTAAAAATACTTTGGTTAATCATAAAAATTTTTTATGCTAGTTATTCTATACAACCGGTAGATATTATATATATATACTATTTTCTTATTTTCTTCGATCAAAGTTTTTAGATTCTACTCTTATCGTCTCCTCACGCCACCGTCCTCCATGCCGACGCTGCCTTCCACATCGCGCTTCCACCTTCTTACCGACGACGCCGCTGCCTCCAAAGTAAAAACTCCTATCAACGAATTACAACTCATTAAATTTATTATGGACGAGATAGCTAATCATATATATATATTATATATATATATGTATATATGTGTATATACATTTACATATATATATATATATAAAGTTGTACATCAATAAAAAAATAGTAAACAAACGATATAACAAAATAAAAAAAACAGTACAGCAAAAAACAACTAAGTACACCAATCGATAGTAATGATAGATTTTTAGTACCGATCAATTAAACTAAAATTAAAAATATTAAATTTTAATCATACTACAACCACCGTAACTTATACTTTAGTAGTGGGCTACCATCCCTCCAAATGTGAAAAACATTCGTCTATAAAAATGTTTTCACTTGTAGTACAGTAGATTCAATTCATCATGTTAATTGGAGGTAAAATGTTCCGTGTAATTCATATTGCTCGTATTACTTATGGGTAAACGTTATATTGGAAGAGTTCAGATCAGACGTCAACTAAGATGGAAGCCGCCTGTGAGTGCCAGTTCGATGAGAAATTAATTGGCGGTCTTGCCACTTCCAACCAATCCTTCTTGATTATCAACAACTTAAATGGATCCATGGTCATGGCTTGTCAGGAAAGAGGTCCAACGATGGAAGTGTAGACTTCAACGCTTCATTCGTACGAAAGCCGACTGTGATCGCATG
This sequence comes from Oryza coarctata, assembly GCA_030770085.1. Classification (NCBI taxonomy): domain Eukaryota; kingdom Viridiplantae; phylum Streptophyta; class Magnoliopsida; order Poales; family Poaceae; genus Oryza; species Oryza coarctata. The sequence continues at coordinate 8,897,093 of CM061465.1, forward strand.
ATTAGTGCGTGCTGTATCGTGTGAACACTCACAGCATTTGTCACTGCTGATCACTGATCAGCAGTGAACCCTGCTGTTTGAAGATTTTTTGTAGCCTGCCTTTTTGTCTGTTATTTCTTTCCTGTTTCTAAGCCACAAGCGGCCTAATTCATATGCTCTTATTCATAGTGAGATAATCACAACACAACCATTCGTTCGCTCACCCAAACCAGTACCATGGCGAGGCAAACCGGCGGCGGCAAGAAACCTTCTACTTCTGCCGGCGGCGATGCTTCATCGGACAAGCAAAAGGATGACGCCAACCAAAATGCGCCGCCGCCCGAGGACAAGAAGCCGCTGAACGGCACTGTGACGACGCCCACCACCCCTGCCGCCGGCAAACCGTCGAGCAATGAACGGCAGCCTCCAAAACCGGCATCGGACACTCCGGCGAAGAGTACGTCTCGAGGCCCCGCACGTGGTGGAGGGAAGCGCGCAAAGAAGGACACGCCGCCTGCGAATCCTCCGTCGCTGCGACTGCGAAAGCCAGCGGCGGCGAAGGGTAAGGCCGGTAGGACACCCACGCTGGACGCCTTCGGGCGCGACCTCACCGCAGAGGCGGCGAGCGTCGACGCCGACCCCGTGGTCGACCGCGAGGAGGAGATCGACGGCGTGGTCTGCATCCTCGCCCGCAAGTCCAAGAACAGCGCGGTGCTCGTCGGCGCGGCGGGCGTGGGGAAGACGGCGATCGCCGAGGCCAGCTATATTTTCATATATTACACAAACCTCGACTCACTTTTTATATAGGGTACATGTCCTTCTATAGGACTCGCAACTGTTATTGAGAACTGAGATACAATTTTGCTGCACTATTTTACAGCTTACTACTAGATAATGTTGTTAGTAAGCTCCTCTCGACCGATAAATGCTAATTAAGCATAGTTCTAGTAAAGTGTAATTTTAATTTTAATTTCTCTTCTTTAACCATGTATCTTTATACTAGTCAAATCCAATCTAACTATTTTTTTCTCGAGCAAACAAATTAATTTATAACTTTCTCTCCCTTTATTTGTTCTCTTCAGTTCTTCAACTCACTCCACTTCACTCAGTCTAGTCACATCTTAGACTTGAAACTTTCTTAAACTTAATAGTATGGAAGCCTCTTTAATGCATTTTTCAACTTACATGTTTTTACCTGAAAATGTGACACAACTGAACGTCTTAGATGAATACTCGTTTCATCAGTTGGTTACATCTTTGGCTTGCTAAACATCTACTTTTCTTTAAGCTGAGCAGTCGGTCACTTAGGACTTGCTAAATTAAACCAAAACATATATTATTAAACCAAAACATATATTCACGATGTTCTAGATGCAACCCTTAGAACCAATTCAAGATGGCGAACACATCTTCCTTAACACCTTAGACTCAATTCTTCAAACCAAGACTTGTGTCACACCTCAATCTGATTCTACCAGAAAACCAATACTAGATAGGGCATACCGTCAAAAATAACGAACCATCCCAAACGAAACCATGCGTGTCTATACCAATTTTAGGACTCCAAGCTGACACCCATAGTAACAAAATAATAACTATTTTAAAAACTAAACAAATACATTATAGCTTATTAACATGTCGAATAAATCATTAGCAGCAGCTACCAAGAAAAGTTGTAACAACAGAACTTTATACGGCTAGCACATCAATCTATAGGCAGTGGTTTAAGTCTAAAGACAAAAACAAACTCTTCTGTATCTTCAACTTGAACTTAAAGAGGGAGAAAAAAATAGCAAAATGAAGAGGGTAAGTATCACGGAAAACATGAGAATGCAAGATGCAAAGAAATGCTAGGTTTGTTTCACAAATTTTTTATTTGAAAATGTTTTACAATCTCTAACCGTTAGTTTCACAAGTTATTTGAAAAAGGACTTATTGTCTCAATTCAATGCGAGTTGCTTTGCAACAACCCAAATTTGAGAACAAAGTTTTAATTTCATTAATAGTTTCCTTTTATCTTCTAACTCTTCAACCAACATCATAACATCATTTCTTAAGTCATGTATATAATATTTATCTCGCTCCATCCCGAGCTAAACTAACATCTATCTTTTCATTGACTCCTTCTCGGAACCACCAAAATTTTAGTTTTTCTTCCTCTTAGGAAGCCTACTCAATGATGCCATCATAGCATCTCGATTCACACAAACCCATTCTTGACCACTAAGGTCATCTATCAGTCACTAAGATTGACTCTAGTAACAATTCTTATTTTCACAAACATTTTCTATAAAACACTTACAAACAAATCTACACTAGAAAAATCACCTTACATTCATCTTTAACGGTGGGCATGGCTATTCAAATAGTAGAAACTCTATAGAGTTTGTACACTTTACTCACATGATACGAAACTAACACTGAATACCCATTAGAATCGAAAGTTCGTGATAAGGCATTTCCAAAGATAACCCATAAATATCTCATGTCACATAGTTTGATTAAATCTCTTAAAACCGAGTATTAGACAAGTCTCATGCCTTCATCTACTTAGCACACACTGGAGATGTCTCCTACTCCTAACCAGTCGCCTCACGCGAAGCTAGGGTAACACTCATCTCGAGTAATAATCATCCACAATTCCATCTCCTCATCCCTAGCGTTTTGTAACTATTGACATATAAGATTTTTATGTGATAGCTAATTTCTCAGCTATGAGCATCCTATAAATACTTGTGCAGCCATACTGTAAGATGCTTAGATGTAATTCCCTAAGAAATCAGTCCACACAGGCAAAATTCTGTATCACGAATTTTCACAAATCTTTTCTCTTTTCAAACCCATAGACTCTACGAGTCAGGTTTTCTCAAAGGTTTCATAACCTAATTTTTCCACATCAACAAACAACAGTGTAATATGAAACAGTAGTATTCCCGCTCAAAGTGTGAGGATTTCAAAGCACCATTATGGTGGAGTTATGAGGATAGGATTTAACAACAACTTATGAAAGGTAATACAAATACTAGGTTGGTACATCGATTGCGCACAAACCAAGGCAGATCAATTTAATTGTATATGTTAAGCATGTAACTTTGCAAAAAATCACAATTTATAAATTAGGAGTAATATGATCAAGGCTGACTTGCCTTACTCTTTATCAACAAGAAACTCTTCAGAATCAACTTCTGAGAATTTTCTGGCGGCGAAATACTAGCGAAATGTGAGAAATTCAAGTAAAACCCTAAAAAGATAATAAAATACTAAATAAATAATAGTGTCATTAGTTAGATCTTAATTTTATAAAATTTTTGGAAGAATAACGGAGTCAACCGAACATATGGTTGAGGAGATATGAATTTTTAAAGTTAAAATCAATTTCTGGAAAAACAACAAGGATTTATAAAAACTAGAAAGAATTATACTCAACAATATTCTCTCCTAGCTGATAGGTGGGGACTATCAGTGATAGGGAGAGGTCTTGAGCTTATGTCTCACGGTGGACTCGATTCACCGAGAAAGAAAAAGAGGGGGGCAGTGGACTTTGGCCAATAAGGCTGGCTAGGCTGACACGGCCCGAGGATAGCCCGAGGAAGAGCAAGCCAATGTGGGCCATGTCATGGGCTATGGCCCATGGACCGAAGGCAAGAGAGGCAAGGATGTCACGTGGCTTTTCCTAGTTGGTCTAGTAGGCCCGAGCTATGAGTGACACAAGTGGGAGGCTGATTTTCTTCTTCCTCCTCCTTTGTTCCTTATCTCGAGTGTCCTAGGGTGCAACGGCTAGGAGAGGAGGGTGTCTCTAGGATAGTTGGGTGAGGGGCGGCAGAGGCCGGTGACCATCCTATTGATTTTAGGGAAGAGCGGTATTGCTAGGAAGGACCGAGGTAGTGGCTTGGCTTGGAGGATGGGAAGGAAAGAAAGAATCAAGAGATACATGGCCGAGAGAGGGAGGGAGAGGAGGAAGATGGCACAGCAGTGGAAGGAAAGCTCACTGGCTTTTATAGTAGTGCAAGGAGGCAATGAGCTTGGCGGTGAGTGGCGTGGGCTAATGGTCAGGCCAAGCAATGGCAGGAACACAGGGCCTATGAATGTGACTCGATGACGAGTGGCCTGAGTTAGGGTATGACAATGGGGTGTTGGGCAGACAATTGCAGGGCATAGGACCAGTGAGGGGACACAACGTTGCTGCTAGATTCTACGTGAGAAAGGGGGAAAAGCGGTGGGATTCATGGCAGCGGTCCACATTTGACACGATGTGGTCTGCACAGATTCAGGCTGTTGACGATAGGATTCACTACGGTGAGTCCGTGCTTGGCACGACATGGCGTGGCACAATGCGATGGGGTTACGACACGCATGCACAGATGTGGCGACCGGCTTAGTATTCTACCAAGCACATGATGTGCATGTGGGTGCGATGCCAAGAGGGGGATGAGAGCGCGAGAGTGAAGGAGTGAGTGGCCACGAGTTAACTCTGGAGTTAGACAAGTAGGCCTATTCGAATTAGCAAGGCCACGAGCGAGCGCATGGGCGCGAGAGCATGGATGCGTGCGAGAGGAGGCCGGCTTATGGGTCGTGGGCCACAAGGAGGTGAAGATGAGAGGAAAGGCATTGGGCCGGCGGCTTGCTTCGAGGAGGAGGTAAAAAGAAAGAAAGAAGGTGGCCACGTGGGGTGACAATGGGCGAGGACATGGCTAGGCTGCTTGGGAAGGAGTGGGGAGGAGAAGAAAGGAGGCCGGGCTGAGAGAAGAATGGTACGGGAGGGCGGTCCAAATGAATAGGAAGTCTTTCGATTTTTTTCAGAGATCTTTTAAGTTTGGATTTTTGAAGAGATTTTGGTAGATTTAAAATGAATTTGAATTTTAAACTTGGATTTAAGACCACTTGGAGACTTTTTAGGAGGGATTTAAGGGGATGGATTGAGATCTAAATTCTGGCACAACAAGTACAAATTTGAAAAATTCAAAAAAAATTGGAAGGGATTTTTGAACAAAACAAAATTTAGAGTGCTACAACACTAAACAAAACTACCTACTCACCCTAAACACAACTCTCGAATCCAATTCAAGATAGAGAACACATCCATCTCATCGTCTTGGACACAATTCTCACACTCGATTTAGGGAGTTTGACTCAAGATGGCATCACATATTCTCAACATCTTGAGTATCATCTTCATGGAGTTAGGACGATGACTCAACTTCTCAATGTTCTGGGCTCAACTACCATGATATTAATTCTACGAACCTGATTTAGAATGGCGACATATCTACTCAGATTAAACTCTTAGCCTCATACTTTCTTGTGAACACACTTTCACAAGAACTAATACACACAACTAACTTATTTGTGTTTGGACTCAATTACATACACACGCCTAGTTAACAGTTCAATAACTTGTGGTATGTGCCTCATTGTGGAGCCACATACTCCACATGGTGCACACACCATCACCATCGGCTTCGTAGCACCATCCTGACATCCAGTGCCACTCCATAGCATGTGGCTTTCTTCTTGGAGCGTGCTCCTAGCCTTTGCCACCTTTTTGCTCTTATTATGTCTAACTCAAATAAAGGGTTTAAACTCTGGTATCTTACTATTTATGTCTTATCTGAAAAGTGTAGGCTCTGATATCAATTATTAGCTTAAACATTAGGATCTAAATCACTTAGACATAGACCAAAGAGTAAGAGAATGGAGTATAGTAAATGAGATGTGTTTTCATATATTGCACAGATCTAGATTCACTTTGTTGTATGGAGGGTATATGTCGTTATATAGGACTCATAACCATCATTGACAATTGAAATAAACTTTGCTGCACTCACTACTAGATGCTGCTAGTAAACTCATTTCTACCGATAAATGCTAACTAAGCATAGTTCAATGAATCAGTAAAGTCTAATTTTAACTTATCTTCTTTTACCATGTATCTTTATACTTAGTCAAATTTAATTTGACTATTTCTTTCGCTAGAAAACAAATTAATTTTCAGCGAGCATCGCTCGAGGTGTCCGGGGATCTTTCCGGCGCGCGCGTGGTGGAGCTCAACGTCGCCGCGATGATCTCCGGCACCAAGTTCCGCGGCACGTTCAAGAGGCGCGTGACGGGTGTGATCGCCGAGTGCGGCAAGGTGGTGCTGTTCGTGGACGAGATCCACATGCTCCTGGGAGCCGGCCGCCTGCAGGGCAGCAGCATGGACGCTTCCAACATGCTGAAGCCGGCGCTGGCGAGGGGCCGCGTCCGGTGCCTCGGCGCCACCACGCACGAGGAGTACCAGCGGTACATGGTGAGGGACGCCGCGTTCGAGCGGCGGTTCCAGAAGGTGCACGTCGTGGAGCCGAGCGAGACGACACCGTCGCCATCCTCCGTCGGCTCAAGCCCTCCTACCAGGACCACCACGCCATGGAGATCCAGGACGCCGCCCTCGTCGCCGCCGCCGCCACGTCCCAGGTGAAATGCCACGCCACGCGCTTCACGGTTTTATCTTGTTGCTGATTATAGTCAGATTTTTAGTTTCCGTGCTTGCATACAACATGTGCGTAACCAAATGATGTACGTCTGCACCTCATTTTTAGTTTCCGTGCTTGATTTACAGCATCCTCCGTCTCAGAGCATCCACAATTTGTGGATACCCACGGGTATTTACGTAGAATACGGTGCGGAGAGAATTGTGTAATATATATAATATATGTTAACACTATAGTGACATTCAGCCAGATAAAATTTATGTCTTTTCTCACTCCTGTGTTGGCCCGTTTCCTGAGAAGATTCTCATGGTGCCGTTTCCATGGGAAGGACTGATTTGTTATCCTGATGCTTGAGACATGCTTCCTACAATGTATAGAGTATTCTCGTAGTATTCTTGTTAGTTCGTACATTGCAGATGACTTGGTGTACGTATAGGGACCCTCTCACAATAATGATTCGTTTTTCCTTTTGCATTGCTTTGTGCCCTCACTTTTTTGAAACAAATAGAAGTCTCGACTGCACACAACTTTTGTGTATTATTTACATCTCATTTTCATTAAAATTACAGTATAAAGTTTACTGTCATTTTTTATTGTTCTGGGTTGTAAATATACTTTTTTTCACGGGGAGACATGTCTCATACTTATCCTTTGGAACTCCAATTCTTACCAAATGTTTCAATTAATATATATTTCGTAGTTTGCTATTCAAATTGACATGTAATGAAATGAATTCGTTTTTCTTTTTGTCTAATGCCCTCACTTCTTTGCAATAAATAGAGGTCTCAATTTCCAAAGAGCTTGTGGGTATAATTTACACCTCGTTTTCGTTAAAATTATTATTTTTGCTTTGCTTTTCAGCGTGGCACTTCCCGGACAAGGCGATCGACTTGGTCGACGAGGCGTGCGCGACGGCGACGCTGCTGATGGATCGCCGGAAGAAGATTCAGGCGCAGGCCGGAAGCAACGGCGGCGGTGACACGCCCGTGGTGCCCAAGGACGAAAACGTCGGCCCCGACCACATCGCACAGGTACGCACGCCGGCGCCCCCCACTCGCTCCCTCTGCGCGCATCGACGTCGCAGGCGGCAGGTGCGGTCGCGTTCCGGCCTCGGCAACCCGAACCAGCCGTCGGGTTCCTTCCTCTTCCTCGGCCCGACCGGCGTCGGCAAGACGGAGCTCGCCGAGCAGCTCTTCGGCAACGAGAAGCTGCTCGTCCGCATCGACATGTCCGAGTACGTCAACGCCAGCTCCGTCACTCGCCTCATCGGTTCCTCTCCAGGGTACGTGCGTCTGCATCACTGATCTCTGCGGCTGCGAGCTTTACCAAGCCACATGGCGGCCTCCGGCCTTGGTGTGATCGTCGCATGCATGCAGAACGTACGGGCACGAGAAGGGCGGCCAGCTGACCGAGCTGGTGAGGCAGAGTCCGTACAGCGTTGTGCTGTTCGACGAGGTGGAGAAGGCGGACGCCGCCGTGTTCAACGTCTTCCTCCAGATCCTCGACGATGGGCGGCCCACCGACGGGCAGGGCCGCACCGTCGACTTCACCAACACCATCATCATCATGACCTCCAACCTCGGCGCGCACCACCTCGCTGCCGCTGCCATTGCTAGGCAGAAGGACGCCACCATGGAGGCCGCCAACCAGCGCGTTCTCGACGACGTGCAGAAGCACTTCCGGCCGGAGCTCATCAACCGGCTGACGGAGATGGTGGTGTTCCGCCCGCTGTCCGGCGAGCAGCTGAGGAAGGTGGCTAGGCTGCAGCTCCTGGGCATGGCCGCTCGGCGAGCCGAGAAGGGCATCGGCCTCGACATCACCGATGCCGCGCTCGACGTCGTGTTGTCGGGGTCGAGCGACCAGACGCAGATGTACGGGGCGCGGCCGATCAAGAGGTGCCTTGAGAAGAACGTGATGACGAGGATCTCCAAGATGGTGGTGCAGGAGGAGGTGGACGACGACTGCTACGTCTCCGTCGAAGCCGACAAGGGGAAGAAGGAGCTCGTGCTCACCGTTGACAAGCAGGCAGGCTCAGAAGAGAACGAGGCGGCGGCGTCATCTTCGTCGTCGTGGTTGATGACGAAGAGTAGTGATTGAGTCCTCATCATGTTCAGTGGCTAGCTTTGATTATCACAAGTATATGTGTCGTATTGATATGATCTTACCCGATGGCACCTATCTGACACTTAAGCGTGTGCAATTATAGTCGACGAAAAAAAATTCATGGCACCATTAGGACACCGCCTCTCTTTTCCTTCTTTTTTTCTCACTCCTCCCTCCCGAGGGGTACGGGCAGCAGCATCGCCGAGACGCAGAGATTGAGCTGTTGCCTTCTCGAGCTCGAGCGGCGCCTCCTCGTCGTCGTCGAGTGCCGGGCGGCCGCGCGCGGGGGTGGGAGCCGTCGCCGCTGACGCAGCCGACGTGGTCACCGGCCAGGAACTCCGCCAGATCTGGACGCCGCGCCTCCTCGAGCTCCACTGAGGATGATTGCTGCTTCCTCAAGCTCCGCAGAGGGGGGCTCGAGCGCCGCCGATTGGGGCGACGTCTGGAGGGGAAGAGGAGGAGAAGCGGCAGGAGGATGCTGGGGAGGCGAGGTTGCGAGGCGAGCAGGGGGAGTGCGAGGAGGATATGAAGCGGGCAGAGGAAGGGGAGGACCGCCCCTACCCGAACCTACGGAGCTCGAGGAGGTGCGGCGGAGGCTCACCACCGGCGATGTCGCCTCTACGTGTCCCTGCACGGGTGGACGCTCGCCCTCGACCCCACCGACCTCTCGGCGTCCCTCTTCCACCCCTTCAACGGTTCCGTCCGCGCACTCCCGCCGCTCCCCGTCGGAGGCCGCGCATCGCGATGGTCGGCGACGTGGCCGCTGCAACCGGCCACCGCTAGACCCCTTCCCATCGTACCTCCTCCAGCCGCCGCCGGATCCCATCCCGCCCATCAGCCGGTGGTCCCCTCTCCCATCTAGCCACCTCTTACGCTCCCTGCCGGCCAAGGAGGAGGTCAAGCCTCTCCAGCGACCTTGCTGCTCGCATACCCCGGCGAGGCCGAGCACCGCCGCCGTTGTGAGCTCGAGCTCGACGGAGCCCCGCCCCTCCTTTCCTTCCTGTGGGCTGCGTGGTGCCGGGGACCTCGAGGAGGCATGCGGAGGTAGCGGACCCGACGCCCTCTCGACGTTGACGCCTCCGGGGAGCTCGCGGAGGCGTGTGGAGGCAGCCCCGACGCCTCTGTCGTGTTCTGCTGCCTCGTGCGGGTCTGAGAGCTGAGAGAACCAGAGAGAGGGGAGAGAGAGGGGGAGGAAGGAAGAAGAGAAAGAGGCACTGACATGTGGGCCATCAGTTATTTTTATTTTTTTATTATTTTGTTGACTGTAATGCTACGCAGAGACAAAGATTAAGTCAGGCTTCGACTTTGTTTACGGTAATGCTACGTGTAGACACCACGTAGGTCAACGTGCCACGTGGTTATTACGTAGAAGAAAACCACTATTTAAATTGGGCAAAACAAATCGGATTTAATACATAAGGATGTGATATAATTGATTTTATAGAAACCGATTTTAATATATAATGAAGAAAGCACACTTAGTATCAGGATAGAGAGTGGTAAATCAGATATAGGTGAAGGTAAAATGGACATTTTTCTTATGAGTTCTGTGTAATTTTTCTTCTTTTAGAGAAGTGGTGCCTGAGAGCCAATTTATGAGCTGACCGATTGGCTAAACCCCCGTTCCTATGTGCTGATCAACCGGCGGCTTACAAGGGAAGTTTTGTAACTAGTGAATCATTAATTAAGTAATAATTATTACTTAATTTTAAAATAGATTTGTTTTTTAAAACTTCTTTTTTTTACTATTTGAAAAATATGACTGAAATAATACTGCATCTACAATCTGAAAATAACAGGGCTACATAATGTTTCGGCTGTATCAAATACTCAACTCATTTTTTAATACAGACCATTTTAGTCATTTCATATTTTATACTCTCAAATTTACGCAAGTCATTCTAGAATACGTATGCATTTTTCGGTTTTTCTATGTTAACCCATGCCAAATAAATGTTACTTCTTCTACAGATGAATGAATGGCAACAAGTCAGTTAAGCCACTTTCTTAAAGCTTGCACACAAGGCTAAATGATTTTACTTTTCGTAGAGGAAATACACATGTATGGTACCGTTGCCTTGTCATGCCGTTCAACTGACGTTTAGCTTTTTTATTTCGATAACTACGAAGCCCGCGCAAATACACGTGCATGTTATATTATATGATATTTTAGAAAAATATTGTTATTCCTTAATTATTATATATAAACAGCTAGCCTTTTCTTTTAATAATATTTGTTGATTCTTTTTTAATATATTTTTTGTTAATTGTGATATTTAACCTTTTACTTTAATTTAACAAATTAGTCTAAAAAATTACCCACCACACCTTCGGTTTTGCCTCGTTACGGTTTGTCTCTGGATGACGTTGTATTTATAAGGGTGTGATAATCTGTTAGATTGTATTCATGATATCGAATTGATGGTACAGCTTTAGGGTCTAGATGCTTGACTTATTTGGTGACCTCGCTTGCCAGTAGGATATCCTTTTTTCAAAAAAAAACATAATAATTATTTAAAAGAATATATTTAAATTTAGCCAAAAATTGTTCAGATTTTATTTTTCAAAAAATTATGATATTTCCATTCTATTGTCATAGTATCCTACAACAAATACACGTTTCAAAGTTTTCGTACGGTAAATGACACAAATTTACAATGTTCTGTAGCAATTTTGAGAAACAAAATAATAAACAGGCGTTGGCTAATTTACTTGTAGAATTGACTTATATGTCGCCGAGGGCACCTCTTGTGATGTTTCACTACCATGATTCGTTGGTACAACCACATGCCATGGAGGGCTAGGTGTGCTTGCTACGACCTAGCTGATGTTTGAATTATATGTGTTTTAGTTTTCAACCTATTGGCTAGGGAAAACAGACCTGGATGGGGAACACGTTATGAGCATAATTTAGATGTTACGATCATATGCGTAATTTATTATAGACTTCATAGATTATATGCATAATTTAGATGTTACCATCATCTTAATAACACTTATTTATAAAAAAAACATCAATATCAATGTGTATAGGTTACAACTCCCACATACATGTAGATAGAAATTAAGATGGTAGAAAGTCATTAGATGTCTAATTTTCTACAATAATAATGGGTCAACCGGAGTAAGTAAAAAATTATGGGCAAGTTATTTTGATTTTTAATAACAATTTTTAGGATTTTTATTAATTTAATGGAGGCCCCAATATAGTCAATATGGGTATTAAATTATTGATTTAACTTAAAAAAATACAATGGTTCAAACATATCACAATTCATAAATCAAATATATAATTTTAAAAGCTACAATAATTTGAAGATTGTTTATTTATTTGAAAAACCCACCAAGATCAAAATGTACGTGGAGTATATAGTTGTATCGCCTGTACGGTGAGGTTGTTTAATTGAGAAGTTAGAAATTAATTTTGCATCAGATATCTTTAACTACCGTGCAAAAACAGAGGAGAGAGTAAAATGGTGGCCGTGGTGCATCTCGTGCGTGGAGGGCTATGCTCACCCGTGCCTTGACCAGACTCCGCAGGGATGGGAAGAGGACATCGGAGTTCGGTTTTTTAAGCTAGAACTAATCATTTAAAATTCACATGTTTAGAGGGAATTCTACAGTCGGATGTTTTGTTTTTTTCATATAATTTTTTAGAATTTTTCTAATTTTTAGAGACAAAACATGTGGCAGCTTGTGGGCATATTAGAGGACGTTTAATAAATTTTTATTATATAATAATAAACTTTTTAGATTTTTTTCTCATTTTTATAGGTATGACATGGGACAGTTTGAGAAGGTATTAGAGAATGTTTAATAAATATTTATTATAATAAAGATGACTAATAGAACATAAACACCGTTTGTTTTGGGGTGGAAAATCATCACATCGAGAGAATGTGCAAGTACTTTGAAAAGATCGATGAAAGTCGAGTCGACTGCACACGATTTCAGAACACATGTACAAAATCTGCCCACAGCACTAAGAACTTTCCTAAACTTAACCAGAGATACATGTGGTCAAATAAATATGAGATAATTGCTCATTTGATCTTGTCTCGCATCCTAACTATTAATCTAACCTTCTTATTATTTTCATAAGTTTGCTCATTTGACATGTCTACATTAATGTTAGGGTTTTGTACATATAAATAAATATATATATATATATATAATTTATTAGCCAAACAGATCAAAATGTCTTTGATTACACAAACCCTATCCCCAAATTTACAGTTACGTGTGAAAGTGAATCTAGAACTCTAGTAGTTTTTCAACAATAAATAACGATAAATTAGAGAGCTAATATGATTAAGAAACACACAATAATTTGTTATTGTTTTGGTTAAAAGAAGACCCCGTAAAGATTAGAAAAGAAAAAAAGACATAAAAGAATGAAAATATAATTTTATTATTTTTTGAGTTATTAACATAAGTCGAACTATTAAATAAAACTCTCATGAGTAAACACTCGTAACACGTATACCTTAGGGTTTTGGTTTTTCTCTCTAAGTGTTTTGGATGTTTATGTCTAGTTTTTATGAAAACTTGTAGACAAAATTCTCTCTCAAATAGAAAAATCAGCTCAAAGTCTCTGGACATTTATGTTAGAGTCTCTAGAGTGAGCACTCTGTAACATCAAAAATTTGTAAGTGCACAAATAAATTCGATTAAGAATTAGAGAGCCGATTGACGTATGAAAATAGGCCGATTGATAGATGGAGAAACCAATCAGCGTATAGAAAGATGATGATTGATATAAGGAAGAGTTGATCGGACAAATGAAGATGGATTTGGTTCAGTCAATAGGTGGAAGATTATTCAAATGAGATCAAATCTAGAAAGTATTCGTGGAAACCACGGTAGAGTTATTTTATATCTATAAGATATCTCTTATAATTAGGCAGGATTAGTTAATTTTGTTATCTTCTTAAATATAGCTTTATTTTTTTGTTTAGGAAATAATATTCGGAGGTTGTTTGTAACCATGTTGGACTCATACAATTCTAGATTATAAATACAAACACCCTGGTGTCTTGTAAATTATCTACACTGATCAATACAACTTCAGCGCATCACTACTCTAGTTCTTTTAGGTTTTTATCGTGATATAGTAGGTTTCGTCAGCCTAATAAGTTTACTTGTTTATATCATATTTCTATGATTGTATCGAACCATTAGCTGATCTATAAATAAGCTATCTTCGTATCATATTTATATGCTTGCATTGGACTCACAGCTGATGACTATCTCAACTCTATTGACACATCTAGCCGATAGCAGAAATCTGTATTGGTCAATTGGCTCGATGATCTAATTCTATTTTTCCTTCCTATCAATTAGAGGTCAAATTGACTGACACATTCTAAACCCTAACAACCAAAGAACTTGCATTGGAGCTAAGCAAATCTCTTAAACCTTCTCGTGTTTAAGCACATTAGGCCGAATTTCTATCGAGCAAAGAGGCATGTCTAGAGTCTAGCATAGAGGCATGTTCGGAGTCTCCAAACATTTATATCAGAGTTTTCGGACTAAGTTCTCTACCTAGCAAAAAGGCCTATCCATAGTCTCCAGAAGTTTAGACTAGACACTCTGAATCTCCTCTCTTTCTCGAAACTAAATATTGTCCAGAGTCTCTACACCATTTGGTCAGTGTCTCTGGAGTGAGCTCCCAAAAGTCTTGTGAGTCTCTAAGCATTTTGTCTAGATACCCTATAATTTAAATTCTGAGAGTAACGGCTAGGTTCAAGAAGGGGAGTATTTAACCCCACCAACCCCTTTTTGAGGATGGGGTTGCTTATTTATTTTTAAACCACTCCCAAAAGATTTATAGAGGTTTTTTACTCCACTCTCTTATATTTTGAGTTTAATCCACCCTTTAAGTGTGTTTTTTGGATGATTTGTGAGAGATTGGATCTTGTGATTTAAGTGAGCACTTACGAATCAATGTCAGTAAAGACTCAAGCTTGTTACTCTTAGAGGACCACCTGCTACATGACTAGGCATTGCTCGCAAGAATTCAATATGTGAATCACCCGTGACGTTTGTGAAGGTCTTTCTCATCTTCAGAAAGAAATAGGTATATTAGTAAATTTCTAAGTTATTCTTTAGAGGTTAGTTTAGTAGAACAAGCTCAATAGAAAGCGTGAGCATCTTTTCCTAATGGTGACCTTGATAGTTTGTCTTGGAGTAAGTGCTATGTTTTGGTGAGAGCTTGGAGACAAAACTAGTTTCTATGGTTGAAATTAGTGAGGCAAGGAATCGAAAGAGATTCGGCTCTTTGAAGCTCATCAACAGAGACGTATAATTGATTGATCCAAACTTTGGTGAAAAAATTGTTTATCTCCTAGCATTCCGTTATCTGTGATTTTATTTCCTTTCTTCCTTCCCAACCCTTAGGGTTTGCCTCATTTGAGTGTCTCTTGAATATTTTGAAAGAGGTCTGAAATTTCTGAACTATATAACTGCAGACTTTGAACTAGCTTCTCTATCTGATAGAAAGACCGGTTCGGATACTCTGGATGTTAGAACTAGAGACTCTAGAGGGAAGTTTAATTTTCACTGCCAGTTTATTTTAGAATTAAAAATATGCACATTCATCCTCCTCTGTACAACTTAAGGTCCTTTCACCGTGGTCTATTCATCTTAGCCTTCTCGGCGGTGGCACGTGAGAGCTTAGGCGACGGTGCATGGAGGAAGATGCAATGGTGGCATGTAGAGGGAGCTACGGCGGTGGCATTGCGAGCAGTGACGACTATGGGGCAGAGCTCAGAGGTGGTTCCTATGCCAGCAGCGGCACGGTCTAGTGACAGATCCAGGTGGAGGTTGTGGCCAGAAGGAAAAGCCAACGACAAACGTTTGTCCTCCTAGTCTTCAGCAAGAAGGTGCTACCCACAAGCATGGAAGTCGCGTGGAGATAGGGACCTCGTGGCCTAGTGACGATGCAAGTACCCTAGGGATAGAGAGGTAGTGATCAGTGTGGATGGTGTCACTGCTTCTAGGACACGGCCCAACAGCGGTAGAGAAGAGGCATAGCTAGACGGAGTGGCCTCGTCCCACGACTCTGATGGTAAAGATGGGTCTCGGCGCAGAGGAGAGCCAAAGGTATAGATAAGGTCAACGAGGCTAACGAGGATAACGCGGGAAGGCTTGAGGGCAGTGGAGGGAGGCAGAGTCAGCGGCGATGGATAATGGGAGGAACGGTGTGTCGACGATGAGGACCTCCAAGAAGGCTCATAGATCTAGCCACTGGTGTGGTTGTAAATCATGCGGACGACAGTGGAGGATTAGGTCTTTGTCTTGGGGGTCCTCGTGCATGCCTACCTCTGCTTGACATGCTTGCGCAAAAATGTTGTGGTGTCCAGGCTTTGCCACAATGCGCACGTTGTCAAGGGCATGAGCAAGCTGGACATTTTGCTTTTGCTGTCAAGATTTTCTATGTTATAAAGCATTGTGAGGTTTTCCCTAATATGCTAATGCTTGCGAGCCTGGCATCTACTATTACTCAATGTGGGAATAGCTATGGTAGGAGATCAGTGCATTGTTATATGATAATTGTGTTTTTACTTTATTGAATAAATAAAAAGACAGGGTCAAATAAGCAAGGGCAAAAGGACAACTTAGTTAACCTATTATCTTGGCTTTATGGAATAGGATTAGTCTTAATCTTTAATTTTAAAAAATGGGGTTAAAGGAGAAAACTTGAAAAAATAAGATTAGACTGATAGCTAGGCTTTAAAATAGAGTTAAATGAGCAATTGTCTGAATACTCTAAAAATTATTCTCGTTTTTCACGTACGTACTTTCTACGATGTATTTTTTAAAATAATTTATAATAATTTTTTTAAAAATATATTAATCAATTTTTTAAAATTAAAATAATTATTAATTAATTAATTATACGATAATAACTCATCTTATATTCTTTACTTTTTCTTTTCTTTCAAACACACCCTTTGCTTTACTTTTCTTTTCTTTCCTCTCAACCAGCCAAGGTCATCTCCTTTCGCAGGGGCAACGCAAAAGAATCACAGGAGTGGACCCCACCTGCCACTGAGCGCCACCGACCTCTCTCCCGATTTCAAGCGGCGACTGCGAGAGCCCGAGAGAGGAGAAGACATCTCGCTTACTTAGCCAGAAGAGAGAGAGAGGGGAGAGGTCGCTCGCGGCGGCGAATGATTGGGGCGCATGTGTGGGACAACCAGATCCTAGCTGCTCATTGCGATACAAATCCCAGCCCCCAATTCCATCGCTGTCCTCTCCTCTCTCCCAATCATCGATTCATCTGTGCGCTCGCCGTCTCCCGATTCGGCTTCGTCCCCGCCGTACTGCGCCGCCGCCGCCGCCAGTGCTGAAGCAGGTGGCCTGCTCCGTCCTGCTGCTGCGGGGGAGATCTGTCCGGGTGTGCGGTTGATTTGTTTTTTCCCTAGGTATGATCTCTGAAAAGCTTGGGGTTGGGTTTGATTTACTGCGTGCTGAGCTGTGACGGCGCGGTCAAATTCAAATCTCGCTTGGCGAGACCGCGTCCAATTTCGTGCCTGGGCGGCTAGTGGGCTGCAGTGGGGATTTGGTAGATTAGTGATTTAGTGGTTGCATTTCCCTTTCTCGAGAATGGATGGATGGCTGGATGGCAATTGTCAACTTGGGGGAGATTCATCCCTCTGCATCTTGATGAACTTGTATTAGTTTGGACTATCGATCAGTTCAAATTTTAGGGAGCTCCTTCTCTGATGCTGACTACCTTATGCTATTTGAGAAGCACTGATTCGATTTGTTGTTCTCTTGCTTCCTTGTGGATCAATAGCTGCAGCGCTACAGGTTTCTTCAGCAGCAATTGTAGCCAAAAAGAAAGAGGGGGAAGATTCGCAGTTCATATGGCAAAGCTTGCTAATAGCATTGGCCGTAGGTAGGTTTGATACTGCAGATACTGCTTATTCTTAAGTGTTTCCTTTCTGTTGGTTGTTGACTGACAATTTATCTGTTGCTCACTTTTCTAGTTACACCAACTAAGTGTTTTTCCTTTTCGCGGTGCTCATAGTTGCACATTGTAATTTAATTGTGAACATTCATCATCAACAGCACGCCAAGATCAAATGAGGGAATGAGGCTCATATTTTCAGCAATTGTTGGTGTTATGTTGGGATACTTGTTTGGCGTTTCCTTCCCTACAGTAAACATAACCAAGGTAAAGTAGATCATTTGCTTCTCTTGTTTTTTCTTCCATCATCTATTTTGTTTAGAAAAAAACAATCTTTAATTACTACCTTTCTGCATTTCACAGCTTCATTTCCCTTCTAGTATTATCTCCTATATAGAAGATAGAAACTCTGGCATCACAACCCAGACATTGTTAAATCATGCGTGGGCATCTGCAAATCGTCATAAGAAAAACAGTTCTGATTCAAACACCGAAAAAATTCCTAAGGTACGTTCACGTCAATACATCTAATACTTTTTAAGGTCGTTATATTAGTTAGGTTAGGCAAAGTTCTAGTTGGGTCTGGCACTACATTGTGTTGCAGTCCACACATGTGGGGTCTGTTATATCACTCTTGTATTTCTCATGCATAATGTGTGAAGTTCTAGGCCCAAAGATTACATGAAGGATGATATCAGGGTGTTCTGTCTATATTAAAACTTTTCTGTTGCATCTTATAAAATTGTGATGACTGATGATTGAATCATGAATTGTTGATATTAGTATACTAAAAGTGACTCTCCTCACTTATTAACTGAAAAGTATCTGGCTACTGGTTATAGATTATGGCCTCTTTCACCATTTCCAAAAGATTTGAAGTCACATGCAATTCTTTCTGCAGATTTATGTTCCTACGAACCCTAAAGGTGCTGAAAGGCTCCCACCAGGCATTGTTGTTTCTGAAACAGATCTTTATCCACGGAGATTGTGGGGTGATCCTAGTGAGGTTTGTGGTTGTTTTGTTGTAAATTTGCTAAGTAGAGTGTTGAATTAGATAGTTTTTATATCAATTTTCTTCTGTGAAATACATCTGAAACATAAGGTTGCACTGTCAGGACCTGAATAGCGAACCGCGGTACCTTGTTACTTTTACAGTTGGAATTTCACAAAAGGCCAATATTGATGCTGCTGTCAAAAAGGTAACTGAGATGGACACCGTACATTGCTTAAATTGGGTGCATCAATTAGCTGTACCCTGTAACTGATAAACAATTAATCTTGCATTCTGGTGAATTAGCAGTCACTTTTTCTTAATGTTAATATTCAAATAGTGCTTCTGAATTCATATAAGTTTTTCATGTAGTTTTCAGATAAATTCACTATTATGCTATTCCATTATGATGGACGGACTACTGAATGGGATGAATTTGAGTGGTCTAAAAGAGCTATCCATGTGAGTGTCAGGAAGCAGACTAAATGGTAGGTAAAGGTTATTGTTATTATTAATATGTTATCTGTGCTGAATCCATTTGATTTTTTGCTGTGGAATCTTAATATTGCATGTACTTATCTTGTTTATCTAAGGTGGTATGCAAAACGTTTTTTGCATCCTGATGTTGTTGCCCGGTATGATTACATATTCATCTGGGATGAGGACCTAGGTGTTGAGCATTTCAATGCAGAGGCGTAAGAACTGCACTTTTTTCCTTTGGCTGTTGACCTGGTGTTCCACTTGGGTGTGATTATGTTTGCACTGTTTTTTCAGGTATATTGAACTTGTTAGGAAGCATGGGCTAGACATCTCTCAGCCTGGTTTGCAACCTGATAAAGGACTAACATGGCAAATGACAAAACGGCGAGGTGATCAAGAAGTTCACAAGTGAGCTGCTGGATCCATATGGTTTTATTCGATGATTAATCATTGGCCACCTATATAAGTTTCTGGACTAATTTTTTTCTTGAACAGAGTAACTGAGGAGAGGCCAGGCTGGTGCACTGATCCCCATCTGCCACCATGTGCAGCGTAAGGGGCTAAGGTCCCAGATTTTTATTGTGTATTTAACTTTCTTTGTCCAAATATCTGTATTCACATTCAATTTGATGTCCAGATTTGTTGAAATCATGGCAACCGTGTTTTCTAGGGATGCATGGCGCTGTGTATGGCATATGATACAGGTGGAGTGATGTTACATGTTCAACTTTAAGTCTAACATTGTTTACAGTGGTAAGCTGACATACTGTCTTCTGCAGAATGACTTGGTTCATGGATGGGGACTTGATTTTGCTCTAAGGAAATGTGTGGAGGTATGCTTTGTCTATTCTTTTCATATGAAGTGACCTAGGAAAGTTGATGCAGACTTCATGAGTTGATTATATTCGGGGGTGGCTGGAGTGGGCCATGACAAGGGGTGGGAGTTGGGAAAAGGATACAGATGTTGCATTTATGTTTTTGTGGTGGATAGTGGGAGACCACCTTTCCTGAACCCCAAATAGCAATGAGAGAAGTTCAGATCTTCTATTCTTTTGTCTGATTAACAACATTAACCCACCTAAATTTACAAGTCTAGCATGAGCAATTATGTATGTGTGCCAGCTTCATATCATTTTGCACATTGAATGCTATTCCAAATCATTCATGGATCACTGAGAATAAGCTCTTCTGTTTGACATTAAATTAATCAGCCTGCTCATGAGAAGATTGGAGTTGTTGATGCTCAATGGATTGTTCATCAAGCTGTTCCATCACTTGGAAACCAGGTTAGCCACTAACCAACTATTTAGAGTACTATGCTTCGTTTTGCTCAATAAAACTGTGTAACCTGATCTTGCACTACCATACCTTGCAGGGCAACGCAGAGAATGGAAAAGCACCATGGGAAGGGGTAAGCGAATACATATCATTATGTAATCTGCACTTTAAATGTTGTAGATCTTTCCAACATATGAATTCTGGACTGCACATCCATCTACATTCATTGAACTCGTTACAGCACATGGATTGTTCTTACCATGTTATGTTTGTGTCTCAGGTAAGAGCACGCTGTAGGAAAGAATGGGGAATATTTCAAACGAGGTTGGCCAATGCTGAGAAGGCATACTACATATCACAAGGAATCACGCCCCCCAATTCGACCCTAGTTTAGAAGAACACACGCACCTCACTTGTGATGGCTAGGTTTCTATTTCGGCAACCTGGTCCTTGCATATCATTCAGTATGTTCATCAAAGCAGGTGCCCTCTATAGAGCTGCAGTTCCTTGACCAGATTTGTACATGGAAGCCCCGTGGACCAAGACTATTACTCCTAGCTCTGCTTCAGTTGGTTCTAGTCTCATTTTATTTTTGGGTAGTGTGACCAGCTGCGATGTAAGTAGGCGATGTAGAATGGATTCTGAGGTCGTCGAGCACTTAGTTTGTACTATCTTTTGTATTATTGATTGGATGCAATGTTGGCGCTGCATTGATTCCCATGTCTTGTTTCATCATGTAAATTATTCAGCTGGTCTTATTTCATCATGTAAATTATTCAGATGGTCTTACTGGTTTCTCGAGTTAAGGCCGAGCACTTTGTTTTATGCTACCAGAGTACCAGTGTAATTGCTGCCACGATCTCCTACACTGTCGAGCTGCAGCCTGAAGCAGATGGCTACAGCTCTGGAACCTGCAAGCGTGTCTTAGAATAAAAGTACACTGTCGAGTTTTTTTTCCAATAGATATAATACACCTAAACATGAATTAATATCATTGGCCACATAGTGCATGCCTATAAACAGTCTTAGAAAAGGAAGATAACACAGAAACTTAAATTTTGTGGACAAAGTATTGGAGAACAGCTAGTAGAAATAATTTCAGAGAGATTTTTGAGACTATCATTGGACTATAGGTTTTGCCGACCACTGTGGTATAACATTCCAAAAACATGTAAAGCTTAAAAATATTGTAACGAACAGCAGATTGGGTACTTTGCTGATGTTTTTTTTAAAAAAACTCTATTTTGCTTTTTTATGCATTTTATAATTTGTGATCGCAAATCTGTAGGAGATATAAAAATTTTCATTATAGAAAATTAATAATATAGAGTTCAACGCGACGTAGTAAATACATAGAGACGCTTACTACTCACACTAACTATAAAAAAGAAAAGTGCAGTGGAACAATAATCTAGCATTGCTTGAGCACCAGAAGTCACAAACATCTCGACTGGAGCAAGCCAAGTTTTCCGTATTATCATCTTCAGTGAAGAACTCCATTTCTGATTGCAAAAAGGAAAGAAAAAAATAGTTGTATGATGGCACATTGAAGAACTTGTCCATGATGGCAAATGATAGAATTTAGTGCTTGTTATTGGCCAGTTATAGAATTTTTCAAATATCTTTGTATTTTGTATTTAAATTGGTTTAGCGAAGCCAAACAATTTTTTGATGCTTATATTTGTTTTTTTCTTTTTTCCGAATGTTGGTACCGCGTTCTTTTTCTTGTCGGCCATCAAATGGGCTCAACCGAGAAAGGCCCATGAGAAGTACCCCTTATGTTTTCAAGCCCACTATCCATACTTTTCTATTATTTACTTGCAAGAGGTCTCATAATTCATTTTTATGGACGACGCAAACACGCGAAAGTGCGCTCTCTTATTACACGCTAAAAAAGATCAAGACCAACAGTAAATTTGGCCTCATTAAATTTAAATTGAAAGTAAATTTGCGGTGACAAATATTTATGACCATTCATAAGCATTAGGATTTGAGCCCTGAGCGGTGTTATGCAACCACACACCACATCTTGAAAGACATATCATACAATTTAATATATTATATACTAAGGTTACCATTGTTTAGTTTCTACTTCCGCATATAAGCCAAACTTTAAATTTTAAAACTTAACTTTAAATAATTTTATGGTTTTTTTATTGTAGTTTATTTTATAGGATGTATTTTGAAACGCTATGATATGAATATTAAATTTTTACCCGTATATTATTATTTTTTTTAAAATAATGTTAAACTTCCTTATGCAATGAAGAAATTTAATATTAACTTTAAAATTAAGTTTTAAAATTCAAATTTTGACTGCTTACAAGCTAAAGGTAAAGGAGGTGGTATTAATAGGTACAGTACAATTTCAATAGATGATAACCTAAAATGTCAATCATATACATGAGTTGCGTCTACCACTGTTCATACTTATCACCACTATCCACACTAAACTATCAATCTTTTTTCGGATTAATGTAAGAATTTAGTGAGAATAAGTTGTGATGCTCTTTTTTCTATTACTATAATAGATTTGTAAGTGACGATGTCTCTATAATTCGATCCCACCTGACGGATTTGTTCACTACTTCTGTTATTATTATGGGCATTTTGCTTGGAGTGCCCAACTAGCTGCTAGTATAGGTAATGGTGTTATAAATTTTTCTGTGGACTATAAGTCACACATGTTGATTCTAAATATATGTCTTTTGTATTTGAATTGGTTCAGGGACCAGAAAATTTTGTTGCTTACATTTGTTTTCCTTTTTTTAGTGCTGATACTAGTTGCTTACTTTGTCTTTTTGGTAATCAAATGGGCTCAACTGAAAAAGGCACCAGTTGCTTACCACCCTCAAGTTTTCTAGCCCATTATCTGTACTCCCATATTATTGACCACGAAAGAGATTTCATAGTTGATCCACCTTATGATCATTCAAATTAATTACAAGTAAAAATAGCCATAATTTTTCCAATCACTCTTTCATCTCAACCAATCACAACAATCTCTTATTTAATTTTCCACTAACTTTCTCATTGTAACTAATAATAATTATTTCTCATCCACCCTTCTCCTTAATCCTCCTAAAAATTACTAAAGGTAGCTTTATTTTATCATGGGTGGGATAGGTATTCGCTCCAAGATCTCACGCACCTCGGTGTGAACACGCCGACGTTTGAGAGGTCTGCTTAGCTCCAGTGCAGGTCGGTCGGCTTCTCTCTGTGGCTCAAGGTACACGCGCCAGGGGCCATGGGGTTCGATCGGTTCTGACGCGACGGTATGGGTGTAGGCGTGCAAGTCAATTTAACCCTGCAATTGACAAGGAGGTGAGACGAACAGGTCCGTCGAACGGTGGGCCGATACAGGCGTTTGCTATCGGCTGGCTGCCGATAGGATCAGGATGGCCATCGGCCGCGTCCGGAAGGTCCTTTGCTATCGGTATTTGCCGATAGGAAAAGGGTAGCTCTTCAATCGGCTGGGGAGCCGATGTGGACAGGTGTTGACGAGGGATCGGCCGCAGAGCTGATGGAGGAACCGGGGTGTATTCAGAGGATAGCAAATAGTACAGGATCCCTCCGTATAGTCGATGGAGCCGTAGCAGTCGTTCATCGGTTGGAAAAAACAATGAAGGTACATGCGGACTGGTAAGGAATCATATTAAAAGGTACGGGCTGCAAAGCCGATGCCGTTCCGGATATGACAGCACGAGACCCGTCGCCCACTGTGACAGCGCCATTAATATCGAACCTCGGAGATCGGACCTAACCGAGACAGTACGAGGCCGAGGCCAACAGCGATGATACGGAGGACGTCAGATCGGCTGTGCTGAAGCAAATATATGAACAAACCCATCAGTTAGCTGAGCCGATGAGGAGACGTCTCTCTAAAGGTAGGTGCGTATCGGCTGAGAGACCGATGCGTTTAGCGTTACGTGTCAAGGAACACCTTTAAAGGCTGATGCGTACCGGTCGAGGGGCCGATGCGCTGGGCGTGAAGCTCAGAGCATAGATAACTCATCGGCTAGTACTCCGATGATATGCCGTGCAGAAAACTATAAGCCTGAAGCTCAATCTACTGTCGATAGCCCTGTAGGTCGAATTTAACCGATGCAGCATGAAATTGACGACGGCAGAGGGAGCTTAACAGGCCGATTGGCTCTGCACGGATGTGATGCGATACATCTGACCGGCCTAAGAGGTCGAACCTAACCGATGCAGCCTTAGACGGAGCAGAACATATCGAGATAGTGACGGGACTTACCCCTTCGTCGGAGATTGGACCTAACCGATGCAGCCTCGCGTCGAGAGACAAAACCCGTCAGTAGAAACCTAGATGAACTAGGGTGGCGATGCGCCAAAATTGTATATTGATCGAGAGATCCATTACATGTTTTTAGGGGTCTATATTTATACCCTGAATTTACAGGGTCCAACGCGTTTACAACCATTGGACGTTATTTTCTAAAGAAAATATCTTTAAAGAAGTTAACTAACTAACTAAACCTTTCTAATTAGATAAGGTTACGATTTACAAAGATAAAATAACCTACCGTAGATTCCACGGCTCCTCCGTAAACTTGGTATTATCTGGTTTTTTCAATCTGAAACAGAGTATTCTTTCGCTACAATCCGATCGGTTTTTTTACTATAGTCATCAGACACCTCTCAACCGATCGGCTTTAGCACCATCGGGCTGTCTAGATTTTAGCGTTAACAATAGGTACAAGCTATTAACAGAGATAATCCAACAAAGGAAGCAAACCAACCCAGCAAGGCTGTTGGTTCGGTTTTTTCTAATCGAATTGCTGAGCTGGTCTGGCTTTTTTAACTATGCTTATAAGCCACATGGGGCAAAAAGCTAAATCTAACAGGGCTATATTTGTAATAGCAAAAACATGATAGTAAATGTTGGGTTGCTTACGAATTGAGTTAAGTTGATTAAGTTTTTTACAGCGAAACATACTCTAGACAACAAGACGTACGTGTTAACTTCGTTGATATTAAGATAAGCTAGCTAAATATTTAGTGGTGTTTATAGAGATAGTGTGCATGTGCGTTTAATATTGGATCGTGCTGTATAAGAAAAAAAAATCAGATTCGGAGATTTTTATTAATAAAATTGAAAAAATTGACTGATTTCAGTCGGATTTGACCGTGGGTGGCTGATGAAGAACCTTGGCCGTTGGATCAAAACCGCCGCGGTCTCCAGTCGTGTCACCGAAGAGAAGTTCTAGATGGTCCCTGTCGTTCCTCTGGGCTGATGTGCATCTCGGCCCAACAACGGAACACCACTACAAAAGGCGATCGCTACCCACGGCCACGCCTCGTAGTCGTAGACTAGCCCTAGCTTCTAGAACACTCCACGCGGCGTCACGAGCAAGGCACCCCGCCTCCTTCTCTTCCTCTACCCCACGCGGCCAAAAACCTCAAACCGTCCTCCTCCTCCACGCGCGCGTCGCGGCGACCACCGTGAGCCGGCGAGATGAACCGGCCACCGTACGACGATGCCGACGACCGCGGTCGTCGTGACGCGGAGACGCCTCCGGCGAGGCGGCATGGGCTGGACCCGTTGATGCTGGCGCCCCACCAGGAAATGGCGCTCCGCTTCCTCCACTTCTCCCTCCCCGAGCCGCCCGTTTCCGCCGCGGCCTCCCTCTCCTGCGACTCGGATGACGGCGGCGGTGGCGGTGGCGGGGGCGTCGACCGGATCAGCATGCTCCACTACGATCTCCTCCGCGAAATCATCTCCCGCCTCCCCGCCAGGGACCGCGCGCGCGCTCTCCTCGCGCTGGCGCGGGCTCTGGCGCTCCGAACTGCTCGTCCTCGTCGACACGCATCTCCTCCCGGGGGGCAACGCCGACAAGGGGAGGCGGCCCCCGCTCGACGGCCCCGTCTTGCGCGCCGTCACGTCCGCCGTCTCCGCCGCGCTCGAGGCGCACCCGGGGCCCTTCTCCTTCGTCAGCCTCACGTGCGGCTTCATGAACCACGCCCATCGCGGCGTGATCAGCCGCTGGGTTCACCTCCTCGGCACCAAGGGCGTCGACCAGCTCGTCCTCGTCAACCGCCCCTGGCTCCTCATCGGGTGACGTCTCCCCGTGGAGCTCTTCATCAGCTGCTCCTCCCTCCGCCGCCTCTGCCTCGGCGCTTGGCTTTTCCAGGACACATCGTCCCTTCCCCACGGCGCCGGCGCCGCCACCTTTCCCAAGCTGCGGGAGCTCGTCATCGGTTGCACCCGCATCATGAGGGCAGACGACTTCGATTTCGTGCTCGCCGAGAGCCCCGAGCAGGAGATCCTGACGCACATGGGAAGCGCCACCAGATTAACTCTTCTCGCCAGCCGCAGCCTGCGCTGCGCGGATTTCTGCATGTCGGCGGTGAACGAGATAACCGTGGTGGATGCCCCGCGTCCCGAGCGACTCCTTTGGTTAATGCGGACGAGGATCGAGATTGGTCATGCTCCCAAGCTGCGCGTGTTGGGCTACTTGGAGCCAGGAGTGCACTCGCTGGACATCGGCGACACTTCCATCAAGGTGCGTGCAGTGCAGTGTTGTGTTTTCTTGGATTCTTATTGCCTCTTACTCTCCATTCAGAATCTACTCATCATCAAAAAACAAATCATCCTAGCTACAAATTCTTGTGATGTCTGATCGATTTGTTTGTCTTAATTTCTTCGGTATGCATGCTGCAGGTTGGAACAAAGCCAAGCCCAGTAACAACTGTCCCAAGCGTCCAGGTGCTGGCGTTGGCCGTGCCCTTCAAATTCGCCTTCGTGTGAATATGATGTCAAGCTTCCTCGTATGGTTTTGTTAGATCACTGGACCACTAAACACCCAATCCTCTCTTATAGAGTTAGGTCTTAATCTTATTAAACATCACGTTCTTACGTGGTATCAGAACAGGTTTAGATATCTCTGGCGTGCTAGCATCCTTTCGCTGGTGAGCCGACGCTTTCTTTTCGTCGTAGACCTCCTTTTCGGTATTCCTTTTCTGCTTTCTCGTCTCGGTTCTCTCTTCTCTCCGTCTCCTCCGCAGACAGCTTTCTTCTTCTCTACCACCCTCTCCCCTCCCTTATTTTCATCACGTGACAAGGCGATGGTCTCCATCCGCCTTCTCGTCTCGTCTCACACCCGCTTTCGCTCTTTTCTTACATCGGCGCACCTTTTCTCCTCCGACGCCGGCGCAACTCTGCGTTCGTCGTCTCCATCGGCTGGACTCATTCGCCCTCCATCGGCTGGACTCATCCGCCCTCCATCGGCTGGAACTCTCTCTCGGTTCCCGTTTTTTCGACACGCTCACCTGCTTCTGGACGCGAAACTTCTCTACTCGTGTCCGAACCACTCCGACGTGTCCACGACACGAATCTCTGCCTCTCGGACACGAACCTCCTCTCTTCGCATCCATAGCTTCTACGAGTTTTCGCGTCCACTCCACTCCTTTGCCTCCACGAGTCCAAGGACGTGAGACTTTTCTTCACGGATACGAATCTTCTCACGTCTGTGACCCACCTACTCTCTGACCTACCTACTCTGCTACCCACTTCTCCCTCAACTACTTCGTTGCCTACTCTCATCGGCTAACCACTCTCCTCATCGACCAACCACTTTTCTCATCGGCTTACTCCCATCGGTCACCTACCTCTCATCGGCCCTTACCCTCATCGGCTTCTTGAGCCCATTACCCTCTCGTCATGGCCACCGAGTCAGCCCTTAGCTCTGGCACCCTCCTAGTCGCTGTATCTATTTCAGCCATCGGAGCTCTTGACCACACCTCGGGCACTATCTCGCCGATCTTCTCACCATCATATGCCGTTGTTAACATGAAATCTCACGTTCCCATCTCTCTCGACCTCAACATCAACTACTCTAAATGGGTATTTTTCTTCAAATCCCTATGTGAAAAGTTCGGCCTCCGGTCTCACATCGATGGCTCCACTCCATCTCGACCCGATGATCCCTAGTGGGACATTGCCAAGTGCTGCATGCGCAGCTAGTTGCTTGGCTCGGTCGATGACTCTGTCCTCGATCTTGCTATGGAGGACACCGACCCCACCGCTCGAGATCTCTAGATGGCTATCGAGTGGCTCTTCTTTGCCAATAAATAGCCACGCGCTATCTTCCTACTAAACGAATTCCACTCCATGGTACAAGGAGACTTTTCTATCTCCTCGTACTGCCAGCACCTTAAGGTAAAGGCTCCCGCCCTCTGCGATGTCGATCACCCTATGGCTGACTCACAACTCATCCTCGCCCTCCTACGAGGACTTAACCCACACTTCTCCAACACTACCGACGACATCGTCAACTCCATACCCCTTCTGTTGTTTGCCCGGGCCCATGACATGCTAGTTCTCAAAGAACTACATCTGGCCAACGACAAGAAGACCGTAGCCTACACCGCTCTCCTCGCCGCAGCTGACCATGGCTGGTGATCACCGTGTGCTACTGCCACCTCTCGCGGCTTTGGTAACCATAGCCCTAACCATGGCAACACAGCCCGTACCGATGGCACCGGTAAAGGCAAGGGCAAGGATAAGGGCAAGAACTGGCACGATCCGATACAACCACGACCTGCTCCAGTCCCTGTCCTGACTGCTAGTCCCATGGGTCCGTGGCTATGCTACAACCCCTAGGCACCCCAGCCCCAGCCACATAGTCTCATCGGCTGGCAACTAGGGGTTCTCGGCACCCATCCTCAGGCTCACCCGGCATCGGCTCCCACCCTACGGCTCAGCCGATACTCCTGCCACCACTTACCCAGTCGGTTCCCTCCTGGAACCAGGCTGGCCTCATCACCACCCTCAATCAGATGACGCTCCAACCTCAGCACCCTTGGGTGATAGACTCTGGTGCGTCCTCTCACATGGTATCATCGGCCGGTATACTACTCTCTCACCATCCCTCCTCCTCCCTCTTCGTCACCATCGGCAATGGCCACTCTCTCCCTGTCTAATGCCATTGTGACTTCTTTCTGTCTACACCCACAACTAACCTTCCACTTTGTAATGTCCTCATCGTCCCCTCCCTCATTTACAATCTAGTATTTGTTCGCCAATTCACACGAGATAACAATTGCTTAATTGAATTTGACGCTTCTGGTTTCTCTGTGAAGGATATCCCAACCTGGCGTTAGATCCTTCGTTGCAATAGTGGCGACGACCTCTACATCATCCCCACTGCACCGTCCACTCCACACGTCAGCATCGCCCTCTCCACCAACCTCTGGCATCTTCGCCTTGGTCATCCCAGCCTTGACACTGTCACTAATCTACGTCGTAGCGCCTACATCAAGTGTAACCATAGCAGCTCCACTGCTTGCCACTCGTGTCAACTTGGCAAACATGTGTGACTGCTTTTTTCAAATTCGATGTCTTGTACCTCGCGACCTTTTGAGCTAATACACTGTGATGTATGGATTCTCCGGTTAAGAGTGTTTCTGGTAATCAGTATTTGCTCGCCGCCAAAAAATCCCGCGACCGGGAAGGGACGGCGGCTCGGTCACGCGAAGGCCTGGGAGGTCTGCTTGTCTCCAGTGCAGGTCCTTAGGTCTCGAGGTTCGCGGGCGTGCCAGTCAATTTGACCCTGCAATTGATAAGGAGGTGAGACGAGCGGGTCCGATACAGACGCTCGCTATCGGCTGGCTGCCGATAGGTTCGGGATGCTGTTTGCTCGGCTGGGGAGCCGATGTGAACAGGTGTCGACGAGCGGTCGACTGTAGAGCCGATGGAGGAACCAGGGTGTGCTCAGAGGATATCGAGGCGCACGGGATCCCTCCGGACAGCCAAACAGTGATCCATCGGCTGGAGAAACCGATGAAAGCGGATGCGGCCTAGGCGATGATTAGCGCAAGAAGGCACAGGCTGTAAAGCCGATGCCGCTCCGGATATGACAGCAAGAGACCCGTCGCCCGCCGTGGCAGCACCATCAACACCGAACCTCGAAGATCGGACCTAACCGAGACAGTACGAGGCCGGGGCCAACGGCGATGATACGGAGGACGCCGGATCGGCTATGCCGTAGCAAGGATAGGAACGAACCCATCGGCTAGCTGAGCCGATGAGGGGACGCCTCTATAAAGGCGGGTGCGTATCGGCTGGAGGTCCGATACGTTTGGCGTTACGCGTCGTGGGACGCCTCTAAAGGCTGATGCATATCGGCCGAGGGGCCGATGCGCTGGGCGTGAAGCACAGAGCATGGATAACTCATCGGCTAGCACTGCGATGATACGCCCTACAGGAGACTATAGGCCTGAAGCTCGATCTATCGTCGGCAGCCCCGTAGGTCAGACCTAACCGATGCAGCACGAGACCGACGACGGCAGAGGGAGCTTAACAGGCCGATAGGTCCAGCACGGATGTGATGCAATACATCCGATCGGCCTAAGAGGTCGGACCTAACTGATGCAGCCTTAGACAGAGCAGGACATATCGGGATGGTGGCGGGACTTACCCCTTCGCCGGAGATTGGACTTAACCGATGCAGCCCCGCGTCGAGAGCCAGAACCCGTCGGTAGAACCTAGATGAACTAGGGTGGCGATGCGCCGAGTTTGAATAT
Organism: Oryza coarctata; assembly: GCA_030770085.1. NCBI lineage: Eukaryota > Viridiplantae > Streptophyta > Magnoliopsida > Poales > Poaceae > Oryza > Oryza coarctata. Next base: position 8,927,856 of record CM061465.1, read on the forward strand.
GATCGAGAGATATTTTACATGTTTCCAGGGGGTCTATATTTATACTCTGGATTTACAGACAGAGTCCGACGTGTCTACGACCACCGGATATTATTTCCTAGTAAGAACAAAGGAAAATATTCCTAAAGGAGTTAACTAAACCTCGTTAATTGAGTAAGGTTATAATTTACAAAAATAAGCACCCTGCCGTGGAGTCCACGGCTCCTCCGTAAACCCGGTTTCATCTGAATAATCTTCCAATTTATAACCGAGTCTTTCTTTGCTGCAACCTGATCGGCTTCTCCACTGTAGCTATCGGAATTTCTTTAAGTCAAGCCGATCCTTCTCCTTCCTTCCCTCGGGCTTATCAGACCTGATCCCGATTGGACAATCCCCTGTCTTCAAGCCGATCCAATCTTCTACTAATCTGATCGGCTTTTCTACATTTCTCCATCGGCTTTGTCTCAGTATGTCCATCGGCCAATGGCTGCATCAAACCCTCCAACGGACCTCTCAGCCGATCGGCTTTAGCCTCATTGGATCTCCTAGCCGATCGGCTTTAGCGCCATCGGATCCGCCAGATTTTGGCGTTAACACATGCCTCCCAATTTCAGAGTTTGCCAACAGACTACGAAATTCTGAGCCGTTAGAAACCTCCGCAAACTAGGATGACCCGTTAAAACCCCATTAATCGGCTCAGATCTCTGCCTAGGTCGTTCCGCCTCTATAAAATATATCCCCTCCTCAGCCTTCTTCCACACACTTCTTCTCATCAAAAACCCCAAACCTCGACGAGCTCCATAGACATCCGCAAATTTCTGTGAATCTCGACGGGCTCAGAAGACTGAAGGCGAGCTCTCGCAGATTTCTTCATCGGCCGCTACTCCTTCATTTGCGCAATGGCTTCCACACACATAATCCCTGAGGTAACCATTATCTGCTCTTTCATCCTATGTTTTGCACAATTCTTCCCCATCCCGATTTCTCATCAGTAGTCGGGTTCTAGTTTCTGTAGGATCTTAAGAGTCAGATCGCTATTCCAATCTCTGACCGCCCCGGTCACTTCTTTCTTGGCCCTATGGGTAACGAGGATCCGACTGATTTCATCAACTCCAAAACAGAAAGGATCCCGTTCAAGAACTCATCCATGGCCATCACCGATTGGGCTCACAGCTTCAGATCCTGGCCTAGCAAACTCACTGAATGGAGAAACTGGTACCTTAGGGTGTCTGCCTCCAAAAAGACTTTATGGGAGGATCTATAAATAGACCATTGCATTAACCTTTTCTTAGCCGATATGGAAAGGAACAAACCTCTGCTTGCATCGGCTTCTTACTTCTGGTCGGACATCTTGAATGCCTTCATGTTCGGGCATGGGCCAATGACTCACACCTCAATGGATGTTATTATGTTGACCTGCCTCAACACCACCCACTACATGAACCTTTTCAGCTCAGATTCAAACCTAAGCATCGACTAAACACCAAGAACATGAAATGTTTGGCAGAGCTCCTGGCCGATCACCGCCAAATTCCCCTGGGGCATTATCTTCTCGGAGCAACTTATCATCTGCTCCATCAAGTTGCGACCAAGCTGTCAACAGGCCATCCAGTCGGACATATCGGTGGACCCTGGTGGTTTATACAACTTTCGTTGAACGTCTACACCTCCAAAGTCATTGCCAGGCCCCCTTTCTCTTCCATGACGTTCCCGACTGATTACCCAGAAGAAAACGAGGCCAGTTGACGCCGATGCATTTCGCTGGGTGAAGCTTCATTGGCTCTTTCTAGAAGCAAAATGATCCCTCTCGGACTCAGCCGATGGTTTAAGTGTTTCTACTATGGCTTTACCAAAGAGGTCACCATCTGGTTCACGTACGAGGATGACTCGTCCTTTGAAATGCCTTACAGGTTTCATCCGATGAATGCCTTAGCCGATGAAGAATCGAAGACCATCTTTTTATCCTCCATAACTCCTTGTCTTCTGCTGATCGGATTTTCAATGGGCCGATCCCAACATCCATCATACGAGTTCTACCATCCTTCAGTTAGTGCTCGTCAGTTGGGCTTCGGCCAACTCCCCATCGGCTTGTTCTTCATCGGCAAGCTCCGAGCGCGCGAAGAAGTGAAAAGCGGCTTGGAGTATGACTGACCTAGTTCGATGACATTGAACTTGTCCTTAGGGACTATCTCCACCTTCGAGCCCTGCATATCCAATACGAAAATCTTTGCTCGATGGTGGTCAGAATGGGGAAGGCACTTGTATAGTCTATCGGCTGAACATTATTGCCTTTGCCTCAATCCCGACTACGTGAAATCCGATGAAGAGGTAATCCTTCTCTCACTATCATGTCTTCATCGTATTGAATTTCAACCGTATCTTGATTCCCGTGATTCCATAGGCTGGCGACAAAGACGCACCTTCGACTAGCGCAAGTGGTCGGCCGATTATCTATCAACCTCCATCGGCCAGATTCCTCCTTGGGCAAAGCGGTCCACCTCCATCGGCTCTCCTCCGAGTGTCGCAAGTGTCAGGGTCAAAGCACAAGAAACCGTCTGCTCGATCGGTTTCTAAGAGACGGAAACCCAATGCCGATGTTGTCATCATTGCATCGGCTTCGCGAAGCCCTTCTCTTGCGGCAATTCTAACTCCTCCCGCATCTCCGCTGGTAGGTGTTAGAGTCAATTCTCTGTGGCCTTTGTTTTATCTTGACACCTTCGCTTTGCAGCCTGAACCATCGGCTCCCGAGGTCCAAACGTCGGACCCTATTACTGGGGCTGAGCCGATGGTATCCTCTGAAGTTTTAGCATCTACTCACACTGCCCCACATCAAGCTGATACCCGCACAAGAACTGCTCCCACTGTTTTTCAGGTATGTCCATCATACATGTCAGTTTTCTTGACTTATGATCTCCAAGTTTACTAATGTTGTTATGCAGTCATTAGCTAATCTGTTCTCCTTCGACATCGGTAAATACCTGGAAGCAGAGGAAGACTCAGCCACCAGCACAGCGATCGAAACATTTTTGCCAGTCGATGCACGTGAGCAGTTGTCAGATATTATGCATCGGTTGGAGGTTCCGATTGACTTGCTGGTGGAAGACTGCGGGTCGATCCGGGGAAGACTTACAGAAATTCAACACCTCCTGCCTGCGGAACTGTCGGATGCACACACGCCTGTTGCTTACTTGGAATTCCAAAGGACCCAGCTGACTGCATCAAGACGACGCATAGCCGATCGCGCTGAGCAAAGCCACCTGGCTCATAACGATCGGCTGACTGCCCTTGATGAAAAGAAGAAACTTGATGAAATGTCAGCTGATCTTCAACACGCCAACACCAAGCTTGGCCTCTTGAAGAAAAGAGAAGCCGATTTGATGGCGGAACTCGACAAGGTTCGTGAAGACATCAATTCCACGAGTCCCATCTCATCGGCCTACCAAAGTCGATCCAAAACCAAGAGGCCAAGGTAGCAGACAAAGTGCGGTTAGCAGTTCGTCGACACAAGAACTTGAAAACTATCCCTGGATCAGACGAGGATGACATCCACGCTATCAATGATATAGATTAAATCCGTCTACACGTGATTGAGGCCATTAAGAAATTCTTGTAAAATTTAAGCCTCGGAGAAATCCAGATGTCATCTTGAACATTAACTTTTTGTAGTAAAATTCAATCAGCTTGATCAACAAAAGTTGTGTAAATATATTCTCTAAAGGCGATATCTCCACGATATCGGCTATGTGTAATCGATACAAATTATATCGGCCTCCGTATATTGTCCATCGGCTATGCTCCAGCCGATCACACGAATGATACCGTCAGCTGGTAGTACCTCTGAAACCTCATCCGTCTTGAATCGGCTATACTCAGCCGATTTTGGTGCCTATCCACACGTTAGGATAATACTTTTTCAAATATTTGCCATTAAATGCTTTGGTAAACTTCTCTCCTTCAAGACTTCCCAATATGTAAGCATTGCCAGGCACACACCGATTGATCCGATAAGGTCCTTCCCAATTCGGCGACCATTTTTCAAACTTATTATCCCTAGATCCAATCGGCAAAATTAACTTCCAAACGAGATCTCCTTTAGAAAAGGATTTGGTTATTACTTTTTTATTATAATGCCTAGCGACCTTAGCCTTATTTTTCTTGATCTTCTTAAATGCTTCTAACCGACTCTGAGTCAAATCATCAAGCTCATTGATCATCAACGTGTAATAATCATCGGCTGTCAACTGATCCTGTAAAGACACCCTCCTGGAACCGATGATAACTTCCCACGGAAGAACTGCTTCGTGACCGTATACCAACTGATATGGTGGCACCTAGGTAGATCCATGACACGTCATCCGATAGGCCCATAACGCATCGTTCAAAGTGACATGCCACCTCCGTGGTTGTTCATCAGTCTTATGCTTGATCAATTTTATTAAACTCTTGTTAGAAGCTTCCGCCTGTCCATTAGCTTGAGCATAATACGGTGACGAGTTTAGCAACTTAATCCCCGTACTGGCAGCAAACCCTTAAAACTCTTCTGACATAAAGATAGAACCCTGATCAGTGGTAATTGTCTGTGGAATTCCAAATCGATATATGATATGTCCCTTGATGAATTCAATCGCGTCCCTGGAAGTAACCTTCTTCAAGGGAATAGCTTCTACCCACTTTGTAAAGTAGTCCGTTGCCGCCAATATGAACTTATGCCCTTTATTGGACGAAGGATAAATCTGGCCGATCATATCAATTCCCCAACCTCTAAACGGCCATGGCTTGACTATCGGATTCATAACCGACACTGGAGCTCGTTGCACATTCGTAAACTTCTGACAATCTTGGCAGCACTTGTAGTATTTAAAACAATCCTCCAGCATACTCGGCCAAAAGTATCCAGTCCTCCTCATCATCCATCTCATGTTATGAGCCAATTGATGGGCTCCGCAGACGCCCTCATGCACCTCGCTCATCACCAACGCGGCTTCTTCAGAACCCAAACACTTCAAGAGCACTCCATCGACTGATCGATAATACAACTCTTCATCAAGTAGAATGTACTTAATAGCCTTGTACCGAAGCTTCCTTGAAACCGATCTTGATGGATTCTGCAAATACTGAACGATCTCTCATCTCCAATCATCGGATTCCATACGGTTTTCGATATCGGCTATCTCAACTTCCACTCTACTATTCAGCCGATACCCTGAAGCAGTCTGAGCGAGATCATTGGCCTCCGTGTTTTGCTCTCTAGGAATATGATCCAATGTCACTATCTTGAAATCCTTTAGCAACCGTTGACATTTCTCATAGTATGACTTCAAAATTTCGTCCTTGCATTCATACTCTCCAAATAATTGTTTGATTACCAACAGAGAATCTCCAATGACCTCTATCGTATCGGCTCCAATTTCTTTCAGCAGTTGAAGTCCCTTGAGCACTGCCTCATATTCTGCTTGGTTATTTGTACTATACGGTTTGATTGTGAAGGCAAATTCGAAATTTGCCCCCCGAGGTGAAATAATCACCAAACCGATACCAGATCCATGTTTGCAAACCGATCCATCAAAGAATAACGTCCACGGGATCGGCTCCACATAATTCTCTTGGACTCCTCTATGCTGTACAATAAAATCGGCTACCGCTTGTCCCTTGACTGCCTTAGCCGATTCATACCTCAGATCAAACTCCATCAGAGCGAATATCCATTTTCCAACCTGCCCCCTCAAGACTGGAGCCAATAGCATGTATTTGATCACATCGGCTTTGCAAAGTACTGTACACTCAGCCGATAGAAGATAATGCCTTAATTTTGTACATGAGAAATATAAACATAGACATAACTTTTCCACAGCAGGATACCTAGTCTCAGCATCCAGAAGTCGTCGGCTTAAGTAGAATACTACTCGTTCTTTTGACTCAAATTCTTGTACAAGCACTGATCCGATTGACTTCTCATCAGCTGACATATAATTTGAATGGTATTCCCTTTTGCGGTGGAATCAGCACTGGTGGAGAATTCAAGTATTCTTTGATATGATCAAAGGTTTTTTGCTGGTCATCACCCCACACAAACTCTTGATCGGCTCGTAACCTTAATAAAGGAGTGAACGACTCAATTCTTCCCGATAAGATTGTAATAAATCTCCTTATGAAATTGAGTTTGCCAATCAAGGACTGCAGCTGTAGTTTGTTGCTGGGTGGCTCGGTGGTCTGAATGGCCCTGATGCTTCGTTGACTGACTTCAATTCCTCTCTTATGCACCATAAAACCCAAAAATTATCCAGCCGATACACCAAAAGCACATTTGTGAGGATTCATTTTAAGTCCGTATTTCTTCGTCCTCTCAAGCACTTTTCGTAGATCGGCTATATGTTCTTCAATACTTTTAGATTTCACCACCACATCATCAATGTATATCTCCACCAGCTGTCCGATAAGATCATGGAACATGTAGTTCATGGCTCTTTGATAGGTAGCACCAGCATTCTTTAATCCAAAAGTCATGACTACCCACTCGTATAAACCAATAGCTCCAGGACACCTAAATACAGTCTTGTGGATATCTTCTTCGGCTATGAAAATTTGATTGTAGCCTGCATTTCCATCCATGAAGCTAACAATAATCTTGTGACCAGATGCAGCGTCAATTAATAAATCGGCTATCGGCATCGGGTATTCGTCTTTAGGGGTTGCCTTGTTCAAATTCCGGAAGTCGATGCATATTTTAACTTTCTATTTTTCTTTTTCACTGGAACAATATTGGATACCCACTCGGCATATCGGCATAGTGTGATAAAATTTGCATCGTATAACTTCGTGATCTCTGCCTTGATTTCATTGTGCCATTATGCTTTGAACCTCCTCTGTGCTGCCTAAATGGCCGATATCCTGGTCTGATAGGAAGCCGATGTTCCATAATTGATCGGCTTAATTCAGGCATCTCATGGTAGTCTCAAGCAAAGCATTATCAGAATTCCTTTAATAAATTTATCAGCTTTTCTCGGAATTCAACACATAGATTTTTACTAATGTACGTCAGCCTCGACCTGTCTCCTGGTCCTATGTCTATTTGTTCCATCTCATCGGTCGATGTAAAACCTTGCCCTAATTTTCCTTTGGAGTTTTCTAAAGTTCCCATGGAAACAATGGATCCGAGCCGACTTGCTGAATCGGCTTTATTCCTTTATCAGTCACATCTAAGAAATTTCCCACCCATGTTTGTCCGGATAGGCAGTTGAAACCATCAGCTTCCCAGAATGGCACATCAGTTGTTACCACGCTAGTCGACTGATCGATCATGATCACTTCAACTCTGTCTCCTTGCCATTGTATGAGGCTTTGATACATTGTTGAAAGAATACAACAGTTGGCATGAATCCAATCCCTGCCAAGGAGTAGGCTATATGACCCCTTACTATCGATGACAAAAAATGTGGTAGGCAATATCTTACTTCCAACCGTTAGCTCCACATTCAGTACTCCTTTGGTTTCTGATGGATTACCTCCGAAGTCCTTCAACACCATATTTGTCTTGACTAAGTCTCTAGCCGTCTTACCCAATTTGTGGTATGTAGAATACGACATCAAATTGACGGCTGCGCCTCCGTCAACTAGCATCTTTGTCATCGGCTTACCATCGACATATCTGTTGATATACAATGACTTTAGGTGTCGATGTTTGGATTCTTCTGGTTTGTCAAATATGGCTTGACTCGGTTCCAATATTAATTGGGCAAAATCCTCTTCTTGACCTTCTTCATCCGACACATGTGCTTTATATTTCATTGGCAAAAAGAATACCATGTTAGCCTGAGCCGATGTACCAGCCTCTTGCTCTTTTTGCTTTACTTTCTATACTTTTTTAATTTTCTGGTTCTGATCGGCTTCTTCATGGTCTTGCCGTTGTCTTTTATGCTGCTCTCTATGTCGCAGCCGTTGTGTCCTCCTCTTCTGATTCTTTGTAAAAATCCCGGATGAACACCACTGATCCTTCATGGAGTATAACCCTTTGTTTAACTCCTGGTTCTTAATTGCCTTTTGACCATGCCCTTCGTTGATCGGGCCCAATCGGCTATATGCCGATGCCCTAGTGATGGAAGGCCGATCAGACATCGTTCGGCTCTGGTCATAGTACCGAAATCCTGGTTTATTGTATTCAGGACAGTCCTCGATCGACGGCAACCTCATGTTTTGATCCTAACGGTACTGAAAAAAGGGACAACCTGGTGTTGTTGTGGCTCGTCTTTCTTCGTCCTGTAGTTCAGAATATTTTTTGATTAAATCCGATGAAGTAACCTTTGACCTCTTCCAGCGCTTCTTTTCATCGGACCGATCTCCTGATGTTCCTGCGATCACCATATTCACCGGGAAAGGGTGCTCGTCAACCCTCATCGGCCTTTTGTCCTCGAACTTGATCCTCCCCTGTTCGACAGCCGATTGTAACTGTTGCCAGAAGACCTTGCACTCATTGGTATGATGAGATATTGAATTGTGCCACTTGCAATACTTCTTTTTTCTGAGTTCTTCAGCAGCTGGGATTACATGATTCGGTGGCAATTGGATCTGCTTCTCTTGGAGGAGAAGATCAAATATCTTGTCAGCTTTGTTAACATCAAAATCATATCTTTCTTCTTTATTTGTTTTCTTGATCCATGGACATGATACGGGTTTTTTATTCCTGGTCCATTCTGCCAGTCCTACCTCCGCATCGGATCCCTCATCATCCGAGTCTGATGCGTATACTTGTAGCTGATCGGCTTTCCGATGGAACCTTTCTTTCTTGGCACCTGCAAATCGGCTTTCATGAGCCGATACTCTCTGGAGTAGATGAGACAAACTTTGGAATTCTTGTGAAGAGAAACGCTCCCGAATCGGAGCCAACAATCCTTGGAAAGCCAAATCGGCTAATTGTCCGTCACTTAGAATGAGACTGTAGCATCGGCTTCTGACGTCTCGGAAACATTGGATGAAGTTCGGGACGGATTCATCGTGCCTTTGTCTAACCGATGTTAAGTCTGACAATCTCAACTCTTGAAGTCCGGCAAAGAAATATTTATGAAACTGTTTCTCCAAATCAGCCCAATCTCTGATTGAATTTGGAGGTAACGAAGAAAACCAAGCAAAGACAATGGAAACAATCGGACCCTCAGAGCTTCATCAGCCGATGCCTCCCCGCATTGAGCCAGGAATCGGCTAATATGTTCCATCGTAGATACATTATCTTGCCCTGAGAACTTGGAGAAATCTAGAATTTTGAATCGATGCGGCAGCGGAATTCTATCGAACCACTCTGGGTAAGGGTGTTGATACATGAAAGTTTGTTCTTTAGGCTTGATACCGAATTGCTCCCTTACAACTTCCGCAATCCTGGCAGTCCAATCTTCTTCCTTTAGGTTCTCCTTTTGGTACTGTGGGATCGAAGTTGGTATCTGACATGATCCATAATGATCTCCTTGATAGTTATTTCCAGGATATTCTTGTTTATATCCCCCATAATAGGTCGTCCGATGATACTCTGGCATCATGTCTTCATGTTGCCCCCCAATCCGCTCTTGCACTGGCGAAAACATATTTGCCGATATATCCCTTTTGGATCCATAAGTAACTTGTGGTTGTCCTGTTTTCATCGGCAAATATACCGGCCCTTGATTAGGTTCCTTAACAATAGATCCATCCACAGTTTTTTTATTAAGTTGTGCAAAGTATTCACCAGTACACCCGATTGGTTAATAAGCGCATGGTGAACAGCTTCGTCAACTATCTCCTGCAGTGGCTTTTGAGGACTGATGGGCGGCGATCGGCTCGATTCTCCTTCCAAAACTGGCTTTGGCATTTTGGACTTTTGAATCGGCCCTTGTCAAGTCATACTGAAGGACTCCAGACAGAGCTTTTGAAAATTAGCTATGTTCTGCTCCACCTGGTATCTCTGCTTCTCAGTTAAATCCTTCATCGTTATTGGGATTATATTGTCTGCGTTGATTTCTTTACCCTCCATTCGAGCACTGTTGATTGAAGGGCTTTCAACTGATGAAAAAGGTCTTCTTGTCCCACCGAGCGTGCCAAGATGCGTGCTCGCCGCCAAAAAATCCCGCGACCGGGGAGGGACGGCGGCTCGGTCACGCGAAGGCCTGAGAGGTCTGCTTGTCTCCAGTGCAGGTCCTTAGGTCTCGAGGTTCGCGGGCGTGCCAGTCAATTTGACCCTGCAATTGACAAGGAGGTGAGACGAGCGGGTCCGATACAGACGCTCGCTATCGGCTGGCTGCCGATAGGTTCGGGATGCTGTTTGCTCGGCTGGGGAGCCGATGTGGACAGGTGTCGACGAGCGGTCGACTGTAGAGCCGATGGAAGAACCAGGGTGTGCTCAAAGGATATCGAGGCGCACGGGATCCCTCCGAACAGCCGAACAGTGATCCATCGGCTGGAAAAAGCGATGAAAGCGGATGCGGCCTAGGCGATGATTAGCGCAAGAAGGCACGAGCTGCAAAGCCGATGCCGCTCCAGATATGACAGCAAGAGACCCGTCGCCCGCCGTGGCAGCGCCATCAACACCAAACCTTGAAGATCGGACCTAACCGAGACAGTACGAGGCCGGGGCCAGCGGCGATGATACGGAGGATGCCGGATCGGATATGCCGTAGCAAGGATAGGAACAAACCCATCGGCTAGCTGAGCCGATGAGGGGACGCCTCTCTGAAGGCGGGTGCGTATCGGCTGGAGGTCCGATACGTTTGGCGTTACGCGTCGTGGGACGCCTCTAAAGGTTGATGCGTATCGGCCGAGGGGCCGATGCGCTGGGCGTGAAGCACAGAGCATGGATAACTCATCGGCTAGCACTCCGATGATACGCCGTGCAGGAGACTATAGGCCTGAAGCTCGATCTACTGTCGGCAGCCCCGTAGGTTGGACCTAACCGATGCAGCACGAGACCGACGACGGCAGAGGGAGCTTAACAGGCCGATAGGTCCAGCACGGACGTGATGCAATACATCCGATCGGCCTAAGAGGTCGGACCTAACTGATGCAGCCTTAGACAGAGGAGGACATATCGGGATGGTGGCGGGACTTACCCCTTCGTCAGAGATCGGACTTAACCGATGTAGCCTCGCGTCGAGAGCCAGAACCCGCCGGTAGAACCTAGATGAACTAGGGTGGTGATGCGTCGAGTTTGAATATGATCGAGAGATATTTTACATGTTTCCAGGGGGTCTATATTTATACTCTGGATTTACAGACAGAGTCCGACGCGTCTACGACCACCGGATATTATTTCCTAGTAAGAACAAAGGAAAATATTCCTAAAGGAGTTAACTAAACCTCCCTAATTGAGTAAGGTTATAATTTACAAAAATAAGCACCCTGCCGTGGAGTCCACGGCTCCTCCGTAAACCCGGTTTCATCTGAATAATCTTCCAATTTGTAACCGAGTCTTCCTTTCGTGCAACCTGATCGGCTTCTCCACAATAGCTATCGGACCTTCTTTAAGTCAAGCCGATCCTTCTCCTTCCTTCCCTCGGGCTTCTCGGACCTGATCCCGATTGGACAATACCCTGTCTTCAAGCCAATCCAATCTTCTACTAATCTGATCTGCTTTTCTATAGTTCTCCATCGGCTTTGTCTCAGTATCTCCATCGGCCGATGGCTACATCAAACCCTCCAACGGACCTCTCAGCCGATCGGCTTTAGCCCCATCGGATCTGCCAGATTTTGGCGTTAACAGTATTATCTTACAATACTTGATGATTACACACACTATTGCTATACTTTTTCACTCACCAGCAAGTCCAAGGTCGCCTCCCACCTAATTAACTTTACAAACTATATCTCCAACCAGTTCAACCTCTCCATTAAAGCTCTATAGGCCGATAACGGTACGGAGTTTGTCAACCGTATCGTTGAAAACTTTCTTACCTCCCATGGCATCCATCTCCGTCTCTTCTGTCTCTACACCTCTCCCTAGAACGGCAAGGCTGAACGTCTACTTCATACACTTAACAACATGAGTCGCACAATACTACTTCATGCCTATCTACCTGTAACCTATTGGGCTAAAGCACTAACCACTACGACTTATCTCCTCAATCGGCGCCCTTGCTCCTCTGTTCGCTACAATGTCCCATACACCCTTCTGTACTGCATGATGGCTAACTACTCTCACCTACGTGTCTTCGGGTGTCTCTGCTACCCCAATCTCATCTCCACTGCTCCTCACAAACTTGTCCCCCGCTCCACCGCCTGTATTTTTCTCGGATATCCCTAATCTCACAAGGGATACCGATGTCTCGATCTCTCCACCCGTCGGGTCATCGTCTCTCGCCATGTTGTCTTTGACGAGACTTGCTTCCTCTTCAATTTACTTCATCCCATATCCTTCTCTAGCGATCTCGACTTTCTCCTTACCAACACCGTGCCCTCCCAGTCTCCTCCATCAATCTCACCTCCGGCCCCCTTATCGGCCGCTCCTGAGGACTTGTTGCTCAGCTATCCCACTTCTCTTCGGTCCGATGCTACTCACATTAGACCTCCATCAGCCCCACCACTTTCATTGGCTTCAACCGATCCCTCCCAGTACCGGAGTCTTGCTGGTGCTCTCCAATACCTCATTCTAACACTGCCCGACCTCATCTACGCCGTCCAGCAAGTGTGCCTCTTCATGCATGCTCTGCGCAAATCTCACCTCACGCTGCTCAAGCGTATCCTTCGCTATGTGAAGGGCATACTCTCTAGTGGCTTGCATCTCAGCTCTAGCCCTATTGACTCTCTCACCGCGTACTTCGACACGGACTGGGCGGACTGCCCTGACTCTCGACGCTCCATGTCTGGCTACTGCGTCTTTCTCGGTGACACTCTAGTCTCCTGGTCCTCAAAACGATAGACTACAGTGTCTCGGTCTAGCACTAAAATCGAGTATCACGCCATTGCCAACGCCGTCGCCGAGTGTTGCTGGCTTCACCAGCTTCTCTAGAAGCTCCATGCACCTATCTCCTTTGTGACCATCATTTACTACGACCATGTTAGTGCCATCTATATGACCGATAACCCGGTCCATCATCGACGTACGAAGCATATAGAGATAGATATTTATTTTGTACGTGAGGTCACACTAGGATAGATTCGGGTGCTTTATGTACTATCGGCGTACCAGTTCGCCGATATTTTGATCAAAGGTCTCTCCGTGCCTTCGTTCACTAGTTTTCGCTCCAGTCTCTGCGTCCGTTTTCCTCCCGCTGCGACTGCGGAGTGTGTTAGACTACTGGACCACTAGACTATATATATAGACCCGATCCTCCCTGTTGGGTATAAGTGTTATTGTACACCACATTCTTATACCACATTCTTATAGCTTTTCCACGTTGAGACTCTGATCGTCGAGGTCAAACCAATCCATTCCCCCCAGACTCTGCAACGTTTTTCAGATTTTTTATGCAACTATTCGTGTGAATATTTAGATTGATCAGCCTGTGTGAATATTTGGATCACATCCGTGTGAATATTTAGATTGATCAGCATGTGTATCATCAGTTATTAAGTAGCTAGTTGCTAGCATCAGGTTCCTGCCGATCATCGCTGAGAATGCTCGGGTGCTGGAGAGCATGGTTATTTTGATTAAAGATAGCCTCAGGGAGGACTTGGCTGCAAAAATCACAGCTCTGTGTTCTGCAAGATGGGCTAGTGGAAAAAGTAAAGCTCGGCTTGTGACTAGTCGATTAGCCGGAGAAAATATCGCTTGGAGCCTCAAAGCAGCAGCTGATTTTTCACTTGACGACCCGTTCCTCTGCCTCTAATGCGCCTGCACATATAATTCAACTGAAGGATTTCACCATAAGTTGTTGGTGGTTTACTGAAGCATTTACATGCAACTGGTTTAGCTTATAGCATTAGTGGCTATCAAACTAATATCTGCATTGATGTGGCTGCCTTCGAGGGATTGTGGCCTGATTGTTTCGGTGATATATTTTGTTTTATTATTTCTGCCAGACAAAGGAAGCATCATTTCCAGTTTCTGCAGGAGAAGCAGGTAAATAGAGATATCTGAGCTATAGTTTGCTCATTGCACGACCAATTTGCTTTGTTCCATCTGGCAGACATTCTGCATGCAGTGTGCATCCTGCATCATGAATTCACGATTGATTGCAAATCGAGTATCATCAGGACTATCTACGAATTTGCCTTTTGGTTTGTTGGAATGTTAATTCATTTTGAGTGTTTTCAACTCTGTTTCGTTTATTTCTTAAGTCTTCTCTTCATACTGACCTAACTTTTGTCATGGAATCGTGTATCATAGAGTTAACCAGCACTGTTTTTGGTCTCTGGAGTCTGGACACGACTGTAGCCTACACACTGAAGGGCAGCATCAAGTATGCTTAATGAAAAATCATCAGGAAATTTTGCTCTTGCATGGAGTTGGAGGGGTGTTTACTTGTTGGCATTCCTGGCTGGAACGACTACTGAAGCAAAACGCATCAAGTCTTGCAAGGATTTGTTCTTGTTCTTCTATTCTCTCTGTTTCTGTTCTTCAGTTTTTCTTCGCACCGTATACAGATTCTCTCATTTCTCATGGTCTGCATTGCACCATCCTACACTTCTACAGCCAAGAGCAAAAATGAAATATGTAACGTATAACATACTAAAAAATATGGGGAAATTTTTTGCGCAAAATTTTAAGGTTGCAGTTTGTCTGTTATTGTGGAGTCGGAGCCATTACAATCAGTTCCCTTTTCCTTTTTTCCCTTCAGATAGTTGTCGTTGACTTAAATCCTTTCGAAGTCATTCATTGAGCACTAAATTTCACAACTCCATCAAACCAATCCGAAAACTACATCGAAAGTCCACCTCGCGAGGCTGGCGCTAGAGCTGATACAGATTCGAGAGTGTTAACGCCGGAATTTAATTTAGCCTGTAAATAGGATCGACCGATGGAAATACTGATCGGTTCGTGGGATAAAACCGATCGGTACTGTAGAGAAGCCAATAAGGCTAGTGGAAGATTGGATCGATTTGAGAATAGAAAACTATCTGGATAAAGTCGGATTCAATGAGGAGTTTTAATGATAGGACCTAGACAAGCCCAACAAGAGGTTGAAAAAGGATCGACTTAAGTGAAAGAAGTTCTGATTGCTATAGAGAAGAAGCCGATCGGATTAAAGCAATAGAAGACTCGGTCCCGGAATAGGAGATTATCCAGATAAAACCGAGTTTGCGGATTAGCCGTGGAACCCACGGCATGAAATTTTATCTTTTGTAAATCTTATCTAGAAGATTTAGTTAGTTAGTTAACTTTTTTGGAGATATTTTCCTTTATTTTTGTTAGGAAATAACGTCCGATGGTTGAAAACGCGTTGGACTTTATAAACCCAGGGTATAAATATAGACCCCTGGAGACATGTAAAGAGATCTCTCGATCAATACAATCTTGACGCATCGTCACCTTAGTTCATCTAGGTTTCTACCGGCGAGATTTGGGTCTCGACGTAGGGCTGCATCGGTTAGGTCCGATCTCCGGCGAAGGGGTAAGTCTCGCCACTATCTCAATATGTTCTGCTCCGTCTAAGACTGTATCGGTTAGGTTCGACCTCTTAAGCTGATCAGATGTATCGCATCACGATCGTGCAGGGGCTGCCGACGGTAGATTGAGTTTTAGGCTTTTAGTTTTCTGCACGGCGTATCATCGGAGTGCTAGCCGATGAGTTATCCATGTTCTGAGCTTTACGCCCAGCGTATCGGCTCCCCGGCGAATACGCGCTAGGCCTTTAGAGGTTTTCTTTGACGTGCCACGCCGAGCACATCGGTCTCTCAGCCGATATGCGTCTGCTTTCATAGAGGTGTCCCCTCATCGGCTCGCTAGCCGATGGGTTCGTTCCTGTCTTTACTTCAGCACAGCCAATCCGGCGTCCTCCGTATCGTCGCTATTGGCCTCGGCCTCATACTGTCTTGGTTAGGTCCGATCTTCGAGGTTCGATGTTAATGGTGCTGTCACGGCGGGCGACGAGTCTCGTGCTGTCATATCTGGAGCGGCATCGGCTTTGCAGCCTGTGCCGTTAATACGATTTCTTGCCATTTCACATGTGCCTTCATCGGTTTTCTAGCCGATGAACAACCGTTACTGCTTCCGTCGACTATCTGGAGGGATCCTATGCGCTTTGCTATCCTCTGAATACACTCCGATTCCTCCATCGGCTCTGCGGCTGATCCCTCGTTGACACCTGTCCATGCCTTCATCGGCTCCCTAGCCGATTGAAGAGCTTCCAGATTCATATTGGCAAATAGCCGATAGCGAAGGGCCTTCTGGGCACGGCCGATGGCCATCCTGATCCTATCGGCAGCCAGCCGATAGCGAGCACCTGTATCGGCCCGTCGTCTGATGGATCTGTTCGTCTCACCTCCTTGTCAATTGTAGGGTCAAATTGACTAGCACGCCCACACCCGTACCGTCGCACCAGAGCTGATCGAACGCCGCGGCCCCCAGCACGTGTACCTTGAGCCACGGAGAGAAGCCGACTGGCCTGCACTTTAGCTAATCAGACCTCCCAGGCGTCAGCGTGTTCACGCAGGGCGCTCGAGATCCGGCGCGAATATATTTTTTGGCACGCCCAGTGGGACCGAAGGTTTCATTCATCGGCCGATAAGAACCATACTATATTCATTGACCGGTAGGGTAGAAATCTTCATTCATTAGCCGATTGGATAGGATTTCATTCATCGGCTGGAGAAACCTAAAGACCATCCATCAGTTGAAGATCCTTCATCGGCTGGTGTGGTATAATTCCATTTATCAACCAGCGGGACTCTATAAGTGCCTGATTAGAAGTTAGATTTTTACTCATCAACCCGAGAGGCATCTTGTTGTCAATATGTCTAAAGAAAAGGTTGATTCCATGGCATATTCGTCTGACGATGAAGTCGATGAGGAGATTATAGTTCCAGTTACCATGGAGGATCTGAATGAAGACCAGAGGCGGTATATAGAGCAGAATATAGACAATTTTTAGAAACTCTATTTGGAATCCTTTAGTATGAACAAGGGCCGATTCAAAAGGCGCAGCTACCAAAATATGTTTTGATGAAGGAATCAGGCCATTCATCGCTTGTGAATTTTTCCAAACTGTTGCAAGAGATGTTCAATGCGTCATTTTACCAAGTATTTAGTAATTCATCGGGAGTATGTATGGATACATTACAAGATCTGATCAAGAAGATGATACAAGAAGTATCAGCTCAAGAGCCTGATCAAGATCATGTGCCTTTGTCGATAGAGACAAAGGAAACTTGGCAAAACAAGGACCTATCGGCGAATATGTATCCATCAACACAAGATTGATTCGAGGGGCAACGGCATGAGGTACCTCCAGAATTCTTTTAGAGTAATTATTATGGAGAATATCACAGGCAGAATCGGGTACCATATCCATCTCCACATAATCAGGAAGATACTCTAAGGGAGAATGATTGGTTAGCCAGAATTGTGAACACGGTGAAAGAGCAATTTGGTATCAAGCCTAAAGATCAAACAGTAATTTATCGGCACCTGTATCCAGAATGGTTTGATAGAATTCTATTGCCTCGTCGATACATGATACCAGATTTCTCTAAATTCTCAGGGCAAGACAAAATATCTACAATGGAGCACATCAGCCGATTCTTAGTACAGTGTGGGGAAGCATCGGCCGAGGAAGCTCTCAGAGTCCATCTATTTCCATTATCCCTCTCTGATCGGCCTTTGCATAGTTTTCTTCATTACCACTGAACTCAATTAAATGATGGGCCGAGCTAGAGCAACAATTCTATAGATATTTCTGTACTGGGATTCAAGAAATGAGACTGTCAGACTTGACATCAGTTAGACAGGAGCCTAATGAGTCAGTTCTAGAATACATTTAATGTTTCTAGAACATTAGAGTCCGATGTTATAGTTTTGTTTTGAGCGAGAAACAGTTAGCTGATCTGGCCTTCCGAGGGCTGTCGAGTCATATCAGGTGGAAATTGTCTCCGCAAGAGTTCAATAATTTAGCACATCTGATGCATGTGGTATCGGCTTACGAGAGCCGATTATCAGGAAGTGAGGAGATGCCAATGCATTGCAAGTCTAATAAGATCTCGTGTGGAAATTAATTTTACAGATTGGATCTAGGGATGATATGATAGCGTTCGAGCTATGAATCGTCCAAGGACACGCACACGTTCAACTATAAAATCACAACTGGAGGATACTCTCAACTCACAGCAGGATAAAAGAGGAGATAAACTCAACTCAAGATAAACCTTTTCATAATAATTCAACAAGTGAGTTTACATTCAGAAATTAGGCTTTATATAGCCATACAACTCAACTCTAGAAACTTCCTACTAATTAATAACTCCTTAACTATTTTTTGCAAATATCAAAACACAATAAAAACAACATTAACTACTACTGCTAATTCTCAAATATAATTAAAACATAGAAAGACACAAAAGGCAAGTTCCAAGAAACTAAATGCTGGCTGGCTCCTCAGTAACCACGCTCACTTGACACGAGGTTTTGACCAAGAAGAGTCTGGAATCTGGAGAAACTCAAAACATAAAAAAGATAGTCCATTTCATTATCTGATCACAGAATTTTAAATCACCCAAATCCGAGCCTTTATGAGAGAGTTATGCCCAAAATACTGGCCCAGTATGAATCTGTCCAGAGAGCTGCTGTTTCGTAAATTAATTGTAAATATGACTTGGGCCTGGTTCTTCAAGCTGAGAACTGGTCCATAACTTGCTTCCTTGATCATGATTGTTTATATGTAAACCTGCCATGACTTGATCGCCATCATTCTCCCCCGGTTGAAAAGAACTCGCCCACGAGTTCGGCTCATTTTCGCCATGGTATGGAGAAAGATCCTTCACATTGAATGTGGATGAAACACCATAATCTCCGGGAAGCTCCACCTTGTAAGCATTGTCACCTATGCGCTGCAAGATTTTAAACGGTCCATCACCACGGTGCGTGAGCTTTGCATTGCGCCCAGGTGGAAATCTCTCCTTGCTCAAATGCACCCACACAAGATCACCTTCTTTGAAAATCACAGCCCTTCGGTGCTTGTTAGCTTGTCTTTCATACTTCTGATTTTGCTTCTCAATCCTCTTGCTGACTTGTTCATGCAAGCCCTTGATTGCTTTAGCACGCTCAT
The DNA here is from genome assembly GCA_030770085.1 of Oryza coarctata. NCBI lineage: Eukaryota > Viridiplantae > Streptophyta > Magnoliopsida > Poales > Poaceae > Oryza > Oryza coarctata. The sequence goes on from CM061465.1 coordinate 8,946,989, forward strand.
CTGCATCTCCACTATAGCTATGGCTGATTGGCAATGACACAAGATCAAGAGGAGTCTTCGGATTGCATCCATACACCACTTCAAAAGGGCTTTTACCTGTCGTCTTGCTGCTGGACCTGTTGTAAGCGAATTCAGCTTGAGGTAGAACAAGGTCCCATTGGCGTATGTTATCACCCACCAAGCTTATCAACAGATTGCCCAAACTCCGATTCACAATTTCAGTTTGGCCATCGGTTTGAGGATGATAGGCTGAACTAAACTGCAGCTTTGTACCCATCTTACGCCAAAGTGTTCTCCAAAAATGCCCAACAAACTTTGGGTCTCTGTCAGATGTTATGGTATTTGGAATGCCATGCAACTTCACTATCTCCTTGAAATAAAGATCAGCTATGTTAGTGGCATCCATCGTTTTTGCACAAGGAACAAAGTGTGCCATTTTAGAGAACCGATCAACCACCACCATGATTGAATCTTTGCTGCGTTGAGTTCGGGGCAGTCCCATCACAAAGTCCATGCTCACATCTTCCCACGGTGCATTAGGAACAGGAAGGGGATTGTAAAGTCCAGAATTTTGAGACTTTGTTTTTGCTAGATGGCAAGTTCTACATCTCAAAATGTAATGGTTCACATCCTTCATCATTTTAGGCCAATAGAAACGGTCTTGGAGTAATGCACTAGTTTTATCTCATCCAAAATGACCACTTAACCCACCATCATGAACCTCTTTAATGATCTGCCACCTCAAAGAACAATTCGGTACGCACAAACGGTTGCCATAGAAAATATATCCATCATTCACCATAAATTCTTTATATGGACCTTTTGCACATTCAGCTTTTATCGTGCCAAAGAACTCATCATCAGAATACAACTCCTTGATCACTTCAAACCCAAGAACATTTACCTTCATTGTGGACAGCAAAGAATGCCTCCTACTTAAAGCATCTGCCACCTGATTTGAAGCACCACTTTTATGCTTGATGTGGAATGTGTAGCCTTGTAAAAATTCCACCCACCTTTCATGTCTCGGTTTGAGCTTGTGCTGCCCATTTATGAACTTCAGCGCCTCATGGTCGGAGTAGAGAATGAACTCCTTGGAAATGAGGTAGTGTCTCCAATGCCCAAGAGCTCGTACAATTGCATAGAACTCTTTGTCATATGTAGTGTAGTTCTTACGTGAATCTGAAAGCTTTTCACTAAAGAAGGCAATAGGTCGACCCTCTTGATTGAGAACCGCACCAATGCCTACACCAGATGCATCACATTCAAGCTCAAAAATATTCTCAAAGTTGGGCAAAGCAAGAATTGGGGCTGCTGTCATCTTCTCCTTGATGAGCTGAAAGTTCTTTTCAGCTTCCTTCGTCCATTTGAATACTCCTCCTTTCAAGCATTCGGTGATTGGAGAGACAAGAGTGCTGAAATCTCGAATGAACCGGCGATAGAATGAGGCCAGTCCATGAAAACTTCTCACATCATGAATGTTGGCTGGTGTTGGCCATGAAACAATTGCATCCACCTTAGAAGGATCAACATGAATACCTTCAGCTGAAACCACATAGCCTAAAAACACCAAGTTGCTGGTTAGGAACTCGCACTTCTTGAGGTTGATGTAGAGTTTCTGTTCAGCTAGCACTTCAAAGACTTGGTGAAGGTGCTCCAAATGCTCTTCTTTACCCGTGCTATACACGAGTATGTCATCAAAATAGACCACCACAAATCTGCCAATAAAAGACTTAAACACCAAATTCATTAGTCTCATAAAAGTACTAGGAGCATTAGAGAGTCCGAATGGCATCACCAACCACTCAAACAATCCATCACGGGTCTTAAATGCTGTCTTCCATTCATCACCAGGCCTCATACGAATCTGATGGTACCCACTTCTAAGATCAATCTTTGAAAACACACTAGCACCATGGAGTTGATCTAGCATGTCATCTAGACGAGGAATAGGGAAGCGATACTTGATAGTAATCTTGTTGACCGCTCTACTATCCACACACATGCGAAAAGAACCATCTTTCTTTGGCACAAGCAAGGCTGGAACTGCACAAGGACTCATGCTTTCACGCACCAAACCCTTTCTCATCAACTCATCTACTTTCCGCTGCAACTCGGCATTTTCTGTTGGGTTCATTCGGTATGCTGCTTTGTTTGGCAAAATTGCACCAGGAACAAAATCTATGCAGTGTTGCACACTCCTCATTGGAGGTAAACCTGCTGGAATTTCATCTGGAACAAGGTTCTGAAATTGTTCAAGTAAAGGTACCACTGGTCCGGGTATTAGAGGACTTCTGTCACCCTTAACTTCTTTCACCACCAATGCAAAGGCTATTTGGGATTCTTCAAAAATTTCAGTAAATTCAGATTTTGAGAGAATGAAATTGCTATCCTTGAGGGCTGGTTTAGATTTCATTTCCATTCTAGAAGGACCCAAAGTAATCTTAGCACCATTCAGCTCAAAAGAATAAGTGTTTTTAAAATCATCATGGTGTACCTTTCTATCAAACTGCCAAGGTCTCCCCAAAAGTAAATGACAAGCATCCATAGGAACTACATCACACCATACCTCATCTCGGTACTTCTCACCAATAGAAAAATTAACCAAACAACGTTGGTCAACTTGCACACATTTACCCTTTTCCAACCAAGAGAGTTTGTACGGTTTTGGGTGCTTTTCAGTTTTAAGCGGCAACTTTTGTACCATAATTTCAGAAACAACATTCTCACAACTCCCGCTATCAATGATAACATCGCATACCTTCCCATGAGAGGTGCATCGTGTATGGAAGATATTGTTACGGAGCCACACATCATCTTGAACGGGACTGGAATTCAGCACACGCCTAATCACCAACATCTCACCCGTATCTCCATAAATGACATCCTCCTCATCTGCTGCCTCATCAAACACGGGTGGAGAATCAAAATCTGTTTGCTCCTCTTCTAGGGGTTCTTCAATAATGGTAAATACCCGCTGGTTTGGGCACTCGGACATGATGTGACCGTACCCTTTGCACCGATAGCATTGAACAGCTTTAGGGGCTGGTTTAGAGGGTCCTGCGGTTGCGGTTTTTGCTGAAAATTTGGCCACTGCACTTGATGTTGGTTTGGCTGATTGCGTACTGCTCCCATGACTTGTTGGATGGCCTCGATTGAGAACTCGGCTACCACCAAAGCTCGCTGTTTTTCTGACTTCTTTCTCCTTGAGTTGCTTCTCAACTTTTTTGGCAAGTTTAAACACATCATGATAAGAGATAAAGGGCTATAAAGTTACCACATCATGAATCTCCTTGCGAAGGCCACGAAGATATCGTGCAATGGTTTGTTCTTCGGGCTCAACAACGCCACATTTCAACATGAGGTGATCAAGTTCTTCAGTGTAATCTGCCACAGTTTTATCACCTTGAACAAAGCCATGAAGTTGAAAAAAGGCCTCTTGCAAGTACCCTTCCGGCAGAAACTTCTTTCGTAACTCTTTCACCATCTTTTCCCATGTTCTGATTTTTTGCTTACCCTCACGGGCTCGCTTCATCTTCAACTGCTCCCACCAAATAGATGCATGCTTCTTTAATTTGATGGCAACAATCTTCACCTTCTCTTCCTCAGGGACATCTTGGTATTCAAAGACACGTTCAACCGTATTGAGCCAATCTATGAACTCATCGGGTTGTATACGCCCTTCGTACACAGGAATATCCGCTTTTAGATCAAAAGCCCGTCGAAATTGCTGGTTCCTTCGGGTGTGATTTTGATGGAGAGCCTCTTCATCACTGGACACCAAGGTGTGGTTGTCGTGGAAGGGGTTGAACTCGGCATCATCGTCACCATAAGTTTCGCCATCTGAGCCACGATAGGAATCATCGCGGTTGTTCCCAGCGGCCTCCACGCGCGCTAGACGCTCTTGGAGTTGTTGCACATGCTGCCTCAACTCGTTCAACTCAATATCTCGATCGGCTTGCTGGTTGCCTTCAGGAGGATTGACACGAGCACTACGTCGCACCATCCTTCGCCTGCTGCTCTGATACCAACTGATAGCGTTCGAGCTATGAATCGTCCAAGGACACGCACACGTTCAACTATAAAATCACAACTGGAGGATACTCTCAACTCACAGCAGGATAAAAGAGGAGATAAACTCAACTCAAGATAAACCTTTTCATAATAATTCAACAAGTGAGTTTACATTCAGAAATTAGGCTTTATATAACCATACAACTCAACTCTAGAAACTTCCTACTAATTAATAACTCCTTAACTATTTTTTGCAAATATCAAAACACAATAAAAACAACATTAACTACTACTGCTAATTCCCAAATATAATTAAAACATAGAAAGACTCAAAAGGCAAGTTCCAAGAAACTAAATGCTGGCTGGCTCCTCAGTAACCACGCTCACTTGACATGAGGTTTTGACCAAGAAGACTCTGGAATCTGGAGAAACTCAAAACATAAAAAAGATAGTCCATTTCATTATCTGATCACAGAAATTTAAATCACCTAAATCCGAGCCTTTATGAGAGAGTTATGCCCAAAATACTGGCCCAGTACGAATCTGTCCAGAGAGCTGCTGTTTCGTAAATTAATTGTAAATATGACTTGGGCCTGGTTCTTCAAGCTGAGAACTGGTCCATAACTTGCTTCCTTGATCATGATTGTTTATATATAAACCTGCCATGACTTGATCGACATCATGATAGGTCTAGAAAATAGTCACCCAATTGGAAAGAGCCTTATCGGATCAATCGGTGTGTGCTTGGCAATGCTTATATTCTGGAGAGTCTTCAGAAGAGAAATTTACCAAAGCACTCAACGGAAAATATTTGAAGAGGTATTATCCTAATGTTTGGCACTTAAATCGGCTGAGCATAGCCAATTTTTAATTCCTTTCAAGATGGGTGAGTTCTCAGAAGTGGTATTGGCTAATGGTACTGTTTACATAAATCGACTGAGGTGTAGCCGATTCCTAATATACAGAAGCTGATATGATAATATCGGTTACGGATGGCCGATATCGTTAAGATATCACCGTTGGGGAATATATATATATATATATATATATATATAAATTTCATTAATCAAGCTGATTGAATTATATTGCAAACATTTAATGTCAGGATGACATCTTGGGTTTTTCTCTGAGGCTAAAATTTTACAGGAATTTCTTAATGGTCTCGATCGCGCACAGGCAGATTTGGTCTATTTCGTTGATGGCGTGGATGTCATCCTCGTCGAATCCGGGGATGTTCTTTAAATTCTTATGCCGATGAACTACAATGCGTACACTGTCTGCTACCATGGCCTGTTGATCTTGGATTGATTGTGGTAGACTGATGAGATGGGACTCAGTGGATTTGATGTCGTCACGCACTTTATTGAGTTCCGCCACCAAATCGGCTTATCGTTCTTCAGGAGGCTAAGCTTGGTGCTGGTGCATTGAAGGTCAGCTATCATCTCATCAAGCTTCTTCTTTTCACTTTGGGCGGATAGCTGATCGTTTTGAGCCAGATTGCTTTGCTCAACGCGATCGGCTATGCATTGTCTTAATGCGATCAGCTGGGTCCTTTGAAATTCCAAGTAGGTAATAGGTGTGAGTACGTCGGTCAGCTCTTCAGGCAAAAGATGTTCAATTTCAGCAAGTCTTCCCTAGATCGGCCCGCAATCTTCCACCAGCGAGTCAATCGGAATTTTCAGCCGATGCATGATATCTGACAATTGCTCGCGTGCATCGACTAGTAGAGATGGTTCAATTGCTGTACTGGTGGCTGAATCTTCCTCTGTATCCAAGTATCTGCCGATGTCGAAGGAAAATAGGTAGGCTAATAACTCCACATTAACATCGGTAAATATGAGGATCATGAGCCAAGAAAAAATAACATGTAGAATGGATGTACCTGGGATACAACGGGAGTAGCTTGAATGATTATGCGGGTATCATCTTGATGTGAGGCGATTTGAGGTTCAGATGCTATGACTTCTGAGAGGACCATCGGCTCAGTCCTGGTAATAGTGTCCAGTGGTTGGATTTTAGGAGCCGGTGGTTCAGGCTGCAAAGTAAAGGTGTCAAGATAAAGGCAAAGGTAATGGAGAAGAATTGATGTTGACACATACCAATGGAGATACAGAACTCAAGATTGTCACAGGAGAAGGGCTTCGCGAAGCTAATGTGATGATGGCGACATCGACGCTGGGTTTTTGCTTTTTAGAAACCGTCCGAGTAGCTGGTTTCTTGCGCTTCAGCCCTGATGTTCGCGACACTCAGAGAAGAGCCGATGGAGGCGGAGCATCTTGTCCAAGGATGGATCTGGCCGATTGAGGTTGATAAACAATCGGCCAACCACTTACGCTGGTTGTAGGTGCATCTTTGTCTCCAACCTATGGAATCATGGAAATCAAGACGCAATAGAAATTCAATATGATGAAGAAAAGATAGTATGAGGAGAAAGATTATCTCTTCATCGGATTCCATATAGTCGGGGTTGAGGCACAGGCAATAATTTTCAGCAGATAGACTGAATAGGTGCCTTCCCCATTCCGACCACCATCAAGCAAAAAGTTTGGTGTTGGATATGCAGGGCTCGAAGGTGGAGATGGTCCCTAAGGACAAGGATGTTGCAATCATCCTAATCCGATCATACTCCAAGCCGTTGTTTACTTCTTCTCGGGCTTGGAGTTTGCCGATGAAGAATAAGCCGATGGGAAGTTGGCCGAAGCCTAACTGACAAGCACCGGCCGAAGGATGGTAGAACTCGTATGATGGGTATTGGGATTGGCCCAATGAAAATCCAGTCGGCAGAAGAATGAGAGTTATGGATGATAAGAAGATTGTCTTCGATTCTTCATCGGCTAATGCACTCATTGGGTGAAATCTGAAAGGCATTTCAAAAGATGAATCATCCTCGTACGCAAACTAGATAGTGACTTCTTTAGTAAAGCCATATTAAAAGCATTTAAACCACTCGCTGAGTCCAAGAGGGGTCATTTTGCTTTCAGGAAGAGCCGATGCGGCTTCACCCAGAGAAGTACATCGGCGCCGGCTGGCCTCATCTTCTTTCAGGTAATCAGTCAGATATGTCAAAGAAGGGAAAGGGATCCTAGCGATAACTCTGGAGGTGTAGATGTTCAACTAGAGTTGTATGAACCACCAGGGACCACCAATATGACTGACTGGTTGGCCTGCTGATAACTTGTTCGCCACCTGATAAAGGTGGTTGATAGATGGCTCCAAGAAAATATTGCCCCAATGGAATACGGCGTTGATTGGCTAAGAGCTCCGCTAGGCACTGCATGTTAGTGGTTGGACCAAGAGTTGAACCACCAAAGACAAACCATTCCAACCAAAGATTCAAGAATGCTACATGTTTCCGCTCATCGACTTGGCCGGATGTGTTTTTGTGTAAGGAGATGTATTTAGTCCAACCTCTGACATTTTTGGTGTTCAGCCGATGAATGGGTTTGAATCTGAGGATGAACGGATTTACGTTGTGGGTGGTGTTAAGGCAGGTCAACATGGTGACATCCATTAGGGTGGGGGTTATTGGTCCATGCCTAAACATGAATGCATTCAGAATATCCGACTAGAAATAAGAAGCCAATGCGAGTAAAGGTTAATTTTTTCCATATCGGCTAAAGAGACGTTGATGCAGTGGTCTATTTCCAAGTCTTCCTAGAAAGACTTTTTGGAGGTAGAAATCCTAAGATACTAGTTTCTCCATCTCGGGAGTTTACCAGGGCAAGATCTGAAACTGTTGGTCCGATCGGTGATGGCCATGGATGAGTGTTTATACGAGATCCTTTCTTTTTCGGAGTTTATAAAATCAGTTGGATCTTCATTACCCATAGGGCCAAGGTAAAAGTGACCGAGGCGATCAGAAACTGGGATAGCAATCTGACTCTTGATATCCTATAGTAAATAAGAAACTGACTACCAATGAGAAGACGGGATGGGGAAGATTTGTTTGAAATATAGGATGGAAGAACAGATGATAGTTACCTCAAGGACTGCGTGTGTCGAAGCCATCGCGCGGAGGAAGAAGGGGAGAAGTTCAGCGGCCGATGAAGTGATATGTGGAAGTTCGCCTTCAGTCGTCGGAGCACGTCGAGGTTGGGGGTTCTGATAGGGAGGAAGTATGTGGAAGAAGGATGAGGCGATGGGATATTTTATAGAGGCGGAGTAACCTAGGCAGTAATCTAGACCGATTAATTATCATTTGCGGGTTTTAACGGGTCATCCTGGTTTGCGGAGACTCCCAACGGCTCGAAATTTCATCGTTTGTTGGCAAACTCTGAAATTAGGGGGCATGTGTTAACACCGGAATTTGATTCAGCCTGTAAACAGGATTGGCAGATGGAAATACTGATTGGCTCGTGGAACAAAGCCAATCGGCACTGTAGAGAAGCCGATGAGGCTAGTGGAAGATTGAATCGATTTGAGGACAGAGAACTATCCGGATAGAGTCAGGTTCAAGGAGGAGTTTTAACGACAGGACCTAGACAAGCCCAGGGAGAGGTTGGAAAAGGATCGGCTTGAGTGAAAAGAGGTCCAATTGTTACAGGGAAGAAGCTGATCGGATTAAAGTAATAGAAGACTCGGTCCCGAAATAGGAGATTATGCAGATAAGACCGAGTTTATGGAGGAGTCGTGAAACCCACGGTAGGGTATTTTATCTTTTGTAAATCTTATCTTATATAGGAAGATTTAGTTAGTTAGTTAACTTCTTTAGACATATTTTCCTTTATTTTTGTTAGGAAATAACGTCCGATGGTTGAAAATGCATCAGACTTTGTAAACCTAGGGTATAAATATCGACCCCTGGAGACATGTAAAGAGATCTCTCGATCATACAATCTCGACGCATCACCACCCTAGTTCATCTAGGTTTCTACCGGCGAGATTTGACTCTCAACACGGGGCTCCATCGGTTAGGTCCGATCTTCGAGGTTTGGTGTTAATGGTGCTGTCACGGCGGGCAACGGGTCTCGTGCTGTCATATCCGGAGCGGTATCGGCTTTGCAGCCCGTGCCGTTAATACGATTCTTTGCAATTCCACATGTGTTTTCATCAGTTTTCTAGCTGATGGACGACCGTTACCGCTTTCGTCGATTATCCAGAGGGTTCCCATGCACTTTGTTATCCTTTGAATACACCCTGGTTTCTTCATCGGCCCTGCGGTTGATCCCTGGTCAACACCTGTCCACGTCTTCATCGGCTCTCCAGCCGATTGAAGAGATTTCTGATTTCTATTGGCAAATAGCCGATAGCGAAGGGCCTTCCGGACGCGGCCGATAACTAATCCGATTCTATCGTTCGATGGATCTGTTCGTCTCATCTCCTTGTCAATTATACGGTTAAATTGACTGGCACGCTTGCATTCGTACCGTCATACCGGAGCCGATCGAGCCACGGAGAGAAATCGATCGGCCTACACTAAAGCTAAGCAGACCTTTTAAACGTCGGTGTGTTTGCGCTGGACGCGCGAGATCCGGCACGAACTGGGAGGCTAAGAGGTGGGAGGTCCTGGCCGATCTCTGGGCGGAGCTGATTCTCTTCGTCACTCCGGTGGACAATGCTAAGGCTCGTTACACACCTTTTGGGCTCTGCTTACACACGCTGGCATCGTAGACCGGCCTTCTCACACCCCACAGTCCACAGCTACAGCCCGTGTAAATTAAAATGGAGCGATATATATCCTGGCCATCTCTACCGTGAACCCGTGCGAGTGTATTCGTAGAGATTTTTCCGCTTTCAACTGTATACATGTTTGGTTTGATGTTGTGATCACTGAAGATAGCCCACTAAAGATCAACTTGATGTATACCCGTCTTGAACTCTCCACTTAGTACCTTGCTAGTTTAATTTCAAATTTTGAAATTCATAATTAGCAATTTGTAATTGATGATGGCTCTTCTTGTAATCTAAGTCATTATAATTTGGTCCCACCTGACAGGTAACCGGATTTATTCACTATTTCCGTGATTAACATGGGCATTTCCTTGGAGTGCTCAGCTAGTATAGGTAATGGTGTCATGAATTTCTCTCTGTGGACTATAAGACACATGCTGATTCTAAATATATGCCTTCTGTATCTGAATTGGTTCAGGGAAACAGAAAATTTTTGTTGCTTACATTTGCTTTATCTTTTTTTTAGTGCTGATATCAATTGCCTACTTTTGTCTTGCTGGTCATCAAATGAGCTCCACTGAAAAAGATTCCATGCTTAGCACCCCTCAAGTTTTCTAGCCCAGTATCTATACTTCCATATTATTGACTACGAAGAAGATCTCATAGTTGATCCACCTTATTAAGAAATTACATTGGAATATTGGATCGTTCAATTTATTTGCAAGTTAAAATAGCCGCCCGATGTTTAATTAAGCGCTCCTTCTTACGTCTAGGATACAACAAATCGTAGCCATTATTGGTTATTCATATACTTTTCCAATTAAAATATTCACTTCTTTTAGTGAATACTTCCTCCGGTTACATATTTGACTTTTTTAAAATCAAACTTAAGTCTGATCATGTTTATATAAAAACGCTCATTTACAACATGTAGATATTGCTATATTTTCTATAAATTTGGTTAAAAGTTTGACTTAAAAAAATTAAAACTTGGAGTATATTACAATAAAAAAGGAAAATGCCAACACTATTAATTTATAAATATAATCATGCAGGCAATAAATTTGGCAGTTTAGCCTCTTCTTTGTGGACCTGCACTAGCGTTTTGTTGTGCGAAACCATAACTAAATAAAAAAAAATCAAACATCCGGGAATAAAAATTCCATGGAAACGCCCATTCCGGATAGTTAGTCCGGGTGAGCATCGGCCACGCGACATTTGCGGACGACCTCTCTCGATGACGCGTGGCCCGGTGTCCTGGGTGAGTGGTCGGTGGGAGTGGGATCGGCCGCGACGTCATGGCGAGCGCGACGGGGTGGGGCTCTTGTTGTCGCCAGAGCCATCACCAGTGAGCACCGGCTTGGATGGCGACTGGGACATGGTGACGGCTTACCTTCGCTCTGATACCAATTGACAGAGAACCGCCGGCGAGAGAGCGCCGATGAGCCGGAGTCGATGACGAACGGCGGCGAGCCGAAGACACTGAACTCACGCAAACACAAGGGGAACACGGGCACTTTGGTGCTACAAAGCGCAGCGTTTTCTGTTGATTGAACTCCAATTAAAAGAAAACTACATGCAGAATTACATGGCCAAGAATGGCCGAGAGAGATGCGGCACGTTCGTGCTTGGTCACTGCCATCCCATTGGCCTGGGACGTGCCGCATGAGATGCCCAGCATGCTCACCATGCGCGCTGACCGCGCACAGCCACAGTCAGCTAGCCTAATCTAGCTCCTATCTAAACATAGCTATACTTAGTGCTCAGCAATTATTCAAACATTTATTTGGAATTTTAAAGCAACTTTTCTATACAACTTTTTTAAAAAATATAATTAATTACGAGCTAATGGCTTATGTAAATTGATTCAGCCTAAACCGGTGCTTGAGAACTCGCCCTTAGAAGGATAATAAATTCCTTGTGCAGCCCAAGTTCTTAACCTTTGGATCCTGCGTTTGAAAGATAACTCTGACTGGTGTGCAATTGCTGGTTGCAAAATGAGCACATTACATCTGAAAACATGAAAACTACTTTTAGTACTACAATAATGTAATGAGATATGGGATTGCAGTGAGATTGCTTCAGATAGGTGATAATTACAGATAGATGCATATATATTCAGAAAAAGCGGGTGGAATCATTGACACATATTGGTAGTTTTTAGATTAATTTGTCAGATATTTGTGCTGGAGATAAAGCAGGCCTTCCATACAGGATGATTTGACGAGGATCTTGCTACTAACCTGGCTCATTAGTTTACAAGATTGTCATTTTTTGTGTACTAATACAAGTTATAGGTGGCATGTTGTGATTTTACTTCTACAAATGTATATTATTTGAATTCTAAATTTGGAACAGTTGCTCTGTCTGACAGGTTCTTTTATTAGCTAATTTTTAAGTTCTTAGCAACTGGTTCATTGAAAAGATCAACGGTAGTTTTGCAGTGCCAAATTAAAGAGATGAATCAATATTGTCCTTCCTCTAGACTAAAACACTGCTATTTAGTTCCTTGCAACTAACTGGTCTACATTAACTTGCTGTTAGCCATAGAAAAGCGTTAAAACTTTGCTTGGAGCAGGGTTGTGAACATTGTCAGATTTAAATCTAAATTCTTTATTGTCCATTTCAGATATCAATAACTTGACATGTGAAGGCTATATTCAAATGAACTCATTAATGTTGATCAAGGCCTAGACTTTTACTTTGTGTTGAAACCACTTTAATAGCTCTCAACATTTTGTTTTGCCTCTCTTCAGCAGAGGTGAAGCAAGACATCCAATGTGGAATAGAGAAGTTACATACTGTGCTAAAATCCAAATCTAAGCCTGTGGTCGCTGCAGGTAATTTTTTATCTTTACACTGAATCAATCTGATCATTGTCGTTGACCTTGCAAAATATATGAGCAGCAAGTTATCATGCTCATACTATCTAGGTAGATTATGGTTCCATGAGACATTAGCACTACAATGCTTCCGTTTGCTAATCTAGCTTGAGGCATGGACATAGTCACGGCAGAATCGGATGGAAATTGGTTTGAAACCAAATCATGAAATGCATTCGATCGTTGACATATATTTATGCAATGTATGTATAATTTTGACCTATTCTATTTCGGTCTCTTCGATGTTTTTTTTCTTATTTTATATATTGATAATCTAATGTTTTTTAGTCATTTGTGATTGATAAAATTGGCTTCTTAGGGTGGAAACTACAAGTTCAACTAACATGTATGCTCTAAGGTAATACATTTTTATTGGACTAGATAGTAAAATTGTCTATGGTCTAAAGATCCTAAATAATCATGGACATGATTTTTAAACCATTAAACAGTGTGATTTTTTAAAAAGCTTTCTATATAAGTTTCTTAAAAATTTAAATAAATCTATTTAAAAAAATTATAATAGTAAATAGTTAATTAAACTAAGTGTTTCTCCTGTAATCCAAGCGGTTAATTCAGTAAAAAACTGAATCGAACGGAACCTTAACTGCATGGCTGACCGGCTGAACGGCAGGGCGGGGACTGGGTATTGGTAAGCTAGCAGGCAGAGGATGGACTAATCTAGAAGAGAAAGAAAAGATAGACTGATGTGGTCAAATGATCAACAGTTCAAGGGATGGAATTGAAACAGCAATATGCCAGACCCCCCCCCCCACATATATATATATATATATATACGCGGTCAAATTCAAGGGGTGTATCGGGAGAATAATAGTAGTTCCATAATAGACTCAAAACAAACCTGAGTTGAGAGCTAACCCGAAAATTATTTGGGTAAAAATATGTTTTTACTAGTATATTGATATTAAGTTCCTCCTCGGTATTTGCATTTTCAAATAACTCTAGTGTGGAATATTAAAAAAGACAAATTAATCTTGAGCGGTATATATCTAAACCAAAATCATGTACCTAAATTTAATTTCTCTTAGAAATTAAAACATATCGTAACTCACTACTACAGCTTGAAATGGACCCACAGTCTAAGTACCCCAACATCTTTAGAATAACTGGAGAATGGGGGTATTTCACATCTTTAACTGGAAACTTGTCTTTCTACAGATCAAACAGCTCCCAACTTTTATAAAGAGCACCCGGCCTGATAACATCTAAAATTGAGTTCAGACCTTACATCTTCGGTACCATATATACTTCTAGTTGTGTCACATGATTTTGCTTGTTACTGCCTAATTTGCTGAATTCAATACATGTATTGTAATGGATCTAGCAATATTCTACAAAATTCATGTCTCCCTAATTTGCTAAATTCAATACATATATTGTAATGGATCTAGCGATACCCTACAAAATTCACGCGTAAGATTTTCTTTACATGTTGATGCGCAAAATGAAACAATGTTTAGTTGCACACAAGGTTTTAAGATGATTTATAGTTTGATACAATGATAACATTCTTATGTAAAATTAAGGGCAGTGTTTTGGGATGTTTCATCTGGGAGAAGAGCTTCATCTGGTCTTGTCCCAGGGCCTTCACTTGCTTCATCTGGTCTTGTTCCAGGGTTTCCACTTGTCCATTACTCTGTTCTTATCTTCACAAAATAGTCTCTCCTTTCCTCGCGAGTTAGCTAAATGTTATCGTTCGTTTTTGAGTGTTAGAAGAAGATTTTCCTGGCACGTAAATAGAACAATGGATTAGCGCTTAATTAATTAAGTATTGGCAAAAAAATCTTTAAAAATAAATTAATATAATTTTTAAAATAACTTTCCTATAGAAACTTTAAAAAATATATAGTTTAGCAGTTAAAAAATGTACGTATGAGAAACGAAAGAATAGAGGTTAGAACGAGGGGAAACGAAGGCAGCCTAAACACGCCTGAAAATGACCTATCTGAGCTTTCCTCCTGTGGTTTTCAATGAAGCAAGAAAGTCATAAGCAGCCGTGCAGGACTGCTGACCAAATTATCTTTGACTTCACTGAATTTCGGAGTCAAACATAGCAGATTCATTACAGTTTCGTGTTTACACGACCAAGACAGATCTTCACTAGTAACCTGAATTTTTATCCTCTTCAAAAGAATTAAGCTTAACAGGATAATGTTGTTCCAAATATTGTCACAGAGGGAAGTCCAAAATTTCTCATGAATGGTTTTCTTACCATAGTACATGTATGTTTTTCCAAGGACGTGTCAGTCAGTAATTGTTAGGAACTCTTTATATGGCCAACTGAATTTTCGGAAAAGAAAGCATTGTGTTCTTCGAAGTTACAATACTACGGTATAATGAGAATAGTAGATAAGCACACATGATATTATTTACCTACATAAATATCAAGGGATGGATGAATAAACACATCTTTTTTACCACATATGTTACATCTATTAATGCCAAATCCATCATTCCACCTCTACAACACGCACTACAAATAGATAATTAATGGACACATAAGTTGAAATGTTGCCCGAGTTAATGAATTGATTGCAAATCAAAGAACTAAGGTCTACTGTATACACAGTTCACAACAACCTTCAACCACGTACGCCCAGCTTTTCTCCCTGAACCAAGCCTGGATAGCACGTGCATCTTTACTTCGATTCACGTGGCGTTGAATTCTCTACAAGGTCTAAACCAAACTAATAATCAATTTTGGTACCATTTTCTCCAAAAGTTTCTACATCAACGCCTCTTTAATTGTCAGGTACACCAGTCCTGTTCAGAACTCGAGATATTTTTCCTTAGATTACATTAATTGGAGTTGGACGCCGCCACCAGTGCTGAAGTCTGAAACTCTGAATTAATCTACCAGGAGATGAACAGACACAAGACCTGGCACACCAAGAATAGTTCAACTGGGAAGCTGCGCAGCAAGATTGCAACCTTCAGCTCATGTTCATATAAACCATTCTGGTAGGTACAAGCTCAAGAGAATACTTTGTCCATTAACACTAGAGAAGCTAGCTAGTGATCACAGAATTCAGATAAGCAGCATATGGTTAAGCCAGTTTGCGTAGTCTTGTGGCTACAGTATAGCCTCCTCTATGGCCTTCACCTTGTTGCCGGTGCCAGCGACGGCAGCAACCAGTTCGCCTACTCTGGCTTTGCCGGTGTGAAGGACCTTGCTCTCGACGGCACAGCCATGGTCACGCCGGATGGCTTACTTGAGCTGACCAACGGCACGCCGCAGGTCAAAGGCCATGCGTTCCACCCAACGCCGCTGCGCTTCGGGGAGTCGTCATCGCCAGGAGGGGAGAAGAAGAAGACAGTGCGGTCTTTCTCGGCATCCTTTGTGTTTGGCATCGTCACTGCCTCCCCCGGCATTGGTGGCCATGGCCTCGCCCTCGTCATCTCCCCAACCAAAGACCTCTCCTTCGGGCTTGCCAGCACATACTTGGGCTTCCTCAACAGATCCAGCAATGGTGATGGTAGAAATCACATCTTCGCCGTGGAGCTCGACACCATCCAGAGCCCCGAATTCTCTGACTTCAACAACAACCATGTCGGCATCGACATCAATAGCCTCGTGTCTTCAAATGCCTCTGATGCTGGTTACTACGACGACAATACTGGCGAATTCAAGAGTCTTACCCTAGTTAGCGGGAAAGCCATGCAAGTGTGGGTGGACTACGACGACGAAACTACACAAATCGACGTGAAGCTTGCTCCCGTAGGAATCAAGAAACCAGTAAAGCCATTGGTATCTACAAGATTCAGTCTCTCATCGGTGATCACCGACGAAGCATATGTTGGCTTCTCAGCATCGGTAGGCACAATGACCTCACAACACTACGTGCTTGGCTGGAGCTTTGGTGTGAGCACACAAGCTCCGACCATCGACATGGTTAAGCTTCCCAAGTTACCTGCTAGAAGAAGCAACAAGTCTTATCCGTCCAAGATCATTGTGATAGCTCTACCATTAGTCTTAGTGGTGCTTGTGATTGCTGTTGCTGCTGTTGTTTTTCTACTGGTCAGACGAAAATTTCAGAGATATATTGAATTGCGCGAAGATTGGGAGCTTGAGTTCGGAGCACATAGACTTTCATACAAGGAATTGCTTCAGGCAACAGAAGGGTTCAAGAACAAGAACTTGCTTGGAATTGGAGGGTTTGGGAGGGTGTACAAAGGAGTGCTTCCTACTTCTAGTTTAGAGGTCGCAGTGAAGAGGGTATCACATGAATCGAGTCAAGGGATAAAGGAGTTTGTTGCTGAGGTTGCAAGCATTGGTCGCCTCCGGCATCGCAACCTCGTACAACTACTTGGTTACTGTCGGCTCAAAGATGAACTTCTTTTGGTCTATGACTATATGCCAAATGGTAGTCTCGATAAATATCTGTACAACCATAATGAGCCTACTCTAAACTGGGCTCAAAGGTTTCAGATTATCAAGGGTATTGCATCTGGGTTGCTTTATCTTCACGAGGAGTGGGAGCAAATTGTTATCCATCGGGACATCAAACCAAGCAATGTGCTCCTTGACAACGACATGAATGGACGACTAGGTGACTTTGGACTTGCAAGGCTCTACAACCGTGACACCGAGCTGCAAACCACGGTTGTCGCAGGTACCTTTGGTTACATGGCCCCTGAATTAGCACTAACCGGCAAGGCATCCCCTCCCACCGATGTATTTGCCTTTGGTGCTTTTCTTCTTGAGGTCACTTGTGGACGAAGGCCTGTCGAACAGGACATTGAAGGCCATCGACTGATGTTGAAAGATTGGGTTTTTGAGCATTGCAACAAGGAACAGATCCTTGCTGTTACTGACCCAAGACTTAACGGCCAATTCAACATCAGTGAAGCAAGTTTAGTGTTGAAGTTAGGGCTCTTATGCTCACACCCGCTGTCTAATGTGAGACCAACCATGCGACAAATTGTGCAGTACCTCAATGGGGACATGCCCCTCCCGGAGATGTCACCGATGTGCTTTACTTTCAGCATGTCGGCATTGATGCAAAACCAAGTGTTCAACTCGTCGACGAAGAGCTTAGGCACAATTAGTAATCTTTCGATTGGGAGATGACAGTGCATGATACATTTTTTTTTCATATATAGAATCTGTTTCTTTTTACCACATTAGATCAGTGGTTCTTGTAGTTATTTTAGCTGAAGTACACTCTCTCCGGCCTTGAGAGACTATTAATGGGCCTATGCAAGACAGTCTCTCGACAAGCAGTTTGCTTCTTCTTTTTTTGACATAATTTATTAATTGCTTGTATATATGTGCTGGTAATTAGATAAGGCACGTAAACTGCCTGGGCTTCCACATTGAGAACCACCGTGTATAAATATGATCGTCATGAAATCTGGAGTTAGTGAAGTTTAATTTTTTTTGTTTGTTCTTAATTGAGTGAACTAATCTATAGGATATGCCTGCTGGAAGTCAGGTCTACAGGTATGGAAGATATTTGCAACATCGTGCTGCACCAACTATGACAAGACTTTTGACCATAGCTTGATACCTACTAGTTGCCTAAGTAGTACGCAGTGATGTGTTTTGACAATCTCATATGTCCATGCTCTGTGACCCTCGAGCCCCTGAAGTCGCCGCCTCCACGGCAGCTGCAAACTCTCAGATCAGGTGCGTGGAGGGAATCCAGCAAATTCAGTTAACCGCCAATTAGTCCAAGCTCTGAGGAAAGGCTCAAGCAACTGGAATACAAAATATATTTTGTGGGCTCCCTATAACTGTAAGACTGATTGTAACCGTCAAATATATATAGTAGCGTGCGTACGTATTGTATATACTTTAGGATAACATCCTAGAAGTAAAAAATGGCGCGGTAATTAGTAAGGCTAGTAAACAAAAATACGGTGTGCCATCGCCTTGTGATCCATCTATTACAATTTGTTTACCATTAATCTAAAGGGTGGACAGGTGGAGGATGGGGGAAAAAAATGAGTTGTAACCGAGAGTCGTGCCGCAGAGAATAACGACAGTAAAGCAAAAAACAACGTCGCCTAAACACAATGAGATTATATCATTTATATTATAATAAATACTGAATAGACCCACCAACTACAATTAGTCAGCATTCAAATATGCTTAGATTGATTACCTGTTCCGCTTGTCCGGCAATATCAATTGAACCTACCCAATTGTACATCCATCTCTTCTACTTGCTCAGCAGCCTCTTCCACTGCCTTAACCCCGGTACCACAAGTAGCTGGGTTCGTGCCCCTGGACCTCCGGTTTAAGATGGCTGCTCAAATGTGACAAACAAAGCCATGAATCTCAGTCATTCAATCGGTTCTGTACCTAGGGTAAATCGAAATTGAAAATTTGCAATTGTGCTCTAATATAATACCGAATGCTTATCTATTTGCGAGTCCGGCGCCACCATCTCTGTCAATTTTTCAGCAGTCACAGTTCAAATCGGGAATCTATTTACACTAAAATTTGATAAGCCACATAAACATGATTGAAGAGATGATTGGGTTATGAAAAGAGTCCGATTGATACAATGATAAAACTGATTGGATAGATTAATAATAGATTCGGTTAAGTAAAAACAAAAAGTTTTTAGATAGCACCGAGTCTAAGTAGGATGTGGAAACTAAGGTAACATATTTTTATCTCTATATAATATATTTTATAAGATAGATAAGTTTAATTAGTTTTATTATTTTTTTAGAGATAGTTTATGGTTTAGAAAATAACATCCGAAGATTATTTGTATTTATGTTGAATTTTTGTAACTCTAGGGTATAAATATAGTCCATCTGAAATATCCATCACAGATCAATTCAATCTCAGCATTTTATCACCCTAGTTTATCTAGGTTTTTACCAATATATTTTAGCTCTCGATACGGGGCTGTATTGGTTAAGTCTGATCTTCGACGAAGGGGTAAGTCTTATCACTACCTTAGTATATTCACTTTGCCTTAGGATGCATCAGTTAGCTCTGATTTCTTAGTCCGATCCAGTGTGTCACATCACATTCTTCGGAGGATCAGATCTCACTCCTTACTATTCATTGCATATTCTATTCAGAGCGTCATCGGCTCTACAGCCGATAGATCATTTATCTTATTCCTTGTTACCACATATGCCTTTATCAGCTTTCCAACCGATGAATAAGCGCTATAATCTCTATCGACAATCAGCTGATAGAAGGATTACACATGCTGCTCATCGACCACTATATTCTAATGAGTTATGGGCTTTATAGTCGATAAATCATTTATCTTATTCCTCGTAATCCGTTTATGCCTTCATTGGCTTTTCATCTGATGAGAGAGTGCTATAGCTTTTATCGACAACCAACTGATATCAAGAGTCCGTATAGTGCCTATTGATTACTTTATTTTGGAGTGCCATCAGCTCTATAGCTGATAGAGCTGATGTGTTTTTCACTTCATCGCCATCTGCCTATGCCTTCATTGGTTTTCCAGACGATCGACGAGTGCATCAGCCCTATTAATAACCAGCCAATAGCAGGAGTACATTAGACACAGTCGATGATTATCTTAACTCTATCAGCAACTAGCCGATAGCAAGAGTTTGTATCGGCCCATTGCATCGATTCACTTACTTATTAATTAAATGGTTAAATTGACTGACCTGCAACTCCAGCAACCTGGACAAAATGACCTCAAATCCGAAGTATCTGCACTAGAGCGAAGCAGATCTCCCATGCCTCGGTGTATCCGCGTGCGCCTCCATCAACTCATGCTCGCTCGCCCTCTAAGCGTGCACTCTCCTCCCAGTTCGATCTACCCTATGCACACGCAAACATATCTTTTGGCACACCCGGTGGGACTATCGGGAGTACACTCCAACTAGCCAAAGGACCTGCACAAAAGGCAAGCAGATCTCCAAGGTCTCAGCTTGTTTAGGCACGATCGCATTAAACATCCATCGGCAAACATAGAGGATCGATTCGGCTTGAACATATTTTTGGCATGCCCAATGGGATAAAAGAATTCATTCGTTAGACAGTTGGACCATTCGTCGACTGAAGATTTCACTCATCAACTGACGGGAAGATACAATCACTTGATTAGAAGTTAGAATTTCATTCATAGATTAGAGGGATATTGTTTTAATTAATATGTGTGAAGAAGATGTTGATATCAAGATACGCTCGTCTGATGCATAAGCCAATGAAGATATTATTATTTTGGTTGCATTGAAATACTTGACAGATACATAGAGGCAGTAGGTGGAGCAATCTGTGAAAGATTTTGAGAAGTTGTGCTTACAATCTTTTATCATGACGCAAGAAGCATTGATCCAGAAGAATTCACTTCTAAGACCAACTCTGATTGATAAAACAACTCAACCTGCAGTTTCAAGTCCACAGAAATCCACCCAAGAACTAGTTGATAAAGCTATATGTCACATGCTAAATGATCAATCTGAATGGTTAATAAGTATGCTTTAAGACTTGATAAGGAAAATAGTGGATGGATTATATACTCAAGAGCCACTAGTTCATACATTGACATATATTGGTCCACAGATGTTGATGTTCAATTGGTTTGATGGCTATATTCAGCTTAGGGGGCAACACGATGAAGACGATAAGTGGACTGCCAAAATATTCAAAGTGATGAAGGAACAGTTTGACTTGAAATTAAACTGAGAGAATTTCATGTATCTGCCTCTATATCTTAAGTGGTTTGATAGAGAATCGTTACCACACTGATACAAGATACCAGACTTCTTCAAGTTCTCAGGACAAGACAACATGTTAATTGTTGAACATGTCTGTTGATTCTTGGCTCACTGTGGGTAAGCATTAGCAGAAGAAGCTCTAAAAGTTAGATTGTTTCTTTTGTCACTATCCGAATTGGCTTTTAATTGGCTTTCATAATTGCCACCAAGTTTAATTAGAGGATGGGCCAATCTAGAAGAACAATTTCACAAACACTTCTTTGCGGGGATTCACGAGATGTGGCTTATGAATTTGATATCAGTGAAGCAGAGGAAGGAGGAATCGGTTTTGGAATATATTTAAAGATTTCATAGTGTATGAAGCCGATGCTACAGCTTGGACTTAAGCGATGAACAACTGGTAGAGCTGGCCTTCTAAGTATTATCGAGTCGTTTCAGAAGGAAAATTTTCTCCCAAGAGTTTAACAGGTTAGCACAATCGATACAGACAGTATCGGCTCATGAAATCTGATTACAAGAAAAGGAGAAAATTTTGGAGTCTTGAAAGTCTAAGGAAGATAATTTCGAAGCATCAGTCCTCATACTTTAAAATTGAGGGACATGTGTTTGTACCAAAATTTAGTAAGCCCCGCAGACATGATTGGAGAGACGATCGGGTTATAGAAAGAGTTGGATTGATATAGTAAGGAAGCCGATTGGATGGATTGAGAATAGATTCGGTCCAGTTAAAAATGAAAAGTTATCTCAATGGGACCTAGCCTGAGAAGTAGCCATAGAAACTATGACATGTATTTTATTTATATAAAATATATCTTATAAGATAGGCAAGTTTAATTAGTGTTGTTAACTTCTTATAGATAATTTCCTTTTATGTTTAGAAAATAACGTTCAGAGGTTGTTTGTAATCACGTTGGACTTTTGTATCTTTAGGGTATAAATATAGACCTCTAGAATCTTGTAAATCATCCATCACAGATCAATTCAATCTCGACGTATCGCTACCCTAGTTTATCTAGGTTTTACTGACGGGTTCTAGCTTTTGACGTGGGGCTGCATTGGTTAAGTCTAATCTCCAACGAAGAGGTAAGTTCTGCCACTTTCTTAGTATATCCGTTCTATTTAAGGTTTTATCGGTTAGGTCTAATTTATTAGTCTAATCGAGTGTGTCACATCATGTTGGCGTGGTTCTATTAGCTTATCGAGCTCCCTCTACTGCCATCGGTCTCGTACTGCATCGGTTAGGTCCAATGTACTAGACCACTGATAGTAGATTGAGATGTATGTTGATAGGTTTTTATGCGAACATTTATCATAGCGGCCAGCCAATGAGTTATTGATACAATGAGCCACACGTCTAGTGTATTAACTTCTCAGCAGATATACATATCTTCAGACAATTCCTTTTATTGGCTCAGTTAGCCGATTCGTTCGCCCATTCGTTTTGTCTGCGCGTCCAATCTAGCCTCTTGTATCTTTAGAGAATTGGGTCTCGCTCCTTACTATTTATTACATATTCTATTTAGAGCGTCAATGAGTCATTTATCTTATTCCTTGCTATATACGTATACATTTATCAGCTTTCCAGCCGATAAATGAGCACTATAGGCTCTATCAGCAACTAGTTGATAGAAGGATTACATATACTGTTTACGACCACTGTATTCCAGCGAGCTATTGGCTGTGCAGCTAATGGATCCTTTATCTTATTTCTTGTTATCCGTTTATGTCTTCATCGTTGGCTTTCTAGTCAATAAGAGAGTATTACAGCTTCTATCGATAAGAAAGTCCACGTAGTGCCTATCGATTACTTTATTTCGAAGCACCATCTACTCTACAGCCGATGTGTTTTTCCTTTCGTCGTCATCTGTCTACACTTTTATCGGATTTTCAGCCGATGAATGAGTGTTTTAGCCCTAATCAGCAACCGGCCGATAATAGGAGTATATCAAACACAACCGATGATTATCTCAACTCTATCGATAACCAGCCGATAGCAGGAGTTTGTATCAGTCTATCAAGTGACTAACTCATTGATTTATCTCCTTATCAATTATAGAATCAAATTGACTGGTACGTCCGTAACTCAAGCAACCTCGATGAAGAGACTTCGAAACCGAAGGTCATGCACTAGAGCGAATCAGATCTTTCAGGCCTCGACGTGTCCGCACATGCCTCTATTAGACCTCCATCGACTCACGTTCGCTCACTCTCTCGACGCGCACTCTTCACCCGATTCGATCCGCCCCACACAAATATATCTTTTGATATGTCCGGTGGAAACCATCGGAAGTGCACTCTAACGAGCCAAAAGATCTATACTAGAGCCAAACAAATATATCAGACCTCGACATATTTGAACATGATCGCTTAAGACCTCTATCGACGAATACAAAGATCGATTTGGCTTCAACATAATCGCACAGCTCCCTTGCTCAGCTCCTCGATAGGCTCTCTCGCCTCCAGCTCAATGCGACACAGCCACGCAGGCACTGACGCATGACGCCTGGCTGCCTCCACGTGCCAACCGGCGGCGCCTGCCCTCCTAGCAGCAGCCAGCCTCCACCGCCGTCCGGCATGGCGTGGCCGCCGTGGCGCCTCCGCTCCACACGGCTACGGCTCAGCGTCAGCTCGGGTGCCCAGTTCTCACGCAACTTTCAACAAGTTAACAACACGTATATACACCAGCTAATATACAGTAAGGAACGGATCGATGAAGTAGTATTTCCGTAGACTTAGCTAGTCATAAATCCAGAACACGCTCTATATACGCTGGGGCTAATTACACTGCGATGCAAGCTAGGTAAGCTAGCCAGAGGAGGAAGAGTACAACAATCTTGCGTAATCTCCCATCCAAGCTAGCGCTCGTAGGCTCTCATGCGTGCATGTCTTGCTTATTCCTTCCTACTATACTCACCAGACTCAGTCCAGCTAGCTCTCTGATTGATAGACTAGCAATAGCAGGTGTGCTTTTGCACTTTAATTTCGCTAGATCAGTTTGTACGTACGTCCGCCAGCATGTGATCAGATCCTTGCATAAAATAGGGTGCGGCAAAATTGCGGATAATTTCCCTCCTTAAATAGGGCACCGTATATAATTTCACGGTTACTCGTTAAATAGAGTGCCATGTAAACAAATTTGATGATATGGTAAACATATTTATAAAGAGAGAGAATGAATGAGTTTTATCTTAAATAAAACTAGGTATACACTATGCTAATTAAAACTAGTATTGGAGTCTAGTGTTTTATTTCCTATATATCTAACTTTATGTATCGTTATTAAATGTTATAACTATTCTATAAAATCACGAAATAAAATTGAGTATTGAATGACTTGTTTTATTCATTAATCCAAATTTGATATGTCACTCTTGAAAACCACTAGATAAAACTCTATACCTAAAGCACTCATATATTTTTCTTCTAATAATTTTTTTGGATACTTTCATTTTGAGATAAATGTCTTTACATTTTAAAAAACATGCAAGACTAAAGACAATATGCTCCTTGCAGACATCAGAGTCGTGGCAAGTGGCAACAAGTGCCGCCAGGGGTAGGGTATGGACAAAGCTTTGCATAAATGTCTAACACAACTTTACTTGGGGAATGCAAATTGAGCCCTATAAACCGTTGCTCGCGATTTGTTGCCACACACATACCACCCCCAAAGTTTGATTTAAAAAGAAAACGTGTTCTTCTAGCGTACATGTACCTTTTTTTGTGGTTGAGTACGTGACCTGTCTTTAAAACAAAACTTTTCAGAGATAACCACCGTCATCATATCGCAAGTTATTTTATTGACGTAAACACAAGAACCAATGGTAGAATGATCAGGGATGCAAAATCCATCGACAGTTTATTTGGTTTACAACTTTATACCCGATATATATAATTATAAACTAGAAGGTGAGAGAAAACAACACTTTTAGTTGAACAATATGGGTCAATGGTCATCTATCAGTGAAAAGACTTGCATTCGTAAGTAAAACGCATTATGAAGATGTTGTAGAATGCTTCAATGTCAATATACATAGAGAGTTCTTCGCTAAAAAAAAATCATTGTGCGTGAAGGAGTAGGGGCTGTGTCCTTTCTACCCTCTGAAGAGGCAGGCCCCACATGCAGTGGCCCAGTTAGCTGAGGATCCGCGTGCGACGCGCGGTCCCCGCCGCGAGGCAGGCGGCAGCCAGCGGCCACGTCGTTAAAGCCGCGCCACCTGATTCACCGCAAGCTCCAGTGTCAATTACAACTGTGCTTCTGCTACATCCTCCTCTTCTCCCGGATCATGTGATCGATCCCCCGCCATGGGCAAGAAGCACGCCGCCGCTGCTGGTGGAGGCGGCGGCTGGTTCGCCGCCGTCAGGAAGGTCTTCCGCCCCTCCTCCAAGGACGCCGCTGCCCGTGTCGCCGGCAAGGTACGTACGTCGGCGCCGCTCGCACGGCCGCAGGCGTCACCACGGCAATGCCCGCGGCCGCGTGGTGTTTGTTGTTCTCGATCGTATAACTTGCGTGCGTTTGTTTGCAGAAGGGTGGCGGCGTCGAGGAGGTGGCGGCCGCGCCGGAGGTCCTTCTGCTGGGGCATTTCCCGGCGAGCGAGACGTCGCCGGAAGCGATGGCCAACGATGGTGCCGCGGTGGCGGGGAAGAGGGAGGAGGAGGAGGACGGTGACGGCTACGACGAGGTGGAGCACGCGAGGGCGCTGGCGGAAGCGAAGGAGGCGGCGGTGGCCGCGGCCGAGGCTGCGGCGAGGGTGGTGAGGATGTCGGCGCTTCGGCGAGCGTCGCGGGAGGAGCGCGCCGCCGTGCACATCCAGGCCTTCTACCGCGGCTACCTGGTACGTACGTGTGCCAAGCAAATCAACCTGAATGATTATACCCTGTTTCGGTCGGCCCGTAGTAGAAAATTGTTAATTTTGTACTAACTTTTTTGTCATACATTTATGCAAGCTTGCTTTTTTACTATCTATATTTTCTAAAATAATCATATGTTTAAAATTGAATGGAAGTGACCTGCACAAATAAAAATGCTCCCAGGTATTGAATTGCACAATATTGATTTATTAATTTGAGACGTTGCTCTACATTATTATAAGCGTGTGTTAAAAGGCTCATTTATGGGAGTGTACGTGTGATAGTTCATGTATAACAGGGTGTTTATGCATATGCATCTTTCATGTAGTAAAAACGGTAGAACTAACTTGAAACCGTAATTATTGGAACATTTTCACCCTCACGGAGGTGGTTAGTTAGTTATATATATAATTTAAAAGAGGCATTTACCGTCCTTTTGTTCCAAGTAATTATTGGAGTGAGATATTGGCAAGTGTACATGTTTTAGTAAATATACAGTCATAACAAGTAACAGTAAAAAGTTCCGACAAAAACGAACGAAGTACCAGTTGGATTGCTAGTAGAACATAACCTCCAGAGTCAAAACCCCAACGACATTGAGTCTTTTATCCTAGAAAATAAAATAAAATCCAAAGGAGCAAAGTACAGAAGAAATCAAGAAAAACAATACGAATGGAGAGGCAAAAAGGTGGTGAGCGTGTGCTTGAGTTGGTGGCAAGATGTTGCGTTGAAATCAGTGGGGCACTTTTAAGGTGATCAGTCTTAACTCATCTAGCTAGCTACAAGCGAGGTATCAGGATCGCTTACACCTCAATGAGTGACTGATTAGATCTTAAGTGGGGGAAAGAGGTGCCTTGGGTTCAAATCATGAATCGATTACACATACCTGTGATGATCATTCATCATTCGGTTGTCTGTCTCTTGGGGGCTCATCCATCCACCTTGTTTGATTGGCACCTACCTTATCAGCTCATCCAGGACCTAGTAGTAACTGCGTTTCATGTCCGGATGGCAAACAATTGAGTACTTGACAGTTTGAACTTTGGACCATTTTGTGTATTGCTTTTGTGTGTATTTTAATGTTTGTCTTCTATTGTAACCGCAAGAAACCGTGTTCTGTAAGTCCCATGATTACAAGGGAAATCAAGCGTTCCTGTCGACCACATTAGCTCAAATCTAGAGATTAAGCCACTACCATTCCTTTTTCTTCTTTTTCTTTTTTTTAATGCAAGTTGATTTTTGGCAATATCAATATCAGTCAGGATTAGGAATACTTTGGAACACAGGAATCCGCGGCACTGATTGGCACTACATTTTCTAAAATTCCAAGAAGTTGGTAGCTCATTTTGAGTTTTAGAAATTGATTGGAAAAATACTTTGTTTTTGGGGGT
The DNA here is from genome assembly GCA_030770085.1 of Oryza coarctata. Classification (NCBI taxonomy): domain Eukaryota; kingdom Viridiplantae; phylum Streptophyta; class Magnoliopsida; order Poales; family Poaceae; genus Oryza; species Oryza coarctata. The sequence continues at coordinate 8,974,422 of CM061465.1, forward strand.
TGTTTCATTACCTAGCTCTATTTTCAGTATTGCTGACACAACTACGAAACAAACTAGCTAAAATTACTTTTTAAAATCACATTTCAAATTTTGGATTTAAACTAGTGGAAGGCACATAATATATAATTTTCACATGAATCGGTTCAATTCATGTTAAAATATTTCAAGAAGAGTTTTTTTTAATTTTTTAAACCATTTATTATAATAATTTATAAAAAAGAAGGAAAAAATAGGCCTAAAAACATCGTGAAATAAGGGAGATACCATTGGGGATGAAATCTAACTTGAATGCAGTTCAAATTGGGCATCAAATAATTAGATTTCTCCTATAATTTGAGAAGCTAGAGAGAGCGAAAGAGAGGGTGAATGGTTTGACCAAGTCTGGTCAAGCAAGAAGGAAAGAGAGGGAAGGGGAAAGGGGAGGAGCTAATTACAAGCCCTATTAACCTCTGCTATGCCTGCCTGATTGGAATGGTAATTCCACGCCATTATATTTAGATTGACACAGTAGCGCTAAGTTAGCCTGTTTGACGTGACAGTTGTGCCAAGATCGTGCTAGATCCGCCTCTCCCTCCCCTTGCCACGATGATGTCCTCTGCTAAACCACATACATTGAAGTGGCTATTTAGCTACACCATATATATTGGAGTGGCTATTTATATCCTACTTTAGAGCAAAGGGTTTTTAAGAAATACAATCCTATAAAAAAATCTATGTGATTCTTTGGATCATAGTATCTATCTTAAAAACTAATATAATTTTTTTGGATTGGCTCAAAACATAGAGAGATTTTAAAGAAATTTTAATATAAGTTCCAACCTTTTAGAAAAAAATTCATTGTATCTATCTATCATTTTTTTTATTTTTCCTACATTCAAACGGCCATTTCTATAGCTTATAGTTTCATATGTTTTTCAATCAGTAGGATTTGAAGTACTAGGTCATATTTTTGAAAATAAAATTTAAGAGGATCTATTTCTGAAATATTATAATAAAAGGTTTCTGAAATAAAAATTGTCGAGCACAGGACTTGCGACATATTTTGATTTGACAACCTACTTTTTTATTAAGCAGTGCAGAAAATGCTTACAAATCTCAAACAAACAAATATCTCAACCATTTAATTGAAAGTTGGTAGTTGTCAAAAATCAAGATATAATCACAATGTGCCAGCTTGTTTGTTTTGTTAAAGAGTTTGTAAAAAAATTGTCAATGTATATTTTCGTTTTTATTTTAAAAAGGGGAATTAACAGTCTCTCTGATGTTGACGTGGCAGGCGCGTCGAGCCCTGCGCGCGCTGCGCGGGCTGGTGCGGCTGCAGGCGCTGGTGCGCGGTCACCAGGTGCGGCGCCAGGTCCATCTCACCATGCGCTGCATGCAGGCGCTCGTCCGCGCCCAGGCCCGCTTCCGCGCGCACCGCCTCACCGACCACGTAAGCGTCGCCCCGCTCAGCCTGCTGCCCCCTCTTCCGGCCGCCGCCACCTCCTACAGCTCCCGGCGACGGGAACGCCGAGACAGGCATCCTCTCCGCAACAACTCCTACCACGCCCAACTCTTCGAGCAAGATGAGAGCGACGACGAGGACGACGGCGACGGCAAGATTGGCGGACACGCGCAGCAGCAGCGGCAACGAGGCAGCGACGTCAGGAGCAGGAGCCCTTTCAGGAACTGGGACGGTAGAGGCCGCACCCCGGAGGAAGATAGGGCCGAGGGCGCGCGCCGGCACGACGCCGTCGCCCGCCGGGAGCGCGCACGCGCCTACGCCTACGGCTACCAGCAGGTGCGCTCGCCGAATCGATCCGTGGCGAAAAATCTTGATACGATAATAATAAGATTGATACGAGCGATGCTTATGACCAACTGATCATGATCTAGCAGAGACAACGGCAGGAGAAAGTCGGTGGCTTCCAGTGGCTGGACAGATGGATGGCAGCGCAAGAGCAGCAGCACGCCCCGGAGCCCGAGAAGAACCGCCGCGCCGCCGCCAGGACGTCTTCCAGTTCCAACCACTCGACGGCCGCCGACGGCACCATGCCCGAGAGGAATGTAGAGATGGACACGGCGTCGTACCGGAGCCCGCTCAACTCGCACTCCGCCACCGTCCAGGGCCGGCCTCCGGTGATCCCGAGCTACATGGCGGCAACGAAGTCGGCGCGCGCCAGGGCGCGAACGGCGCCGCCGTCTACACCTGCGCACGCCAGGAGCCCGTCCGGCGCCGTGCACGCCGGGGACACATCAAGCTCGGGCCAGAGCGGCAGCGGCAGTGGCGGTGCGCATGTCCAAGAACCGTGCGCCGTGGAGTTGAGTGGCACGAGCGACTGGACGCCGTCACGGCTTGCCATTGGCGGCCGCGCCACCAGGTTTGTCTATGCTTGATTGAGGGCGGCGTGCAATCCATGAAAAGAAAATCTGATGGGATCATCACGGTTGTACATGTGTTCCCAAACCATGGCAGATATTGGTGTGTGTTGTCGTATAACAATGTATAGCTTACTATGTGTGGCAAATGTCTGAAGATCGTGTAAAAGTTTTCAATGTTTTGGAAAAAAACAATTTGGCATAATAAAGTTGAGAGCCGTGATACCATGGCTTGAATGAGATTAATTCCCTTGAGCAGAAAAACGAGAGAATGAGATGTATTTGTCTGTTCAAACTCTCCAGAGTACATTTCAGTTTACATTCGTTGCTTTGAATTTTTGTTGTTTTAAATTTAACAATTGGATGAGCTTGTTTATTACTCTCAATGCTTTCTATATTCTGCTGATATATTTTCCAGTCTATATGTGGAACTGATGTAGCAATTGAACAAAGTTTGCTCTCATTTAAGTTCAGTCAGCCCATGAAACAACGTTTGCAAGAGTCCTGAACTTCTTTGAGGGACCATACTTGTGTGAAATCAGTGGAAAAAGAACATTTCATGGCAAAACTATATACTCCATTTATGTTTTGTACAACACACATCCTCACTAGATTGCAGCAAACTTTTCCCCTACATTAACAAAAGGAGAGATAAGTTACAAAACAATTCATTAAAGGACAAACCTGTAATCTTAACCCTGTACAACAAATACCATACACATCAGAACTCTTCAAATTCACACTTTCCAGAGAAATGAATGGCCTTATATTGCAATTATACACTGACTAATTTCTCTGCCGGAGGAAATTCTTAATTACCGAGAATTTCTGTGCTCCTGCAAAATTCGGAAATGGAACTGAAGACGTCGAAAGAGCCTTGGAAATAAAAACCCTTACTTGTTTGACTATAAGCTGGTAGTTGATACTCTCACAGGCTTCAAAACTATTAGTACCCTCCTAGCGTGCTCAAGAATAATGTAAAATGCTCCAAAGAAGAAAAGCAAAATAACTTGCAGCTTCCCAAGTAGGTTGTACATAACGATGATGTTGCATTCTCGTTTGGCTAGACGATTATCTGATCCAGCAAGAAGTTGATCTGGTTTTTGACAAAAATTACCTCAATAGATTAGTTTGTAGAAAAAATATTCCAAATATCGCCAAAAATATGTGTAATTTTAAAACGCAATTACCAACAGACTTCTTAGGAAGGTTTGACCATTCCTCCTGATCTGTATTTGATTTTGATGCTTTTATCATCTCCACGACGGATATATTAACCTGCAAGGCAATTGTCAGTTGGAATGCAACCATTGCTGTTAACATCTAAGTCTTTAACATGTAAAATCTCAAATCCAATGGTAGTAGATGTCCGTAACTGATGCTAACTCACTAGGAAGGTTCAAATTAGTTTTCATAATTAGCTTTCTGAAATCACGGCATTTGTTTCCTTTTTTGAACCTTCATGTACTCTATTTCTTTGCTGAGGATAATGGAATTATTGCGTTGAGTCAATCTGCTTTCATGGTATCAAAGCGGGATCGATCCCCTTCTCTCTAACTCTCCTGCCACCAACCTCTCACTGTTCTCATGCGCGCATCATTGTCCTGCGCGCGTCACCCATCCCCTTCTCTCTAACTCTCCCGCCGTTAGCCTCTCGCCGTCCTCCTACGCACATCACCCTCCTGCGTGTGTCACTCTTCTACACCGATCTCTCTCGACGTTCTCTCACGTAGTCCTCCCGCGCCGTCGTCCCGTGACATCCTTCCCCCAAAATCGACGCCAACCTCTCTCCGCGACGTCCTCTCTCGTGCCACGGCATCCTATGGCGTCAGCCTCATGTGCCGTCCTTCCCACGGTGTGCCACCCTTCCCACGGTGTCTTCTCTTGCCCCGTAGCATCTTCATCCATCCCGCGCCACCATCCTGTGACACCCTCTCCCCAAAATTGACGATGACCTCTCACCACGGCATCCCTCCACTTCGTCGCCCCTCTTGTTGGCATTCCTACCAATGTCATTGGACGTCATTGCTACCCTGACAGCGCAAGATGCTGAACTCAGATAGGCTGCAGCCGATGCCGTCGCCGCAGCCACCGCTGAGGCCAAGGCAGCTTCTGCTAGAGCAAATAAGGTCATCTGTCGTCTCGCTAAACACGAGAATCTAGAGCAATCCCTACTTTATGCCTAGGCCATCGCGGTATCCAACATCAAGACGGTGATTCCTCTCATCCTCGAGCAGACATCCACAAACTACAGCCACTAGCGCACGCTCTTCCTCAATATCGTGACCAAATATGCCCTCGACTGCCTGGTGCTCTCTGACAACGACCTCTCCATGGATCCTCATTGGCATCGTATGGACTGCACCGTCAAGTCGTGGATGTTCGGCACGGTGTCACCGGAGCTCATCGAAGCAGTGTCGACTGCGTCTCCAACCTCGCACTCCATCTGTCTTGGCCTAGAAGAACAGTTCATCGACAACAAGGAGACTCGCGCCATCATCCTTGACGCCGAATTCTAGACTTTTGTTTAGGGCGATCTCTTCGTTACCGACTACTGCAGCAAGATGAAGCGTATGGCGAACGCCTTGGCGACTTTGAGTGAGTCAGTCTTGGATCGCACCTTGGTCCTCAATGTTCTTCACAGCCTCAAGGAGCAATACTCTCACATGACGGTGTTGATCAAGCGTACCTGTCCGTTTTCAGCCTTCTCCGATGTCCGCGCAGACTTGCTCATTGAGGAGGTGGCAATCACTAGCAAATCGTCTGCTTCGACATCGCTCATGGTCTCTACATCCATGCGCCCTTCGGTGCCACGTCCTGGTATTCCCCACTTGAGCACTGTCGGCAGCGGCATCCTAGGTCACGGCGGTACCATTAGCACTGGTAGCTATGGCGAACCGGTGGCTCTGGGAACAGGGGTGGCAATGACAGAGGTCGTCAGTGTTGGCGCCCTAACTGGAGTGGGGACGGATAACATGGACAACCGTGCTCGACTAGGACCTGGTCATCGCACTAGAGTCAGCTCGCTGGAACTTTCGTCGTCTAGCCAAACTAGCCCGACGTGCACCCACACCCGCCTCTGGCGTTGCTGCTTCTCGCCCCGAGGCTCTCGTCGCCAGTGCGTCGCCGTCCATTATCCAGACCCTGCAGCAGTAACAACTTGTCTTTCAGTAGCAGCTGTTCAGCACGAATCTCTAACAGCAGTAGCCGTTCAGCACGAATCTCCAACAACAGTAGAAACAGTTCCCTCCCGCATCCTATTATAGCACTTCTTCTGTTGCACCACCTCCATAGCAATCCTAGTCATGGGAACAATAGGCCTTAGTGCAAAACTTCAACTCTATCGCCCTCACTCCTTCACCGAGTGATAACTGGTATATAGACTCAGGTGCTTCCTCTCATATGGCCTCAAACTCCGATTCTCTATCTCATGTTTAGTCACCCAGTTCCTTTACCCCTTCTAATATTGTTGTTGGTAATGGTTCCTTATCACCTGTCACTGCTACTGGGTCTACTTCTTTTCCTATGACCGATCATTCTTTATATTTACATAATATTCTTATCTCTCCTCACATTATTAAGAATCTCATATTAGTCCATCGTTTCACCACTAAAAATCATTGTTCTATTGAATTTGACACTTTTGACCTCTCTATGAAGGATCTGGTAATGCGGAACATGATCGTCAGGTGCAATAGCTCTAGAGAGCTCTACTCCTTTTGGCCATCAACCAATCCTCACGTCTTCGCTTGTATCACGTCCCCAACAGTGCTTTTGCACTGCCGGTTGGGTCACCTTGGTCATGAATCTTTATCTCATTTAACACCTTCCTTAAATTCTACCTATATTAAAAGTGAGTTAGAAACTTTGTATCATGCTTGTCAGTTAGGTCATCATGTGTGCCTTTCTTTTTCTCAGTACAATTCTCATGCTCTCAAGAATTTTGATTTAATTCACTGCGATTTATAGACCTCCCCAATTGCTAGTGTCACTGGTTACAAATACTATGTTATAATTCTTGATGATTGCTCACATTACTCATAGACTTTTCCTTTGTCTCAAGTTTGACACATTCTCTACTCTATCTTATTTCTTTTCTTATGTCACCACTCATTTTGACACCACGATTAAGACCATACAGTGTGACAATGGTCAGAAGTTTGATAACTCTACCACCCGTTCCTTTTTCCTTACTCATGGTGTCACCATTCTCATGTCATGCCCACACACTTCTCCCTATAACAGTCATGCTGAACGTATAGTTCATTCCACCAACAACATAATGCGTTCTCTCGCATTTTAGGTTAGCATTTCGGCGCCCTACTGGGTAGAAGCACTTCACACAGCCACCTATCTCCTAAATTGTCACCCAACCAAAACTCTTTATTTCCAGACTCCATATTTTGCACTGTACATTGTTCATCCCTCTTATGATCATTTTTGTATCTTTGCCTGTAAGTGTTATCCTAACCTATCTGCCACCACTCTACATAAGCTTATTTTTTGATCCACCTCATGTGTCTTTCTAGGATATCCCTCGGAACATGCTACCAATCACCTAATTATTTCTCGTCACGTTACTTTTGATGAATCTTTGTTTTCTTTTGTTGAGCTTCTTGCACCTCTCCCTTCCTCCAATCTCGATTTTCTTTTGGATTTTGACTATGTGCCTAGCCCTACTGGTCTAATAGTTGTTGTAGGTACAGGTCGTACAAGTTCTGGTGTTGCTAGTCTTAGCCAGTCTTTCACAGCCTCCGATAACAGCAGGATACCTAAAAATCTGGACTCTATCAGCTTGTCTGTAACAGCATCACTTCATGGGCCAACTATGGTGGAACCTCTTTCCCTTGTATCCGCTGAGTCATTTCTGTACACCAGCTCTTGCTCGCTCTTAGTCTCTAATGATGGATGACTTTTGGCTAGTGTTGTTCCCTCGGAGGCCGTCCCCTCTTCGCTATAGCATAACAACACATCTGTTTCTGGTGCACTATTTCCACCTGGTGTGATTCCAGTCTCGATAGTTGTTAATGATCACGTTATGGTTACTCGGGGAAAGCATGATTTTCATCAGCCCAAAGCAATCTTGGATCTACATACAACTATATTGTCTCCTCTTTCAAAGACCTATTGCAGTGCTTTGGTCGACCCAAATTAGTGAGATGCTATGATTGAGGAATTCATCGCCCTCCAAGTAAATAATACCTGAGATCTCGTATCTCCTCCATATGGTATCTACATTGTTACTAGAAAGTAGGTCTATAAACATAAACTGCATCCTGGTACATTAGATCACTATAAAGCTTGCTGGGTACTTCGAGATTTTGGGCAACACCCAGGTATTGATTTTGGTAAAACGTTTAGTCCTGTTGTGAAGCCAGCCACCATCTGGACAGTTCCGTCTCTAGTATTATCTCACAATTGACCTATTAATCAGTTGGATGTGAAGAATACTTTTCTCCATGATACTTTAAACGAAATGGTCTATTGTACACAACCATTTAGTTTTGTTGATTCCTTCAAGCTAGATTGTGTGTGCTGCTCTCTCTGCTTTCAATTGCTACATACTACTGAACATGGAAATCAACAAATATTGAAGTAGAAGTTCGTCAAAAAATGATGTGTTTACCTCAGCTCATGGCTCACTAGGTGGCCTCCATGGAGCTCAACCAGCTTTGCAGCATGCTGGAGCTTCTCTGCAAGTCTGCTTGCATGATACAACTGAGCAACAATATCATCCCTGATGAAATGCCATCATACAAATGATCACTGTTGTGATGAAATGTCATCAATCTACAGCGAATTATTAAGGCTGCTAATCACCTTCCATGAATAACTAGAATATGAAAACCTGCTGAACGAAGCCGGTCTAGTTTTTTCTGTGTAAGCTTATGCGTCCAACATGCATTCAGTTGGCCTTCAAATCCAAGTCTTGATTGCATTCCACATGATGACAAACCTTTCACATATTCCTGTAAAAAACCAACAACACTTCCTTGATTAGATGAAACAAATATCCAAATGATATTTCTAGATTGTTTTGAATATCAGCCTCTAGAAATATTTGTTTCAGTTTTTTATTTGGCAAATAAAGAATGGTCTCAGTTCCATCATAATTAAATCTAGAGCATAGGAAAGACCACTGTTTCCAATTTTGTTAGTAAACCTTCTAGTCTAACAATCATGAGTCAGAGTCAGTTTTTTTCTCACCGTGACAACATAAATTATTTGTAATTGCTTACCTGGTAAAGCATGTCTTCTGGTATTTGATCCAACAATTTCGTTGAGGTACTCCTACAGCATGACAAGAGCTGTAAATTATTCTCTTTTCTTTTTTGGCATTCAAATAAGGCCAACTTGTACAAGAATATTCAGTTATGCCAACCCTAGTGTAATGAACATCAAGATCAACAACAGCTCTCTGCTCCGGAGTTCTTGCTCTTAGAAAACGACACTCAAGGGGTATGGTCTGCCAATCAATCTGGACCAGAATATGCAACAGGCATTAGGATTAGACTATATTATTTGTGCTAATAAATCCAAGTTAGTGCAATAGTGAAATGTCAAACTAAAAAACAGTTATTCACCAAGACCATATATATGTGTGTGTAGGGGTAAGGTTGGTATAAAGATATAAACAAAAATATATGGAGATAGAGATTTCTGTTCAAGTCCTATGAGAGTAATAGCCCACTCTAATTTGACTTGATGGTCTCCACTGTATTCATCTCATGAGTATAAAAGATGGAAAAAAATCCTAATCTAGTTATCATAATATCAATATAAAGTTTAGGCATAGTGGTTGACGGTTACTAGTAGTCAGACTCCTTCAATGTTGACTCAATAAGATAAGATATAACAGGTGACTTGTGGTGGCTTTGGCCTTTCTCAGGTGAGATTTGTTGTTCTAGCCTCTCTTCGCTCTTTTGGGGTTTTGTATTTATATTATTGGTTGTCCCTTTATCTAAGTAAAACTAAAAAGACAAGTATAAATATGATTTGAGTAGTCTTGGTTGAGTCTAAGTATGACTATATCTTTTTCCTTCTCAAGAATACCTTATTTGCTTTAAACTCTATCCATATATATAGGACTGGTTTTTTATAAAATATGGGATATGCTACTCCATCAAGTTATATATGCGTATATGAGATATCTCATATTTAGTACATTGACAAGATTGAACGGTCAAACCGTACCTATCTTGTTGGCATTTAGCACTATGAGCTACGGCGACATACATGTCTACATCACCTTGATGTAGTTTTCAGGAAAGACGGATACATACCTATGGGCTACAGCTCTTGGAGAGCCTATGCTAACAGCAGGTACAATAGAGCCATGTAGACAGACAATAAGTTGTCCACATTAGATTTCATAGTGACACGGATAAGAGAAGCAAGGAAAGAGGAAGGCTGATGACTAAAAGAAATTTGAGTCGCACATAAGGAGGGTAAAGGTGCAAACTTGAAGACCTGTAAGAAACTCACAGCAGGAATTAAAAATCCCTTTGGAATATCCGGTTCTAACTACCAGAGACTCTGGTCGAAATTCACTGTTGGATAGCAAAAATAGGTCGGGCACTTTGTTCCTATTATTCAGATATTCCGGTCCCCCTTTACTATTTTTAAAAAGGATGCATGGAGCGAGCAATCTCAAGAAAGAAAGGAGTATGGTAGGTCATCCAAAGATAGTAATAAAATTTAAGAAGCAATACTTAAGAAAACATAAGATTTTTCACCGAAGTTCAAATCAAAAGTTCCTACGTCTCCATTAAGGGACTCCATAGAGCCAGATCGCACTTGATCCCAAGCCTCACCAAGCTTAAACCTAGAATGAGATTCGATCTCCACCCTCTCACTAATACAAGCACAAAGTGTAAGGCAACCATCAAAGTCTCTACTAGGACACGGTGCTCTTATCTCCGGTGAAGCTTACTCTATCAACACCAACTTCTAAGAACAAGCTAAGTATCCACTATGTGTTATCTCTTTTCTTGTGGATGTCAGGAAGACTTTCATAAACTTTCTTGGTCAATTCACAATCTTGAATCCTCGTGGGTGATGTTTAGCTATCTAGGAGGAGAATCTCCAAGAGTAACAAGTATAAAGTTTTGCCAAGTATTGATCTACAAGTGATTAATCAAATCCCTAAACCCTCCCAATCACAAGATCCAAAAGGCACTCAAAAGGATATGGATTTGATGCAAGATCCAAGGGAGAGAGGTTGGAAACCCTAGAGAGGCTATGAGAGGAGTGGGAATGAAATGAATGGATAGCCAACCCCTCAAAGTGGGGGTTGGTGGAGCTAAAAACAAAATCCCCTCGAAACTAGTTGTTACTCAGATTCAAACTTAGGAGTGTCCGTCCCTAGCAGGCGGAGACTCCGAACACACTTGAATCTAGAGTAGACAATCCAATCCAAAGTATCTGGTCTGAATATCAGGAGTATCAAGTATTGTCCTCACCACCTCAATGAGGGTTTGATTCCTCCTTTCTAGAATTCCATTTTGAGATGTATCATATGAAGTGGAAAACTTGTACTTGATTCCTTCTTCATTGAGGAACTTCTCTACTTGTGTGTTCTTGAACATGGCACCATTGTCGCTTCTTACTCTCTTGATCTTAAACTTAAACTAATTTTTGGTTTGACATGCAAACATGTTGAATGTAGCTTGTGCTTCACTTTTATCATGGAGGAATAATAGACAAGAGTAATGTGAATCGTCATCAATAATGACAAAACCATACTTGTTACCTCTAATACTTATGTAAGCCACGGGTCTAAAAGAGATCCATAGGATGTAGCTCCAAGGGACAGATTGTTGTTATGATGTTCTTAGTCAGATATAGAGCTTTGACTTGTTTTTTCGCTTGGCAAGCCCTACACACAATCATTCTCAAAGTTTTGATAAATTCTACATTCCAACTTGAGCTAGCTAGCGATGACGAAGCTAACCCTTGCTAGATTTGGCAATAAGATAGAGATTGCCCTTCAACTTGCCAAAAAAATCCACGAACTCATTATCACGTCTAAAAATAGTCACACCCTCATTGATAAAGAGACAATTGTAACCAATTTTACATAATTTAGAAACAAAAAGTAATTTGTAACTCAAAAATCAAATAGGGGGCATATTAGTGATTGAGAGATCATTTGAGATTGTAATTTTACCTAGACCCATCACCTTGACTTTACCATTATCTCTAAAAACAATGTCATTGTGTTTTCCTCCATCATCTCCAATGAACGTGACCATATCCTCTCTCTGGTAATAAGATTAGTGCATCTGCTATCCACAACCCAACTTGATTTGCTAGAGGAGTTTTCATACAAAACAAGTTTATACATGGGATTTATGTATCCGTCCTTGCATGTTAGTAACATGAGACTCCACAAGTATCTCTCGCATTTTTCACCATGAGACTCCACAAATAGAGCTACAACTTACCATGGAGGTTTTTCTTAAGAACATAAGAAACATAGAATAGAGATTGAGGTATATGCTTCTTATTCTCTTGGATTTGGAGATCTCTACCACTCTTTATGAACTTGATTGGCATGTTGTACTCCATCACCTTATGCTTTGGTGGCTTGTTCTCACATGAGTGAAAACCAAGCCCAAAGTCTTGCTTGTTGTTGTGCGTGATGAGGATCTTGTAAAGAGCATATTTGGATTGATACGTCTTTATGCAACCATATTTTACCAAGATACCAAGTCTCTCATTCTCATTCTTGAACTCATCTAATGCTTGCATCTTAGTAGTATAGGCATTTAAGTCAAGATTATAGCATCCAACATACCAATTGCTTGTGTAGACATTAGAAAGATTGGTAGCTTTATTTAAAGAGAAAGTGCTAGATCAAATAGCATCGAATTTCACTTTGAGAGATTTGTGAGCTTTATCCAAACTCTAAAATCTCTCAATAAGTGCTTTATTTGAACTCCTTAGAGTAGCAATTGATTCATTGACCACATCTAGTTTGTTAGTCAAATCCTAAACCTTTTCCCTCTCCTTAGCCAAAGACTTCTTGAGAATAAGATTTCTCTACTTCTCAAGGATGAGCAAGTCCTCTTATCTCTCAAGGGTCTTTTTCTTGCTCTCTAATACCTTTATAAGCTATGCAACTTTGCTAAGTGTGCTCTTGTTAATGCCATTGAAATCAAATTCATCATCGTCATCATCATCATCATCTCAATCATCGCTATCATCATCATGATCCAAGAGCTTGGGAGGTGATAATACTTTGCGTCCCTTTGCTATGAGACAAGTGAGAGTGTAGTAGTCGTCATTGCTCAAGTTATTGAAGAGTTCTCCTTTGGCAACGATGACTTGATCGCAATGGTTGCCACCCCCTTTTCTTCCTCAGAGCCAGACTCGCCTTGAGAGATGCAGTCTTCTCCAATGTAAGTATGTCTCAGATTCTTCTTCATGTAGTGCGTAGTCTTGCCATCTTGCTCCTGTTTCTTCTTGGGGCAATCAATGATGAAGTGCTCATACTCACCACTTTGATAGCAAGTTCTTTTAGATTGACAAGTCTTGGACATAACGCTGCTCTTCTTCTTGTCATAGCCACCTTCTCTTAAGAATTTCTTGAAATTCTTGATGACAAGAGTGAAGTATTCATCTTCAATCTCCTCATCACTTGAGTCCTCAACCTTGGTTTTTGCCTTGGCTTTTAATGTAATCTCCTTGTTCTTGATGATAGTAGCATTCTTAGCAAGGGTCTTGATGTGCTTGTTATCTTCTTCCAAGAGACCAGAGAGATGATTCTTGAGAGAACATAATTTGGAGTGAGCCTCTTAAAGTTCTTGTTCTTCCTGATGAGTGTGACCAGTTTTGAATTCCTTGGAGCAAATGCACAGAGGTGCTTCTTGATGATGATGTGATTGTTCTTCACTAAGCCCTCGAATTTTGTTGATGATGACCATCATGTGATCATACATCTCTTGTGGTATCTTATCATCCTCCATCATGAATCTCATGAGCTATCCTTTCAACAACTTGATCCTCGATTTCTTCTCTCTGGGAGACCCTTCATGTGCCAATTGAAGAGTATTTCAAATCTCCTTGGCCTCCTTGAGTTGCTCTAGCTTGTTGAACTCTTATAGATTTAACAACTTGAGGATGACACTTATGGCTTGAGCATTCCAGTGCACGAAGGCCTCTTGAGTGGGTGTAAGATTGGTGTCCTTCTCCAAAATGTTAAGACCTATAAACACAATTTTCTACATACTAGGATGCGAAGACATTATATGCAACTTCATCTTGTACTTACAAGCAGCATAGCGTGTCCTATCAAAGTGAGGAGCATGCCCAAACAACATGGAAACAAATTGTGTAGAGAAATCTTGAGAATTGAGCTCGTTGTAATTAAGAGGAATGGTTACTCCCTTCTTGGAGGCACCTTTGGAAGTGGACCCATCATTGTTATTGTCCGTACTTAGATCAACAGGTTTCTTTCCCAATTGTGACATATGTTCAAGCAATTAAGCTTATCTGAAAATGAGGCTTTGATACCAATAGAAAGGATCTTGTGTGGCACAGTGAAGGGGTGCATGTGCACACCTAAAGACCTATAAGAAATTCATAACGGAAATTAAAACTCTCTCTGAGGTATCCAACCCTAACTACAAGAGACTCTGGTTGAGATTCACTAGCTCAGCCGAACACTCTGGTCCTATTGTCTAGATATTTTGGTCCCCATTCACTGCTTCCAAAAAGGATGCGTGAAGTGAGCAATTTCAAGATAGAAAGGGGTGTGGTAGGTGATCCAAAGATAGTAAATAAATAAAAGAACCAATACACGAGACAAGATTTTTCACCGAAGTTCGGATTAAAAGATTCTAAGTCTCCGTTGAGAGACTCCAAGGAGTTGGATTGCACTTGATCCCAAGCCTCACTAAGCTCAAACCTAGGAGAAGGTTCAGTCTTCAACCTCTCATTAAGGCAAACACAAATTCTAAGCTAACCAATAAGGTCTCTACTAAGACACAGTGCTCCTACCTCTAGTGAAACTTGCTCTGCCAACACCAACTCCTAAGAATGAGCTAGGCGTCCACTATATGTTATCTCTTTTCTTACAATAGTGAGGAAGACCTTCACAAACTTTTCCGAACAAATCATAGCCTTGAATACTCGCAAGTGACGCTCCATCTTGGAGTAGAACATCTAAGAGTTACATGTGTAAATCTTTACCGGGTGTCGATCCACAAGTACTTAATCAAATCTTTAAACCCTCTCAATCACAAGATCAAAAAAGCACTAAAAAAGAGATAGATTCGATGCAACATCTAAGAGAGATAGGTTGGAAATCGAATTTGATGCAAGATCCAAGAGAGATAGGTTGGAAACCTTTGAGAGGCTATGAGGAGTAGGGATAAAATGAATAAACAATTAACCCCTCAAAATAGGGGTTGGTGGAGCTAAAAACAAATCCCCTCAAAACTAGCCGTTACTACCCTTAGGGGCCAGAGACTCAATACATTTAAATCCAAAGTAGACAAGCTAGTCAGGAATATTCGGTCTTAATATCCAGGTACTCCCAACAACCTTCACTGTCAGACAACAAAATTTTTTCAAAAACTCTACCACTTAAGGTTGGTGACAATGGGGCATTTTCTTTGCCAGACGAGGAAACTTGCCTATGAAAAGTCCAATGAATTAGATAAAATACTTGGAGATCTCTCTAGAGAAAAACCAAAACCTAGAGGTGTAAGTAGTGTAAGTGTTCATTCAAAAAAATAAAAAGATCTAATTGAGCACTTAAGAAAAATTAAATACATTAAAGCGTAGCATCAAGTCCTTTTGTGATTATTTATTTTGTGGTAGAGATTTTTTTTCATCAATTTAATTAACCAAGGACTAACTCGTACACTTTAACTCATTAAAATACATTAGTCCTGTCACCTATCATCTAAAATCCATTAAGTGGCCTTGATGCAATTTTAATGACTAAATATTTGCTAGGTGATAGCATAAAAATTAGATGTTATCGTCTGTTTATAGCTAATGCCGCTGATAGCATAGTTGATAGCATTAATTAATGTCCTAATAATATACAGTGGTGTGTGTCAAGGACGTAGGCTTGTTGAGTGGGTTGTTATGTTGGGTGACAAATGGGCTAGTTTGAGGCCCAATGTAGGCAAGTGTGAAACTAAAAAAGAAGCAAGCAACAACAGTTGGGGACATCGCTAAAAAACTGAATAGAACAAAGGCTGAGGCCCCTTTCTTCCTCCTCTCCTCCCAAATCCTTAATGTTGTTATCTAATTCTTGGTCTAATTCTTATGAATCCCAGTCTAGATCATTGTTCTCATTCCTCTGATTTCATTCTACCACATTGTACCCCTAGATACCTAAGTTTACTGCTGTGAAGTGCTTGATTTGTTCATGTGCTCATTGTTGAATTGTGTGAACTGAAGGGGGATAGTAACAATATTGTATCAAAGTAGTTGATTTGTGGAGATTCTAGGAAGGAGATGACACGGGATTCCTTTGGTGGCAACTGGCGGTCAGATTGCATCAAGGATGGTGCACGGTTTGGTCATACACCAAGTGTTCAATAGAATGTTTACCCATGGCAGTCAGCTCAAAACAACCACAAGTTATCTTGACCTTCCATTGGTTGTTGGCAGACTACACAAGGTAGACCTCCATCCTCTCTTCGATAAATCAACAGGACGCCTTGCCGGATGGCTAGGAAAAAATATGGGAATTGTGGGTTAGACGACACTGGTCAAATCAGTACTCTCATTGCAATCAGTGTACATCCTAATAGCACTAAAGGTCACTAAGGAATCATTGGAAGTTCTCGACAAATAGAGAAAACACTTCATATGGGCGAGATAAAAAAAATATAGCATGAGAAAAATATATGGTCAACTAGATAAGAATGTGCCTACCAACTACATATGGCGAACTGGGGGTGCTAAACCTAGAAAAATTTACAAGGACGCTACAAGTGAGATGGCTATGGCACAAATGAAAAGCACCTTAGAAGGTATGGGTGGGGTTGGACACCCCATGTGAAAATCCTGATATACTCCTTTTCACAGTAGCCACCATAATAGCAATAGGAAATAGGGCCATTGCCAACTTTTAGGACTTGGCCTGGATGCATGGTAGGCGCCCAAAGGATGTTGCACCTAAAATCTATGCGATCTCTAGAAGGAAAAATAGAACCTTCAAACATGCCATCGAACATGACACAAAGATACAAGACCTCAATCTCTCACCTAATGAAGGCATGACTATCGAGCTCTTGGACCAATTGATCACCCTATAGAACGCAATACAAGAAGTGTACCTTGTCACCAATAAATGGGATGAAATAACTTGGAAGCTCACAAGTCATGGAAAGTACATGGCATGATCAGTCCTTTGGCTCCGTCAACACGAACTATGAGATGACCATTTGGAAGCCCTAGGCACCAAAGAAATGTAAGATCTTCACTTGGCTAATTATGCAAAACAGAGTGTGGACATTTGACAAACTAGCTACCCACGGCTGGCCAAACAATACCTACTACTCGCTCTGCTGGCACACACTGGAGATGTACTTCCACCTCCAAGCAAAATGTGGATGCACGAAGAGAATATAGGACATGCTATCAATATGGACCTCACTTGAGCAGATCGATATGGACCTTGCTACTTGCCGAGAGATTATAGAGTATGGTTCATTGTGGGCTCATCAATACGCTGATTAGGTTTGAACAGAAGCTAGTGCTAAGCTGCAATGAGAAAGTGGGCTGATTTGTGTGGCAACTTGAAGATAATAAGTACATGTATTCTGCCATAGGGTATTGTTCTCCAATTGCACTGGAGGTACTGTATATTTTCTCTACCGAACTGAATCATGCAATAACATGACTATCCTGCAGTAGGAGCGAGTCAAATTTAGTGATCTTCTTGAGGAGCCGCTACCTTTTGCCATCAAAGGAGTGCCAATAATTTGCGATCATGGAGGCCCAAGAATTTGTTGCCAGTTGAGCAACATTGACTTGAGGACAACCTGGATTTTAACAGGGGAGGAATGTTACGGATGTGGGCCTGTCGAGTAGGCTATTAAGTTGGATGACAGATGGGCTGGTTGAGCCCAATGTAGACAAGTGTGACACTACAAAAAGAAGCAAACAACAGATGGGGACATTGATGATGAACTGAAGAGAACGAAGGCTGAGGCCTCTACTTTCTTCCTCCAGTTCTCCTCCCAAATCCACATTGCTGTTCTTTAATTCCCAGTCTAATTTTTCTAAAATCCTAGTCTAGATTGCTCTCCTCATTTCTCTGATTTCATTCTGGCACATTGTACCCAAGATACCTGAGGTTTTAGGAGTGATTGATTTCCTCCTGTGTTTAGTGTTGAATTGTGTGAACCGAAGCAGGATCATAACACCACGCTCACCCCTACATAGTCCTACCCAAACAAAACTTGTAGCAATGCGCGGGTGGTACGTCCAGTTTGTAAATTTCATCTCCATCCAACATCCTGTGTAAAACAACATAAGAGGGACCCCTATAACGCTCTAGAATCCTCATTTCATGTCCGATCTGACTGAGACTTGTTTTGTTTTACTTGGATTTTAAAAGTAAAATGGAGATCTTTAAGGACGAAACCATGTATCAAATATGAATACCGATACATATATAAAGCTTTGATCCAAACTATAAGTTCTAGGTTGACTCTAAAATCATTTTAACAAACCATAGATTCAAACAATATCTGAAAGTCACTTGCATTCTACTTTTGGTGTTTTGGTTGTGAGCGGCAACCTGCAAGACAATGAACATCCAGGATGACTGTTTCCCAATTGGATATATATGTCTACAAAATATGTGTGTTTAGGCAGCCAAAATCGCTTTTCATAGGCGGTCAGCGTGACTGCCCACAACCAAAGGCTGGTGAAAATTGTTTTTCACAGGCGGACCTCTGAGACACCTGCTTATAAAAATATCTTGATCTAAATAATGAAACATCCAAATACATGGGTTAAAAGATAAAAAAATTCACAAAAATACCAGGCTAGATCTACCTCTTCCTCCTCTCCGGTGGTTGGCCACCGCATCGGTGCCGAGATGCCACCCTAGCTGCGGAGGGGACAAGGGCAGGCAGTTGTGCAGAACTACAGATACACCATGAAGTTGGAGATGGCGTTGTGGCTGATGATGCTCTACAACAACCACCACCCACTCTACAACACCACTGCAGCAGCTGCCTAGCACCTGTCCGCCACTGCTGTGGCCTGCTCTTGTGCCAACACGGTGGGCTCCTCATGCATCTGCGCCTCCTCCACCTCCACATAGACCAATAGCTACAGAGGGTGTGGAGAGAAAGAGAGTGAGGAAGGAGGGGAGTGGATAAGAAACTAGTGGCCAACTCAATGTCCAATATTTTTTACTCTCACCGGTCGTTCCATAGGGAGCATTATCGGATAATTTTCTTCCCTTTTCTCAATAAGAAAATCTGTTTGTTTATGCGAGTAAGGAGCTAACAACTTCCAATTTTGAAAAGCTACGTAATTCATGAATCCTTTGAATTGGAGAATTGGCAAAGGAATTTTGGAGAATCCAATTTCCTAAGTATTTTTTCCTATAGACCCTTTGATTCATATGAAAAGGATTGGAAATTTTCCATAGTATTGTATTTGTATGGTCAAATTGTATAGGGAAATAAGCAAGATGTTAGACTTTTTGGAAACTTTTTTCTAGTCTAATTTTTCCTATGATGCAATTAAATGGCTTCTCTTTATGTTTCATGTGTTTTCAATTCCTATAGGATTAGAAGAACATGTTACTTCTATCCCTATGGTTTTCTTGTTCCCTCGTTTCTCCTATTCTGCATTTCAAAGGGCCTTAACTCCAAATTAGGCACTTCATTTCAATTTTCACAACACTAAAAATGGGGGGCAAAAGAAAGAATGATTTGCCTGTACATGCCAAGAAAAAGGGTAAAGCCCAAAGGGTGGGTAGCCAAAAAAAAAACATCCAGTACATCGTATTTATCACTACCTAGAAATTCGCAAATTCTAGTTTGATCTACTAAATAAATAGCTGTAATGAAATAATGCTAAGATGAAAACCTCTGTAATTTACTAGTTCATAACACTCAAAATATGACAACCCAGTGGTCTGGTCTTAGGTATAACAGTTTGTAACCCTTGGAAGTCAAGAACTTCATTTCACCAGATACAACCTACCAAAATTCTACAATCCTCTTAAATTTTCGTTCTTCCTCACCTCGTGGACTTTACAGAACTGGTGACTAAAGAACTGATAGCAGGCTCCTGCATATGAACTAGCTCTACAACGTGCAGCATCAACTGCTCCTCTGTAACAAGGATTGTAGAAGAGTTACATCAATGACCAAAAAAGAGCCTTAAGTTTAAAATAAAATATTTAATTTATTTTATTAATAAATTATAATATTAATCATAAATTAATATAACCGTATCATCTGATATATAATAGTAATCAATGTAAATATATTAAATATGGAAGACAACGTATATACCGACATTCTTGTTTTGGAGCGTTAATAATAGCAGTAGTAGCCAATATCACATGGATGACACATGGTATAGGATGATAATGATGATACGTCATAGCTAACTGAAGAGGAAGACAAGTCTAGTAGACGACCAGTGAGCAGTCACGTGGAGCGCTCTCTAAAAATCTTATTTGCCCTCTCCTGGTGTAGGACTTCATGAGGACGAGGTTTTAGAGACCTACTCTTCCGATCCATCCACTAGTGCATACCGGTGAGCGGGATGGGTTAGGCGACATGCGACGACACAACACAAAGAATGTGGCAAAACCCTATATTGTTTTCGCTTGTATCAAGTTAAGGCGGCGGCTCAATACTTATAAAGATATCAAAATGTGTGATCACATGATCTTCGTAACACATAACTAAACCAAATAAGTCACACGTAGCCTATTCATTCAGACTTTACACCACTTCAACACAAAAAAATAGATAACTCATTGGATGTAGCAAAACAAAACTATAAGAGGAAGTCAAGTCTGTGTAGCTATGAGGGCCCAATTTTAGTGGACAAGTCACGCGCATGTCGCATATACGCGTCGCCTAGCCTGGTCTGGACAAGCAAGGAAAGGCAAGTAAGTAAGCGCATGTTTGTCTAGTTCTCTCCACCATGAATGATTCAAGTGGTTAGAAAATCACCCACCCTTATCAAGAGGTCCCTCTCCTAGAATTAGCAATGTGGTACTAAAGGTTTAAATGCAACCCTTCTCATGAGGTGGGCCATTGAGATTTTCCTAGTAATTATTCTTCATATGGGTCTTAGCCTATTTTCAAATTCCAACAACTCTCCACCAAATCTCAAAGTCTTAAAGATATTTGCTAATCTCCAATGTACTATTTATATTCTAGTGTTTTGATAGAGATCGGTTAAGGTTAAACATCTATTTAGGTCACTAGTCTACTCTACTCATAACTTGAACAATAGACTACGTCTTGAATTGCATGTTTTGTGCATTCAAGTTTTACCCAAAGACTTGACTAATACTAAGTCGTCAATAGCCTAAGAGATTCACCCAAACACACTATAGACTATGACTAACAGTTGGGCTCATAAAGTTATTTCTTTCAACAATACTCTACAAAATAACAAGTTCGCTATTTAGAGCCAATAGAATATATTAAATCATTATTAACATGTCTTACAGTTTAAGAGTACATACACGTTCATATAAGATGGTTACAAAAGTGTACTCTCTTTTAGTTAACAAATGGCTTATTTTTTCTAAGTCATAATTCACGGAATATCTAATCACATAAATTGGATTACCACCATAGTATAACTTACATGGATCTTATTCCTAGCTCTCTCGATGCATTATTTATCATATTTCATGATAGTCCCTTTATAAATAGATTTATCAGATTTCCAGCTATTTGGATATAATCCAATGTTATTACTTCAAAGTTACTCAATTTTCTGATAGACTTTAATCGTCTCTTCCCATGCCTAGATGATTTCATATTATCTTTAAAACTATTCACCTTAGCAATTATAATTTGATTGTCATAATTTATAAGGATAGCTGGCACCAGTTTTTCAACCATAAACAGATTCATTAATAGATCATGCAATCATTCTATCTCAATAGTAGTAGTATCTAGTGCCATAAGCTCTACTTTTATGGTTGACCACGTCAAGATGGTATGTTTGCAAGACCTTTATGAAACAATAGTACTATATTATTTAGTGTGAAAACATATCCACTAGTGGCTTTGATCTCATCTATGTTAGAGATCAAGTTGGAATCACTAAAACCTCCAGTACCGCCGAGTACATAGTATAATAAAGTCTAAGATTCATTATACTCTCTAGTGCATGCCAATAATCATTTTCTAAATTAGAGGTAAATCAACTAAATTTGCTCATAGCAAAGGACATGTCCTAGTCGCACTAGCTAGGTACATAAGTAAGTCAATGATCGATAAGTACTCTAATTAATTTATAGCAATTCTCTTATTCTTGCAAAGTAACAACTAGGATCATAAGGTGTTGGAGAAGACTTATTATCAAAGTAGCCAAAAACCTCAAGATCGTCTCCACAAAATGAGACTTACAATAGTGTAATCTCGTTTTCACCTCTAATAAGCTTAATGTTCATAATGACATCAGCTACTCACAAATCCTTCATATCAAAATTTTGAAATAAAAAATATTTAACCTCATTAATCACCTCAATAGTTATCCCAAAAATTAGTATGTAATCAATATATAAACACAGAATAATTCCTTCACTCTCACCATAGTGATAGTATACATATTTATCTACCTCGTTAACTGCAAAGCCCATAGATATTAGTATTCTATCAAATTTCTCATCTCACTACTTAGGAGCTTATTTCGGACCACACAAAGATTTTAACATGTTAAGCATCTTACCTTCTTGACCTTTTACTATGAATCTGTTAAGTTGTTTTATATAAATTTTCTCATCCAACTCTCCATTAAAAAAAATCTATCTTAATGTCTATTTGATGAATGAGAATACCATGCGAGATAGCCAAAGAAAGTAGTACTCGAAATATAGATAGTCTAGCAATAGGTGAGTAAGTATCAAAGTAATCTTCACATTCTTTTTTGAGTATAGCCTTTAGCCATAAGTCGAGCCTTATACTTTTTAATTGTAACATCAGGCTTAAACAACTTTTTGAACAGCCATTTACACCCCCACAGGTTTGCTCTCATAAGATAGTTCTGTCACCTCCTAAGTCTCATTAGCGATAATGGAATCTATTTTACTACGGACGACCTTCTTCTAGTAATTTGCATCAAGAGATACAAAGACTTTTGTCATAGACTTAAGTAATGTCATCCACAAGGTACACAGTGAAATCGTTACCAAAGAACTTAGCAATCTTGTCTCTTGTTGCTTCGAGGGGCTTCACTATTATCCTCCTCCTCAATAACATGTTTATGTGTATATTCAGATAGTTCTAGTGGTGTGATTGAACAAAAATGACTAAAAGTGTTATGTGTATTCTTATTGGAAAAATACTCTCAAAGAATGTAGTGTCACAAGACTCCATAATTATACCAACATACATATGAGGTATCTTAGATTTAACTATTAAAAATCTATAGACAATGCTATATTAAGCATATCCCAGAAAAACATAATTTATAGTCTTAAGTTCAAGTTTGTGCATTCTTTATTATTGGTATATTGACTTTTGCGAAATACCCCTAAGTAATGGTTATCTCCTAATTCATGTCTCGTGTGAAATTTTATCCTTATTTCTATTAAAAATTCTATTCAAAACATTATTCAAGGTTAACAACCCCTCCTTTAATCATGTCTTACGTAGTCCCATAGCATCTAATATGTTATTCACCAAGTTATCTACATGAGATTCTTTTTTTTGGAAATCTCATTAGATTCGAGAGAATAGGGAGACGTCCTCAATAGAAACATATAACAGTTTCTGTAGAATGATGGGCAGCATGTATAATGTGTTTTGCATAAAACGTGTAACAGGTGCAGGCATAGCAAAGGTGAAACAGATGCAAGGGTTAACCTCTTTATAGTCACTCTTGCAGCTAAAAAGTGTAAGAGATGCAGGCTAAGCAAAGGTGAAACAGATACAAGAATTAACCTCTTTATAGTCGCTCCTGCAGTTAAAAAGTAAAGAGATGCAGGCTAAGCGAAGGTGAATCAAATACAATAGTTAACCTCTTTATAGTTAGACCTGAAGTAAAAGTAGTAGTATAGAACTCGCTAAACAAATAATGTCGCTTTCCAATGATTCCAGTAGTTCAATGCTAGGTACAGTAACCTAATAAATTTACAGCAGTGTATTAATATCTTCTTGCATTCACATCCAAGGAGGGCATGTGAAAGGTCACTACGCCACACCAGAGCATGTCACCTCTGATAGATTTAAACACATATCTAATTAATTCTATTAAGTGGTCAATAATACCATCATGTACGGTTATAGACTTAAAAGTTACCTATAATAAACATCAAAGCAAGAAATCATTAAAAATATTATTATGTGTGACAGGTCAATAGACATAATTTTGCATGTAACAATGTTACATGTGATGATTTTATGTTAAAATATGATAAAAAATTATTTTTTTTGCTAGATTTAGAAATTATTAGTCACACCCTCAATACAGATAGTAAATATTTTCAGAAACAATTTATCCCAGCCGTAAATAAATAATATAATCCATATAATTAACCACAAACTGACATATCCATAATCTTACAATTCGTAACATTTATTTAAAATTCACTTACATAGATATATACGATGTCATTTGATATTTCAAGCCAAAAATCAAAATTAGCAATGCTCGTGAGTACGAACTTATATATAATGTTATAAAATTATAAATAATATTATTGAGTATTAGGGTGTACGGCGTAATTTAGAATTATTAAGTCATGAAGCATCTTTTTTCTAAACTTTGCTAGAGTATTGTCAAAAAAATAATAGAATTCTAAGCGAACGGTGTCATGAGCTCAATTGGTAAATACACTAATATGACCAAACCAGCTAGAAACTCTCTGCTCATCCCCAAATCTATGATGATTTGATAATAAATTTTTAATAGTACATATCCCTATCCCTAGTATAAAGTAAGTTAAAAGGATGATTTAACACCAATCCATAACATATATATACAAATAGACATAATAATTAATTTGTAATATAAGATATAATATATGCTCTATGAAGACAAACATATTCTCAATGTCTACTTCAAACGAAACATTCATTTTCGGCAAATGATTTCTTAGAGGATAAAGCTAACAATCTATCTTGTAATCTATGCTAGGTTGATTGGCTAAAAGTTCCATTTCTTCGTCTGTGCACAAATACTACAATTAGTTTGTGACTACATATAATATCGACAAGCACAAGTGAGATGTGCTTTTAGGCACAAACCTTAGGATACATATCGGTTACTTGTTTCATTAAGGTAGCCATGTTATGGCATACATGGAAACCTCATTGATCCCCAACCTGTTGCACACATTTAAATTCTATGTTATAATGGAGGAACTCATTATTGTCTTTGTGTTTGCCTCCATTCTTGATGTACAATGTCCATGCGATGTCTATTGCATACACAAGAGGCGACAAATCATATAGACCATGAAGGTTGGAGTTAAGGTCGTAAAGCTTATTCTATTTTAGTACTATAACCACAAGAATCCAATCCCTCATATGTGATAAATGTGTGACCATGGTAAATTCGAGTTTTGTAAATTATAGTATGAAAAACTGAAAGTCATAAACCTAAAATCTAAAGTCTCTTACTATTCTTTGTGTGCTAGCATTATAAAATCCTTGTCTTGATAGGCCTATAAGCAACGATTGAAGTAGTCGACGACCATTAAGGTTGGTCACATTAACCATTGATGGATCAATAAAACCAACCTTGTTAGTGGACCTTCGAGACTCCTTCTAACATAACTTGTAATCATCCAGATATTACTAACGAATATCGTAATAGAAGTAATTATGACAAAAAAATATAGCCATGTGCACTTACAAGGAGAAGCATTTTAACAGGCTAGTGTCTACCGCTCTCACCCTATACAGATCGAACAGATCTTCGAAGCCGACAACAATAAAAGCTAGGGCTAAAAAAACGGTTCTTGACCATGATGTCTAACGATTAAGGACTCCCTTTACTCTCTTTTTGAGTTGCTAACTTCCATGCGCAGTTCTCAGCAATAAGTACTCATTTTTTCTAAAGCTGGGTCCTTTAGCAAGGGCATGCCTAACATATATTGACTTGACTGTAAACGTTGTAGGGCCCACGACAACTTCTCCTTGCCCTTCTCTTTTTCTTTGGTCCTACCATTTTGGGTTCTCTTATGCAAAGGAGAAATATCAAACTTGGGAAGGATCTTTATCAGAGTCATGGCATCAGGTATGAAGTCTCATTCCATAACATCGGCTATTCTATCATAGCGGAGCCACGAGGAGCCTTTATCACCGGTTGAGTGTGTTTGACGTGAAGGAGACTGATTGGCTAGCCGAGATAGATGAGGAGTTATCTTGATTACTACATCTACTTCAGCTATTGTATGAATGTTTGTTTTGCAGCCCTAAAAGACAATCTCATCGTTTGGCGGTATTGATAACGGATATCCCATCCAATTATCCTTGACTTGTTTGACATTCACTTTAGCATAGCCAGCGACCACGTCTGCATTGTGCATCTTTTGTGTTGGCAATGGTTATGAATCATGCCCTCGGTGGCTTCGACACATAATGTCAAAGTGACCATAACTTGTAGGATGCACCTGGTTGCATTTTGCATGATCATAATAGTATGTTAGCATACACGAGTATAAAATATGACTGAAGCTAAGTAATATTGATTGTTTACATATAAGATATACCTCAATATGGTCGATTAGGTACGGAGGAGCAACCGTGTTGTTCGGCAACCCTGTCGACGCACAGCTACTCTGCCCTTACAGCGAGCTAGCGTCGACATAACCTTGAGCAGGCACATGGGTTTCTATAGCTATGGCCACTCGACCCATATACATCTCTAGCCTCAGTTGTGCCACCTTTTGCTAAAGTCTGGCATCAAATTCCTTGCCTAGTTCATTATTCACCTCCTCCTTTAGCTCCTCCTTAAGGATGGCTACCTTGTCGGCTTTCGAGAGACGACACTCCTTGTAAAGGGCACTGTCCTATGGTGATCCATACTTCGAAGGTACTTCCACACCTATACCTCTGGTCCGCCTAGAGTATTCTGGGTTTCCCAATGCTTGCGTGAGGATGTCATCCTCACACCGGCGTAGGGCCGACTCAACCTCACTTTGTGATGTTTAATTAGACAATTTCATCTTCAAAGAAAATTTCAACGAATGGGTAAAATATGTAAGATAAATAAGGTGGAAAGATCAAGCAAGATTGGAGGTGGTACTCATGAGCCTTTGGTAGATCAATCCATCGGCTAGGTTGGGCTAAGAGATGGTGCCGTCTAGGTTGATCTTTACCCGTGCTTGAGCATAATTTCTAGCATGTACCTCTTGGATATCACTAAACGGAATCAAGATATTAGCTGTAACTGTGGTTGCATCCTCTTTAGCCGAGATCTATTCTTTCCCAGTATAACCTGACGTCCTCAATTGGTGTGGGTGCTCATTTCGAACTTGCAACTAACGATGCACCTCACTTATTTTCATAAACTCTATAGAAGACTTTTAAGCACAGAACTCCTCCCATACTTTCTTAGTTATCTGAGGGTACTCGGCACATAGGGAACGGTTAATCGGTGGAACAACATGCTCTGTCATGAGCTTGGGTTTGAAGTTCTTTCAGGATTTACCCATCTTTGGGAGTGTGCATCTCTTTAAACTTTGTTCTACCTCATCTAGGTAATCAAATTTTTCCTTCAATCTTTTACAAGTTGTTTCCTTCTTGCTTTACGAAACGTGTCTGATATCTTTGTGACGGATGCCAAAGTACCTTCTTGCCACCATACCACAGTTGTTCCTGAATGAGTCGATGATACTTTGTAGCTCCACTGGTCCACCGAAATCGTCAACACCCATGATTGTCTGCTTATGATTAGGCAGCTCATTCTGAGACCTAGGGTTATGACCAGAGGTCAGACCACTAGTTTCAACCGACATTTCCACTATTTGGTTACCGAACATTGTGAGTTTCTAACTTAATTAATGTAAACTAATAAAACATGTCAGTACTAAATTAATAAAGCATAGAAATTTACAAAATTAATTAGTCTGAAATTAGTGAAATCCTAAATTCCGAAATACTACATTCCTAAATTCATTCTTTACATTTTGTAGCTATAGATTCATAAGATGTAGATAAAAAATGTATGAGAAATATGAAGAACTGACGGAGATTGGCATGCATGAGCTTAGGGAGGCTAGTGCGAATAAGCTTGGTTAGAAGTGGGGAGCTTGAGGATGAGTAGGAGCTTAGGGAAGCATGTGGCAGATCTCATGGACGTGCAGGAAGCTCAAGGAGGCCGACAATAGGGTTGTGGAGGCGCGGGGTGCTTGGTCAAATGTGGTGGCGTGGGATCTACCCGATTGCTATGACCTAGGGTTAAAACCCTAAGTTATAGCAGTCAACTTACCTATGATAGGCCAATAAGAAAAACCCATCATAGCTAAGTTACTTGTGACGGGCCTGTTTGAAATACCCATCACATATAACTTACCTGTGATGGGCCTAGCAAAAAACCCAACATAGGTAACTTACCTATGACGGTTTCCATTCTAGACCTATTACAGGTAAGCTGATTGCTAGGACTTAGAGTTTTAACCTATAAGTCAATTTTTTTACTAATCATTTCTAGTAAGTGTTTTGTCAAAAAAAATATTACATATCTACATAGGGGTCGAATATACATTTATTACGAGACGTACATTAAATTAAAAAACTTTAAATTCTTTATTTCAATGAAAATAAGCATGCTTTCTCAATCGAATTGAAGTTAACTTTGTAGTGCTCAATCGAACTTCATATGCAAATGTTGACATATATACATATCATAAACAAACATTAGTACTTCTCATACATGCTTATATTACATAATAATGCCTTCTTCATGGTCTAAGCGTGCATGCATGATACCATCTTCTTGTTGCACTTATTGAGTAGTAATCCAACAAGGCTCTCACAAACGTTCTTCTCTACATGTATCAAATCAATACAATGGCGTACCTTCATATCTTTCTAGTATGGTAGCTACCAAAATATTGACTTCTTCTTCCACATGCTATTCAACTTTGAGTTAGTAGCCTTCTTCTCCTTTTTAAAATCATTATAGATATCCCTCACTAGGGCATGCACCTCTCTTCCAGTTAACACCAGTGGTGCACTAGCCATTTCCCTCTTGCCGTTGAAATTTCTCATTTTTCTACATGGGTGATATAACAAAAGAAATCTTCTATGGTCCATGTATACTATCTTGTATGAGTTCTTCATCCACATACTATGTGTTTCATTTATACAATCCGAACAAGCTTTACTTCCTTTTATGTTCTAGCCAAAAAGGTTACTAAGTATAGGATAATTGTTGATAGTGCAGGACAACAAGGCATGAATCCTAAAGCTCTCCTATCCGTAAGAATCCTATGACTAAAACCCCTAATGCCATAGCATTTTCAAATCATCGATCAAAGGCTCTAAGTATACATCAATATCATTGCTAGGCTATCTCAACCCTTGAACTAGCATGAAAAGCATAATGTACTTTCTTTTAAAGTACAACCAAAACAGTAGGTTGAAGTTTACAAGAAGCACTAGCTAAGTGCTATGATGACTGCCTAGGCCACCAAAATGATTCTTACCATCTGTAGTTAGGCAGAACCTTATGTTTCTCGGATCTTCTATAAATTCGAGGTGATCCCTATCGATGTTCCTCCACTTCGCTAAATCAGTCGAGTGCCTAAGCATTCAGTCCTCCTTCCTATTAATTGTATGCCAACGAACCAAATTAGCTTCCTTCAGATTGGCGAACATTCACTTTATGTGATCGGCAATAGGGAGATACTAAACAACCTTTGAGGGACCGCCCCTCTTGGACTTCCTCCTCAGAAGAATACCCTTCATTTGCTTGTATTAAGAAACTTTACATTTTGGGCACGCATCCAAGTTGGCATGTTCTTTGTAGAATAAGATATAGTCATTTCGATATGCGCGAATTCTTTTAACCTCCAACCCTAACAGACATAGCACTTGCTTTGATTCATATGTCGTATTCGGCATTTCGTTCTCTTTGGATAGCAAATCTTTCAGAAAATCAAATAGATCCGTGAAACTTTTATCTAACCAACATTTACTTGCCTTTAGCTTCATTAGATCGAGGACAATCGATAGCTTTGCATGCTTCTGCTTACATCTAGGATATATAGGTGTCTCTGAATCATCCACTAAAGTAGAGAATTTCTCATAATCCCTCTCATTGTACGATGGCTCCTCAACATCACAAAGCATCTTGAAAAGATTAAGATCGACATCAATGATATCACCTCCTAGTGAACAAAAGACAAATATGTCATCTCCATCTTCTTGTTCCTTGTTCTTCTCATCGTCCACTTCATCATTATAAACATTCAACGATTCTTGCTCATCGTGGTTACTACAGCAAATGTAGTTTTTCGTGAAACCTCTTTCTATCAAATGAGACTATAACTACACTCTATCTACAAACATCTTTTTATTTCTATAGTCTATGCACAGACAAGCTACATATTCATTACTTCTCCTTCTCTTATCATCCTTCATAGCATTCAAGAATTCAACAGCTCTATTTCTATACTTCTGGCTCAGGCAGATAATGTTGTACATCCAACTACTATAGCGACTGAAGTTTTTCATGAAACCTCTTTCTATCAAATGAGACTGTAACTGCACTCTATCTACAAACATCTTTTCATTTATATAGTCTATGCACAGACAAGCTATATATTCATTACTTCTCCTTCACTTATCATCCTCCGTAGCATTCAAGAATTCAACAGCTCCATTTCTATACTCCTGGCTCAGGCGATTAATGTTGTATATCCAACTACAATTTATCTAGAGTAATAGAAAAACATATAACAAATTTAGCTACACTAATACTATTAACGCCAAAATTTGAAAAGCCTAGCGATAGATTGGAAAGACGATCAGCTTGAGCGCAGAAGTGTCCGATTGTTATAGGGAAGAAACCGATCGGATTGAAGCAAGGAAAGACTCGGTCCTAGAATAGAAGATTATCCGGATAAGACCGAGTATAAGGAGGAGTCGTGGTTCACGGCAGGATAGTCTAACCTATCTTATATGGATAGGAAGATTTAGTTAGTTAACTTCTTTAGAGATATTTTTCTTTATCTTTGTTAGGAAATAACATCCGATGGTTGTTGTAAATGTGTCGGACTCTATAAACCCAAGGTATAAATATAGACCCCCTAGAAATATGTAATCATCAATCCTTCGATCAATACAACCTCGGCGCATTGCCACCCTAGTTTATCTAGGTTTTTACCGGCGGGGTCTGGCTCTCGATGCGGGGCTACATCGGTTAGGTCCGATCTCCAGCGAAGGGGTAAGTCCCGCCACTATCTCGATATGTCTCGTTCTGTCTAAGGCCGTATCAATTAGGTTCGACTTCATAGGCCGATAGGATGTATCGCATCATGTCTGTGTAGAATCTATCGGTCTATCAAGCTCTCTCTGCCATCGTCGGTCTCATGGTGCATCGGTTATGTCCAACCTATGAGGCCACCAACGGTAGAATGAGCTTTAAGCCTATCGGTCTCAGTATGGCGTTTCATTAGAGTGCTAGCTGATGAGTTATCTATACGTTGAGCGTCATGTCCAGCGTATTGGCTCCTCGGTCGATACGTACCAGATCTACAGAGACTTTCCTTTGAGCGCAACGCCAAGCGCGTTGGCATTTCAGCCGATGCGCGCCTGTCTTTAGAGAGACGTCCTCTCATCGGCTCACCTAGTCGATGGGTTCGCTTCACCCTTGCTTCAAGCACATCCGATCCGGCGTCTACCATCCCGTTGTCATTGGCCTTGTTCTCGTACTGTCTCGGTTAGGTCCGATCTTCGAGATTCAGTGTCAGCGGCGGCGTCACGGCAGGCGACGGGTCTCATGCTGCCATCTCCATCCTTTGTCTCCATCGGCTCTGCGGCCGATGGATTAGGGCCTCGCATCCGCTACACCTAGAGGCGTCGTATCCTTCGTCGACATCTGTCTACGTCTGCATCGGCTCCCTAGCCGATGGAAGCACGTCCTGATTCCTATCGGTGATCAGCCGATAGCAGGAGCCATCCGGATGTGGCCAATGACTGACTCGATCCTATTGGCAGCCAGCTGATAGCGAGAGCTCATATTGGCCAGTCATCCGACTGACCCGTTCGCCTCACCTCCTTGTCAATTGCAGGGTCAAATTGACTGGCACGCCCGTATCTGCACCGTCACGCCAGAGCCGACCGAACCCCATGGGCCCTGGTGCACGTATCTCAAGCCACACAGAGAGGCCGACCGGCCTGCACTGGAGCTAAGCAGACCTCCCAGGCGTCGGCATGCTCGCACTGGGATCCGGCGTGAACAAATACAAATTATATTCAAATAATAGCTAGGTTTTAGATCAATTTTTTTACACTTAACACAATTTTATAAAGAAGATTTGCCCCCTACTCTTCCACCTAAATTGTGTCCCGTGCATACGGTGGGATGGCAAAGCAATGTATCGGTGGAGGTATCTATTGAAGTGACCATACCTCTGTGGGTCAAAAATACAAAACCTGTCAAAGGTGTGCCAAGTTACCGTTGACGGGTTATGAAATCATATACATGTTAGAGGTACTCTCTCACCTTAGATGGGTACCATCCTAAACACATCATAGGTTCAAACCCTTATCTATGACAAGCTAACTTCTGGACCCATTTGAAGTGTTATATGCTTACCTCCGATAGACGGAGAAGTGGGTTTATCACAGGTAAAGCCTTACCAATGACGGGTCGAGCCGCTTGGCCTGATCTACAACAGACTCTTCTACAGCTCGTCATAGGTAGCTCGTCCCAGATGAGGGGATCTGGCATAGTGGGTTTAGCTTCTAGCCACCCTCGACTCTCAATTTAGAATGTTCATTGTGTGAACCAGGGGCAAAATAGATATTTTGTGTCAGCAATCCACATTGGCAAGCCTAACTACCACGTCACATCAACAAAAGTGGTACAAAATTAAGAATTGTTATCTCTCCAGTGGCAAATATGTAAAGACAAACGTAAAAGTGGCAATTATAGAGTAGCTACTTGTAAGATTAGCAAATAATTAAATTCCCTCTCTCTCTGTGGCTAATGAAGGGAAGGGAGTTAGGGAGATAGGAAGATGCGCTGATAGGGATTGGGCCATTTGATGCCCCAAGGATGGGTTTTGAAATCAAGCGGGCTAGCAGAGTCGATTCTAATAGATTGGGATAATCACATGTCTTGTAGACAGAACGAAAGAATTACATGACAAAACTATAAAAGGATAAACAATAGTCCTATGGGCGGAACGAAAGGTTTACGCGATAGACCTACAAAGTAATAAACACCGATCTCAAAGATTTATGAAGCAAACCTACAAAGAAATAAACACTGTTTCTTAAAGGTTTATAAGAAAAACCTACAAAGATATTCGCACTATCACGACAAGGATGGACAACTCATGGTAAGGAAACCAATGACGAAACCGATGAAAATAGATGAACTAGGGCTAAACTAGGGCAAAATATATAGGTAAACTAAAAAAATAATTTAATTGGCTAATTAGATGTTGTGTTGATTGTGTTATTAGTTGTTACAATTGAACCGACTTTAAGCCTCTTATAAGGGGTTGAATATTGGATTGTGCTATTATTTGTTCTAATTGAATTAGCCTTAGCCCTTATAAAGGGGTTGGGCTTATCTTCACAAGGTCTTATTGTCCTATTGGATCTCTAGATCAATTAGAAATTAGAAAACCCATGCACACTATAGAAAATATGAAAAGATCAGTACTCTACCGGTTCAATCCACGGTATTCAGATCGGCATATGTCATCGATGGGACTGATGTTGTACAAAAGGCTCGGGCCTATTTTCAAATTTGTCCAATCCTTACAATATTTCATACTTGGTGTCAAATTTATATGTCAGCAGTCACTCATTGATTCGTTCACGTTGATGACTTGTTGATCCATATTGGAGCTGCATATGCCCTTGAACACTTCGCTCTAACGTGAAAATGTGAAACGAATCAGCTTGCGTTTTGTTAAATGGAAAATAATAAAAAAGATTTTGGATGCAGAAGCATGTGAACAGAATGTGACCCACTTTACAGCCGTGCGGCCTATGGGAAGGCTGGAGGCCAAACACTTTACAGGCGTTGGGAGAAAAACAAGGACCGAAACGACAAGTGGAATGTTTTATTATGAGCTTCAGGCCTTCGGATTAATTCGAGTGGTGGACGAGCAGTACGGCAACGTCTGCCTTTGCAATGCTAAAGATTGTCGGGCGGTATGTGCGACGAGTTGACGAGTAAACTAATTAGTTAGCACATGTACAGGACGAGGGAAGCACATGGGCTGAGCTGGAAACCTGGAACTGATATGATTTGCTAAATTACATTTGACAGGAAATTAAAGCTAATTTTGGTAAAAAAAAATTATCTTAATTAGGATCTGCTTTGTGATTCGTGCTCCAATATCTTTCTGCTCTAGCTCTAGCAATCTCTTTCTTGGCATCGACAATACCCCCAACTCCGATAGAGGGTTACTGATTATGTTTTGGGGTTAGGGTTGAGTTAAGAGGATGGTAGCGGAGGGGGGAGAGTGGGTTTCTTTGAGATTTGAGGATGACTATGGGCAGCGGTCAAACTGGAATTTGGTGGTGGACATAGGCCGGCGATGAGGCAACAACACCGATGGAGCCGTAGGGTGCCAATAGGTGGTGAGGAACAAGGTTGTTAAAATCATGGTCCTAAATCAGAATAAGAAGTTATAAGTATGACTACAGCAATAGAATTGTATAAATAAAAATCATAAAATCATGGATTCTACCGATATACAATCATAGAATTAAACCTCTTAGGATCATCAAATCATAAAATCGTATAATAAAATTGAGATTTTGACAACTTTAATGAGAAGAGTTAGGGGTGGAGGCAAATCAAAGAGGTGAGGAGGACAGCAGGGTGTGAGAAGGACGATAGGGTGGGGGAATCTCAGCCAACTAGTTAGGTTGCCATGGACAGTGGTGCTGGATGACGGAGTAGGACTGGACATGGGTATCTTGAAGTATAGGGCTCATCAGAGCTTAAGAAAAAACGGAGGGCAAAGGGAGATAGTGTGCATTATGAGCTTAGGCGAAGACTACGAGGGGAGGCATAGAAGATAAGGAGAGTGGGAGAGCTATGGGGCATTGGATATATCCTGATCCATCCAAGATTCACAAGATTTGGTGGGGTTTTTCTATCAAATAAGCCATATGTGTCGGTTGATCTTTGGCCACCAAACAACAGACGTGTGATAGGCTCAGCCCACCCATGCTCATGCCTAGTAAAACAGAGAGGAACTTAGTCTTTAGGACTCATTCACGCATGTTCCTCAACTCCCGCACGACGATCAAACATGCTGTTCACCTATTTGGACTCACCCCAGATCTACTTTATGCGTAATGGTGATGAGTAATGTACGTGCTAGGAACCCTAAACCCTAAATTTAGTGATTCTAAGGCACGCTAAAGGAGACTGTAGGTGACTCCCATCGTCATCATAAGAACCATATAGACGTCAATGCGTATACATGCAAAAAAAATGGAGCAAAACATGGGTGCACCAGGCTCAGTATTGCTTTTGATACTATGGATGGACCATGGAATTTCTCGTGAGTTAGTGATTAGTTACTAAGATTAAGAGGAATTCCCCCCCAAAAAAAAATGCTAGGAGATTAAAGTGGCTTCATCCCAGCCGTTGGAAGAAAGACATGGCACATATTTTACCAAATCCACCCGGTGGAGTTGAACAGGGGATTCGGACCCTTTTGACAACATGTCATCAAGTTCGGAGAGCATTGGATTATTTGGGGTTTTTTTTGCGGGGAGGATTATATGGTATATTTAACTTGATAACATGTTGATGGATTATATTGTACCACTAGTTCAATTACATGGATCTATTTTTGCTTAAGCAAAATGACTCTTTTGCTCTCTGATCAGTATGGCCACAGCCTAATTGTAGCTCATGTCAGATTCAAACCACCCTAAAATACATGTTCTGTAATGCACCTTTAGTAAATTTCAGACAATCACAGAACGGTAGTTTTAAGCTGTTGTATCGTAAAATAGCTAATTTTAATATTAAATTTATCACAAAGTAGATATTTAAGTCTAGGATCTAAAAAATTTAGCAACTAATTATCAGATAGATGTTCCATCCTAACACTGTTATCCTCATGGATATTTAAAATTATGTAGCTTTGTGATGAAGCACAGGTTAATCCATAGTTTTGTGATAGAATGAATTTAATCTAGTTTTCAGATAAATGTAACACTAGGTTTTATGATACAAGAAGTTAAACATATAGTTCGTGATATTTTGTTAAGTATTTCTAGAGTTGCAAAATTTATTCTATGTGCTTTACTACATCCTTACCCTCAATATGTCTCATGTAGGGCACCATCCGATCTGTCTCATTAAATTCTAAAGATATAATCCATTGTATACAACATCATATATATCCCATTTAATCTCATATGTAATGCACCGTTTATATAGGAGGACCAAAAAATAAATTACTTCATCCCTTTGTCCCCTTTGATTTGTTGATTTATTTCTAATTTTGTGTAGTATATACACTACCTTTACGGTTAAATGTTATTTTAGTTGTTTTTTCACGCGTTGGTTATCAATTAACATGCCTTGGTGGTGTCACATGCATGACACTATTTTTCTCCCTCAACTCTTTAATTGTTTGTCATATCATCAAGCGCTCACGGACCAACTAGTGGACGTTAATAAATGCATGTGCGCCTCTTTAACTTCGTTTTTTTATGGTGCAAATTGCAGTTTGTGAATCGGTCAGTGTTCGGATGCAAACATACATGGTGGATATATTGCACAGTAAGGCCCCTTAATTAATTAGTAATTCTACTAAAAAAACATTGTTAAATGCGGGCGGCAAATCATCTTATGTGGTTGTCTTAATCAACTGTATATAAAAAATAATGTTCACACGTGGTTTTAGATAATAGTGTCCTTTTGTCATTATAGTAAATAGATTTTCTTGTAACTCGTATATATAAATAAAATCAGGTGTTTTTATAGTGTAAGCCACGTCAGCACAAGCCATTTAATTAACCTCATTTGAAATAGCAGCCATTGTATCTCATTATAGTTCTTCCCGTAAGATTTTTTTTAACTGCCTCCACGTACTGAAACGCCTGTTTACCATGTGCACACATCCAAACGTAATTTCTTCCTCTTAATTCACTACGACGGAACCGTTATCTACAATCTTATCTGTAGTTAAAGATGAGAAAACTCATCTATGCCATTGCTGATCATCTCTGAAGGGTCAACATTACAGATTGTCGCTAATGACATTTTCATGATTTTTGAATTTTAATTGCACCAAAGAAAAGGCTAAAAATATTTTAAATTTTACCAAGCATCTAACCATGGCCACGTACCAATAGCTACAAATCCACAATTTTTTGAGTGAATTCCAAGCATATGTGACAATATACGT
Organism: Oryza coarctata; assembly: GCA_030770085.1. Taxonomy (NCBI): domain Eukaryota; kingdom Viridiplantae; phylum Streptophyta; class Magnoliopsida; order Poales; family Poaceae; genus Oryza; species Oryza coarctata. The sequence goes on from CM061465.1 coordinate 9,011,548, forward strand.
CTTGAACTCTATACCTCCTACTTCAGCACATATTAACCATCTGAACTATAGAGCACATATTGGCTCTCTTCTTGTTGTCATTCTTTTAACTATTACTGTCTAAAATTTGTATCACATATTTAATGTTCTATATAACTTTAAATAAAGTTGCAGATTTTATCAATCTCTACAATTTATAATTTATATAGAAAGTCTCCATCCGAGATCATTCAACAAGTTCAAAAAATTGTTTTTTTAAATCTCATCATTTATAATACACATTCAAGCATATAAACAATCTTCAATATAAATATTGTCGATTACAAAGTTGATTTTGCTAAGGTCTACAACTGACATAGGGCATGTCATTATTTAAAATGTTCAAATATTCATTTTTAAAAAAAAAATCCAACACTTATAACACACATTCGGTAATATAAACGATTTCAAATAAAAATATTATCAATCTCTATAACTTTCATATATGTCATTCCTTCATTCATGGTTGTTTGAAAATTTCAAAATTTTGTATTTCAAAATAGATCCTATCATTTATAACGTATATTTAAGCATCTAAATGATCTCAAATAAAAATATTATTAGTTATAAAGTTATAAAATTGTTTAAAAAATTCAAAAAATTAAATATTCATATATCTATGACGATGACAATAGCCTCATAGGTAGCTTTTATAAACCATTACAGATGAGTGTTGTTATCATAGATGAGTGTGTTGTTATCTACGATAGTCATCTATAGATGTGAGATCAGGTCACGGGTCACAGAGCTATATCTTAAGCAAGGTAAAAGATGAATCATCTCAAACGGGTCACCTAGACCTGTTATAGATGACCTTTTACGAATGACCGAATCTGTATCAATGACTGCTCAAGAAAAACACTCAATACTAGCCTTGATGCAAAACAATCAACTGTCACCTACAGCTCGCCTAAGCCCCTTCACTTAGCCTATTGGCATTAATGTCACCTACTAAATTGACCATCCAATGTCCACAAACAAAAAAATGGTGTTCTCCGTAGTACTCTACAGAATAACAGAAAGCTGCACAAAAATACATTTGAACCAGTTGACCTTTGATGCATATGCAGTAGCTTTGCCGATACGAGTGGAGATGGAGCTTTAAACTAACAAAATAGGCATACAAATGATCAAAACAAAAACTTACGGCAGGCAAGGGATTTAATAAAGCTTAGTGACGTAGAACAGATTAAGCAAAAACTTGGGGGAACACACGGCAATCAATTTTATCTACAAAATAATGTCTCAACCGTTCCATGAGTAAAAAAAAGTCCAATAAGTTTTAAAAAAGAGGTCCGCCTTATGTTTTTAAATTAGCTAGAGCTAAATGAAGGTGGAATAGAATCAATGCAATAATAGATTGATATCAAGTGAAGCACACATAGGCATGAGACCTTCCTTATCCATACAACATGTGAAGGGCACTAATCACACCAACCGCCACCCACTAGCAAATGATATGAAAATCAATCTCAATATACTCAGTGCGCTGATATTGGACTAGATTCATCGAGAGGTAAATGATATTGACATTATCACAGTAGGCCAAAGTTGCCTATAAGAGGGGGGCCGTGCGCATGGAGCTCAATAAGAAGCTGTCATAACCATCTTGTCTCGGCATTGGAGCGAGAAATCATGTTCTAGTGTTTGAAAGACTAAGAAATAAGGTTGCCATCAAGAATCATAGCACAGCTAGAGGTGTATTTTCTACTGTTAGGAGTTAGGACAGCCAACCAAGTCAATATCAAAATAAGCCACCAAATAAGTGATGAATACCTGATATATAAACCAAGTTCCAAGGTATCTCCAATATAGCAAATAATTCACTTGAGCATATATGGATGTGGCTCATGCATATGGTGACAAACCTACTGAACCACATAGGAGATATCCAATCTAATGAAGTTCAAGTAGTATAGTGCACCAACTAAGCCATGGAAGTCAGTTGGGCCAGTCACAAGAGCACTATCAGTAGCAGAAAGCTTAAAATGGGTATCCATAGGAGTACTAAAAGGCTTGCAATCAACCATGCTTGTGTGCTCAAGAATCTCAATATTGTACGTTGCTAACTAAGGAGCATACTGGAAGGCTGACTAGTGACACTTATGACGATAAAGTGATGGAGAGCACCAAAGTTCTTCATGGAGAACTCTGACTATAGTGTTGAGATAATCCACTGAAGGAGGCCGGTCGAAGAAGCTATCAAGACTATATTATCCATGTAGAGTAGCAAGTAAAGTGTATCTGAGCCATGCCAAATAGATGAATAAAAAGGTGTCAGATTTAGCCTCAGTGAACCCTCAGAGGGAAAGTGTCAAAATGACTAAAGTAGGTTCTAGGCACCTGCTTGAGTCCATAAAGGGACTAGTTGAGGTGATAGCCTAGATCAGGCCAACCAGAACCACAAAACCAATGGGCTGCATGTAATAAATAGTTTCCTTAAGAGTGTTAGGAAAGAATACATTCTTGATATCAAGCTAGTGAATGGGCTAGTTGTAGGCGTGCGGACGATAGCAAGCTTGACCACCGAATTGAAGGTCTTATTATAGTCAATGCTAGGGCACTGATTGAAGCCACACAAAACCCATTTTTACCTGTCCAAGGTGCCACTAGACTGAAACTTGTAATGAAAGATCCACTTGTTAGTGACACATTTGCACCTAGGGGATGAGGTGCAAGGTCCAAAATGTTGTTCGACATAAGTGCTGAAAATTCCTCCACCATAGCACCTCGCCAATTGGGATCGGCGAGGGCTGATCAACATGTCCTTAGTAGAAGGGATAGAGAAACAGCAAGTAAGTTCATCTTGATGACAATCTTAATGGTGTTGACTTTGCCTCATGTGATCATTGAGTGGGAGCTTATCGTGGATGAGACTCTCGGGCTTGTTGCCATGGTGTTGGCTGGTAGCCAACAGGCTGGTGCGACAACCACTAGAAGGTCGCCCTATGTGACGAGTCCATCCCAGGCTAGCCGGGTGTGGAGAGGAGGGAGTGAGACCACAACAACCCAACATAAAAAGGTCCGACAAATGAGCTCGATGGTGAGCAAGTGTCCCAAGCAGCCCATCAGTAGATTGCAATGGTTAGCCCATCAACTGGAGAGTGTTGCGACAGTGACCCAACAGTGGTAGGTGGTAGGGCTAGCCTAGCGGAAGGCTAAGACAGCTTGAGAGACGATTGGGAAGTAGCTACATATGCCGCTGGTGGTAAGTCAGTCCACCATCGTCGAGTGCCAATAGCAAATGGAAATGAGCGCTCATCAAATACGATATGATGAGAAATAATGAACCTATTAACATTATCAAAAAATCAATACCCTTTATGCTAAAGAGGATAACAAAAAAAACACACATGGTGAAAGGGGGTTGACAATTTGTGAGGGTCTATGGTGGAGTGGTCGAACAACACTTGCAGTCAAACACTTAGAGATGTGTATAGGAGGGGTGGATACTGTGGAGAGAAAAAATGTGTGGTGCTAGAGGATTTTAGCTGGGTGGCGGCAAAGGGCACGACATGAGGTGCTGGTGGGACGCATGTGTAGATTGGCACAGGAGAAAGCTGTGGCCACCGATGGAGTAGGCAGTGGCTGATGATGATCATGCGTGAGTGTTGGCAGTGAAGAGAGATACGAGCTCAAGCAGCAGAGGTGCAGCCGAGGTGTGAGGGAAGAGCACGAGCCAGCACGACAGGCAGGGATGACGTTGTAGCACCCAGCGGGGGTGAGGTCATGGTGGTCGTCTTGGTAGAGGCGGCCATGAGGTGCCTACGGCAAGAGATGGAACAAATGATGAGGAACCGGGCAAAGATGGCGGGAAGGGCGTCGCGCACGGCAGTGGACGCCAAGGTTGCCACAGACTCAGCGAGAGAAGAGGAAGTGGCAGGATCAATCTCGGAGAGAACGTTCCAGTAGACGCAAAGCTTACAAAAGATATCAATCTAACACTAAATTATCATTTCACAAGAAAATTTTCGTAGTATGAAACTTGTTGGAGGTTCAATCAACCCCCACAGCAACGCGCTGTGGTAAACCTAATTAATTTAAAGTGGAGACGTGATAGTTTAAGTAGTTTCCAAAGAATGAATGATGTGGCACAATTATTTTATTTTACAGTATAGTTAAGTGTATATTTTTCAAAGAATGAATGATGTACTTTTGGATTCTTAACTCAAACTGTAGTTTTAAACATAGAACTTCCTCCATTTTCCTCCTGGATTCGCCACTGGTCGGATGTGCCGACGTTAGCCTTGGTCTTCTTTATTCCATCGTTGGCGATTAATATTTTATGGTTCATGCTTATGGATTATCACAGATTAGAGCACATCGCTGGTGGATTATGGCTTTGAGCCAAATCTTAGACAGCTGCATTGCCTTATAGAATATCAGAGACCAGTTGATATATCAGAGAGTTCTCGTAACCATTAGAAAACAGGGGGTTAGGGGTTGGCCCGTGATATGGTTTGATAAGTTTCGAATAGGATTATACAGAATAAAATATGCAAATAGTCAATTTTATGGGGAGAAATAAAACCTTGCCTTACCACGCATATATAGTCTCCACTCTACTGGTCCACTGTTGTCCTTGATCAAGTCTCAATGTACTGTTTGCAGTATCTTTTTCAAGTAGATGTTTCAGATATTTACAGTGGAACCTGCATGCAGGTACCTCATTGTGATCGATGACGTGTAGAGCACATCAGCGTGGAATGCAATCCGATCCAAATTGCCCGAGAACAACTGTGGCAGCATAATCATGGTGGCCACTCGGATAGAGACTGTGGCCAAGACATGCAGTTCGAAAGTGTTTCTGGAGATTATGTTTACAAGATCAAACCCCTCGGTGAAAACGATGCCAAGAAGCTGTTCGTCAGCAGAGCATTTAGCTCCAAGGAGTCATGCTGCCCCGAGGATCAAAGCAAAAGATGAACGGTATTTTTTTAAAAAAAAATGAGGCGGACTGCCATTAGCCGTTGTTAGCATCGCCGGCCTTCTGTCGAGCTACAGGTGGTCGTCGTCGGGGAGCATAAGGATGTGGCAGAGAATTTCTAACTCCATTGGCTCTCAGATGGACACTGGCCGGCGCGCTCGATAATAACTACCTCCGGTAGCTCAAAGCCTACGATGCAGATTTCGACACTAAAGAAGCTGAACTTCCTCCTCAGCCTCCAGACGCCGCCTCTTCTCCTCGAGACAGTGAAGCTCGACGGAGTCATGGACGAACTGCCCAAGTGGTTCAAGTCGCTGGTGCACCTCGTCAAGATAGAGATTTCGCGGGCTCGGCGTCCTGTGCGAACTGCCTAACCTGGCACCTCAGTAGAGGCAGCTGTACCGACGATGGGCTGCTTGTACGTACACAGCCTTCATTCCCTGCGCCCAACGAGTTTACTGTGTACTCTACGGCAAGCGCTATCCAATTTGAGAAACCAGCCATGGAAAAAGTCCAGACATCAAGAGTGTATTTTTCCGACAAGGATGGTACTGGGTACCCGACCCTTGCCGGCACTGAGCATTTCATAAGCCTCAAGCAGATGATAGCGTTCATCGGGACAAGCAATGCGAAGATCGAGCTCGAGATAGCGGAACAGCTCAAGGATAAGTTCGAAGTTGTAGTGAGATAACGGGGACATGACTGTTTACTATACCTCTTGTTAACTTTTCATATTGTTCTTTTCTTTTCACTTTCCGTAATACATTCATATTTTTCTATTTGACATGAGGCATCTATATGATTTTTAGGGATTTTATAGTTTTCAATCACCTGAAAAATACCCCAAATTTAGGTTGAGATTTATACGCACCGTAACCCTATCCCCTCATCGTCTCTTTGTTTTCCACGAGCACTCCAACCGCTCCATCCAATGCCATCCATATCAAAGAGCTTATTGTCGCTTCCCCTGCTCCACCCTTGGCCTTGCTAACGCCAGAAGACGCTAGCAAGGCCACCTGGCCCTTCTCCCCAAATCAGGCGGCAACACCATTCAACCACATCTCTCTCTTTCCTATCTCTATTGACTCGCACCGCCAACCACCACCTTCTAACCCTACGGCCTCTCGTACTACTAACCCAACTACCGCTGGCCTCCATGCTCATGACTCGGACAGCATTCCTACCACCCCACCACCCAATACCATCTCTCTAAGCATAAGAAAACCCCATCTTCCTCCTCCCTTAGCCTCTTTACATTCAGACTCCTACCCCAAAACCTAAATCATAGGTTTTTCTGCTGAAGTTCAAAAAACAGGACGTCGTCATTGTCCCTGTCACCATCACTAGAGCCATTGTCTCCGGTAAGTTCCTATCCTACTCCCTACCTCCTCTCTCTATCTGTATCTATCGCTAGGTTGAACAAGACTGGAATTACCTGAAATCTTGTAATTCCCTGGTTTTTATAGGTTGTGCTGTGTACTCCTACACACAGTTCGTGGCAACTTAGAAATTAACCAAGAAGAAAATTCTAAGGAGACGAGATTAAATTTCTGAGACTTGTGCACCTATCTGGCAAAAATATGCTAGCAGGGCCTCACCTGTGTGAGTATAAACGCCCGTCACTCCTATAGTATTTTCTTCCTGCAAATAAGCAAATTTGTTTGTTTATACGTGCCATGACTCATGAGTCAGCAACTTCTTTCGAAAAAAGCAAAGTAATTCAACTCCACGTTGAGTAATCGATCCTACTTTTCACAACACTAAAAGTGCTGAACAATAAGAAAAACAGATTCGCCTGGACATGCTGGGGAAAAATTGTACGGCGGGCAACCAAACAACCATTCAGTAATCAGAATCGGTACTTCTACTTCCCTAGAAATTCACATGTTCGACTTTGATCTACTAACCAAATACCTGTAAGGAAATTATGATAAGCTACTAACCTCTACATTCGGTTCATATGACTCAAAAAACAACAGTCTGGTGGTCTGTTCATAGGGATAACCATTTGGAACCCCAGGAAATCAATTATCCAAAATTTGACAACATTATTTTTTCTTCCTTCCACCCTTTGTGGGCTTTACCAAGCCAACAGCTGAAGAACCGTAGGTTCCTGCTTCCTAGTCCTTCCAAGGTGGTTAGGAACCAGCTCCGCAGCGTGGAGCATCAACTGCTTCTCTGTAATGAGGATTGTAAAAGAGTGAGAACAGTGAACAAAAATAACCTTATTTTTTAAAAAAAAAGTAAGCAAAAAGGAACATATAACAGTTCTATGGATGAACTGTTAGATGATCATGATGGGCAATATGTATAGTGTGTTTTGCATAAAAAGTGTAGGAGATGCAGGCTAAGCAAAGGTGAAATAGATACAAGAGTTAACCTCTCTATAGTCACTCCAGCAGTAAAACAGAGTAACACAAATCGCAAAACAAATACTGTTGCTTTTCAGTGATAAATCTCCTGAAGTTCGATGCAAGTAATCACAAAAAAAAAGCACCTCGTTGAACTTGGCATTGCATATATAAAGCTAAACTAACAGAGAACCTCACAAATCTACGACAGTCTAGTGATATATTATTGCATTCACATCATAAGAGGTTTCAGAAAATAAAAAAAAATCAATACTGTGTTACCACAGTCTAGCGATATATTCTTGCATTCATCCTAGCTATTTCACAACACAAGCCATGTTGACGATGTCCATCAACTCCAATCAACAAGATATCACCTTGACGTAGGATTTATTTGTGACTATAGACAGAAAGTCATTATTCCTTGTGTATATCCTATAGTTGAGCAAAGATTATGAGGACCACCTATATTGTGCAGAATTAATAAAAGTTGAGGTGTATGAATTGAAGTGTTACCAATAGCTGTCAGAATATCGAAAATCTTTTAGATATAGCACATAACCTGCTGTTCATATACACTTGAATAGTGCAATTCTTATTTGTAGGTTTTATGGACAATTATCATGTTTAATGCATGCTAACAAGGCTCTCGCCATATAGTATCATAATAATTTACTTCCAAGAACAGATCATACCACATAGCTGTACTGTAACAACTACCGGAAGAATCAAGACAAAAGGGAAAGAACTAAAGAGATGATTCATGATTGATGCTCACTTGTTGTAATCTCGGGGTTGACAGGTGAGCCATCATCTTTCTTGAGCTGCACTCTCACTCTCCCCACCTGGAAGGGATCCCGCGGATACGCATTATCCGACTACTCCAACACAAACAAACAGATATGAATCAGAAGGCCACTCAAAACTCTTCAGAAAGTGCGTATAATCGCGAGCAAAGTAAACTAAACGCAGATTCGGGGATTATGGAGGGTTTGCAGGGGATCTTGAGGTGGGAGCAGCAGTCGGCGATATCGTCGCAGGTCGAGTCGGGGCAGGCCCTGCCGGCGGCGACGCGGCGTCCCTCGGCGACCGTCTTCCTGGAGTTGATGTACGCCGGGTAGAGCACGCTCCACCTCTCGTCGCCGCCACCATCCATTGGAGCCTTCACGGAATCTCGCAAGAAGCCCTAACCAAAAGAACGCTAAAACCCAAGGCAAACTTCCTCCTACTTGCGGGCACGCCACCAAGAACACGCCAAAAGTGCAGAGCAAGAGATGGTCGAGATGGGATTCGAAGCGAGAGAGGCCGTCGGCGGTCGGACGGTGCGATTCCGGCGAGACGATTCGGATCAATCGCAGGCTTGCAGCGGGCGATGGGAACGGGAATCCTTTTTACAGGTGGAATTTCATCCAGTCCGGACTCTTTTTTCTTTTTATAGGAATCCGGTCCGCCGGTCCGGACTTGTTAGGCCTTGATTGGCATGGGCCAAACCTGGGTCCTTCCCCAGGGATGGACCGGAAATTCCCAGCCCATCTCCGAGCAAAGTCCAGGATTTGACCCGTGCAGAACTTACGAAAATTTTGAATTGATTTTCGATCAAGTTTATTTGAAATGCATATTATTTTTTTGAGGCAGGGCTGCTTATATGAAAAAATCACCACCCTGTGATTACAATTAAAAAACAAAAGATTTGATAACAAAAAGACTCAATATCTTGAAAAACCGCAAGAGATAGGAGCGGACTCTAGCACATTCAAAAAGTAACGAAGGAGCATCGGGCACTGTCATTGTTTCTCCGAAAAATCAGCAAACCGGTATTACCGAACAAATTCAAATAGGTAATTTTTCTTATCTATACCTTACCAAAATAATATGGATATGGATATAAGGATTGGTAAAAGATACCACCAGAAACGTTTCTAGATGGGTCTCTCTCTGTCGCCACCGACAAGAAGGATAGAGCTTGAAGGAGTAGAACTGAGAACAATAACAGTGGAGACCTTGAAAGGGAGGTCGGGAGTGGACTGTCTTGTGCCCTTAAAATGCATACTATATTATTATGCTTTCAATGGAGGCTTGGCACAATGCCTGTCATCTTAAAAAACATATGAGCAGAATTTAAAATGCGTACATACAGAATTTGGAATATGTACTATAAATTGAAAGTCAATATATAGCAATAAAAACATATAGAATTTTGTCCTAAACATATTCAATATATACCAAGAAATTTAAGTATGTAACTCGGTACGAAAACAGAGATTTGTCGGAACATTTTCGTGTGCAGTCAACGAGGCGCCTACCCATTAGAGTGGCCGCCACGTTTCCGGTTCCGCGTACTCCCAAGGCCCAAGCAAAACAAAAAAAAAAGACCTTCTTACCCCGTCAAGATCCAATCCAATCGAAACCGTCCATCCACTCCCACCACCTACATCAACGGCCCGGATCCCACCGCCTCTTGTCTATAAACCAAAGCTAACTCCTCCAGCTTTCCCCCTCATCCCCCACCTCTCCTCTCCGTCCCGCGCAGCAGAAGCGAACCCTCGAGCTAAGTTCTCTCTTCTTCCTCGATCGATCGGAGCTAGAGGAGTAGTAGGATGCCGAAGAACAAGGGGAAGGGAGGGAAGAACCGCAAGAGGGGGAAGAACGAGGCGGACGACGAGAAGCGGGAGCTGGTGTTCAAGGAGGACGGGCAGGAGTACGCGCAGGTGAGCCGGATGCTCGGCAACGGCCGGTGCGAGGCGCAGTGCATCGACGGAACCAAGCGGCTGTGCCACATCCGCGGGAAGATGCACAAGAAGGTGTGGATCGCGGCGGGGGACATCGTCCTCGTGGGGCTCCGCGACTACCAGGACGACAAAGCCGACGTCATCCTCAAGTACATGAACGACGAGGCCAGGCTGCTCAAGGCCTACGGCGAGATCCCCGACCACGTCCGCCTCAACGAGGGCGTCGTCGACGAGGAGGACGCCGCAGCCCAGGACGACTACATCCAGTTCGAGGACGAGGACATCGACAAGATCTGATCATGCTGCTCGACTTGGCGACGGCAGCAATGGTATACAAGAAACGAACCAATAATCGCTTCTTATTATTACTGCTATTGCAATTCTTGCCCGTGGTGATATAAAATCGTCACGGTATTGTGATGTCTGTATAGAAGAAATTTGGGGGCACTTGTGCCCAATAACCATGGGTTTCTATGATTGATACTCCAAATATTGAATCGAATTGCTCGCTTTATGCGATAAGAGTGATTAGTTTTGTTCTACTCTGTTTCGTGTTTGATCACCTCTGTGGTTCTGCATTAATGCATGATTCGGGTGGGTACTGGGTACAGTTTGAAAATACTTAGCTCTATATGAATTGGAAGTTTGGAACTACGAAATGGTAGTAGTATTATTTTGACTGATTCACTGATGGGCTGGTTAATGATAGCTTCAGCTGGAAAGCATATGTTGTCTTTAGATTAAGATTTTCTTCCTTTGCTGCAATCTTGTGCTTCTTCATCTGACGCTTTTCAGATATTAACCTAGTAGGTGTTGAACCCATTTTCCATTGCTCTGATCGAGCTGTTGTAATTGGTCCCTTTCTTTTAGTAATTGCTGATATTATTATCTAGGAGTTTTTTACATTTTACTAACAAAAGCAGAAGTTTTCGTTCTATAGAGTCTGTGTATTTCTGACAGAATTGTTTTTTACCCGCTAGATTAAAGGGTGACAGAAACATGGAATAGATAAAAAGGAAAGGCGTTTATTATATCCTACCTCTGCAGTATTGGGGCATATATTTGATTGGCTCAGGATGATAAGGATATTATGATTGCGTTTGGCATCTTTCATCTTGTGGAAAGTTTTTTTCTTATGCTTATTCTGAACCAATGGTTATTTCTTTACTTGTAGGAGTACGGTTTGATATCTCAGTTTAATGTTATTATTAGTGAAGTATTTTTTTTACTTCGTCGAGATCAGACATGACTGTTTTTTTTCATAAATAAATATGGTGGTGCTGTTTTTTTACTTATTCTTCAAGAAACTCTGCTCCAACCAAACCTGACTCGTGTTAATATATGTTCGTTATGCTCTTGCGGGAAAACAAAAACCTGTCGCTGCTTGCAATCAATCTTACTTGAGAATGAAGTGAAGGGCTTGCTTAATGTCCTACCACTCTCTTGCTGAATTGCTCCGAAACTCTTTCTCTCCTATATTCTCTGGAATTATTGGCCTTCATATACTTGGCGATTGTTCTCTAGATTCGGGTCAAAAGCCTATCAAGACGTACTCCATCGCAATTATTTGTCGAGCTGATTGCTGAACCAAATTTCTTTTTTTAATTATATTTTTCCGTGATGGAGATGACTCAGGAGTTGAATGATTCTTCGTGCAATTTGAAGATAATGGGAACCACACATGCTCTTTTTTTTTTGTTCTTTCTTGTGTCATTGCTACCTTTAAGACATTCTCATGTTTGCTGACATGTGATGGATGCTTTTTGTCCGGTGAGCTGTGCAGTGTGGCATCTCTGCATCAAATGCCTTTGTTGGCGCCTAATATATCCTGCCGGTATATATAGATCTGGCAACAATAATAGAGCCTGTGCTTTGACACTACCATGCTACGTTCATCCTCGGTAAAATGTATAGACCAAGTGTAATTTTACTTTTTAATGAAATGTTCCCAATAGATAAAGACCTAAGTGCATCCTAGGTAAATGCAGAGATCAAGTGTAATTTCACTTTTAAATTAAATCTTTCCAAATCTATACTTCTTTTAAAATAAGGTAGTACTGTTAACGGTCTGTTATCCTGCCTACTCCCGTTGCAAATTTTACCAATTATCCATTGAAACAATTAAATCTAAATGCATACACACAAAATCAAAAGATGTAACACATATTATGAAAAATATATTTTTATTTATTTTAGGTAATATTATAATATATTATCTTTTATCCATAGCAAAGCACAAACATTCAGTGTAAGAAAAAGATACATATGACGTACCTGCAAGACGAGATAATTTGGCCTCTAGTGAACGAGAGACATGGGTGCCTGCCGAGGAATTGGTCAATGTCTCTTTGTAAATTAAGAATTACTCTCTCGGTCCTTTTTTTCGCGAATGTGTAAACACTTTGCACTTCAATACATTATAAGGAAACCGGAGTACAAAAGTGACCTGCATTAGCAGTCACTGGGGAGGAGGGGTTCAATACAAAATGGTCCTTTTTCACAAATGCGCAAAAATTTTGCACTTCAATATATTATAAGGAAACCAAAGTACAATAGTGATTGTGGTGAGAAAGGAGGGTCAATACAAAATGGTAGTTATAAAAGAACTCCTAAAAGGGGATGGCGACAAGAAGAAACAGGTTATGTGCCAAGCATAGCTCCAAGCAAACTGATGCCAGCCTTTACCCACTGTCAGCCCTCTAGAATGATTTGATTCACCACTATCGGCATATGGGAGAGGATGGCATTGAAGATGCAGGCATTTCTCTCTTTCTAGAGATGCAATAGACGAGGATTGTGAGGGAATCAAATACCTTCTTATTTTGCTTGCATAGGCGACTCCTAAAATGTTGCCAACAATTCAAAAGCAATTCATTGCGACTAGGAGGGAGATCGCCCAACCTACCAATGTGAGCACCTTATGCCACACCTAACATGTGAAGACACAAACCAAAAGAATGTGGCAAGTTGTCTCGCATAAAAGGGGCACATGAAAGTGCTGTCGATCTCTCGATGCATCATTCTGTCATTTATCCATTAGTGATGCTACAACACTAGCCATAAGAACAATTTGCATCTAGTAGGGGCATTGACGTGCCATATCAACTTGGCACAAGGGAAGGACCGAAGGCATGAGGAAGAAGGCGTTGTACGTTGACCGGGCAAGTAGGAGGTACGGTCTAACACCATAAGAACTAATCTTGCATTATGTTTCAAAGGATGATGTTCTTAGTTTGATCCCAAATCTTTAGAAATCGAGAGAAGCACATGACCATCAAAGGCCCCTAGGATGCTTCGAATCCAAGCATTGTTGGTGAGGCTATCGAGTACCGTTAAGGATGAACGACGATGTGTAGACATGACAAGAAAGAGTTCCAAAGTGATCAATTAGATAGACTACCCCTCAAGCCAAATATCCATCCGAGAATTACAACCATTCCCAATAATAACCTCGGCTAACGTTTTGGATAAAATTCTAGAATTTATCCCCTCAACCGAAGAAAAAGAAGACAAAATATGATACTCATTTTGTCTTCAAAGACGTGTAATTCTAACAATGACTATGTAAAATTAGTACTCCTATAAAATTACATAAGTGCCCTTATTTAATGCTAAAAATGCTAGGATTATTGGTACTCTTCATTTTGCTAGCAGTCCTACTCTCCATAAGCTAAAAATGGACTATTCGTGTTTAAATTTTAAGCACTGGATTCTTACTCTTTTTGATAGAAAGAGTATATAGTAGTATGGAATTCTTTTTCTAATATGGTCCAAATTCATATTGATTGGAGGAAACTATACACTATTTCTGTCAGATTTTTTTAATTATTTTTGAACATGCTCAGAAGCCTAGATTTAGGACATTGGACAATGTCGAATGCGTTTGGGAAGTGCATGGCAACCAACGCGGCGACATCGAGGATGGCGGCACCAAGTTCGTCAACCTGCGCAGCGATGCATCGTGGAAGGTGACCTAATTTACTCTTGGTCTTGGACCATACGTGCTCCATGCTGACTCCCTATCTAGCATTGCTTGGTAGTTCAATCCAAGTAATCGAGGCAGTACCAATCGCCCTCTTTATATCCACCTTGATCAAGTTCTTCTAGAACAATCAAGTCTAGCAAATCTGGATCAGCCAGTCTAATGCAATTGCTATGGTGTTAGCATTGCCAAATATAGGGGAACGGACTCCACCACTTGCAAAGCGTGGGGGAAAACACAAGGACAAACACCCTAAAGAATAATGATTGCACCTGACAGTCCAACCATGGGGACTAGCAAAAGAAAAAAAATAGATTAATTGCTCTCTCGTATGTTGGACGGCTTCTGAAAATGTCAACTTATAGGCTTTTGTTTGTAGTGAACATGGTATTTGGCTGCCTTTAGAACCTAACATAACCTAGACATTATGGCTACATAATTATGTTCTACGCTATTTTGAATATGCATGCTGTTATGGTACGTTACGTGGATGAAGGTGTAGGCCTTTTGAGCCTTGATGCTACCTATTAGAGCATTTTCAACAAAAGGTTCCTAAAAATTAAATTTTTAGATCTAAGTTAAAAACAGGCCTCCAACATATATTCAAACTTGTTCCAAAAAATCCCCAAGCCCAGTACCAGCCCAAAAGTGAGCCAGATCTGGGGAAGCTATCGGCGTCCCCAATCGCTGCTCCCGCGGGAAAATTTCGCCGCCCGCGGCATTTTCTTCGTCCCGACGCCTTCCGCCCGTGCTATTTTTTTTCGCCACCAGCCGCCCTTGCTTAATCCACATGCCGCCGGCCACCGCAAGCCATGGTTGGTCTGCCTCCCCCGCCGGTCGCACTGCTCCTCCGCCATCGGTCTCCAACCTAGCTGCTATAGGGCACGATTTTCGCCCCCTCCGCCGGCGCCGCCCCAGCTCCACACGTCGGCAGACCTCGAGGGTTCCGAGCAGAACAAGGCCACCACCTCCATCGCGTCCAACCCCGAGGAAGAATGCCCTGCCACCCTGGCCTCAGCACCACCATCGCCCTAGCACCGGCGCCTCCGGATCGACCGGTGACGCTGCGTCCCGAGCTCCGGCGCCTCTAGCTTGGCAGGCGTTGCAGGAGCGTTGTTGCTCCACCGTGGAGCCGGGTGTAGGCGGCGTCCTCCTGCAGTGGTTGCTGGCCTCCTTCCCCGTCTGTCTCCGACCTAGCCGCCGTAGCGCCGTCTCCGCCCGCCGCCCCAGCTCCACATGTGGGCAGTTTTCGGTCGAGATTGGCGCGGCGTCACCTCCGTCCAGGTTGCCTCCCTTTTGTCCAGTTGTCCTTTATTTATTTTTTTTGTTGCAGTTTTGTTAGCTGAAGTAATCTGCAGACAATTGGATTGGTGGGCATTGTATTGAAACTACAGTTTATAGTTGAATTTAGCTGTGGCATCATTTCCCACTTATTCTTGTCTGGGTGCACATATGTAGACGAATTTCCATTTGCAGACTTACAGTAAGTTAATTTATAATTTTTGCACACAAAAAAGTCAATAGTTTGGATGGGCATTGTATTGATTTGGCATTTATAAATTATCAATAGTCTATTCAATAATGAGTTGCTTAATACCCCATCCAGCTATGTCAGAAATCATTTGTTCTTAAAGTACAATATATATTTTGATGGGCATAGTATTGACTTGGCAATTAAAAATAACTCTGTACATGTACTCTGATTTTTGGCTACGGCATGTTGTTTATGGGATGGGTTTCCTGTAAATAGCTTTCACATTTATTTTCAGCAAGCTAGTTTTCTAGTATTTGTAATGTGCATAGCTAACTATTGTATTGGTTGCTTCATGATAATTTTCCCTCAATTTTTGTAGTACTGTTGAAAATGGAAGGACAAAGATACTACACTAATCTGCTGAACGAGAGCAATTATTCCCTTGATTGAGACGGTTAGGGTAGCCAGGCTGAGGAGCAACATTCACCCATTCTGTAGAGTACTCCCTCAGCTAAACCAAATTAGAAAAGATCAAATAATTGTACTGAGAAGGAAGATCTGCTCCTTGTGTTGGTATGAATATAAGTATGGATCCAGTGCTAGGTATAAATCAAACTCGTTCTGCATATTGGAAGAGAATTTACGTTTACTTCCACGAAAACAAGAAATTCACATCAAATTACAGCCAGAGTTCACTTATGCATCGTTAGTGAACTATTCAACAAAGTGCAAACAAGTTCTGCGGATGAATAAGCCAGATTGAGGTTAGAAAGCAAAGCGGGGCTACTATGTAGGACAAGGTAATTCATATTCAAGTAGCCTCTTTTACCTGACTTGTACATGTTTACTAACTACATTTACCTAACTTCACTTGTGCAGATTACGCAGGTGGTGGCTTTGTTTAACGGCATAGACAACAACAGCAAGCCCTTTCAATTCATGAGTTGCTGGAATCTGTTGCGGACACAACCCAAATTGCATGACAAGCTGAAGCAACTGCCATCCCAAAAGTTTGGTGCCAACAAAAAACAGAAGGTGACCAGGGAAGCATGTCCAGGTACTGTTACTCCTACTAATGATGATACTACCAATCATGATGTCAGAGAGAATGAAACTACAGAGAACGAGTGCCCAAGAGACCGATGGGGAAGAAGAGGGCAAAAGAGCAATTGAGTCAGGGTGGAGGAGATGCATCTGTGGAGGCTCTAGACCATTTGTTATTTGGGGGGGTGGGGGCATAGTTTAATGCAGAAAAGGAGAGGAAGAAAGAAGAGATATACAAACAGTATTACACAGTTAGGGCTCAAACTGAACAAGCGAGGGTCAAAGGAGGCAGATGAATTACAGTTGAAGAGGATGTTAGAAGAAGAGAGAATTATGACAGTAGATATTACTTCCATGCGTCTACTCCAGCAGCAGTACTACAAGAGCCTATAGAATGAGATCATCGCTCGTCGCACGAACAACTCCGATTGACATGTAGGTGTTCTTAGTGGTGGCAATTACATATTCTGCTATTAGCTTTTGCTTTGAAATATATATGGGTTTCTTTTTCACTGCTAGTGGTGATGTATCCCATGAAAAGAAATGAGAGTTTTTTCTTGTTGCTGTTGTTTCGGAACTGTGATAAAACATATCTATGTGAGTGTGCTAGAATTATTTGTTTGATGAAGGACAGAATGCTGTGGAGTGCTGAATTTTATTTTAAGTGCAGGCTTATATTTCTAGCGATGCATGCAAGATAAAAGAAATGGTTGTGTGGCCAAAATGTTGATTATTTTCCTTTCAGTAAGAAACTGAAGATTGCAGATGACCACTACTCTGGTTATCTCTGCGTCTCAGTATCTTTGAAGTGTCTGTCATATATAATAGTGGTGATGTCAAGGTTGAATTTAGATGAGTTTCCTTTTCACTTATTGGTCTAGGAAACTGCTGCTGTGATGTATCTTTACTAACTGGAATATTTATTTTTTTTAATATATAGAATTCAGGAAAGGAGAGGGCAGGACCTGGCCTTGTTTCTTCTGATGATTTGTGACACCATGTCAAGGAAGGAGAAGGTAGGAGATGGTGTTCTTTGGTGGCATTCGTAGTTGTTCAGTTTTCAGTGGATTTGTTAGAAATTTACCAACATATATTCAGTCTATGTGTTGCAAACTAGTTGGTCTATGTCTAAGTATGTTCAGTCTAATTTTTGGAGACGTGAGTTTCGAACAGGAGTGAAAAATATTATTCATGTCATGAATCACAAGCAATAGCGGCGGCGAAATGCGAGTGTTAGAGCGAATCATACAGGCAGGCCTTGTCAACCTAATGAACCACGGGGATAATACTGTAGCACCTATAGCTCATGAATTTCAGTACTCCTATGTGCATGTCACATTAAAGAAATAATATGGGAAATGCATCACAATGTAATACAGTTTTCAGATCAACTAAAAGAATAGACAGTGTCCTAACTTCATATAGATAATTTTTTTGTCTTATGAAATTAAAATTAACAACTTGATCAGAAACAAAGGTATTATTATTGGTCACAAAATTATTCACGACATGAAGTACATCACAATAAATAAAATAATGTATATCCGTCCAGATGACGTTGCCATAGGTGCCCCACTAGGTCTTCATATAGCTGATGGCAAGTTTCGTTGTCCCTTAATTTTTTGCGCGTCTCAATAAATTCCTGAAGATCGGGTGTTTCATTCGGGAAACTACATTTTCTCCCCCCCTCCCTCCCCTCATCCAACTGTTCTTTGGGATCCACTTCTCCTTTATTTTCAATAATCATTTATGCATGATAACATAAGCTTTCATAATGTTTCCTAGTGTCTCTTCGTCCCACAACTGAGCTGGCCTTCGAACAATGCTGAAACGAGCTTGTCAAACTCTAAAAGCTCGTTCGATGTCCTTCCTTATTTCTTGTGCTTTGAAGAAATATTTCGTCTTATTGTCCTGTAGTTCTAGTAGTTCTAGTATGGTCTTTACAAAAATGGCCTTAGATGGGTATATACATCAGCAAGATAATATCCCATCGTATAATCGTGACCATTTATTCTATAATTTACTTTAGGAGCTTTGCCTTCAGCTAGCTTTACAAACAGCGGAGATCAATGAAGCATGTAGATATCGTTGTGAGACCTAGGTAGACAAAAAAAAACATACCAAATCGAGTTTCACTTTCAATGCATGCAGTCTATAGAACCTAGCAATACGGGAAAACACTCTTCTCTGTGCAAATGCAATTAATCGAGCTGTGTCGTTCTTATTAGGTGATGTCAAGTACTCATCTTTAAAAACTTCAACAACAACTTTGATGAACCTTCTCAATCTCTTATAGCGGTACTTTCTCTAAGACCACAATAATCATTTATAGCATCTGCGGCTACACCATAAGATAACTGACAGAGTGCTGCAATGACCCTTTGCAAACAACTTAATCCAAGTACACCGGGTGCATTTCTCTTCTACACAAAATCTTCATCATGATCGTTTATTGCATTTATTATGCGTACAAAAAGAATATGGCTATAATACCCCCGGCCCGTTCATAGATTGTTTTGTCTACATGTGCTTGTTCTAGTTTTTGCCTGTTAGTTCCAATTATTCGTTCACATAGAGAGTTTAAATATATTTGGATCAGCTTATATACTAGTTGACTCCATAGCATCTCTAGTTTAATTTTTTTATATGAAGTGATAACAAAAATATAAGTATGGCGCTGTGTGAATGTAGGCTCACTTATACGGATTTAGGGGTTGAGATGTTACAGGTGGTATTAGAATCTTTACAGGTGTACGTATGTGTTGGCTTATAGAAGGGGCATGCCGGACATGTTATAGTTCCATAGCACTGATCGAAGATCTAGGTATTCTCTGGCTGAGTAGAGATAAACTGCTGAGGGCGTTAGCCTGTGAAGGAGAAGAATGTAATACCCTGGCCCGTTAATGATCTGTCTATCCATATGTGTGCTAGTTTCAATTTCAGCTTGTTAGGTTTAAGTGTTTTGTTTATTTGATTGAATTAATCCCACGTTTAGATATGTTTTGACCAATTATATACTTAGTTGACTTTAATCATAGTATTTTTAGATTAACCCCTATACATTAAGCGAGGATAAAAGTATAAGTAAGATGCTATGTAAACGTGAGTGAGTGAGCAATGTGGGTTTATGGGCTCAGTGTTATAAGCTCATTCTAAACCTGCACAAGATACGTATATATTAACATCATGGATAAACTTAAAAAATTGACATAATACAAACTTGCACCTGAAATAAATTGGGCCGTACCTAAGATGATCCAAGAAGTAATCGTGATATAATCAAGGGTCGTGCTTCTCGACTTCGATCAGCTACCCGATGTCCAACAACTGACCCACCATGTTTTTGTTCATTCATAGAGTGCAAATAGCTATGCACGACTAGTGCTGCAACAAAAAAAAAAAAATCGTCGTTGTCGGATGAGGAGCAAGGATAACTCATCGTGGATGGAACAATTTGAAAACCTTTAATTATCAGATGAAAGTAAAAATTTTCTCTACACTGATATCCTTAGATCAACGTGTGTATGTAGGGATTGGTTAGGGGAAAACTGATGCGTGGCAAGGGCATCGTCTAGGTGTTCCATTTTTCCAAAAATCGAAGGCGACAAACAGCAGTACTGCCACATATCACAGCAATAGCGCCGCCGCCGCGAGCGTATAGGTAGAGGGAGGAACGTGCGTGCCCAAAGAAGGGAGAAGTGATCGATTACACCCTACCTATGTGGCTAATCAATAAACTATTAGATCTTAGTTTTTGGGCTTTTGTTGAATAAGGGGGTGATTTTTGGCCCAACATTTTTTATGGCCCTAATATATGATGTTTGTGAGTTAAGACTTAACATTTTTTTATTCTATAGGAATAAAAAAAATAAAGGGATAAGAATGTGTTTACACATCAATTTATTGGAATTTTTTTATAAAGTTTGAGTGAACGAAAATTTTGGTATGTTTGTATAACAGGAATTTTTTCTTTGGTTTTTCTATACTTTATTTATACAAATAGAGTATAAAATTAATCCTTAGGAATCTAAACTTATTTTTCTCCAAACCAAATTGAAGTTGATTCCATCGTCACATGGTACGTCGCGCGTTGTACGGCTCATAATCCAATTCCGTTCTTCGTCTCATCCATCGTGTCGTCGCATAGCTTACGATGCGATTTTTGTCCCTGTTTTGATTAGCGAGAAAAATTAGGTGCTGATCCGGTCGTGCGGGGTGGATCGCGAGACTGACATTTAGTGGGCTGCCATCCTCAAGGACTTGGGCCTCCGTCCAGATAATGTACAATAACCAGCAAACCCCACAATTGGTTTCGTTTTTTATAGGCCATGGAGTTACTACTCCAGTTTTTTTAAAAAAAAAACACTAATTTTTTTAGACAATTAGTACATTTATTACGTATAGATAAAACCATTTTAGTTTTAGAGTAACATTTCGGGCCCATGCGTGATACTCGGTTACTTTAAAACAGAGCTTCAGATAGTGCCCAACATCCTGAAAAAAGTTTTTCCCTTGCACCACAAACCACATTTTCCAAATTGAAATATTCTACCTTTTAATTGAACTAAAATTATACATTATTATGCCTAAAACTAAATGTTCAGATTCTTGTAATACCATAAATTTTACTAATTTTAAATTTTTATATGCAAAACTTTTGAAGATGAGG
This sequence comes from Oryza coarctata, assembly GCA_030770085.1. Classification (NCBI taxonomy): domain Eukaryota; kingdom Viridiplantae; phylum Streptophyta; class Magnoliopsida; order Poales; family Poaceae; genus Oryza; species Oryza coarctata. The sequence continues at coordinate 9,032,742 of CM061465.1, forward strand.
CAAGAACATCCGAAGCACTTCGCCATGTGTTTGGTGTTCTTGATCATTTGTCTATTTGGATGCATCGGCCAGCAAGGCCATGGACATCCTTGAACTCATTACTTGTGATCTTTAACTCGTGCTTGTGATTGTAGTCATAAGGTCATTGTTTGCATGATTGTTTAGATAATTTAGAGATCTATACGCGATATCTCTACCAACTTAAATAATTCATTGTAATGAGGATTTTTGTCATTCTCGTGTGGCACGAGACATCCCTCCTATTCTAGATCGTGTTTCCTACTATAATGCCTTTGCATTACAACTGGATTTTATAGAGATTATTTTTATGGCCCATAGAGCAGATAGTGTGTCAGGGTTGGGGATTGAGCAGAAAGCAAAGGATCCAAACAACTACTTGGTTTTTTTTTTGTTACTGGTTTATTTCTCCTTTTTCCCAGGCTCCACCTTTAGAATAGTAGATTATGAAAACAAGATATCTAGCAAGTTAGAATCCAAACATGGAAATGATCAATAAGGTTATGTGATTGAAATAAAAATATACACTGAAGTATAATGAAAACTGTACGAACTTAAAACTTTAAGGAAAAGAACATATTATACCTCAATTTAGGTTCATGACTTGGAAGCAAGTGGTATTTTTGAAATCTTTTGAAACAGTTGGAACGCAAACTCCAGAAACACCACCTTTGCCACATATATGCAACATTTTGATAGTTGATATTAGTTTCTCCATCTTTTTATTCAATGTGCTTTCTGCATTTTATGTGGTGGCATATCAAAATTTCCCTACTACCACGCAAATCCTTGGTGTGACCTAGTTCAAATCTCCGCTACCACGCATAATCCTTCGTATGGGAACGAAATTGAACTAAAATCATCGACTATGCCGGTGAAAATTCCACTTTCATTTTCGTCAAAAAAATTCCACTTTGATATGACCGCAAAACTGAACTTAAATCATCAACTACGATGTACGCCAGAATCAACATCATACCAATCGCTAGCAGAACCTTTAGGCAAGCATCAATCCCACAAATCCACGGGGCAAAGTAAAAGCACACACATGCACAAATAGGAACAGTAATATCACACAAGTAGCATGAATCTATCTTCAAGATCGAACAGAAGATGAAAGAACAGACGGGAATAGCACAAAATATCTTAGATGCTTACCAGACTCCTAAAGAACAACCATGGAGAGGACTGACAAGAAGACGAAGTAGAAGCAGAGATTAGGGATGAAAATGGTACGAAAATTTTTTGACCTTATCAATATCGTTTTTAAAAAATGATAAAAAATATTGTTTTTGATTTTTTCTTACTGTAAAATTTAGTTTTTCTAATTTCTATATGTGTTATATTGAAGTAGCTGCTATATAGTTATGAAAATTTACCATTTCCATAAAAATAATAAAAAATAATACCGTTTCCAACTGTTTTCATCCCTAGCTCTAGATTGCTCACCTATAACTTCCATCGAAGACAAAATCCCATGGACACATACTCCTCTTAAAGACAATGGTGACAAACTCATCCACACTCCGATCGAGGGGCAGTTGCTTTCAAAGAACCCACCCCCATGGGTATGAGGCAACTCTGCAAGGTGTTGAAGTGATGAGGGGGATGTGAGTGAAGAGGAGTGAAAACTAAGGGACAGAATAACCTTTGGTTGAGCTCTATTTGTAGTTCAATGGAGGCTTTTCAGTAATTTTGTGAACCTATTGGGGTCAACCTACTACTAGAGAAATTGACTTTAGTATCGGCTGGTAGAAGTAATCTGAAACTAAATATAGGTATTTTTAGTCTCGGTTTAATTGAACGGTACTAAAAACCTAACACCAGTCAATACTCAAGTGTTTTTTGCTATATTGCTTTTTACCGTTTATTTTGTTATAGTGCTTGTTTACTATTTTCTTTATTGTTGTACTGCTTTATATATATATTATATGCATATATATGTTTATAAATATATGTATATGATTAATGATATCTTCTACAATAAATCTAATGTTTTTGAATAACCTTATATAATCCATCGGGACTAGTTCTTGCTTTAGGGATGAAGACGGTGGTGGTACCGGCATCGTCAGTGGGTGGGCGTGCGGCGGCATTGATGGTGAAGATGGGGACGACGGCAGCGGTAGTGAGAAGGTGAGCACGTGGCGACGTTGGTGCAGATAGCGTCGGCGTGAAGGACAGCGGTGTGAATAAATAACAAGAATGTAATATGGGGATTTAGATCGGAGAAGATGAGAGAATATACCATTCCCCTCTCTAGTACCGGTTATATATAACAATCAATACTATAGTGTTTTCCCGTTTAGCCAAAATATTTTTAGTTATAGTTGGTATTAAATATTTTAAGTCTTAGTATTAAAACTAGGACTAAAGATAAATATTAAAGAGTTAATATGATATAAAATTTAGAAAACAAGAAAATTGTAAAAAATAATTTTAAAAACCAAAAATAATAAATTTAAGAAAAAAAACTAGGATAATTAATTTTAAAAATTTTGAGGGTAAAAATCTTCTGTTTCTAATATTCTGTTCTTTGTTCTCTATTTTTATATTATTTTTTATCCTCTTTTTAACCTTTTTGGCCTTTGTTTCTTGTATTTTTGCTATTATGTAATATTATATTACCTCTATTTTTAACATACTTTTATTTTCTTAAAAATTTTATTCTTTCTCATCCTTATATATTTTTAAAATAATGAAATATACATATATATATATAGCTAGAGTAATTAGATGAATAAAATCACTAAATAAAACTTTTAAAAAAATTTAACATTACTTCAAATCTTTTAGTATCGGTTAAAAACACCAACTGATATAAATAAATTATATAATATTATTGATTGATGTCTCTAACATTGGTATCAACCACAGTAATATTGGTATCAACCGGTATTAATATATAGATTGATGTTACCAACATATATATTTTAAAGATCGTAGTGATTCTTATCGGGTTTAGTATCAGGTCTTTATCGGCCGGTATATTTTTATTTTATGTCGTTGAACCAAATATTATTTTTTGGTAGTCAAATGGTTGGAAATTAAACCCAGAGGAAACGGAAAAGATGAGTGAAAATGGCAGTACTAGGGTGAGAAAAAAAAGGCCAAGGAAACCGAACCACACCAAATCGAGCCAAATTATCGCGTGGTGTTTTTTTGCTGTTCCTTTTCATTTGATATGCTTCAGCCTTTGGTTTTTCTTTCGGATCATTCTGATATATTTCGGTCGTTGGTTTTTCTTTCTGTTTTTACCGGCTGCAAACAAAACTATTCGAAAACAACACCCGAGAAACCTTCCTGCTTCTGCGTAGTGCATAGGAAAGCAACTCTAGTGGGAAGCCGGTGCAAAGCATCTTCCTGTGAGTGTCGATATTCGTCAAGTGGCAACTAGGGTGTAGATTGGCACAGGCATGAGCTAGCTCGGGTCATCGGGATCACCCTGATCGCCTGAAGCTCAACATGGCGTAGTCTTGAAGGATCTAGGTTCTTCAGTAAAAGAAAAGAATGAACCAATTTTTTTCCTAGGTTTTAATTTCTCTAGTTCTTTTCTTTATCAATATTTTGAAAATTGGAATTAAAAAAAAACAAATGTCGACTTCTAGTTGATGCGGGGATTGAATTCTTCTCCATCCTAGTAGATACACCGTAATGTATCGAATTTTCGCTCTGCTGGCATCGTATCTGTTTGGAATGGTGGTAGGATTTGCGCCAGTTTATGCGGTACCAGCTAGAGGAGATGCAATAGTCCACATGCGTTCTCACCCGCATGTTCAGCATGGCCCACAAACGGCCATTCTGGTACTCATATCGGTAAATATTTAATTATCAAAGTTTTAACAGTTGCTTGTGTTCCTACATAAAATCTACTTCATTCTATGGATACTTAGCACACAGACACACATAATCAATTGATTGTTTGTCATTTCAATCATAAAATTTCACCTTGTATCTCAGTAGCATGTTGGATGTGTTAGAATGGATTCAAAATAACTAACATATATTATTTTTTCTTGTTGAACCAATAATCTGGTCCAATTTTTTATGAAACTGGTTATTTTGTTAAAAAAAATAGTGCAAGCTACATTTTTGTGGAAAATGTGGTAAATGTTTACTAGAAATTATGTATATGACATATTGGAAAGTGAGTGCAACACAAGTTGATTGCAGAATAATGACAGGAAACCTTCCAAATCTTTATCGGTTGTTGATCAACTTAACATACCAGACGACAGTGCAGTAACACACGATATTTTTTAACAAGATGATTCCCACGGTGTTCTCCAAGACCACAAGGATGATGTTCTAGCCGTTGTTAGAGAGGAAGACACACTCTTGGTAGCAGTGGTAATTTGGTAGTCAACCTTTCCCACCAAGTTTTGATACCATTGATTGTAGGAGGATGAAGTTGTGTGTTGGATGCAATGGGTTGACCATAGCATATTGAGATGTTCAAAAATTGAGAATTCAACAAGGATGTGGTTGTTTGGCAGTTAATGATTTAGTTAACACCCAACGACGTGGCATGGCCAACATTGTGGCAAGCTCTGAGACCTCTAAGATGACTCAAATTGCCAACCTAGGCACCTCTAATCTCCAAGGCTAGAGAAAGAGGTAAACATTCTAAAGAAGAAGAATTTGAGGATTCATGGTGGGTGGCACTCACGAAAGTGGAGGAGGAAAGTAGGGCTAGAGGTGATGTGAAGTCAGCCCTTGGAGACAAGTGCCACATGTAGAAGGGATGTGGGAAAGCCAAGTGGACCAGGATCATGGCCTCTCGTCCCCTTCTATGCCCTCACCAGTTGAATATAGCAATTAATTAATGCTAGGGCAAGGGTAGAGAAGGCACCAAAGGGGATAAAACACATAGCTTTCTAAGCAATGTTAAGTGTAAGAGTAGACATTCAATCCCCTAAATCGGCAAAAAAAACATGTAGGGATGTTTTATGTTCTTTCTCAACTTAATGGTCCTCGACAGAGATGAGTAAGTCGAGTGGTTAGAATGTCGTCCTTAATGGTGGAGGAGGCAGAGACATCACAATCTTGTTGATATTGGAGAAGAAGAGGTGGTAGGAGGGAAGGATTGTGGATGTAGAGAAAATGAAGGGTTAGGTTCTACCTTACTTATATGGAGAGAGAGAGAGTAGGAATGCTAAGATCGGAGTAGTTGATTTCTGATGTTTTATTTATATTTTTTATTGAAATATTTATAAAAATTATTTCTTGTTTAAAAAATTTACAAATCTATACTCCCAATGGTCTCTAAGAGGTTTTTTTTAAAAAATGCCCCATCAAAGGGCATGAAATCTAACATGACAACCACCAGTTGGACCCTATTAACAATGGGCTGGCGAGGGGCTAGGAAATTTATAGACAACCCCCTTGCCACCCAATCCAAGAATGTTTTTTCTCGCAGCAAGGGATTCCTACAAAATACTGTAGGAGAAGGCGTATGCTATGATAACATAAAACAAAAATTCTTCTACCACGCACACCAGGACATCATGCGAAGCAGGAATCATGGATCATTACCACAAGACTCGTAGTGGAGCAGAAGTAGGGTTAGAGAAGCTGATCCAACCATACATGCGTCAAGGTAGTAGATGAAGTAGTCAATCGTCGTAATCCTGATATTGATCAATGCCGCAACGAGTAGTGCCTCCACCGATATCTGCACGTTTGGGGCTGGAACACTGATTGTGGGTGTACTAGAACTCGTGAGTAGCTAGGATTTAGCTTGAGAGGTGGCGGCTAAGTTTTGCTCGAGGTGAACAGATGTTACTTTTCTCGACCTCCCCGCCTCTCTATATATGGCTTCCTCATTTAGGCCTAGAGGACCGTGGCCCAATCGAAGTCTACTCGAATCTCTATCCGAATTGAACCCTTATCCGAATCACATTCGAATAAATATCCAACACGTTAAGTGTATGACCCTGTAGGTTCACGTATATTTGTTCGTGATCCGAAAATGCCTTTTCGGTCACCCTGTTAATAGTGGTGTTTAGCAAGGCATATTAACCCTAAAATATACATAAATATCATACTGACTGAACCTATAATGTTGTCATGTACGAATTGCTTTGTCTTACGATATCGATCGAGTAAGGCGAAACTTGTCTCATCCTCTTAATACCTCAATCACTCTCTTAATCTAGTGATAGATTATAAACTTATGATTGATTTCTCAATCATCTTGGCATGGCCATGTACTTCCATAATCCATTAAATCAAGGGGCTAGAGATATTTCTCCCATAGGAAAGATAAATTCTATCTTGATCACTCATATCTCACTATATATTTTATAGCAAACCAAAAGACTACTTTTATGACTACCCTGTTACGGAGTAGTATTTGGTAGTCTTAAAATAAGCTACTACATATGTTAGTAAATACTATTTGAGATTAACTAATGATACATAAAATCTCTGCTGTATTTCATAGTTGGTCTATTCAACATATGTTTACTAATATATGTCCATATTATCAATTTGATATCTCTAGACCACGATCCATGAGACATGATCATCAATTAATACATATGCTGATCTTACAATCATATTTGTTTCTCATATGATATATGATCAGGGATCATTTGGAAATAGCAACATCTAATATTAGTAGTCTTATAAATAAGTCATATACTCATTGATCAATAATGATAATTTCTATTTCAAGAAATAAATCAATATATCATAAATATAGTATGTGATATACACAACATCTTTATGTTGTCTCTAGAGCATATCACTAACAAATACCATGTAGGGTGTGCGAGGGAAGAAGGGACCTATAGTTTTTGCAGGTGGCCCTCTTGCCGCCCTTTGGTTGGGCATTTTTTCCCTCCCTCGGAGCTACCTCTAAAATTGCTAGGTCTGCCCATGAGAGAGGAGGGAGGTCTGGTAATTTTGCAAGTGACCTACTTGTCGCCCTCTTTTAGGGTGTTTTGTCTCTACTGTACAAATGTCAAAAAGAGAAAAAGATTTTAAATAAATATATTTTTATTTAGAGATTTAATTATGAAGAAATTAGGAGTATATAGAAAAGATAATTGAGATGCCTGAATTATGCAAGAACTTAGCGTTAATACTAAAAAATCATTACACCATTAATCAAAGGGTCAAACGATTAATAGATTCACACATGACATTATTTAGATAATAGTGTAAAAAATATTACATAGTTCTTAGGTGGTTTACATGTTACGGATAGAATATAGATGCAATATAAATAATACAATAGGTAATATATTATGAATGTCTATTTTGAACTTGTAGATATCATCATCTATTGTCAACTTGTAGTCACCCATTGCTAGAGGAGCCGATTCTTGAGTTGTACTCCACTTTATCATGTATGTATTGTTGAATTGTTTTAGCTTATATGATCTCTGCAGAGTTGAATGGTGATTTCTTCATATCTATCCATTATTTAAATTTGCACCTTCTTGGTGGTTCATGTGAGAAAAAGTGCATATATAGCTATTTTAGTCATGATGATAACAAAATTAAAACAAATTAGAGTACTGTATAGTGAACTTTACAACAAAATCATCATCAAGAATATTAAACTAAGTACCTTCTACCAAAAGTATTGTTACTTATTGACCACACAACCTAGCAACGATCATCGCAAGAGCATTTAGGATGCTCTTGCCATGGAGGTAGTACAAGAGGTTATAATCTCCAGTCTAACCATTTAGCTCACCAATGTCATTCGTACTCCTCCTTTCTCGTCATGTACTATTTGTTTGATTCTGAGGGAGAAAACCAATGGTTTTCAGAAAACCAACAGTTAGGGTCAAATACTAGATTTTTCATATCAACCCACTGAATGAAGCCAAGCCAAAGGTGGAATTAACCAAGCCAAAAGATCCTTTCTACAGTCAGGATCCTCAGTGAAAGCGTGTATAATAGTCATTGTTCTTTGATGCTATAGGAGATAGAGCAAACATGTGGTCGGGTTATGCTAAAAGCGATGTGATGATCGTATGCCAAAAGTTGTCTATCAGATTGTGTTGAAAGTGACATGACGGTCACGCGTCGAAAATTGGCTGGCATCACGGAGTATTGATTGTGACTTAGCAGTCATGTACGTAGCAAGAAGTAAAGGCACTAAAAATTGGTTGTCGTATGCTACTGGCAATCATACGTTCACAACAAAGAGTAAAAGTGCCATGGTTTTATTGCATAGTAAATGATGTAGGTACGTAGACCCAAAATAGAAAATACAAAGTAATATAAATAGTAAGTACAAATGACATAACACACTATTTGCCTAGGGCCTGCCCTCTACTAGAACACCACAGTTAGCATGTATCTACTGCATAAGAGTCAAAGCATGTGGCTCCTGTATGTGCACTGGCGTAGCTCCTACAAGCTAAGAGGAGCTAAGCATGTTCTAATCTAATGTGAGGTCATCATGGTCGAATGAGTCGTGCGCCCATTCATTCACTCGCAACTACGAAGATATGTGGGGGTGTAGCCTAGAACTCTATGAGAAAAATGGTGAGCAATGCAAACTAAAATATCATGGACCAAATAGAAATATGTACCGTGTGGCAAATCTGAAAACCCTTGTGTGGATGTTCCTGCTCCTTGTCTCAACATCTCAACTCCTTATATCAATATCCCCACTCCTTGTATCGATATCCCCGCTATAGAGGAAGCAAGATACATCATAGCTAAAACTATAAAAAGTATAATTTATTAACACCAGCGTCGCATGTCAAGAAGAAGAGGGGTGGATAGCCAAAGTTAACTATGTGCTACGTTCCTATAGAGTGGACTCCTGCTTCTATCGCCACTACGAGAGGAACCACATCAGCAACATGATAGGTGAGAGCACGAAGGACGGTGCGCACCATGTTGTGCATTCTGTCGAAGGTAATCTTCTGCTCGTCCTCCGTCAGTACAACCCTGATCTCCAATCGTCATCACATAACCTCATGCTCACCATTAACTTATCGTGCAGCATCGACCTATTTGATATGACATGTCATACGCAAAAGACGTAGCACATTTAAATGAGATATGGAAGATTGATTAACTCACAACATGGAAGAGGTCCTGGCCATGATGTCTAGAGTACGCATCTCGCACACTAGCTACATGTGGCTACGAAGTGTCGGGAGTTAATGTCACATGAGTGCAGGTACAAGGTTGGTACCAACTGAGATACACTAGGTACAACGCCTCTGTGTGTGGGCGCTACTCCTTGATGACTTCCTCGGTGACCAGTAATGTTCACGCCGAGATCCCTCGCGCGCCTCGGCGCGAACATGCGAAACGCCTGGGAGGGTTGCTTAGCTTCAGTGCAGGCCGGTCGGTTTTTCTCCGTGGCTCGAGGTATGCGCGCCGGGGGCCGTGGGGCTCTATTGGCTCCGACGCGATGGTATGGGTGCGGGCGTGCTAGTTAATTTAACCCTGCAATTGACAAGGAGGTGAAACAAGTAGGTCCGTCGGACGGTGGGCCGACACAGGTGCTTGCTATCGACTGGCTGCCGATAGGATCGGGATAGCCATTGGCCTCGCTCGGAAGGCCCTTCGCTATCGGCTATTTGCCGATAGGAATCGGGAAGCTCTTCGATTGGCTGGGGAGCCGATGTGGACAGGTGTAGACGAGGGATAGGCCGTAGAGCCAATGAAAGAACCGGGGTACACTCAGAGGATAGCAAAGCGCACAGGATCCCTCCGGATAGCTGATGAAAGCCGTAACAACTATTCATTGGCTGTGAAAACCAATGAAGGCACATGCGGACTGGCAAGGAATGATATAAAAAGGCACGGGCTACAAAGCTAATGCCGCTCCGGATATGACAGCACGAGACCCGTCGCCCGCCGTGACAGCGCCATTAACACCGAACCTCGAAGATTGGACCTAATCGAGACAGTACGAGGCCGAGGCCAATAGCGATGATACGGAGGATGCCGGATCGGTTGTGCTGAAGGAAAGACAGGAACGAACCCATCGGCTAGATGAGCCGATGAGGGGACGCCTCTCTGAAGGCGGGGGCGTATCAGCTGGGAGACCGATGCGCTTAGCGTTACGCATCAAGGGACACCTTTAAAGGCTGATGCGGATCGGCCGAGTGGCGTGAAGCTCAAAGCATGGATAACTCATCGGCTAGCACCCCGATGAGACGCCATGCAGAAAACTATAAGCCTAAATCTCGATCTACCGTCGGCAACCCCGTAGGTTGAATCTAACCGATGCAGCATGAAATTGACAACGGCAAAGGGAGCTTAACAGGCTGATAGGCCCTGGACGGATGTGATACGATACGTCTGATCAGCTTAAGAGGTCGAACCTAACCGATGCTGCCTTAGACGGAGCAGAACATATCGAGATAGTGGCGGGACTTACCCCTTCACTGGATATCGAACTTAACCGATGCAGCCCCGCGTCGAGGGCCAAAACCCGCTGGTAGAAACCTAGATGAACTAGGGTGGCGATGCGTCGAATTTGTATTGATCGAGAGATAGATTACATGTCTCCAGGGGGTCTATATTTATACCCTGGATTTACAGACAGAGTCCGACGCATTTACAACCATCAGACGTTATTTCCTAACAAGAACAAAGGAAAATATCTCTAAAGAAGTTAAATAACTAACTAAACCTTCCTAATTAAATAAGGTTACAATTTACAAAAATAAAATACCCTGTCGTGAATTCCACGGCTCCTCCGCAAACTCAGTCTTATCTGGATAGTCTTCCAATCTGGAACCGAGTCTTCCTTCACTACCATTAGATCGGCTTCTTCACTGTAGTCATTAGACACCTCTCAGCCGATCGGCTTTAGCAACATCGGGCTGTCCAGATTTTGGCGTTAACAAGTAACCAGTTGTCAATGTACTTCTAAAGACGTGTAATCCACAAAGTTCCAGCTACCTATCTTGGTACGTCTCTATGAGGATAGCGGATCCCTAGCTCCACTAAGGTATGCTCTTGTCCTAACCATTAGCAATCGCTCACACGTAGTGGATAAGCCCCTTGTTCATAGCATGGCCGCTATGTCGGTGAACGTCACCCAGCCAAAAAGCTATACAATTATGCCTCAAAACTCCATCACACCAAGTAGTCATTGGTCTTAGGATGGAGCTAAGTGAGTTGTATGGGGAAAATGTTATTTCCATAAGTTACTAATTAGACCTAAGTATGCATATAACATCATAGCAACTGCTTTACTTATAGTGAACTTAAGTAGTCATGTCTAGGTGGGGCTATGAAGCATCTAGGCCCCTTTATTGCTTTTGGTAATTAATGACAAACAAATATTGTGTACTAATGATTGTATTTGAGTATTGTGATTAAGTTAGGTACATGCTAAGAATCAGCAATGGAGTTTTACCACCGATTAAAATTGATAAGCAAGAAGGTGGCAAAGCGAAGAAAATATTTATTGCTCTTGTATATCGATCTAGTAGCAAGGGACCTCTCTTGGCCTTGCATTTATTTCATATGAATCCCTTTTTCCTCTTACACCAATTGAGCTTACTTTCTAATTGTGAGGGTGGTTGAGGGTTGTTTCAACCAAGTTAAGTGCATTGCGTCATTATTTAGCTAGTGTGGCTCTTGATCATCTCTAAGCATTGGTTGTCACTTATTCCTCTTAGAGGTTGCCGCTTGCTAGACTACTTAGAGGAGGTGATTCCTAAGAATTTCTCTAAGAAGGTTGTAGAGAAGACCTGACATGTTTGTGAGTGGGTTGGAGTTCACCACCTTCGAAGTGAAGGAAGAAGTACCCTAGTGATCGAGGCTTGTGTGGACCTTTTCAAGGCTATCTCCTATCTTGCTCATCCCTTGACGAAGGGATTTGGAGACTTGATAGTTGGAGCGGTGTAATTGGGCTCGCATTAATGGGAAGTAGAAAATCGGCAAGTTTTTGAACCTCGGGTTAAAATCATTGTCCCTTTGTCTCATTTACAAATTTCTTTTATCTTTATGCAATTTATATTAATAGAGACTTTTGAGCCCTTCTCATCCTAAACTTACAAAACTTAATATAGTTGCTTAGATAAACTCTTTTTCACCAAGCCATAGCAAACCTAGATTAGCGTTTCTTATTAGAGAAATTTTAATATTGCCTATTCACTCCCCCTCTAATCAATATCTTGATCCTACAAGTGGTATCAAAGCTTGTCTCTTGTAATTGGCTTTACTGCCTAGAGAGAAAAGATGCTAGAAAAGATTCACCATATAGAAAGGACGCCTATGTTTAATGGCTCAAACTATTTCACTTGTAAAATTAAAATGTCTAATTACCTTAAGGCTATAAGTTTTGGTATTTGGAAAGTTGTGAATGAAGGGAGTGTCATGGCACTTGGTTCCGAAACACCAACTCAACTTGAACAACGCAATGCTCAACTCAATGCACTAGCAATGAATGCTCTATTCAACTCCTTGAATCAAGAAGAATTTAATAGAATAAACAATATTGAGATCGCTCATGAAATTTGGATTAAGTTGGGAGAGATTCATGAAGGCAAAAGTGAGTACAAGGAAGCCAAGCTTCATTTTCTCAAAATACAATATGAGACCTTTGTCATTTTGACCGATGAGAATGTCAACGACATGTATGGAAGGTTGAATGTGATTGTCAATGACCTCAAAGGACTTGGGGTGACTTACACTGATCTTGAGGTAGCTCAAAAAATACTTAGAGCTCTACTAGACAAGTATGAGACACTCGTCACATTTCTTATCAACTCCGACATGTCAACGATGACTCACGCATTTCTTTTGGAAAAGATTAACACAAATGACATGTATAAGTTAAAGAAGTAAGAAGTTGAAGAAGTTTCTTCATCAAAGAATAAGTGTATTACTCTTAAGGCCGAAGTTAAAGACAAGGGAAAGGCTACAGTGGACGAAGACAAAGAGGATTTAGAAGAAGAATTTGCACTTCTTGCAAAGATATTCAATGACCTCTTGGGAAGAAGGAAGAAAAGAGGAAATGACTCTAACTCTTACAGAAGAAGAGGAAGAAGATGATCTCACAAGAACATATCCAACTTGAGATGCTTTGAGTGTGGAGAAAAGGGATATTTTGCTTCAAAATACCTCACCAAAGAGTAAGAGGATGACAAGTCTTCCAAGAAGAAGAGTGGGAATGATAAGTTCTTCAAGAAACTCAAAGAAGGAGGGAAAGAAGGTGGAAACTTTTGTGTGCGAGTAGGACTCAAATTGTGAAAGTTCCACATCGCAATCCGATGACTCCAATGAGAGCAATGATGAGAGCACTCCTAAGAAGAGGAATATGGCTGAGGTTGCAATCAAGGAAGCACCATCACTCTTCTCACCATTTTTCCTCATTGCAAAAGTATCCTCTAAGGTAACGTCTTCTAGAGATAGTGAAAGTGATAATGATATTGATCCTACTTATGATGAGCTAGAATGTATATTTAGAGAGCTTCATGTGTATAGTGAAAAGGAGATTGTCAAGTTTAAGACTTCAAAGGAGCATGCTTCCTTAAAGGTCTTGTATGAGGAGCTAAAGATCTCTCATGAGAAACTAATAATTTCTCATGAGGACCTTAAGGAAACTCATGACACTCTTCTCTCCACTACCAAACATGAACTTAGAAATGATATTGGTATCTCTTGTGATTTGCTTGAAGAAAGTGCTTCTTGTCGTAATGCTCATGCTACATCATCGAGCGTACCTACTTCTTATGATGATCTTATAGATTTGCCTATCTCTAGCTCTTGTGTCTCTTTGTGTGACTCCTTACTCATACTAGAGAATAATGAGCTTAAAGAGCAAGTGTCAAAGTTCAACAAAAGCTTGGAGAGGTGTTTCAAAGGTAAGAGCACACTAGACAAAATCTTAAGTGAGCAACGGTGCTCTTTTAACAAAGAGGCTCTTGAATTCATTCTAAAAAAGGACAAGAAACCTTCATACCATGCTTCTAGATTTATTAAGAGTAATGACAAGTTTTACCATAAATGCCATAAAGTTGGGTACATTGTTGGAGAGTGCTAAGTTGATAAGCCATTAAAAATTCATTTATTTGATTCTCACTATATACTTAGGAAGGATCATGATGGCACTATTATTGCTAGATATATTGGCACTCCTATTCTAGGTATTTAAAAGAATAACATTTGGGTGCCCAAAACTTTGGTCACTAATCTCCAAGAACCCAACCAAGTTTGGGTACCTAAAAAGGTTTGATTTTCTTTTGTAGGTGAACTACCTCACCGGTGGAAGTCATTGGGTGTTTGATAGTAGATGCACACAACACATGACCGGTGATAGTAAAATGTTCACCTTAATTGAAGTAGGCAACAAAGATCAGGAAAGAGTGATTTTTTGTGACAATAGTAGAGGAAAGGTAATTGGGTTAGGTAAAATAGCAATATCAAATGATCTTTCAATATCAAATGCCTTTCTTGTCAAATTGTTAAATTTCAACCTTCCCTCCGTTGCTCAAATTTGTGATCTTGGCTTATCATGCAATTTTACTCCTCAAAAAGTTATTGTATCTAGTCTTCTAGATAGTTCTTGTGTGTTTAAGGGTTTTCGATATGGAAATCTTTATTTGGTTGATTTTTCTTCTAACAATGCAAATTTAAAGACTTGTTTGATTGCTCAAACATCCTTGGGTTGGCTTTGGTATTGGAGACTAGTCCATGTTGGTATGCATCAACAAAACAAACTTTTAAAGTATGATCTAATAGTGGGCTTGAAAGATATGAAGTTTGAAAAAGATAAACTTTATCGCGCTTGTCAAGCCAACAAGCAAGTTGCATGTTCTCATCATTCTAAGAGTATCATGTCCACTTCTAGACCTTTAGAGTTTTTGCATATGGATTTATTTGGCCCTATAACTTATAAGAGCATTGAGGGTAATAGCTATTGTTTTATTGCTGTTAATGACTATTCAAGATTTACTTGGTTTTTCTTTTTGAATGACAAGACTAAGACCTGTGAAATTTTTAAAAGGTTGACAAAAAGGGCTCAAAATGAATTTAACGTTTCAATCGTGAAAATTAGAAGTGATAATGCTAGCGAGTTTAAAAATACCAATGTTGAGGTTTAGTGTGATAATCTTGGTATTAAACATAATCTTTTTGCCACCTACTTACCTCAACAAAATGGTGTGGCAAGACATGAAGCAATTCACATCCTTCTTGCATTTGCATCATGTTTCAATTTTAAGTTGTATCAAATGGATGTGAAAAGTGACTTTCTAAATAGAGAAATTATAGAACTTATTTTTATTGAACAACCACCCGGTTTTAAAGATCCTAAGAATCCAAATCATGTTTACGAACTCTTGAAAGCTCTCTATGGTTTAAAACAAGCACCGAGAGTTTGGTACGAAAGATTGAGAGATTTTCTCCTTTTGAAAGGTTTCAAAATTAGAAAAGTTGACACTACTCTTCTCATAAAGATGATTGGTGATGATTTCTTTATTTGTCAATTTTACATGGATGATATCATTTTCAATTCTACTAATGAGTTGTTTTGCAAGGAATTTGGTGATATGATGGCTAGGGAATTTGAGATGTCTATGATTAGAGAATTAAGTTTCTTCCTTGGGCTTCAAATCAAACAACAAAAGGATGGGACTTTTGTTAGTCAAACCAAGTATATTAAGGATTTACTCAAGAGGTTTGGCATTAAGGAAACAAAGCCCATCAAGACTCCTTTGGCAACAAATAGCCACCTTGACCTTAATGAGGGAGGTAAACTAGTAGATTTAAAGCTTTATAGATTTGTGATAGGAAGTTTGCCTTATCTTACCATATCTAGGCCGTATATCATGTTTAGTGTTTGCATGTGTGCATGTTTTCAAGCCGCTCCTAAAGAATATCATTTTGTAGCTATGAAAAGAATTCTAAGATATTTAAAACATTCCTTAAACATAGTCTTGTGGTACCCCAAAGGTGCAAAGTTCAAGCTTGTAGGCTACTCCAACTCAGATTATACTAGTTGCAAAGTAGATAGAAAGAGCACTTCCGGTAGTTGTCAAATACTTAGTCGATCCCTTGTGTCATGGTCATCCAGGAAGCAAAATTCCGCAGCTCTATCTACTGCGGAGGTGGAATATGTTTTGGTGGGTAGTTGTTGTGCCCAATTACTTTGGATGAGACAAATCTTGTTGGATTATGATATAGATTTCTCCAAAACCTCACTCTTATGTGATAATGATAGTGCCATCAAAATAGCCAAC
The DNA here is from genome assembly GCA_030770085.1 of Oryza coarctata. Lineage (NCBI taxonomy): Eukaryota > Viridiplantae > Streptophyta > Magnoliopsida > Poales > Poaceae > Oryza > Oryza coarctata. The sequence goes on from CM061465.1 coordinate 9,048,944, forward strand.
AATCTCATTCAACACTCAAGAACCAAGCATATTGATATTCACCGTCACTTCCTAAGATACTATGTTGCCAAAGGTAATATTGTCACAAGCCACATAAGAATCGAAGATCAACTAGCCAATATTTTTACCAAGCCTTTTGATGAAACCCGCTTTTGCAATTTGAGAAATGAATTAAATATTATTGACTTCTCAAATGTCACTTGATCTCTTGCACTATGCTTACTATGTTGTTTGCTTGTCTTTCTTTCGTTTTTAGTTTTATTGCTTGATTGACACATTAAGGGGAGTATTGCACCTCTCATATGTGCATTATGACTCTTACGATGTGTTCTAAGTGAAAATAGTGAGAAACGTTGCAAAGATCCATAAAAAAGGGAAAATCTAAATTCTATGGATATTTGGGAATACTTGATCTCATACATTTAGTTTGTACCTTTGTGCAACTCTTTTGCCCTTGTTTCTGTTGTTTTTCTCTTTTTTTTGTTTGGGGTAGTCTGTCTACTCAAGGGCTCTAGAACAAACAGACTGGGCACAGTCAGTTCGACCGGTGATATATTCATGGTCTAACCGGCATGTTGCCCTCGGTCCACCGGCTACTGGGTGCCAGTTTGATCGGGCTATGGGGTGGGGCCAAGGTTGCCCGCAGAAGTCCTGTATTAGACTTTCTCCCTTCTCCTATCTTCATAACTCCCCCCAACCTTCGTTCTCTCTCTCCTCCCTCAAACCCTAACCTTCCTTCTCAATCAAATCCCTTCGGTTGGACTGCGTTTTCTTCTTTGGTTGGACTCTAAGTGATTCTCCACTGTTCCCTCTCTCTCTCCCATGGTTTGGATTTGTTTTTGGTTGAGTTTTTAAACCGTGGCTTGGAACCCTAGGTGGAGGAAGCAATGTTCGTCAATCTACACATTTAGAGTACAATCTGTTATCTAAATCAAGTCTCTCAATCCGATAATCTCTCTTCCCAACCTTTACTTCAATATCTTTCATCTCTTAAATTTCTTGGGTTAGGGTTAGATTTATTTGTTTGTTCTAGACCCTTATGGTATTTGGTTGGCTACCCTTGTTCTTTCATTCATCTTGATCATTCTATATGTTGCTCCTAGCATAGTAGTGTGGTTGAAAATTCATGGTGATGTGAATTTTAGCTGCCTTACACTTCCAGTTGCAGTCTGATTGGCACATTGCATCGGTCCGACCAGCATTATGCCATCAGTCCGACCAGATTGATACTAACGGTCTGACCAGCCTTATGTTTTTGGTTTGACCGCAAATGAGAGTGTTATCAGACCACCCTTGGCCAGAGAAGCCATTCACCATCACCAATGTTTTCTTTTTGCACACTTGTGCTAATTTGATTCCATCCTTATTCTATAGTCATGAAACCTCCCCCTAAATTTTTTTGGTGCGCCGCACCAAGAATCGTCATGCCACTTATCTAAAGTTCTTAGACAATGAGGAGGATGAAGATTATGTGATGGAAGAGGAGGAAGAGGACATAGAGGATGACATAGAAATTAAGGAAGAGGAGGAAGCTGAGCATTAAGAAGATGAAGATCCAAAAAACCAGCCAACCTTATCATAGGGTGATCAAACTGTTTTTTGAACCTCACTTCTTGATATGGAGCATGATCGAGTAAATCCAAACACAGTATTTTGTGTACGTCTAAACAATGCGACTAAGTACACTCTTCAATGTCATCAAGATCAATTCAAGAGACCACAAGACTCAAATGATACTCGCTTTCACACCCTATATCAAAAGGAAGTTTTTGAGAAGGTATACACTCCTACCAAAGCTTTTGCTAACCATAAGTATATTTCATGGAGAGAGATCAACAAGACTGCTGAGTTTCAAAGTTTTCAAGGACTTTTCCATGATGTAGGGATTGATAAACTTGTGGCAATCAAGCAAGACTACAATGAGCATTTGATTCATCAATTTTTTGCCAAAATTTGGATTAATAGTCTCATGATAAAATCAAATGGATGAGTGGAAATCTAGGGTGCGTAGATACTGAGCGAGAGATGCAAGATATATTGGAATTAAGGTATTTTGGGGGAACTAAGCTTCATCTTGAACATCAATACTCTCCACTGTCTACAAAATACTAAGTCAAATTTTACAATACAAGTGGTCAATATACCTTTGGTATTGTAGGTGGTTTGAAGATTATGCCCAATGTGGTCAATCAGATTGTGAGAGCTACAATCCTTCCATGAACTGGAAACAAGGATGCTATAAGAGGAGTATCGTGGCATGTGATTAATGCTATAATAAATGGAAAATAGTTTGATGTTACAAATCTCATTATTCAAGAGATGGCCATTTTAAAGAGCACTTTTGGTCAAGGAATCTACTATGCTCCCTATATAATGATGCTCATTCTTGCCAAAGTTGGAAGAATTAGTTCTAAAACCTCTCACCAGAATAAATATAAGCCTCATATCTCCCCAAAAGTTCACTCCGGGCACTCAACCTTTGATACCGGACAATCCTCTCGCTCCGCTCCATCTCAAGAACCCACTTTTGAAGATCCATGTTAACCAAATCAAGGTTTCGGACAATTTTTTACCCCTCCTTATGCATATTTTGGCATGCAGCCCATGGAGTACTACAACCTTGTTATGAATGCCTTTCTCAAGGTTGAATACAGGTTTTGAGGGCATGTCTTAGGATGTGAGGGGTTTGCACGATGATGTCAACTAGTTGCGATCTTCGGTGAAAAGATTGGATAGTCACCTCAATAGTATGGAATCTCGTTTGACGAACTTGGAGAGCTCTCATGCCTTAGTCTTTCAACGTCATTGTAACATCATTGCTCTTCCACCACATTGTCCTTCTCCTACTAAAGAATGATTTTTTGGTGCTTGACGCCAAAAGGGGGAGAAGATCTTTCTTATGTGTGTCTTTGTGTTTGGGGGAAATAGCTCTAGTTATGTACTAGGTTAAGTTGGGCTTTGGGCTATATTATGTACAAAACGGCCTATATTATGTATTTTTGTGCTTTGACCTTTGTTTGTCAGTATTTATTTGGTTAAGATGAATTTTACTTTCCTTTAAATCTTCATAGTTCTTTATGCACTCTTTTAGGGGGAGCTTACTCCTTATCTTTTACATTTACATTTGGTTTATATTGTGTTTATCATCAATTACCAAAAAGGAGAGATTGAAGCATCTGGGCCCCTTTGTTGCTTTTGGTAATTAATGATGAACATAAAGTGTGTACTAATGATTGCATTTGAGTATTGTGATTAAGTTAGGTATACACTAAGAATCAGCAAAGAAGTTTGACCACCGATTAAAATTGATAAGCAAGAAGGTAGCAAAGCGAAGAAAATATTTATTGCTCTTGTATATCGATAGAGATGTTTGGATGATTGTGTTAGGTTTGTTTTTTAGGTTTTTCATACTATCAAGAGGGGGGTAACGGTTACAAAGAGTTGATCAAAATGCCACATTAGAGAAATTACACAAAGTTTTTAAGTTAGGAATGTGCTCTAGGAAAAGTCGGTCAGATAGGGCTTTAGGGCCGGTTTGATCGAAAGTTTCTAGAGAGCATTATGAGCATTACTCTGTCAACCAGTCGGAATGAGCCCTTGGATCGGGTCAAACCACGATCTTCTAGAAAGCATTTTGAGCACTACTCTATCAGTCGATCGGACTGGGACTAAATTCCTATCGAACCGGGATACAGAATGGTTTTGGAGGGTTGGTCAATCCGAGTGTAGGAGCAGTCAAACCAAATGGTTGCCCTTGGTCGGAACAGGACAAGCATATTTAATGAGCACCAATGGCTCTTTTTTTAGCCATTGGGAAGGAGTCCGGTCGGACTGGCCCTCAAACGATGGTCGAACCAGACATGCGCAGAGTTGGGGATTTCGCCCCCAACGGTTAGTTTTTGTTGGTGGGGGTATAAATACTCACCCACTAGCAGCAAGGGTCTTCTCTTGGCATTGTATTCATTCCATATGAACAAGTTGGGCTCACCTCAATGAGAAATAGGAAACCGACAAGTTTTTAAACCTCGGGTTAAAATCATTCTCTTTGTCTCATTGACATATTGTTTTTAATCTTTATGCAATTTACATTAATAGAGACTTTTGAGCCCTTATCATCCTAGACTTACAAAACTTAATATAGTTGCTTAGATAGACTCTCTTTCACCAAGCCATAGCAAACCTAGATTAGCATTGCTTATTAGAGAAATTTTAATATCGCCTATTCACCCCTTCTAGTCGTCATCTTGATCCTACAGGTTGTGTATGGTGTAGTGAACAACTAGAGCTACAAAATCAGGCATGTGCTGAACATGAGTGAAACGCTTTTGGATGCTGTCGCGTCAACCTTGTAGTCCATTAGTCGGACCTACTGCATCCCCCATGAGGAAAAGACCTAGAAAGTATGAGATGTCCTAAAACATAGGGGCCATCTCCTTGTACGACAGGTAGAAAGTGTGCGTCTTCGGCCTCCAGTGATCCAATAGTGCTGTGAGAAGAGACCGATCTTCAAACTATCACTTTGTCGAATTCTTCTGATGTGCTACGACCACGACTAGCTTGCACAATGGAAGGAGGCCAGCCTCACATAACTTGCAAAAAAAATGCAACGTATGTATTATTGGCTAGGAATCATATTTAAAGTTACAGCAAACAATAAAAATATCTCTTACCAAGCATGAAAGAAAGGATCCACAGGCAGTAGATGTCACGAATGGCTTGGACAGAGGGTGGTCAACATGGTGTTCTCAACCACTGAGAGGTAAAAGCGATGTGATTGATTGAGGTCACGATCCAGTAGCTCTCATGTTTGGTATGCCATACCTACATTAAAAAAAGTTAGCACGATTATTAAAAATAAAAAACATAATATACAATTTATAGAATTGACAATAATTTTTTATTAGACAAAACAAACTTACCACTACTACAAAGCTGAAAGTAAATAACATTACTAAGGTTCACAACTCTCTAAATTACAACAACTTAAGTTAGACATTTATTTTTAAAATAAAACATAGACTTAAACTATATGACTAAACCACCAGGTGCATGAAAATGCCAGGCCAAATTGGTTTTGAAGTGGTGCCTTCCCCCGTGGGGCGTCTTCCACTAGCCACTACTCCTAATGGAGGAGCTTTTGCTTTACTCAAAACCTCCATATTTTTTGGACACTTCTGTAAGTATAACCCCTCTTCGCTGCACTTGCTATAACGTTTGAACCTTCCATCTGCTTTGAACTCATCCATATCGTTACGAATCCATCTAGTCTTGCAGCGACCTGTCTTATTCCCCATATTTGTTGGGTCCAGAATGTAAAAAACATGAGATTGCTGAGCTGTGAAAGACTCAGTAATATTGAAGCCAAATATCTCGCTACTCCAGTTATGCAAGATAGTTATCTTCCTAAAATAAGGCAACACAAAATAATGGTCAAGTATTTCTCACTCCGAGCTTGTGACAATAACATGGGAACATAGCTTAAGGTACAACCTTGGCTTTTGGCATGAGCACGAGCAAGTCCCGTCGTCCTATAGGATACACTCCTGCATAACTTTTTTATGGTAGATTACACACTTGGCCTTATCAGAACACAAGATTTTGAATCCGTGCCACGGTGTACCTTGAGGTATAACTCGATGCTTTTATGTCCTTTTATGTTTTTTATCTAAGTATTTCATCATCACTGTGTCAAAGAAAATACTATTGTCTGACATAAATGGCCTAGTTGCTTTGTACCGATCTCTAAAATACTTGCATGTGCTATGCATGATGAACTCAATAATAGAAACAAGCGGTAGCATTTTTACACCACGCATCACCCAGTTATAAACCTCAACCAAATTAGTGATGATTATGCCAAATCTAGCGCCACCATCGTCATACAATAAGGGACATTTCTCCTTTGGCTCATTCATAATCCAGTGTGAAAATTTTCTAACCTAAGATATTGATCTCCTTCTTACAATATGATCATCACTGGGAAGTGGTTCTAGAGTTTTAGGAGCCTTGTCACTTATAGGTGTTGGCATTCTTGATTGCTCATCTATTTGTTTCGTTGTTAGCTCGTCCAATCTTCTTTAAAGCTCATTGAATTTTTTTATTGATTACAGGAACAGGGTCTCTTGAAAATATCCACAAGGTGTTTGTTCTTAAACTGCGAGTAGAAATTAGCACCCACGTGATGCATACACCATATGCTGTGAACATCTGGCTACTCTTGTGCATACCATTTCTCTACGTTATCATCCCTCAAGTACTCAATAGCCCGTAAAAGGCTGACGTAATGATCCTATATAAGGCATATGCCTGACCACATATGCACAACTATATCCTTTACTCGCTTTAGAAACCAATACTAGATTTTCGTGTTCTTGCTTTATATGAAAGCGAAAACTACATGTAACACCTGATACTTCTCATCAACTCTAATTGATATCAATATTTGCCTTCGTACTTTCCAGTCAGGAATGTCTTGTCGATGTAAAGTATAAGACAACAATACACAAATACATTAATGCACACACTTAATGCGAAGAAAGCTCATTAAAGCACACTCTACATAGAATGGTCAAGTGATGAGAGTGATTTGAGATCATAGCAGCTCTCTGGATTTCTCTAAAGAATACAAGCTAGAAAATGAGGCAAATTATTGTATGAAGCTTTAAATGTGCCAAAACTCATCTTCACAATATTTTGTTTCATCCTTCATGCCTTTGCATACATAATTGTGTACTTGAATTTATCCTCAATGTGCCTTATAATTGATCATGGTTCGTACCATAGGTTGTGCATAATATCAAAGTATATCTCTATTGTAATAAATACAGATATCATATTTTTATGGTATTTCTCGATCTCTTGTAAGTGACACTTATGCTCGGTGACGATTGATACCTTCCAATAATTCTTCTATTTACTCTTAAATGCATGTACCCTCTATTATGGACACCCATAATTTGAGTTCACGCACTTCAATTCATCGATTTGCTTGACTTTGTAACTCAACTCTCGACAAAGTGATTATGCCTAATGCTTAACCCCTAGAATGATCTCGTTCTCCTTGTACTCCCATGGCATGTGATACCCCTTAGAGATAACAAATCTAGAGAACTCCTCGTTGGATCATTGTGATGGATTTATATTACCGCCCTCCTCATCTGACGATTCACCATCCTATGCATATTCGTTATCAGAATCTTCTCTATCCATTACCTCAACGATATTGTTGTTTCTCTCTCCTTTGTCTGTCAATCCTCTTGGCTTCATATCTTCTTTGTCCTCCTCCTTCTTCTTCTTCTTCTTCTTGTTCTTGTTCTTCTTTTTGGTGTTCTAACTCATTTTCCTCCACTGTTTTAACATCACATCCCGTCATACTTGGACCCTTTTGTCTTGCATGACCATTGAAACAATATTGTCTTTCTCGTACACTAACATAAAGTAGTAATGCATTCTTGATGTACCATCTTCATGTAGTAGTGGAATTCACCGGTATTAATTCCTAGAAAAAATATTTGGTTGCCCGACTCACTACGATATAGAGATTACGTTGACCTAGTGGTTGATTCGAAACATTCACATTAATCAGTTGTACACTGCTACAATGTTTTTCTCATATGGCCTTTCAATACCCTTAAGGTTGAGCCGAGCTCTGACAAATCAATACCATATGAACCATACATAATAATCCTTCGACTAAGATATAACCGAAATACTACTTTATTTGATATATTTATTCATGAAAAAATAAAGTTGAACTAATTAAGAAATTAATTATCATATCTAGTATCCATTTGATATTTCAACACCAATATATCTTCAAACATTACGAATGAAACTATCTACAAATTTAGGATTGAAACTATCAAACCACGGATCTAGGAAACAAAACTATTTATGGATCTAAAACAATACTACATATGCTACTTCGTTTCATCGTTAAGAATAAATATTATAAAGGATATAAATTTTTTATCTCCGTACGAATACACAAGTTAGTAGGGCTTCGCTACTTTCTTTCATCTCCCTTCAACCCTATCTTCTTTTTTAATTATTTTTTGATTAAATTGGATTTTTGGGCTGGGAGGGGCTTTATAAGTAGCCGCCCAAAAAAACGCAATAACAAATGATATCAAGGGGCCACCTATAAAATTACTAGGCTGGCTCTCCTCCCATGGTCAAACCTGTCATTTTGTACGTGGCCCCTAGGGAAAAACACGCTAGCAAAGGGCGACAAAGAGGTCGTCTCTAAAAATGGTAGGCCATCTCCTCTCTCACGTGCCCTGTGTGACATTTGTAGGAGGTCCTTGTTGTGAGAAAAAAACAATTTTGGATAGAGCAGTAAGGAGATCGCTTGTAAATTTTATATCCTCAGCTGACTTGTCATTAATAAGAGCCAATGAGCGTTTATTACGTTGGATTTTACGCTCTTTGATAGAGATTTTTTAAAAAAAATCTCTAAAATGTGTTGAGAGTATAGATGTGTAATTTTTTAAAAAATATATTTATACTTTTATAAATATTTTAATATATATATACACAACAACAACAATACAAACTTTCGGTACCAGGCAAGATGAAGTTGAGGTAAACTTGAGTTGAAACCTAACAAGAGGTTCTAATCACAGTTCAATCACATTAATAACTGATTTTAAAGTATTTTTATTTAAGTGTAAATCTTTAGGTATATCATATGGTGAGTTTAGATTACTAACACATGTTATATATATGCACAGCACCTTAGCTGCCTTTCTCCAGCTGTTGATCTGTTGTATCAACTTTTCTGCTTTTGGTTGGGAACTCAACTTAGTGGCTGTTAATCCCTAAAAAAATCATTGTTGATTATTTTTAATGTAAGAAACACTATAAGGTAGGCCCTCAGCTGTCATAAAACGAGTTAAATTTGCGGATGCTACAGTAATGGTCAGTTTTGGACCAGAACCGATATTATTCGAGACATATTCGATCTACGGCAAAAGAAAAATAAGCCGAAGCAGGCTTACATAGGCTTAATTCTGGCCCAGAATTGGCACAATTCAAGTGTCCTACAGAAAGGAAAAATGTGCCAAATTGGGCCCACCGTTATTATTAAATGGGCCAAAACTTAGGTCGGTGGACCGCAATCAGACTAGTGGGAATGAGCTTAAATTCTAGAAAACCTAACTCGATCCCTTCCTGACTTCCTGTCCCCACCTCGACCTATGGTTCCCCATCTCCGGCGGCTGCTTACCGGCGCGAGTACGTTCTCGGCGGTGGCTTCCCCTCGCGGTAGCTAGTTCGAGTCACGCGTCCCGTCCGCCGCCGGCGCCTGGACTGCATCCTGATTCGGCCCCCTCGAAGGTGGAACCCTAGAGATTGGCTACCTCGATGGCTGACGGCGGCGGCGGGGAGGCCGGGTCCGGCGGTTCGGCGCCGGTCTGCAATTTCGTGAGGAAGCCGCCGAAGAACATCCGGAAACGTCCGACGGCCCCCGCGGGGTCCGACGACGAGGACGACTCCGGCGCCATCGCCGCAGCGCGCGCCAAGAAGGCGCCGTCCTCGACAAGCAATCTCTTCTTCTCCTCCGCGGACAGCTCGGCCGAGCCCCGCCGGTTCCAGTACGAGTCATCGCGGACGATCCAGGCCTCCACCGACTGCCGCGCTACCGCCACGCTCGAGACGGAGACGGAGTTCGACCGCGACGCCCGCGCCATCCGAGAGCGGCAGCTCAAGCAGGCCGAGGAGTCCCTCAAGAAGAACCCCTCCGCTGCCGCCTCCGGCTCTGGCTCCGGCTCCGGGGAGGTGTACAAGGGGATCCACGGCTACACAGATTACAAGGCCGGATTCCGCCGGGAGCACACCGTGTCCTCGGAGAAGGCCGGTGGGTCACACGGCCCGCTCCGCGCGTCGGCGCACATCCGGCTTTCCGCTCGGTTTGACTACCAGCCGGACATTTGCAAGGACTATAAGGAGACAGGGTACTGTGGCTATGGCGATTCCTGCAAGTTCATGCACGACAGAGGGGACTACAAGTCTGGATGGCAGCTAGAGAAGGAGTGGGATGAGGCCGAGAAGGCCCGCAAGCGCCGCATCGCTATGGGTGGTGGGGATGGGAGTGATGGCGAGGCAGGGGAGGAGGATGACGATGATGATGATGAAGCATTGCCCTTTGCCTGCTACTTTTGCAAGCAGCCGTTTGTTGATCCAGTGGTCACGAAATGCAAGCACTATTTCTGTGAGCACTGTGCGTTAAAGGTATGCGGCAGTTTATTCTGTTTTCATTATATGCTTATAATTGTTTGTGGTTCTGTTTGCTCTGCATTTGCTATATGTTGATAATCGTGAATACAAAGGAATTTCTCTTGTGGAAGATCCAATGTAACCATTTGCTTGGCTAGCCTAATAGTTCAGGCACATGTTCTAGGAATGCTTGCAGAATCAAATGTTAGTCTGAACTCTAGAGTAAATTAGAGAAAACCATTGGTTTTATGAACATAGCTCAAGATATTTCTTGGCTTGTGGCGCTTGTACCATAAGATTTTGGCCATATGGTTTCACAAGACCCTGCATTGTCAGTGTCATGGTGGAAGTTAGTTTAGAAGGTGTTGGTGTTTTAGTCCCAGAAAGCAGTGGCTCAACCAGAATACCAGATATAGCTCGACAACAACTCATGAGGTGGTGGGGATTAATGGACAGAGATGATAGGTTTGGTTAGGGTAGTTTTATGAAGCCAACTGCAAAACCGGCGGGCATAGTAAAAGAGCAATTAATAGGTAGAACTTCAGAAGAGAACAAATGTGAGTAGTATAGGAGAAGGCTATACTGCTAGAAGCAAGGGCATAGTTTTCTTGTCTGGAGCAAATGAGATTTTTGTTCTTGTACTACATCTAAGGATAGCTAGCAGTCTTTGGAAGCTACTAGGAAAGAGCATGTTATAGCATAAGTTCTTCTTTGATAGAACTGATAAACCACTAATGACGCAACTTTGGACATGAATTTTTTTATAAAAAATATCAAATTATGTTTCCCAAGCTTCTAAATGGTACAATTTTTGCCAAAAAAATTCTGTGTCAGCATTTCTTGGAAAAAAAATTAAATCAACTTTTCAACTTTCTAATATTTAATGCACTAATATTTAATTCATTGTCTATGTCCTCGAATAATTGTCATAAACTCAGTTTCATCCATCATCCATCAGCACCTTAGAACTCCTTAAATTATATCATGAAACTACGGAAATGCCATGCAACCTTTGTGTTATTACTTTTGTAGGACTAACACTGAAGATAATTATTATTGTTATACCATTTTATTTCATTCTGTGTGGAAATAGTTTTGAAAACTTAGGAGGACCTAACTCCTCATTTCTTGTCCAATGTATATGTATGGTGCTGATTATCTAGAAGTCCCATTTAGCCTCCTGTTACCAAGTTTATGGTTGGTGACAACAGATGCTGCATAAAAGCAGTGGTTAAGCACTAGAGACCATCACATTTTAACTTACCATTGGAGGAGCTGCTATTATTTCCTCTATGGCTCTATGTAACTACCCACAACTCACAATGCATTTAAACTGTGGAGCATAGATTGTCAATGTGGCTGAAAGGGTGTATGTATTGGAATAGACATGAGTGTTTTTTTTGGGGGGGCGAGGGGGGGGGGGGTTCTTTGTTGGACATGTACTACCAACCTGTGATAAGTGCCACTGCACAAAGTAACCTAATGATCTGTTCATATACTGTGGGGCATGGGTTGGAGAATTTGTCTAGGATGTGATTATTGGGTAGCTGTAGTTCTGTTGGCAATTTGGTACAATTTGTAGGCTTGTTTAGTTTGTACCTAGTTTCTCACGAGATTGCTCTAGATGTATTCTTTGAAACAGTAGTTTTACAAGAATAGGTAATTCAGGTTATGTCTGGTCTTGTTTCCAGATGACATGTGTTGCACTTGCTTCGAGCAATAGAGATGACTTGAAAATACTGGTTGCATGTTATTTTGCCTATTTGTTCTAGTGAAGGGATCATTTAAGAATTCAATTTCAAAACTATACTATCTGAATAGTTGAAGGGTTTACATGTGTAATATATACTATTGTTGGATTCTATTCCTGCTGTGATTTACTGCTGTTAGGTCTTTCACCTCTCTCATCATCTCGCGGTGAGCCTAAAGTTCCAAACTATGGCCATATGGCAAACAATTTGCTATTGGCTCGAACAATTCCAAATGCCTTGATCTTTCCAACCTCTAGTGAACTCCATTGCTAGCTATTGCTGCAGAAGGGACCGATTCATGTATTGGCTGCTCATCAGCTTATGGGCTGCCACACTCGTCCATATTCTGTTAGACTCTTTCAAGGAGCTACAACCTAGCCTTGTTTCTTGGCAGTGATGGAACGTTGATGTTGGTTCATCTCGTCTAACTCCAAGAGCACGATGGAGGTGTGCCCCACCCCACGCCCCATGTGCATGTTCCTAATTAGTATGACTGTGACTACAATCAAAGGAACTCCAACAACCTTTTGGATCAACTCCTGAGTCACTTAGCACTACATAAACGGGGATGCCAACACTATATGCATGGTGATGATTGTGCACGCAGCAAGCCTAATCCCAGCACCCCAATTCTACCCCAATACTAATTGGCACTGAAGGAGGCTTGAAGCCATTCTAGGTCAGTGCAGGTGGCGCCCCAAAGACCTTGAAGCATGCTGAGCCCATAATGAGCATCACTGACATGGCAGCTAGGCTAAGATGGATGGACATGGTCTTTTTTTTTTAGTTTTTTACTCCATTTCATAATTTCTTAATGATCTCCCTACCACCTCTGAGTATGGACCTTTTAAGGTTAACTACATGACTCAGAAAGATAAGTGGTCCATTGCTGAGCTGTTGAGAAGAATGAGAGGTCAAATGCTGAAAGCCTGCACAAACAGATTTATCTTGTCAGTAATGGCAAGAGAAAGCATCAGGGAATATCCAGCAGCTCTAAGGCCAAAATGAAGCTTCACTTCTCCCCGAACGAGAGTCTAGCAAGGAAAATGTCTCTAAGCCATATGTTGCTCCTATTGCTCTTGGAGTTCTCTTACGCAAGTTCTACAAGAATGCAGGTCATGGCATAGAAAGAATGCACGCATGTGCAGGCTTCAGTTAGTGGCTAGCAAAGAAAGGCAATGATGTAAATTCTTATGTTGATGAATCTCTTTACAGAATTTACTCCTGATATGTAGAACTTAGGTGGCACTATGCACGTTAAGAATACTTCATGAATGGCATTCCATGATGACTAAGAAGGGGGGAGCGAAATCTTAGGGTCACTGACAGAGCGGAGATCCAAATCAAGACAGTTGGAACCCTTCAACTTGCATTAGTAGGCAGCTTCAGTCTTTTTCTTGATGATGTTTTATTCATTCCAAGTGTTGAAATAAACAAGCCACGGCCATCAAGAAAAAGACTGGGAACAAATAAAACACTAAAGCCGCCTCCTAATGCAATTGGAAGCGCTTTAACTGCCTTAACTTTGATCTCCATTCCATTGGTGACCCTAAGATATCACTCCCCCCTTATGGTCCTCACGGAACGCAATCCGTGTAAAGAATTCGCAATGTCCACAGTGGCACATGTCAAATCCACCATGCATTAGGGGTAAATTTTGTTAAAAGAGATTCATCAGAATTTATTTCATTACCCTTCTTAGCTAGCCTCTGTTTGGAACCTGCATAATCCTTCTGAGCGTGTCCTTCCTGCTTGTCGAACTTGTACAACAGAGCTCCAGGAGCAGCATATGACTTAAGAGGCCTCTCCATTACTTGTCTCTGGCTTAGGGGTGAAGTGTGGCTTCCTAGCTTTAGAGCTGCTAGACACTCTCTGATGCTTTCTTTTGCCATTGCTGACAAGATGAGCTTGTTCCTTCTGTCTTCAACTTTTTGCCTATCTTCTTCAACTGAATGGCTAATGAGCTTAGCTATGGACCATTTTTCTTTCTGATTGCTGTGATCTTATATGGCCCATAATCAGATGGTAGGGAGCTCATTATGAAATTGACTAAGAACCCATTAAAAATGGCCATGTCCATATCCTTTTTTATTAAGTATTTTATTTTATGTGAGTTTGTATGTAGGAGTGTATGAAAAACAGCTATTTTTGGGTATGAATCTTAATATATGGCTTCTGTTAGGTTTCATTTATAGCCTACCACAATTTGCCTGGACTGAAAGACTCTGATACTAATGTATAATGGTAATATTGATGTTGTTGAGTTTGTATGTGGAGTGGAATAAAGCTGCAACTTTAGAAACTTGTATTGGTTAACTTGGAATAGAACATGACAGTGAACATTGGATGATATGATGTTTAAACATTTAATTTTTTAGAATCTGGCCTTTTCATGTCTCTGGTGCACGTTGTTTTTTTAGTATTGGATTCATGAATTTGATGATGATGATCATACTCTGTGCTTCAGATTGATTATTGTGTAATGTGCAAGTTCTGTTATGTCATTGAGATGGTTCAGCTGCTCATTTGTCATGCCTCTTTGTGGCAAAGAAGATTCTGACGATTTGTATTTTTTATCAGCACCACTCGAAGAATAAGAAGTGCTTTGTCTGCAACAAACCAACACTGGGTATCTTCAACGTGGCACAGGAGATCCGCAAGAAGATGGCACACGACAAGAAGCAATAGTGCCCGCTGACAGTTGAAGAATGTTGCTTGTACGGTAGAGAATGCTATTTCTTGGCTACTGTGTCATCTAAAAGAAGAGGAATTTTATATGAGAAAAAACCACTAATTCGTTCTTAATTGTATTGTTGTAACAATATCTGCTAGCCAGTTCTCTTGCTCAGTCCGGCTCAGCCTCTCTGTGGCAAATGTATTGTTTCAGTCAGGATGTGAATGGAAGCTGAAGTTTTTTACTTAGCTTCTACATGTTACTGGATAGTGAATAGTGCAGAACCCAAAAACTCCTAAAAGATGAGGCAAACATAAAATGCTTGTGTCCTTGTCGGATTGTTTGTTGCACAATTGTTGGTTTCTTGCTGTATAAAATTCGTTGTTTTCAAAAGTATTCATGCTCTAAAATATGGGTGCAGTTATGTTGTGAGCTTAATAACCAAGAGGCAATGGAATTAAATCGATAATAGTCGTCAAACAATAACCTAATTCATGTCCAATTATCGGGAAGTGAATTGCCAGTCTGAAGTTCTGAACATACCCGCTGTCCCCAAGAAAATGGATACAATAACCTTTTTCTGCTACTGAAGAGCTGAGGGTGCAAGCTGAGTTCAGCAGTTCTTGGGGACGGATGAGTAGTATGTTCAGAACTGCAAGAGTTGCAATTCAATTTTTGGAGAGCAGCAAACTGCAGCTGTTGTCAAAACATGTTAAGTAGAGACAGCCATCTTATCAAGTTGATTAAAGCATACGATATTTAAGAAATCACAAATTTTCTTAATTTTTGCTAGACATATTTAAGATATCACCTTACGTCCTTACTCTATGCGAAAAAAGGGCACAGCTAGCCCAATTCTACCAGTGGGCCTATTTAGAACTAATAACAAACTTGTGTTCTACATTGTAATTAATAAAGTTAATCTATGCGCTTGCATCTGCTAATTAATCTAGCTGACGGCACGTATGGGTCACTTTGTCAAGCATACGGACCAGCACGTGATTCAATGCGACGTACATTATGCATGTGTGGAGCTAGCACGTGCGTAAATTAAATACAGAAATGTGCTGAACCATAGTACTCCTATTAGCGACCGAGCACATGATCGTAATTAATCAACCAGCAGGGAGCGTTAATGCATGCGTGAGTGTGCCTAACTTTAACCCCCGCATGTTAAGTCAACTTTGCGTAATTGCATTGGCATCGACGCGCACACAAACGAGTGCCAACGTGCAGCTTCAATACTAAACTTTGAAAATACGTTATAATTTTGAAAAATGTTAACTAAATATTTATAAATTCTTAAAAGGTCGTCATTTTCTCTAAGCCGCATAAATTTGTCGTCCAAAACAAAAAATAAAAGAGAAAGGTAGTTTTAAAGTCTAGACAATAATATTTTTTTAAAAGTAAACCTTATAAATACCACATCAACGCCACACTACCAAAACCACACGCCAAGGCTGAAAAACGCACATTTTTTTAAAAAAAAAGTTTAGGTGGACTGTGTACGGTTATAATTTTATGACTGTTAGACTTTTGTGAAAGCTTGGGGTTGTAGAATATTTTTTTTTCTATAGATATATGTAGCCGTTACAAGATCTGAGCCGATCATATGCATGTGTTGATATTCATGAGTTCTCCAATTTTTATGTCATTAATTCTTTATACATCCATGAATTTTTAGTGGATCATTTTTATATCCCAAGTTTTGCTCGCTCCCGTGTATACCTTGAATTTTGATTTTAATCCATTTCATACCAATTGATTATTTATTTTCTGTGAAAATGTTCAATTTGCTCTTATGCATGGAAGAAACATATAAATTTGTGGAGTATATTATTAGAAATGTAAAATTTTATTGTATGAGACTATTATATTTATGAGTTTGTTTTGCAAGGTATCATTCCCAACAATGTTTTTTTTATGATAATGACAGATAAAATTAATATTTGTTCTTTTTATTTATAAAATCCATATTTTTAATGGTAGTATAACATATTTTCCCCATGTTCTATATATTATGTAAATAAAAGAAATGCTATACAATACTAATTATTTTGTTTACCATTTCAAAAAATGCTACACAAACTTTTTTATGAATATATGTATATATATATATTGGTTTTTATGTTTAATACTTCCTCGTACAATAAACTTATGAATATTATATTCACATAACAAATTACTATATTAAAACCAACTTCCTGGTACAATACTAATTACAAACAATGATAAATTACATAAATTTCTATATTTCTCGCATGTCCAAGTGTAAAACCAATTTTTCTACGTATATGAAAAGGTCAGCTAATGGTAAAGGGTAGGAGGGATTAAAATCAAAATTCAGGGTATACAATGGATCAATGCACAAAAATCAAACGTATAGAAAGGATCGGTTTAAATTTCAGTGACATATAAGAAATTTTATTATCCCCCTATTGTCAACTTGACATGTTTTTATGTAAATAATGTTTTTGTTAGCTAATGAAGGAGTAACAAGTTTCTAGATGGACATTGCTGCCCAGGTCACATGATTAACTACTAATTGAAATAAAATTCTTTCAAATCATAAGATCAATTTTCTTTAAAGTTAATTTACAGTGAGAATGAGTCGCTTAGAATTTTCTGATTAAGAAACATGAAAGATCAACATCTACACCTAATTATAATTATCTCTTAGAACAGGAAATTAATTTCTCAGGGCATCAGCGACATGTCATGCGTGTAGTGGTGCCTGGAGGGGTAGCGTGATCAGATGAACTTACCTTTGCAATTCTACATTGACATGACTCCTCAAAGTTGTAAAGGAACAAACACAAGCTGACTACTCCTAACATTCCATCCTGATTGAAATATGATACTCTGCCAAGTCCAAAAAATGCTTGCATTATTTCTTCCCAATATCGCAAAGAAGCATAAATCTTACACAAAATCCTTTCCCACAATCAAAACATATTCTCTAAATAATGCACCATAGACATTTTGTTGTGCTTACTTTTTGAGAAGAAAAGGCAACGGAGATACCCTAATACTAGCTTCTTTTCATCGAGGTGGCTAGGGAGCCTGTTTTAACATTCCATAAATCCACCATGAATGAAGATATAATAGTAATGTTTATCTAGAAGAAAAAAAAAAGCCACTCGGCATGTTTGGAGTTACCACGACCACAATCGAGCAATTCCACGACACTCGCTACACCATGCATGTGAACCGTGGAAAGCTTTCTATTCAAATTTCGTTTGTACTTTACAATCAGGGGTACACGCACGCGTGCGCACTCTCACCCTCCGGTGTGACAAAAACCTCTCCACAGCTACACCTTTATAACACCCAAAATGTGTGCTCATTTTGTGCATGAAAGAACATGAGACAAAAGAAAAAAAGAAAGACGAAAAAAAAAGAAAGTGAGAGATGGAATTGGAATCACAATCATTCTGCGCCCCTAGTGGGTATTGGTTGCTGCCGCCCAAAGTTGGCAGGTGCAGGTGTCACCTCTTCTAGCTCCCACAAAACACACACCTGCACGCCCAAGAATAAATTCGCTGCGGCATGCACCGAACACTGCAGATGACACACAGAAGTAGTAGGTGTGTTTCTTGTCGTCGTCCTCGTCTTATCCTCACCTGGTTGAAGTGTTAAACACAGTGTGGTGGTGGTGGTGGTGGTAGGCTCGATCGATCTGCCTATGCTAGCAATCTAGCTAAGATCGATGGACCGAACTTTCCCTTCGCCTTTTGAGGCTTCCCGTGTAGTTGGTCGCCACGTCGAGATTCGGGCACCGGTAGTGCAGATGCCGTCGAGCAAGGCAGGCAGGCAAGCCCAGGCGGCCTCTCGAATGTGAATCTTTTGATTGGAGGAATTGCTTTTCTTTCCTTTCTTTTATGTTTGTTTGGTATTTGGAATTTTGGAAAAAAAGTTGCCTGGTCCCATTATTGTTTTTTTGAAAGAATTTAGATACAAGAATTTTGCCTTTGTTTTTTTTAAAAAAAGGAAGAAGTCCATATAGCCCCTCCCTCCTATAAAAGTCTCATCTAAGTATCCCCAGACTTTGAAATTGGATATACAACCCTCTAAAGTTTAGAAGTGGTTTTTCAATTTTGTTTTGTCCAATTTTGTGAATACATTGGATGACTTTTAGCAACAGTGCATGCATATTGAATATATATGTGAAAATCTTCAGTTAAGTCTCTTTTTTATTCCCTTTTCTCTCA
This sequence comes from Oryza coarctata, assembly GCA_030770085.1. NCBI lineage: Eukaryota > Viridiplantae > Streptophyta > Magnoliopsida > Poales > Poaceae > Oryza > Oryza coarctata. Next base: position 9,067,795 of record CM061465.1, read on the forward strand.
CACACCAATATCTGAAGACCAATATAATGCTAATACGATATCACAATAGAATATAGCATGAGAGGTAAAGATTGACTAAATGCAAATATACCATTTTAGCTAGTAGAAACTTCTAGCATTAGCATCAAAATAAGTGAAACCAATATCCAAAACCACTTTAGAAAGTTATATATGAACTGTATTGCAAAGTTTGTTTTTATGGTGGTAGAGGGAAGATGGACTTTGATTCAAAGTTTTTTTTTCTGATAGGAGGGGGAGGGAGTATATGGATATAAGGGTGCATTTGTCAGGTCATGTATCACCCCAACTTGTCTTTGATCTCTCTGAAGAATACCATGACCTAGCTCATGTATACCAAAGGCGACAACCTGCATGTCCCCTCTTTTGGCTGGACGGTTGTGCCGGTTTTCCAAATGGGTGAGGTTGGGTTCATCGCGGCGTTCTGTTTCTTGAGCTGGGATGATTAATTAAGCTACCCATCAACTTTATTAGTCATCACCATCAGATTTCCTGGATCGTACAAGATGGATAGCACACAGCCAATTTAATCTTGAAGGACCAGACAGACAGTGACTGAACTGTCGGGGCCAATAGGGATTGGTGTTCCTCCGGTTGGTTATGATTTTGCTCGTGTTGCTGAGATTGTTATCTCCTAATCAAACAGCGTAGCCATGGCCACTTTTTACAATGTTGACTAGGGCATTGACCATGTGCTTGGATGATGACAAGTCTTAAATAAAGTGTGTAATAAGATATCATATATATTTGGAGCTATATCTCCTGATTATCATTATTTATACTTGTAACCTTCAATGTATGCGTAACCTACCATATATACGATCCTCTGTATATGAGTGGTTATAACCTATAGAGTTCATCTAGCACCAATTATATTAACATGGTATCAGAGACAACATTTTTTCCTATAAATCAATGTCGACATCATCTTTTATCTTCTCCTCCACTACCTCCGCCTCCACTTCTATCCTCTCCTCTGCTACTACCTTTGCTCCTATATCAATTCATCATGCCGTCACCATCCAACTCAATAAAACAAACACATTATAGCATGCCCACTTCTCTCGTATCTGGAGAGTGCAAAGCTTATAGACTTCATCGATAGATCCACGACCGCGCCTCTCCAGCAGATTCCTTCATCGACTGCTGATGGTGCCGAGCTCATGTCTAACCCAAAATATTACTTGTGATATGATAAAGATTAACAACTACTAAATAGTCTTCTCTCGTCGATAACTGAAGACATCCTTCAGGACGTGGTGTCTACTGCCACATCCAAAGAAGCCTAGGACACTCTTCGGTACATGTTCTCCTCCGTCACATATGCGTGCTCTGTCCAAGTGCGTGTCACCCTTGCTACAACCAAGAAGCATGACCTCTCTGCTACCGATTACTTCCGCAAGATCAAGAGTCTGTCCTCCAAGCTGACTGCAGCTGATGCTCTTCTTCATGATGACGAGATCATTGTCTATCTCCTAGTGGGTCTTCCTCCAGATTACAATCCGTTCGTCACATCTATGACGACAAAGAGTGAGCCCCTCATGCTCGACGACGTCTACTCACATCTGCTAGCATTTGAGACGTGCCAACTACAATACCAGGCAGAGACTCGCCTCAACATCGACGCGTCAGCCAACTTCATCGGCCAAGGTAGGCAGCAGCAGGGCTGTGGCCGTGGCGGTCCTCCGTCCTAGGGACGTGGACGCGGCACCCCTCCCTGTCAGATCTACGGTCGTATAGGTCACACTGTCATCAAATGTTGGTATCGTATGGATAAGTCTTACCAGGAGGAACAACCCTATACTGCGGTGACTGCTACTTCATCCTATAAGGTCGATATTAACTGGTACACCGATACTAGGGCTACCGATCACATAACCAGTGATTTGGATCTCCTAGCCTTGCGTGGACAATACCATGGTGGCGAAACGGTTCAAGTTGACAACGGGGCAGGTTTGCAAATTATGCATATTGGTTCTTGTTCTCTTAATACTGTTACACGTCCTCTTGACTTACACAATGTTCTCCACGTACCTGATATATTTAAACACCTCCTTTCAGTTCATAAAATATCACGTGACAATAGTGTATTTTTTGAATTTCATATCTATCATTTTCTTGTAAAAGATCAAGTAACGAAACAAGTGCTACTAAAAGGAAAGTATGAATCCGACCTCTATCCCATAAAGCCGTCCGATATTGAATTCTTCAAACAAGTACTTGTCAGTATCAAGGCATTCATAGATCAGTGGCATGTTTGTCTTGGCCACCTCTCTACCCTAGTCATACGGTCTATTTTGAGTTTAAATAATTTCTCATATATTAAGAAGTCGAGTCCCTCAGTTTGTCATGACTGTCAATTAGGCAAGAGCCATCAACTCTCCTATACTCATACCATCATCGTTCTACATCGCCTCTTAAACTTATTTTTTTAGATGTGTGGGGCCTTGCCCTCAAGTATGTTGGTGGATATAAATACTACATAAGCTTTATTGATAATTTTAATAAATTTACGTGGATATATTTGATGCATGACCGCACTGAGGCTCAATACATTTTCTTGCAATTTCAAGCACATGTAAAACGTCTCCTTGATACTAAAATTAAATGCGACCAATCCGATTGGGACGGGGAGTACAAAAACTTCATACTCAAATTTTTCCGATCCCTTGGTATAGCCCATCATGTTTTCTGCCCACGTACTCACCAACAAAATGGATCGGCTGAACACAATTTTGAGCTCTTCGTCATCAGCTACGGATCGTCTACTCATTCAACTTGAAGCTGAGTTTACGGTGAAAGATCTTGGCACTCTTAGATATTTTCTTAGCATTAAAGTACATCATACTTCTACTGGCCTCATCTTGACACAGCACAAATATATCCAAGACTTGTTATAGCGCATAAATATGACCTCCTCTAATAGTATTTTGACACCTATACTTCCTAACAACAAGTTACTCTTAAAGAGTAGCGACCCTCTCTCAGCTGAAGATACTACACACTATCGCAGTGTTGTTAGGGTTTTCTAATATTTGTCTTTCACTCACCCCGATATCTCCTTCTCTGTCAACCGGGTATGCCAATTTCTGCTAGCAACAACGACGGCTCATTGGGCGGCAGTAAAATGCATACTACATTATTTTCATTCCACGTCTGATATAGGGCTATGCATCACTAAATCTAGGTATTTATTGCTAAGTGCATTCTCTGATGCCGATTGGGCCAAGAACTCAGATGATCGGCGCAGTACAGGTGGTTATGCTATTTTCTTTGGTGGCAATCTTATTTTTTAGAGCTCTTTTAAACAACCAATTGTTTCTCGCTCGAGCACAGAGGCTGAATACAAGGCCATCGTCAATGCTACCGCTGAAATAATATGGATACAAGTGTTGCTAAGGGAACTTAAGACCTCTCAGCTTTAACCACCTTCCTTATGGTGTGACAACATTGGTGTCACTTATCTCTCTGCCAATTCCATATTTCATCGTCACACGAAGCATGTTAAGGTTGATTACCATTTTATTCGTAAACGTGTTGCCTCTCGATAACTCGACGTTCGCTTTTATCTCATTCAAAGATCAGGTGGTCGACATCATGACTAAGCCGCTCTCGGTTACTCCCTACTGTAATTTATGGCACAATCTAAACCTAGTCCACTTCCATTCAAATTGAGGAGGTGTTAAATATAGAAGTGTGTAAGAGATCATCTATATTTAGAGTTATGTCTCCTGATTACCGTTGATTACACTTGTAACTTTTCATATATACGTAACCTTCTATATATACGATTCTATTCTATGGTGGTCAGTTATCTAACATCAATTACATTAAGCGAATCGTTAGCACTATTTCGGATGATCTCATGCCATGTGTGAATCAATGACGCTCTTGTCGTGGCTAATCTCATGTCATTTGATTTTGTTAGTTTTCCGTTATTCTTGATTCTCCAATTTCTTGCTGTAATATGCTCTTACGTTTCAGGATTTTCATCCTGATACAAAATAAATGCAAGTTTTTGACTTTCCTTGAAAAATAAAAGAAGGCATTAACAAAAGAGAAACTTGGAATGCAGAACAGGACAACAACAATGATATTTTAAAATATTTTTTTCTTCATTTTCCGGGTATCATAATCCCCAACACCATCTGGACGGCCTCGAAATTACATTACGGCAGGTACAGAAATGCAAGAAAAGCAAGGAGATAATACACCAGTAGATCGAAAAGCATAGTAGGATAATAAGAAAAAAAAGAAGAGCTAGCTATTTTAACAGCACGAGCATCCTGTAAGACAGTTTACCCCCCAATGGACACAGAGAATAGCACTGCACTTCTGAAGTATGTAAGAGTGCAGCTCAATTTGTTTTTTCTCTCTGCCATACTAATTAACAGCAGCCGATTAGGTAGGATGATGGCGATTAGATTAGCTAATTAAGAGACATGTAATGATGTAGTATCCCTTTGGGACTGATTAGCTAGGGTAATAACAGAGTAGCAGTTTCTCCACTTGGCTCGTCAGGAAGGCCTGAATGCCATCTGACTAGCTATCTGATGATGGTAAAAATGGTGGCTTGAGCTAGTAGCGCCCATTGGTGGCAGCGGCGGCGCCGCCGGAGGAGGGGTTGTTCTTGGCGGCGGCGGAGTCGACGACGACCTCGGTGATGGCGACCTGGTGGACCTTGCGCTTGCGCTCCTCGATGATCTGCTGCGTCGACTTGTAGTACATGGCGTACAGGATCAGCTGCGCCACAGCGAACATCACTCCCAGCCCGTTCGGGATCTGCACGTATTATATCCAAAGAACACACATCAGATTGAGAGTCGGAGGCAATCGATGCAAAAAATAACCTCACCAATTCATACAGACAATTAGGCATTTAGCTGCAAGAACCAATCGGTAATGACAGATCAAAATCACATGGTCTACTGCTACTACAGGAGCAGTTAGGTGAGGCTGCGCTGTCTGGGATACGTGACGCGCAGGTGCGGCCTGCGCGGCGCGGAGCGGAGTAGCGTGTGGCCGCGGTCAGTGAGGCTGTGCCTGCCTGCAGCTGCAGCATCGGATAGGATAGGGAGATGCAGAGCGATAGCCAGTGATGTAAGCCGAAGCTGCAGTGATGGCATCTGTCCGCATGCTCGGCCGCGTCGCGTTGCACGATGATGGATCACCCCTAACACCAAGTTACGTAAGCTAGCATCGGGAACACCAACCCGCGCGCGGCGACGCAACGCGATGCTGCTGCCGCGGATTGAGACTGACCCATCCACACCGCACGGCTGATGACATCGATCCATCCATCCATCGATCTGTAGGCTCAACTGCGTCCGTGAAATCATCTCTCATGGCCACGGTTCAATCCTGGCCTAGCTTTCTGACCGTCCGGCCAGACAGCCGGGGGGGCCCACACGCAGATGCATGCACGCACGCGTTACACACTATGTCGCAAGGGATTGCACTTCTCTACACGGACCTTACCTGCCTGTAACTTCCACGACAACGCGAGCTGGGCGTGTCACAGGCACAACACACTGCACCTACTGGTACTGGACTAGTAGCAGCAAAACCAGAGACAAAGCGGTGGAGCTGCACGCATGTTGGTACCAGCTTGTTCTGGCCATGCAGCGATGCGGCAGCTACCAAAGCCGTGGCAATCCAATCCAAACGCAACCAACTCCACAGGGGCCGGCTCCGTGGCTGGTCGCTTGTGACCGACAACTAACCATATATGGGCACTGGATCACACTTGCACATGTGTAGGAGGACTCCCAAGTTTTTAGGCTTGCAGTTTGGTTGCTATGGCATGAGAGCAAGCAAGAGAGGGAGCCATGTGTCGTGTAGCAACAGTAGTAGCAACCACCTAAATGCTTGCACTTGCACACACCTCCTCGACCAAATTGTTTCACCTGCCTTGGTAAACTCTAATGATACTATACTTTTGCTAAGTACTCCAAAGTAGAAAGTAGGGGTATACTATCATTAGGCGGAGACGATTGCCAAGCTTTTTGTGATCCTAGTGCTAAGCTTAAGCTTCTAGAAGCAATTAATGGAGCTTAATTAGTTTCAGAGCCTCAGTATCATTGGCCTCTTTACTATTAGTGGTACGAGTATTCACTTTATGCATAGTATTAACTAACTACTGCTGCTACTGTTAACTCAAGCTTGGTAATTACGGTGGTAAGTACAGCAAAAACAGAGGTAGTAAATTGATTAAAAGATGAGTGCTTACAGTGATGTAGAGGTCGAAGCGGATGAGCGCGTAGGCGGTCCAGCAGATGCCGTTGACCAGTGACGCCAGGGACAAGAAGAGGGGCATGTACTCCACGCTCTTGGTCTGGATCACCATTTTCTGAAACCAAACCACACAAACATTTTTACAACACAGTCTAATTAATTAGCCTGGTAAACACACAGCATCAATAAATTCCCATGGATATCCATAGATTTTTCAGCACGGTACATGTAGCAGCATGCAGAAAACCTGAACCAACTCCTAGGACAAGTGATGAACGCAGCATGACAGATAGCAGTGGTACTAGTACTAATAGCTAGAGCTTTCTTGGTTTCAAAGGGGGGACCAGAAAATTAACTGTGGTGGGAGAAAAGCCAAACCATTGGAAGATTGGAAGGAAAAGCGAAAGGAAGAACAGTGAAAGCAGCAGAGGATTTGGCACGGCAGAGCGTGGGCTGTTCAAGCAGATAAAGAAAGGAATGATCATGCATGTGTGACTATGTTTTTTTATCCTACCAAAGTTGATCATGTTGGACTCTTGGTCAATCGAATAGTGATTAAGTAATCAAAAGACTAAAATAATCCCATGTTCTTTTCATATGATTATTTTGATTCCATCCACTGTTAGAGAATCAAGCAGCCATTTCTTTTATCGCCCAAGTTGATGGTGATCCATTGATCTGCTCTGCTGACACCGACAAACCACCTAGATACTATAATTAATTAACTTAATCCAGTCAATTAAATACTAATCACTCAATCTTACTCGCATGTATGAGTACGAGTAGTAGTATACGACTATACGTACCATGACGGAGAGGGGGGCGGCGTACATGCCGGTGCCGAAGAGGACGCAGAGGATGCCGACGATCATGGAGCGGCGTTCGTGGGTGTGTGCGAGGGTGAGGACGAGCGCGGCGACGGCGCCGACAAAGGCGAACTCGGCGGCGAGGAGGAGTAGGACGCGGCGGCGGACGGCGCCGAGGGAGAAGGCGAGGAAGAGGGCGATGTAGGTGAGCTCGATGGCCATGCCGGTGCCGTTGATGGTGATGACGAGCATGCTGTGCGGGTGAACGGCGGGGAGGCCGTACAGCACCCACATCATGCAGTTGAGTAGCGTCGCCACGTACGGCACCGCCGAGTACTGCTCCACCGACCCCTTCTTCCAGATCCAAACGAACGTCGGCCTGCATACGCGTATACGTACGTATTTCAATACACATGCATGTGTACACGTGCAAATACATGTATTTATCCTTGTTGAAACGAAATGAATCTATCTTGGCTGAACCTTTCTTTTTTTTGCACAGATTTTAGGTGGATATGTATGGATTTAATTTGTTCTTCCAGTACGTCTCAGCCACCGTTTCTTTCTGCGTGATACGTATATACACATACGTAAGCATCCAGGGAGAAATACTAGTAGTACTCCGGTTTCATCAATGGAGTGTTCTTGCCGATGTCGAGAGGAACGGGAGATTGAGAGGAGAAAAGGAGGGGATGATCCGTTTGGATAGTACTTACACTGGGGAGAGGAAGAGCACGAGGGCGGTTCCATTGCCTGCAAGATGGGAGAAAAATAGAAAAAGCAACAGAAAAAAAGGCAAGTAAGTATAATTTGGCGTGAGGAGCAAACCAAGCAAAGAAGAGGAACAACAGATGAATACGACTCGAATTAAGTCTGCAACAATAATTAAAATCCGTGCGACAATCTGTCCCGCATTTGACAGGAGACAGCAGAGGTTGGTGAGGAGGACACGCGCAACCTAAAAGAGGAAAAGGAGAAGAAGAAGAGGAGGAAGGTGGCCATGGCCGAGATCGAAGAGAGATGTAGTTGCAGCGAAAAGGGAGGAGAGGGGAGTGTGGGTAGGGACGCACCTACGACGCCGATGGCCGTGCGGATGATGTCCGGCGAGATCATGGTGGCTGCTCGGGTGGCGATGGGGCCGACCTCGCGAGAACGAACCGCCGCTCGCTTGTTGCCGGCCTCGGGAGAGACGAGACGGGGCGAGCGAGCGGCCGGACTCTGGACGCAAGTGCTACTCTGCAACTAGGAGCCGGGCACGGGCAGGCGGACGAGCGAACGTAGGATGGATGTTCCGAGAGAGGGCGAGAGGGCTCTCTCTTAAATAGGCGCCAGGCCCGACTAGAGGCGTGGCCCACGCCCCGACGCCCGTCCCTCTCCCTTCCATGCGCACGGCGACACGCGCGCTCTCTCCCCTCTCCGACAACCACGATTGGAAATGGAAACCACCCGTCCAGCCTTTATGCCTGCCGTGAGCCCGTGCCGCCGCGACGGTCTGGTCGCTGCTGCTGGCTCCGGCCTTTCTCTGGTCGCCTTTTGCTTCTTCTTCTTTTCCTTCACACCACAATAAATACATACTACTTCCTCCCGCAAAAAGAGAAAAAAAAATCCTACTCCCGTCGCTTAGAAATGATTTTAATATTCGGGGCGTGTCCAAGATCGGTTACGCTGTCGATCCTTCCCACTGTTCAGGGCAGCCTGTACGTTCATGCGTCGCGCACCGCAACCGCCCCGGACAGCGAGGTACGTCATGGGCGTCGGATCCACAACCCACGCCCTAGATCAGCCGCCGCCGCACGCTAGGACCACCCCCACCTTGTTACGCTCAAGGTGTTGTTACGTCGTACCGCTAGTACTGGTGCCTATTGTCTAAGCGTATGCCAGTCACATGTTCAGTTATGCATATATCTTGCATAATTAAATAATTTATGAATGAAGACCATCTTTTCCACTGAATCTTCCTATATATCAAATTAAAATGCGCAATAGTGGCAGCTACGGTCAATTTATTGTTTACACACATATTTTTAATATTCGGTTTCTTTTTCTTTTTTTAGACTCCTCTAGATGATTCGGATTTCAATTTCAAAGTATGAATTGGAATATCATATTTCTTTAAAAGGCTTCAATCGTGACGATAAATGGTGAGTATGCTATCATCCACTGTCACTGTAACATGGGACTCCCAAATAGTATATAGGTGAACTGCTTGATATGCAGATGTACAAATATAAATATATATTTAAGAGCAACTATATAGCGCAACATATATGTAAAAAATGATGCCAAATTTTTGGGACTTAGATGTTATGGTGGGGTATTCTCTCTTTTAAATTCCGTCCAAACGCAGGACATTTCAGTCAGTAAATAATAAATGAACTATGACTAACTACACATATAAAATTGGTCAGATCGATGCATATTCCAGCATCATTATATTTGGTCCGTTAAAATTTAAATTTTAAAACCTAATTTTAGAATTAATTTTATAGTTTTTTTTATCGTACTTTATTTATTTTACAGTATTTAATATATATATTTTTTACTTGCTAATAAATCGTACGGATATAAACAGAACGATGGACTGACAGTAAAATTATCATGCAGTCAGTTTATATATTAATATCTTAATCTTTTTTATTGGGCCAACTTATCTTTTCTTTCTGTAAGTAACAAGCTCTTGCGTTACGAAGGGTCAGCCCATACGATTAGAGATAGACGATGAACATAAAACATTAGATAAAACATTAGATAGTAGTTATATACAATGGAGAATGAGTGGAGTGAGAGGATGTCCGTAGGACGGACAACTCCGCTTTCTAGTAGTAGCAGAGATACAGATACGTGGTGTGTAATTATTGTACTCTAAATCTCCGATCTAGCCTATTTAGTATCCACTAAATGTAGCTGTGGCTAATTCTTTCTGCTGATTTGTTTAAAACATTTCATGGCAATACGTGGAGCGTCATCTAGTTTCATAATCTTACGTCCTACATTGAAGAATAATCATTCCTACTTGATCCAATTCACAAATTGAGCAAGCTAATTAATGGCTGGCAAATGGATGAAAATTGCTCTGCTTATGTTCTACACTTCACAGTGATTCTGTTGTCAACCCATGCATGTTAATTAGGACTTAGCAGTACATATACGCGCTTTGGCTCCGACAACTTTTAGGCATGTGTAAAATGTGGTGTGCAATGTTATTATACAACTAGTCAAAAGTAATACTAATAACATAGATGACAGTACTACAGTACATTTGCTTCATCTATTAAGTTAAATTTAACTACGCTTACCGTTTTACTTGACCAACTCATAATCTTGATTATTGGTGGAGCCTATAGAAGAGTAACGCGATTATATAACTGAATACTTCATATAATTTAGAACATATAATTGAAATGAAAAAATATGAGATTTTTAGTGGATTTAAACTAAACAAGCTAGGTGGACCGGGCATTTGCGTGACTAGATTTATTTTATAATTTATTAAGTTAATATTATTCATAGGCTAGAAAAATTTTGCATATCTTATATGTACTAAAATTTGTAGATATTATACATATTAGAAATTACAGCATGATTTTTTTGGTGCAATAGAGGTTATTGGTGCATTTTTAGTAGCACCTCTGTATGGTTAATGAATTTATTTTTTATCTTAATCTTTTTAAGCACATGTTAAGAGAATGCACTTGTATGCGTTTGTGCATCTGTTATGTTGAAATTTTTAGTTTTACCTCTTCTTTCACCATTGGTTTCGTCCTCTGATCCAAATCATATTGTTTAAGAACTGTTTCACTTGTCAGCCAGGGGCTGCTACCAGTGCTCCCCACTTCTCTCTGAGTCTTGATGCTGACACAATTGCCCAATTAACATGACATCACCATTTTCTTGAAGTAACTTGACATCACCATTGCTCCTCCCCTCTATTCCTCGCCGTCGTTCCTTCTACCAATAGCCACACCCCTGCTACTGTTATGGCTAATAATCTGCTTGCTGGCTCTGCACTTCTCTTGTGCCAATCAACCCACAACCACTTTTAAAAACTAAATTGTGTAAAATTCCTGCATTCAAAAAAGCTTTTAACATTTTATTACTTTATTTAGATAATGGATATTTCATTGAGTAATAAAATTATATCCAGCCTCTACATTACTAGAATACATACAGCCAGAAAATAATAGAAGAGAAAAACCTAAAACAACATAAACATATCATATTACCTTACACTAAATTGCTCTTCTACTGATCAGGCCATGATACAATGACTATAACGCACTTTTCAAAATAATACCTTCAAAAAGAACGGATGTTTATCCGTGGATGTAGTTCGAACCAGCCCAAATGGCCGGTGATCAATTTTCATCCCGTGATTCTCTAAGACTAGTTTCAACAAGGGAACAACAAGCAACCACCGAAGTTATTGAGATCAGGATTTTTATCCCGGAGACAACCACGACAAACAAACCCTGTTTTACTTGGTATACTAAGTAAGTGGAATCAGAATTTATAACCTAGTGTGGCCGTAATAAGTGCGTTCGCACTTCGCAGCAGGTAGCTAGCTAGTACAGTGAAGCAACCAAGAGTTGACTTTCCCTATTCCCCCGTACATTTTTGCTTTTCTTTGTGTTTCTTGCCTGTTTTTATTTGGTTATGACGCCAAGTATCTCCGTATATATGCATGCTCAATAAATTCATGGCACTTGGAAGTGCTTAATGGCATCATGAAATTAGCCCACGCAAAAAAATTTTAGAAAGAAAATGAAGCGGATAAACATAAAGAATAAGGAAAAGGTTACTGCCCGGTTTTAAATAATTGCCATTGTTTACCGCTGCAATTTCACTTTGACCATCAATAAATTTTTAATGGGTAAGCCATGATATACTGTTTGTAATAAAGTTTGATAAGTAGTGTAGATAGGATTAGAGAACTGATCAAATTATATATAGGAAGAGTTCGATTAATATAGTGAAAAAACCGATCAGATATGTTGAGAATAGATTCAGTTCAATAAAAATATAAAAGATAAAAGATAGAAATTTATCTTAGATATAAACGAGTATAAGTAGGAGCTGTGGAAGCTAAAACAGATTATTTTATCTTTACAGAATATATTTTATAAGATATTCAAGTCTAATTAGTTTTATTAACTTCTTAAAGATAATTCTATTTAGGAAATAACGTTTGGAGCTTATTTCTAATTGTGTCGGACTCTTGTAACTCTAGGATATAAATATAAATCCTTGAGATATTGTAAATTATCTCTCGATCAATATAACTATGGCGCATCATCAATCTAGTTTATTTAGGTTTTTATCGGTGGATTTTGACTATCGACACATGACTGCATTGATTAAATCTGATCTCCGACGAAGGGATAAGTCCTGTCAATATCTTAGTGTATCTACTTTGCCTAAGACTATATCGGTTAGGTCCGATCTCTTAGTCTGATCAGGTGTATCCCATCATGTGCACGTGGTTCTGTCGGCTTGTCAAGCTCCCTCTACTGCCATCAGTCTCATACTGTATCGGTTAGGTCCGACCTAATAGACCGTTGATAGTAGATTGAGCCAATAGATCAATAGGTCTTTACGCATGCATTTCATCAGAGCGGCCAGCAATGAGTTATACACACATTGAGCTTCACACCTAGTGTATTGGTTTCTCAGCTGATATACATATATCTTCAGAGAATTTTCCTCATCAGCTCAACTAGCCGATGGGTTCACACATTCCTTCCGTCTGCGTGTCTGATCTAGCCTCTCGTATCTTTAAAAGATCGTGTCTCGCTCCTTACTATTCATCACATATTCTATTTGGAGCACCATCAGCTTTGTAACCGATGGATTCTTTATCTTATTCAGAGTGTCATCGCATATTCTATTTGGAGCGCCATCGGCTTTGCAGCCGATAGATCATTTATATTATTTCTTGCTATCTGCATATGTCTTCATCGGCTGAAAAGCCAATGAACGAGCGTTACAGCCTCTATCGGCAACCAACCAATAGGATAATTACACATACTACTCATTGACTATATTTTAGAGTGCCATCGGCTCTGTAGCCAATATATCATTTATACTATTCCTTGATATCTATCTATACCTTCATCAGCTTTTCAGCCGATGAATGAGTTTACACCATCTATGAGCAACTAATCGATAGGAGTCCACATACATGATTATTGACTATTATAATCTAGAACACTATCGGCTTATACAGCCGATGTGTCTTTTTTTTCCTTCGTCGCTATCTGCCTACGCCTTTCATCGGCTTTCCAGCCGATGGACGAGTGTTTCAACCCCTATCGACAACTAGCTGATAGTAGGAGTATATCAAATGTAGCTGATGCCTATTGGCACCTTATAGACAACCAATCGATAGTAGGAGTTCGTATTGACTCATCGACTCACTGACTCATCAAATTACTTCTTTATCAATTACGAAGTTAAATTGATTGATATGCCGTAACTCCAGCAACCCATCTCGAAACTGAAGAAATTTCACTTTTATAGCTAACTAAGTTTAATATATATATATATATATCTTCACGGTACTAAGTACATTACTACTAATACATTAGGGATATCTCTACAGAGGTATAGCTGGCATGCCTGTGGATGACGGATAGATGGATCAAATCAATCAGGCCATGACGTGAAACACAGATTGAAATGGCCGGCCTGCCGTGGCTGGCTAGCTGGTCAAAATGCACGGCACATATACCAAAGAGAAGGAATAGAGAGCACCCGGGATTTATACGTACAGTGCAGCGTGCATGAAAGCAGCAGATAGCCAGTACAGTGTAGAATCTTGCAGTTGGTTCATCATCCATACTTTACTTTTGTCAACCCTATCGATCAATCTATCTACCTGCTATGATGATGAGTCGCAGCTTTATTATTGCGTACACATACTAACTCGATCGATATGTGGCATATGTAGCGTCTATAGGCATGTATACTGGGACGTGGTACTAGCATGGTCATAAATGATATACGCGTCTCTCCTTGGACTGGTGGATTGTACACCTAAGATCTTACGACATATGAACGAACAATCGATTGAAGAAATATGTATACAGTACGCAGCGAAATAGCCATCAATGATTGACTATCTATTGCAAGGACGGGATTTTTTTTACATTTTTAACTTTTTTTACTTATTTCATAGACATACCATTAACAAATATATAATACAATAAATCTCTAACTCAGAGCATGAGTAAATTATTCTTGAGGCTAATATTTTATTTGAGTTCCATCCTTTTTGTCTCAATTACTTTAAGAGTGATGTTTATCTATATCAATACTACATGCTTTATATATATATATAAATATATAAAAGATAAAATCTCATTAGTTCACCTTTAGTTAAATATGCACTTGCTTCTCATATATATATTATGTATGCATGTGTTTAGAGGGAGCAAATCCTAAATATTCGTTATGCATATTCTAGATTTATGTTGTTCATCTTCTTAATATTGGATCTTTAAAATTGAGTATATATATGAGCATATGATATTTGATGTTAATAGATACTCAACAAATTAATTCTTATCCTTCATATGCAACAAGTTGACCATCATGTGGAGGATGACAACCGACCTATTAGAACTATTTTTTTTGAGTTGTGCAAAGGAATACATCCTTGTTCGCGCCGAGGTCCCTCGCGTGCCCCGGCGCAAACACGCCGATTGCCTAAGAGGTCTGCTTAGCTCCAGTGTAGGTCGATCGGCTTGTCTCCGTGGCTTGAGGTACGCGTGTCAGGGGCCATGGGGTTCGATCAGCTTCGGCGCGTCGGTACGGGTACGGGCGTGCCAGTCAATTTGACCCTGCAATTGACAAGGAAGTGAGACGAGCAGGTCCGTTGGACGGTGGGCCGATATAAGCGCTCGCTATTAGTTGGCTGCCGATAGGATCAGGATGGCCATTGGCCGTGCCCTGAAGGCCCTTCGCTATCGGTTGGCTGCTGATAGGAATCGGAAAGCTCTTCGATCGGCTGAGGAGCCGATGTGGACAGGTGTCGATGAGGGATCGGCTGTAGAGCCAATGGAGAAACCAGGGTGTACTCAGAGGATAGTAAAGCACACA
Organism: Oryza coarctata; assembly: GCA_030770085.1. Lineage (NCBI taxonomy): Eukaryota > Viridiplantae > Streptophyta > Magnoliopsida > Poales > Poaceae > Oryza > Oryza coarctata. The sequence continues at coordinate 9,082,950 of CM061465.1, forward strand.
GGATCCCTCCGGATAGCCGAACAGTAGTTCATCGGTTGGAAAAACAGATGAAGGCACATGCGGACTAGGCAAGGAATAGTATAAAAACGCATGGGCTACAAAGCCGATACCGCTCTAGATATGATATCACGAGACTCGTCGCTCGCCATGATAGCACCATTAACACCGAATCTCGAAGATCGACCTAACCAAGACAGTACGAGGCCGAGGCCAGCAGCAATGATATGGAAGACACCGGATCGGCTATGCTGAAGCAAAGATAGGAACGAACCCATCGGCTAGTTGAGCTGATGAGGGGACGCTTCTCTGAAGGTGGGGTCGTATTGGCTGGGAGACCAATATGCTCGGCGTTACGCGTCAAGGGACACCTCTAAAGGCTGATGCGTATCGGCCGAGGGGCCGATGCGCTAGGCGTGAAGTTTAGAGCATAGATAACTCATCGGCTAGCACTTCGATGATACGCCGTGTAGAAAACTATAAGCCTGAAGCTTGATCTACCGTCGGCAACCCCGTAGGTTGAACCTAACCGATGCAGCATGAAATTGATGACGGCAGAGAGAACTTAACAGGCCGATACGCCCTGCACGGACGTGATGCGATACATCTGATCGACCTAAGAGGTCGAACCTAACCGATGCAGCCTTAGACAGAGCAGAACATATCGAGATGGTGGCGGGACTTAACCCTTCGCCGGAGATCGGACTTAACCGATGCAGCCCCGTGTCGAGAGGCAAAACCTGTCGGTAAACACCTAGATGAACTAGGGTGGCAATACGCCGAAATTGTATGATCGAGAGATATCTTACATGTTTCTAAGGGCGTCTATATTTATACCCTAGATTTACATACATAGTCTGACGCGTTTACAATCATCGGACGTTATTTCCTAATAAGAACAAAGGAAAATATCTCTAAAGAAGTTAACTAACTAACTAAACCTTCCTAATAAGGTTATAATTTACAAAGATAAAACATCTTGCCGTGGAGTCCACGGCTCTTTCGCAAACTCGGTTTTATCTGAATAATCTTCCAATTTGGAACCGAGTCTTCCTTCGCTACAACCCGATCGGATTCTTCACTGTAGCAATCAGACCTCTTTTTACTCAAGCCGATCCTTTTCCAACCTCTCCTCGGGCTTCTCGGACCTAACCCTGATCAGATAATTCCCTGTCTTCAAATCGATCCAATCTTCTATTAATTTGGTCAGCTTCTCTACAGTTCCGATCGGCTTTGTCTCACGAGCCGATCAGTATCTCCATCGGCCAATCCTGTTTACAGGCTGAATCAAATTCTCCATCGGACACCTCTCAGCCGATCGGCTTTAGCACCATCAGATCGTCCAGATTTTGGCGTTAACAATCCTAACATGATGAGGCTAATGGATGACACTATTGTTTGATGGTTATGAAGCCAAGAACTCATCATGTTGACAAGGATGAAGTCAAGCTTATTACAAGAAGTAACTTTGAACAAATGTTGATTAAGACCTGGCATAAAAATGGTTCAACCGGATTGTCACAAGTTTTGATCTTAGCTCAAGCATCGACCTTGATGCGGATGGTGAAAGACAAAGGTATAATACAATTAAGAATGTTTTTGTTATTTTTTTGTCGGTCTTGGTGTTTGGTAAAAAGACCAGATTGCTAGATAGATGCCGTACTATCAAGAGAGGTCTATGAAATGAGCATGTGGACGATCTTGTGCCATGTTAGTTTACTTGCACGTAGTGAGAAGTATGATGAGTCTTTTCTCAAGTCCTATGCAAAGAGAGAGGTGGGCATATCTAATAGGAATGAGTAGTCTCTTATGGTTATGACCACCTGAGTGACTTTTAGAGTTTGTGTCATTTCTCCTTGAGAAAAGTTATGATTCTTAGATAGATTGCTCATGGGTTGTATAGCTCTTTGAATAAGCTTTTCATAGAGTCCAAGAATGTCGAATTTTGACACCTGAGTCATGAGATATCACCCTTTTTATGTTGGTTGGTTGGTCTTTCAGAGACATTTTGACTTCACCAAGTAGGGTGCCGGTTAGACTAAGACCTCAACATCGGTTAGACTGGGATGTGCATTAAATGCGCTGCAACAACTCTTTTTTTAATCGTTGCATAGACTAGGCAGTTGGACCGGCTCTCTCATGGCGGTCGAATCGATAATGTTTAGAAGTTGGAGGATCTCTTATCCAACGGCTAGTTTGGCTTTGTGGGTGTATAAATATACCCTCCTCAATAACAAGGGTAAGGCTTTGGCACTTAATTGCATTATTTTGAGTCTTTCTAAGAACTCTCACACTTTTGAACACTTAGATCATCTAGTGAGATGTTGGAGAGTGAGTTGAGCCAAGACAAGTGTATTGCTTAAATAGTAAAAAAATTAAAGTGACTGAAATTGACCAATTGAAATATACTTTTTAGTTATTGAAATTTAATTAAACTTTTAAAATCAAGGAAATAATTTTATATTAAAATAAGTTTATAAAATCTAATAAATTTATAATGTTACGATTGTATTTTCGGGACATATATATTATTTTTAAAAAAAAACTACATAGAGAGAAATTATCGATGATATAAAGAAATGCTATTTTAGCCCTGAAATATTTTTGATTAGAGGGAGCACGTAATAATTTCCGGGTCCTCCATTGCACACGTAGGTACGTACATATATACGTACACACATCAGTCGTTCTTCTGGAAGAAATGTTACAACTTACACCAAACTAGAAATGATGAAGCATGCATACATACATGCGCGCAGCTGGTTGGTCGATCGGACAGGTAGGAAGGCGGGTGAGGATCATACCATACCAGTGCGCTCGGATTGCTAGCACAGCGCGTGCGCGTGGGTGTGTGTCTCTCCTTGCTTTGGCGGCTCCACGCGTCGCCTGTCCTCGTGTACGCTCGCTCGCGCGCGCGCGTCGATCACCTGGTGGTGCCGTCCCACATCATATCAGCCGACAGATCGATCGCACCGAACTTGAACAGTGCGACATGCATATGGCGACCATGTGTACGTGCTCTCGTGCGACAAACGTGCAGCATGTTCGTACGCTATTCCCCCCCCCCCCTTTTTTTTTTTAAAAAAACATAAGGTTCTTTCCCTCCATCGACGATATATATCTCGTGTGCAACTAACAGCAAGTGACACGGCCGACCTAAAACCGTTAAACTACATACACGTGTTGCCCCACGATCCAAAATTCCAAAATATATTTGTACCACAATATATAAGCATTTATGTATTGATTTATATTATTCTCATTATTTCAATCACTCTAACCAACCAGTTTGCTTGGAAATATAATCTGAATAATTTAAAATTTAAAAATTAACTACTAAAATGACTAAAAGAGAATCTTTTAATAAAATCTTCGTATTTATTAAATACTAAAAAATATTTATATTTTAGAATAGAGGTAGTTGTTGCTACCGAAGTTGATTTGATGAAGAAATTACTCTTTTAAATGATGTAGGGGACCTGTTTGTTAACTAATAAAATCGTAGTTATCTTTCTTCCCTCTCCCTTCCTCGTGCGGAAGAAAACAAATCGGGAAAACTGGAAAAATTGCACCCTTTCTCCACGTCATGCAGTGTGTTGTTAAAAAAAACCAGAATAAAAACCAACCGCTGCTTTGTACTCAATATTCCAGGCTTATAAAACTGCTAATAGCCCATCATAACGTAATATTCTTTTGTAAAGCATGGACACGTTACTAGTTTAATAATAGAATAACTGCCGCTTCTAAAAGATAAAAATCTAGGTATGTCCCCACGTTTTTTATGTACTATGAAAATTATTTGATATGAACAATTGTAAAAAATAATTGCAGTAATATTGACACCATGCATATGCATTTACTATACAATACTCCTGCAAGATCTCAAGCCTAAACTTAACCAATATTTCTAGAAAAAAAACTAGAAAAACTAGACATTGCCCATGAATCCGTATGTGCTAAATATTTAAACAATTAATATTAACTCTGTACTTATTATATTAATTCAGATTTTAGAATTATTAAATAACGAAATACTATACGTGCGGCTGCAGGCCTGCAGCACGCCATAGCCAGCGCTCAGCAGCCATAAAGCAATCGCACAACCTAGCTATCAAGGAATTTTTGTATGTGCACGAACGCTGCAGTAGGCTTGGCTGCTGAGCAGCGCAGCTGCAGCCAGCTCTTCCGAACAAGCCCATACCTGATATTCTAAATTGAGCACAACTTGGTATTTTAGAATTCTAAAACTACTAAATAAAAAAACTAATTGAGACTCGGATCTAGTATAAATCAACAATAAGTAATTACTGATTTTTATTTTTTTTGTCTTATTAAATTAATATTAATAAAATACTATAAATAAGACTTAAAACAAGTACTACTTGATATTTATTAATCATGAATTTTGGAACTACAAAATCATATAAAAACTATAATTGAGACTTCAGACCATGTACAGCTTGGTATTCATTAAATTGTAGAAATATATAATTCAGACCCCAGACTAAGTACAGCTTAATGTTTACTAATTTCAGATTTTAGAATATTAAATAATGAAAATACTATGATTGAGAGTATAAACCAAGGTTTACAAAATATACGCTTGGTTATCACGATAACCGATCATATTGAGCCGATCCACGTTTAGAAACTGCTTAATAAATAAGTTGCGTTTTAAAAAAATTCAAACATAAATTTATTTTTTGGCAAATTTGTTCAAATTTCACCGGTTTTCCTCAAATTTGTTCAAATTTCACCAGTTTTCATCAATGGCCGCCTTATTATCAACAAAATCACTAGGAGAATTTGTTTTCAGTGACTAAATGATTTTTCAAATCCTAGTCTAAATCGAGTACAAATTGGTATTTATTAATTTAAAATTTGATAAATCCACATATTCTATGGTGGATGGTTTTAGCATAGTTTTGATGGATTTGCGCATATGATTTTATCCTTTTCAAAATTAACATGATAATTTCTAGCTTTTCTGATTAATGTAAAAAATTCTAAGTTCTCTATATCTTCTACTAGGATTAATGTGGGACTTGTGTTATTTCTCTCTTTAGTTTCTCACGGCATGCATGCGTGTTTACTCCCGAAATCTTATTGAGCAATATATATCACTGTACTCTACAGTGCCTTTTTCCAAACTAGCTGTACATTACGTTTGAGGAGTAAAATAGTTTTACGTAAGCACAAGTCAACACACACACACACACATCAAAAGTATGCACAAGTCGAGCTAGATAGCAGCTGTGCTTGCCGAAAGCTAGGTCCGGATAAGGGCGTAGACACGTTCATATTTATCTGTGGCTCACATGCATCGATCGAGAATTCGAGATCGTCGAGAGAAGAATGGATCCGGCCGCGCCATCAGGCTCTTCGTGAATCATGGGCAACCTCGTTCCCATTTCTAGATCTCATCAAAATTCAGACGCTAGCTATCTGCAGATATAGATGATAGATGGACGATGGTCACAGTCTGGCCGATACGTCGTGATTAATGAACAGTAGGATGTATCGCATCGATCGATTTGGGCTATGTTAATTAGTATCTGTTTGGATGGAAAGATGTTCGTTAGGTTTGCCTGTTTCATCGATTGGCAGGGTTTAATAGCTTGTCTAACTAGCTGGCTGGGAATTGAAGCTCAATATCACGAGCTATTAACAAACTGCGTGCTTGAACGCTGCGGCCGCGTGCGATATGTGCCGCTGCCTTAGCTTGTGAATGGGCAATATCTGATCAACAGTTGCATTTGACAGAGTGAAGATTCGTGCTAAGTATATTTTCTAGGTGTTAATTAATAGCAAAATGCTTATTTTTTATTCACTATGTTTGTTTATTTAGTAAATAAGAATGTCTAGTTAATTTGTTTCAATAGTTTAATTTATTTCCACCTTTAATTTAACGTAGTAAGATGGAAACTAAAGTAACGAATATAGTCCTTTAATTTAACGTAGCAATATGGAAACTAAACGTTATATATATTTAGTGCTTCCATTGAATTATTTTTTTATCTCAAGTATCTAAAACAAAGACTCCAAATTAACAACCCGTGCTTAGTTTGACAGATCACATCGGTTTGTAGAAAAAAAATGGAGGAAAACATAGTAACAAGATTCCTGCAGGAATAAACACTATTTATCCATTCTGTTTGTGGGATTGGAGAAAAAAGATAGGAAAATTTCCTTTGGCTATTATTCCAAAGGTATTTCACAGTAAAATTTATATTCACTTAGAGCTTCTTTTTCTATTCCTATTGTAAGATTGAGGCAAATCACTCATTATTCCATGTATCTGGCCTTAAGTTGGATAGATTAAGTATTTAAATCTTGATTATGTTAACTTTTTTAGGATTATGTCAACTTAATATTAAGCATCCCTATATTTTTTCCTTTGTTTTGCACATACATTCCTATATTATTCATACGTTTTTTCTATTCCTACAATTTAAAAATTCTATAAACCAAACAAGCCCTAACTGTATGCAATCCACAGGCAAGTTAGTCACCAAGCAGATAGCCAATAGCGCTACACACGCCCTCATTCCTGAAAATCTTGCTACTTACAATATTCTGTTACAAGCATATCATCCTCTCATTTTAGGTACACACGATAAGGATTGAGAAAGTAGACCAAATAAACAGTTTTCTGCTCTTCATTCTTACCGTATTAGGAAAAGATGTGTCATTATAATTTGATCAAAAGAATAATAATACTAGTATTTATACTGCAGGGAAAAAAGCATGAATGGAGATAATAGATTTTCGCCTTTATTGTTTTCATGATTTTCACCTTCATTACTACCAGGTTATCTTGTTTTCTCAAAATCAACTTACATAATCGTAGTAAACAGTATACCCTGTGAGCATGCACATACACAGTATGATAAAGAAAATGTCGATCGTTCGTACAAATCCATGTGCCTAATGGTTAATCGATCGGTCGAATGTGTGCACCTCAACAAAGTTTACTGTTCCCGAAGGAAATGAAAAAAAGGCAACAGGTGTACGATTGGCCTGCCTGCATATATGTGCCCGTGGACCCAAAAGCCTCTTCCAACGAAGATTCCATCCAACCTGCTAGCTACTTCCCGTACAGATGTCACGCCAGGAAGCCCCTTCCACTATCAGACTTAAGAACAAGATTATGGGCCAGTTATTTTCTATAGGTCATATAGCCCACCATAGAAAAAAGAATTTTAGTGACAATTTAACTTAAACCTATAGAAAAATGATATAATTTCTGTGAGTTTAAAAATTAACACACAGAAAAATAGCATTTTTGATAGTTCTTTTAGGATGCATAGAAAAATAAGTGCTGGCCCATGAGCCATCTAAACCCTAATATATAATTGATACATTGAAACCCTAAATCACATTCTCTATCCCCGTCCTCCAATCCTCCTTATTCACAGCCACCACCATCTCTTCTCTCCAATCTCCCCCTATGAGCGACCGATGCAACCAGGCCGCCTATTAGGTCCAGAATTAGCACCCTCGTCGAGTGACCAAGGGTGGCCATGCCATCGGCCACCGTCGCCACCATCTCTCCTCTCTAGTCTCCACCCGTGAGCGCAAGCTAATGCAACCAGGCCAACCATTGGGGGTGGAGCCGGCACCCTTGCTAAGCGACCAATGCCGACTATGCTATCGTCATTGCTACTCTATCCTCCTTAAAGCACTATCGGATGTAGCCAACCACTAGTGTGTCAAGCAACAATAGTGTCCCAGCCGTTTCTGTTAAGCCGTCACCACCTTCTCTACTGCTGGTAAGCCTCCATGTACTGCTGCCCCCTCAAGCTTCTATGAGGTTGGTAACACAATTATGTGATGGCAACTTTTGTGAACAACTCAAGGTGCTCTAATCTAGGCCACCTCCTATGGAGTTATTTGGCATTGTTTTTTAGTCTGGGATTGGCAAGTAGTAGATCTAGGTTCTAATAATTAATAACAATCGATTAGGTTCTATAAACATAGATGTGGAGGCTTGGCATTGATTTTTAGTGTGTAATTGTTTATGATCTAGTGTTAGATAGTACGAAGGACTGGCTTGTTGCTTGTGATATGTTATTATGCTACAGATTATGTGCACTCTCAATTTGCTCAAATGTCGGTGCTTTTGTTTCTATTAGATAATTCATTTGCGGATGCAGTCGAAGCTCTGATGCTACCAATATAGTTGATTTCAGCCTTATCATCACTGGTTCTTTCCTATTTTCTAGTGAGACATAGGCCGGCACTTATATTTGGCATCCAAATAATTAATTGATGTGTTTTATTTGTTAGTAGGAAAAATTCTATGCATACTCTAGGTTGGTTCTTTTTTATTTACATCTTGTGTACTAAATGATGTTTTTTGAGCTGATTTGGGAGTATTATGAATAGCCGTACCTATTCAAGCGAATTGATCAAAAGAACCAATTGTAGGACATGAGAATGCTCCAAGACTAATGTTTTCTTAAATACAAACCCCTTTATAGTCACCTTTCTTGCTAATTTTGGTTTGTAATTTGTATCTTGTTTAACAGCTCATTCCACTCATCTCAAATGTTGCAGCAAATCTCAACGGATGAAACCTTTACTCCATGATTTGAAGGCATCGCTCTCATTGAATGAATGAAAACCTTTGCTGAATCTGAGATGCTACCTAGCAGTCACATCCAATATATACATTCTTGATTCACTAACATGGATATGTACTTCAGTTTTCTCGATTTTCTTTTTTTTCTAAGTTGTCAAACCAAGTCTGTTGACATACTGATGGAATTTTTTCCTTACTATGTTGTTACAACACTTAAAAACAAAGCACACACTCTTTTATTACAACACTTTAAAACATAAAGCACACGTGAAAACTGACAAATTATTCTTGTAGCTCTAAGTGAAATGATTGTACACCCATTTTAGATCTTCTATCTATATATACGGTTCAGGTGTAAATTTTGACCATCTACTCTCTAAGTGAAATGATTTTGCTCCTATAGATCTTCTCTATATACACAGTTCAAGTGGAAATTTTGACCAAATACTCTATAAGTAAAATTATTTTGCTTTCATTTTAGATCCACTCTTTGTACATGACTATAGAACAACATATCAGTGCCGGTTCAACTAAATCCAGCGCTGATAGTAGTTTCCCATCCCTTAGAACCCATGAGCTACCAATTAGTGACGGGTCTTTTCAAAAACCAACATTGATGAGACAAATACTAGTACAAATTCATTGAAGACCTAGCAGTGATGTAATTAGTACTGGGTCTTTTAATGAACTAGTACTGATGTGTGGCACATCAGTGCTAGTTTTTAAAAGACCTAGCATTGATAAAGCTACGCCGAGCCGTGAAAATCCAAGTCGAGCTATGTTCTCTTTCAATCCCTCTTTTATTATCTTCCTACGAGCCTAGGACCTCGATCTCTCTCATTTTCTCTCGATCCCTCTATCTCATTATCTTCCTTCTCTCTCCCCAACTCTCTCGATCCTTATTGCGTGCACCAGGTGGTGGCGACAATGGTTGCCCTCACAAGAACTGACAGCGAGGCTCAAGAGCCCATCGGTGATGGAAGCAGTGGTGACTCCCTCACACTTCATCGGTCGTCGCGTCTCTCTCAAGTCCTCCACTACACCATGGGCCAGCAGATCCAGCCACGTAGAGGTTGAGGGTTGTTAGATCTGGCTACGTGGAGGTCGGGGGCTACCTTTGACCTCATTGCACCGCATCCTTCGTAGCTGAGCCCTCCTCCTAGACGCTATGGCACTGCACGCCACCAAGTTCTCTCCTTTCTCCTTTCCAACTACTCCCCAAGCGGTGTCACCAATTTGTGGTGAAGGGGGTTGCACAGGGGCTAGATCCGGTGACTCCTAAGCTTGGGCCTACTAGATCTGGTAGGCTTGAGCTCGGGGCTGCTGGATTTGGCCCCCGCACTACCTCTTCCAATGTGATAGGGAGAAGGGAAGGGCAAGCAGGAGGAGACTTTGGGCCCATCTTGTTCAATGATGACCACAGCGACGACGATGACCTAGTGGAGGAGGACGAGAAGGAGGGGTGGATGCGGCGAATAGGGAGCTCAAGGAAGATCAATGGGCCCAGTGGTGGTGAGTTGTGCATTTGTTGTGCTGTAATGATCTATGATGTTGATTTGCTTTTGCTAGATGTTAATCTATGTATATTGATTTTTGGGTGTGTACGTTGATCTATGAGATGCTGATTTGGACATTTGGTATCGATCTGGGCATGCATTTATGTATTAATTTGGATGTTTGGTATGGATCTAGCCATTTGGGTATGTATCTGTTTATCATTGATTTAGATATTGGTATATGATTCAGACAAGTCGGCTCGAATTGAACCAGTTCAATCCCTTCTCTGGTTTTTTTGCTCATCACTCTTATCGGTCCTAGACTGGCACTGGTGAGCAGGGCTCATCAGTGCCATAAGTTTTGTGCCAATTGGGGACCCATCACATATGTGAGTTCCCAATAGCCACTGAAGTTGTTTTCTATGATAGCGGTTTATATGGTTTAAGTGTAAATTTTGACCATCTACTTATAGTAGTTATTTATTCTTGAAAGGATTCAATACTAATGCATACTTAGTTTTCTCATCATGTCAAACTAGTGTGTGATTCAGCTTACAAGATCCTCGTTAGCCGCAACTTAGTTCAAGCATATAAATGAAGAAAACGAACTCGTGTGTCGTCGTCATTTAGTTCATCATAAATAAAGAAAACTTTGCCAATTGGACCTTATTTTAATTTCCTTCCCTGTATAGGCTGAACCACTGAGGTAGAATAAAGTTAACTTGCTATTGGAAGACTGAAGAATTGGATAGGACCTATAGAACTTTCGTATGAATCATTGTACATTACTACTTTCAGTTTGGAATAATGCGACTGTAACAAACGTTGATATAAATTTTGTAAGCTTAAATTTTGATCTATTAATGTGTTTGTACATGTATATTACTAATCCGGTTTGGAGATGCAATAAGTTTTGTAAGCTTAAATTTTCAAGTATTAACGTGATCGTATATGTTCAGTGTGATTGATATTCATTTATTAATCTAAATTGCCAAGTGCACCTATTCTGATTTTTATTTTTTAGCTTAAAAGTAAAAATTTGTATCGGTGCCACAACATCAATAAAAACAACAAGTGACGTTTTTTTTGTCAGGTGTACGTCAAAAATCACATTTCACGAACCTGACGTGAGCAATTTTTTTTGTGAGGGCACCCACAGAAATAACATTTAAGAATAATATTTTTGTTGAGGAACAAACATAATAATTGAATTTTTTCATAGTTTTTTCTGTTGGCTATTTCTATTATCTGTGTACACACATGTAAATATTTTTTATGACGGTAAAATGTATTTTTCTGACGATTTTACACTCACAGCCTTCGTATAAAGTCTGGTAGTGTGCCTGTAGCATTCTAGGGTTTTTTTTCCTTCTGCCGATCATCTGGGGCTAGCTCCTTTGCATTGCATGCACAAACTGTATAGCAGATGCACCAAAAAGATGTGGACGGCACGGAAATATGTGTGCTTGGTGAGTGACTCATCGATCGCATTGAATGCAATGATCGATCGATGCAGAGAGGTAGATAGCGGCGATCATATCATTGGAGCATCTAGCTAGCGCTAGCGAGCAAAAAAGGCTGTAGGCTAGATACGCATGCATGCGGTGCCACTATAGCTAGTGCATGATCGATTGTATGGGTGAGGCCATGGTAGGCACATGGTATCGATGCCCTCGGCCGGCATAGGGAGAGACAAGAGCTGGACTTTCTAGTGCACAAACCGGTGCATCCACTTCAAATTAGAAATTAGAGTACATATATAATGCAAGTGATTTTGATAGTATGGAAAATAAGTTTATGGATATAGTTCATTGTGTACATCCGATCATTACTAAAAATTCCATCCTTTACATACATGTTAAAAGAAAAAGGACAAGTTTTAGCAAATGGTGGATTAACATTTCTATAATTTTATTGGACTCCTTTTCAATAAGATTTAGTTAGGTCAGTTTGGAATGCGCAAGATTCTCTCTATTCCCTTTTGGTAGTTGATCAAATGACGTTTTCAGGTACCAAGTACCAAGTAATCATGGGGCCCGGGCCTTTAATTATGTTGGAGTATTCATATCGAATTTGTATGTTCCAAACAGATCCATGTGATTTCTCATGTAATGAGTGACATGAATTTAAATTTATTTATTTTTGGCACCATAGGATTAATTGAATTTGTGTCAGCATAAGGACTTTTTCTTTTTTTTTCGCATCACCAAATTGACACCAACACCAACACGGCCTCCATTCGATTGGTGACACTGCCGTCGGAGCCACCTCTGCCGCTGCATGCCAACGCTGATGTTACTGCACCACATTGAAGGGCTAACACCCACACCATGACTGCCAGCACATAAGGCATGCCTTTAGAACTCCGCTTCGTTTCTCTCTTGTTGATCAACAATTGATGAGGAAAAAAAACTTATTTAGTACCCTAAGGCCTGACGATAAACGAGGTAAGGGCAATGGTAAAGGAGGCCTGAGACCAAGGCCGGGCAGGCTTTCGTTGAGGTTCTTTCATTCCTTAGTGATTCCCGGTGGTTAGGAGCGCAGGAAATAGCAGATTTTCTTTTAAATACAACATTAAGAAAAAATCACAAAAATAGTACCATCTTGAAAAAAGTTTCAAAGATAAAATGTTTACTTGCCATCCCTAATCACTAGCACATAACCTCTCATTCCGAATGGTCCATCTGTAACAGACTTTAATGTCTTATAACGGATAGCTTTATTTCTAACGGTCCGTATCGACGGTTAGAGGTAAGACAGAGCGATAGGACCTATCACAGATGAGGCCATATGGCCGCCGTATAAAACCGAACTTATCTCTAATATGTTCAATAGACATACGGTCAAAGATAAGCCCCCACCTATGATGGTTATGTAGTCTAAACCCATAACAGGTGAGGGTTTACTATCTGTAATGGTTCTTTTATTATAGCCCATTAGAAGTGTGACTTGTCCTGTGACGTTCGTCCTCCTCTATGGCCCACCATAAGTGTCTTGACCACACCTCTGATAGTTAGTGTATTAGTAACCGATAGAGTTTGGCTACCTTCTATATATATACTCCATAGATGCATTTGTTGGCCAACCCATCTCGTACACTGTTTATAGTTTAGGTGGGAGGGTAAGAGGGATGAATCATTGTCTTGATATTGAGAGGTTAAATAAAAAATAAGCTAAATTTGGGCTTAGTAGTATTATAGTTTGTTTATCCAAACTAATTATATTATATATATGCAGATGAATTGTAGTTGGATATACAATACTAACCGCTTGAGCCAAGAGATTAGAAACGAAGTAGTTGAGTTCCTAAATGCTGTGGAAGATGATAAGAGAAGGAAGAGCAAGGAACATGTGGTTTGTCCATGCATAGACTACAGAAATAAAAAGATATTTGCAGATAGAACGCAGTTACATTCTCATCTTATAGGTAGAGGTTTTACCAAGGTTTATAGTTGTTGGAGCAAATACGGAGAGCAAGAAGCATCAAATATTCCTGTTGAAAAAGTGGACGATGAACACCAGGGGGAATAAGAAGATTGAGATGATATGTATGTCCCTTCTCTGTTTGGTGGTGATATTAGTGATGTCGACCATGATCTTTCTTAGATGTTTCGTGATGTTGAGGAGCTATAATACAACGAGAAGGATTATGAGAAGTTCTCAGTTTTGGTGATGAATTCGGAGACACCTATATATCTTAGATTTAAGCTGAATCACATAAAGCTATATGTTATCCTTGATTTAATGAAGCTTAAGGCAAGTAACAGTTGATCAAACAATAGCTTCATGGATTTGCTTGATGTTTTGAAGGACATGCTACCCAACAGAAACAAAATACTGAAGACAACAGATGAAGCAAAACAAGTGTTATGTCCCTTAGGGTTGAAGCTTAGAAGAATTCACGTATGTCCAAATGACTGCATCTTATACTACAAAGAATATGCCAACATAGATACGTGCCCAACATACAAAGCTTATCAATACAAGCAAAATAATAGCAATATGTAAGGTAAGAAGCCAAAGAGAGGTGGTCATGCAAAGGTTATGTGATATCTCCCTATTGCCGATCACATGAAACGAACGTTTTTCAATCCTAAGGAAACTAAGTTAGTTCGTTAGCATGTAATAGACAGAAAGGAGGATGGCATGCTAAGGTATCTAGCTAATTAAGCATTGTGAAGGAATATCGATATGAAGCACCTCGAATTTACAGAAGATCCAAGAAACATTAGATTGGGTTTGAGTATGGATGGCATGAATCCCTTCGGTGACCTTAGTAGTCGTCACAGCACTTGGCTAGTATTTCTTGTGAACTTCAATCTACCGCTTTGGTTGTGTTTTAAGAAAAAGTACGTTTTGCTTTCTATGCTAGCGCAATGGCCGAGACAACCTGGCAATGATATTGATGTGCTCTTAGAACCTATGGTGTCTGTGATCTAAGATATGGGATGCTTATGGACGGAAGAACTTCAATCTTCATGTGCTAATGCTCTGCCCTATTAACCACTACCCTACACTTGGTAACTGCTTGCCGCCAAACCTCGCGAGGGGGTAAGACCGAGCCGAACGGAGGTCTGATCAGGAAAAGACGATGACTTGGTCATGCCAAGGCCTGAGAGATCTGCTTAGCTCTAGTGGAAGTCCTTAATCCTGGAGGTCCAAGGGCGTGCTAGTCAATTTGACTCTGCAATTGACAAGTAGAGAGGATGAGATCACGAGCTGGTCAGTCGGTGGGCCTATCCGGCTCACCCTATCGGCTGGGTGCTGGTAGGGAAGACAACGCTCGAGCATCGGCTGAACAACCGATGAGGGCATGAGCGATACATGCGTGGAATAGAGCAGAGGACTTATCGGTCAAAAAGCCAATGATGTTCGGTAGCATCCGATGCACGGAGCGGGGCCCGATCCCCCACGAAGCCACGAGGACCAGTGACCACGGTAATCACACCATTAGGACCAATCTCAATATATCAGACCGAATCGAGACAATATGAGGCCAGGGCTAACGGCACGAAGATGATGGAGGCTTAGATCGAACGTAACGTCGAGGGTGGAAAAAGGCGAGGCTATCGGTTGCCTACTGGCCGAACGTTCGACACAGGCCCACACCTAAACCTATCGGCTGCTTGAGCTATGGGGAATGACATCCTCTAGGTCTCGACGCTGCCCCGTTAGACACGAGTCCTGGTAGATTGGATCGAACTGAGACAGTACTAAGCCGCATCCAACGTGGCCAGATCGTTCTCTAGCAGATTAATCGTTAGAGAATATGTAAGACGGATATGTGGCTAGCAGTGATGATAACTCATCGGCTACTCACCCCGATGAGACGCCACACGAAGACCCACTGGGGTGCCGGCTCGAACCACCGCCGTCGATCTCGTAGGTCGAACCTAACTGATGCAGCACGAGAACATGGACGGAGGAGGGAGATCGATGCGCCAACGAGCCTCACACGGACGTGATACGGTATGCTCGATCTAACTAAGTGGTCGAACCTAACTGATGCAGCCTTAGATAGAGAAAAGTATACTAGGATAGTGGTGGGACTTACCTCTTCGCCGGAGATCAAATTTAACTGATGCAGCCCCGCGTTGAGAGCCAGAACATGCCGGTAAAAACCTAGATGAGCTAGGGTGGCTATGCGCCGAAGATTTATTGGGATGATCTGTCTCTTTTTTTACATGCTTCTAGGAGGTCTGTATTTATACACTGAGATTAAAGAGTCCGACACGATTACACCGACGTGGTTACAGCAACCACTGAACATTATTTCCTACGAATATAAAAGGAAACTTATCTCTAAGAAATTGTAAAGCTACCTAAACTTGCTTAGCCTATGTAATACATTCTATATAGACACCCGACCTACCGTTATTCCTCTCTGGACTCGGTTCCATCTGAATAATTTTCCATCTTCAAACCGAATCCGTCTTCTACCTGTTTGATCAGCTCTTCTACAGTATCAATTGGCTTCACCCCATAAGCTGATCAGTATTTTCCCATCGCCCGATCCTGTTTATGGGCTGAATCAAATTCTGGCGTTAACACATGCCCCCTAATTTCGGAGTTTGTCAACATACTCTAAAATTTTGAGCCGTTGGAATTCTCCACAAACTAGGATGATCCATCATAGCCTGCAGATGATAATTAATCGGCCTTGATTCCTGCATTGGTCATCTCGCCCCTATAAAATATTCCACCGTTTCTTCCTTCTTCTACACACTTCCTTATCACCAGAGCCCTCAACCTCGACGAGCCCCAACGATTGAAGGCGAACCTCCATAGATTACTTCATCAACCACTGATCTTCTCTTCCCTTTCCTTCATGCGATGGCATCGACACACATATAGTCTCTGAGGTAACTTTCATTTATTCTTCTATTCTACATTCTAAACAAGCATATCCCATCCCATATTTTCATCTATAGTCGGGTTCCTATTTACTGTAGGATCTCAAAGGTCAGATTGCCATCCTAGTTGCCGACTGTCCAGGTTTCTTTTATCTCGGTCCCATGGGTAATGAGGATCTAATAGACTTTATAAATTCTAAAATAGAACGGATCCCGTATAAAAACTCATCCATGACTATCACCGATTGGACCAACAGTTTTAGATCTTGGCCTAGTAGACTCCCAGGATGGAGAAACTGGTACCTCAGGATTTTGGCTTCCAAAAAGTTATTCTGGGAAGACTTGGAAATCGATCACTGTATCAATCTTTCTCTAGCCAATATGGAGAAGAATGAGCCTTTGCTCACATCGGCCTCCTATTTTTAGTCAGATACCCTCAATGCCTTCATGTTTAGACATAACAATATGTGCATGCACTATACAAGTAAGGTCCGAAGAGTCATTTTAATGTTATGTGAAATATATGACTTTTCATGTAATTTAAATGAATTTAAATTTCAACAAGATTACCATAATTACAAATACATTGTGATCAATATCTGGTCAAAGTTAATAATATTCATACCTACAAATAAGAAAAGAATTTGGTGGACTTTTGGTCAAAGTTAACTGTGACGGTTTTAGGAAAGGGTCCATTATAAGTAACTTACACATGATAGGTTTTATTGTACTACCGTCACAAGTATGTTAGGTATGACATATTTTAGTGCATGGTTCATCACAGGTAAGATAGTTGTGATGTATTTTAGTGCACAGCCCGTCATAGGTAAGTTACTAGTGATGGGTTTTATTGCACGGCCCATTATAGGTAACTTATCTGTGACAGGTTATATTACATGGTCCGTCATAGGTCAAAACCTTATGATGGGTTTTATTGCATGGCCTGTCACAGGTAATCCAAGTGCTTTTTTTTAAAAGTATCTATATTCAAGCAAAGTCACTCACATGCATATCTAAGCCACCGACACCCTCGTCCTAGAGCTCGATCCCTACCCGTGCCATCGTCGCCGTCGCTCCTATGCCCTCTCATCGTCACTGAGCTCCCGAAGCCTGCCCTTGGTCGCCATTGCTGCCGACCCTAAGCAATCCCATCATCCAGGAGCCCATGGAGCTCACCACGGCACTGTCGTCATCGTCGACCGTGAGCATCGCCATGTTATCCCCAAGCTCCCCAAGCCCGCCACTACGCTATCACCGCCACCATCATGCCCGAGCATCGTCCTAAAACTTCCCAAGCCCACTACTACACCATCGTCATAGCTATTGTGCTCGAGCGTCGTCCCAAACCTCCCTAAGCCTACCACTGCTCTGCCATCACTGTCGTCCCCGAGCATCGCCATGGTTGAACTATCTGTGCTTTAGCTTCACTTTTTTCCTGCCACATAGAGTGCATTGCAACATTTTTATGGTATCACTGTGATTTTTTAGTTTATTAACTAACGTGATTTTTAGTGAATTTCTTAGCTATACTACTACCTATGATTTTAGGTTTCTTCTATTAATTAATTACCTTCTATTTTTGGTGATTTCTTAGTTAATGAACAAGTATTTTGTATTTATTGAACTAATGTAGTCAACAATTTTTAGGCATTTGTTGAAATATAAGAAGCGAAAATGTTCGAGAACATCCATGAAATCGAAACTCTGCTAGAACCTGCATAACGACCTCAGGTCGGAACCCTTAAACTCAGAACTAATTACCTAAATATAGACTGACAATCAGTAAGGTGGATGCTTTTGGAAGACCAATAGGGCCATGAAGTGTGATCAGCCTATTCGGGAATAGTTGCGGAGTCATCACATGAGAGTAGTTGAGCATTCTTCATGTGGACATCAAGAAGGTCCCTAAGAGCGAGAAAGAGGAAGCTTGGGCTAGACTCAAGAAAAAGTTTGACTATTCGGAGAAAGCGAAGGTAAGACTCAAGCGACGCGTGCTATTGAAGATGGGCTAAGCATGGAAGAACTTTGCGTCCAAGCTCATCAATGAGTTTATCATTCAGCCGAGAAACCGCACACTATACACAGAGTACCCACATAACACTAAGATAGTGTGGGAGCAATTCTGTGCTCTAAAGACCTCTAAGGAGTTCCAAGTGACAAGCGAGGCTCATCA
Source organism: Oryza coarctata (assembly GCA_030770085.1). NCBI lineage: Eukaryota > Viridiplantae > Streptophyta > Magnoliopsida > Poales > Poaceae > Oryza > Oryza coarctata. Next base: position 9,101,553 of record CM061465.1, read on the forward strand.
GTAGTTGTGGGCTAGGAACAAGCAACCGTACCGACTCAGGACGACAGGATACATTGGGAGGGTGCAGATTTGGGCCAAGGAGGATGAAGCTACAATAGAGGCAAACATCCCTTCCCCGTTCGCTGATATCCTGAAAGAGCATGCTCTGAACTGTGCTCAAGCATGGGGTAGGGTCAACCTCGATGGGTCTGTTCCCTTTCCCAACAAAGCTAATGGAGCGGTGTACCAGAGACTCATGAGTATTATTACTCATGAATCTTGACCAAACTTTCCACTTTGTTAAAAACTTTACTCTAACTCTTGTTATTTTTACCATGAAGATGGAGTTTATTGATTCACAGTCTTCGCAAAGTGAGGTTGAGTCGGCCTTGCGGAAGTGTGAGGATGACGTCCTCACACAAGTGCTTGATAACCCCGAATATCTAGGATGAACCAGAGGTATAGGTGCAGAACTGCCTTGGAAGTATGGGTTACCCCAATACAACGCGTAATAAAAGAAATTGCGTGTCTCGAAGGAAGAGAAGGAGATACGCCTCAAGGAATAGTTGAAGGAGGAGGTGAAGGCCAAGCTTGGCAAGGATTTTGATTCCAAACATCAAAAAGAGGTGGAACGTCTGAGGATCGAGATGCAGGTGAATCAGGCGGGAGCACCTCAAGCACAACATCTGACCAATCTAGCTCATGTTGATGCTAGCCCAACTCAATGACGTAGCAGTTATGCACCGACAGAGTTGACACATGAGCGTCCAACTCCATGCGTAGTCGACCATATAGGAAGTACTACTTAAGTAGTCTTGTTTTTGAAGAACGTATATGCTAATATTCCACGATCAACATGCAGGATATAACCAAGTGAATCCTCTAAGTTAGTGTCACTCCAATGTTTTGCATTGATTCTACCGAGCGAATGGTTCATAAACCATCACAAACATAGAAGGTGCACGGAGTAGACTTGGTCGATGGTTATGCCAAAGTCAATGTCGACCAAGTCAATGATACATGGGAGCAATATTCACTTCCAATCCCACAAAATGATGAGATTTTGACTCTTGGTGCTGTAAGAAAACTTTCATCCAATGACCCAAGAGAGATATTATAGTCAAGTTAACTCCCTATCAAGCTCAGCCTACCAATACTTCTCCTCCACCTCTAAAGACTCTACTTTTAATAGAGCCTCCACATGGTCTTGTAATGACGAAATCAGTAGATGTCTTGGCCACTATAATGAATTTGGATGATATACTGACCGGTCTGTCTCTAATTAAGATTACCTCCAAGTCCAATATTTCCCTAGCATAGAAAAGAAGTCAATGTGGAAGGATAAATGAAAAGAGCAAGCAAAAGGAGTTTTTGCCCCTAGATAACTTCAGCTAACTCAATTTGTGTCAGGCATACCCTTGGTGGAGGGCAATTTGATATGACAAATGGGTAGTGCTTGTCCAGAACTACATAGATACTACATGGAGATAACCAACCCCAAGAGGAAGCAATGGGAGAACTCAATCATTGGACGTCATGGTCCTAAGCTGTTCCTATCCAGTGCAGCTGCTTCAATGATCTCTTCAATCTTTATAGGATGCGAGTAGTGGACACGGGTCTTCTGAAGTGCTACCCATTGTAAGTGCACACGAACCTACTTTATTACATAAATACTCGTGTTCAAATTATCCTAACTAATACGAGAACAGTTACATGTTATCTTGGAAAAAAACCCATAGGTCGAGGTACCAGGTTGGTTTGCTTGATGCATCAATAGTTAATGAGACCAGTTTGAATACCAACACCGGTGATGTCATTGAGTACTTAAACCGTTGCTTCTGGGCCTACCAAGACAAGGAATACATAATATTAGCACACAATCAATAATAAGGGCCTTGCAATCTTAAGTTTTTCCTTTTTCATTACATTGTACTAGTATTTTTTAGACCTCGGGTTCTTACAAATACACTATCATTCAGGAGGCACTGGGTTCTCTGGGTAATAGTGCCAAAATGGAATAAGATTTATTACCTTAACTCCAATGGTGTCGGAGCATATAATTTTGAGCCTCTAACTATCGCAATAGACACTATATGGGCACCTTACGTGTAGAAAGGAGGCAGGCACATGGAGAAGAAGCAAACCCACCATCACCAGAAGGACATCCAATGCGCAGAATAAGTCAGCGATCAATACAGTTTTCTTGTCGGCCACAACATGGTTACTTTGATGAGACAGGTAATCGACTGTGATCCCAAGGTTTGTGCTTACACGTGTACATTGTTTGTACTTTTCTTTGTCGTGAAATAACTATAGTATCACTATAATGACAAATAGGTGGAACATCCGTCAGATTGACCCATCGCACATTATTGGACAAATAGCCACTTTCATCCTCGAAGAAATCATTCACCTAAAAGGAATGTTCTAGCCCAAGTAGAATGAAAGTGAATGTATCTTACACAATTACCAATGTTACCTATTTGACAATTATACCATATACTTTATATTGGTATTTATGTATTTGTCTATATATGTGCTTGTGTGTGTATTTCCTTGGTTGTCAAATGATTGCAGAATGTGCCATTTATCAAAAAGAATTTCAATAAGTTATATTAAGAAAATCCATAATATATTATTTAATTTTTTTAGTTGTTAACTTCACATGTGGTCGTGATTCTTCTTCAAAAACACATTGACAGCATGTACTTGGCTATGGGAAAATTTGTAGATTCAAATGAAAATTGTAACTATATATGCGATTTTTAGAAATTAATGTGCGTGTATGTTGATAAATAGTGAATATCTGAGGAATATATCAATTTGGTGGAATTTTAAATGCTTAATTATAGCAATGTTGCTGCTAGAAACTCGATTAGTCTGGAAATATATATGCTATCTATTTTTCAAAGAGGATGGCTAGTAATTCTCAAGGCTAATAAAAAAACAATTTATTTTTTTAAATAATAGATTTAAGCAAAATCAGTCACTAGTGAGTATTACCTATAATAGATTTGAAATAAGACCGGTCATTGATAACTAACTGTGACCAGTACTAATCTACGTTGTTATAGGTGGCTAAGTCATCTTTAACGAATTATGAAATAAATCCGTTAAAAATAGGCTAGTCGTTAAAGCGATCGTCAAAACTATATTAGTAAGTATATTTAATTTTATGTGATATTTCATTTGTGATGAGTTTTTTATGTAATGCATCATATATATATATATAATATTAACTTTGAAGAGGTTTAATAACATAGATGATATATGCTAAATCTAGATAAGCGGATTGGACGTAGTAAAACCCTTCTAAAGGCACCGAACCCTAGACACGCGCACGAGGAGAGGTTGTGAATCGGATACTCCCTCGTAGAAAGACGTCTGACCGAGAGCTAGGTGTCCTCCCGTTAAAATTCCCCGTACTCATGTCCTGTCCTACCTGCCAATTCGGCATGGAATAACGTACGATGACAACACGCATCGTGCAACCGCCCCGGCCGGCACAGGTTCTTAGCGAAAAGCAATGTAGGCATGCGCGCACACACACACATCTCCGCGACACGATGGGACGTAACGATCCATCCAATCTATATATTGGTGACATGCATGCTATATTATGTAAAGTACGTGTCACTGCTCTGGGCTAGCTAGCTAATACTTAATTCCTCCTCCAGCGAAAATATGGACAATTCGATATATATTTCTCACGGCTAACTACATGTGCATGCACTATATGTTTGTTGGTGCCAAAAATGCATAAGCACCATTTGAAAACGGAAAAAATATTTGAACTCAAAATTTGAATTTTACAAGCTAATCTATAGTGATAATATTATCACCCTTATCACTTAGTCCTCGTTAATGGTAGGATACCTCGTGCAGCATAGTTGTTAATCACGTTCCTAGCTAGTACATCTAGGTAAAAAGCATGCATGGTTAAAATACAAATTCCATTATTTCCCAGGAGAGAATGTACGCCTTGTCATAATCAACACACCGTATTTAATTAATTAGTGCGTCAATACAGTCATGATCAGAATTATTGATGTGACATACATACGCAACAACACAACTGAGTGGAACGATTAATTTACACCGTGATTTGTTACTGAATGCATGACAGCTTTGTGGATTATGTATTCACTGAGTAGACATTTCTCCATGTTTAGAAAGAAAAGAAATACAAAATGGAGAATAAGATCCTGGAGGACACAGAAGAAAGGAGGACACATGTATATGTATATTTTTATCCATAGCACAAACAAGACAAGACCCGAGGTTACTGTAAGAAGTGGAAGTAAAAAGTTCATTTCTCTCTTTACCTACTTAATTATGAGATCAATTGATTATATATTGAGGGCATTTGCGGCACTTTATTCTAAAGAACACTACTTACTACAATTTGCACGATGCTAGGGTCCCATTAGTCTATCGCAAAAATTCAGGAGTCACAGGATCGATATAATGATTAGAAAAGTCACTGGCACACGCGGGACACCTTACCAATTGGACGTCGACGTGGTAAATACACAAAAAATCATAGTTTGAATGGAATTAGGAAATATTTGGAGAATGAAAATTGCTGTCTCATGATCAATTGAAAGATGAATATGAATTTCCTGTGTTATGTTGGATATATGTAATTTCGCAGCACCAAAGTCCTATATAGGTATTAATATCTCCGCATGCCCTAGATAAATAAGAATCAGTCCCTGACCTAAGAGAAACTGCAATATTTTTATACAAAGGAAAAGTAAATAACCAATTTTTAGAATATAATCTTTGAATTTTTTAAGATAATGTGAAGATACATCAGCTATTAATTGATTCGCATGTGTATGATGAGTTCTATTAAAAGAAAAATCCATCCAAACGAGAATAATATAAGTGCTTAATTTTTTTTCTTCTTGTGCGGAGAACTACGGGTTACGTTTACAATGGTGGGTTAACTTCACTATCATTACTCTTATAAATACAGGTATGGTTGCTAGAATATAATCTACAACTTATTTATTAATGATTCCTTTTGGCACTAACTAACAGTGAGAAATAATGCCCAAGAAAAGTATATCACCTACCGAATGATGAGCACTTTAATTGTCATTACTAACATAATGTGGTGACTGTTCAATAGAAATTTGGTTACATCTACGCCTTCTGGCTGGTCACAAATAATTGATATTTTGTACAAGATGCTATCAAGCTTTAAAATTTTGACCATCGAATGACTCTTCAAATACTTAGCCTGAAAAAACAATAATAGTACAGCTTTTAAATTTAAAAAGTACTTGTACAATCTCACTTATTAGATTTTATGAACGTATTAATTTTAATATAGAATTGTGGGCTAACTCACACCTCGAAGACGATGCAAAAGTCAACCATCAATTATTTTTTGAGAGGGAGTAATACATAAACAAATAAAAAGAAAAGATATAATTTAATTACGATGACTGATACGCTAGAGTAGTAGGATAAGATATAATTATCACAGTATCCACATAACAAAATATTTACTCCAACAAGATGTGTACAAGCATGCATATGATCACATAACCAGCTTATTTTGTTGACATTAAAAATTTGAAGTGCACCAATTATGTTGCTTGGTATTGATATATTATTGAAATGCGTAAGTTGATGCTAGAATCTTATAAAGTGAGAGGGTCGGCCATTTTAAAGTTTTATTATGTGAGATCATGTTTATAATTAATACATGGATGAATATAATTGGCTAGTGTTAGTGATGTGAAAGATGGTTATGAAAGGGCATTTCTGAGTTGATTTGATGTGAATGTTGTTTGGATGTCGCTTAATCCATGGTTCACATGTGTTACATGTACTTATATATGTTTATACTAATCTTAGGAAAAAATTATGTATTGAGAATAGTTTATTGGTAGATTTTACTGGAGACCAATGGAACATAGTCAATGGCAAGGAATGAAACTAGACTCAAGGGGAATTCATGTTTAGATGGTCAAGGATGTTATGTAACACATTCACGCAAGTGAACAATGTAAGCAAAGGCGAAGTTTTCATATGACATGTATGAGAGATGCACTTGTTATGGGAAAAAGAGTCAATTTCAAAATGAGTTCGAATTAGAAAGAGTTGAGGGCAAATTGAAATAGATGTGGGGACCTCCTAATAGGATTAGTTATCCTGAAACTAAGGTATAATATTCATGGCTTTGCCATATGAAGGGCGTAAATGCTTGGGGAGAGCAAATAAATTAAGAAGCCTTTGTGAGACAAAGCTAGGATTTAGAGTTTTGGTCTTTCATCTTGGGGTTTGGTTGCAGATTTGGTAAGGGTGTTGTGGGTGTATTCTGAACACTTCGATGCAATAATCTTCTTTATGTCCTAAGAATTATGGTAATTCCGATGTTTGACCATAATGGTATATAGTTATTTATTTGGTTTTGAGTATAATATGTGTTTTTCCTTTTTCAGTACAATTTTATTTGAGTAGATCAGTCAATCCATGCAAAACCTTGCTACAATATTAGAAGAGTTCTGGCAAGTTTGGCTAATTTCATATATTAAACTAAGACCTAATCTTAATTTTAGTTCATAGATTCAATTAATTCAGCTTTCACCTAGCAGTAATGTTTGGGCCTCTATAGCCTATAACTTTTTGAGGATTACTTCAGCATGGGATTGTTCGCACCGAATCCCGGTGCGAGCACGCTGACGCCTAGGAGGTATGTTTAGCTCCAATATAGGCCGATCAGCTTCTCTCTATGGCTCGAGAAACGCGCATCGGGGACCATGGGTTTCACTCTGCTCCGACGCGATGGTGCGAGTATGGACGTGCCAGTTAATTTGACCCTGCAATTGACAAGAAGATGAGGTGAACGGGTCAATCGAACGATGGGCCGATGAGAGCTCTCGCTATCGGCTGGCTGTCGATAGGATCGGGTTGGTCATCGGCCGCGTCCGGATGGCTCCTGCTATCAACTGATCGTCGATAGGAATCAGGATACTCTTCCATCGGCTAGGGAGTCAATGAAGGCATAGGCGGATGTCGACGAAGAATATGATGGCTCTGGGTGTAGTGAAAGAGAGATCCTAATCCATCAGCTGCAGAGCCGATGGAGGCATAGGAGTGTATTCAGAGAATAGTAAGGCACGCGGGATCCCTCCTAGAAGTCAACGGAAGCTGTAGCGGTCGTTCATCGGCTGAAAAGCCGATGAAGGCATATGTGAACTAGCAAGGAATCGTATAAAAGGTACGGGTTGCAAAGCCGATGCCGCTCCGGATATGGTAGCATGATACCCGTCGCCCGCCGTGATGGCGTGCTAGTGCTAAATCTCGAAAATCGGACCTAACCGAGACAGTACGAGATCGAGGCCGACGATAATGGGATAGTGGACGCCAGATTGAATGTGCTGAAGTAAGGGCAAAGTGAACCCATCGGCTAGCTGAGCCGATGAGTGAATATCTCTTTAAAGACAGGCGTCCATCGGCTGAAAGGCCAATGCGCTTGGTGTGGCGCTCAAGAGAAATCTCTAAAGACTGGTGCGTATCAGCCGAAGAGCTGATACGCTGGACGTGATGCTCAACGTATAGATAACTCATCGACTAACACTCCGATGAAACGCCGTACAAAGACCTATAGGCCTAAAGCTCATTCCACTATCGGCAACCTCGTAGGTCAAATCTAACCGATGCAGCACGAGACCAACGATGGCAGAGAGAGCTTGATAGGCTGATAGACCCTGCATGAACGTGATGCGATACATCCGATCGGCCTAAGAGGTCAAACCTAACCGATGTAGCCTTAGACAGAGCGAGACATATCGGGATAGTGGCGGGACTTACCCTTTCACTGGAGATCGAACTTAACCGATGCAGCCCCACTTCGAGAGCCAGACCCCGCCGGTTAAAATCTAGATAGATTAAGGTGGCGATGCGCCGAAGTTGTATTGATCGAAGGATTTTGTACATGTTTCTAGGGGGTCTATATTTATACCCTAGGTTTATAAAGTCCGACGCGTTTACAATAACCATCGGACGATATAACTAACTAAATCTTCCTATCCACATAAGACACGATAGAATACCCTATCGTGAACCACGGCTTCTCCTCAAACTTAGTCTTATCTGGATAGTCTTCTATTCTGGGATCGAATCTTCCCTTGCTTCAATCTGATCAGCTTCTTCCTTGTAGCAATCCGACATTTCTTCACTTAAGCCGATCGTCTTTCCAATTTATTGCAGGGCTTTTCAAATTTTGGCGTTAACATATGCCCCTCAATTTCGAAGTATGAAGGCTCATGCTTCGAGATTCTCTTCCTCAGGCCTTCGATGCTCTGAAATCTCCTCCTTCTTCGGTAATTGGCTCTCGTAAGCCGAAATCACATGTATCAGATGTGCTAAACTGTTGAACTCTTGGGAGAAAAATTTTCACCTGATGCGACTCAACAACCCTTGGAAAGCCAAATCAACTAACTGTTCACCGCTCAGAACAAGACTATAACACCGGCTTTTGATGTCCTAGAAACGTTGGATGTATTTTAGAACTAACTCATTAGGACTCTGTCTAACCGATGTCAATTCTGACAGTCTCATTTCTTGAATCACAACAAAGAAATATTTATGGAATTACTGCTCTAGATCAGCCCATCCTTTAATCGAGTTTGGTGGTAACGAAGAAAACCATGTGAAAGCCAATCCAGAGAGGGACAATGGAAAGAAACAGACTTGAGAGCTTCCTCAGCCGATGCTTCTCTACACTATGCTATGAATCGGCTGATGTGCTCCATTGTAGATATATTATCTTGCTGTGAGAACTTAGAGAAATCCGGTATCATGTATCGGTGTGGCAATGAAACTCTATCAAACTATTCTGGATACGAGTTCCAATACATAATTGTTTGATCTTTGGGCTTGATACCAAATTGCTCTTTCACTCTGTCCACAATTCTGGTTAACCAATCCTTCTCCCTTAGAATATCTCTCTGATTATGTGGAGGTGGATAGGGTACCCGATTCTGCCTGTGATACTCTTCATAATAATTGTGTAAATCGGAATCGCCATCTAGGTAGACACATTGATATTCTCCACAATGATTACCCTAAAAGAACTCTGGATGTACCTCCTGCTGTTGCCCCTCGAATCGATCTTGTGTTGGTGGATATATATTTGCTAATAGGTCCCTCTTGTTTTTACAAGTTTCCTAAGATAACTTCGTCTCTATCGACAAAGGTACACATGATCTTGATCAGGCTTTTGAGCTGATAATTCTTATATCATCTTCTTGATCAGATCTTGTAGTGTATCCATCCTCTCGATGGATTACTGAATGCTTGATAAAATACTTCGTTGAACATCTCTTGCAACGGCTTAGGAGAATTCACAAGTGCTGAATGGCCTGATTCCTTCATCAAAACATATTTTGATAACTGTGCTTTTTGAATCAGCCCTTGTTTAGTCATACTGAAGGATTCCAAATAGAGCTTCTAAAAGTTATCCATGTTCTGCTCTATCTGCTGCCTCTGGTCTTCATTCAGATCCTCCATGGTTACTGGAACTATAATATCCTCATCGGCTTCTTCTTCGGATGAATACGCCTTGGAATCAACCTTTTCTTTAGACATATTCGTAACAAGATGCCCTCGGATTGATGAGTAAAAATTCTGACTTCTAATCAGGCAATTGTATAGTCCTGCTGGTTGACGAATGGTCTTCAAGTTTTTCCAGCCGATGAATGAAATCTTCTGTCCCACCAGCTGATGAATGAAGATTTCTACCCCACCAGCCGATGAATGAAGTATCAGTCCTATCAGCCGATGAATGAAATCTTCTGTCCCACCGGCTGATGAATGAAGATTTCTACCCCACCGACCGATGAATGAAGTATGCGTCCTATTAGCCGATGAATGAAATCTTCTGTCCCACCAGCTGATGAATGAAGATTTCTACCCCACCGGCCGATGAATGAAGTATCAGTCCTATCAGCCGATGAATGAAATCTTCTGTCCCACCGGCTGATGAATGAAGATTTCTACCCCACCGGCCGATGAATGAAGTATGAGTCCTATCAGCCGATGAATGAAATCTTCTGTCCCACCGGGAGAGCCAAAAAATATATTCACGCTGGATCCCGGCGCGAGTACGCTGACGCCTGGGAGGTCTGCTTAGCTCTAGTACAGACGGGTAGGTTTCCCTCCGTGGCTCGAGGTACGCGCGCCGGGGGCCGTGGGTTTCGCTCGGCTCCAGTGCGACGGTGTGGGTGCGGGCGTGCCAATCAATTTGACCCTGCAATTGACAAGGAGGTAAGGCGAATGGGTCAATCGGACGATGGGATGATATGAGTCCTCACTATCGGCTGACTGCCGATAGGATCGGGTTGGTCATCAGCCGCGTTCGAATGACTCCTGCTATCGACTGATCGCCGATAGGAATCAGCACACTCTTCCATCGGCTGGGGAGCCGATGAGGGTGTAGTCAGATGTCGACGAAGGATATGACGGCTCTAGGTGTAGTGAAAGAGAGATCTTGATCCATCGGCCATAGAGCTGATGGAGGCATAAGAGTGTATTCAGAGAATAGCAAGGCGTGCGAGATCCCTTCTAGATGTCGACGGAAGTTGTAGCGGTCATTCATCGGCTGAAAAGCCGATGAAGGCATATGCGAATTGGCAAGGAATCGTATAAAAGGCACGGGCTGCAAAGCCGATGCTGCTCTGGATATGGTACCACGAGACCCGTCGCCCGCCGTGACGATGCCGCTAGCGTCGAATCTCGAAGATCGGACCTGACCGAGACAGTACAAGACCGAGGCCAACGGCAATGGGATAGTGGACGTCGGATCGGATGTGCTGAAGTAAGGGCGAAGCGAACCTATCGGCTAGCTGAGCCGATGAGTGGATGTCTCTCTAAAGACAAGCGCGCATCAACTGAAAGGCCAATGCGCTTGGCGTGGCACTCAAGGAAAGTCTTTGAAGATTGGTGCGTATCGGCCGAAGAGCCGATATGCTAGGTGTGATGCTCAACGTATAGATAACTCATCGGCTAACACTTTAATGAAATGCCGTATAGAGACCTATAGGCGTAAAGCTCATTCCACCGTTGACAGCCTTGTAGGTCGAACCTAACCGATGCAGTACGAGACCGATGACGGTAGAGAGAGCTTGATAGGCCGATAGACCCTGTACGAACGTGATGTGATACATCCGATCGGTCTAAGAGGTCAAACTAAACCGATGCAGTCTTAGACAGAGCGAGACATATCGGGATAGTGGCGGGACTTACCCCTTCATCGGAGATCGAACTTAACCGATGTAGCCCCACGTCGAGAGCCAGACCCCACCGGTAAAAACCTAGGTAGACTAGGGTGGCGATGCGCCGAAGTTGTATGGATCGAATGATTTTGTACATGTTTCCAGGAGGTCTATATTTATACCTTAGGTTTACAAAGTCCGACGCGTTTACAACAACCATGGGACGTTATTTCCTAACAAAGATACAGGAAAATATCTCAAATGAATTTAACCAAACTAACTAAATATTTCTATCCATATAAGATACGATAGAATACCCTATCGTGAACCACAACTTCTTCTCAAACTCGATCTTCTCTAGATAGTCTTCTATTCTGGGATCGAATCTTCCCTTGCTTCAATCTGATCGGCTTCTTCACTATAGCAATCGTACACTTCTTCACTTAAGTCGATCGTTTTTTTCAATCTATCGCTGGACTTTTTAAATTTTGACATTAACAGAGATCCCATTGGAATAGGATAGTTTTTGAAGATTACTAGAGCATAGGATCCCATTGAAATGGGATAGTTTATGTACTAACATCATCATAACGTTAGCATAAATTGTAAGTATCAGATCTGACATCTGTTGATATTAGACCAACTATCGGTCTAATAACAGAAATATCACACCTAGTAACTAGGGTTCCATGCTGACGTCATGCTTAACACATAAACTATCCCGTTGGCTCAACGGAATCCCGTTGTGCTGCAAGTTTTTATCTATAATTTCAATCTGATAAAGTTATTTTAGATAAATATGAGTGTAGTCTATTTTATTTTGTCCAAATTTTAGGTCTAGGAGGTCATTGGCTAAAAGTTACGTGCTTATTTTTCACTATTCGTCTGCAGTCTGTTTTCAAATGGTTAGACAGACAAACCACGGTACCTAGGATTAGACAGGCGGCTAGACACACGTCTTTTTTTTCGTTGAGGGTGAGTTTTTAGACTTCATAGCTTGTTTTCTTTTGAAATTATTTACCCTGTCTGGTTGACATGACTTGTTGGATACCATCCTATACGTTCGTATTTACCGTACAAAGCGGCAAACTTGGACGTTTCTTTTTTAAATTGCACCACCATCTTCCAATTAATATATACGTGAGGCATTTACCTCCCAATGTTTTTTTCACAATTGGCATGATGCAAGTCTATCAGTGATAAAATAGTATCTATAGCTCCAAGTATCAGTTCTAAATGCTGTTTAGTACTGGTTTAAAAAACCGAAACTGTCTCCATTTTTAATACCAGTTTAATATATATTAAGTCAAAAAATATATGTCGGGATGTGGATTCGAACCTAAAACCTTTCACCTAGCCCTCACGTGTATTATCAACTCATCTAAGCTATACATCTGAGTTGAATAGGGATAGGGATGATTTTCTTTTAAATTCATAATTGAGGATTTTTTATTATCGATTAGTATATCAATCGGTACTATATTAGTGTTGGTTTATGTTATAAACTAGTATTAATATATAGCTCTCTTAATACTGACTGATGTTATCAACTAATACTAAAGTTGTTTATAGGACCTGAACTTTTAGAACTGTTACTAAAGAATCAGGTTCTTAATCTAGCTGATACATTTAGTTTTTTAGAGATAGATCAAAGCCAATTTCTCTAGTAGTATAGAATAAACATTTGCCCCCGCATCACAAATTAAGAAGAACAAAACTACTTAGATTACTGATCAGATATGTGCTAGGGTAGGACATAAGATATATATTTTGCAGACTCGATACTATGGAAGAAAGGGGAAAAAAGAGAAAGAGTGCAATATTCATACGTGTGTAAGTTAACTCTAAAGTGAATACAACTTTGTAATAAAAGAATTTGATTTATCAATATCTCCTTAGATACTGAAGTTATTTTTAGGACCGGGGAAAGAATTTTGCTGTTGCACTTTATATATATGTATATCGCCTTGCTGAAGTAACGCTAACTAGAGCAGTAAGCCTTAAAGCTGTACGGTTTATACGCTAGGAAGCATGGCGTTACAGTCTAATAGTCATACAATTAAAATGTACTTATTATTAATTTTTAAAATAGGAAAGTACTTAGAAACTGCCCATCGTCCAAGCTAGGGCCTAAGGACGTGTTAAAAGGTAATGCTTGGTATGCGCTCTTAGATAATTGACGTCAAAAAAAATATTACTGATACAAAGGATTGTCTCTTGAGCTAACTCTTCATTAATAAATACTCCAGTTTGATATTATTTGTCGTTGAAGCTTTTTGGGCAATGAATGGAAATACTTGTCGCCTGAGCATTTTTTAGGACGTTTAAGACTTTATTACCCCTGTGTAATTAATGGCAAAAAATAAAGTACCCACTGGAATCAAACCCAGGTCATGCAGTCCAATACGGACGCACTAAACCAACTGAGTACAGCTCATTTGCTGATTTCAATGTATACCTCATGGTATTTAAGATGGGTAGAAAAGAAAATAGGTGCCCAAATGACTCCTTGGTTTGTGAGATAGTGTCTAAAACGATAGATCATATCAAACTGGAGGAGTACTAATTAAGTCTTTGCATATATTTAGCAAAATTGTGAGAATCAATTGCATATTTTATCGTTGTCTATTTTTTATGTTGCTTCTATATAAAAACAAGATGTACCAATGTGGTGCATTCGAGCTAGGCAGGGAAGCAAGGGAGGAGTGAGGTGCGATTGAGCAGAGGAGGATCATCGTCTAAAATCGATTTTTCGCATTGCATCCTTATGGAGCCTCCAGTTGAAGATGGTACCATGCAACGGCGGGCGCTACTCCTGTTTGCTTGTGTTTTTCGCCGCTGTGAGTCATTGTTTGGCCGATGTCACAGGAAGCAATATTGTTTCTCTCTCCTCTCTCTCTCTTCTATGTCATCAAATATGCTTACGTGGCAATGGAGAGAGCTTGCTAATTAATGCCTTTTTGCCCTAAGGGTTAGCTACCGACTCCTTTCCACCGTTGGATTTTGTGTTTGTTTCAGTTGCAATATATCCCACAAAAAAATTAATGAGAACCACTTGAAACTACTAACTCCTGAATATGTATGCTGCTTAACTTCTGCAAGATATTGTTCAAAACATTATTTGAAATAATATAAAACCTCTTCAGACAACTTAGTATAAACTTTAGATCATTAGGTTTTCCAATTATTTTCAAAGACTCACATGTACACCTTACCCACGAGTATGTTCTTTTAACACATGTTTAATAAAGTGAGACAAGCAGTAAAGGCATGATATACTAAATTCTTATAAAAAGTACACCTCATGTAGATAGTTATGAATACTATGATTTGAACTCTGATGCATAGAGTGCTAAGCCCAGATAAATTATGCTACCACATTAAAGTGCTTTCCCATTTACTTTGTTAACGTGTTTATAGTTTATAAGCAATGTAATAATCAAGCTATTATACCAAGCTGAGATTAAGCTATAATGTTCAAACCATTTTTGATTTTATTTAATATTCACGTACTTTTTTAAAAGGGTTGTACCGAAGTAAACCCAAACAGGCCAACAAGGGTTCACTTAATTCAAACTAATGTTCTATATATTGAGCAGCTTCATATATTAAGAAAATTAGAAAATAATAATGAACTTAATTAACATTATATTTACTATATATGCTAGAGACTACCGTACAATGTTATTCACAAATTAAAGAAAGTGATGGGAGTGACAAAATACCTGAAAGAAGCCAATCATTGAGGTGCTTTAATTTGTTGTATTTGAAATAAAACTAGAAATGTACAGAAGAGAATACATTCTGACTACCCAATCTACTGATATATTAAGTTTAGAGATCTACTTTGTTATTGATTATGAGCTACCTTTCTCTCTCTTTTGAATAATGTTATCCGTCGTTATCCAAATCTTAGGTAGCATGGAAGGCTATCATCATGCGGCATGTGCGTGGACAATATTTTTATTTTAGAAGTCTGTAAAAACATACTTAATTTTAGGTATACTTATAAAATGATATTGCGTTATCTGATATGGGAAAAAGAGTAACATTCCCATAATAGAATATATGCCATATAATTAATAAAAAGAATGTTCAAATGTAAATCATTGTATATATATATATGTGGTGATTATTAAATGCGTGTGGAGTGTAATTCAAGATTTTGGACCAATTTTGCATGAACAACAAGATTTTGGGGCCAATTTCTCAGGTTTAATTGATCCAATGTAATAAATCTCTAAACTAAATAAAACAAGCTGGAAAGTAGAGTCCAAAGTAAACAGAGTACATCAAACAACTTATATATGATCAAGCAGTCTATATAAATACTAACGTAGGTCTCTAGCCGATAGATTCAATCTGCTACTGTCTTAAAATTTTATTTTTTTGTTTCCTCACAAAAAAATAATTTATGTCCATCATGTTTTTTTCAAAAAAAAAACAGTGCAGATATAACTGTAATTTTATTTACACCTACAGGGTTTAACTTCAAAGATAGATTACTCTAATTTTTTTTCGAAACATAGTATAAACGCAGTCGCTTATAACACGCACATGATTATTCCGATAAACGCACAAACACACACCCTATATAGCTATATAAGTATCTTTAAAAATTAGGCCGGGTGATTGACAAAGTCGTCACGGTGTCTCGCGGTTAACAGGTAAGTTACATAATAAAAATAATAATTAGCGGATTTAAACGAAGTAGGTAGGTTTCACCATTAGAAAACCTAACCATTTGAGTATGCTCACTTTGCTGATAGACCGTACTTGATTAATTACTATATTAAGTTCAGTATGTACGCACATTTTTTGAAAATTTATTGTGTATACATATCATTTAAATAATGCATATAGATCATTCAAAAAAGGATCTTTAACCATTTAATTTTTAATTCTTAAACACATGGTCCATCATCCAAAATTTTCCTATTGAAATTCTGCCCTAAGCATAAACAATCCAAGTGTATACATATTTTTTAAAAACATATTATGTATAAACATATCTAAATAATTTAGATCATTTAAAAATATTTAACCCTTTTTTAATTGTTAAACATATTTTCCTCCAAATTTTAACTGTCCATCTTTAACCTGAACATAAATCTAAGGGCTGAGAAATATGAAACATCATCTCTCTAGAATCGGTATTTACGTGCTCACATAGTTCTATTATATATCTAGCTGCAGTACCTATACAAACGAATGCACACACACGAATATTCCCTCGTCTCATAAATATATTTTATTTCTGATTATGCCCTATGCCCTGTACAAGTGGTACTACCAAATAAATGTTGTTCAATAACCCAAAATATAAATATAAGACTCAATACTAAAAATAGTATTTATTACTTAGATCTAAACGTTTGGAGCCACTGTAGCATTATTAATATTGCTTGATAACACTAATCGGTACTAATATTCTTCTTTACTGGTTATGACGGCGAGATATCCTCGGTGGTCATGCATTATCTTTAGTACCGTTTGACAATATCAATTGGTACTAATATTGCTGAATATATTTAGGACCGTCCAGAGACATGGTCCGATATTATTGTGTAGTTATTAAAAATTTTAACCGGTACTAAAAAAATTCTTAGGAGGATGAAGTACAAACGAGGTGCAGCTAAAATTTTTTGTGGGCATTTTATTTGGTGATTTCACTCATGCAACGGCTCTCAAAGGTTTGCAAATTTATCCTCAAGTATCATATAATCATATAATTAAGATATTATATTTTTAGTATATATATGACTCATCTTCTTAAAAATATATAAAAATGGATAAGAAAGAATAATTTTTTGTGAAAATAAGAGTATGTATTAATTGTAAAATAGAGATAATCTAGTAATAATAATAGTATTTCATAATAGCAAAAATATAAGAAAATAAGACAAAAGGATAAAAAGAAAACAAAGGAAATTTATAGAAAAATTGACGAAAAAGAATAAAAAATTACCCAAAAAGTTTTTAAAATTAATTATCCTAGTTTTATTTTTCCGGTGTTTCAAATTATTTTTTACACTTTTCCTATTTTTTAAATTTTTTACTTAAAAATCTTCTATAATTTTAGCATAACAAAAAAACTATTTTAGTTTTGACTATTAAGAACAACCTATACTAAAAAATACATTTTTAGTCCTGATTAATAACCGAGACTAAAATTATTTTGGTCGAGTGGAAAGCTCTTTAGTAATGATTGTTAGTGCCGATTGTACAACCAGTACTAAAGAAGAAATATTATATATATACTATTTCCACATCTTCTCTAATTTAATTCACGTTCTTGTTGCCTCTTCACGTTCTCGTCCTCTATGCCAATGCCATTAGCATCGACTCAACCACATGCTTGTCTTCTTACTAATGATGCCGCCCTTCATGCCACATGTCTACCTTTCCACCAACATCGCCACGCTCCACGATACACCTCCATCCCTATCTCCACCGTTAACGTCACCACGTGCTCACCTATCAATGAGGTAGTTAGTAATATATATACATATATATATATATGTATGTAATAAGGAAAACAACAAACAAATACTACAGCAAAATAAATAGCAAAAATAACACAGAAAAAACAATTTAGTACACTAACCGGTACTTAAGATTGGTTTTTAATACTGATTAATTTAACTAGACTAAAAATACCCATTTTTAGTTTTAGATTGTACTTACCGGTTGTACAACTGGGAATAAAAGGGGTTGTGAACCAGGGATAAAAGAATAGTTGTCTGGTGGAAATAAAGTCATTTCAGAATAGAGAAAAAATAAAGTACATTACTTCTTAACACACGCTCAAGACACAAATGTTATAGTTAAACTCATATTTGTATAAAAAAGTATCCACACATTATTAGAGAAATAATCTTTAGTATCAGTTCGCAATTCCTCTTGGTCCAACCATGCAATCTGGTACTTAAAATAGGTATTTTTAATAAATTGTTTTTTAATTTTACTGCTTTTTATTGTTTATTTTGCTATATTACTTGATTGTTGTTTTTTTATTACTGCATTGCTTTATATATATATGATTAATGATTTCATTCATAATAAATCCAATGAATTGTTTGTAAAAATGTAATCTGCCGAGCAGAGTTATTACTTTAGAGACGACGGCGGAGTCATCAATGAGCAGGTGCGTAGAGACATCAACAATAGAGATGAGGACAGTGATGGTATCATCGGTAGGAATGTAGGCACACGGTGGTGTCGATGCAAGTAGGGGATGGTGACGTGAAAAGGCAAAGCAACAAGAACTTAATTTGAGGATTTAGATCGGAGAAGATAAGGGAATAGTATATACATAATATCCCCTCTTTACGATCAGGTGTAAAGAGTTTTTCTGCTAGAACAAAATATTTCCGAATGGTATTAACATTCAGAACTAAAGATGCTTTAGTATTAGTTGTATTAGTCCTGCATGGTTCTCTTTAGTAACTATCATTTTTAATAGTTTCAGTTGATATTAATAATTGGGATTAAAGATATATTATTTATTACCATTTGTTCTAAGTCGCTTAAACAAAATATATTTTTTTAGTACCGGTTGTTTTGTAGAACAGGTATAAACGATTTTCAAACAATTAGTATATGATACAACATTTAGAAAATAGAAAAAGTACAAAAAAATAATTTGAAAACCTAGAAAAATTGTAGAATAAAGAAATTTAGGAAAAAACTAGGATAATTAATTTTAAGAACTTTGAGGGTAATCTAATTTTCTATTCTTTTTCTTCCATTTTTCTGTAATTTACTTTTTTCCCTCTTTTTTAACCTATTTATCCTATATCCTATATTTCTTATATTTTTTTCTATTATAAAATACTATTATTATTGCTAAATTACCTTTATTTTTATAATTAAGACATACTCTTGAAAATTTAATTTTTTTATCTATTTATATATATTTTTAAGAGGATAAGATATACATATATATATAGATAAAGGATGAAGTTGTTAATCTTCTAAAGACTAAAATCACCATATAAAACTTTCACAAGAAATTTTGTTAACACCTTTCCTGTACTTCCTCCTCCCAACTATGTTTATTCCTCCTCCCAACTATGTTTATTACTGATTAAAAACACTGAATGATACTAATAACTATATAATAATATTAATTAGTGTCTCCATCTATACTAATATTGTTATCAGTTGTTAATAACAACCAATACTAATTCAGAATTCAGTACTGATTGATGTAAAAATCATGTACAGCCACTAAGAACATAACGGTTACAACCGATATTAAACAAATATACTAACTGATGTTAATAATTCTATATTAGCCTCAAGACTTTAAACCATGTACTAAAGCTGATTTTATAATAACGTATTTGTATTTTACACCATTGGACAACTAAGGAACGTCTTAGTGATGTCACGAAACACGTGACTCTTTGTCTTACTCTGATTATCAAGCGATCCATGCTAACACTAAACCAAGCCTTGCAGAATAACCTTTTGTTTTCTTATGAACTATATATAGTTTTTGTCAACTCCAAATCCACACTAAAGAACGTGACGTTGATTCGCATTACTACTTAAGAAAAACAACACTGAGCTAGCCCTCGTGTTAGTGCCAACCCACTGAGATTACTTAGAATTTTCATGTATGCAAGGCGATCAATTCGT
Source organism: Oryza coarctata (assembly GCA_030770085.1). Classification (NCBI taxonomy): domain Eukaryota; kingdom Viridiplantae; phylum Streptophyta; class Magnoliopsida; order Poales; family Poaceae; genus Oryza; species Oryza coarctata. The sequence goes on from CM061465.1 coordinate 9,121,412, forward strand.
ACATGACGAGGAATGGATCCTCCTCTAATCATGAACCGGACTCATTAACCATATCCTGGTTTCATCTAATTAAGCAATGCACTAATATTAGTAGACCTGGATGTGATTCAGCTTTTACACCAAGATATTAAATTAACAAATTGCCAGTGAGATCTTGCCGGGACCCATGTACACGTGTGTTTCCGCTCTTTTTGGTCACACATGCGTGACTTGCACTTACGTACACTCTTAACTAATTGTTGGGAGGCAAAGCATGCGTTTGTCATCCAACTCTCCTGTCATATTTGATTGTATTTTTTTGGTACGGTCTTTTTTACCGGTTCTTTTTTTTTAATACAAGTCATATATAAGATAGAAAAAAAATGATAGCTAATAGAAGTCCCATAAGTTGTCCGTCTAATGGCTACATCCAGGTATAAAAGGACAGTGTACCAATTCATTTCTACCACTAGAAAAAATATCCATCTATAATTATAGTCAACTGAAAGATATTCATTTCTAATTATATGTTGTCACTATATATAACTTCACAAAAGCTATAAACCAACATATAGATAATCTCTAGCGGTTCTTAATTAATTATAAACCGTTTGAGATAACAAAAGTATTCTCTTACGTTTCTTATGTTAGAATCGTTATATTGAAATGGCATATCAACGATTATTGAACCACATATGAGATAACTTCACCTAAGCATTGAGCCTTGCTCTCATACGGTTTGATGAACCGTTAGAGATAAATTCCATACGTGTAGCAGCTAGTATACCATATATTGGTCTCTTCGGCTTCAGCAGATAATTAGATTGTTCAATTCTAATCATATGGTCTTTGGTTAATTATTACTTTGGATACTTCACTATGATTTTTGCGGTCTAAAAAAGTCAATTTTATTCTTCAAACTATTTTACTAAATTACTTAACCCTCTAAACTATTTTTTCTCATTTTACATCTCGAACTATAAAAACAGTTACTGTTATTTCTCTTTTTTTAAATTTTGGTAGGATGATAAATATACTAAGATACAACTTAGGTCTTATCATTTTTAAAAAAAATTCTCACAGTTTATATAGATTGAAAGCATCTAAGATTGATTTGAACATTAATATTTTAAAGTTCATGTAAATAATCTTTAAAAAATTAAAAATATTTTTAAACTTTGATAAGAATGTCATCTATGGCTTAAAAAAGCTTTAGCTTAAAATATAACTTGAGATAAAATAATAAAAAATAGTTTAGAGGGTTAAGTGATCCAATAAATTAGTTTGGGAGAGTAAAATGAACTTTGTTTACCTTAAAGTAATTACACTATCCAACTATATTGGCGTGCCCTCTAAAAACCAAGCCTTACTGCCAACTCATCGAGAAAAGAAATTTATGGAGAATTTTTTTACATTATCAGTAAATATAATAATGTTTAGGTAATATAAGCTCTTTTTGGAATGAACCACTTTTCCTCTTGTGGAAAATGAATTGGTCCAAAAATTCCATCTTTCAAGAACACCGAGGATACATGTCTTAATATAGGAGAGGAAGAGTGTCATATGCGACAAGAAATGCCTAATCAACTATAAGGGCATAAATAAGTATAGCCAAGAAAATAAACCAACCTACCAACTGAAAACAACTTATCAGTATAAGCACTTAAGTAGTGCAGCACCAAGGTACGTGTCATTCATTTTATTTTCTATAAAGTTTTCAGATGATGGGACCCCACCTGCAGTGGACGTAAGTTGACAAGGCCTCGTGTAACGAAACGACACCGTGGCAGGCTGATTTGTGGGCCCTCAGGTGGGTGGGAGGCAACGAAGCAGGCCACCATGTACGCCTTCTCACAATAGGCTGGACCGTCGTCGAGTGCGATGACTACATGGGCCACACGTCTGCCGCTGTAACTCTGATACTTGGCTCACCTTTTCCCCTTAAAGATAACCTTTATTTATTATTATAATAATTATTATTATTTACATTTACATTACATATGTGAAAACGGCGTAATCTGTTAGCAAGATTAAAAGAGGGGGGATGTGTCAAATATTCAGAAAAAATCCGTCCAAAAAACTGTAACGAATTGTTTTTTAAAAAATAATCAATTTGGAAATATTTGAGAACGTGCAAATGATTTGGAGCTTCATATACATGGGGAATAGCATGAAATTCTATAGTATGAAATTTAAGAACGTTAAGAAACTTTGCAACTTTACCGTATGCAAGAACAAACCTACACAAATATTTGCATTTGTTATGAAGAAGGTCGTATCTATCCATTTGAAAAAGGAATCAATTTCTACAAATTTTGAGTGGAACAGTGATATGTAGTGCAAACCAAAACTTCGTTAGAATCTTATAAATTATAAATTCTCATATACAGGGAAGCTGATATTATACAACCATATTAACATTTTAAGATCAAATTTGACTTCCTTTACGAGATACGAAATTAACAAATGATGAAGTAAACTCTATTCCTGGTTTTTGTCTTTTTTCTTCACTGTTTTTTCAATTGATATTTCAGATACAATGTTGATTTTTCATCTTGAAAATTTGTATGGTGGTCTAACTAATATCATTTTACCTATATACACGCGATTTCTTTTTTAAAAATTATGACTTTTATTCTATGGTATACACCAAGATAGTGGTTTTCACCAGCCCATGAATTAGTGCCAATAAATGGTCCAGACAAAAGGAATGTGAAATGGGACTCTGCCCTATTTTGAAGCCCATAACCCTAACCTTCGCTTTTAGTCCTCACCACAAGGCTTGATAATGCAGCCAAATTAGTGGAGTAGAAAGCCTCCATTAGTGTTGACTTGACAGTACATGATCCTTCTTGGAGTGATAGTGACAAAAGATAACTTATCCAAAAGAAATTGATAAGGCAGTAAGAATGGTTGTATTTGGCGTAAAGAGTAGACTAATTAGACATCTTTTCTATAAATGTAGCTTTGCCAATTCTTGCTCCACTGCGTAGTGTAGCACAAATGTTTGGGGGCTGGTTAGGGGAAATTCATAATAATATAGCACATGTTTTGTTAGGAGCGGCTACTACTTGTTAGTCGTTTTGGTTATGCAGGAATAATATGGTTTTTGATAAAAACAAATTATCTCATCTCCTTTGCAAGTTAATTTTTTACCTACCCATTGACTTCATACATGGGTTATTCTCTAGAAACCTGATTACATTTGGCGGTTGCGGCATGTTAATAATTAGAGAAGATGGCTAGGGAATGTTTTATCTAGGAAGGTGGTGGTCTAAGTCTATTGATAGTCCTTGATACTTCTCATAATATTTTACTTTTTTAATTTTCTCGTGTGGTGTATTTAGATATATGCATTCTAGTTATGCAGAGTCCAAGAATATTCTCAGAATAATTATATTATCCTGATATAATTAACTAAATTCTATAAAGTTTTAATTATCTAAAAAAGTACATGGTACCTACAGAGGCGCAAACAAAGCATGACAATCTGATTGCTAACCATCATAGGGCCACAATATATAGCTTTCTCTGAAGAAAGCAACTCACGCACACATGATTCATGAAGAAAGCATCTTCTTTTTTCTCAGTGTGCAGAGTTTCCAAAAGCTAAACATACAATTCCAAAGATGCTATCATGATCACTTGTTCAGAGTTTACAGGGATGACTTAATTAAACCTTGGCAAGAAGTGAGATTATGACAACGAAATAGTGCAGTTTATAAGTAGTGGGAGATAGTACCGACCAGAAATTAAGTACATGTAAAATTAATTAAGAACCATCAACTGAAAAATGCTCCCACTTTGCAAGATAGTGGACTCTGAGTACATGACACTGAAATACAACAAAGACATTATCAATTCTACACATAAAAGATAATGTGTGTTCCTTATTTCAGTATTTTTCTTGTTCAATTTGTTTTTGCATGACTAAGTTACATGGATGTAATTTTTGCAGCTGTGCAGAAACTGCATGAATGATGAACTGATCAGTTACCTTTTAGAATAGTATGCAAGAAGTAATTAAAATTTTCATCTTTCCTACTTTGGAGAAACTGAGCTGAAATGAGGTGACCTCACTTGAGTCAAAGATCTAAACTGTCATTCCAAGTTGTAGTGGGGTTTTAGCACTGATAGACCACTGGACTATATAGACCCGATCTTTCCTGTATAGAGTTAGAATTTTAGTCTCACTGTACACACATTTCTATATGGTATCAGAGCAGGTCTAGACATTCTCGGCGCGCTAGTATCCTCTCGTCGGCGAGCCGACGCTTTCCTCTAGTCGCAGACCTTCTTCCTCAGTATTCCTCCTCTGCCTTCTCGTCTCGGCTCTCTCCTCCCCGTCTCCTCCGCAAACGGCTTTCTCCACCTCCACCGTTCTCTCGCCCCCCTTTTCCACCACGTGATAAGGAGATAGTCTCCATCCGTCTCCTCGTCTCGTTCAGACCTGCCTTAGCTTTTTCCTTGATTCAGCGTATCTTTTCCTCCTCTGACACCGGCGTAACTCTGCGCTCGTCGCCTCCATCGGCTGGACCCATCCGCCCTCCATCGGCTGGACTCGTCTGCCCTCCATCGGTTGGAACTCTCTCAGTTCCTGCTTTTTCAACACGCTCAACTACTCCGCTACTTACTCCCATCGGCCAACCACTCTCCTCATTGACCACCTACTCCCATCGGCAACGACTCTCCTCATTGGCCTCTACCCTCATCGGTTTATCGTGCCCCGTTACTCTCTCATCATGACCACCGAGTCGGCTTTTAGTTCTGGCACTCTTCCAGTCACCGGATCCCTTCCGGCCATCGGCGCTCCTGACCATAACTCGGGCACCACTTTGCCGATCTTCTCACCACCTTACGCCATCGTCAATGTGAAATATCACGTTCCCATCTCCCTTGACCTCAATGCCAACTATTCTAAGTGGATATTTTTCTTTAAATCCCTATGTGGAAAGTTCGGCTTTCGTTCCTATATCGATAGCTCCGCTCCACCTTAACCCAATGATCCCTAGTGGGACATCGCCGAGTGCTGCGTGCACAACTAGTTGCTTGGCTCGGTCGATGACTCTGTCCTCGACCTTGCAATGGACGACACCGACCCCACCGCCTAGGATCTCTGGGTGGCCATCGAGCGGATCTTCCTTGCCAATAAATAGCCACACGCCATCTTTCTCCTAAATGAATTTCACTCTATGGTACAAGGAGACTCATCTGTCTTCTCGGACTGCCAACGCCTAAAGGTCAAGACTGTCACCCTCCGTGATGTCGATCACCCTGTGGCCGACTCACAACTCGTCCTTGTCCTCCTATGAGGACTTAACTCTCGCTTCTCAAACATCGCTGATAACATCGTCAACTCCACACCTCTTCCCACATTCGCTCGGGCCCATGACATACTAGTTCTCAAAGAACTACGTCTGGTCAACGACGAGAATACTATAGCCCATATCGCTCTCCTCACCGCAGCCGATCATGACTGCTCCAACCCCATCGGCTACCGACCACCGTCCGCTGCTACCACCTCTCGTAGCTCTAGTAGCCATGGCAACAAAGCCCACGCCGATGGCAACGGCAAAGGTAAAGGAAAGAACTAGAATGGTCCGATGCAACCGCGCCCTGCTTCAGTCCCTACCCCGTCTGCCAATCCCATGGGTCCGTGGCTTTGCTACAACCTCTGGGCACCCCAGCCTCAACTACACAGTCCCATCGGCTGGCAACCAGAGGTTCTCGGTGCCCATCCTCAGGCCCACCTGGCATCGGCTCCCACCCTACCACCTCAGCCGATCCTACGTCACCACCCACCCAGTCAGTTCCCTCATGGAACCAGGCTGGCCTCGTCGCCGCCCTTAATCAGATGACACTCCAACCCCAGCACCCTTGGGTGCTAGACTCTAGTGCATCATCCCGTATGGTGTCATCGACCGGTATACTACTCTCTCACCATTCCTCCTCCTCCCCTTTCGTCACCATCGTCAATGTACACTTTCTCTATCCAATGCTATGGCAAATCCCTCCTGTCTACACCCACAACCAATTTTTCACTTTGCAATGTCCTCATCGTCCCCTCCCTCATCCACAATCTAGTATCTATCCGCCAATTCACAAAAGATAACAATTTCTCAATTGAATTTGACGCTTCTGGTTTCTCTGTGAAGGATATCCTGATCCAGCACGAGATGCTTCGATGCAATAGTGGCAGCGATCTTTACACCATCTTCACTACGCCGTCTACTCCACACGCCAGCATCGCCATCTCCACCAACCTATGGTATCTTCGTCTTGGTCATCTCAGCCCCGACGCTGTCGCCAATCTCCATCGTAGTGCCTCCATCACGTGTAACCACAACAGCTCCACTGTTTGTCACTCTTGTCAACTTGGCAAACACGTACGGCTACCTTTCTCAAACTTTATGTCTTGTACCTTGTGACCTTTTGAGTTAATACACTATTATGTGTGGACTTCTTCAGTTAAGAGTGTTTCTGGTAATCAGTACTATCTCATAATACTCGATGACTATACACACTATTGTTGGACTTTTCCACTAACCAGCAGGTCCGAGGTCGCCTCCCACCTCATCAACTTTACTAACTATGTCTCTAACCAATTCAACCTTTCTATTCAAGTCATGTAGGCCGATAACGGTACGGAGTTTATCAACCGTACCGTCCAAACCTTTCTTACCTCCCGTGGCACCCATCTCCATATCTCATGTCCCTACACCTCTCCCTAAAACGACAAGGCCAAACGCCTTCTTCGCACACTAAACAACATGAGTCGCACTATGCAACTTCATGCCCACCTACCCGCAACCTACTGGGCTAAAGCACTAACCACTGCGACTTACCTCATCAATCGGCACCCTTGCTCCTCCGTTCACCACAATGTCCCTTACACCCTTTTGTACCACAAGACGCCCGACTACTCTCACCTACGCGTCTTTTGGTGTCTCTGCTATCCCAATCTCTTTGCCACTGCTCCTCACAAACTTGCACCCCGCTCCACCGCTTGTATTTTCCTTGGCTATCCCTCATCCCGCAAGGGATACCGATGTCTCGATCTCTCCATCCGCCGGATCATCGTCTCCCGCCATGTCGTCTTTGACGAATCCTGCTTCTCCTTCGGTTTACTTCATCCCGGACCCTCATCTGGCGATCTCTACTTCCTCCTCACCAACACCGTACCCTCTTGGTCTCCTCCATCAATCTCACCTCTAGCCTTCCCATTGGCCTCTCCTGAGGACTTATTGCACAGCTATCCCACTCCTTTCCACTCCGATGCTACTCACATCGATCTCCATCGGCCCTACCACCCTCATCGGCTCTGGTTGATACTGTCTCACTCCCATCGAATTCATCAACTCCATCGGCTCGCCCACACCTATCGACCCCTCAACCTCCATCGGCTGCTCCGTCTACATCGGACCGCCCAACCCTAACGGCCCATCAACCTCCATCGGCTCACCCACCCCCATCGGCTCAAGCCGACCTCGTTCAGTCCTTTCTCCGAACATATAGTTACCGATCCCGAGCCGATGCCACCCTTCCCCAACCCGTCCCCACCCCACCTCTCACACTCCTATCGACTCCAGCGAACCCTACTGTTTCCTCCACCTCTCATATGATCACCCAATCACAAACCGGGTCCCTCCGCCTTACCAAGCGCTACGGGTTCTCAGTAGTCCATTGTACCATCTCGCCCATCCTGACGACTCCTCGTTCAACCTTGGTCGATCCTCAGTGGTGCGCGGCCATGGCCGACGAGTACAAGGCCCTTATAGATAACGAGACCTGGCGTCTCGTCCTTCGTCCTTCTAGTGCTAATGTTGTGACCGGTAAGTGGATCTTTAAACATAAGTTCCACACTGATAGATCGCTTGCTTGTCACGAGACACGCTGGGTAGTTCAGGGTTTCTCCCAACGTCTCGGCGTTGACTACGACGAGACCTTCAGTCCCGTCATCAAACCCTCTACCATTCAGGTTGTTCTCACTCTCGCTGCCTCGCACTCTTGACCGATCCACCAGCTCGATGTAAAGAACGTCTTCCTTCACGGTCATCTGACGGAAACAATCTACTGCCAACAGCCTCCAGGCTTTGTCGATCCATCTCGTCCCGACGACGTTTGCTTCCTTCAGCGCTTCCTCTACGGCCTCAAACAGGCCTCTCAGGCCTGGTACCAGCGTTTTGCTGTTTATTTTCGGCACATCGGCTTTGTAGCCTCCGTCTTCGATACCTCCTTCGTCATCCTTTACATCGGCAACACCACCAGCTATCTTCTCCTCTACGTCGATGACATTATTCTTACAGCGTCCTCGCCATCCCTCCTACATCAGATCATGGCCCAACTCCACTCCGAGTTTGCCATGACCGATCTCGGTCCTCTCCATCACTTCCTTAGCATCTCTGTCACATGCTCTCCTCACGGGCTCTTTCTTTCTCAGCATCAGTGCGGGCATGGCTGAATGTCACCCCATAGCCACTCCCGTCGATACTCACACCAAGCTCTCCACCACCGATGACTCTCTCATAGCTGATTCCTCCCAGTACCGGAGTCTTGTTGGTTTCCTCTAGTACCTCACATTAACATGGCCCAATCTCACTTACGCCGTCGTGTGTCTCTTTATGCATGTTCCGCGTGAACCTCACCTCGCGCTGCTCAAGCGTATTCTTCAATACGTGAAGGGCATATTCTTCATCGGATTACATCTCAGCTCTAACCCCATCGACTCTCTCACCACATACTTCGACGCGGACTGGGCGGGCTGCCCCGACTCTCGATGCTCCACATCCGGTTACTGCGTCTTCCTCGACAACACTCTAGTCTCCTGGTCCTCCAAGCACCAGATTACAGTGTTTCGGTTTAGCGCCGAAGCCGAGTATCACGCCGTTGCCCACACCGTCATCAAGTGTTGCTGGTTTCGCCAGCCTCTCCAGGAGCTCCGTGCACCTATCCCCTCTGCGACTATCGTCTACTGCGACAACGTCAACGTCGTCTACATGACCGCCAACCCGGTCTATCATCGACGCACGAAGCATGTAGAGATAGACATTCACTTCTTACGTGACAAGGTCGCATTAGGATAGGTTTAGATGCTTCATGTACCGTCGGCACATCAGCTCGTCGATATTATGACCAAAGGCCTATCCGCGCCTTTGTTTACCAGTTTTCGCTCCAGTGTCTACGTCCGTTTTTCTCCTGCTACGACTGTAAGGTGTTAGATCACTGGACTTATATATATATATAAATATGATCTCTCTGTATAAAATTAAGATCTTAGTCTCATTGTACATCACATTCCTACAAGCACAAGTTTGCTGTATCACTTTTTACTACATGCAAAGGACAGTGCAAGAGTCCATTTTGTTCTGCTACCTTCAGCCAAGCCAAGCCAAGCCCAGCTAAAGTTCACATTCCGGAGTGGTTTTTCTCGGTGATGAGGAAACAGTGACCCATCCAAATCCTTCACATCATTGTGGAGTAGATTCGAGCTCACGAAAACGAGGTTTCAGAGTGTGACTCTTATTAGTGCCTACCTAATTTCCAATTAACTACAAAGAGCTTATTTTTCCATGGTTTTTAGTAACTGATTAAGCTAAAGTTCACTTCAGCAACAATTCTATGAACCCAGCTGGTCAGCATGAGATAATCAAATACTAAACACCTATCAGTAAAATTGACTGAAGATTCTCCAGGAAAAAAATTACATCATGACTTCTTTTGGTAAGAAGTAAAGAAATAAAACTACGGTGAAAAAATTCCTGTTCAATTCAATGCAAAAGTCAAGATATATCACAAGACCAACGGGTAATGTAACTTTCACTTTTCGCCAATTTTCGCCTCAATAAGATAACTTAGGTCCAGAAACAACCAATGTGCAAATACACCCGGACGCAATCCACAGATGCCATTTGAGGTAGATTTTCTCCGAAAAAGATGGATCAAGACGTCTCATTACGCTTGCACGGTCAAACGCTAGCTTATCCACGATATGACGCTGTGTTAGCTGCACAGAGACAGTGGCCAGGACATTGCGTACGTATTGTTCTTGGCATTTTGCAAACTTGAACGGAATCCAATAGAAGATTTGTATCCAACTTGCATGAGCTAGGTTGCTTTCCTCTAAAACTTAACTACTTAAGAGTTGATGGCTTAATAAGTTTTCTCTGAATTCTTTTAGTATAGTGTAAATATGTTGCAGCTGCACCTAAGCCATGTCAGTGATGGTAGTTTTGTGGTCTTAATTTAATTTACAAACTTTTACTATGCTTCATAGTTGACAAGAACCGCACTGTCTATAGTTATAAGTTTAATTTGTCCAATTAAACTTGTTCCTGAAAAGATTTTAAACAGCAATTGTTAGGTATGTCGGATGCGACGACCCTACTAAATTTTATTTCACTGGCATGTCTCCGAGTAATTAAACCTGCATTTCTTTTGCGTTTTCAGAGATGTCCATGTCCATGGCCACTCGGATCTCACCACACCATGCCTGTCGGCCGAAGCCGACGTACGTGATCGGTGATCATGCCGCGGCAATGGCAGAATCTCAAATTCTCAACGCGCCATAGCATTGTTTTTCTTTCCTTCCGTTTTAGTCGGAGTGCAGCGAATCGTCAATCATGTCAAGCACCCAATTAGGAAGACGAAGACGAAGCAGGAGAGGTTGCTGAGACATCACGGCCTGAATAAAGCCAGTCGCCATACAAGGCCGTCCCCGGCTCTGAAGAAATCAAAGCAAATATGCATTTCTGAACTTGATTTCAGGCCCACACGGTTGTGATCTTGACCAACTAAACGTGTCAAAAATTATACAGTAAGTAGATTATCAGTTGGTGATGTACTCTTTGCAAGAAAAAAATAAAATTGGTGATGCACATCAGTGATCAGTAGCATGTATGTGCATCATTTAGGTCTGTACAACACTACAACTTGGAAGTGTTGGGATTTAGATGGCATTGACCCCCTTTTCTTTCTTCAGAGAGAAGTATGACATTTTATCATGGATCATTGAGAAACACATAGCACCTAAGCTAGTGTACATGAGATATCCTTAATTTGGGTGTTTTGGACATATGCATATACCTTCTTCGATATGGATACGCATTCTGTTCAAGTCAGTGGAGAGTCGGTTACACTGAACATGCAAGGGATCAGGGAAGAATTGTGCAAAGTCAGAAGTAGGGTTGTGTTCTCAAGATATAGAAAGGATCGAAGGAGTAAGGTGGCTATGGCTAGTAGAAGCTGATTTCCCAAGGTGCAGAAAATGCAGTAGTGATGGTGATATGGAATCAATATAACTGTAGGAGAGGAAGCTCTGAAGATGGACTATACACATGGGGGGTTGGACTCTTGTATGAAGACATTAGATATGCTTTGTAATGGTGTGGTTGGTGAGAACAAAGAGCTGTCCTTTTGGGGATTTTGTTTGGGCCATCCTGACTCAAGTCAACTCTCAAATACTGATTTTTTTTCAGCGCAATACTTGGATTATTGTCTCAATACTGAAGTACAGAGCAGACATCCTATAAATAAGAAAGAAAAGCATTGCAGCATATTATTTCCTTAATACATCCTCACAACAAATTGGTAATCCAGAATGCATGACGAGAAATTCCAGATGGCATTCTTCGTGTTGTTGGTTGTTCATAGGAGCTAATTTAAATACTCTATCAGCTCTGGTTCAATCTAGAAGAAGAATCAGAATCCATGTCATTTGTTAAAACAGATGACTGCTCCTACCCGACACATTTTTTCTGACCTAAGACATGGGAAATTTCATCAAGGAACCCTACAACTATGAAACAAATGAGCTTCCCACTAGCAATACTCAGTTCATACTACTATACTAGCATAGTAGTGAGTAAATACCAGACTGAGCTCAGAAGCAAGAAATTCATGTCATAGACAAAAAAACAGCAAAAATGTAAAGACTAATGCTTCTTTAATTTTTCCCAGATATAAAATACAAAATATGTGGCCATAGAATTCGATACTTTTCACATTGACCAAACAAACTAATGAGTAAACATCCTTTGCTGAGTAGGATCCGATGCAAAAGATGATACTTGCTTTAATCTGGTTTGTTAGGCCAAAGAGGGAGCACTTTTTTTTGTCACAATCAGCATTAACAGCAACTCATAAAAGACTAATGGCCACTCCACAACTATATTGGAGCTTATTACAAGCAGGGTCTAAACCTAAATCATTTCAGGTTCAAATGACCTACCCAGACAGATATGTCCAGCTGATTGGGCCAAGCATATAAATACATCCACATCACAAAAATTCCAAATGGCACATATAACGTGCTGTGCTGAATCATGGAAGCTACAGAGTAAGAAGTGTCCAAAAAAAATGTTCAGGTCAACTCCCTGTGTGTGACCACAAAAGCAACGTACAATATGATGTATGGAGTTTACAAGAAAAAAAGTACAGAGTACAACTCAAAGGATAATAATAATAAATGGATAATGACAACTCACTTAGCCCATAAAAAAATCTAGCGTGGTGAAAATTGATCGAGGCTCACAGGATTATAGGGCCTATTTGGTTTGTGGCCTAATTCATACCAATATATTTGTCATCTCTTTGCTTTATAGAAAAAAAAGCATTGCCAAATTATTTGGTTTCATGAATACTAAAATGCAACTTTAGTCAAACCAACAAAGCCTAGTCAGTTTTTGCCAAAGATTTTGGCAATAACCAATTCTTGCCCTTGCCAGAAAATTAACAAGACTAGGAATAGCAAATGAACCAAACTAGTCCTAGCCCCTAAGCCATGGCCCAGGTGGCCTGAGAGCTAGGTCCCCCTTGTAGATTGGAGTCTCAGTTTGTATTGTGCTACTCTGAATTATGTGGTAAGGGTCACACATGAGAAGGAATAGTAATATACGCCAAAATTATTTAAGAACTCGTGTAAGAAATTCATAAGCCTGGAGATTGGATACTTCCAAAAAAAAGGTCAATATTTTTGTTTTGATTTGTATTTTGTTTGAATGTAGGAAACAGGTAAATGCAAAATAGCATTCACACCATCACGCGCTAACTACATTTATAAATACTAATTCATCTCAAAATGAAGACATTTCTACTACTCAAGTTTTATCCTAAAATAAAACTATTTCTTCAACTACCTACTTATCTTAACCAATTACATCATTCGTCACTTAATTTTTTCACCTACTTTTTTTTCAACTAATTATAACCTTCCTCTAATCATTTCCACCTACTTTTTCTTAATACTCATGTATAACTAAATTCTTACATTTTAGAACGTAGACAGTAGTAAACTGATAAGAACAGGTACAAACTAGAATTCAAAGCAGAAGTTTTTAATGTATACATGCATGTATATTGTTCGATTATTGTTATACTTAATTAAAGAACTGACAAAAGCCTTAGGAACCGTCAACGAATTGCAAATGTTATGCATAAGGATTCATTAGGGATAAACATAGCTAAAAAAATAGGCGAACGATGTCAGCTTAGATGGGATAAAGAGAGGTTATAGATTAGAAATAACTTAAAGAGACTAATTCCATTATTCATTGAAAATGGAGATAATCTCATCCTTATATAGATAATTAGACTTAATCCTTAAAAAAACTAATCTAATCTTTTATCCTAACAGAAACTATAACCAGTGTTATTAACATTAAAATTTGATTGAAAAGATGATCGGTCTGGTAAGGAAGAGTCCGATTGCTACAGGGAAGAAGCTGATCGAACGAAGCGAGAAAAGATTTGATACAATTATAGAAGACTATCTAAATGAAGCCAAGTCTAAGGAGGAGCCGTAAAACTCACGGTAGAGTGATTTATCTATGTAAATTATATCTTATATTGATAGAAAGGTTTAGTTAGTTTAGTTAACTTCCATAAAAATATTTTTCTTTTATATTTTTTAAGAAATAACGTTTGATAGTTGTTGTAACCGCGTCGGACTCTATAATGTAAGGGTATAAATATAAACCCCTAGAAGCATATAAGACATATTTGTTTAATACTACTTCGGTGCATCGCCATCCTAATTTATCTAGGTTTTTATCGATGAGTTCTGGCTCTTAATGGAGAGCTGTATCGGTTAAGTTTGATCTCCGACGAAGGGGTAAGTCCCGTCACTATCCCGATATATCTTGCTCTGTCTAAGTCTGCATTTGTTAGGTTCAACCTCTTAGTTAGATCAAGTGTACTGCATCACATCCGTGTGAGATATATTGGTTTATCAAGTTCTTTCTACCGTCGTCGGTCTTGTGCTGCATCGGTTAGTTTCGACCTACGAGACTGCCAACAGTAGATTGAGCTGTAGGCCTGTAGGTCTCTGCCCGGCGTTTTATCGGAGTGGTTAACTGATAAGTTATCTATATCTTGAGCAACACGCCCAGTTTATCCGCTCCTCAGTGGATACATAATCATCTTCAGAGACTTCCATCGAATGTCACGCCTAGTGCATCGGCCTTCCGGTCGATGCACGCATATCTTTAGAGATGTCTTCTCATTAGTTCAGCTAGTCGATAGGTTCGCTCCATCCTTCCTTCAGCATGACTGATCTGGCGTCCGTCATTCCATTGCCGTTGGCCTCGGTCTCTTATTGTCTCGATTAGGTCCGATTCTTTAAGATCGGTGCTAGCGGCGGCGTCACGGTAGGCGACAGGTCTCATGCTAGGGAGGATAAGGCCCTGCTCCTTGTTATCGTCCACCATATCCAGAGTGACATCGGCTTTGCAGCCGGTGTGTCTTTTATAAGATTCCTTGTTAGTTCACATATGCCTCTATCGGCTTTCTAGCCGATGAACGAGTGCTATAGCTTTTGTCGATAACCAGGAGAGATCCCACATGTTTTTCTATTATTTGAATACCCTTTGGTGCCCTATCGGCTCTGCGGCCGATGAATTAGGATCTTGCTTTCGCTACACCTAGAGCCATCACATCCTTCGTCGATATCTGTCTATGACTTCATCGGCTCCCCAGCCGATAGAAAAGCGTCTCAATCCTTATCAGCGACCGGCCGATAGCAGGAACCATTCGAACGCAGCCGATGACCAACTCAATCTATCGACGGCCAACCAACAATGAGAACTCATATCGGCCCATCGTTCGACTGACCCGTTCGCCTCATCTCCTTGTCAATTGCAGGGTCAAATTGACTGGTACGCCCGTACCTACACTGTCGCGATGGAGGAAACAGAGAGCGAGCTAAGGGACCCTTGCCGGAGCTAAGTGGATCTTTCAGGCCTCAGCGTGCGTATCTTAAGTCATGGAGAGAAACCGACAGACCTGCACTGAAACTAAGCAGACCTCCTAGGTATTGGCGTGGTCGCGCCGTGTGCGCGAGATTTGACGTGACCAATTACATTATCCCGTGGTATTGTTTATCCACATGGAATGGGCTGTTCATGGGCCTCAATCTCTCGATCCAATGTCTGTAATATTACACTCCTCCTTTCAAGCAATTCATCCTCAAGCTGCAACATAGATGTGTTAGACTCGAATAACTCTCTAAATAAAACCTAATATAACTAAAGACTTTTATATCTTGGCTTATATTATTGTAAAAAAAATTAAGAATATTATGGATGGCTTCGTCATAGAACTATTGTATGATAGACCCCATCTTATAGCCTTCAAGAACCACCGCCCAAAAATCCAAGTAGCCTGGCTGTTGAAAAAGGTTTGCGTCATGTAAAAGCTAGAAAAAAGCCTTTGTGTTGTCTTACGAGGTCCTTTTGACCGACCCAATAACAACGCCTAGAAGCGAACCCTTATTTCTGACCTATGGTACAATGGCTATTAAGCTAGCCTAGATGATTTAATCAGCTTAGCTCACCGAAACCATATAACCTGCTATTTGCGTGGACAGCATCACCACTAGTAGGTTGACGCCCACGTAACGTGCATCGTGCTATAGTGGTTGCGCCCTCTTTCTCAGTGCATTTAGCCCACCTGGATCCCATGCCGCTCATGTCACACGCGATTATTTTTGTCGCCTAGCAAATCTCACCACAATCGCCGCCTCCTATATCCTATGAGGATGTAGGACTTGCGCAAATTCAAGAAATTACGTAGTAGCCTATGTTGAAAAATTAGATCTTTTGTTCACTAATTATAAATACTATGCACAAGGATTCATTGGGAAAAACATCACCAAAAAGATAACCGGACAACATCGGCTTATATGGAATGAGAAGTGACTATAAATTAGGAAGAACGAGACTAATTCTATTATACATTGCTTCTTAAAAATAGAGCTAATCTAAACTATAACCAGTGCTATAGTACCCTTATGATACCGTTTATCCACATGCAATTGAGCTGCCCGTGGGCCTCGATCTCTTGGCCCAATGCTCGGTATCAAGTCTTTGCTTGCTACTGTTAAATTCCAAATGTTCAGCAGCAGTATACGGCTGTTGGAATGAACTACCATTTTAATGTAGCAGATAGACATCCAAGTTAACCAGCAGTGCTTGCTTGGTTACGTTTTGTAAGCATATCCTCACCAAGGTTTACCTTACACAGAGAGGGGTTATCGTATTCGACGGTAAGCCCGATAACGGCAATAATGTACAACCGTACGGTTACCGTGATGAACAGTAAAAAACTAGACGAAATATACCAAAAATTTAAATTTTCATTTAATTATATTTTGAACTTGGAATTACCGGAGGCGGTAAGCCCGGTTAACCGTCAATAAAGGAAACCCAAATCCTCGCAGCTCACAAAAAGCTACGGAAGCATCACAATCACCAAATTCTTCTTTAACATATCGTAATAACAATTCAAATGTGAAAAATACAGATCACAGAATACTCTTAACTGAATATGAGGATATACCATCTCCCATCATGGCCTTTTATTTCAGTTGAAGAGGCGCATTTTCATATGCAAAATAACGCAGAACACGTGCAATCATTTTCCCCTCCTCTTTGGTATTTTAAAAAATGTTTTTCCTCCTCTTGTGAGCATCTGGAGAAACACCAGTATAGGTGATTGCCTATAAAAAAAGGGAGCAGGCTCAGCTTCAGTGTTACGTTGATTCATTTTTATCATTGATACCAAACCACCTCTACATCAGAAATAAACTATGATACTGTCATGGCTTAAGTTAGCACAATGCAGATGATTGACAGCAACTTCCTGAGTTAAAATGATAACATATTTGATTGAATAGCTCTCCAGGGAGATATGATCAGAGCATCTTACTGTCATAGTAGACAATCTCAAGTCTTTAATGTCAATAAGTTGCCCAAAAATTCACAGACCATGCGATAAGAAGAAAAGATATACAAAAATATATATTCTTCAACTCTGCTTTAGTACTTTCAAAGGCCTTCAGCTGACAACGAATTTAATCGAGTCCCCAGGGTGGCATCGACCAGCGGAGAACATACTTCCTTTGTCCAATTCTATCAGGTTTATTTTGATTTATCATACTCATCAAAATTAGACTGACCATTAATTTTTCTTGCAACATATATTGTCAATGGCTACAAAATTAATATCGATCGAAAACACTTTGAAATATAAATATATTGATACACATTTTTTTTACATCAAACATACATATGATTTGACAAATTATTGATTAAGGTTTGACTTTTTTGAATACATGCACGCCTTACAAAATTGGACAGGGATTCAGAACTTCCGTACTAGCGCACAATTACACATGAATCCAACAATGGCATATGACAAACATAACCTGATTATATTTTGCTTAAAATCAGCATCTAAACAGTTCAAACATATCCTAATGCTAATTAGCTCTGCAAACAGTGCTTTTACCGAAGTGGACCCCCCGACC
This sequence comes from Oryza coarctata, assembly GCA_030770085.1. Taxonomy (NCBI): domain Eukaryota; kingdom Viridiplantae; phylum Streptophyta; class Magnoliopsida; order Poales; family Poaceae; genus Oryza; species Oryza coarctata. The sequence goes on from CM061465.1 coordinate 9,139,191, forward strand.
ATAGCAAATCTTTGTTGTCATATTTCAATCTAGGGGGCTGCGGCACAACCAGGGTGTGGAGACATGAATGAGTCGAACCCTATTCATCATGACGTAATGTCAAAGTGGTTCGGCGAGGGGCTTAAAGAAACGAGAAAATGAAATATCTCATTTATTTAAAAATAATTATTCACATCAGATAAACACTATAGTGCCTGATAGAAAGGAAAAGATGGAGCTTCCCCCAAGCAGTTCTTTTCCATTTTCTTTTCGAAACCAACAGGCAGTTCTGGTCTGCAAGATGATCCTTCAGTCAATTGGTCTAAGCTCAAAGCACTAGGAGATGAACTATTATGATCACTCGTTTTCACTGTCAAATGCAGATGCGCATGCAAAACCAGTTCTTGTGACATGTGGACACACTTTGATTATACTGTACACGACTGGATGAGACGACATTCAGATGAACTTGAGATTCCAAGCAGAAAATAGTGATGCTGCATTAGATACGCATGAAAGTGTCCATGATGCAGAAAGTGAAAAACAGATACAACTAAAGCAACAAGAAAAGAACAGCAACGGAAGGGGGAGAAAAGAAAATGAAGGCATAAAAAGAATATGCAGAGCATCAATTGTTCTTTTCAGTGCCCACTTCTCCATTGTCATTTTGGAAAGAAGATCTAGTCCAGGCTTGGAAGATTATGATGTCCAAGGAAATCACAAGCACTACAGTATTAACACATTCCTACCAATGTCCAAAGTGTCATATTCTTGAACAGGGGAAGTAAAACAAATATGAAAACCAGAGTTAAAAAAAACGGGGGGCTGATATGGCAATATTACCAACCTTAGGCAGCGACTAACCAACGCTGATGAGAAAGCATGGCTGCAATATCATCCTCATGGATAGCTATCCAAGCTATGCAAGCATAATGGTACTGGAGAATGTGATTCATATGGTAAAACTGCAACCATCGTTTGTCAGTATAGTGGACCCAACGAACAGATCATTCGAAACTCACAAGCTCTCCATTTATTTTTTATCACAGAGTAATACAATTTAAAATACAGTTGTTGCTGTTCAAAGAAAGAGCAATACCAATACTTGAAACAACAACACCACTATTGGCAGCTTAACATGTCAAAATTGTTTAACTAAGAGAGTATATTGAACCACATAGGATATAAACCTAATAAATTGCCTGTAGGAATTCGTTATAGTCTCAAAGAACCAAAAGCTAGAAACCTTTAGTACATTTTTCTGAATTTCTGATGCTTCTCTGTTTGAGAAGGTCATTCAGAAAAACAAGAAGCAGAATCAGGATGATAATACAGTCCAAGATTCACCAAATCTCTAAATAGTAAGAGTAAATGTTGCATTGGACTCATTATTTTCATTGGATGATTTATTGCATATCCCACATACAAACAATACAAGTGCCAGAACAAAGATAATCACATTCTGTTCTGACAGTGCCAAACACTATCCTACACAGCCACATTCAGTGTTGTTTGTAATCAAAAGACTATGTCCTAGACATCTTCTGGTTTTTTCATCATTTCTCCATGATCTGACTACAGGGTATCCACCAAGTAGGCTCCTGATTGTATTTTTCCATTCACCTATCAGAAATGGATTAACCATATGATTGCTTTTTATTGTGTATAAACCTCTATGTGTATTTTACATAGCATGATTATTTGTATAGAGAATTTCCATTAAATAAAGGTGTTATCACTGCAATAAATTGTTCATTGATTTGATATATTCTGATCATTAACAATCTAAAGCTGATGAATTAAGAAAGACGGAAACAGAGGGATTCTTGGCTTTGTAAGTTTAATGATCAGAGTGGACATTATTCATAGCTGTCCAAATAGGCCAGCTGAAATGATGCAGAGACATCAATTTACCAAACACATACTATGTAACCCAAGGGCCAAGATACATGATTAAGCATCAACAGATTACAGTTTGAACTGAAGTTGAGTATCAGATTCATACTTAGGGGTGCACACAAGATAAACAAAAACTGAACTGAGCCGCTGTTTTTTTGGGTCTATTATTCAATTTAATTTATGTGGTTCAGTTTTTCTGTGTTAAAAACCGAATGAGCCAAAAACCAAAAGTTGCCAACTGAAGTCCATCAAGGCCCATTTCCCATCTACCACAACCATTATACAACATTGTTGTGCAATGACTAAAACACACAAGTATACTAAATTAACAAGTAACATCCACACTAGACGTACACTTAAAGGAATCAATATGCACAAGTCACAAATGAAAATATATGGGGAAAAAGAAGCACATCACAAATGAAACTTATGCAGTAGCAGGCACTGAAAGTCCAATCATACACCCAAATAACCATAATGGAGAACCAATGAAAAATGTCTGGGAGCAAAAAGGCAACCAACATACCACTGAGGTGCTTATTGTGATTACAGCCAAATTGCATTGTCTGAGATTTTCATGGTTTGAAAGCGTTCCACAAATGGTTCATTATCATGTTCTTTGAATATCTCTCTCTCAAGATAGCACACCATAACATCATTCAGGTCTTCATCAGGTATGAGGTCACAAAAATCAATATGGATATCATTCACTGCTGAAAACAAATTTTCAACTGATGCTTTTGTAACTGGTAAGAGCAGTGCCAACTTGATGAGGTGATATAACAATGGAAAAATGAAATGCGTATCTGTTTCAACCATCTTGGCAGCTACACTTGCAATTTCATAACAGGCAGTAAATTCAACACTTCTTCTCATCAAAAGAATGTAATTTTGGAGTTCATGTTTTATAGCTACACAATCATCCATGGAGAAATCTTCAGCATAAATCTCAGCAAGTCGCGTGAGCTTTGCCACATCAAACTTAGAGAAGTTGTTCCTTGGATCAAGACAAGAAAAATGAACCAGTAACTCCATAAAAGCATCGTTGAAATGATGAGTTATCTGTCATAATGGAGTCAACAGCAGAAAAGAAAATCCCATCACGATAATGATGATATTGTGTGACAGGTATCCCATTACCGCTCGAACAACCTGTAGCTCGTATATGTTCGTCCATATTTGGCACTGGAATCCAATTTGCGGCACAAAAGCTCTTGACATCTTCAAATAATGACAGCCATTGTTCCTCAAGGTTTGCAAACATTCTTTCACATCTTTAAGCTGTCCGACAGCCTGAATAATGCCTTCATCCTTTCTTTGCAACCCAAGTGATAACTCATTTGTAATGGGAAATGATTTTAACATCATCTTCAAAATGAATACAAATTCAAAGTTCTCCATTGTTTGTATCAAACCTCCTGCGCGAGATTGGTTGAAGCTCATGTTGATGCACAATCATTAGTACATCCAATACTGAGTCCCACATTGTGTTAATATGGCTCAAGGTTGTATAATATGAGCCTCATCTAGTACCTCCTAAGCTAGCTAGGTTCTTTTCTTTATGATTGCTTCCTTCAGAGAATATCTCACCACTGTCCAACTGCTCGCCGCCAAACCTTGCGGGGGGGGGGGGTGTCTGCACGTCCTTAATCTGCGAGGTTCGAGGGCATGCCAGTCAATTTGAACCTGCAATTGATAAGAAGGTGAGCTAAACGGGTCAGTCGGACGATAGGCCGATACGAGCTCTCACTGTCGGCTGGCCGTCGATAGGATCGAGTTGGTCATCGGCTGCGTCCGGATGGATCCTGCTATCGACTGGTGGCCGATAGGGATTGGGACGCTCTTTCATCGGCTAGAAAGCCGATGAAGACATAGACAGATGTCGATAAAGAATGTGATGGCTCTGAATGTAGAAAAAGCGAGATCTTAATCTATCGGCCGTAGAGCCGATGGAGACACCAAAGAGTATTCAAAGAATAGCAAAACACGCGGGATCTCTCCTGGTTGCCGACAGAACCTGTAGCGCTCGTTCATTGGCTAGAAAGCCGATGAAGGCATATGTGAACTGGCAAGAAATCGTATAAAAGACACACCGGCTGCAAAGCTAATGCCGTTCCGGATATGGTGGGCAATGAACAAGGAGAAGGGCCCGATCCTCCCACAACACTAGACTTGTCGCTCACCGTGACAACGCCGCTAGCACCGATCTCGAAGGATACAATAAGAGACCGAGGCCAACGACAACGAGACGGCGGACGGTTGATCAGTCGTACTAAAGAAAGGGCGGAGCGAACCCATCGACTAGCTGAGCCGATGAGAGGACATCTCTAAAACTATGCGTGCATCGACCTTTCGGTCGATACACTAGACGTGACGTTCGATACGCTGGGCGTGTTGCTCAAGATATGGATGACTCATCGGCTAACCACTCCGATGAATCGCCAGGCAGAGACCTACAGGCCTATGGCTCAATCTACTGTCAGCAACCTCGTAGGTCGAACCTAACTGATGTAGCATGAGACCGACGACGGCAGAGAGAGCTTGGTAAATCGATAGATCTCGCACGGACGTGATGTGATACACTCAATCTGACTAAAAGGTCAAACCTAACTGATACAGCCTTATATAGAGCAAGATATACCGAGATAGTGGCGGGAGTTACCTCTTCGCTGGAGATCAAACTTAACCGATGCAGTTCCATGTCGAGAGCCAGAACCCGTCGGTAAAAACCTAGATAAACTAGGGTGGTGATGCGCTAAAGTTGTATTAATCAATAGATATCTTACAGGCTTCCAGCGGGTCTATATTTATACCCTAGCATTACAGAGTCCGACGCGATTACAACAACCATCAGATGTTATTTCCTAAAAAATATAAAAGAAAAATATCTCTAAGCAAGTTAACTGAACTAACTAAACCTTTCTATTAATATAAGATACGATTTACATAGATAAATTACTCTATCGTGAGTTTCACGGCTCCTTCTTAGATTCGCCATCATTTGATAGCCTTCTATAATTGGACCGAATCCTTTCTCGCTTCGTTCAATCGACTTCTTCCCTATAGCAATCGGACTCTTCTTTACTAGACCGATCGTCTTTTCAATTTATCGATAGGCTTAACAAATTCTGGCGTTAAACACCGACTTAGTCAAAGTGATTTGGTGATGCTTTTCAGTTGATGCATCCATCATCTGACATGATTCAATTGTAGTGGTCATGATCAAAGAGATGCTATTGAAGAATTCATGAATAAATGAAGAAGAGCACCTTGAGGCAGTAACAAGCACTGATTCCAGCTGGTGGGCAAAGCAGTGAACATAGAAAGTGTATGGGTTTTCATCACGTATCAGTATCTGCATGTCCTTAAATTCATGTCTCATTTTTGAAGCTACCTGTCCTCGTAGTCTAAAAATAGATAAGCCATGCTGAGCAAGCAGACCAACCAATGTTTCCTTGAATGCAGCAGATGTATCCTCTGTGAGATATTCAACACCAAGAACTCTTTCTATAACCTTGCCTTTGTTATTCACAAACCTGCGAACCAGAAATTAGAATATGTTAAGATAGCTCAACAATGAAATGGTAGTTATTTTCAAGTAGAGAACATACAAACAAACAACTAATCTCACAATAACGGCCATTTGATATTTCTATGCCATATCGTGAGAATCATCAATAAGTACGGAGAAATTACCATCTCCAATCTCTCCAATAATCACTTCAGTGACCTCTTGTGCACAAGCTTTTGCAAGACCCTTTTGAATCCATGGAGAAGCTATGTCGAGATTTCCAGCAGCACTTTCATCAAAAGCCCTCCGGACTTCTTTCTTCCTCTTCTTGTAGCAAATCTATAAACTCTAGAAGATTGCCCTTGTTTTCGGAAGTTGGTGATTGACGAGGCCTAGAGAAAGCCATGCCTTGCATTAGGAGAAATCTTGCACAATCCAAAGAAGCAATGGAACAAATTCCATATGCACTACCCATGTCTAGATGGTTAGAAAAGAGCTGATGAGACTTGCTTTGTCTTTGAAAGCCAAAATCCCCACAACCTTGCTTCCTTGCCTTACTGTGACCACCTTCACCTCCACCAACCTTGTCTTTAGTTTGCTGGCGATACTCATCAATTGGTCTGTGTAGTCTTAAATCAGAAATTGTGCCATCCGGATTAAACTTCTTGGTAACATTAGCCTTTTTCTGTGGCGCTGTAGTCGTGCTCGCAGCACCTTCAAGATTCCTCTTTGGCGCAGGATGATAACACCTCCTCATCTCTTAAAAATTATAATTAACCTGAGACTGAGAAACATGAACATTATGAACAATTAATATATCACAAATCCACCTAATTAAGCCCACAAAAATAATACCATAATTTCATTTATGATAGTTCACAATTGACAAAGTCTACGTGTTGTATAAAATCTGAATCATCGGTCACAAGAGCTGAATAGGGATAGAGGTGGAGGACTCACTGCCACAATTCCGACGACCAAGCCGGAGTCTCTTTGGTGCGCAGAACCGAAATGTAGCCCGACCACAGCTCCCCTCGCCTCCCCACCGGAGCACCGCCGCCCTTCCGGCCTCCGTGACCCGCAAAAGCTAGCCTCCGGGACGGGCGGAGCAGTCGCGACGACGACGCCGCCGCCGCCGTCGCCGCAGCCTCCCCTCGCTGAAATCGCCGAAGCGCCACTGCCGACTAGGGTTTTCCCGCCGAAATGGAGAAATCCCCAGGGCTCGCGGCCATCCGAGGCACGACGTCGAATGGGCCACGCGGCCTTTCCAATCCCCATGGGCTGCGGGCCCATCACCAATTTTCCCGTCGGGTCTAGAACCCTTCCCGGCATCGCAAACAATCCTTTCCAGGCGGAAATAAAAACAGAGCTTGTCAGACAGATCAGACCCGAACACACCATCGCCACCGCGCGTCGCGCACGCGCATCAATTCCAACCCGGACGAACAGTAGCGGCGGCGAAAGGCGCATTCGAATATCGAAAGAACCAAACCCTAGCTCCACCACCCCATCACCCATGGCGCCGACGGCGGGGCCCAGCGACGACGGGCTCAGGAAGCTGGAGTACCTCTCGCTGGTCTCCAAGGTCTGCTCGGAGCTGGAGACGCACATCGGCGTCGGCGACAAGGTGCTCGCGGAGTTCATCACCGAGCTCGGCCGCGATTCCGCCTCCGTCGCAGACTTCGACGCCAAGCTCAAGGCCAACGGCGCCGACCTCCCGGACTACTTCATCCGAACGCTCCTCACCATCATCCACGCTATCCTCCCTCCGCCCTCCGATTCCCGCAACCCTAGCTCCGCATCGCAGCCCGCCGCCGGCGGTTCTAAGTTCCCCGGGCTCTCCCGTCCTGACGACCCCGACCGCGCCCGCAACCTCCGCCTCGAGCTCGAGCGCGACGCCGAAGAGGCCGCGGCCGCAGCAGCCCCCGCCCCCGCCACCGCCACTGCAAGGGACGACCGTGGCCGCCGTCGGGACGACCGTGGAAGGGACCGTGATCATGAACGTGGCCGGGACCGCGACCATGACCACCGCCGCGATGACCGTGGCCGTGACCGCGACTATGACTGTGGCTGGGATCGTGGCCATGTCCGTGACAGAGAACGGGATCGGGACAGAGGCCGAGATGGGGATCGATACCGTGACCGTGACCACGGCTGTGATAGAGACCAAGACAGAGACCGAGATGGTGATCGGCGGAGAGCCCGAGATAAGGACAGGGGCAGAGACATCGACAGAGATACAGAGAGGGACCATAGGCGAGGCAGGAGGTACGATGACGAGGAAGAACTGGAACAGTTTGGTGGAAGGAAAGATGGTGCTATTGCCAATTCCAGTGGTCTGCCAGAGCTGTACCAGGTGTACCAGGGTAGGGTGACACGGGTAATGGACACTGGTTGCTTTGTCAGGCTTGAGAATGTTCATGGAGGACGGGAGGGTCTTGTTCACATCTCACAAATGGTAAGCAGGCGGGTGGCAAATGCAAAAGAGATGGTGAAGCGTGATCAGGAAGTGTATGTTAAGGTGGTTTCCGTGAAGGGCCAGAAGTTGAGTTTGTCAATGAGGGATGTGGATCAGGATACAGGGAGAGATCTCCTGCCAATACAGCGTGGTGGGGATGATGCACCAAGGGCGAACCCATCTGGTGGTAATGCTAGTGGTGTTGGTGGGGGGTCTGGCAAGAGGCTGGGTCTATCTGGGATTATGATTGCAGAGGAGGATGAGGCTGCACCTACGTCACGTCGGCCACTTAAGAGGATGAGCTCTCCGGAGAGGTGGGAAGCGAAGCAGCTGATTGCTTCAGGTGTCCTGGATGTGAGGGATTACCCAATGTTTGATGAGGATGGGGATGGTATGTTATACCAGGAGGAAGGGGCAGAGGAGGAGCAAGAGATTGAGCTTAATGAGGATGAACCTGCTTTCTTGCAGGGACAGAGCAGATTTTCAATCGACATGTCACCTGTCAAGATTTTCAAGAATCCAGAGGGTTCATTGAGCCGAGCAGCGGCTCTCCAAACTGCTCTCATAAAGGAGCGGCGTGAGGTTCGTGAACAGGAACAGAGAGCAATGCTGGACTCAATCCCCAAGGATTTGAATAGGCCATGGGAGGACCCAATGCCTGATACAGGGGAGCGGCACCTTGCACAGGAACTGAGAGGGGTTGGACTTTCAGCCTATGATATGCCAGAATGGAAGAAGGAGGCGTATGGAAAGGCTTTAACCTTTGGGCAGAGGTCCAAGCTTTCAATACAAGAGCAGAGGCAAAGTCTTCCAATATACAAGTTGAAGAAAGAGCTGATACAAGCTGTGCATGATAACCAAGTTTTGGTGGTTATTGGAGAGACTGGTTCTGGGAAAACAACACAGGTGACACAATATTTGGCGGAAGCAGGTTACACGACCAGGGGTAAGATTGGTTGCACTCAACCTCGTCGTGTGGCTGCAATGTCTGTTGCTAAGAGAGTAGCAGAAGAATTTGGTTGTCGACTTGGAGAGGAAGTTGGTTATGCCATCCGCTTTGAGGATTGCACTGGACCAGACACGGTTATCAAATACATGACTGATGGCATGCTTCTGCGTGAGATTCTAGTTGATGAGAACCTTTCCCAGTATTCTGTAATTATGCTTGATGAAGCGCATGAAAGGACCATCCACACAGATGTCCTCTTTGGTTTGCTAAAGCAGCTTATTAAGCGCAGATCTGACATGAGGCTTATTGTTACCTCTGCAACCCTGGATGCAGAGAAGTTCTCAGGGTATTTTTTCAATTGCAACATCTTCACAATTCCTGGAAGAACATTCCCTGTAGAGATACTCTACACCAAACAACCAGAAAGTGACTATTTGGATGCAGCACTGATCACCGTTCTTCAAATTCACTTAACTGAGCCAGAAGGTGATATCCTTCTTTTTTTGACTGGTCAAGAGGAGATTGATCATGCCTGTCAATGTCTTTATGAGAGAATGAAAGGGCTAGGAAAGGATGTTCCGGAGCTCATAATTTTACCTGTGTATAGTGCTCTTCCCAGTGAAATGCAGTCGAAGATCTTTGAGCCTGCTCCACCTGGGAAGAGGAAGGTGGTTGTGGCCACCAATATCGCTGAAGCTTCTCTAACCATTGACGGTATATATTATGTCGTCGATCCTGGTTTTGCCAAAATTAATGTTTATAATTCAAAGCAAGGGCTCGATTCATTGGTCATCACTCCAATCTCTCAAGCATCAGCAAAGCAGAGGGCAGGGCGTGCTGGGCGTACTGGCCCTGGTAAATGTTATCGTCTATACACTGAAAGTGCATACCGCAATGAAATGTCTCCCACAACAATCCCAGAAATTCAAAGGATCAACTTGGGGTCTACAGTTCTCAACATGAAGGCGATGGGAATTAATGACCTATTATCCTTTGATTTCATGGACCCTCCAGCACCTCAAGCACTTATATCTGCAATGGAACAATTGTACAGCCTAGGTGCTCTTGATGAGGAGGGGCTCCTTACCAAACTGGGGAGGAAAATGGCTGAATTTCCACTGGATCCACCACTTTCAAAGATGCTTCTAGCCAGTGTTGACCTTGGATGCAGTGATGAGATACTAACTGTTATAGCAATGATTCAAACTGGGAACATCTTTTATAGGCCAAGAGAAAAACAAGCTCAGGCTGATCAAAAAAGGGCCAAATTTTTCCAGCCAGAGGGGGATCACCTAACTCTGCTATCTGTATATGAAGCATGGAAGGCAAAAAACTTTTCAGGGCCCTGGTGTTTTGAGAACTTTGTTCAATCAAGATCCTTAAGGAGAGCTCAAGATGTCAGGAAGCAGCTTCTTACTATCATGGACAGGTAACTACTTAATTTTCAGTAGTCTGAGCTAAAAGCCTCTGTGAAGATACACATTCGATTTGTTTCCTTGCAACTGTTCTTAGCATTATTCACTTGTACTCTTGTTAGTTTGCCATGTACGTATGTCAATTTCTTGCCTTACATGTATTCCAAACTTGGTTTGCCTTCAGATTACTTTTGAATTCCTTGCAAGATACTTACACTGTGTAGATTATTGTAAGCAATTGCTCAGTTAATTACGTCAGCATTCTTCTTGTCTTAGATCAGTTGAGCTTTTCTGAATTTTTTTAGTGAAAAGAAAAACATTTAGTAGTCAAAAGGCACAGAGCAATAAATAAAGTTTGCCAATCTTATGCTTGTTGAATATATTAAAAGAGGGAATTGGGGGGTGATGGTAAGTTCTAGACCTACCCCAAGTTCAGATTTTTTTTTTGTGACTACAAATATATGTACCTGGGTGTTTGTTATTTGTAAAATTTTAATAGAGAATAGTACATCTTTGCATATGAGTATAATGTAGGTGGTCAGTTGTTCTTATATTATCGTGTATACAAGTTCTAGATTTGAGGAGTTACTATTGCATTCTTATTTTAGACTTGTAGTCTGTTTAGTTTGGATCCGTTCGCAAATTGCAATGCATAGACATGATGCTGTTGTGGTATATATAGATCAGTTATCACATGAAACTCAGCTAACATGCTTAGTGCATAAGCAATTATGCAGTCGATTGTGAGATTTATATCGCTAAAGACATAATAAAAAGGAAAGGTTAGGTGTTAATTTGTGTAAGTGAATATCAGTACAGTTTATTAACTCCATATATTTAGATCTGAAACTGGGTTGCATAATTAGTAGTTTGCCCCAACAGGATTTACATGATAGCATGCTAATATTCAAATGAGGGTGGTATATGGTTTCTGTGGATGCACTAGACTATTCTGTGACTTGATTTTTTTTTTCAGAGTGATCATCTTTCTTTTATAAAGAAAACCTGGAGAGAAATTATTAGACGACTGTTTACCTCACTTGTTACACGTTCCGTGATTGACGTCTTTTGAGGATTCTAGGTTTAGCAGCTAACATATTTCGCCTTTTCTTTTCAGATGAGCCATTATGTCTTGTGAGTTTTTTTTATCGATTCTAACATATTTTGCAATTTTCACAGATATAAACTGGACATTGTCTCAGCTGGGAGGAACTTCACAAAAATAAGGAAAGCAATTACTGCTGGCTTCTTCTTCCACGCTGCCAGGAAGGATCCCCAGGAGGGATACAGAACCTTGGTGGAGAACCAGCCGGTGTACATACACCCAAGCAGCGCATTGTTCCAGCGGCAGCCAGATTGGGTCATCTACCATGAGCTTGTGATGACGACGAAGGAGTACATGAGGGAGGTGACCGTGATCGACCCCAAGTGGCTGACCGAGCTGGCCCCGAGGTTCTACAAGTCAGCAGATCCAACCAAGATGAGCAAGAGGAAGAGACAGGAGAGGATTGAACCCCTGTACGACAGGTACCATGAGCCCAACTCCTGGCGTCTCAGCAAGCGCCGAGCTTGATGGTGCACCTGTACGATGTTCTCTATGTTCTTCTGCGCTGTTCGATCAAATTCCAGACTGGAAAATTTTGGTGTAGCTGTAAATATTAATGTGATGTGTTTCTTACATACGACTGTTACTTGTTAGCTGAGCAGGTATTAACGCATGTAACGTAGCTGGACTCTGTCCTTTGTTGAGACAGTTCCCATGATTTTCTATTTGCCTAATTGCTAACGTTCAACAATGATTAAGTGATCCAGTTTTCTGTTCTTGCCTAATTGCTAAAGTTCAACAATGATTAGGTGATCCAGTTTTCTGTTCAGATAATTTCGATGGCCTGATAGTGACTTGGTGGTTACTTATGATTGAATTCATATGTTAATGTGCGTAATAGGGCATTAGCTGATTAGCTCTAACTGCTTAGATCGGTGCTTATCGTTATCGAAATGTTTATTCACTTTGTTCCAAAATAAAGAATCATTTTGGATTTTGTTCTATAAAAAGTGATCACTTTGGAATATTACTTCTGTTTCTCACCTCTTCTATTTATCACCTCTTCTTTAGAGAATGTTATGGGGGGTTTGGTAAAAAAAATTTATGGCAGAAAATAAGTAAGTCATTAACGTATAATTAATTAAGTATTAGTTATTGTAATTTAAAAATATATTTATTTAATTATTTAAAGAAAAAATTACATAGAAAAATACACAGCATTTAGCAGCTCTAACCACCTTCAGTTTAGAACAGAAAAGGAGGAAGTAGCTCTAGCCATCTCTAGTTTTGAACAGTGTCTTAAATTTCTCTCCATCCTATCTCCAATCATGGTCTTATAAACATTTCTCGTTTAAGAGAGGTCTTCTTTCCTTATAATTTATTCTCTAATAAAGTGATTACTTATTTTACGACGAAGAAAGTAATTAACTACATGCTTAGGAATGATCTTCTGACATGGGATGAGAGGTGCTATACATATATAGCTGCTTCCAATTAGTTAGATCTAGCTATTTAAGTGCACGGAAAAATATTTAGATCTAAGAACTATTTAGAGCGAGTTTAATAATAAGTATGATCAACATCTCTAATTCTGGTCATGTTCTGTTCATTAATCAGGAGATAATTGCCCACATATCAATTTTATTTGTGGTTTTTTCCAACCAATTACTCTCTCTATATGTGGGATTTTAGGATTCGCCCTCTATCAAAAAATATATAAAAAATATAAAAAAATTTAGAGTATTACTTATCACATTAACTATCTCTCCTTCAATTTTCTACCTATTTTAACCACTGCGCCCTCCCTCTATATGATGAGAGTTATAGTCTTTTCTCTTCTTTCTTAATTACTCAAAATATTTTATATTTATGGACAGAGTACAGTCTTTTGTTCTCTCTCAGAGCTGGTGTAGAAATTGCCTTAGCATGAGGGGCAGCTCCTCCCTCTCATGCTTGTCTCATCCATCTTATTATTTTTCTACGTGCTAGAATTCCAAATCAACACATTGAAGAAGATGAAAACAATGTTTATTAAAAAGAGATGACTTTTTCATATGTGTACTTATGCCTTGTATACATGCTTTATTCTTTCTCCCTGACCCTACACCCAGTATAAACTCTACCTAAATCTCTCAATTACCAGTGTGATTTATCTCTAGCAAACCGGAATCATAAAAAAAGAGTAAACATGAGATGACCATCCATATATGTGTCCCTTGGTTGTTGTGATAAGAGCAGAAAAAAAAAGCATGAACTATTGATACTTATCATTTAAATGACTCACCGCATAATGCGGTAATTTGGTTTTTGATTTTTTATTATTTTATAGAAAAACATTACGCGCTCACAGATTATAAACATGTGCACTTATTTGCTGCTATGATAAATGATTCGATTTATTAGGATACAATTAAATGCATGCCATCTTTCTTTGCGCTATTTAGACACCGCAATGGATATCCTGAGTTCCTATTTCTTTCTTGCAGAAGCATTAGGGATTTCTTGCTTCATGTTTCTCTTGCTATAGTTTGTTATTTCTTCCGCTGAATCTCATTTTCATGCTTTGCAATGTCAACTACCTAACCTAGTGACCCCAAACTTGTTGAGTGGCTCGTTCTTGATCTGTTAGAGATACAGAGCTCAAAGGACGTGGTCTTGCTGAGCTACGTTTGGTAATGTATATTTTTTGTAATTATCTATTACAACAATTCTTTTATCTTAGATTAAGTGGCCATCTTGTTCATAATTACATATTTACTCATATAGCCAATACAATACTAAGGTCCTTGTTCACAATTTTCAAAACACAAACATCTCTCTGAAGATTATTGGAACATATTGGCGTCTTGAAAAGTAGATAGATGCAAGAATTGAGGTTAAAAGGTGGATTGTATAAAATGCATGGATTGTTGATAGATAGATAGAGAGAGAGAAAGAGAGAATGGGTGAGGGGCCAAGGAGGTCACATGGCCACGTTGCCACTAGTTTGATTGTGCCGAACCAATGAAATGATGCATGACAGGGTTATGGAAGATGTACTCTGGTTGCTTGGTAGTGTTGATGGGGTAAATTTAGGTAGTGTTGATAGGGTAAATTTAGGTATTTCCCCCAAAGTTTAGTGGTAAAGAGGAAAACCTCTATTAGAGTTTTCTTCTAGCATTAAAGGAGCAATGGCTTTCGGAAAAGCCACCAAAAGGATCTTTTTTTTTTCCAAACATCAAATTATAAGGCTGAAACAAAATAGACCTTAGGAAACTTAAGTGGTATACATTTATTGCAATATAGAAATATATGCAATGTAAACATAAAAAGCCCATATACGACCAAAATGGTCGTGCACATTGCATATAAATTTCAAAAAGCTAAAATAACCGGCAACATAGACGGCAAACCAAATATGGATATAGTAATCCCCCTTAAGAATAACAAAATAATGGAACACAAGTTTTGAAAAAAAAACATTAGAACTAACACCAACACACAAAGAAAGCGTAACATTTATATGAAATGGAAATATTTCATTGTATCCGTTAGCACACACTAGAAACACCCCTTAAGATAATAATAGATGCATGGATTTTTTATAGCCTAGACAAGCGCACACAGCAAATAGCTAGTAGCATCATGACAGGTCAACAAAACATGGTTGCTTGGTCGCTTGACTCTAGGCGGCCCTAGTACTATAAGATTTTAATTATTTATGTAGGATCGATAGGCAATCATTGTAGAAGTTAAAAATAAAATTTAACACTTCTCCTTAATAATAAAAATAGAGAAAACACATTTTTAAAATCCAGATAGAATAGTATTTTATCAATAAATAGATTATAGCTCTAAATCCATAACTCCGATCGATATAGAAATTTGACTAAATAAATCAGATAAAATTTTCAAACAAACCCAATTAGAACCATCTCAATCGAACTTATAAATCTCAAAATATTAACAAAACAAAATTATTGTTGAAATTAATTAAACTCTAATTAATTAATAATACGATAACTGAAAATAATTAACCAATCATGAAACAGTAGAAAACACCATTAAAGAAATTAATCTAAATCCTAGAGAAATAAATTAATCTAAAATTAATCATTAGGCATGTATAAAGATGATTAAAAAAGAGAGATTAATTATCGTACTAATCTTTCATAAACTTTATCCTTATCAAAATTATGCTTACAAAAATTCTCCAAATATCTCTCAACTCTCTATGTGTTAAAATATCTAACACATTACCTTCTATTTATAATTAAAAATAAACAGAAAATCTAAAATATGACCTACATACCCTTAAGATTTCATCACAACTACTCTTTGCTTATTCTTAGCCATCCAATTTAAAATTGACGCTTCAAATTACGCCACATCACCCGACACATGGAAGACTACAGAGTCCGATGTGTTTCCACGTATCCACGCCAATCCCATGACGACACGTGTACCTAGGATCTCCTACACCCCACGCGCACTCACGCGCGTCACATCTCCACCTTGTCCAACCCCACCTATCAGCCATTACACTACCATGCGCCCTTGTGCCCATGCTCGCTACCACGTCGAGCCCAGTTGTCAGCCCTACATCACCATGTGCCTGCACTCACTACCACGTTGGGCCCCCACGTCAGCCGCACACTCCCATGCACACCCATAACCTGCTAACTCTCGGTCTGCTTGCCAAGTCAGCTTACTCTACTTTTAGTCTCCTTTAGCCCATAACTGCTCACGCATTGTCGTTAGCCTACTTTCAGTTGGGCTATGTCCATACTGTGCATCTGGTCTGTCTGCATTTTTTGCCTGTTATTATAACAAACTCTAAAAAATAATTTATTAATTTTTGTCCAAAATTCCTAGCAAAATTTTATCTATTTATAGCATTTAATACCTGCACATATATAAATAAAAATATATTCTTCAAACATAGATTTTCATAACCTAACCTATGTCACTACATACATATTCATCATACTTATCATAAATAATTTTAATATAAAATAATTATACAATGACAATTTTCATATAAATTAATTTTGTCAATTTTAATACAATCCAAATTTGCCAATTTTTATCTAAACCAAATTTTCATCACTTTTGATTTAACAATTTATCAACAATTATTTTCATCATTATTTACCCAATAATTAATCATTATTTACTTTTATGGTGGATTGATTTTTTTTATGGTCCTTACATAAACAATCCTCGGTCATTGACGTGTTGTATTGTCATACAAAGAAAAAATGTATTGTGTATATTTTTAGAAAAAGGAAGATATTTCCTTTTCTGGCTCCTCTATTGTGGCACTCTTGTGGCACTCTAATTTATCGATTGTGTGCCTCACACACAACCCCAAAAAAGTGTTTTTATGTCAGCCATTCTCTACAATTCAGCATTAGAAACACATTGAGTTGGCTATTATATCAATTATTTTGTTAATGTGACTTATTAATGTTTGAGCTTACTTTTATTTGTGTTAACAGAAACTCATATGTTCTTATTTTTGCTATAATAAACAGGAGATTATAGTAGTCTACCCTGAACTTTCACCCCCAACATTATCATTACTTGCTTCACATCGAGTCGGCAATGCACTCGCACTTCTTTAGGTACACACTAAGAAGAAGAAAACAATACTAGAAAATATTACTGCTACTATTTTCCATATATCATATCTTATATTAACATTCCTTTCATTTTACTTATTTTAGTGTGTTGCATCCCATCCCAAGACTAGGGGCCATTTCTTAGAAGGTAATGAGCACGGCCCTTTGTATGTCATATCTGAAAGATACTGGTGACGTGCATCCTTAATTATCTTACATCCTACCTAAATGCTGTGATTCATTATCATATGGTACTAGACACTCCATAAGTCAGTGTAAGCCTAGCTAGCTATCATTCTAGATATCCTATAGTATTTTTTTTCACTTTTATGGTACAAACCTTTTAGCTTTGGATTCATCCGTGACATTCACTCTTTCGACCCTTCTCATTTTCAGCTCGTATTCCATTGTACCTGTGTGCACTTTTGCAAACTGACAGCACGACTAGACCGTTTGAATACTTGCGGCTGACCACTTTGGGTGTCATCGGTGCTCTTGTTAAGGTAATTCATACTGGAAACTTTGCATTGGTAGCAATGCCCTTTATTTGGCAATAAAAAAACATTTATTATTATGAAAATTCTTTAGCTAGGCATGAAACCTTTTGCATTAAAGTAAAAAGACAGTTAACTCCATCCACAACAAATCGTGAATATTTGATTATTCCTGGGATGTGCAATGAACAGTTCACAATAACTTGTATTTTAAGAAAATCCTTACTTCAAAAGCAGTGTTCACTGTAATGTTTCTTCTCATTCTCGAAAAGTTTTTGCCATGTGTAGCGCAATGCAGTGAACTCATATAGTTTACACCCAAAAATAAGTAGCAAAGATATAGATCTGCCCATTATTCTTAGCACATGAAACATATTAGTTTATGATGGAGACCAGCCACTCATCATCATCACTGAGATTTAATTCAACTATTTGTTCAATTCATACCAGTAAAACTAGTATAGATGTCTCAATAGCTTCATCAAGAATTATTTCCTCCGTATTTAAATATATGGGATAGATTTTTATTTATAAGTACTTTTACAATTATAATTTTATTAGTTATTATCAAAGATCAAATAACGTCAACAGTATTATACTTCTAAATATAAGGTAGAATAAACTTTACGGTTCAGTATTGTATAGTTCGCAGATGAAGCCAAATTAATTAGTATCTAGCCATGGCTAAAAAAGCAAAGCGTCGATAACTTTCTTACGAACGTGCAACATATGGAATCTTTACTTGTGATTCATGCAGGCTGACGATGCAAACGTCATCAATTTTCTGCTGCAATATGAATTTATTCCTCTGCCTGCATGCCATGAAGATAGGCAGTGAGCTTTCAAAAACTGTAATTAGGCAGCCATATCTATCCTCACCAAACATAACATCACCTTTTATGTCTTTTAGAGTTCTTTCCTGTGTAAAGTTTGACAGAAGCACATTTTTATTTTCACCTAGCATTAGCTCAAAGTGTACTTTAGGTCCTGCAGATTTGAAAGGCTTTATAGCAATTCATTTATTGATATATCGTAATTCTTTGTATACTTTGGTCCTGCAGATTTGGAATAACAATTCATTGATTGATATAATGCTTTATATCAATCAGGCTACTGGATCGATTATAGGTCTTTTTTCCCCTCTTGGGTTGTCTTCCACGAGTTGACTCCAGAGGAGCCAAACCTAGCTAGTAGCGCCACCCTCTTCAATCTCCTGCTGCAGTCGCCGTCGCCGTGGCCTCCATGACTCCGACGGCGGCGGGGCTTCTTCCGCCCATGTGTTGATTGTCGGGGAAGTAGCAGCAAAGTCATCTAATCCAACGAGGAACACTGAGATTGGGTGTGCGATCTGGCGAGACTCGTTTTGATCGTGGTCTATGATCGGAGATGCACACTATTGACACATGGTCATCTCAGATCAACGCAAGCGGGCCATGGTGGCGTTCTTGCTCAGCGTGTGGCCCGATGATTTGATTGTTGCTTGACAATGGCGCGGTGGCGCACGGTCTGTCACATGCTTGTGGCCTACAGGTGCTTGGTGATCCTGTCGTTGTCAACAACTTTCTGGTTTCGGGTAATCAAATCAACGATGGGTTTGATCCAACAGACTTCCGACCCTGCTGAATGTCAACAGATCTTGCTCTCCGATGACAAAAATCTGCTGGGGAGGTGGATCAGTGAAGTGGCAATTTGGAGCCAAGCTGATGGTTTGCTTCCTATTTGCCGAGTTAGTTCTTCGTTGATACGCGGATGGCAAATGCCAATCTCTATAATAATTGGGAAGATCAGTCATTGACAATTTAAGGTGGCATGGCGGCCACGATTGATTGAGTACGGCTATTCTTCATTGGTGCTAGCAACACATGGACTATAATAATATACTAAAAGCATTGGACTCGGGTGAAAATTCTAACCTGATACATCCGGATTAGATAGTCGTTCTAGGCTTCATATGAAAAATCTAGTAAGATGACATCGGTGGACAAGCATCCTTTCTTTTTCGAAGGTAATTGTCTGAGTAGAGCATTAGTCTGATTTGAGGGAGATTATAGGACAGTACTATATGTTCCTGTTTGTCTTTTTTTTATTTTTTCATTTAATTTTTTTTGCTATGTGCATACTAAGTTAGTGTAGATGTCGGATGTATTTTATCACTTAATGAAATAAACATTATCTAAAAATATATCAATCTGTTGCCATTTTCTTATTTTTAGCTATGTAATTATTATATATATGAAGTGCACTGCGTACCATTGCTAAGTACATCATATTTGCATTTTTTTAAATGTGTGTTTTGAGTGAGGTACGCTCTTTACATTAGATTTTTTTCCCATTAGAGTATAGCCACAGAAGTCCATAAGTTAGCCCTTGTTGTTAGAAACTAGCCATAATAGCCTGATTGATTGTATTTTGTGAGAGGTATATTTCACCGGTCAATGTCTCATTAGGATAGAAATTGATCCACAAATCACGGGTCTCCTATCATGCGGTGATCACGCTCTGTGGATTTCCTTTCTTATACACTTCGATATGTACTGTAACATAGACAGATGTATGTACTAATGAATTCAGATTTCATGGTATATAATCACCTGCTCTTTTCACTGTCCTTTTTGTGTCGTGCTCACCACCACTGACTCTTCTCCGGCGTCGTCGTCCTGCGCGCCATCTGTCTCGCACCGTTGTCTTGTGCGCTTTCCTCTCCAGCGCTGCCATCTTGCGTGCCAATCCAGCGCCAACCCAGTGTGCCATCCCTTTCAGCATCGCTGCCTAGTGCGCCTACCTCTCTAGAGCGGCGTAGTCTAGAGCGCCACCCCAGAGCGCCAATCTCTCTGGCGCTATCGCCCAGCGTGTTGCTCGCTCTCCTCCGTCACAACAATTGATGGATATCAACCAAGCTGCTGCTCTCCAGCGCGCTAAGGAAACTTGCATTGCTACCCTGGAAGATCCTCTCCGACCCCTCCCCATCGCCATTGATGCAGCTGCCCAGGAGGATCACGAGCGCGCAACCAAAGGCGCCCACAATGTTGCTATCACCCGTGCAACAGAAGCAAAACGTAAGGTTGTTCTCGTCCAAATCGAGCGCAACGCGGCCGACTCCCACCTCCACGATGCCCTCGATCGCATTACCCAAGAACGCATAGCTACGAAGCTATACCATGAAGAAGATGCCATCACAAATGATGGCTCCATCGCAGGCGATGATATTACCACTCTCGACACCACCCTTCTTCAACACAAGGCGGCCGCCTTTCTGAATCTGCATGCCTAGGCTATTGTTGTGCAAAACATCCGCACTCTCGTGCTACTGCTCCTCGATATCTCCTCCAACTTCTATGCTCGGTGGCGTGAGTTGTTCCTCCTCATCGTCGCGAAATTCTTCTTGGAGTGCCACATCCTCTTCAACGACACCGCGCCCTACTCCCCTGATTGGGTGTGCATGGATTGTGTCGTCCGTACCTAGCTGCTCGGGACTATCTCTGATGACCTCATCGACACCATCTCCCAATGTGGCTCCACCGCCCGGATGACTTGGCTCGCCAACGAGTTATAGTTCCTTGGGAATTGTACAACCCGTGCTCTCTACGCCGATCAGGAGTTCCACTCCTTCTAGCAGGGAGACCTCCCCGTCACCAAGTACTGTTGTCATTACAAGCGGATGGCTGAGGACTTTCATGACCTCAGTGAACACATCACCGATCGCACCCTTGTCCTCAACATTATCGGAGGCCTCAACAAGCGTTTCACTACCATTAGGCTCCATCTTCGCCACAACAATCCATTCCCCTCCTTCCTATAGGTGCACAGCAACCTGCACTTCGAAGAACTCACCATGGATAAGAGATCCCCCGCCATAGCTCCTGCTGCCTCTAAAACAAGCGGACTCAAGCCGCCACGCCCCACCCACCGTCAACTGCTCCACCAGTCGGATATCGAGCTCATCCACAACCGGGGACTCCTAGCGGCAACTCTGGTGGCGGGTTTGGTGGTGGCTTCTACTAGTAGCGTGGTAAGCATGGTTGATGAGGTGGTCACAGAGGCTCCGGTGGCAATGACGGCGGTGTAGGCGCGGGTGCTAACGCAGGCATAGGCGCAAGCACTGGCGCGGGCGCGGGTGGTACAAGAGCTATCATGATTACTAACGCTGGAGTTGGTTCTATTTATACTGCTCCTAGGAATCCTATAGGACAAGCTCCCAATGGCATGTGGCCCACTGTCTTTAATCCATGGTCTGAATTTATTCAAATGAGGCCCGAGCCGTAGGCGCCTCGTCCTCTAGTTGGGCTAGTCTAGCCACCCTATGCCCTACTCGCTGGTCCGCATGGACAGTGGGCTAGTCAGTGGGGGGTCCTGTCTTCTTTAGTGCCGTCGTGCCCACCAACGGCCCCAAGATGGGATACATAGGCACTAGCGACCAATTTTCAAACTATAACTCTGCAGTAGCTACCATAACATGAGTGGTATTTCGATTCTGGCGCCACCAATCATATGACCTTCGATACTAGTATTCTCTCTCACACCATTGCCCCTTCTTGTCACTCTCCTTCTAGCATTGTTATCGGTAACGGAAATATCATTCTAGTTACTTCCAATGTCATTACGCATCTTTTTCCCAACTTCATCTTAATAATGTTCTTGTGTCTCCAAACCGTATTAAAAATCTTATTTTTGTTCACTAATTCACTTCTGATAACAACTATTCTGTTGAGTTTGACACCTTTGGCTATTATGTGAAGGATCTTCCTACTCAGAGGGAAATCGTCCAATGTGACAGCTCTAGACCCATTTATTCCTTGCGCTTCCTGACGGCATCTCTACATGTGTCCTCCTTGTCTTCACTTTGGCATCAGTGTCTTGGGTACCCAGGATAGGACGTCCAATTTAGACTAGCACATTATTTAGTCATTTCTTGTAATAAAAGTTCTAGCGATACTTTCTATCATGCTTGTCAACTAGGTCACCATACCCGCTTACCCTTCCATGTTTTGCCACACACAATTTTCAGTTAATTCATTGAGATCTTTGGACATATTATCTAGTTATTCTAAATGATTGTTCTCATTACCTATGAACATTTCCTTTGCGTCTAAAGTCTCACACCTTTAACAGTCTTTCTAATTTTTTCGCTTGTATCCACACACAGTTTGGAGTCACCATTCAGGGAGTTCAGTGTGACAATGATTGCGAGTTCGACAACCTCCGTGCCCACACTTTCTTCCTATCTCATGGCGTTCATCTTCGAATGTCATGTCCTTATACCTCCACTTAAAATGGTAGAGCTAAACTCATTATTCGCACCACTAACAATGTTGTTCGCTCTCTGTTATTTCAGGCTAGCATCCTTCCCACTTTCTTGGCTATGGCCCTCAGCGTCGCACCCATCTACTTAACATCCTTCCAACCAAAATACTTAATTTCTCGACACCTCACTTTGCTCTGTTCGGGTCGTATCCCTCCTATGAGCATCTTAGGGTCTTTAGCTGTAAGTGTTATCCCAATCTTTCCACCACAACCACTCACAAACTCGCCCCTTGCTCCCCCCTGTGTGTTTTCCTCGGTTATTCTCTAAACCACAAAGGCTATCTTTGTTTTGATCATCATACAAATCAAATCATCATCTCACGTCATGTGGATTTTGAGAAGTCTTCTTTTCCCTTTTCTGAGGATCCTCTCTACCCACACGTGCGACCTTTGATTTTTTGGAGGATACCTCTAACCCAGTGCCAACTCCCCTCACGCTGTCACAGTTTTCTTTTGCAAGACGATCTGATGCTATCACCATATCGCCACATGCGGTCGGTGCCCCTAGAGCTACACCATCACCTGGTGCATCATTTGGATCGCATCACATGACACCGTGTCCTGTGGTGCTCGCGATGGTGATGCCTAGCGACCTACCTTCACCTACGGCGCTCCCCACCGGTCCTTCATCGTCCGCTAGTGGGGGTTGCCTACAAGCCTCTGCTCCAACTACTTCTGCAACTTCAGGTCAGTACTAGGACTTGGTCTACTCCCGGCGCCCGGCATTCGGCTCCAGTACTGCCTTCCCCAACATCGGTTGTCACTATACCACTTGTTCCAGTCATGGCGATCAGTCCCTCTGCTCTAGCTCCTATTCCTCCCGGCATAGTCCCAATTGCCCCCATGACAAATCAACACAGCATGGTCACACGTGGTAAGCGCGGGTTTCGTCAGCCTGTATTGTTTGAGGTTGCTCAACTGTCACCAATTCCCTGGAGTTACCGTGCCGCTCTCACTAATTTGAATTGGTGAATCGAGGCAAAATACTCAGCGCTCTTGTCCAACCACACTTGGGATCTCATTCCTCGACCACCACAGTCCAACGTGGTAATAGTCAAATGGGTATTCAAACACAAATTCAATACCGATGGTTCACTTGAGCGCTACAAGGCTCACTGGGTTCTTTAAGGTTTCACACAATGACCAGGTGTTGATTTTTTAGAGACATTCAGTCCCATCGTCAAGCCAGCAACAGTACGGACTATTCTTTCTCTCACTCTCTCACGCTCTTGGTCTATCCAGCAGCTAGATGTCAACAATGCATTTCTCTATGGTACCTTGTCCAAGAGAGTTTATTGTGCTCAGCTTTCTAGTTTTGAGGATTCCAGTTATCCTGATTACGTGTGTCACCTCAACCGTTCTCTTTATGGGCTCAAATAGGCGCCACGGGCATGATACAACAGGTTTACCTCCTACCTCCTGTAAATTGGTTTTGTTGAAGCCAAGTCAGACACATCTCTCTTCGTCTATCATCATGGCACAGATGCTATCTATCTTCTACTTTATGTGGATGATATTGTGCTGACAGCTTCATCTACTGGCTTACTCTAGCGTATCATTGGCGCCCTTCAGCAGGAGTTCTCTATAAAGGATTTGGGCACTCTCCATTATTTTCTGGGTATGCATGTTCGGCACACGAACTTAGGACTCTTTCTTTCTCAGCATTAGTATATGATTAAGATTCTTAACCATGTTGGCATGTCTAATTGCAAACCTTACTCCATGCCAGTTGATGTGAATTCAAAGCTCCTTGCGGACGGCGCTCTAGTGTTTGATCCTAGGGATTTTCGCAGTCTCACGAGTGCTCTTCAGTATCTCACTTTCACCTGATCGAATATCTCCTATGCAGTTCAGCAAGTCTGCCTCCACATGCATGATCCATAAGAGCCTTATTCTGCTACCCTCAAGCGCATTCTGCGTTACGTCCATGGTACCCTACATATAGGCCTGTTCTTGCATCCCTCCTCTTAGTCTGACTTGGTTGTTTACTCTGACGCTGATAACTTGGTCTCGGTGATAACTTGGTCTCTTTGTTATCCAAGCGCTAGAATACAGTTTCTCGTTCCAGTGGAGAGGTTGAGTATTGAGCGGTCATCAATACTGTTGCTGAACTCACTTGGCTACGCTATCTGTTGTCTGAAAGGCACACTTCTCTGTGCAAGACAACTTTGATATACCGTGACAACATTAATGTATTTTAATCCTATTCAGCACCAGTATACTAAGCATATGGAGATCGATCTACACTTCATTCGGAAATGTGTTGCACTTGGTGATATTTGCATCCTTCATGCTCCTACGATGTGTCAATTCATTGATATTTTCACTAAGGGGCTACCATCTTTGTTTTCATAAAATTTCGGTATAGTTTAAACGTTCGGTCCATCGACGATTCAACTGCGGGGGCATGTTAGAAAGTAGTCATATTGGCTTGATTGATTGCCTTTTGTGTGAGGTATATTCCACTGATCAGATCCAGTCTTATTAGGATAGTTACGAAAGTGATATAAATCATGGGTCTCCTGCTATACGGTATGTAGATCTTTTTTCTTGTACACTTCTATTTGTACCCGTAGCACAGATCGATATATATATTATTGAATTCAGATTTCACTTGTGATCTGCAGTTCTGCAGCCAAGCCAGGCCGACCGGTTATTTGGCTTATATATCTTTAATTAGCTCAGGTTCTCTTTGTCAACTGTTGATTATTTACAAAAAAAGGAAGTGGACGTAAACCCCAGGAACAGGCACATAAGCGCATAGTCTGAAGTATTTTTTTAAAGAAAGGCCCTTAGTCTGGTAAATTTTAGATAAATTGCTTTCATGCACTGATTTACTCAAATATATGTGCAGGTTGCAACTTTTGTTATTGAAAAGATTGTCCTGGATGACGCCGGGCTTGGTTACATTTTTGCCACCGCTGGTCGGTTCTTCGCTGTGGGGACTGCTTTAGCAAGCACGGTTACTTGACTGGATGACAAACCCTCCCCAAGGTTGCTGAAGCACATTATCCACTGTTACCTCAGCATCAAAGACAACCCTAGGTTTTCTCTCTCACTTCCTTGTTGCAGAATTATCCTTTCAAACTTCTTCTAAAGCGCCGCGATGCTGTTTCTTCCTCTCTGAAATAATCCAAGGGCCTTGAGGCTCTGCAGACTTGTCTTCCTACCACACTGAAAGATGGGACATTCAACAGGCTTGTTAGGGTGAGTTTGTGCACTGTAGTTATCAGTTGTCACTAATACTTTTCTGTCATTCCACTGAAGAAAACTAGACTGATAATTGCAATCAGCTGTTGAATATTTTTTTTACCGGAAATGTAGGATGACCCTACAATGCGACAGTGGCTCCAACAACTGTTGGTTAAAGTGAGAGGTGGAAAAATGGGAGGGTTACCTCCTTCAGTTCTTGGAAGCATACCGAGGGTATAAACCAACCTGGTTGCTGCAAATCACTGAAATGATGAACTATCTTAGTGTGAATTGCAGCTAGGGAATAAGGAAAAGGTCATTTTTTGCAGTGCATGCAGAAGAATTGCTCTATGCTTTCGTCGCGTTGAACATCTAAAAACAAAATAAATTGGCAAAGTACTCCTGTATTGATGCTTCTTTTATGATATGTTGGGTGTTGGTTTAAATTCTTGTGTAGAAGTTATTGAATTTGCATGATAATACTGAATTTCCAAATCTACACAAGAATTTCTGATAATACTGAATTGGACAAGTACTCCTGAATTTGCATGATCTGGAAAATTGAGGTTGAACTGTTTTAGTTCTTGTATGAAGAATTTGTGATCTTTTGACAATGGAATACAGAAGATATGATACTATTATCGACTAATTTGACTGATCTTTTCTAAGGTCAAGAATTGAGCATTGATGAAAATTTATTCCTGATCCGGTACTCCAAATGTTTACGGCAAGATGGGTATTCTAATGTGAGCTCCAGTACTCCAGATATGCCTTTCTTCAATTTGAGTATTCGAATGTGAGCTGCAACGAAGTGATCATCTTTCGAACCCTGGTCTGAATTGAATTCGAAATGCTTCCCCCTTTCCATCATTGCAAGGATACATCAAATGACTCGGATCCCAGATACTAGAAAGAATCTATTTGATTTTGTTGGTTGGTTTCGGGCTAACTGTGACGTGCATGGATGAGCTCCACAGACGCTCACATACGCACGTCCTAACAAACTCGTGCCGCGATCGAGGCGCTCTTGTTTTTCTGATGGATCACTCCCGAGTCCGACAACACCATATAAAAGAAGAGAAATGCCTCCATACGTGAGGTGACGATCTCTCGCACATTAAGTCACTCCCCAAAACCGTAAAACAAATTCTTGATCCTTAGAGGCACCCGAGGAGACCTGGAAGCCTTGTCACAAATAGTTCAACTGAGGATGTTGCAATCAGACCAATAGTGGAGTCAAACTGACATGGTCGGTTTTTGTTTGGACTTCTGGGAGTCTGAGTGGATTTTGTTGGACTTTCTTTTTAATGTGGACTGTTCAAATACATTACATCGATCTACTGTAACTAAAGTTTAGTTTACATGTCTTGTGTTGGGAAAATGGTTCCTTTGGTTCATCCATGTGCATTTATGTCTCAAGACATACATAAGCCAGAATTTCAGTTTCGAGCTAATCTTTGTATAGTACTATCATCTTGTGATTAGTAGCAATAAAAAAAAATCTCTTTCTTTACCGTGCCTCCACTTGGTGAACCATAGCTATATACTTGTTCTATTATTTGTAATAGCCCCCTCTTCGTTCCATCCTCAAGTTATCAGGTCCACGGCATGATGTATTGATGTACGATGTGGTTACATGCTTACGCTTCCAAATGAAAAGGCAGTTTTCCATGCCACCTCACAAGAACAAGGATTCCAATGTTTGTAAGTCTCAACAGAGTGATTAGAATTTTTTTTCTTCTGTTTTTTTTACGTACAGAAAATTAAGACGTACGTACAAGTGCACCCTCTGGCCCCATGGCTGATTTCTCACAGGCATATTCAATTTGGGCAATGCTGTTTTGTGGTATGGCGATGTTCATATATATAGCTGTCATTCTGTATTTGCGGATTTGGTTGTCGTTGGCTTGTTTGCAGATCTTGCACGACATTAGAGAAGGCAGTATTTTGGGCCTAATTTTTTTACTCATTCTTCATGTTCATTGATTTGTTTATGAGATCTAGAGGTCCATTTATTCATCAATTTATTTGTGAGAATGTCTATTCCTCCGGATTAAGTGTATTAGTGTATTGTGCTGCTGACCTGCTGTAGAGAGAAGGGTAGTTTAGTCATTTTCCTTGTGTCTACTCTCCTTTGGAGCTATTGGAATTTGGAATACAATCAGACATTACTGTGCCCATTCTTCTTCCCTCCACTCCTTGTAACACTTATCTGGGCCCTCTAAACGCATTCGAAGCATCACGCAGTATGCGTTACTGAAAACAGTTCCAACTGACATCCATCAACCTATATCCAACTATTCCCATCATGCATCTTATTCAATCGAGCTGTCCAATTTCCCTGGCTGACATGGCAATCTTTTGAGAATTCCAGCGACAGTCACTAATTGACATGAAATTTGCTCATGTTGACATGATCATTTGGTTGCAGCTCACTATGAAGCTAGAACTACTTCTGATGCTATTTGAACAAGTGAGCAAAAAACAGATCAAAGGAAAAACAAGAATTGAAGTAGTTCGAACATAATCTCAGGAAATTTAAAAAATAAAAGAAAATATTCGACACAAGGCGAAGATCAGCTACTAGTTTAGGTAATGAATTGCGCACTTTGCTGAATGGAACAATGAAAAGAAGTATTCGCTATCTGCAGAGTATCAAAATAGACCCAACTGCATCAAGATATGTTCCTGAGCGCCCAAAGAAGACCACAATGCAGCTGTTTTTCTTCAGTGTAGTACGGAAAGGAGTACTTGTGGCTGTCCAAAAGGCCCATAGCTACGTACGTTGGTTACAAGTGTAAAGGCTGCTTTTGGAACGGGAGAGATTGGTAACCGTCCTATTCAGGCACGGAAAAGGAGTATATTAACATATGATTAATTAAATTTAATAAAACTTAAAAATAAATTAATATAATTTTTATACAATTTATTTTTATAGAAGCGTCCCTATAAAAACTAAGAAAGAAAAGGTTTGAAACATTATTGCCAAACACATATTTAACTGATGTTATATCCTCAGATAAGGTATTGAATGGACCCACTGTTCTAATAATCTCCACAAGAATCTCTCTTGTCAAGATTAACTCGCAAGGAAAAGGTCCATATGCTCTCTGAATCAACATTAGTATTATTTATCTCTTTAGCAACTTAGTCTAGCATCAGCGTATAAAAAATATTGAGATTGATCTCTATTTTATTCAGGAGCAGGTCGCCCTCGATCACGTTTGGATACTTCATGTCCTCACGATATCCAGTACACGGACATCTTACCAAGGCCTTTCTACCTTTATATTTGGAGTTTCAATCTAGTCTGAATGTTCGCTAAACTTTCGATTAAACTGCGAGGGAGTGTTAACATAATATAATTATAATAGTTTTTTCTAATATAGTAGGTTCTCCTAATTGTGTGGAACCTACTATAACTATATAATTAGCTTTCATGCTAGTATAATGTAATTATAGTATATTTTTCTAGATATATTAGGTTCTGATACCTACTATAATTATGTGATTGCCTTCTATACCACCCTGAAGCTTATATATACTTGAAATATAACCAATTATTCCAATCATCATATGAACCCAATTGTTTTCTTGTATATACTTAAACAAATTTTGAAATGACCGTATGGTTCAGAAAGTAATATGTTTTTAGATAAAGCAAGTTTTATTATTGACAGAAAATTACATCAAGATAATATAATTATTCTAAAACCATTTCTAGCCTTAGATAGATAGGATATATACAACCTACAATTATTGGGGAAAAAAAAGAACAATATACAAGTATCATGCTGCAGCGAGCTAAGACATTGACGATCTTCTGCTTAAACTTCAGTATTACAAGTTACTACGTCTTCCATTAAATAGTCATTTAGAAAGTGCCTCCTTTTCCTCTCTCGTTTCCTTCTGGACCTTCACCTCATCCCTTATCATGTTGTGTTCATAATGCCTGAAAAAATCTTAGGTTGTTTGGAGTTCAGATATGCAATCCTCTGAATGGCAGCATCTGCATTTTGCACCTCAAAAATCCTGGAATCCCTACAATCAATTCTTACAGTGACATCCTTAAGAGGAACATAGGTGCTCCAAGCCAATGTCAAAATCCTCTGTCTCTCGAACGTTAAAAGCTAGCTCAAGGTTTTCAAGCCTTGGCATAGAATATTGTCTAAATATAAGCCCCATGGCATTAGTGGTAAACGAAAACTCAACTAGACGGTGGAACTTTGCATGCTCAGTGCCAACAACCAACCTTACTGGTTCAATTTTAAACACATTAAGACGGAGACAATGCAGCACCAAGATTTTGAAGATCATCCTGTCGTAGTACATTAAGTATCAAATATATGGTGGAGAGTCGCAATAAGAACAAATTGATCCACCTTGGCAACCTGGATAATTGGCCGCATGAAAAATATTGGAGATACTGAAGAAAACATCTTATATTTGATATGAACCCTGCAGAAAGTTTACAGCCACTGATGTACAGATCATGGATTTTGTGCAGATTGCTCAAAGAATCAACCAAAGTAACCAAAGTTTTCTCATAGCTCTTAAACCACTCGCCTGTACTCTCTTAAATCTGAAGTATTCGTTCAGCTCCCCCTCCGAATCTCAACTCTGTCTATGTATGTTTTTCAAACGGGTAAATGATACTTTTTTAAAAAAACTATTTTAAAAATTATATTAATTTTTTTTTAAAGTTTTTTAAAGCTAATAATTAATTAATGATACGTTAATACGTTGCTCTGTTTTATGTGCTGAGGGTAAGTTTCCGAACCCCAAAGCAGCCTCAGCTCTATCAAGCTCCTTCAGAAAGTTTGGAGAATTTCTAATACCAACCAATGATAATTCCTGTAAGCATTCCATGTTCCCAATTCCGTCATGTAACTTCACCGATGCATCAATTAGGAGGTGCACCAGTGTTCTTAGATGAACAACTGTTGATGGAAGTTCACTTATGATAGTGTGCTTTATGTCCAGAGTAGGTAAACAATTGTTGCCACATGAGTAGATCGGACTGGATGAAAAGGTGTGCTGAGAGGGCAAGCGAGCGTTAGCCAATAGAAGTCCAATACGATATACTTACACATGTGAAGACCTATGCAAGTCCTTAACTTTGAGATTTACCGGCGTGCTAATCAATTTGACACTATAATTTACAAGGAGATGTATGAGATCTACAAGCCAATCGACCGATAGACAGATACAGACTCCTACTATCGACTAGTTGCCGATAGGGCAGTAGCACTTATACATCTGCTGAACAGCCGATGAATACATAAGCAAAAGGCGAGGAATAAGATTAAAAAACCTTATTGACTGTAGAGCCAATGACGTAACGAATAGAATATGCGATAGGCAGTACAAAGTGAGACCCAGTCTCCTGAAAATACAAGACCCAGCGACTACCGTGATGCTACCGTTAAATTTAGTATTGATAGATCGGACCAAACCGATCCATTATAAGACTGAGGCTAATGGCACCGAGACGGCGGATGTTAGATCGAACGTGCCGACAGAAGGAACAGGTGAATCCATCGGTTGCTATTGACCGTGTGTCCAATACAGGCATATAAATAAACTCATCAGCTTGCTAAACCGATGGAGAAAATAAAACCTACTAGATCCCGATATCAGTCCTATTAGACATAATTTTGATAGATCGGATATAACCAACACAGTATCAAATCGGATCTGATAGGCCAGATCGATCACTAACAAATTAATTACTAGGCAAGATATATCGGCTGAATAACCGATACGTTAGTCATAAAGCACAGGGTAAGGATAAATCATCGGCTGGCCGCTCCGATGAAACGTCGCGTAATGACCTGCCAACCTGTGGCTCAATCTACTATCACAGGTCTAGAAGATCGGACTTAACCGATGCAGTACGAGACCGATAACATTAGAAAGGACTCGATAAGCCAATAAACCCCACACAAATGTGATGCGATATACCTGATCGGATTAAGAGGTTGGACCTAACCGATGTAATCTTAGGAAGAACGGATACACTAGAATAGTGATGAGACTTATCCCTTTGCCAGAGATTAGACTTGCCCGATGTAACCTTGTGTCGAAAGCCAAAACCCGTTAGAGAAATTCTATTTGAACTAGGGTGGTGATGCGTCGATATTATATTGATTTGTGTGGATAGTTTATAAGCCACCATTGCCTATATTTATACTCTAGGATTATACGAGTCCGATGTGATTACAAACAACTCTCGAACGTGATTTACTAGAAAGAAAAAGAAACTCTTTAAGAAGATAACAAAATTAGCTATTACTACCGAGATAGCTTATAGATACAAAACCAACTTGCCTTCCAAGATTTCTTTCTCGATTCGGTTTCATCTAGACAGTCTTCCATCTACCGATTGAACCGAATCTATCTTTTATCCGATCAGCTCTTTTCATCCATCAGTCGGCCCCTTTTCATAAGCGGATCAGTGCTTAATCTATAATCAAATCTATCAAATTTTGACGTTAACAACAACTTAGCTGTCAATTATTTTTGAGCCTACTAATATTTGTATCCTTCAGTATTAGAGACCTCAAATGAAACAAATCACAGATACCCTCAATTTGGCGACCCTTGAATTCTTGACAACCTTCTAAATCGAGTGTGTGCAAAATACGGAATCTCAAAAGGGATGGCAACAAGTTGGTAGCATTAGGGAATACGATTAGTGATCTCACGCCAGCGGCCTGTTGTATGGTATGGTCATATATGCTGTTTTGATATGTGGACTGCTGACCACCTAATGCTGTCACAAAATTTGTTTCATTCGACAATGATGTGATAAAATCGAGCACCATATCATGTACACGGCAAGCGTGTACCCTTCCATGATTGTCTATGTATACTGGTTGAATTATGCTTCTATTTATTAGGGCATTGAAGTAAATACTTCCTTGTTTATATGAAGTAACCACATCTTGTCCAGCAGGTATAAACCCTTCAGATATCCATCTGCGTATCAGCTGATCTCTCTGCATGTCATAATCCTCTGGATATATAGTTAGATATAGGAAGCAAGCTCTTAAATGGGCTGGCAAATCGTAATAACTAATAGACAATATGTGCCACATATTCTCAACATGATGGTTTTTTTTCAAGTCCAGAACCAATTAAATTAAATTGTGTACCTATCCTTATATTTTGTTGTCTCGTAACCAATAAACTGCCTATGGTGATGGTTGAATTATTGTTATAATTAATATTTTATAAAATTGGATCGAAAATATTTATAGTTTTGGTGTAAGTATGTGTGACTAATATAGATTAGATTATGATATCTATATCTAAAAATAATTATTTTATCTATTACAGATGATTTAATATCAATTAGCACGATTGGATGCTATAATCAAAATCTTATAGTTAACATTGGTCGGTAAGACTCAAGAAAAGTTTTAAAATAATTAAGAAAATCGGATAATAAAATTAGACATAAGGTGACAAATAGGCTTAATAAATTATATGTATAAGCTCTAGAAAAATCACGAGGAAATTTAGAGTAGAATTGATAAAGGAAAATTAGAAACGAAATATAAATTGAGATGCTACAGTACCCGAGCGGCGTGCAGCATGTACCGATGCATGCATGTGTCCCAGTGGTGGCTGGGCTTGGCCCGTAGCAAGGTTCAGCAAATGGCCCACGTGGCAGGAGGAGGCCACAGCCCATAGCATGATCCAGGTGACCACGCGCACGGGATTTTCCGTACGGCCGAGGACACGTGTTGATTGAAGATTAGTCAGCGCGAGTGGGTTTCTAACTCGGCAGCGTTGATTGTTTGCGGCCGCGGTTTGAGAAGGTTTAGAATATGGAAAGTTATATTAGGTTTGTAAATTAAGGGATTAATTCCTGTTAGGACGAGTTCTCATGTTAGAAATTTTTTTAACAATTAGATGAGAAGTTGAGACATAAAGAAGAAGAGAGAAAATATAAAGTTTAGTTTAGAGAGAAATATGAGTATTTTGCTTATATTTTTAGACACATTTTGATACAAAATAAAGTTAATCAATTTTAATAGTTTTACCAGTTGTATTTTTTGTTTGTAACGGTGTTAACGTCAAAATTTGGACAGTCCGATAATAGATTGGAAAAAACCGATTAGCTAAAGAGGTGTCTGATCGCTATAGGGAAGAAGACTTAGTCCTAAAATAGAAAACTAGATAAAGACCGAGTTTACGGAGTAGCCGTGGAACCCACGGTAGTGTATTTTATCTTTTGTAAATTGTGTCTTATCTAATTAGGAAGGTTTAGTTAGTTTAGGAACATTCGATAGTTGAAAACACGTCGGACTCTGTAAACCCAGATTATAAATATAGACCCTTAAAAATATATAATGATCATCACTCCATCGAACAATACAACCTCAGCGCATCGCCACCTTAATTTATCTAGATTTCTATCGGCGGGGTCTGGCTCTCGACGCGGGGTTGCATCGGTTAGGTTTGACCTATGATACTACCAACGGAAGAATGGGCTTTAGGCCTATAGGTCTCAATACGACATTTCATCGGAGTGTTAGCCGATGAGTTATCCATATGTTGAGCGTCATGCTCGGTGTATCGACTCTTCAATCGATACGCACCAGTCTTCAGAGACTTCCCTTGAGCGCCGCGTCAAGCGCATCAGCCTTCTAGCCGATACGTGCCTGTCTTTAGAGAGACGTCCACTCATCGGCTCAGCTAGCTGATGGGTTCGCTTCGCTCTTGTTTCAGCACGTTTGATCCGGCGTCCACCGTCCCGTTGCTGCTAGCCTCGGTCTCGTACTATCTCGGTTAGGTCCGATCTTCGAGATTCAAATCTAGCAGCGTCGTCACGACGGGCGATTGGTCTCATGCTGCTATCTCCATCCTGTGCCTCCATCGGCTCTGTGGCCGATGGATCAGGGCTTCGCTTTCGCTACACCCGGAGCCGTCATATCACTCGTCGACACTTGCCCATGCCCCCATCGGCTACCCCAGCCGATGGAAGGGCGCCTGCGAGAGCCATCCGGATGCGGCCGATGACCAATCTGATCCTATCGGCAACCAGTCGATAGCTCGCGCTCGTATCGGCCTGTCGTCCGACTGACCCGTTTACCTCACCTCCTTGTCAATTGCAGGGTCAAATTGACAGGCACGCCTATATCCGCATCGTCGTGCTAGAGCCGACATAAGCCCATGGCCCCCAGCGCGCGTACCTTGAGCCATGGAGAGAAGCCAACCAGCCTAAACTGGAGCCAAGCAGACTTTCTAGACGTCAGCGTGGTCGCGTCAGACCGACAGCTAGGAAGTGGTTGGACTGGTGACATCTAGGAAGTACGCTGTAACTACATCTAGGTTAAAAATATTTTTTTATTCCATAAAAGATTTGTTTTTTTTAATCCTACCCTCCTTCACCCCTATATGGTAGATTTGATTTTTATTTTTTGATGGTATTAAAACCTTGTTTTTTTTCTTTTTGATTTTAATTAATCTTGAGTTGGAACGGTCAATAAAAGTTAATTTTCCTTATTGGTGAAAAAGATGCAATCTTATATTATGTCCCATAGTATTAATATTTTGTAAAATTTTTCTAAACCTTAAGATATAATTAATGAGATCACTACTAACAAAAAACATAATTTGAATATAATTGTAAAGATCACAATTTTATTGTTAATGGAGTTTCTCGTTCTAATTTTGATAGAATTTCTTATTTTGAATCTACACATGAGATGTGGAAGGCTCTATGTGATTTTTATCAAGGGTTTTCTAACATCAAGAAACTACGTAAACATATTTTTAAAAAGGAGTATACGATATTTAAAATAAAATCTAGAGAAACTCTTGATGATTATTATTCTTGTTTTAATAAAGTTTTGAAAGATGTTAGTTCTATTTATGATTCTTATAATACTAATTATACTCAATTTAAAGTTGCTCAATATCTATTTAAGTAAAAGTTACATCTATACAAAAATTTGTCAATACGAGTACTTTAACTTTGGAATCTTTATACATTAAAAACTTAAGACATAAAAGGTGAATATTCTTTCATGAAAAATTAATTCTAAATCTTCTATTTTAGTGTCTTCTCTTTGTTCTTCAATTAATGCTTCTTCATTGCTTTCTTTGACTATTTTTAATGCTATGTCCGATAACAAATTTAAACAAATCTATAAGGAGGCTTGGTTTTTCTAACTAATAGATTTTCTCAAACCTTAAATAATGTGAGAAATAGAGAACAAAGAGATCCAATTGAGTGCTACAAGTGTGGGGAATCTAACCACATTCGATTCAATTGCCCCAAACTCAAAAGATGAATGAAGGAAGATAAAGATGACAAAAACAATTGTAAAAAGAAGAAGAAGATGTTCAAAGGCAAGAGGAACCAAAAGAGCTACAAGAAGATGTTGAACAAATTATGTGCATGTTTTGATCCAACTAGCGACATCTACTTTAAGAGTGAGGATGAAGATGATAATAAAGGCAAGAATATCTTTGAAGTATGCCTCATGGCTCATGGAGGATCAACATCTATAGAGTCTAGTTCTAACAATGAACACATTGAGATAACTTTTTTTCAAGATATTATTGTCTCTCTATTCAAAAATACGAGAAAATATAAAACATCATGACTTTATTGTTAAATCTTTTAATTTTTAATTTTCTATATTAAAATATCTAATTCCTTATTATGATAGTTGAACATATTGTGAAGTTTTGTTTTCTAAAATTCCTTCTTTACAAGATGTGAATGCTAATAATTATTTAATATTAGAGTCTAAAATTGACAAAACAATAAATCTTGAATCTTTTTTTGCTTTTGGTGTTACTTTGCATTCTCGTGTTGTAAATAAGTTGTTTTTTACCAAAAAGATTTTAAAAGAATATCAAGTTGCCTTTTATATAAATTCAATATTTAACCTCATTAATGCTAAAAGGTTAAGACAACCGAAGGATGTTTTGGTTATTAAAGGTAGTTCAACGTGTTTTTTTGAATGAGATAAAACTGAAAGATACACTCCATGAGGTGCTTTCTTGTTCTAAATGTCACAAACAAAAAACTTTTCAAAAAATATTGTGAAAATTATATTTCCTTATCGAAAGAAATTTCTTATTTGAAATCCAACGATAAAAAAAACTTAACATGATTTTAGATCAATCGAAAGTAAGCACACATAATAGAGGATTATGTTTTAATGCACATACTTACTTTGCTAATCGGCAATCTCCTATTTTATGTGCGATAGAAAAAGGTAAAATTTTGACAAAACCTGAACCTAATAAAACTATTTAAAAAAATATTGGTATTATGTCTTCTCTTGCTTCTTCAAGTCAAACTATTTCTATCGCAATACCTTTGATTTTAAAACCATCTTCTAGTATACTCATAGTTTTTATGGAAAAGATGGACATTCGGTTGATTATTGATTTAGACTTTCTCATAAAAAAAGGAAAGAGAAAGTGCTATTGGAAAATTAAAATTGCAGAAAAAGGGTATTGTTTTGAGTGTATTGGTCCAATCGACGCATAGGCGACTGGTCAGCGGTCCGACCGCAATATGACTACCGAACAGACTGGCCAGGCCTAGTCAGTAGCTCAATAGTGGTCAAACCTGAGATTTTTGTGAGAAATAAAAGAGGTACTGGTATTACTTTATGCCAATTGGTAGTTCTGGTCGTGTGTCACAGGCATCGACATTTGCTTATGTGTAGGTTTTTATGGTGAGGAAGAACATGTGAATCATGGATTCCGGTTGTTCGCGACACATGTTCAACAATAAAAATTGGTTCTCCTTCCTTAAACCAACATCTAAGACATAATCGATTATCTTTAGTGATGCTTCTATAAGTACGATTCTTGCTACATAATCAGTTAAGGAAAGTGACAAATTTAGTTTGAAAGATGTTACTTTGG
This sequence comes from Oryza coarctata, assembly GCA_030770085.1. Lineage (NCBI taxonomy): Eukaryota > Viridiplantae > Streptophyta > Magnoliopsida > Poales > Poaceae > Oryza > Oryza coarctata. The sequence goes on from CM061465.1 coordinate 9,176,941, forward strand.
TTGAAAATTTAAAATACAATTTGCTTTCTGTTTCCCAAATAATTAATGAGGATTTTGAAATTAGATTTAACAAATTTGAAAGTAAAATTCTTTATTCTTTTGGTGCTTGTGTCTTGGAATTTCTTGATATGGAAGAGTTTTTAAAGTTGGTTTTAAGAACTGTATTTGTTCCGAGATTACATGCCTAGTTGCTAAATTTTTCAAGGATTTAATATTTTGTTATCGTAGACTTGGTCATGTTGGTTTTGATCATCTCACGACAATTAGTGGTATAGATTTTATTCGTGGTTTGACCAAACTCAAAAAGGATCTTGATTTGGTTGCTTCTTCCTATGCACCAATTGTTTCTATGATGACGAATGCATTGAGATAGCTTTTACATATGGACACTGTTGGTCTAGCTCGAGTACAATCAGTTAGAGGAAAGCGGTATATTTTAGTTATTGCAGATAATTACTCTCAATATTCTTGGGTTTATTTTATCAAAAGTAAAGATGAAACTTTTAATCACTTTTAAAACTTGTATATTCATTTAGTTCTTGAACTTCCTGGATCCTTGAGAACATTAGAAGTGGTAATGGTGGAGAATTTAAAAATAGTTCTTTTGAAAAATTTTGGGCTGAAAAAGGACTTAAGCATCAATTTTCTTCTCTACGTGTTTCTCAACAAAATGGTGTTGTTGAAAGTAAAATTTATTCTTTTGTTAAGATGACTAGAACTATACTTAATATCATACTCTATGAAAATTTCAAACTGAAACTATTAATATTGCTTGTTATATTCATAATCATGTTTTCTTGAGATCAAAACTTAGAAAAACTTCTTTTAAGCTTTATTTTGGACATCAACCTAAAGTTTTGTATTTATGTATTTTTGGGTGTAATTGTTTTGTGTTAAAATCTCAAAATTTGAATAAATTTGAGGCACATTCAACTGATGGAATTTTTCTTGGATATCCCGCTCACTCTCAGGATTACTGTGTACTTGTTTTGAAAACTAATAAAATTATAGAAACTTGTGAGGTTACTTGATGGAAATATTTAGTCTAGGTATGTCAAGGGCATCGAGGGGTAGAGTAAGCGGACCTCGGCTATGTAGATCGTAGCCTCGCTCCATTGTTGGGGCGAGGTTTTGCCCCTCAGCGCCCGGTTGTTAGAGAAGGGGAAGGATATGATAATTGTTCTTACTTAATTCCCAAATAACTAATCACACCGACTCTTTTAGGCTGTGGCCTTAACCAACTCTAACAAATCACTCTTAAATCAGAGGCCCCCCTTGGTTGGCTCTCCTTTAATCTAGCCACTTTCTAAACCGAGCCCTGCGCTGGTGCCTACCGTGGTGAATGCGGCGCCCTCGTTGCCCTGATGCACTGCTGCACACCGCACGTCGTGGGCCCTTCTATTCCTAGAGTATGTGCGGCCCCACATGACAAAGTACTAGACCAGAAATTGTAGCTATTTTGCCACAGCTTCAGGAGGAGGATGAAAATTTTTTTGTGGATAAAAGCGATGATGAAGAAGATGAGGACAAGGTGGCAACCAGTCCAATAGGGCCTCAGGTTTATCCGACTAAATGCAACTAGCTGGTCCCATCAATAGAGGAGAGCCGGTCAATCTAGGATGGACCAAAAAGCTTGGGTTTATGTGAAATAGAGTCTACAACTTTGACAACCCAAGGTTCAGAACACGAAAGAACATTAAATGTTGTTGCTCCTTTGTACATTCAATGCTGACATCCTCTAGAACAAATCATCGATAATCTAAATAAGCGTACTACATGTTCTAAGGTGACATCTTACTGAATTCTTTGCACACTTTACTTTTATTGCTTCTTTCAAATCCAAAGATGTATCGGGTGCATTAAATGATGAATCATGGATTAATGCCATGCATGTAGAACTTGAGAATTTTGAAAGAAACAAAGTTAGGACTTAATTGAAGCACTTGTTGCTTAATATTAGTTTTTTAGAAAAACAAACAAAATGAAAATGATTTAATAGTAAGAAATAAAGTTAGACTTGTTACACATGGTTTTACTCAAATTGAAGGTTTGGATTTCAATGAAACTTTTGCTCCAGTTGCTTGAATTGAAGTAAGGTTTTCGTTAGCTTTTGTTGATTCGAAAGGTTTTAAATTATATCAAATGGATATTAAAAGTGTTTTTCTAAATGGTTTTATACATGAGGAAGTTTATGTTAGACAACCACCTGGTTTTAAAATTTTAAAATTTCTAAATCATGTTTTCAAATTTTCTAAATCTTTCTATGGTTTGAAACAAGCACTTAAAGTATGGTATGATAGATTAAAAAATGTCTTGTTTAAAAAAGGATTTTAAATGGAAAATGGATAAAACTCTATTTGTTCTAAAGCATGGTGATGATCAACTTTTTGTTTAGATTTATCTAAATGATATTATCTTTGGTTGTTTTTCTCACGCTTTGGTTGTAGAATATTCTAAGATAATGTGCAGGGAATTTGATATAAGTATGATGGGAGAGTTGAGTTACATTTTGGGATTGGGAATTAAGCAAACATTGCAAGGAACATTTGTACATCAAACAAAGTACACAAAATATCTTTTATGACGTTTTGAGATCGAATATTATGAGCCGACTTCAACACTAATGGGATCTAGTGTTGTTCTATATCCATATGAAGAAGGTGAGGCTATTAATCAAAAGGAATATCGAAGTATGATTGGATCACTGCGGTCTCTCATTACATCAAGACTAGACATACAATTTATTGTGTATGTTGTGTGCTCGATTTCAAGCTTCTCCTTATGTTTCACATCATTAAGCCATCAAAGTGCACTCTAAGATATTTACAACATACTCTTAAATTTGGTATATAAGTATTCTACTTCATCATCTATAAGTTTACGTGCTTTTTTGGATGTGGATTTTGGAGGTTATAGAATAATTAGAAAAAGTACAGGCGATACATATCATTTTCTTAGTACTTCTCATACTACATGGTTTTCTAGAAAACAATCTAATGTTACTCAATCAATTATTGAAACTGAATATGTTATTGTTGTAAGTTGTTATTCACAAACTCTTTAGTTGATTTCAACTTTGAAAGATTATGGTTTGAGTTTTGATAAAGTTTCAATCTTTTGTGACAACAAAAGTGCTATAAATATTGCTAAAAATTCAGTGCAATATTCATGCACTAAGCACGATAACATTCATTTTTATTTTCTAAGAGATTATGTTGAAAAAGGGCTATTATGGTTCAATTTGTTGATACAAAATTGTAATTGGCAGATATTTTTATAAAACCTTTGCATTCTTCTTATTTTGCTTATCTTCGAGGGGAGTTGGGAGTTGTTCATTTCTTTGTCATGCTTTGAGGAAGAGTAAAGCTTTAATGCTTATAAAGAAAAGGTTAAAAGATGAAAAATTAGAACTTTGTTTTTACTATGAATATATCTTTTGCTTGCTAACAATATAGGTGAAGTTTATTTGTCACTAGTATTGCTTGTACAGACTTTAGTATTTATATGAGTGTTTAATATTACTTTTGAGGGATATGATACATGACACTTAAATTCTTCTATTTGAATTAAATAAATATGCAGTATTGAAACTTGTGCTAAGCTTAGATGATTTACACTTATATCTATCCTTGTTGAATTTTCATTCTTCAAATGCTTAATAAATGTATTTACTTTATGAGAGAAAAAATAGATACCGAATTCTTAGCAAGAGTATTCACCAAAATTACATATCCCAAGAGTGGAAAATTATGTGTGTCAATCATGAAAACAATATTCACGATAAGAATGTACCTAGAAAAAATTGAGAGATAAAATTGAGCACAGAGCTCTAAAATTATAAAAGTTCTCAATAAATGCTATAAATTGTTTATTGACTTGAGCTAAAATATTTTAGAAAAGATGCTTTATTTAACTTGTCTAGGTGTAGAGGTATTTTGTTCAATCTATGTGTTAACACCAAAATTTGGAAAGCCCACGGAAGGATTAGAAAAAAGATCGGTTTAAGTAAATAAAAGTCCGATTGCTACAGGGAGGAAGCCGATCGAATAAAACAGGAAAAGATTCGGTCCAAGATTAGAAGGATATTCAAATGAGACTGAGTTTGAGGAGGAGTCGTAGAATCTACGGCAGGGTATTCTATCTATTTAAATCGTATCTTATATGGATAGAAAGATTTAATTGGTTTAGTTAGCTTCTTTAGAGATATTTTCCTTTATAGTAAATAATGTCCGATGGTTGTTGTAAACGCGTCGGACTTTGTAAACCCAGGGTATAAATATAGACCCCCTAGAAATATGTAAGAGATCTGTCGATCAATACAACTTTGGCGTATCGTCACCCTAGTCTATCTAGGTTTTTACCGGCGGGGTCTGGCTCTCGATGCGGGGCTGAATCAATTAAGTTCGTTCTTGGCGCGAAGGGGTAAGTCCCATCACTATCTCGATATGTCTCGCTCTGTCTAAGGCTGCATCGGTTAGGTTCGACCTCTTAGGCCGATCAGATGTATCGCATCACATCCGTGTAGGATCTATCGGTCCATCAAGCTCTCTCCGCCATCGTCGGTCTCGTGCTGCATTGGTTAGGTTCGAACTACGAGGCTGCCGATGGTAGAATGAGCTTTAGGCCTATAGGTCTCTGTACGACGTTTCTTCGGAGTGTTAGCCGATAAGTTATCTATATGTTGAGTGTCACACCCAGCGTATCGGCTCCTCAGCCGATACTCACCAGTCTTCAGAGACTTTCCTTGAGCGCCACGTCAAACGCATCGGCTGGAAGGCCAATGCGCGTCTGTCTTCAGAAAGACGTCTACTTATTGGCTCAGTTAGCCGATGGTTTCGCTTCGCCCTTACTTCAGCACATCCGATCCGGCGTCCAACGTTCCATTGCCGTTGGCCTCGGTCTCTTACTGTCTCAGTTAGGTCTGATCTTCGAGATTTGATGCTACCGGCGTTGTCACGGCGGGCAATAGGTTTCATGCTGTCATCTTCGGATATGCTTTCCAGTCGATGAACGACCGCTACAGTTTCTATCGACTATCAGGAGGGATCCTGCGTGCCTTGCTATTTTCTAAATACACTCCTGTGCCTCCATCGATTCTGCGGCCGATGGATCAGGATCTAGCGTTTATTACACTCGAAGCCATCATATCCTTTGTCGACATCCGCCTACGACTTCATCGGCTCTTCAGCCGAGAGAAGAGCGTCTTGATTCCTATCGGCAATCAGCCGATAGTAGGAGCCATCTGGATGCGGCCGATGACTAACTCGATCCTATCGACAGCCAGCCGATAGCGAGGGCTCATATTGGCACGTTGTTCGACTAATTTTTTTGCCTCAGCTCCTTGTCAATTATAGGGTCAAATTGACTGGCATGTCTGCACCCGCACCGTCGTGTTGGAGACGACCGAAATCCACGGCCCCTGGTGCGCGTACCTCGAGCTATGGAGAGAAGCTGACCAGCCTGCACTGAAGCTAAGCAGATCTCCCAAGCGTCGGCGTGTTCGCGTTGGGCGCCCGGAATTCCGGCGTGAACACTATGTAGTAGTGAATTTGTTGCATTATAAATATCTAGTGTTTATTTGATGTTAATTTTAATATCTTTCTTTTATGTTTATACTCTAGTATATGGTTGTTATATAGTTGAGAAAAATATTTTCCTTATCTTGCAACACATGTTATGGAAAGAAAGTTTTCACATAAATTCTTCTTGATAAAATCATTATCAAAAGGGATGAAAGATCAAAATACATCGATTTTGATTTTATGATTTTATTAAAAATGTAGGAGAGAAATTCTTTCTTTTAAAAACAGGGAGAGTTTTTTTTTCACTTTTGTGATTTTTAGTCATTTATGCTCTTTGAACATCATTTTATTTTTCACAAACACCAATTTGCATTTTAGAGATATTGCCAGTATATTCATCAAGGTGAAGACTGATTCATTATTAATATTTTATGATGAATAATTGATTTTATAAATAATTTATTTTATAAAAATTGGTTTGAAATTATTTATAGTGTTGATGTAAGTGTGTATGACTAATATATGTCACATTATGATATCTGTGCTTAGAAACACATATTCTGTTTATTTATATGCATATGACTTTTACTAGAGATATTGAGACCTAGACACATATTAAAATTTTTAGATATAAATAGATAAGTGGTTGAAATGATATAATTTGGAGAAGAAAGAAAATCTATGGTTTAGTTTTGAGAAAGATACGAGTATTTTATACAATAAAATTATTCAACTTTTTAGTAGTTTCACAAGTTATATTTTTTATGATCAGACTAGTGGCTAGGAAAAGGTTGAACTTATGACATCGTGCGCTACAATTTCATCTAGGTCAGTGATATTTTTTTATTTAAAAAGATTTAGTTTTTAATAATCTTATTTTTTTCGTTTGATTCTTATCTTTTTTATTATAGTGATGATGTGTAATGGGACTCCATCACATTTTCTTAGAGTTTTTTTCAGATATATCCTTCAATTCCGATGGGCAATCTTCACAGCAAAATATCCTTTCGTAGAACAATGTCTTCGAGCTGTCATCAGATAGTGGCTGCAGCTTATAAATTGTATGATCAACCTCGGAAGAGCATGGTGTGGCAGCATCCAGCACTCTACTTCTTGTGATTATTCTGCTTCCACGGTCATTTTCTATTAAAGCGAATTCGATACATTCCCCGATTTCTCCCATATATCATCAATTACAATCAAGTACCTGTGGTTTTGTAAGATGACATTAGCAGAAGACACAGGTTAAATTGAAACTGAAAATCAATTATCGGATCCTTTCATAGGCAAGTAGTAGATGAAGTATTCAACAGCACACAAGGTTGTGCGATAAGTAGAAGAATTAACATTGGACAGAAGGTGAGGGAGAGAAGACTGGATCTCCAGAAGCTACAGCTTCTCTACATGTTCAGGCTCTTAAGTCCAATTTGGGATTTTATGAATTCTGTTTCGATCTTGTTAGATGTGAGCATTTTATTTACCTAACCTTAGGTGTGGCTACTGCTTCCTAAACTCATGTAGTATCTAAGATCTTGGCTTTTCGTTAATGAAGGTAGGGAATGACCCCTAAATAAATAAAAAGATGTGCAACCAATTTGAAGCTGATGCAGCCTGTTAGCAGCCTAATAATGACATTAAACAGAATAGAGACAATAACATGTGGGACCAACAAGCAAAAATTCCCTTGGAAATGACAGGGTTGCAATTTTGTGAAAAAACAATTCAAGAACAGAGTTGTAGATGACTGAATCCCTTCCCTAAAGTGCTATCAAACTAATATTTTTGCTATCTTGGTTTTAGTTTTCTGAAAGAATCAGTTGTATTGTAGACCTCTAAACTTGTGCTTTATTCTTATCGAAGACCCTGAATTTGCATTTCACTTTCGTAGCCCCTTGAACTCCCCCAAGCATCCTAAACTAGAATATTACTTCTACAGCCCATTGAACTTGGGTTGCTATCTCATCTTTTTATTTGAAGTATTAATTTCATTGTTAACTCACCTAGAAATGTGTATTTTTACTTTCCCAAACCCTTAAACCTAGCTCCAAATTTCTAGCTGTACTTTGAGGTTCGAGTTAAAATGCTGACAAATAGCATGGGATGACCTTAAGCATATAATATTTGATTAATTATTGTACCTCTTGTCCTAAATTTCATCTCTGATTTTGTTGATGACTTCCTCAGCACACCATGTTTCTGTCCAGGCATAACCTTGTTCACTGAATTGACGCAGTATGCTGCTCAGGATCTTCTTTAAATCAGGCTTTAAGGAGACTGAAACAAAAGCATGACACTCAAATTGTCTTCTAAGCTGTTGATATGTGACATTTGCAAGACTTGTCTTGCCTAAAGTACCAACTCCAACGACGGAGACCACTTTGAGTTTATTCTTTGCGGTGCCATCTGACTCCACCATCAACTTGATCAATTCTTAGGGTAATTAGTGCTAAATGACCTTTATAGATTATGACCACTTATATATAGAGTATTATATACATAAAAGGTTACGTATGTATAGGAGATTATACATATATGGAAGGTTACAAGCGTAACCAACAGCAATCAGGAGATATAACTCCAAATATAAATGATCTCTTATTAAATATAGATTACACACTTCTATATTTAACATCTTCTCTCAATCTGGATGGAGATAGACTAGGTTCACATTTTGTCGGGAGCGGCTTAGTTATGATGTCGGCCACCTGGTCCTTAGATGAGATGAAGTAAACGTCGAGTTGGCGAGAGGCAACACGTTCATGAACAAAATGGTAATCAACCTCGACATGCTTTGTGCGACGATGAAATATGGGATTGACAGAGAGATAAATGGCACCAATGTTGTCACACCATAGGGACGGTGGCCGAGCTGAGAGATCTCAAGTTCCCTTAGTAACACTTGTATTCATATTACTTCAGCGGTAGCATTGGCGATGACCTTGTATTCAGTCTTTGTGCTCGAGTAAGAAATAGTTGGTTATTTACGAGAGCTCCAAAAAACAAGATTGCCACCAAAGAAAATGGCATAGCCACCTATACTGCGCCGATCATCTGGGTTCCCGGCCCAATCGACATCAAAGAATACACTTAGCAATGAAGACCCAGATTTAGTGATGCATAACCCTATATTAGACGTGGAATGAAGATAATGCAGTATGCGTTTTACTGCCGCCCAATGAGCCATCGTTGGTGCTGACAGAAATTGGCATATCCAGTTGAAGGAGAAGAAGATATCGGGGCGAGTGAAAGATAAATATTGGAGAGCCCCAACAACACTGCAATAGCATGTAGTATCTTTAGCTGAGAGATGGTCACCACTCTTTAAGAGTAACTTATTATTGGAAAGCATAGGTGTCAGAACACTATTAGAGGAGGCCATATCTATGTACAACAGTAGGTCTTGGATGTATTTGTGTTGTGTCAAGATGATGCTAGTAGAAGTATAAGCTTCAATGACAAGAAAATATCCACGAGTGCCAAGATCTTTCATCGCAAACTCAACTTCAAGTTGAATGAGTAGACGATCCGTAGCTGATGACGAAGAGCTCATAATAATAATATCATCCACATAGATGAGAATATACATCTAAATGCCACCTTTGTTGAACATGAAAAGAAAAACATCAGCCTTAGAAGCCTGAAACCCCAGTTGTAATAGTTTGTTACTAAGACAAGAAAACCAAGCACGTGAGACCTGTTTTAGGCCATATAATGACTTGTCCAACTTGCAAAGATAAGTAGGATGAGTCGAGTCAACAAAACCAGATGGTTGTTTCATATAGACATCCTTTTGAAGATGGCCATGTAAGAATGCATTTTAAATATCAATCTGTCGAAGAAACCAACCACGAGATACTTCAAAAGACAATAAGACTCGAATAGTGGTAGGTTTCACTACCGGGCTGAATGTATCATCATAATCAACTCCATACTGCTGTTTAAATCCCTTGGCGACCAATCATGCTTTATAGTGATCAACGGAGCCATCAGTTTTGTGCTTCGGTTTAAAAATCCACTTGCAATCAATGACATTAAGGCCGACACGTGAAGAAACCAGATGCCAAGTCTTGTTCTTTACAATGGCTCAAAATTCATCATTCATTGCTGACCTCCAAAGGAGTGTGCCATAGCAGTAACATGCGATGTAGGCTCTGCATCTAAAGTCCGTATGGCAAAATAAGTAATTGTGCCATCGGTACGAACCTTAGGCTTCTTGATGTTATGGCTTAAGCGTGTCCAGTACTTGTGGGCAAGTGGATCCGGTGCAGGAACCTCTGAGTGGTGCACGGCCTCAGGCCGAACGCTCGGTGACAAAGTTTACCGCAATGCTGGTGATGATGGGTCGGCAGATGACAGCCCAGCCGCAGCCTCTGTGCTTGCCGTAGGGGACATGGGAGAGGCAGGCGGAGACTTCGATGCAGGCAGGTCAATGTCAAGCGCTTTATGCGGAGTGCCTGCCTCGGGTGAAGAAGCGGGTGTAGAGAATGTCGGCGCCAATCCTGATGAGGTTGTAGGCATCCCGGGATCTGCTGCATGCTGAGGGGCTACATTTACAGGGTTAGCAGGAAACATATGCATAACATAATTGTTCAAATTAAAGCTGCCACTGTCCTGATTAGGTGCAATGTTGGATGAAGGATAAGTGGTGAAAGGAAAATTTGTTTCATCAAATATAGCATCACGGGAAACATACACGCGCCTAGAATCCATATCGAGACATTTGTATCCCTTGTGAAGACCACTATATCACAAAAACACATAGACTTTAAATCGAAAGGAAAGTTTGTGCTGGTTATAGGGTCACAAATTGGGGTAACATGCGCAACCAAATATACAGAACAGGGAATAATTTGGTGGAGTTTTGAGGAGACGTTCTAGAGGGCACATATTATCAAGGACTTGAGTGGGTAATCTATTGATGAGATAAGTGGCTGTGAGAAAGGCCTCGTCCCAAAATTTAATCGGTACGGAGACATCAGCTAGTATAGCAAGACCATTTTCAACTATATGATGATGCTTCCGTTCAGCCGATCCATTTTGTTGGTGAGTATATGGGTAGAAAACACGATGGGCTATGCAAAGAGATTGGAAAAATTGAGTATGAAGTTTTCGGTACTCCTTGCCCCAATCGGATTGGACGCATTTAATTTTAGTATCAAGAAGACGTTCTACATGTGATGGAAATTGCAAGAAAATGCGTTGAGCCTCAGCGCGGTCATGCATCAAATATATCCACGTAAATTTACTAAAATCATCAATAAATCTTATGTAGTATTTGTATCCACCAATAGACTTGGGGGTAGGACTCCACACATCTGAAAAAATAAGTTCAATAGGCGATGTAGAACAATGAATAGCATGAGTATAGGGGAGTTGATGACTCTTGCCTAATTGATAGGCATGACAAATTGAGGGACTCGACTCCTTGATATATGGGAGATTATTTAAACTCAAAATAGACTGCACGACTGGGGTAGAGGGATGGCCAAGATAAGCATGCCACTGATCTATGGATGTCTTGATACTGACAAGTGCTTGTTTGAAGAATTCTATATCGGACGGCTTTATGGGATAGAGGCCGGATTCACACTTTCCTTCTAGGAGCACTTGTTTCGTTGCTTGGTCTTTTATAAAAAAATGATAGGGATGAAATTCAAAAAATACATTATTGTCACGTGATAGTTTATGAACTGAAAGGAGGTGTTTAGAGATATCAGGTACATGGAGAATATTATGTAAGTCAAGAGGACATATAGCAGTACTAAGAGAACAAGAACCGATATGCATAATTTGTAGGCCTGTCCCGTTGCCAACTTGAACCATTTTGCCACCATGGTATTGTTCACACAAGGCTAGGCAATCTAGATCACTGGTTATATGATCGGTAGCCCCCATGTCGGTGTACCAGTTGGTGTTGACCTTTTAGGATGAAGTAGCAACCACCACAGCATAGGGTTGTTCCTCCTGGTAAGACTCATCCATACAATGCCGATATTTAATGGCAGTGTAACATGTACGACCGCAGATCTGACAGGGAGGGGCGTTGTGTCCACATCCCTAGGGCGGAGGACCGCCACGGCCATGGCCCTACTGCTACCTATCTTAGCCGGCGAAGTTGGCTGACACGCCAATGATGAGGCGAGTCTCTGCCTGGTATTGCAGTTGGCGTGCCTCAAATGCTAGCAGATGTGAGTAGACGTCGTCGAGCAAGAGAGGCTCACTCTTTGTCATTATAGATGTGACGAACGGATCATAATCTGGAGGAAGACCCGCTAGGAGATAGGCAATGATCTCGTCATCACGAAGAGGAGCATCAGCCGCAACCAGCTTGGAGGCTAGACTCTTGATCTTGTGGAAGTAATCGGTAGCAGAGAGGTCACGCTTCTTAGTTGTAGCAAGGGCAACACGCACTTGGACAGTGCGCGCACTTGTGGCAGAGGAGAACATGCGCCAAAGAGTGTTCTTAGGCTTCTTTGGATGTGGCGACAGACACCACGTCCTGAAAGATGTCTTTAGTCATCGGCAAGAGAAGACCATTTAGTAGTTGTTGATCTTTATCATACCACAAGCAATATTCTAGGTTAGACACGAGCTTGGCACCATCAGCAGTCGATGAAGGAATCTGCTGGGGAGGCGCTGTCATGGATCCATCGATGAAGCCTATAAACTTTGCACTACGCAGATACGGGAGAAGCTGGGCGCGCCATAATATGTAGTTTGTTTTGTTAAGTTGGATGGTGATGACATGATGAATTGATATAGGGGCAAAGGTAGTAGCAGAGGAGAGACTGGAAGTAGAGGCAAAGGTGGTAGAGGAGATAGAAGATGATGTCAACACTGATTTAGAAAAAAAATACTGACTCTGATACCATGTTAATGTAATTGGCATTAGATAACCTCTATAAGTCATGACCACTCATATATAAAGAGGATTATATATATGAAAGATTACGCATACATGGGAGGTTATGTATATACGAAAGGTTACAAGCGTAACCAACAGCAATCAGAACATATAGCTTCAAATATAAATGATCTCTTACTAAATATATATTACACACTTCTATATTTAATAATGTCAACAAGTTTTGTAGCCTCTCCATAGATTCCAACTAAACGGGGATCGATCTTGGTTTCAGTGCAGCAACAATACTATCAGCCTTATACCTATCACGGCGTGCACTCGCCTCATTGACAAGCCTCCTGATACGTTTGATGTCAGCAGTAATTGGATAGCGAATCCTTGCTCTTTTGAACAAGCTCAAACTTCCCTTCATGAATCCTTTTGAGTCCATGTGGCTTGGCTAGTAGCAAATGGGTTTTGACGTGAACCATGAAGGTGTCAATGATATCCTCGATGTCTCACATCCCTCTCCCAAATCTTAATCTGGCTATCAGTTACTTGCACCTCAAATAACTTCACAAGGGCAGCCTGAATGGTTTCGAGCTCAACTTTGATAAACATGATATCTCCCCTCGCACCCCTCTGCAGCTTGTATTGCTCCATCATCAGGGTAGTCAACTTGGCAATGAGGGTGGTCATCTCCCCTGCCACGACTGCCATCTTTGCCGATCTTCTTTACACTCAAGTGTGATTCAGCATTGTTGTCAAGTAGAACAATACAGTTAGCATTTCTTAAGTTCTTATGGTACAATGATATCTTGACATCCCCATCGACTAAACAAACACCACACCATGAAAAGCAAACAGATAATAGTTAGAAACTAATAGCAGCCCCATGCCCCTTTCTTGGTAAGCAATGACTGGAATCCAACAATTTGACAAAAGAGAAACTTGAGAAACTTAGTAGCATGATGATACCTCAACAACACAAAGCATCCGGCTAATTTGGTTTGAGCTTAAGAAGCATACGAGGGATACTTGGAACAACGTCCTGGAAGGGACTAGCAATACTACTTCCCGGCTGGCCTGCAAAACAATGTCAGGGAGGACACAATCTGTGACAGACTACCTCGAGGGTAGGCGGTTTATCACTGGAGTATCCATCCATCGTCTTAATTTACTCAATTCATGGTTCTGGTTTTCAAGGGATCGGTGGGTAAAATTTGGACTCTTTCTCAAGGGCTATACTTGCATTCATTGTACAGTCATTTTCTCAAACACGTAGACGACATGGTAGAACATCACATTCTCTTCAGATCAACCTTATCCTTGCTAGCCATCAAACTTAAACAAGAAAGAAAACCTCAAGTCAGAGTAAACTAGTGTATCAGTCAAGGTCATTACTATCGTTGCCTGAGACCATTTTTATTATCGAGAAGAGGTCAGTTCCAATGGTTCACACTCCCATGCGTCATCCATGTAATTTTCTCAAATAGATTGCGTAACCCACACAACTGCAAGTCAATAACAAGGGTTAAAAGTCTCGACAGCAACAGGACAGCTCTGTCTGCCTTCTAGAATCAGAGCGTATATTTTTTTTGCAGAAATCATCAAGAAGATAAGTGTAGATGATTACTTGTAGGATAATAAGAAGAATTGCCTTGTGAACCCGACGCGTGCAAATCGATGCTGTGCAAGAAGAAGAGTATAATATCAGATAAGGTAGTGAAGTAGAAAGAAAAAAAAAGTTAGGGTGAGTTTGAGAGGATAAGCCAGTGAAGCAGACAGAACAAAAGAAGTTTAGGGTGAGTTTGACAGGAAGGGAAGAAGAAAATAGGCAAAATGAGTTGAGCGTATAATTAACTAAGTATTAATTATTTTAAAAATAATATAATTTTTAAAGCAACTTTTTTATAATTTTTTTTAAAAAATACACAACTTAATAGTTCGGAAAGCGTTCTTACAGAAACTATATAAGTTTTTCTCTTTCTCCAACTGCTGAACATGGCCTTAGGCTACAAATATGGGCTAGGGACTAACAGGAAAGCCGCCATAAATCAAAGGAGTACTACAGGTTCAAAGAGAGAGAATTAGGGATTGAGACAAAGGAGCTTGTTACTATTACCGATGGGGTTGTTGGAAATCACCAAGATCGATCAGATCAATTAACGCACGCAAAAATTGAATAAGAAAAAAATACAAAAACTTTATGTGGTGACACACAACTATCACCATTTTCTATTTCTCAACTCAAGCACTAATATGATGGAGAACAAAAGACAAACGAATATTCTCTTTTTTCGACACACACCAAACAAGTTACAACCTCCAGCTTATATACCCTACAAATATTGATAGACTAGGTAAATCTTACTGACTCAATAACCAACTCATCCTAGCATATGTACACTTGCCATACAAAGACTCCAAGTCATGTACGGGTACATATATGACTGACTTCTATTCTATACAAATACTTATCCTAATTTACTTACAATAAGATTAACTCTAACAAACACCTACTTAATCTTGTTATCGATTCGATCAGATACTTATTGAAGCAATCAATCTCATCTACGACTTGCTTAATTTGACTCTACTTTGGACAATTGGTCTCAACTACAACTTGCCTAACTTGACCTTGGCTTAGGATGGCAATCTCATCTCCTTAACACCCTACACCCCCTACTCAGGATGGCAAACTCATCTTCTCAACATCCTAGACTCTCTTCTCTTCTCAGGATGGCGAACTCATATTCTCAATATCCTAGAACATAACTCCTAACACACATATCAATATTGCATACACATCTCTTCAATGTCTCAAACTCTTCTCTCCTACTTGACGACTTGATATCTAACTAAAGTAAACACGCATTGACCATGAGTAGTCTATCTTCTTCTTTGCCTTCTACCAACATTGCCTTATTTTTATCTTTTTTCATGAACCAACACTTGAAAGTAAAGTGACTGAAATTATTGTAACTATAGCATCACATCTTTGTCTTGTTGAACTTCCTATCACATCCACCTTTTCCCTCTTTTTCCAACCACTCAACATGAGTCAATAGCAATTGATCTTTTGGCTTGACTTTGTTGTAGCTTGCTACAAGTTCTTCATGCACCTTAGGAATCACCAGGATCGATCAAATCAATCAACGTATGCACAAATTGAACGAGAAAAAATACAAGAACTTTTGTCTACTGAGACACAACTATCATCGTTTTCTATTTCTCAACTCATGCACTAATATGATGGAGAACAGAAGACAAACAAACTTTCTTTTTTTTCGACACACACCAAATAGGTTACAACCTCTAGCTTATATACCTTTGTAAACATTGATAGAGTCGATAAATCTTACTAACTCAATAACCAACTCATATTAGCGTATGTACACTTGCCATACATGGACTCCACATCACGTACAGGTACATACGTTATTGACTCCTACATAAATACTTATTATAATTTACTTACAACAAGATTAACTCTAACGGGGGTTGCCATAGAAGACCAAGATGTCTCCAATAGATCGGGATGCAGATCGAGGTCTATTGGGATAGTGAGCATCATTCCTAGATTCCAAAGGCAACGCGACAGTGTAGATCAAGGTCTTCAGGCTTGGAAATCTGTTGCAACTTGGTGGATCCTGAACTATTCCCTCTGTCACATATAGTTCAACTTTGTCTAATTTATTTGCCACACAAAGATGTTATCTTTAAGCAATTATTATATTAGAGTTTACTAAAGTGGGAAACAATCGTATTGGAGTTTGTAAAGATAGAGAATAAATACATTGAAATTTGGTTAAGTCAAGACAATTATATTAAAGTTTGATAAAGTAAATTACATTATAATCTTTTTAACTTTGTATTGGTATGTGTAAGATGAGTCTTTTTGGACAAAGATAGTAGGTAGGAGATGGCATGACGGTCATACTCCAAAAAGGCACGATGAGCATGTTCATGCTAGGCAGGCATAGACACGGCCTATGTCGTCGAGTGCAGGTGGCATTGGACCATTGGAGTAGAGACACTAGCCATCACCATGAGCTACCAAGCGCCAAAGAGTCCTCTATAGTCTATACTCCGCTTGAGTCACCACCATCCATCGATGCCATCTCACTCTCCTCCTACTACAAGCAGTTGAGGTGTCAGTGACCCTCTCTCGTCATTGACACCACATGCCGCTACTCTGCTAGCCGCCACAAGGGCTGACGCCATCGAGGCTAGGATCGTGAGTGGAGATGCAGTGTGGTAGTTGCTGGCTAGCTAGGCAGCCAAGTGAATCTACATGACTCGTAGACTACAGTGTCTCTCTAGACTCCTATGGGATAGAATACCGCATAGGACTAACGCATGTGGAGCTTAATGCCTCATAGGTTATTAGATTATTCCCAGTCTATTGGGCTACTTACGTGTCATGTTGGGACCAACAACGGCCCACTGATCGAGCCATGCTGTGACGCCTATGTCTTATGAGGTTGTGAGCAAGCACTATAGGTCAACCAGGAAGCCATGCCTTTCCCGTGTCACAATGGCAATTGAAATTTGAAAATAGAACAGAGGGGGAGTCATTCACCAAATTACTTGATGCAAACATTGGGTTTATGATTGTACCACATCAGTTGATATGAATTGAAACAAAACAAATCACCTTGTGCAACATCTGCAAGATGAAACATATGCAGTTGCAACATTGATATATACTATTGACAATAGACTAAAACACTTGATGCAAATTGAAATGCATGATATGTTCTCAGAGCACAATTGCAACACATGCAATATTAAGTTACAAACCTCAACAAATTTTATAAAGCAATAATAAAAATGTGAAACACCAAAAACAAATTGGTTGAAGCATTTTAATCTCACACTAGAAGAAACATATTTCAACAGTTGAAAATCAAAATTTTACAAAACATACCAAATTAGACTTCGCTTCATCCACTCCAATCACTAAAATGTACTACCAGTCTATCATCCATCAAGTTGTTGCAACTCAGGGATACTTCTCAAATGCCATGGAAATCACATAGCGAAGCACCACAGCATGCCCGACTACCACATGCATGCATACATCCTTGTTGATCAACCGTGTAAGACAGCTGCTCGATGGTGGCTGCTCACAAGTGGCAAAGCATGTCATATGCTTAGCAGACGAAGGAGCACAGTGGCTGGTCATCATTTGTATCAGGGCTTCCAGGCAGGCCCAAAATGGCTATATTCCATTTTTAAAAAAAAGTTTACTGCTAGGTTAATAATCTTTTAAAACATCATCTGAATTGAAACCAAACTTTGAATTCTATAAAGCTTTCCTTTTTCCTTCATGCAAAGATTCACCAACTGACTTAGATGCCAAACACCAAAAAGATAAAGGGTGGAGATAGCGGTCAGTCAATAGAGGAAGACTAGGGCTACCAAGATGACACCGTCTAGTTTTGGGCTCTCCTTGGCTAGATCTGGCAAGAAGGCCGGTAGATAGCAGGGCGGAGGAGGCCTAAGCCATTGCATGGGAGAGTGGCGGCAGAGTACAACAGCGATCTTGTAGGCAAGAGGACTAGAAGTTGGCCGACAAAGGGACGCCAGTCTAGTATGGCGAAGGTTATATGCTGCCAATGTTTAGATAGTACTAAGGTAGGCGACGGACCATGAATAGTGTTGTAGGGGTTCTAGGCAAAAGCCTAGCTAAGAGATTCACTAGGCTAGCAACGGCTATGTCTTAAGACACTATAACCCCTTAGAGCATTGTTGAGATACCTTCCTCCTCACTCTCTTGACGAGAATTTCTAAGTAAAAACCACATCTGTTTATGGATGGGTGACGATGATGTCCTCAACATCGTAACCTCCATAAATGTGTTGTTTTCATAAAGTCTCTGCTTCATTGTGTTGTTGTAAGTCCTATAGCGATCGACCATGCATAGGCGGTCGGTTTGATGTTAGGCTCCACTCTTAGTGGCATGTGCTTATATGGATGATGCATTGATTTTAGGTATATACTCCGATGGTATATTAATCTTGATAGCTTTTTGTCATGTTTCTTATAACTTTTTTTCCTTATTGTTAATATTATTTAGACATCCTCTTCCTCCCCCATCACCAAAAACGTATCTTTTGGTGTAGGGGCCAAATATTTTATCTATTCAATATTTCATATAGCACTTTTATCGGTGCTGTTTTATGAAACCGATGACTTATTGAATTTGGTTCCGTTATGAAAATATCCTACCTCTTAGACATCATGTATGCTATTATCAAACCATCCTGGCAACATGTTTGTACTGTCTTTCAAGAAATTTAAGTGCTAATATTGTTCTAACTTATCTTTTTCCGAACAGAAACTTTACTGTGT
Source organism: Oryza coarctata (assembly GCA_030770085.1). NCBI lineage: Eukaryota > Viridiplantae > Streptophyta > Magnoliopsida > Poales > Poaceae > Oryza > Oryza coarctata. Next base: position 9,195,667 of record CM061465.1, read on the forward strand.
CAGTGGTACTACAGCAATGAACCAATGAGCGTTGATTTGCGAGCTGATAGAGATATGCCTGATAGGCCGATACTCTAGCCCTCTGGATCTCGTTCCCAAAATGCTCCCGTGTTTACGCGTCTGCTACAGTGTTGTGTACTACTCAGCAGTGTCCTTATCGCGGTACGAGAATATCTTTGATTTATCCTAGTTATTACTCCAATACAATACATCCTGGCCGTTGGATTTGGTACAAATCCTTGTCATAATAAAGTACATTTATCCAAGAATTAATCACTGTCAGTGATGCTGATGCGATGCGATCAATCATAATCCATCGTAATTAAGCCTCCCTGTGCCTTGCCTGCACACGGCTTTGCTGCTACACCTCTCATTTGTTAGCCAAACACGCGCACACATTCGCACGTACGCATCGCTTGCGCGCCCATGGAGAACGGCGGCGGCGAGTCATCGGCGTGGAGGTTCGGGGCGGTGAGCCCGGCGCTGGAGGCGGCGAGGTCGCGGAGCATCCGGGCGCTCGTGTACCGGATGTACGGCTGCCTGGACAGGGGCGACGCGCGGCCCGTGGAGCCGCTCGGCCACGGCGACCCCGCCGCGTTCGCGTGCTTCAGCGCCGCGCCGGCGGCCACGGACGCCGTCGTCGCCGCCGCTGGCTCCGGCGCGCACAACAGCTACGCGCCCGCCGCCGGAATCGCGGAGGCGTGCAGGTACATTAGTTGTTCTCCGTTTCTCCCGGATGTTTACTGCCGTTGCTCTGTTATTAACACCTACATGGTTCAAATTGTTGGTGTGCCGTGCTCTTCTCGCCTTGTTAATTAACATAGAGTTCTTGGATATATCAACTCTCGTTAGAATCTCTCTTAAAACTACTGCTACAAGAACCTGATAAATTAGGAGGTGCCTCACGTATATCTCTCAATGAAAATCTAGCACTTTCATGTAATAACAGTTCATTCCTGAATACTCCCTCCAATCACACATTGTTTGTTTATTTAAAAACTTTATGTAATTATTATTTATTTTATTATGACTTATATTTTGAACGTAACCTATATTTTTATATATTTATATAAAATTTGTAAATAAATAGAATGGTTACACTTACGCTAAGAAATTAACGACTATTTAGAGAGTATGTTATAGTTGGTATCTTCGTGTTTCTTGGTATGCTTAGAGATCGGATATAATTTTACTGTTTATGGCACGATAGCACACATGCCGCTGAAGCATAAAATCAGATTAGCACCTAATCAGAGCATTTCCCACACGGCGTGACAATGGATCTAACTACTTAATTAACGTTTGATTTAATTAGATATAGAAATTTTGCAGATCGTATATTTTGTATATACAATAATATTTCTTCAGAGAAGTCTATCTTTTCTATCGTTTTAATCTGAAAAAAAATAGTTTACATAAAAGAAGTCACTACTTAATCAGCCTAATTTTAGGAGACTATTTTCTTCTCTAAATAAGAAAACTTCAAGTTCAAGCACAGCATTTTAACTAAACTACCTATATTTAGCCACCTTTCTATTTCCTTTGGAATCATTCCAACAAGAACATGAATGGTTAATTATCCTCCATTTGCAAACAAATATCATTGATTAAGACGAGAACAGAGCCCGGACGCGCATCATTTTCGAAGCCACGTGGGCTACAGCTTAAACAGTGATGTACCAGCAGAGTAGATATATAACATATTGTAGACAAGCTAGAAAAATGCTCAACTACTAATGGTTCAAATCGGTAACCGGAAAAATAACATAAATAATATGGTTTAATTATTTCCCACTGACCAACTAATCTACTACCCCCGCTGGAAATAAAAGATACTCCAATTGATCAGCCGATAATTAACTAATGGGATTACAATCAATCAGACCAGATATAGCACAGTATTTCCTCTATTGTGATATGGTTTTGTTTTTAACTATTTTTAAGTTAAACTTGTAGGAAGCATATCAACAGTTTCATTAAATTCAATATTAATATATTTTGGGTAGTATATTTGTTTTGTGTTAAAAATTTTCTATGTTTTTATATAAATTTAGTTGGCCTTAAAAAAGTTTGGCTTAAATGGTGACAAAACGTCTTACAATATATAAAATAAAGAATAATGTGCAGAGATGCTTGTGGTTTGATGTCCGACCTGAGCACTGGGTCGATCTGTGGAGAAATATGGACCGCTGGATACTAAATCAATGGCTAAATCAACGGCTAACATCTCTAGTATAAGGAATGCACTGATGCCGCTCCACCTTTTTAGATAACCATGTGGGGTGAGGGAATTTCCAGATTTTATTTGCAGAATGAGATCGTAACAAAGCTTCTGAAATTCATGATTTTTTTGAGAACTTTTCCATGTTGCCTCTCCTATATGTATTTCCATGTGATTTTCAAATGCATCAATCTCGTATCAAAATTTCACTTTGAATCCGTCATTTTCGATGATTCCCTCTTGTGCATCAAAATGCTCCTGTATTTCACATGTCCTATATATTTTGTGCGCTTTTACATTATTTTTATTTTCAATTCCCACACTGCAAAACGCAGCAAGATTAAGCCATGCATGTAAAACATGCCAACATGGCACGTCCGAATTTGCGACCCACTCTTCGAAATTGATGCTCCATTTTTCCTCTTTGGGCCTTGACAATGGCTTTAGATTGCCAAGACCTCAATAATCATTTATCATCTAGGCCTTGTGCACCTTATTAACAGATTGGTGTGCATATTTGTATTTTCTTCGGTCACAAAGGGATGCCATGTCTATTTTTTGTGAAGATAGAGTGAAATAATTTTGATGGATTGGATCAACTCTTTGCAACGGAAACGGATCCGGAGGTTACGGTACCGATGCATTTAGAATTCGTGTATATCATTAAATCTGAAATTATGGATTAGATTAAGGGACGCAGTAAAAGTGATACAGTGCAAAATGTGACAAAATCATTATTTAGTACTGTAGCTACACTATAAGAGGGTACTGTTCCTTACATTAATTTAGTGTTGAGGATTTTACTGTACCACTAGTTACTGCCCACAATGCTACCAATGATTTACTTCATGTTGCAGCATGCAATGGCAGAGAGTAGCAGTAGGGCGTGCTCTCCGTCATACTATTCACGATCAATGGGAATACTCCTCACCATCAAATCTTGCGAGAGAAGGTTCGATCGAACTGAGTAGAGATCCAACCGAGAAGAGAAGGCGGCTCGGTCACGCAAATGACTAAGAGATCTACTTAGCTTCAATACAGACCCTTAAACTTCGAGATTTAAGAGCGTGTCAGTCAATTTAACCCTATAATTAATAAAGAGGTGAGTCGAATGGATCAGTCGGATGATGAGTCAATATAAACTCTCACTATCGGCTGGCTGCCGATAGGATCAAGTTGGTTATCGATCACGTCCTGATGATTTTTGCTATCGGCTGGTCACCGATAAGAATTTAAGACTCTCTTCCATCGGCTAGAGAGCCAATAAAGGTGTAGACAGATGTCGATAGATATGATGGCTTTAGGTGTAGCAAAAACGAGATCTTGATCCATCGGCCGCAGAGCCGATAGGGACATAGAAGAGCGTCATCGGCTTTTTGCCCGATAGGTCCTCTAATTCGTTCCACGTGTCTATCTCACGCCTCCATCAGCTGTTCAGCCGATACTAGAGCGCTACAGCCTTTGTCGTCACGCAAAGACCCGCCGGAGCACCAGCTCGAACCACCACCGCTGATCTCGTAGGTCGAACCTAACCGATGTAGCATGAGACCGTGGATGGAGGAGGGAGACCGACGTGCCAACGTGCCTCGCACGGACATGATGAGGTACGCTCGATCTGACTAAGAAATCGAACCTAACCGATGCAGCCTTAGACGAAGCAGAGCGTACGGTAAGAAGACATTTCTGAAAGCTTATGGCTCAATCTACTATTGGTAGCCTCGTAGGTTGAACCTAACCGATGTAGTATGGGACGGATGATGGTAGAGAGAGCTTGGTAAACCGATAGATCTTACACGGACGTGATGCGGTACACTCGATCTAACTAAGAGGTCAAACCTAATAGATGTAGCTTTAGATAGAGCAAGTTATATTGGGATAGTGGCAGGACTTACCACTTTACCAAAGATCGAACTTAACTGATGAAGCCCCGTGTCAAAAGCCAGACCCCGCTAGTAAAAACCTAGACAACCTAGGGTGACGATACGCTGAAATTGTATTAATTGAGAAATGATTTACAGGCTTTCAGAGAATCTATATTTATACCCTGTCATTACAGAGTTTGATGTGGTTATAACAACCATAGGATGTTACTTCCTTAAAAAATATAATAGAAAAATATTTTTAAGATAACTGACTAACTAAACTTTTCTATTATAAGATAGAATTTAGATAGGTAAGTTCTACCATAAGTTTTATGGCTCCTATTTAGACTCGGTCTCTATAATTAAACCGAATCATTTCTCATTTCGTTAGATCGGTTTCTTTCTTATAACAATTAGACTCTCTTTTACTAAACCAGTCGTATTTGCAATTCATGTATGACTTACCAAATTTTTTGAGGTTAACAAATACGAGTTTGTATTGTTCATATGAGTGAAGCCACGGTTGCTGCTGTATTTCCCTGCAGTGCAGAGCACTTGTTTTGTACACTGAAATGCTATGCATCTTATATATCACTGTAGCTACAATAATTCTTTGCATTGCTATGGAGGGACTCGAGTCCAATTTTGGTCGCCAAACTCTCTTGTTCAAATATATATATGTATATAAAGGAATAATGTTATGCGAACATTTGTTACAATAAACTAGATTATTGTCATTTTTAGGCCAAAAACTGCACTCTAATAAATAATAACTATGGTCAAAATTAATGTGTCACCTGCATCAGAGATATTATAAGGATAACTATTGATTTTGTGAGTAACTATTTTTGTGACAAAAGGGGATATGTTTCATGAAAGTCGGCATACCCTTCATGGCTTTCATGAACGTGCAGTGCGGTGGCGGCGCACCTGTCCCGGGATCTCCCCTACGAGGTGTCGCCCGGCGACGTGGTGCTCACCGCCGGCTGCAACCACGCCGTCGAGGTCATGATGTCCGTGCTCGCGTCGCCGGGCGCCAACGTGCTGCTGCCGCGACCCGGGTACCCGCTGTACGCGTCGCGCGCCGCCCTGAGCGGCCTCGAGTTCCGGTACTTCGACCTCCTGCCCGAAAGGGAGTGGCAGGTCGACCTCGCCGGCGTGGAGGCCCTCGCCGACGAGAACACCGTCGCCATGGTCATCGTCAACCCCAACAACCCCTGCGGCTGCGTCTACTCGCGCGACCACCTCGCCAAGGTTGGCAGCACTAATCGATTCGCCAAGAACGACAAAATTCCTAATCAGACTGAACCAGTCACAAGATTAATTTGTAGATTGCAGTGACGGCGAGGAAGCTGGGGATAATGGTGATCAGCGACGAGGTGTACGACCACTTCGCGTTCGGGAGCAAGCCGTTCGTGCCGATGGGGGTGTTCGGTGGGATCGCGCCGGTGATGACGCTGGGAGGCATCTCCAAGCGGTGGATGGTGCCCGGATGGCGCCTCGGCTGGATCGCCGCCACCGATCCCAACGGAATCCTCAGGAAGAAGAAGGTGCTTTACTAGCCAAGTTGCCATTGCCCTTATTCTCTCAATTGGTCAAAATGCAATTAATTTCAGAAAAAAAATACAATTATTTTCGAAGGCTTAATTAACTAATGGATCATTTCTTTGTCCACAGATCATGGAGTCAATCATAGATTATCGTGCCATCTCCGTAGATCCTGTAACATTTGTTCAGGTCAGTACACAGCCAAATTCACTTTCTGTTCTTGCATCAATGATTCTGAAGATTAATCAACTGTGATGACTCATGACGCCATGGATCGAAACGATCGAGCAGGGAGCTTTGCCAGACATCCTTGCGAAGACGGACGAGGCGTTCTTCACCAAGGCCCTGGGCGTGGTGAGGGAGGCGGCGGAGATATGCTACGGGAAGCTCAAGGAGATCGACTGCATCAGCTGCCCTCACAAGCCGGAGGGCTCCATGTTCGTCATGGCAAAGCTGGATCTGTCTTGCTTGGATGGCATAGAGGATGACATCGACTTCTGCAGCAAGCTGGCCAAGGAGGAATCAGTGGTGATATGCCCAGGTAACTAATTAATTACACATCAATTTTAATTACTGGTTTGGTGAATTACTGATTTATTACTGTAGCTGTAGATTAATTAACAGAATGTACAATTCACTTTCACTGCAGGGAGTGGACTAGGGATGAAGAATTGGCTCCGAGTAACCTTCGCGGTTGATCCACCATTGCTTCAGGATGGTTTAGAGAGAACCAAGTCTTTCTGCCAGAGGCATGGTAAAATCAAGGAGGCCAACTCATGAATAATGTCTGCATCTATACTCATCGATGTATCGGCACCACCAAAATAAAGTTGACCATATCAGTTAACTTAAATCAACACGCATGTGTCGTCAAATTCCTCAAAGCGAGGATATCTTAATTAGTTATCCAAAATCGAAGTAATTAAGTTCAACATATGCTAGTTGAACTTGCAAACATTTTAAAGCATTGCATTTTGCGTATGAATGGTTTATCTTTGTACATGGTCCAGAGGACTTCAACACAAGAATGGGCCTAGTAGGGAGACCAAATGAGAGAAATTAAAGCAGGAGATAGCGTCGAACGGGTTGGACTAAACTAAATGTCATGGCCTCCTTAGTGACCCCCCTGTTGCTACACTCGTCATGAAACAATTTTTTTTTCGCGAAACACAATACAAACAATTATTTTTGTCATTAGACATATAGAAAAATTAGTAGAATGCATAAACATAATCCAAAGAGTAAATTTATGAATTCATTAGAAACAATTCCTCAGGTATGGTAAGTTCCTTATGTCAAACACACCTGCAATACAAATCAACGACCACTATTTATAGTTTTGTTAATTGGTCCACTAAAGTTTTGACTAAACTTCCTAATTCGTATTTCTATCAGAATATAATATTTTTAAAATATTCCTTAGATTAACAGAACTTGCAATTTTGGGAAAAAAAATGATTCCCTTATTAAGAAAAAAAAGTAGTCTAGCATCTAGTCCTCAGCCTGACAATCCATAAACCCACAAGAAAATCCTATTTTGTTTCTTTACCCAACCTTTTACGAACGCAAAATTAAATATCAAATAAGAATTCTTTATGGAAAAAATATGAAATCATAGGAATTTTACGTGAAATTAAACTAACTCACGATAAAAATACTTTAAAAATCCTTACATTACAAAAGAAGTCCTAAACAATACACGCATGAATCATAAACTAGTATGCATGCTAACACACTTACTCCTTTGTTCATCAGCACTGTACGAACCAAAAATTACAAAAACAATTAACGATATACAGGCTGTGACATATCGGGCACAAGTCCGCCAATATTTTTTAATACACGAAAAGGGAATCGTCGTTTGTCGTCCCCTTCCACGTCGCACACAACTAGGGCTGAAAAAAAAATCTTATGGCAAGTTAGCTCGCTCCGATCGTGTCTAGGTCGGCTCAACTCCGCCCAAGTGCCAAACCCAATAGGGAAAAAGGCAAGCAAAACGCCCATTCCCTTAAACCTAGGTGGAGTTTGATCTCCTCTACGTTCCCAGTCTTGACCTTGATCAAATATTTAGGTCCCTTAATTTATTTTAGTGATTAATAACCAATTGTGTTTGAAGTCTTTTCTTGGAGATTAGCCCAAGAAAAGTCCCGTGATGATGTTTAAAAGGAACAGGCACTGTAAACTTTTGGTAAAAAATTGTATCTTTTCATTTGTTAATTTTAGGATGCATGATGGTGTTAACCTTAAAATTTAAAAAGTCAATAAAAAAACATCATCTTAAGTAAATAAGAGTCTGGTTGCTAAAAGGAGGAAACCGATTGAACGAAACAGGAAAATATTCGATCCAAAATTAGAAGGTTATTCAAATAAGATCGAGCTTGAGGAGCCGTGAAATTCACGGTAGGAAATTTTATCTATCTAAATCGTATCTTATATGGCTAGAAAGATTTAGTTAGTTTAGTTATCTAGTTAACTCTCTTAGAGATATTTTTCTTTATTATTGTTAGAAAATAACATCCGATGGTTGTTGTAAACGAGTTGGACTTTATAAACCAAGGGTATAAATATAGACCCCTGTAAATATGTAAAGGACATCTTTGATCAATACAACTTCGACGTATCGACACCCTAGTCTATCTAAGTTTTTACCGGTAGGGTCTGGCTCTCGACACGAAGTTGCATTGGTTAACTTTGATCTCCAGTAAAGGGATAAGTCCCGCCACTATCTCGATATGTCTCGTACTGTCTAAGACTTCATCGGTTAGGTTTGACCTCTTAGGCCGATCGGATGTATCGCATCACGTCCGTGTAGGATCTATCGGTCTATCAAGCTCTCTCTGCCGCCGTCGGTCTCATGCTGCATTAGTTAGATTCGATCTATGAGGCTACCGATGGTAGAATGAGCTTTAGGCCTATAGGTATTAATACGGTGTTTCATCGGAGTGTTAGCGGATGAGTTATCTATACGTTGAGCATCACGCCCAGCGTATCGGCTTCTCGGTCGATATGCACCAGTCTTCAGAGACTTTTCTTGATCGCCACGCCAAGTGCATCGGCCTTCTAGCCGACGCGCATCTGTCTTCAGCACAATCGATCCGGCATCCACCGTCTCTTTGCCATTGGCCTTAGTCTCGTACTGTCTCGGTTAGGTCCGATCTTCGAGATTCGACGCTAGCAGCATCGTCACAGCGGGCGACGGGTCTCATGCTGTCATCTCCGGAGCGGCATCAACTTTGCAGTCGGTGCCTTTATACGATTCCTTGCCAGCTCGCATATGCTTTCATCGGCTTTCTAGCCAATGAATGACCGCTACAAATTTCGTCGATTATCAGGAGGGATCCTGCACGCTTTGCTATTCTCTGAACACTCCGGTGCCTCTATCGGCTCTATGGCTGATAGATCAGAATCTCGCTTTCGCTACACCCAGAGCCATCATATTCTTTGTTAATATCTGCCAACGCCTTCATAGGCTCCCTAGCCGATAAAAGAGCGTCCTGATTCCTATCGGCGATTAACCGTGGCTGATGACTAACTCGATCCTATCGACAGCCAGCCGATAGCGAGGGCTCATATTGGTCTGTCGTCCGACTGACCCATTCGTCTCTCCTCCTTGTCAATTACAGGGTTAAATTAACTGGCACGCACGTACCCATACCGTCGCGTCGGAACCGACCGAAACCGATAACCCGTGGCGCGCGTATCTCGAACGAAGCCGATCGGCCTATACTGGAGATAGGCAGACCTCCCAGACGTCGGTATGTTCATGCCGGGCGCGCGGGGTTCCGGTGCGAATAGATGGTACAAAGATATAATTAGAGTGAAAACTAGAGATCAATGCTTTGGTTGGAATGTCCGACGCAATGTCGGAGTATCCGATGTATTGGATTTTCTGTTTTGAAAGGAAACTCGTCACACGGTCAGAATATCCAACTCCAAGTCAGAATGTTCGAAGCTTCGCAGTTTCCATTTTTCACGTTTCTCATTGCTTGGTTTTCTTGAAAGAAAAATATCAGGGTTTCTATTATAGTGTTGGAGTATCCGATTATTTATTTGAGTTGATGAGTTTTGATGTTTGTTACTAAGTGTTGATCGAAATTTCTATTACCATATTAGATTGTCCAAAACTCTGGAATGTCAAAAATTCTAGTGAACTCAATCCTTAGGTTGAGGGAACAAAATTTATCAGAATATCCAACCTCAAAGTCAGAATATCCGATATAGTGAAATATCCAATATTTACCTAATCTTGTTGCTCAGTCTAAGTTTTTATTAACGGAGTTTCCAATGTTATCTTTAGAAATCCAGACCCTTTATATTTGACCATGACCTAGGATGTTTTTCTGGCTATTATCCGATGTGAGCTGAAGCATTCATAGGCAAATTTTGGGAGTTCCTATTTATACCTTCTTTAACCCTTTCTAGGTTAGCGAATCATTCTTCACTAAGTGTTTGGCTAGAACTTTGTGTTTGTTGCGCTTTGTGTAGACTATATTTTGTGTGAGTGGGTGATTTCAAGGTAGAGACCTAGTGTGGTGTGTTTCTCGAATCACGAGTAGTGCGGTTGATTCAAAGGATGGTGTGACATTTGTTATGTTTAGAGGTTGAGGACTCTTAGACGGATAGGCATCGTTCACAAGCTACCGATCCATTTACAGGAGCCGAGAAAAGTTTGTACATGCAAGATTTCATTCGACAAGAAAAGAGATATCACAAGAGTAGAAGTGCATTTGTGCAATAGAGAATTAGATTAAAAAAGACTTAGCTCTTTATGAGCTTATTAACGAAGAGTAGAACTCTCAAGAATTTAAACTTTGAGAAATACATCATTATGCAAATCTCGATCAAATCCTTACATTTTCCCTCTTTCTCGCTTTGCTAGTGCCGCTCACATATAGTTGTTTACCTATTATTGTTGTGATTGAGTGGTTGAGATAGTTGATTTAGGTTCTGGCTTGCTTGCTTGTGCAAAATAGTATCAAAATATTTGACACTAGATTAGAATATTCTATCAGCGACTATTTTACGCTTCCACATTAAGTTGTAATCAGCCTATTCACCCCAACCTTTAGGCCTCAAATGATCATTTCATATATACTTTTGCTCCCCTCTCCTCTTCTTATCTCTCTCACCGCTAGTAGGGTGTTCACGCTGGAACCCGGCGCGAGCACACCGACACCTGGGAGGTCTGCTTAGCTCCAGTGCAGGCTGGTCGGTTTCTCTCTGTGGCTCAAGGTACGCGCGGCGAGGCCTTTGGGGTTCGGTCAGCTTCGGCGCAACGGTGCAGGTGCGGGCGTGCCAGCCAATTTGACCCTGCAATTGACAAGGAGGTGAGGTAAACGAGTCAGTCGGACGATGAACCGATACGAGTCTTCGCTATCGGCTGGCCGCCGATAGGATCGAGTTACTTATCGGCCTTGTCCGGATAGCTCTTGCTATCGGCTGATCGTCGATAGGAATCATGACACTCTTCCATTGATTGGAGAGCCGATAAAGGCGTAGGCAGATGTCGACGAAGGATAGGATGGCTCCGGGTGTAGCGAAAGTGAGATCCTGATCCATCGGCCGTAGAGCCGATGGAGACACCGGAGTGTATTCAGAGAATAGCAAGGTGCGTAGGATCCCTCGACAGAAGCTGTAGTGGTCGTCCATCGGCTGGAAAGCCGATGAAGGCATATGCGACCTGCTAAAGAATCGCATAAAAGGGACCAGCTGCAAAGCTGATGCCGCTCCGGATATGGCAGCACGAAACCCATCACCCACCGTGACGACGCCGCTAACACCGAATCTCAAAGATCGAATCTAACCGAGACAGTAAGAGACCAAGGCCAACAACAATGGGACGGTAAACGCTGGATCGGATGTGTTAAAGTAAGAGCGAAGTGAATCCATCGGCTAGCTGAGCCGATGAGATGACGTTTCTTTAAAGACAGGCGTACATCAACTAGAAAGTCGATGTGCTTGGCGTGGCGCTCAAAGGAAAGTCTCTAAAGACCTAGTGCGTATCGGGCTAGAAGCCAATGCGCTGGGTGTGACGCTCAACGTATAGATAACTTATTGGCTAACACTCCGATGAAATTTCATACAGAGACCTATAGATCTAAAACTCATTCTACCATCGGCAACCTTGTAGGTCGAACCTAACAGATACAACATAAGACCAACGACGACGGAGAGAGCTTGATAGACCGATAGGTACTGCACAGATGTGATGCGATACATCTTATCAGCCTAAGAGGTCGAGCCTAACCGATGCAGTCTTAGACAGAGTGAGACATATCGAGATCGTGATGAGACTTACCCCTTCACTGGAGATTGGACTTAACCGATGCAACCCCTCGTTGAGAGCCAGACCCCACCAGTAAAAACCTAGATGAACTAGGGTGGCGTCGCGCCGAGATTATATTGATCTAGGAATTGAAGATCTTTTACATGTTTCTATGGGGTCTATATTTATATCCTGGGTTTACAGAGTCCGACGTATTTACAACAATCATTGAACGTTATTTTTTAACAAAGATAAAAGAAAATATCTCTAAGAAAGTTAACTAACTAACTAAATCTTCCTATTCATATAAGATAGGATAGAATACCCTACCGTGAACCACGGCTCCTCCTCAAACTCGGTCTTATCTGGATAATCTTCTATTCTAGGACCGAGTCTTTTCTTGCCTCAATCCGATCAGCTTCTTCCCTGTAGCAATCGAACACTTCTTCGCTTAAGCCGATCGTATTTCCAATCTATCGCTAGGCTTTTCAAATTTTAACGTTAACATAAGGTCACGCTGCCTAGACCCTTAACAATCATCGCCAATTGCCCCATCCTACCTCTACCTTATCATCACCAATGGCCATCGCCTTCATCAACCGGCAACCATAGCAGCACTAGCAGCCAATAAGGTTGTGGGATGGCGACAACTGCCTATTTGGCCCTACTCCCTGCTATAACCTCATCATCCTCTCGGCTAGCTATTGCTCTACTCGGTCATGGAGAAAACACCTATGTCCTCTACATAGGCCTAGGGACTCCACCCTCTCCTTGTCATGCTGCTGCCCATGTGTCCGTGTTCACTGTCCCACTCCTTCTCATCCAGGTGTTCAGTTCGAGGCGGCAAGGTGCGGAGAATGACAAGCTTTGATACCACCGATGAGTCCTAACTCTGATGGAAGACTAATGAGCTTCCACACCATCGCAAAGCTTCCCATCGACTAGCTCTAGTGCCGTGGAGCCCACCGCTCCAACAAGGTCTAACCAACACCGCCATGTCGCTAGCCACGCTGCCCTCCTGCTTGCTTCGCCCACTATCTACCTACGCGGCTCGCTTGCCCCTCCTGCTCGACTACGCTTAGGGAGAAAGAGAGGGCATGCATGTGCGTCGTCCAGATCTAGCTCACGGGCTAAATGAGCTGATCAAACGACTAGGTCCGACCCATCTCAATATCCATCCCAACACAACTTATAATTAACATCTTCTTGAAAATCAGGAAAAAAAAGTAATCCATTATGTTTCTGTCCTCTCCCAACCTATTATTAGTTGCATAGACTATGGGCCTAAAAAAATTAATCTTTATAAAATTCTCAATTTTTTAAAAAAATTAATCTTTATAAAATTACCATTTTCAGTAGTATGAGCCCATATACCCATAAAAAGATTAGTCTGGTGAAAACTCAATATTGTTATAATGAACGGATATCTTATCAGTTTACTCAAAAGGTAGAGCATTTGACTCAACAAGAATTATTAAAAGATTACCTCTATTTAATATAACTTTAGCTATTAGCAGTGTTGGCGTGTACATCTTTAAGGTATAGTGGACGGAAAATATTATTCAACTATCTAAAAAGTACTACTTTTTATACGGTCGTTGATCATTTAAATACATATGAACGAGATGCTAGTCGAGGGAATCAGTCCGGTGCAGCATGTGAGTATGTGACCAATAGAGAAGGATAAAGGATGGTCTATGCGAATAAGCGAATTGATAGAAGGCGAAGATATCTCACACTGCCCCTGTGAGCTACGCCTACGCACGCTACACGTCACAAAACAAACAAAGGCTTGGAAGCTGTAATATACGGAGTAGAATACATCGTTGGTACATACGTACGTACAGTTGTATTTTTCTAGGAGAAAATGGCTAAACTAAACGTGCATGAGTACGTACGTACGTTGTTTATTTATTACTTTTTTTTAGAGAACGTACGTTGTTTAATTAGCTGGTTCGAATCAGAGCCCATGCATGCCACGCCGTGCTCGTCCGCACTGCATACATGGCACCCGCGCGCGTAAGTACGCGTCGGCTTATCGTGGGCCGACAACCCCAAGTCATCTGGGCCCGAATTAGATACGGTGGTAGTGGAATATATTTTGTGATCCCGGTATACTACTCTGTTTTGTACCATACCGGTAGCCTAGCAAAGTTGGTACGTCGTCATAAGGTGCTCTCTACGGACACTGGGCACCACACGATAAGATATAAAGATGCAAGAGTAAGATAAAGATAGTGACATATCTAGAGCATGTACCTCTTTATTTTCGGGCTATTCCATTGAGGTGATGGTGGGAAGGGCTGTGAGAAAACTAGGGTTTTTCATCAGTTGAGAGGCTTGGGTGCTGGGAAGACAAAGAGTCACATTTTGGAATGATAAACAGATCTCACCGTTGGATTTTACATATGCGCAATGACAGTTTGTATTCAAATGGATCTTAAGGATTGTAGATTGTGTTTAGATTTTAACTTGCTTGGGAACACGCATGGCTTCGAAGTGCACAAAATGAAAGTATTGGAACAAAATTTGCATAGAGGTCAGGAGCTCCTGTCAATGTCCTAGGTACGATATACCTCCTATGCCTAGACTATGTTCCTAAAAATGGAAGTGTATCGACTGAGGAAGAAAATCGATCTCGAATAAAACAAGACTGTAGATTCTAATCCAGGAACGAATCAACTTACTTGGCCGTATTACATAAGGATTTCTCTGAGTTCTACTTGGAGAATGGGTCATCTACCGGTATAAATACAATAGCCTCCCAGGAAGGAAGGGTATCCAATCTCAAGCCAAACACAAGCCTCATTAAGTCAAGATCCACAGAGTTATCTTATTGCTAGCTGCTGAGTACATCTCGCTGTATACTAGTTGGATAAGCTAGATAGAGTAGATTGCTTCTACTTTGTACTCTGTGTGGTTTAATTCGTTTAATATATATTAATAAGAGTAGTGCTATTACCTACATTGATGGCCCTAACCTGCATAAAAATCTTTTTGTGTCATCTTCTTATTATCATCTTAGGGATATATTGGCATCAGCCAAGCATCAGACTTATTGTTTTAATAGATAGATCCAAGTATAATTTCTAAAATTATCAATGAAATTTACATAATACTTGAACCTTCCTACAGATTAAAGTGTAGGTCCCCAAACATCTAAGAACACAAGCTCTAAAGGAGCTTATGACCGACTAGTAGACTTAGGAAAAGGTAAATAATGACTCTTAGCTTATTGACAAGCATTACACACCACATCTCTAATGGACTTACTAAAAGGAAGATTGCTATATTTAAGGACTTTATTAATAATAACAGAAGAGGGATGACCTAAATAGCTACGTCACCTAGACTCCAAAGGACGAAGAACTACTAAAACTTGATGATCTTGACGTGTAAAAGCCTTTGCTGGAAAAGGATATAGTCCTCCTTGCTATACCTTGAAGAAGATTTCTCCTCGTGTCTAGATCCTTAGCATGAAAGAAATTATGATAAAATTCAACACAAGCATAATTATTAGAAGCAAGACGATGAACATCAATTAAGTTCTTTTTAGCCTTAGGAACATAGAGAAATCTATTGAGATAAATATTATGATTAGGGTATGCAAAATAGTTTTTCCAATATGACTAATGCTCATACTTGTGCCATTAGCTGCATGAACTTGTTCATTGCCACGATACTTCTCCTTAACCATAAGCTTGTCAAGTTCTAAAGTTATGTGATCTATCGTAGTTGTATCCGTATACCAATTTGTATCAACACCATAGAGGTAACTACAATTGATCTTTGAAATTGTCCTTCTTCTATGAAAGACCGATGAAACCTCTTCCAATATGCTTCCACCACATGGCCAATGTTGCCACATAATTGACACTGGTCATGTGTTATCTCCACCGTGACTGTGTCCACCACGACCTCGACCAAAACCACCACGTCCACATCCATGTTTCTGATTCTGTCCACATCCACCTCCTTGTGACATCAAATTTACCAAAGACTAATAGCCCCCATTGGATTGCTGAGATAGATGTGCCTCAAATGAAAGTAACTACGCATACAAATCACTCAAGAAGATATAATCTTTAGCAGAAAATTGATGTAACAAGAGGATTATAATCTACATCTAGGCCTGCAAGGATATTAGAGACAATGTCATTATTGTCAAGCTTGTTTCCAGCTGCCACCATCTCATCCACCAAGCCCTTCATCTTGGTGAAGTGAATGACTACTATTTGTTCTCCTTTCCGTTCTCTACCTAGCTATGAATGAATCTGAATGATCCGAGCCCTTGACTGAGATGAG
The DNA here is from genome assembly GCA_030770085.1 of Oryza coarctata. Classification (NCBI taxonomy): domain Eukaryota; kingdom Viridiplantae; phylum Streptophyta; class Magnoliopsida; order Poales; family Poaceae; genus Oryza; species Oryza coarctata. The sequence continues at coordinate 9,211,868 of CM061465.1, forward strand.
AATATCTATCCAATTACTGTCCACACCTCCCTTGTGCTCTCAAGATGAGCCACTTGTACCAACACCTCATGTGAGAAAGAGGAGAAAATATACCCAAGAACCTGTTGATCTTGAGCGATCCACTGAATATATGCCAAATTGTCAACATCTTCTTTCACCATGTCATTACCAACTTTCTTCTCAATGATGATAATGGGTGATGGCACCACCTTTGTGCCATTAAGATAGCTAGTTAATTGTGCTCCACGCACAGTTGGCAAAACTTATGCGTGCCACACTAGATAATTGTCCCTAGTGAGCTTCTTCAAGATAAGATGTCCCAACGTGCTTGAACTTGACGAAGAACTCAACGACACCATAACTAGATGTAATGTGGAAGGGAGGCTCTGATACCATGTAAATTTGCCAAAGTGGAAAACCTCAATAGAGGTAGCGCACATATATATATATATTCTCTAGAATCTCAATGTTAATTTAATTCTCCAAAATCTCAATTAGAAGTTCAAACCCTAACATTATAATCTGGAAAAAAAAGCTAGATAAGGGCATAATCACATAAACTATACCTTATCTATATGTATAATCACGTAATATAAACCTTATCTGCCAGATGTTAGAGTTTTTTTCTTCAACAAATTGAAACTAATTAATAAAGAAACATACCTATAGTGAATGGAAGAGGAAAGCAGAAAGCCAAACCTTATCCTACCCTTAGACTTGGATGCCAGTATGTTGTTGATACGCATGAGTAGAGGAGGCTGGGTCTTGAGGACCAGAAGCCTTGATGGCGAGCCAACATCGGCGAGCACACAAGGGCATCTACTCTCGTCCAACAATCAGTGATGATAGTAAAGGAATAGCCGAGGAATCAGGAATGTAGATAGGAATCGAGTGGCATCATGTGTGTGGGGCCATGGGCACCGCAACCATGACTGGGCCACACATATGTGAGCTTTCTTCTTGTAGAAATGCACCTAGGCTCAACAGGCTAATTGGGCCTAGGGGTGCCCATATGGTAAAGGCTGATAATTAGCACTAAAATTTAGTTTGGACCCGGGTGCCTGTGCATCTCCTTAGCCCATTAGGCTCCACCCCTATGACGGACCATGTCCTTGAAGTCCCTACACCTATAGAGGCAATACTCCAAAAGCTTCTTGGAGTTGACAATCTTCTGCCTCAGCAGTCGGAGCTCAGCCCCATGCTAATCCTAGGCCTCTTGCAAGATCTACTTGGCGATGATTTGGACTACAAATGGGTTCTTGTTCCTCACCTAGCTCACTCCACCCTAGGCACCAAAAACACTAGTTGTCACCATTGCAAGAACAGGTTTACTCCATGCAATGCCTTCGATGGCTCTTTTTCATTGCCGTCTTCTATTAATATATAAGCCTACCATGATTTTTTTATTTTATTTTTTTAAAATATTTATAAAAATATTTTTTTCATATATTTATAGATTTATACCCACAATGTTCTTTGAGAGAGTTTTTTTTGGAAAAACGTTGTCTAGGAGGAAGTTTTCTATGACATGATAGACAACCTTTGGTAACTTGATAGGGGATAGATTGTACTATGTGAATTTTACATGTGGCCTCCTTGCAGTCCTCTCTACGAGAGCTACAAGAGAAAGAGTTGCAAGGGGGCCACCTACAAAATTCATTGTTCACTGTACAACTCTCCTAATTGTTGTTTGCTATGTCACCAAAAGCGCTCTTTCGAATGGCAAAAAAAATCCCTCCTAGAGTCTATTGGGATAAAGATCTGTAAATATATGAAATGAAAAATTATTTTTCTAAACATTAAAAGAGAAAATATAAAAATAAAAAAATTGGTCTACCATCTCATCTGTATTCATTCCGAACTCTTGGCCTTAACCAATCGGACCTTCCTATGCTTCTTATATGTTGTGGGCCTCACAAGAGGTGATTTGGGCCTTTGTTTAGCACAATACCTTGCTAGATATCCTAGCTTAGTCTTTCTGTGCCAACAGACTAGCAATGTCACTAGTTAGATTAGGGAGGGGAAACAAATTAAATCCAAGTCTACATCAACATTTCTAGTACATGACATTGCATGAAATGAATCCCAAATTAACTATGTTTGGTTGGTGGGATATGCCTGGATAGGATATGCCCACCACTTTTTAAGGGGTGTTTGGTTAAAGCAAGGGTGAGATATGGTCACCATCCAAGAAAATATGTTGGATATCGTGTGCTCTAGGCAATTTGGCCAGATGGTGCGGCCTGGGGATGGATGAGTCACACAGCTTGTGTGTGCTCACCTTCTACTAGCACTTTTCTTTCTTTTTCTTTTGCCTCACCGTTTTCTCACCGCATCTCCTTCTCCTCTTTGTCTTAAATCTTAACCCTAACCACCATCCCTTTCCTCTTTTTCTGATAGTACAAGGGGTGGTGCTTGACAGCTCCTGATAGCATAGGGGCACCCATCATGAACTCTTTCATCAACGGCATCTTTGACAACCTCACGCAGGAGGTGGCCAAGCTCTCTAGGTATGACAACTCTAGGTATGACAAGAAGCCCATGATTATCTTTAGGTCCTACTAGATCTAGACCCCCTTACACCTCATCCTTCTTGATGAGCTCGCCAAACAAGCTATCTCCTAGGGCACCAAGGCCATCACCAAGTTCATAACAAGATCGATGCAGTTTGAGATGTAATTTGATTGTATTTGCTGTTTTCTTCAGTTTGAATGTGTGGGAACCTACCAAAATTGTGATTGTGAATTTCGTGGGAGAGTATCAGACGTAAGTTTGTTCACCTTAGTCCCGGACGATGTTTTTAGGATTGAGAAATTCCTGCAGCAGGATGCTGGGAGGTCAGAGCCATAGACATGGCCCTCCTTGCTCCTTAACCTTCTCGGGTCTATAAGCTTGCTCCCGTTCCATTTACATCTATTGTACATAAGCATCATTCTTAAACAATCTCAGCGCAACAACAAATTCAGAAAATATGGTACTAATCACTAATCAGAATAAAGCCAAAAACCATAGTCTGTTTGTTACATCCATAATTCTTCGTCATTTGATCTCCATTAGTGGACTACGGTTATTAGCATGTCATTTTTTTCAATGTGAGGAATATAATTTTTTATATGCATTTGTGAAGTTAGGCCATGAAAATTTATTTGTGGCTAACAATGTACACAAACGTACAATGTGGAGGGGATATTCTCACCATCTCCAAGTGAGAGGTGATCAGCTCATCCATCCTACTTCCTCCAAACAAACATAAAAGTGGATTATCAAATCCACCTTTTATCCCTCAAACCAAATAAAATAGTGGATCAACCCAGTCACTCAACTTAAAAAAACTGGGTTACTATATCCTTAAAAATGTAGATGACCATATCTCATTTAATCTTGATCATGAATCAAACACACTCTAACAACTCTAAGAAAGCACATGGGAATCTAATATAAGTACTTTTTGACGAGCCATACCCTAGCCGGTTTTTTTTCCTTTTTAAGGCAAATCCTGGCCGGTTAATTTGTATCCTACGTAGCACGTAGCCACGTATGGAGTACGGTGTTCAGTTAGCTGGTTCGAGTCAGAGCCCATTTCTGTCGCCACGCGTGTCCGACCGCACTGTATGGCACTGGCGTGCGCAAGTGCTCGCGGGCCGACAACCCTGCAAAGTCTGGGCCTAAAGAAGTTGTCTTTATCATAAAATATAAAAATTTAATACTAAATTAGTCTTAGTACTAATATTTTAGAATCCATCATAAAATATAAAAAATTATTACTGAATTAGTCATAATTTAGTTCTGGGCGAAGAGACAAAAAGAGTAAAAGTAACAGACGGTAGTGGCATACTGGCATATATTCTGTGGTCCGGTATACTCTGTTTTGTACCGTATTGGCAGCCTAGCATGATTGGTACGTTGTCATAAGGTCCTCTCTACGTAATAGTGGTATTTGATGATATATGATATAGCTCTTAGTCCCCTTACAAGGGCACATGACACATGTGCACGTCATTTTTCCATTTACTATATTTTTTCTAAAAAAAAGGAAGCAAGTTTGGTAAAAAATCAATCATAATAAAAAAATTGCGGTTTTCAAATTCTAGGTGAAAATACCTTTCTGTAAGTTGGGTAATTTCACCTCCCCTTTGTAATTTCTTCAGACCTATTTGAAGTTGATTAAAAAACTTCTAATTTTTGTTCCTATTCAATCTAGGAAATAAACAAAAACTGAATGAAATTGGTTTCAAATTATGATTTTTTGGGTTTCAACTCTCAGGTACAAATAATTTTGCCCCTTTTTTTTTTACAAACTGTTCCTCCTTAAAAGTTGTGATACGTTTTTTTGAAGGAGTACCACCTACCATCGAGCAATGGGCTGTAGGCATTTCTAATAAATTTATTGGTGAATTAATAAAATTGAAAACTCAAAGAGATTGAGTGAAAGCCTGCAAACAAACAAGAAAATTTCTCTATGAATTAGTGATTTGTCACGACCCAACACAAAGACCCCACGTATATCATTGAGATGATAAAGTCACTGGTAGCATATTGTCCAAATGATTAATCTCGTTATTTTCATCTGCATGCGAACAAGCACAAGAGCCAAAAAGCACTATCGATATCTGGTTGCGTTTCAATAACAACAATTAACTAACCCATCAACATAGAAAAATCAGTGATATTGTAAAAAAAAGCTGAGGCAAGAAAAGAATCATACAAGTGAACACACCGTTCTACGCTGCACTTAACCGGTGTTGTTTCAATTTTCACTAAAATTAACTAATTTTGAAGTATCAACATTTAAATAAAAAATTTACAAGGTTATATCAATCTTTTAATATATTATGGCATATTTTTAAACTTCTACAATAAAATTGCACTATTAAACAGTTAAAGATTGGGCACTGGTGTTATGCTGTAGTACTAAATTAGTATTTTAGAACCTGTAATTTTTTAATATAAATCGTACACACGATTGTCTACTTCTTCCTAGTATTAAAGTAATCAACAAAATTATTGTTACTCCTCAACCTACGAGACTCTGACGATGCACACCAGTACAGAGCACCGATGATATATTTTTCATTCTTTTCACCTTCACAAAAAAAAAAAGGCATAAACTGCAGCCGGCACGCGAGAGCCCGCAGCTGAGGAAGAAGACAGCAATGAAGGGTGGCGGTTCTCCCGTGTGTCTCAGGGCGGCCCTCTGGCGTCCGCCGGCCCCACGAGCATACGCGCGGTGCTCAATCGCGTCAACTCCTCCGTCGACGCCGCGGGTCCCCGCCCCGTCCTGCCGCTCGGCAGCGGCGACCCCACCGCGTCCGCCTGCTTCCGGACCGTGCTCGCCGCCGAGGACGCCGTCGTGGACGCGCTCCGCTCCGGGGCGCACAACGGTTACTCCCCCACAGTCGGTGTCCTCTCGGCGCGCCGGTGAGTAGCCCCATTCGCCCCTCTTGCCACAGTGTACTCTGCTTACATGCTAGCCAGTCAACCCATATGCATATGCATGCATGAATACTATAGCGCAAATGCATTTTTAATCGGATGGACAACTGTATTTTTATGGGACAATATTTTACATTCTTGGATTCTAAGATTTAGTTGAAAAAACATTCAATAATCAATTGTTTTGCTTATAGTTCCAAGAATATTTGTTGATGTTTTGGCTTATGTCACCCGTTACCTGTCTTTACCTCTCTCTGATTATTTAGTGTTTCTAGTTTGAATTTTTTTCCCATATATGTACGTATATATGTTTCCATACATTCACGTACTGTCTGCAAACAGAGCTTTTGATTACAGAGAGAGAGAGAGAGAGGAAATGCTTTTGATAAGTTACTGGAATAGTAACAAACAGGGCATCAAGCCTAGAAAGCTGGAAAACTTTGAAATTTAGAACTGTGAGGTAAGTTTGTTGGAGAACAGTTTGAATATGGAGCCAACAATTTCATCTTTTTATTTGGAGGAATAAGATTTTTTAAAACAAACAATTGAGGAATATGATTCCATTTTATTGTTCTTATTTTCTTCTATGTTTAGATGTAGATATATTTTGACTCCTGAAATTTTAATTAGGAAAGAAAGGGGGATTTTTTTTTTGTTGTAGAACTGGTGTTGAACTAAATTACTTTGTTGTCTTTGGGTGGGACTAAAGTGCACCAAAAATATTTTAGTTGTATTTTACTAAAGTGGCTTGTTTAGAGTGTAGAATCAATATTTCCAAACAGAATATGAAGATATCATTTCTCTTTCAAAGGAAAAAGAGGCCCTTGAGTGTTCTCATGAAACTAGATTCTGATATATTTTCTTGAATCGATCTCAGATCATTTCTTATCCATATAATAGTACGTGTTCATACCCTGTTAAACTAAATAACACAATCTACTGTACATTTCCTGTCAAAAATAATGTACAAAATCAGATGCTCATTTATAAAATGTTTTAGCTCTTAGTTGCAATACCATCTTTTAAATTCCTGTTTTGTCAATGCTGCATGATATTTTCTCAAAGATTTCATTCTTAAATGGTGCATATCTCTCATAATTTTTTTCGTTGAAACCTTAGTGCTATTGCAGAATACCTATCACGAGATCTTCCTTATGAGCTTTCAGCAGATGATATTTACCTTACCTCCGGATGTGTCCAAGCGATTGAAGTCATGATCTCTGTTTTTGCCCAGCCTGGATCCAATATCTTACTTCCAAAACCCGGTTTTCCATTGTATGACTCACGGACTACATTCAGCAATCTAGAGGCTCGATATTTCAACCTCATTCCAGAGAGAGGCTGGGAGGCAGACCTAGAGTGTGTGGAGTCTCTTGCTGATGAGAACACCGTTGCAATTGTCATAGTCAATCCCAGTAATCCTTGTGGAAGTGTGTACTCATATGATCATTTGGCAAAAGTGAGTATCTATTTTCTTGGACAAGTAAGGTACAGGGTATTTTGTTGTGTGATGCAATTTGTACTTATTTGCTTTTAACAAACAGGTTGCTGAGACTGCCAGGAAACTTGGTTTACTGATAATCGCTGATGAGGTATATGACCATTTGGCATTTGGTAATAAGCCTTTTATACCTATGGGTGTTTTTGGGGAGACCATCCCGGTGATCACCTTGGGGTCTATATCTAAAAGATGGCTTGTACCTGGTTGGCGACTTGGCTGGATAGCAACATGTGATCCAAATGGCGTCTTAAAGGAAACCAAGGTGAACTCTTGATCTGTGTTGCAATGCATATCTTGTTTTGATCCATGACTAGGTTCACCATCGGTTCATGAAATTGCAATATGTTTGTAAGTTTGTGTAGCAAAGCTGCACATTCTGCCTAAGGGTAAACTGCAGATCAATTCGATGCCTTTTTTGATTCCTGACTCCAAAACAGTTTAGCGAATAAGCATACCCTGGCCAGTTTTTTTATATTTTTCTAGCTTGATGATTTCTTCTTAGAAACAATTGATTAATTTAGCATGTAATCTAGAACTCTGTGTTAGTGCACCATATTTACATTTGCTGATGTTTCTTGACGCTGCCTAGATCTTGTTACCTTCCTTTTCTTTTTAGCTGCTCCATGTGCATCCAATGACATTTTGAAGGGGATGTGTTATCAGGATAATAATTATATTGCACTGGCAATTGGATTTCTTATCTACATGTTTCCTTATAGGTTAACCAATCAATTGAGAACTACATTAACATCTCAACTGATCCTGCAACATTTGTTCAGGTATATGTGATTTTCTTATTTCCACGTCCATCATTTATGGCATTATAATCTTTGTGTGGACACATCCTCACATGCATGACAACAAATTTTTTCATAAAGTGAGTTACATTCTAATATTGTTCTTTGCAGGGAGCAATCCCTCAAATTATAGCCAACACAAAAGAAGATTACTTCAACAAAATTCTCGATCTATTAAGGAACTTAGCAGACATATGTTATTATAAAATAAAGGACATCAGGGGCATTACATGCCCACACAAGCCAGAGGGATCAATGTTTGTGATGGTAAGAAAAAGCACAGACTAACATGCTCCGGATGAATTGGTTCAGTTGTATTTGTAGTTTTGCATCCTAATCACAATCACTTCTCATCTAATTCATGTCTATTTTTTATATTTCAGGTAAAATTGGATCTCTGTTACTTAGATGGCTTCCATGATGATATGGACTTCTGCTGCAAGTTGGCAAAGGAAGAGTCTGTGATAGTTTTGCCAGGTACAAATTCCATAAATGTTCAACCTCTTGTTTGGTTAAAAAAAAGTATGCCAATTACTCCCTCCATTTGCAATTTAAATAAAAAATCCACTATGTGCACAGAGCTAACGAATTAACAGATGGTGGGATTGAACTATATATATCCTTATAAAATGCTGTACTACAACCACTCAACGTCGTAACCTGTTTTGATTTTTTTATGGATACATAGCGGAAATACACTGGAACAACTACACAGTGTATTGTTAGAAATAACTGCAAAAAAGGATCATAATGCAAAACGGATCAGCATCTGATTAGTTTCATTATGCTCCTTCGGTTATTTTAACAAAAACTTCATGATAAATTGCAAGACACAGTTGCACTGTTTATTGTTTTCAAAGCAACCTGTGTCTTGGACTTGGTTATGATTATGGCTTGCCTTCCTATTATATCTCAGCCATTTTATCATCGTTTTAACATATAGATGATAAATTATAAATGAAGCTGATTTGCAGAATGGGAACATACAGTTAGTGTTATATGGACTGGGCAGGCTGCCCCGACTCTCGACGCTCTACGTCCGGCTACTGCGTCTACCTCGGTGACACTCTCGTATCCTGGTCCTCAAAACGCCAGACTACAGTGTCCCGCTCTAGCGCTGAAGCCGAGTACCGCGCCGTCGCCCACGCCGTCGTCGAGTGCTGCTGGTTTCGCCAGCTTCTCAAGGAGCTCCGTGCACCCCTCTCCATTGCGACCGTCGTCTACTGTGACAATGTCAGTGTCGTCTACATGACCGTCAACCCGGTCCATCACCGACGCACCAAGCACATTGAGATCGATATTCATTTTGTCCGTGACAAGGTTGCATTAGGACAGATTCGGATGCTCCATGTACCATCGGCACACTAGTTTGCCGATATAATGACCAAAGGCCTGCCCACATTTTTGTTCACCAGTTTTTGGTCCAGTCTCTGCGTCCGTTCCCCTCCCGCTGCGACTGCGGGGGGTGTTAGACAGACCACTGGCCTGAGCTGTATATATATAGACCCGACCCCCTCGTATACGCTTGGGGGATTCATAGTCACTGTACACTTTCTACATGTTAGACTACTGGCCTGGGTTGTATATATTAGACCCGACCCCCTCGTATACGCTTGGGGGATTCATAGTCACTGTACACTTTCTACATGTTATCAGAGCGAGTCTAGACATCCCGGCGCGCTAGTTTCTCCCTCCGGCGAGCCGACCCTTTCCTCCTCGTCGTCGACGTCTTCTTCCTATCGCCGACTCTCTTCCCGGTACTCCCCTCGCTCTCTCGTCTCCATTTCTTCTTCTCCCCGTCTCTTCCGCAGTCATCTTTTCTCCGCCCCACCTCCGCGCGACCAGGCGACGGTCTCGATCCACCTCCTCGTCCCTCCTCGCACCCGTCTCCGCTCTTCCTCTTGTTTCGTGCATCTCTCCTTCTCTGACGCCGGCGCACCTCCGCGCTTGTCGTCTCCATCGGCTGGAAACCTCTCTCGGTTCTTGCCCTTTCCGACACGCTCAACGGCTCTCGGACGCGAACCTTCTCTCCTCACGTCCGAGCCAGTCCAACGTGTCCACGTGTCCACGGACACGAATCCCTGCCTCTCGGACGCGAACATATTCTCTTCGCGTCCGGTCACTCCCTACCTTTTTCTCGTCCGCCCCACTCCTTGGCCTCCACGAGTCCACGGACGTGAATCCTCGCACATCCGTGACCCAACCACTCTCTGACCCACCCACTCTGTCCTCACCTACTCCGCTGCCTACTCCGCATCGGCCAACCACTCCTCATCAGCTGGCCACTCCTCACCTACTCCGCTGCCTACTCCTCATCGACTGGCTACTCCTCACCTACTCCGCTGCTTACTCCCCATCGGCCAACCACTCCTCATCGGCTGGCCACTCCTCACCTACTCCGCTGCCTACTCCCCATCGGCCAACCACTCCTCATCGGCTGGCCACTCTTTACCTACTCCGCTGCCCACTTCCCATCGGCTTCTCACATCCTTGATCGGTCGATCCGTCCTCTCATCGGCTTCCCCCTCTCATCGGCTTCTTTCTCCCATCGGCTCTTTGCTCCCGTTCTCCTGTCATGGCCACTGAGTCCGCCCTCAGCTCCGGCACTCTCTCAGTCGCCGAATCTGCTCTGGCCCTCGGTGCCACAAACCACACCTCGGGCACCACCTCGCCGATCTTCTCCCCTCCCTACGCTGCTGTGAACGTGAAATCTCACGTTCCTATCTCCCTTGACCTTAACGCTAATTATTCCAAGTGGGTTTTGTTCTTCAAATCCCTCTGTGGAAAATTTGGCCTCCGGTCCCATATTGATGGCTCCGCTCCATCTCGCCCCGATGATCCTCAGTGGGACATCGCCGAGTGCTGCATGCGCAGCTGGCTGCTCGGCTCGGTCGACGACTCTGTCCTCGACCTCACCATAGATGATATCGACCCCACTGCTCGGGACCTCTGGGTGGCCATCGAGCGGATCTTCCTGGCCAACAAGCAGCCTCGCGCCATCTTCCTCCTCAACGAGTTCCACTCCATGGTACAAGGCGACTCCTCTGTCTCCTCGTACTGTCAGCGCCTCAAAGTCAAGGCTGCTGCTCTCCGGGACGTCGGCCACCCTGTGGCCGACTCTCAACTCGTCCTCGCCCTTCTGCGAGGCCTCAATCCCCGCTTCTCCAACACCGCCGATAACATCACCAACGCCACACCTCTTCCATCGTTCGCCCGGGCTCATGACATGCTAGTTGTTAAAGAACTCCATCTGGCCAATGATGAGAAGACAGTGGCCCACACCGCTCTTCTTGCCGCAGCCGATAATGGTTGCCGAGCTTCTTGCGCTGCCCCTTCCTCCCGCGGTCCTGGTGGCCATGGCTCCGGCCACAGCAACACAGCCCACACCGGGAAAGGCAAGGGCAAAGGCAAAGGCAGGACCTGGCAGAGTCCGACGCCACCACGACCTACCTCGGTCCCTACCCACCCTGCCGATCCCATAGGTCCGTGGCTCTGCTACAACCCCTGGGCGCCCCAGCCACAGCCACGCAGCCCCATCGGCTAGCAACCCGGAGTTCTCGGCGCCCATCCCCAGCCTCACCTGGCATCGGCTCCCGTTCTGCCGCCTCAGCCGATGCTACCGACCCCAACCACCTAGTCGGTTCCCTCCTGGAACCAGGCTGGCCTCGTCGCTGCTCTCAACCAGATGACGCTCCAACCACAGCACTCTTGGATGCTGGACTCTGGGGCATCTTCACACATGGCGTCATCGGCTGGTATACTTCGCTCCTATCACCCCTCTTCCTCCCCTTTTGTCACCATCGGCAATGGTCACTTTCTTCCTGTCCAATACCGCGGTGACTCCTCTATGTCTACATCCACCACTAACCTCCCCCTACGCAATGTTCTTATCGTCCCTTCTCTCATTCACAATCTTATATCTGTTCACCAATTCACACGAGACAACCACTGCTCCATTGAATTTGACATGTCTGGTTTCTCTATGAAGGATATCCCAACCCGGCGACAGATCCTTCGCTGCAATAGTGGCGGCGACCTCTACACCATTCCCGCTGCGCCGTCCACCCCACACGCCAGCGTCGCCCTCTCCACCAACCTTTGGCACCTTCGCCTCGGCCACCCCGGCCCCGACGCTGTCGCCACCCTCCGTCGTAGCGCCTCCATCCGATGTACTCACAGCAGCTTCACAGTTTGCCACTCATGTGAACTTAGCAAACATGTGCGTCTGTCCTTTTCTAGTTCTCTCTCCTGTACCTCGCGTCCATTTGAACTTATATATTGTGATGTATGGACGTCCCCAGTTAAAAGTGTCTCCGGTAATCAGTATTATCTCGCTATACTTGACGATTACACACACTATTGCTGGACCTTCCCGCTCATCCACACATCCGAGGTCGCCTCTCACCTCACTCACTTCGTCACGTACGTATCCACTCAGTTTAACCTCCCCATCAAGGCTTTACAAGCCGATAACGGTACGGAATTCGTCAACCATACCGTTACAAACCTCCTCACCTCGCAGGGCATCCATCTCTGGCTCTCCTGCCCCTACACCTCTCCTCAGAACAGCAAAGCCGAGCGCCTCCTTCGCACCCTCAACAACATCAGTCGCACCATGCTACTTCACGCCCACCTACCCGCCACTTATTGGGCCGAAGCTCTGGCTACTGCGACGTACCTTCTCAATCGGCGCCTATGCTCCTCCGTTCATAACAACGTTCCCTATGCCCTTCTCTACCGCATAGCGCCCGACTACTCCCACCTTCGCGTTTTCGGGTGCCTCTGCTACCCAAATCTCACCGCCACAGCTTCCCACAAACTCGCTCCCCGCTCCACCGCCTGTATTCTCCTCGGCTATTCCACCCTCACAAGGGATACCGATGCCTTGACCTTTCCACCCGACAGGTCCTCGTCTCTCATCACGTCATTTTTGACGAGACATGTTTTTCCTTCGGTCTCCTTCATCCGAGATCCTCCTCTAGTGATCTCGACTTCCTCCTCACCAACACCGTGCTGACCAGGTCTCCCTTACTGCCCTCTCCATCGGCCCCCTCATCGGCCACTGCTGAGGATTTACCCGTCACATATCCCACCACTACTCGGTCCGATGTCCCCACCATCGGACCCCCATTGGACCCACCTTTATCGGCCGATACCGATCCTATTTATCCTTCAGTCGGTACCGTTTCCTCTCCATCGGACACCCCACTTCCATCGGCTCCTCGCTTTCCATCGGCTCCCCCTACCCTATCGGCTGATTCATCTCTATCGGACCGATCGGAATACTCGGCCCACCCGACCTCATTGGCTCAGGCCGATCTAATTCCTCCTTTTTCTCTTGTCTACAGTCGCTGACTCGGAGCCAATGACGCCCCCTCCCGACCAGTTCTTCCTATTACTCCCGCACCCCTATCGGCTCCAGTTCCCTCTACCTCTCACGTGGTCACCCGCTCCTAGACCGGGTCTCTTCGACCCACTCCGTGCTACGGTCTCTCCATCATCCACAGCTCTATCTCGCCCATCCCGACGACTTCTCGCTCAGCCTTGGCCGACCCTCAGTGGCGCGTGGCCATGGCCGACGAGTACAAGGCCCTAATGGACAACGAGACCTGGCGCCTCGTTCCCCGACCTCCCGGCGCCAACATTGTGACCGGTAAGTGGATTTTCAAACACAAATTCCACGCCGATGGCTCCCTTGCCCGTCACAAGGCTCGCTGGGTAGTCCAGGGTTTCTCCCAACGACCCGGTATCGACTACGACGAGACCTTCAGTCCCGTTGTCAAACCCGCCACCATCCGAGTCGTCCTCACCTTGGCTGCCTCTCGCTCCTGGCCGATCCATCAACTAGACGTGAAGAACGCCTTTCTTCACGGTCACCTGACGGAAACAGTCTACTGTCAACAGCCCCCAGGCTTCGTCGACCCTTCTCGGCCTGACGACGTCTGTCTCCTTCAACGCTCTCTCTACGGCCTCAAACAAGCCCCTCATGCCTGGTACCAGCGCTTTGCTGCCTATCTTCGGCACATCGGCTTCGTGGCCTCTGCGTCCGATAGTTGCCTGTTCACTTTCCATATCGGCTCCGCCACTGCCTATCTACTTCTCTATGTCGATGACATTGTCCTCACAGCGTCTTCGACATCTCTCCTCGACCAGATCATGGTTCGACTCCACTCTGAGTTTGCCATGACCGATCTTGGTCCTCTTCACCATTTCCTTGGCATCTCCGTAACCCGTTCCATCCACGGGCTCTTCCTTTCCCAATGCCAGTACGCCATCGACCTCCTCCAGCGTGCGGGCATGGCCGACTGTCACCTCACGGCCACCCCAGTCGACACTCGAGCCAAACTCTCCGCCGCCGATGGCGCCCTCGTTGCCGATCCCTCTCACTATCGGAGTCTTGCTGGGGCTCTCCAATACCTCACACTCACCCGACCCGACCTTACGTACGCTGTCTAACAAGTGTGCCTCTTCATGCACGCTCCGCGCGAACCTCACCTCGCGCTGCTCAAGCGCATCCTACGCTACGTGAAGGGTACCCTCTCCAGCGGGCTGCATCTCAGCTCTAGCCCCATCGACTCCCTCACCGCGTACTCCGACGCGGACGGGGCAGGCTGCCTTGACTCTCGGCGCTCTACGTTCGGCTACTACGTCTACCTCGGTGACACTCTCGTATCCTAGTCCTTAAAACGTCAGACTACAGTGTCCCGCTCCAGCGCTGAAGCCGAGTACCGCGTCGTCGCCCACGCCGTCGCCGAGTGCTGTTGGCTTCGCCAGCTTCTCTAGGAGCTCCGTGCACCCCTCTCCACCGCGAGCGTCGTCTACTGTAACAATATCAGTGCCGTCTACATGACCGCTAACCCGGTCCATCACCGACGCACCAAGCACATCGAGATCGATATTCATTTTGTTCGTGACAAGGTTGCATTAGGACAGGTTCGGGTGCTTTATGTACCATCGGCACATCAGTTTGCCGATATAATGACCAAAGGCCTGCCCACATCTTTGTTCACCAGTTTTCGATCCAGTATCTGTGTCCGTTCCCCTCCTGCTGCGACTGCGGGGTGTTAGAAAGACCACTGGCCTGGGCTGTATATATATAGACCCGACCCCCTCGTATACGTTTGGGGGATTTATAGTCACAGTCACTGTACATTTTCTACACAAAGCAACCTGTGTCTTGGACTTGTTTATGATTATGGCATGCCTTCCTATTATATCTCAGCCATTTTATCATCGTTTTAACATATAGATGATAAATTATAAATGAAGCTGATTTGCAGAATGGGAAAGTACTGAATAATGTTGGAACAATAGAATGCATTCTCACCTATTCACCTATTCACCAAAGTATACGGTGGTAGGTATATTGCTACAACCTCACATGGAATGACAACACAGACACTGTTACAAGAATTAGAGTAACATTTTTGTATTTCTTTGTACTGAATTTATTTCTTTTAATGCAATGATATGCAAATTTTTTGTGCATTCCTGAAAAAGTCAAGACACGCAACATGATTAGGAGTTTGTCGAAACACACGACTTTTCTTGTACTTTGCTACTGATTTCTGCCCCGATGCACATGAATATTTCACTGGAGAAAAAAATATTTTTACAGGGAGTGCATTGGGA
This sequence comes from Oryza coarctata, assembly GCA_030770085.1. NCBI lineage: Eukaryota > Viridiplantae > Streptophyta > Magnoliopsida > Poales > Poaceae > Oryza > Oryza coarctata. The sequence goes on from CM061465.1 coordinate 9,227,231, forward strand.
CTGAAGAATTGGGTTCGCATCACTTTCGCCATTGATTTACCATCTCTTGAGGATGCCCTCGAAAGGATAAAATCCTTCTGCCAGAGGCATGCCAAACTGGAAGCCTAAGCTCAAAGGTATCGAGCTATTCATTACCGTGGTGCATCGGCTACTACGCGTTGGGTCACCCAAATGTTGTTGTTAATAATCTGTTCTTGCTGTGGCCAAGATGATCATATATCTTGTCACACATGTATCTATGTATGTGCTTCATTCAGCTTGATCCAAACTGATCTTGCATAGTTGTGTTTGACGTATTGTTGGGGAATGCTGTAATCTGTAAATCACTCTTGATTACAGTTGATTTGAATAAGGTTGATATTGCAAATATAACAAGTTTGTTACGCCTTACAATGCTCTAAGCAAATTAAGCAATTGGCGATTAATTTTATAATGTAGAGAATGTATGGGTCCGTAAAACAACAGTTTTTTGTGTTCACAAAGTGAATAGAGTGTATAGCTTATTCATTAGATTATTATTGTTGTTAATCCATTAATTAAGGGTAAATTAAATATTTTTTAAAAATAAAATTAAAAAATAGCTTAGAACAAATGGGTGCGGTAATTTTTTTGAGAGAATGTATTTATAAAAATATAGAGAAAATAATTAGCAGTACTAATCCGATAAAGTTGTTGCAACACGATTGAGGTTTTTAACGTTGTGAAAAAGATCATTCATTTTATCATACTTTATTTCCCTCCACCGCTCCACCAACGCATTTAACGATCCTTACCAAACCCCTTCCATGTCACCCCTCCAAAGCAGTTCGAACTCCTTCTCACCGACATGCCGGGCCCACTCCTCAGACCTCACGTTACCCCACCAGCCATTTTCACCAGCCATCGCTGCCATTCTGACACCTGGAAATGCACCGCCACTCTTCCCGTGTGTCCGTGCCCACTGCCCAACGGCTATATTCCCGCACGTACGCTATCTGACACGTGGGTCCCAGAAAAATCTCCCCCAACGCTCGCTTTCCCATCTCCTTAAGCCCAACCCTTCTCCAATACGCCAACTCCTTCCAAACCCACGCCGACCAAAGCAAACAAAACCGGGGAACGAGCGAGCGAGCGAGGCAGATCGACGAACACATGGCGGCTATGGCCATGGAGATGGACCACACCTCGTCGTCTCCGGCGCCGCCCGCGAAGCTACCCGCTCCGCCGTACCACCACTCCGCTGCTGTGGCAGCGGCGGGGGAGGAGGAGGTGGCGACGCCGCCGAGGAAGTCATCGGCGGCGGGGGGGCAGAGGTCGTCGCCCATGCCGTCGCCGCTGCAGCTGTCAGGGTGCTCGCTGCAGGAGCTTCTCCTGATGTCCCCACCGCCTAGGTCGCGGCGGAACCGGTCGAGGCAGCGGGGCGGGGCGGGAGCTGGATTGGACGAGAGCCTGGAGATGGTGGCCACAGCGGGGACGGCGCCGAGGCGGAGGAGGCGCGCGGGTGGGGAACAGTGCGCGGCGCCCGCGGTTGCGTCTCCGAGGAACGGGAGGAGGGCGAGGCGGAGGCTGGAGAAGGAGATCGAGGTGGAGGAGGACGCCGCGCGGAGGGCCCGCAGGAGGAAGTCCACCAGGGCGGCCACCAAGGCCGCGCCTGCGGCCGCGGACAAGGTGGCGGCGGCGGCTGCGGATAAGGAAGACACGAGCATGGCTTTGGTGCTGGCTAACAGCGACGCTATACGAGGTCAGCGAAGCCATCCCTTGGTGGTTCTTATTAATTTTTGACTTGAGCGAATCATTGCTCCATCTCTTGCTCTCGTCGTGTTTGTTGAATTGCCTCTTCGAGTTCGCGTCTAATCGGATCTTGATTTGTGGCACAGGTGCTCATGCTATCGAGCAGTGGGAAGATATCTGGGAAAGGGTTGTGGAGTTGGTGATGTGGAAGAATGTGGCGAAATCGGCACTCTGGTTCGGGCTGGGATCCATGTTCTTCTTTTCCTGCTCATTTTCAAGGGAGATCACCTTCAGGTTTGTGCAATTTGATATCCGTTTTACCTGAGATTTCTGCTTTAATCATCTAATACCTTGTTGAATTTCCGCTTTTGGATGACGATCTGCAGCCCGATCTCCGCACTGTGTCACATGGGTGTGATGGTCCTGGGCTTAGCCTTCATCAGAGATTCCGTTCCTCAGAGGTATATGACAGTATGAACCAGTGCAATCTATTTCCTAACCCATTTCAATCGAGGCAATCAATTTGAGTTCTCATCTGCTACAGGCAGCAGCTGGAGAAGGGGAGGAACTTCCGGTTGACTGAAGAGGATGTGCAGCGTGCTGCTCGAGCTGTGTTGCCAGTTGCTAACTCCATGATATCTACCACACAAGTGATCTTGTCTGGTGATCCATCGATGACTCTCAAAGTAAGCATGTACAAAATTTGATGACATTCTTAACACACACAAACAGTTCCCCCTGAGTAATACATAATTCTATTGTTGTTGAATCTTAGGTATTACCTGTTCTTCTGTTTGGTGCTAAATACGGTAGTCTGGTTACGGTGTGGAGATTTCTGGCCACAGGTACAACTGCATACACAAGGAAGAATATCAATCTTTTTCATGACTACTCTGTTAAAGCATGTTCTGGTTATGGAACTTCGCAGGGTTTTTCACCAGCTTTACACTCCCAAAGCTTTATAGCTGCTATTCAAGTCAAATTCATAGGAGAGGTTTGATTGACTGTTTCTATTGAGTTAATCTTCTTCGTGCTGTATGTCAACTGTTCAGGGCACCAGATTAACGCCCCCCCCCCCCCTCTCTCTCACTCTCTCTTTTTAGTTGAGGTTTTGAGAGATCGAGCTATGGAAGCATGGAAGTCTTGCCCCCGCAAGAAACTCGTTGCGGGCACATCAGTGACAATGTGCTGGAACTTGTTCAGTGTGAAGACACGCATCATTGCAGGTACCTATGCTGATATGGTTTATACGGTTGTGATAACTTTATAACTGTATTGTACCTTTCATGAAAAATGTTACTTATCCATTAGTACCGTACTGGTATAATATTTTCCATACAATGGTTGATTGCATTGGGGAAACCATTTTAATAGTTTATTTAATCTGTAAGGATAGAGGTTTTACGAGCTGGTTAGGGATCTACTGAAAATTTTCAAGAAACCAGATAGTTCAAAAACCTACAAATGCCTTGTACTTTCTGAGTGAGTGTTACACATGTGGTTTGCATATTAAAGGATATTGTGGAACTGAGATCATAAGGGTCCACCAAGCAAGATACAACCTCAAAATGTCAGTGTATGAAATTCTACAGATAATTATATCTTACTACTCTAAAAAGTGCAGTTGTCCGTCCTCCCTTCCCTCTTGATGCGCACCCTCCCCTCCTTTCACCTAGCGCAGCGCTTCTGCCACTCCTTTCACACGTGTGTAACCACCATAGTATCCAATATTTTATCTCTATACTCCCAACCATCCCTAATCTTATGAGCTTTGGTTTGGTCGGTTGCAATGCACAGACATGTTACTAGTGTTTGAAAAGGCACACTTCACCTACTTATTAGCAATGTTGATCTTCTCATAGACTGTCCATTTCAGCATGTACTGTTACAAAAATTATCTTTATGCGGTAAAAGGAAAGCACCAAATCAGAAGTATTGTGTTGGGAAGCATAACATAAAAAATATCATCTGATATGTAGAAGTATGTGATAACCAAAAATAGCACTTTGAATGATTTAGTACCACCTCCAAATTTTGTGATGAAAAGCTGTGGTTCGGTGAAAAATAATCAACATTATGTAACGAAAAAGTCTTACTTATTTGAAAGTTTACTAATGCTAAGGCGATTGTTGAGCTGACAAATAAGAACTTATTTAACATGGTGTATATGTATTTTGCTTGGACACATCTTACATTTCATACAATGATGGTAAAACTATTCCTTTTCTTTTTATGATTTGGACAGTTTAAGTTCAAGACAAGTCATGCAAAACATGCTCTTTTTTCTGATTTAAATATAAGCTAGATTAACAAAAGATCCATCTTTTTATGTGTAGCCTTCATTTCAGTAGTAATCCTGCGTTATAATCAGCAGTATCGCAAGGCGACAGTGAATGCAGAACACGAAAGCCATCAGGATGAACATGGGCAGAAAATGGAGATCGAAGACTAAATGATGTGCCATGCCAGCTTATGTCTTGCCTGAAGAAGCATGTGGTGTGTTTCTCACCTGCTGTGTAGAGAAACCAATGTTACTGTTCCACATCTAGTGGCTATGGAATACTTTTTGTTCTCTCGAAGAGGTTCTATCTTCGATAATGATTGGCTGTGTGTTACATGTCATGTCTAACGGATGCTTCTACTATAACAGAGCGCCAGGGCACTGACTTTTGTATGCTGATAACTCTAATTCACACTAGTAAATAAATGTCGTGTATCTCTATAAGTTTGTTATGCGCAAGATTTACTAGGGATAAACACCATCGGGAATAATGCCGGGGCAGCATCGGTTTAGATTGGATGAGAAGAGACTATACATTAGGAAGGAGAACTTAAGGGACTTGATTAACTCTTATTCAGGACTTTACCTCTAAGAAAGAATCTAATCTAATTTTATACGCTACAGTACCCTCGCCTAGAATTGGGTTGTCCATGAGTCTCGGCCTATAGGGCCCATGCCCATAACAGAGTTTGTATGGCTTTAATTTCAGGTTGGTCCAATGGGTGACTCTGTGTAGTTTCTTGTCTAAGTTTCTGAAACGAGATCGTCGGAAAATGTATGACAGAAAAGTGTTAGTCTACTGTGTAATTATATAATTATATAGTAGGCCTGTGTAACTGTCCGGTTGTCTTGTAAGCCCGTTCCGGCTGTCTATATATACTGATACATTGACAGAAAATAGTATCAGAGCGGTTCCAATCCGCTATCTTTTCGTAACCAAAAACACCACGGTTGTTGCTGCCGTCATCACTCTCCTCCTACATCACTACTGTGCTACGAGAGATTGCCGAGATTTGACACCCTTAATGCCATCGTTTTCGAACCAGCGCCCATCGCCGATCCGACCGCCACCACCGGTGTCAACTGCACGTCACTGGGAGTGTCGCTGGTCTCATCGACCGTGCTGTCGATCTGATCGCCTACCCCGTAGCTACCCTCGTCACCGGGTGTGGCCGTCGATCCGATCCTGCCTTCGCTTCCGCACCAGCGTCCGTCGCCAATTCGATCGCCACCATCGGGTGTCGTCAGTCTTATCGCCCGCGCTGCCGATCCGTTGCCGACCAGATCGCCCGCCGATCTGTTGCCAACCAGATTGCCCGCCGATCCGATCTGATTGGATCCGTCGATCGGTCCGATCGGATCTTGCCTATTGCCGATCTGATTGCCCTTCGATCCGATCGGCTCTCCGTTACCGACCAGATCGCCCGCTGATCCGATCTGATCAGCTGCTCATCGTCCATCCGATCTGATCGGCTGCCGATCCGATTTTGATCGATCGGCTGCCGAACCGTTTCCCATCGGCTGCTGACCCGATTCCAATCGATCGGCTGCTGACCCAATTCCCATCGATCGGCTGTCGATCTGTTTCCCATTGGCTGCTGACCCCTCCGATCCGATCTCCGATTCAATTGGCCGATCGGCTGCCAATCCGACTCTGATTAGCGAAACCCTTCGATCTGATCTCTGATCCGATCGGCCGATCGGCTGTCCCTCCGTGATCTCCAATTCGATCGGCTATCGTGCCCCTCATGGTTGGCGACGACACTAGCGCCGCTCCTTCCGAAGACCGCTGTCTCGCGGCCGATCCCTATCATCCTCGACAAGGCCACAAACTCCTACACCAAGTGACGCTGCATGTTCCTCACCGTCCTTAGGAAATATGCTCTCACCCGCCATGTCCTCGAGGATGACGCGTTCCCCGCGCGCCCGGCATGGCTCCAGGCGGACTGCTGCGTCCTCACGTGGGTGTACGGCACCGTCTCCAGTGACCTGTAGCAGTCGCTGATGATGCAGCAAGGACGCGCCTGCAACGCGTGGTGCTATCTCGAGGACGAATTCCTCAGCCAAAAAGAGTCTCGTGCCCTTCTCCTCGAGACGCAGTTCCGTACATTCTGTCAGGAGTCTCTGAGCGTCACGGACTACTGCCGCCGCCTTGAATCCATGGCTGCCTCCCTCGTCGAATTCGACGACCCCATCGGCGACCGGCAGATGGTCCTCACGCTTCTCCCCGGCCTCAGTAGCAAGTTTCGCCATATGGTGTCCATCCTCAAGATGCACCGGCTGTTCCCAATATTTACGGAAGCACGTACTCACCTTTTGTTGGACGAGCTATAGATCGACACTCATCCTCCATCCCCGCCGGCCTCTCTCGTCGTTGCGACACCACATCTAGCGGCCCCAAGTGCCACCGCTGCTCCTCATCCAGGGGTGCCTCCTCCTCCACGCCTAGCTGCGCCAACTGGAGGCCAGCGCAACGGCCGCCGCTGTGGCCACGGTGGACGCGACGGTTCTACTAGTGGCAGCTCTCTAACGCCCTCTACTGGAGCGACCCCAGGTGGACAGGGTGGCGTCCCTCCTAGTACGGCTGTGTACCCATCGTTCGCCCACCCTTGGACTGGCACCGTGCGCATGTGGCCATATGACCAATCCGGCCGACCTCCACCGCCACAGCCTACGTTCCACGCAGCCTCGTACTATGGCGGTTTCGGTGCTCTTCCTAGCACCTATGGCGGCGCATACGGTGCCCCAACGTTTCCATACGGCACGTACTACGAGAGAGCTATATCACTGGGCTTCCAGGTGCCCTCACCGGCGTACCAAGCGGTAGGCATCCAGGCGCCCTCACCGGCATACCAGGCGGCACCTTGGCCACCTACTCATGGAGGTTGGCACTAGGACTCTCTGGCGCATTCCTTCAACACCATGACGCTCAACCAACCGGTCTTTGAGAGGTATGCTGATACGGGTGCCGGTTCTCACATGACGTCGAACGCTGGTATACTCTCCACCATTTTCCCACCCTCTTCATCTACTCCGTCATCTATCGTTGTGGACAATGGCGCTTTACTTCCTGTCACCGTCACTGGATCCCATTATTTTTCCTTACCGCATCGTGATCTTGCTCTTAAATCCGATACATTTGGACTTTTCCATTCGTCTCAAATCCGATACATTGTCCATTATTTCTACCTTTTTTTGTTTATGTTCGACAATGGCCGTGAATTCGATAATTCCTAGGCTTGCACGTTTTTCCTCTCCCATGGTGTTGTCATCCGCATGTCGTGTCCATATACTTCCCAACAAAATGGTAAACCAGAGCATTCCATTCGTACCATTAATAACACTCTGCGTCTCCTTTTGTTTTAGGCAAGTCTCTCTTCAGCTTACTGGGTTGAGACCCTTCACATCGTCACATATCTTGTGAAACCACCTCCCCACCAAAACTCTTGCCTCCTCCACACCATACAACGCTCTCTTCTCAGACCAGCCCTCCTATGATCATCTTAAAGTTTTTTGTTACACCTGTTACCCCAGTATGTCCTCTACAGCGCCCCACAAACTTACTCCTCGTTCTTCTCCATGCGTTTTCCTCGACTACTCCTCATAGCACAAAGACTATCGATGTCTCAAGCTTCAGTCGAACCGTATTCTTATTTCTAGACTTGTTTTTGATAAAAAAAAATTTCCCTTTCTCCGACATGTTTAGCACACCCGTGGCACTCTCCGCCCTGAACTTTCTTATCGATGATCATGATTTCACCGCTTCAGCTCTTGGAGCTCGTTTTGTGCGTGCAGGTCTAGCAGCTTCCTCAGTGGCACACCCCGTGCCCGAGGCCACAATTACGCCGTCGAGCCCTGGTGCAGGGCCGTGGTCGCCCGAGTCCACGTTGTCCGGTGTCGCTGCCCCTGTGCACCCTGCACAGGTCATTGCCAGCGGCGCCACACCGACCACGAGTGTTGTCGGTCCTGCTGCTCGCGCACAGGTTGTTGCCAGCGGAATCGGCCACATAGCTGCTACTCGACCAATTGTCATCCCTCCGGTCACCAATGCACACTCTATGCGCACGCGTGGCAAAGCTGGCATTGCACAGCCCGTGGATCACTTCAACCTCCACGCTGTGCCCATGTCACCTCTTCCTCGCTCTGTTAGTGATGTACTGTCAGACCCTAATTAACGCTCTGCTATACAGGCTGAGTATGACGCTCTGATTGCCAACGACACCTGGAGTCTTGTGCCTTGCCCTCCTAGCGTCAATGTTGTGATTGGTAAGTGGATTTATCGACACAAATTGCTCGCTGATGGGTCTCTTGATCGCTACAAGGCTCGTTGGATACTACGGGGTTTTACACAATGGCCCGGTGTTGATTATGATGAAACTTTTAGTCCCATTATCAAGCATGCGACAGTTTGAGTTGTTCTTTTTCTGACATTATCTCAGAACTGACACATTCATCAACTAGATGTGAAGAATGCATTTCTCCATAGCACTCTCACTGAGATAGTGTACTACGTGCAGCCCTCTGGATTTGTGGATTCTTCTCGCTCAGATTTTGTCTATCGGTTCAATAAGTACTTATATGATTTAAAGTAGGCTCCTCGTGCTTAGCATTACAGGTTCGTCTCTCATCTCGTGTGGCTTGGATTTGTTGAAACAAAGTCAAATACTTCGCTATTTATATATCGTCACGATCTAAATATGACCTACTTACTACTATATGTTGATGATACTGTCCTCACCGTTTTCTTTGCTGGATTACTCAAGCACATTATTAAGGCTCTCCGATATGAGTTTGCTATAACGGATATAGATCAGCTACATCATTTTCTAAACTTTTATGTGACACGCTTTGCTACTCGGTTTTTTTTTCATGTGCATGGTAGGTCCACCAGATACTACCATTGGATTTGGGATGGGACAGTGCTGTCAGTGGGAGAAGAGCCGTCATATGCCGGCACTGGACGTCCAGACGTGAGTGACAACTCTGTTCCATACAACGTGACGTGGCCCAAGCTCGTGACCGCCGCCGCCAATCCCACCGGTGCACCGCCGTGACTTCTCCGGCGAGTCTCGCCGGAGCTTTCTTAACACCAGATCGAACGACTCCAACTCGTGTGCCCACCTCCGGAGGTGTGCTATTACTTGGAATCTTGCTCACTTATGCCAAGCTTTAAATTCAGTTAGATCCTTGCTGTTTGGTTACTTGGGTTAGTATCACTTCTGTACGAATCCTTGGCAGCTTCGAAAGAACTCTCCAAAATGCTACCGGATTCGATGCTATCTTCTTCAATATCTTGCCGCATCAGTTCTTTTTTTTTTTCGTTTTCTTCTTGGGCGGACAGATGGCGATGGCTGATAGGTTAAGAAGGTTGCGTTTTGGACACAGCTCAGGAACTAACCATAACCATAACCTCTTTGTATAGTGATGGATTTGTTTTGGCCGGATGCATAGCTCCCAAAAATTACGTATATACTCTGTGCGCGCATCAGAATTTTCTCAAGTAAATTGATCTTCAGTTTTTGTCTTTTTGTCTGCTTGTTTATGCATTGAAAGGTGGATCCCTGAGTATATCATATATGCATACGGAGTGCACATGTTATGGAACTTTTACTCTAATGTTCAGTTTCCCCTGTAACCAAGAGAACTATGTAGTACTTGACTTTGATTAATAATCCTTCCTCTCTTTTTTTTCATTACACCATCTTGATCATTTTCTTAGTTTGAGCATTTTCGCTATGCCCATTCTCACTGTACCTAGTATGCCATCCTAAATGACCTCTTTTAGTAGTTTATCTATGTAATTTTCTGGATTATAATGTGATAATATATGCATTTGGATGATTTTTTACACAAGTCAACATGGTCATTGAGGAAGCATCTTCATACGGTGGTAGAGTTATGGACAATTGACTCTACCGAACAGAGTTCAATTATTTCATGTCCATATCAGAACACAGGTTTATCCTTGTCATTTATGTATTGGAGTGTGTATTAATTATTAAAGGGTATATTTATGGGTTATTGGGGTCCTTGCGTATGGCGTTTGTCTGTGCGATTCAACCATGTAATGAGACAAAATATAGTCCATCTAATTTAACCTTGGCCATAATTTATTATGTGATGTCTCAATATGTCCATCTTGGTAATGAAGTGTAATGGCATTATTGTTCATCAATTCCTTTTTTATTGTCATCAGTACTCCTATTCTTCTAAAGATTTACTACATGTACTGCTCATTTGCGTTTTCTCTAAATTCTTGATAGCTAATTGACACGTGCTTATTTTTGTACAGAAAAATGCATCAAGTCAATCACGAGAAGTACATGCATGAGCAATTCAAGCCACTTACCCAATATATCAAGGAAACACCAATGATGGTCACCAAAAAACATGTTGGTGAGACTTCTCAAAGGGTATTTCTCGTAATGACTGATGAGGCTTGTCATCAGAGCAATTATCATAGAGCTGTATTTCCTCCACAAAATGGAAAAATGTCCACGGCATTTTGATGAATCAAATGTCTTCATCACGGGAGATGGGATAGCGCAATTAAGAGAATGTAATCTTGATGTAAGAGCGACTCCAAGGTGTTTGAGAACTACCTGTATGCTCGCAATATAATTGTGAAAACTGTACTCCGGAAACAAAAGAAGTACATACCTGAAGACGTGAGGCGTCTCCTGAAGTTAATAAACACTTCTGATAAGGTTATTAGTATGGAGTTGGAGTATCTCTTCTGTACACATTCTTCTCTGGTCCCTCTAAGAAACAGGAGACCATTTTTCCTGAGGATGTATGAACACATCAGTTTTGTGCTGCCAAAATCAATAGTGCTTAACCACATCCTCAAGGATCTGCCATATAAATCTAATTGGTACGATAAACTGATAGGGAATTACCTTCTTTTGAAATTGTTCAGGTTGGAGAAAGATGGATAGTGAAGGAATCAGTGCCTTTCTGAGGTCCTACAGGAATGTAATTGCTCATAGCATGGAGGGGAACACGTATACTCCAGATGACATTCAAGAAATCCTGTGGGTTACCTTCCCAATTTTGCTGCCAAGGATGCAGGAAGAGCTTTGGAAAACCAAACAGTTGGAAGCATTGCAACTTGATAGTCTATTTGGATCCAACATAGATAGAGAGCTTGGTGTGATCATGGTGGATCCTTCAGATGTTTTAGATCACAAAGAAAGCAACAATATTTCCTTTCAAGTTGGTTTAATGCCTATATCTGTAAATCAGAACATGAAGAATGATATTGATGTTGATTCCTTGACCATGAAGAAAGGGGTCGTTTTCCTGTTTTGGTAACTCCTGCACCCTTTTAGTAAAACTCTTGCGCATCATGTTGTTCACTATATATTGTGTCATCCTAAATGATCTAGCAGTACTATCTGGTAGTTTATGCACATAACTGCCTTGATTGTAATGTGGCAATACAATTCGATATTTTATTAAATAGAGCCAATTTTATCATCATGAAAGCACTTTGATGTGGTTCAAGTCCTGGTTCCACATTTGCACACATGTTTAGAGAGCACTTAATAGAGCTCTTAAGACAGTTATAAGCCACAAGCTACCCCACTAAAAATCCCCTAGATGTCTTATAATCTAAAGCAAAAGGCTATTCCAAGCATATGCTCATACCTTTGGCTACATTTCTTAAGCTTGTGTTAATGTATTAGAAAAGGGACACTTTCACATTATGTCCACTGATCCTTCTAAGTTTCACTTCGGTGATTTTCATTGAAATGTTAGGGGCCAAATTGAGCTGTTTTCCCTTTTTATATATTACAAATAGAATGGTGTGCTTGCATGGAGTGTCCAAATTATATTTTCACCCTGTTTAGAAGTTTTCTCAAAAACATTTCTAGAGATAGGGGTGAACATGTTCTATATTTCAGTCAAAAAATGTTCTATATTCATGAAAAAATTATGACCAAACTCAACAACTTCATTTACTTGATTTGGAAATACTTAATGAACTGTAAAAAGTTTGCTGTTCATTTGGTATTTGTTTTTATTTGTCCAATTAGGTTGAGTTTGGTATCGACATTTTTTAAAAAATATATAGAACATGTGCCCCCCTATCTCCAGAATACATATTAGTAATGGAGAGTAACAGTATTGTTCATCAGTTCCTTGTTTTTGACAGCAATGTGTACTTCCATGCTACTAAAAATTTACATGCAACTCTTCATGTCGGTTTGTATGAGTGTATTTCCATGGAGAGTAACAGTATTTGTATGAGTTTTCTGTAAACTCTTCATATCTAATTGACCATTGATTCTTTTGTACCTAAACAGCAAGAATCATGTCAGTTTCGTGGATTACATACGCAATAAGGAATTTAAGCCACTGATTGAATATATCAAGCATGCACCATCTAAGTCTGGAAGGAAATATTTCCTTATGACCGAGGAAGCCAAGTTTATCATCAGAGCACTACTCAAAGAACTATATTTTCTCCACAAAAGGGGAAAGTGTCCACAGAATTTCAATGAATCAAATGTTTTCATCAGAGAAAATGGGATAGTACAATTAAGAGAATGCGATCTTTATGACAAGAACGACTCCAAGGTATTTGAAAACTATCAAGATGTTCAGAAAATAATTGTGACAGTATTCCGACAACAAAAGAAGTATATACCTGAAGACGTGAGGCATCTCCTAAACGTAATGAACACTCCTGATAAGGTTATTAGTATGGAGTTGGAGTATCTCATCTGTACACATGCTTCTCTGGTCTCTCTAAGAAACAGGGGACCATTTTTCCTGTGGATGTATGAACACATCAGTTTTGTACTGCCTCAAAAGCCTCGTGATGAACAAACAACGAAGGAATACACCCACAGTGCTTCACCGCAAAAAGTTGATTGGGGTGACAGAGTGAAAGGGGATCATCTTCCCCAGAAATTATGGTTAAGGACAGATGGGTGCAAGGAAGAAGGAATCGGTAACTTTCTGAGGTCCTACAGGAATGCCGTATTTCATTGCGTGGAAGGGAACAGGCACACTCCAGATGAAATTCAACTATTCTTGTGGTTCAAATTCACAATGTTGCTGCCTACGATGCAACAAAAGTTTAGGAACAACAACCAGTTAAGAGCATTGAAACTTGATGGTCTATTCGGCTTAGCCTTACAAAAGCTTGATCTGACCATGGGCCCTCCAGGTGTTCCAGATCACAATAAAAGCAACAATTTTCTAGTTCAAGTCAGATCAAATCCTATCTCTGTGAATCAAGACAAGCAGAAGAATGGTGCTATGTCGAGCAGGGGGATGGTTGTTTTTGTTGATTCATCGCCCAAGAAGAAAAGACAAGGTGGGGCGTCTATCATGATCTGTTCCATGCCTGTGGAGATTAATTTGAGATGAACATAGAAGAGATTACTTGGGTGGATGATTGGATTCTTCGAAGCCTTTAATTATCTTCTCATAGCGTGTGGTTTCTGCTGCTAAGATACGGTTTGCCGTCTTCTAAAATAAGGTTCTCTTTTGTTACTACTAATGGATTGTGGAGTTATACAGTTTTTCTTTTGACCAGAACCAGATGCCAGTGTGTTGGTCAAGCTGGGAGCATATACACATATTAATTTCTTCTGGCTGCTATCTGAGACATGTCAGAGTATATACATATACAGTTGTTCAATTGAAGATTTGGAACATATATACACACATACATTGTATTTCTTAGTATTACCATGTAATAATATCAGAGGATGTTTCACTTGTATTTCTGCTATTCTTTAGTCATAATAGTTTGAATGGATCTATATGTAATAAGTGATTTTGTGCCCATAAGAATCCTTGCCCTTAATCATAACGATATAATACCTTGGCATAGGCTCTAATCCTCTTTCCGGCATTACCAATTGCTAGTACTACCATAAGATCATTTGTCTCATGTCTTAAAACTATGAATTGCTATTTTTTCTATTGTATAATTTAAGGATGCTCTCTTAGTGCAAGGAAGAGTGTTTTCCATTGAAGAATTGTTTAGTGCTACATTGAAACATATGATGTATTCAGGAAAATTACAAATGTAGCATTTTCTGATATGCAAATATTATTCCCCTTTTTTTCCTAGGTTTCCTTCTTCGATAAATCTATCTAGAGCATGTTCTATCTCCAAACTTCGACATCCTAAATTATATGTAATCAAGATATATCCATTGAATGTTTAGTTATGGTTTTGCCTCTATTGTGGTCATGGCTGAGGGAGTGGAAGTGAGATGAGTGAGCGGTATAGGTAGTGGATTTCTCCCCTTTTTATGTACGATAGCAAAGGTGGGTAAATAACTCAAACAAATCCACAAAAGCTGTGGTGAAGCAAAGAAATGAGACGTTTCACATATGAGAGCTTTTGTAGTGTGAAACCCTTTAGGGGAATCTGGTTCTTTTGATAAGTTTGGTAGCTTTTTCTTCCGAAAGTTGGATAGAACTAGAAGCAATCACAAGGGATGTAGAATAAAAAAAATTCAGAACACAATAAACCAAAAACAATAAAAAATGCTTCAGAATAGAACCGTTAGCACTGGCATCATTTCACTTCAGTACGAAGTATGACGCATTTTGATAAGTTATGCTGAAGTTCTAATGGAGTACTTTCCTAACGAATAACGATCCTTCTCTTAGATAGAAGAAGAAAAAAGAACTTCACTAACGATTCATTATAACTGGTCAAAATATACTACAAAGTTTCAGAAAGTAAACAATATACAAATTGATGCAAGAAGAAAAAAGTAAAGGGAAAAAACTGAGAAACAGGGATCATCGGAACAAGAAGTAGGACAGAGCACCGTACCAAGAAACTGTGCCGACGGAGACGGCCGTGGCTGACCAATGGCGACGGCCGGCGGCGCTAGACAACCCAGCATCATCAGAAGCAGAGGCGACGGCGAGAGGAATGGCGGCAGTGGAGGGAGATGGAGCAACGGCAAGAACGCCGACCGGCATTGGCGGCGCCGTGGCGGCAGCGAGATGCCGAGGAGCGAGATCGATGCACAAAAAGAACAGGATCTAGATCGAAACACGAGGAGAGGTGAGGTTCGTTCTTTCTTTTTCGAGTTTGCTATTGTGGATTTTGCCCATGCCGTGAAAGTAAGTTTGGCCCACATTGTTGGAGAGCAAGGCCCGCCCCAGTTTGATAATTAATTATTGCTTTGCAGCGGGCAGTGGCAGTGCTGTGGACTCTTCAAACGCGGCAGGGAGTTTTGAGTTTGATTTTTTTTTATTTATATATATTTTTTAATAAAATATTTAAAAATATATTTTGGTTTGAAGAATTTATAGATCTTATAGATCTATACTCTAACGACGCTCGTTTAGAGGTTTTTTTAAAACGTTTTGTTGGCACACGTTAACTACGGAGGCTAAAAAACTTTTCACTGATGTCCCACCAACCGTTAAAACTAAAAATCGGATACTAGTCTATATTTTCTATTCAATATATAACATTTGTTGACTGTATCTTTTAAATCTACATGTCTTAGTATGATCTATCATACGCTACTCAAAACATATGATAAAATAAATCAAATATTGAATATATTCGAAAACTTAAAAGTAATTTACTAAATTTCAAAGTAGTTTATTTAAATTATACAAGTAAATATAAGCAAATCTACATAGCATTAGAAGTAATTACATTGTGGATGGGTTAAAATAAAGAACTTAAATTCATAGATAAAATGTAGAGATAATTTTCAAATAATACATAGATTTTCTTTATTGGAAGTGAAAAATATATAGTTTTGTGTTGTATAGGAAATAACCTTTTTATGGTATTAAAAGTAAACTACACAGCTAGAGAGAAATAAGCTATAAAAGTAATTCTTTTATGGTATTAGATGTAACTATAATGCTAAAGGAGTATTGCTAGTTGCTAAAGGAAGTAAATATAAAAAATATAAGTAACTCTCTTTATGGTATTAAAAAACAAATATGCTGCTAGAGAGAAATTAGTCTGATAAAATAGAAGTTTCATAGTAGTGCTTTAAAGTAGTTAGGAATAAGAATAAATTTTTGTAAAAAAATTGATGGATGTAGTTACGTTTTGTGCATGATTTGAGGACACAAAACTGTGATGGGGGACGTTTTGCAACAGGAAACCGATCCGCAAAGGCTCTTCAAATTCGATCTGCTTGGCTGCCGTACTTTTATTCAGACTCGTTCATTTTATCTGTGGTGTATGTATGGGCATGGAAACCGTAGCTCCCCATGCTTTTGGGTGAAGGACGGCGTCTGGGAGGAGGCGGAGGCGTTCGGTGCCCTTTTCGGAAGGGCGCGCGTGGGGAGGGGCTTGCGACGGCGCACCCCCTCGATTCGCGTGTCATCCGCGCTCCCGACTCACATGGACCTCGGCCGCTCTCAAGTTTCAATGCCCATGTCCTCGTCCTCCGTGGACTAGACTAGGCACGCGTTATATGCGCCGGCTCGAGACGCTTTGATCCAGCCGGAATATAGAACAATTCTAGCCTTTTTTTTTTAATTTGTTTCCTAGATTCTATGACCAACCATATATTCTTATAATCTGGACTAGAATGTTTAAGGAATTCTAAACGAAGCTACTACTGCTATAAGCTATCCCAACGAGTCTTGAAAGTCGGAAGGCTAATTCTGTTGCTTAGACTGACGTTTCAAATTATTTTTAAGATTAACAGGCACTTTTTTGTGTGGTTGAAGATGGAGCTTGCTTTAAATTTTCGTGTGGTTAAAAATAACCATCTTTTCTTTTCCTTTTCATTTTAATTTTTTTTATCGTTTGATTTTAAATGAAAGTTGGCGTTATGTTCGTTTGAATCCACTCCATGTATGAGTTCCTTAAAAAAGATAATCTTAACTGATACAAGATTTAAATATCGTTTATTTCTTTATGGTTGTTGGCTTGTTTTATTATTGAAGGTTTAACTTATATTTTTTTTATATTGACACTGAATTATTTAAATAAGATGAATGATAAACATAATGCTAAGAGCTAATGACGTGAACTATGTGAGTTTGTACTGTCATGTTCCACCCAACTATGATAAAGCTCAGTTCACACAACAAACTAACTACAACTATGCTAAGTTGTAAGATTGAGGTGAGAAATTGTTATGGTTAAATTAGAATAGATAGCTGTGATCGGTTGAGAGAAATATATAGATAGAGAAGTAATTATATTTTGAAACAACTTTAAATCCTAATAATAATAATTACCCCCTGCCTCCCGCATATGTATTGGTTTTTCTAATCTTCACCGTGGGAACACGCATCTGCACTCTCAGTCCCACCTTAATCCAGAAATGTGATTTGAATTCATTGGCGTCCTAGGCAAGCACACCTGACCTTAGTTTTCAAAAAAAAAACAAAAAGGATGTTGTTGATCGGCGTGCTCGTAGAATTCTCCATCCCTTCCATAAGAATCTAGATTAGACACATTCTATTAATATGAATCTGATTTAGTAGTAAATTCTTATATTTTCAAACGGAAAGTGTGTAGTAGTTGAGCTTGCTGGACAAGGCATCTTGTCGCCGGAGCTGTCGCAGACTCTCTCAGCCGGCGGTGATCGTGGCAGTGCATCCGGTGGCAGTGCTAGCTGCGGTTTACTGGCGTTCCCGCTCCAGGAGTCGTTATTGCGTTTTTCAGCCGGAGACACCCTCGATGCCAATCTCGGTCAGGGGTTTAGTGTTTCCGTGTGTTCTGGTGGTGGTGTGTTCATGTACGCGTGTTTGCTCAATTGTTCTTTCTAGCCTGCTTGGTCACCTGTGCGGTTGCCGTCGGTGACAAGCGTGCAGGTGCAGGTGCAGCTCGGGGAAGGGAATATACTCTGTTTCTTTGAGTAGCTCAGGAGGATGCATGCATACACCCCTACGCCTGAAATAAAATTCAAGCTGTTATAGCATGCCTTTTCCAATAAAATTATGTATAAGTTTTTTTTTGTTTTTCCTATCTCTCGTAGTATTAAGTTTTTTTTTCTTTCAGAGACGCAAGAGCTGCCAGAAAACTGGCAGCTGAGATTTAGGAGTGGCATTTGCCATGGGATACAACATGAACAAACACACCACGTTGGTAGGAAGGGAGCCAACGGGTGCACAGTTTACTGGAGCACAAGTGCACGCCGCGTCCACTGAACCAACAAGATGGACTAACTAGATGCATGCACCGTCGTCCACGGGAGCACGCCAAACGAATTCCTATGTGGACCAAAAAGTCCGATTTGCAACTCGCGATCTATTGCATCATTCATGGATAAGGCCATATGGGTCCCTCATGTTTATCTAGCCATTTGGTCAAAATCAACGCAATTTTGTATTCCACCTTGCAAACTTTTTCTAGAGTAAGGGAATTCTGCAGGGTGGAGGAAAATATTCGTTTAGCTAAGCTACTACAGTATACAGTGATCGTTTGGAGCCGTTAGATCACAAAAATGAATGACCATAATTGTTCTGCTGTAGTGAGTGAGGGACGGAGGTGCCGTGTAATCACAATAGCAACTGCCCCTAAATATCAATTTTCATACACTAATCCATCCATGTCACCTCCCTAATTCTATATCATTATAATAGCTCGAAAATATACCACCACGTTTTAAAGAAAAAAATTCTTACGTTAATCGAAGAAAAAAAAGAGAGATTTTAACCATTAGTTAATAGCGGGTCTAATTTAGCATTATAAATTCATCCTATATAAAATAAACTTGAATCTGTAATTGCAAACCAAATCTAATTTTAAATTTAAAATATGTCGTCACAACGATGACTCTGGAGGTGCTGTGGTTTATTCGTCGATTCGACGGAGTTGTTGCGCCTGCTGGCCGGAGACGGGGCAGACCGTCGATTCGACGGCTCAGTCTGAGGCAGTGTACGTTCCCCGCGGTGTCCATGTTGGCTCTTAGCGCTTGCCGGCCTGCAGAGGGTCGACGTCCGCGAGAAGTATGGAGATGTAGTGCACGCAATATATACTCTAGCTATACGCCTGAAATAAAATTCAAATATTTGTGAGAACTTCTAAAAGGAATTCACAACATTGATGTAATATGCATATGCCACCCCACAAAATTCCAAGTCTTATAACTGGATTTGCATGTTTGGCTTATGATTGTTCATTTCTGATTTATGCAGTACCATGGCTCAACAAGAATTACTTATACCGTAGGATTATCAAAAATTAATTTTTTTAGTGCAATTAAAAGTTATCTCGGATTGAGAAAGCTAATCTTATTGTGATCAAAATATCAACTTCTCTATATGTCGCCAATCTGATCGGGTTCCTACCATCGATTCAACCACAGTATACTTTCTGATAAGACATCTGTCCGATCCCTCTACTATTGTTGATCCGACCATCTTTATTAGCCAGTTTGACCGCATGCTAATAGCAAAAAATAATATCGACAAAAATATTAAAATCCAACAAAAATTTTGAAACTATATCAAATTTTTTTCATCAAGTTTATAAATTACATATAAAACACTCATTTCTCAACTTCCGACATCTAAACCATAATTTTTCTTTTTTCTAGAAACAATACCCTAACCCGATCCAACCACATTCATATATAACCGTTTGGACTTTTTGCATCACCCACAGTCCACTGCCTTCAGGACCACGTACAGACAAAAGCACTCAGCCAATTATTTATCACAAATTTTTTAAGACAATGATTTTATAATCTCCGTCGATATGAATATATTAGCAAACCTTTTCAAAATGTGATTTAGTGTTTCAAAAATGAAAACCAAAAGAATTTGATAAAAAGCACCCAAGGCTCAAAATTAAAAAAAGAAAAATTCTCTCCATTTTTTAAAAAGAAATTCTCTCAAAATTGAAAAAGAAAAGAAAATTTATCCACTTTTTAAAACAAAGAAATTCTATCCAACTTATAATTTTTAGCATATTTTATGTCTTGTCTCCCCTATTTAAAAATAACTTCATTAAGAATTGTAATATTTTTTTGAGAGTATACCTATAACAATTCAACTACACTACATATGTTGTAAGACAAGAAAGAAAGATAAGACGAACAACTAGCTAATCATAATTATGAATTAACATATAAACATGAAGTAACAAGTTAAATTTATCATTAAAAATTATAATGCAATATATTTATTAATACATAGGTTAAAAGAAAAACCTAAACATGAAAATTTGTATAAACATTTTCTTAAATTTACTTTCTCTTTTAACTCTTTTTAATATAACAAAAGAAAATATCTCAATTATTTGGAATATGTTCTTTTCATGAATAATATTTTCAAGAATTTGGCATCAATTATTTTCCTCACCGTAGATACGTAATTATCATAAATACTGTTTTTAAAGTTTTTAAACATTCAGTATCCATTTTAAAAAGACAATCAATGTTCTTTGATTACACGATATTTAGATTTGAGGAATGAAAATTCAACAAATACATATGCATTTAATATGCATATTTATTTAATTCATGAACTAAATAACATGCATGACATGCATTATCTTAGTGACCAAATGACCTCACTCATTAAAATTTCATATAAATTTCAGACTAAAATTCATACCAACTAATCGACCTACTCATATTACTGCAAGCACAATAATATATTAGAGGTAAAAAAAAATTCTTCTTTTCTTATTCATTTATTTTCATATTAAGAACAATGCATGAATATAACTATAAATGCAATGAAAAGCATAAACTCCCTCTTCAATCAACTATTTTAAAAAAGACCACCAATTAAAAATTAAAAGTGATATCATTAAAATTGTTAAGAATTGATATAAATCCACTCGTAACGCATATCAAAATCATTACTTTTATAACAAAAACTAACAACTGACAGTTGAAAATAATACGGTAGATTGATATTATCTTCAAAACAATCTAATCTCCATCTCCATGTTTAAAGAATTAAAAAAAAGAAGAAGATACTGAGTCCTCCGTGTTGAGGTTTGAAATAAGAAATTTTAAAATTTAACACTCAAACATACTACCAATAGAACCAAAGTCACATGTGCAGCAGATAAAGCAACACCAAACTTATCTAAAAATTTACCTTGATATTTCACAAAATACCGGTTTGATTGCTACATGAGAATCACCAAGACCGATCTGATCGTTGCATCATAATCACCGTATCATAATCGCCCAAGGCCAGTATGATCGCCTTTGTCCCCGTGGTATGATTAGGCATGCATCTTCACCATCGGTCTAACCACCCTTGGCCATCAGTGTGATTGCTCTTATGGTCTTTGCCATCTCAATCTTACAAGCTCACGTTACCTATCATATTTTTCTTGTAAGTCAAAAGCAAAACTAAACAAAATGACTATCCTTACCACAATGGGTGTAATTATACTTCACACAAGTTGTTTCTTTTGAAGAAGAAAAAATATTTGCATAATTTGTAGAAAGGATTTTTAAAATACCAGCAGATTTAATAATCATTTTCTCTGGTTTTACCAATTTTTTTTTAAAATGCACATTGTGCTCAATCTGCTTACCACTTATATCATTAATCTGACAACATTAACTTCAACAAGTCATTGTAAGAAATAGAAGTAAAAGAAACATTATATGTGTAAATATCTTGCAATTTGTCGGAACAAACCAAGTTATCATCATTCACATTGCTAATCAAAGAGCACATATTATAAGCACCGATTTTAAACTCATTAATCTCAGCTCTAGCTTTTTTCTAATTGATCAACACATGAAGCATTGGCCAAATCTATCATTTCCTTTTCGGTAGGCATATTACTTATCTTAATTCTAGCACTAGAAACCTCATCACACAATATATCACAAGAATCACATGGCATCTCAAAATTTCAATATCAGAATTTAAGCGCAAGAGAAGGTTTTAGTTCATCATTCAAAGATACAATGGAATTGTTTTGAGCTGTTAAATCATCACAAGATTTCATGAAACGTGAATAATGTATAGTTAAGAAATAACCTTGATATTCTAAATAATCTACTATTTCCTTTAACCTCTCGTTCTCCTTAAACAATAAATCATAACTATTACAAGACTTACCTTGCTTAGAATGAAAATCAACCGGTAGTAGATTATCAACGCCATCATCCCTATCCATATAGCCATCTTTATGCAAATCTTTTGAACACACTTCTTGAGCGATGATAACTTCTTGTTCTTTGGAAGCTTAGAGTTCCTATCATTATCATCCAAAGAAACACAAGGCGACAAGGAACATATATTAGTAGACATGGCAACAAAGTTCAAGACTAGTTAAGATAAAAAGAACAAACGTGGCTCTAATATCATTGGTAAGATTGAACATAAGGATAAGCCCATCAGAGAAGGTGAATGGTAGGATTATCAAAAACCAAAAACTTTTATCTTTGATTGATACACTCCCTCTTGTATACCATATGGTATCTTTATATCCATGTGCATTGATTTTTAGCCTTTAGTATCCCAGTGATCTCTTGATTGTTCGAACATCAACTTCTCCCAAGACAACTCTCGATCCATCGGTGGCAATACTCCCGAGACCTCAATACCTACCTACAAATACAAAAACAAAGAAACTATATCCAAGCATAGGTTTTTCTCAACTTAACTTATAGTAGCACATAAATAGTATGTCATACGCATATAAAACACATAAAAGTCTTATCTATTAAGTAATCACTGAGAAATATAAAAACAACATAAAACTGACTTCTCTTCGAAGTCTATTGATCGGACCGCCGGGCTAGCCAGTCTGACCACACCCATGCTTGCGGTCTGACTAGCCTCCCTTGCCCGGTCGACTATATTCATATAGAACCGTTTTAGACTTCTGCATGCATCCACAGTCTAATCGGCCTCTAGACCTGGTCTGACCACATACAGACAAAAACACTCTATTTAAAATCAATTTAATTAAAAATTTTAACAAATTTTTTATCATAAATTTTTAAATAAGACAATAATTTTACATATACCACTCACTCAGTACATCATGTTCTCGCCGACACTAATGATGCACATAAACAAACATCTTTTTTGCACAAACCGTACAAGGAAATTCCACGTTCTGACTGAGGAAGCCAAGCGCCTCATCCGAACGATTCTCAAACAACTGTATCTCTTCCACAGAAATGGACAACGTCCTGAGAAGATTACTGAATCAAATGTTTCTGTCACAAGTTCTGGGAGAGCAAAGTTAACTAGGGTTAACCTTGGTCGCAAGAATGATACTATGATATTTCAAAACTACCAAGATGTCTACAGCATAATTGTGGACACAGTGTTCCAAAAACGTTGGAAGGAGATACCAGAAGACGTGATGCATCTCCTACATTTAATGAGATCACAGGCTACAGCTATCAGTATGGAGAGTGTCATATGCACACATGCTTCCCTAGTCCCACTGGGATACAGAGAATCATTTTTCATGAAGATGTATAAACATATCATCCATATGCTGCCCCAAGACAAACCAACTGCGCACAAAAACATAGGAGGGAGAGGCACACGGCAGCCGTGTCGACTTATGATTTGTCGCCAAACCCAAACCCTAATGCGAGAGACCGATCAATCTCAGGCACTGAAAGGGGTTCGTAGTGCTAACCCTGACGAGTAAATCTGAGGAAAGGCAAGAAGCAAATGCAGAGAAGAGAGAGAGGAGATCAACTCGGTTTCAATAGCTTCACAAACGGTCAGTAACCTTAGTTCCACAATCAGAGAGAGGTGATCATGTTCGCTAAGACTAGATGATGAAATTAGACTCCAACATTACTATCCTGGTAGTGTATAATTTGAGCATACTCTTTAGCCCAAGCGAGAACTTCTGTATACTATAAATAATCTCTAGGTTATATGTTCCATGATGTACCATATTTAGAAAATTTCCATTGGTACTTCTGCAATGTCGCATTGGATGTTAACCCTTTTGTGTTGATGTACTTCAATTGCATATGCAAACTTGTGCAGGTGACTTAGTGAATTTCAAGCATTCTTTGTTTGATTTATCTGATACGTGAAACTTCAACTACTGTTGCTAGTAATTTAACATTCAGGTTTACTGTAGTAAACGTTTGATCCACGGAGGAATGTTTGGTCCTATTCCCTTCTGGGTACAGTTTAGACATATTCCTGTGAGCTACTGTTCGGTTAGTAAAGCTAGTTACTTGATTATAAAGATGCTGCTACTCTGGGAAAATTTATAGTGAATTGATTGCACATCTTGAACTTATACTAGTAACTCAAGAAGTTGGGATCCATTTCCAATAGTGTATCATTCTTTTAATTTGAGTTGTAAATTGGTGACATTTGAATTGAAGACAGTAGCCGGCAATGGGTTATGAGAACAATTTTAACAAGTAGACAACAATGTAGATTGTTCAGCTTCCATAGTGAATTTTTCATAGTGTGCGCCCAGATGATTCTTTGTCATATTTGTTTCCATGTTTTGCAAATACCAACCAGATACAGAGTTACCCTGGAAAACTCTTCGTATCGTACTCTTCCATTTTAACAGAAATGCACCAAAACTATGAGTATTAATCACCTATGACACAAAAATACCAAGAGCATGTACACTACAAAATACAGAGGGGTATGTATCTCGGAAAAAGAAAAGTACAGCCATGTAAAAAAGGTAATGTGGAACAGATAGAACGGCAAGTCTTAAAGCACCAAGAACTTAGCTACCTGAGACAGCTGCGGCTGACCAAATGGCGACGGCCGCCGCCATGTTTACTCTGTACACAGCATCGATGATGGATGGACCAGCATCAGAAGCAGAAGGAACGGCAAGAGGAATGACAGCCGGTGGAGAGTGAAGCAATGGCGATGCCGTCCGGCCTGCATTTTGCTGCGCGCGGCGGCGGCGGCGATGCGCCTGCAGAAGCCAGAAGCAGGGCAAGAGCGAAAAGGGGTTAAAAATCCGGATCTAAACTGCAGCAGCGCAGGAGACTTGTGGGGTGGCGGCCGCCTCTGCTCAGTTTTTTTTTTTTTAGCTTGAGAGTCAGCAGCAGCTGCAAGCGAATTGTGCAGTCGTGAGGGCCCACCAATGCAGCGAATCGTGCAGTCGTAAGGGCCCACCAAGCTTTGATGGGCCCAAGTGGCCAGTAGTTCTACTAGTTTTGTGGGATGTTGGCCCATGTTCTTCCCTCGGTTAGGTACCGTCTTTCGATAGCCCGCGATTTGAGTTTTTCACGTTCGGACAGAAAATTTACAGAGTCGTTACATGAATCGAGCATATACCAACGATTCAAACTCTTTTTATTTTTATAACACAATATAAACATAGATACATACTCTTTCCTTATGCGCACCTATAAGAGAGTGTTATTGTTTGCCATTCAAATTGCTGTTAAACATAGATACATAGATACAAATTGCTGTTAAAATTTGTTGATTTTATGGTTTTTTATTATAATTTATTTTCTAATATTATCTTTTATACCATAAATAATACAAATATCAAAGTTTTACTCATAAATTATTTTTTAATTTGCTTATCGGCTGTAGGCTAAAAATTAGACTGTTAAGCCGGTAATATGATATTAATAAAGTCACTATAAACATGGGTATATCAACTAATATTAAAAAATGGGTACGTTAAATCTAATATTTGAAATAATATGAATAGATTAAAAAAAACCCTAGATAGTTCACATTAATATAAATTAGGATGATGAGTTTACCGTATCACTCATCACTCTTGAAAATGAGCATAGGGTGCATTATGGTACTAGCACTTCCCTATCTAATAAACATAAGGTAATTGAGAAATATGATGTACTTTCTATGAGATCACAAGTAATTGAAGTGTTAAATAATTGGTGAAAACAATTATTATTTAAGCCAATATGGATTAAGTTGAAGCGAACTTGTTTTGTGGAGATATTTTCATTGGGTTTTTTTTTTCACAGGTGAAATGAGGATATTATTATCATAATGAGTAACAAGGTATTACGGAAGATCTACGTTTGGAGATGATAGACAACGTGTAATATACAAGTTCTAAGTAATTGAGTCCGTGCTGGGTGGACCGGCCGCCAACTGTTTAGTTTGTAATAATTTGTATGCATATGGATTATTTGGGCTGTTGGCTACATCAAAACACCGAACCATCATGATATTGTACTTGTGAAAATTCAACAGATCCCTTTTTTAAAAAATATATATTAAATCATAACTTGAATCTGATAAATCAAACAGAGACGGAAAAAAGGGTTATATTTAAAACATTAGTTGGGCAAATTCTTGATAAATATAAACTAGGATGATCGGTATACCGTATTACCCAATTCCATTAATGCTTATTTGTTTCATGGGAAGATAATTCAAAAGCTGCCGCCTCAATCATATGCTGGGAACAACGCACCTTCTTGTCCATTATATTAAAAAAAGAAATTTATTCCCGGAATGTAGTTGCAGCGAATTGCGCCGTAGATACACTACAGGAGACGACTTTGAAAGTGTCTTAAGTCTTAACTACATCTCGAGTCGTAAAAAGTTATACGTTTAGGTGTACCTGCCCGGGATTGGTAGAAGAGAATAGGAGACAATGGGAATTGGGAGGCATCATCACATTGCAACAGCAAAGCATATCCTCGAATGAAGGAGGCAGAGCTCGCCCTCATGTTCGTCAAGTCTGGTGCAGTCCCATGGCGGCGGCGGATCGAGCTTCTCCGTTTCTCGGCTCTGTCTTTCCCGCCGGCCGGAGTCGTTCGACGGAGTTTGGAGCAGCCTGATCGACTCCGACGGAGAAGGCTGGCTTGGCCTCGCCCGCGCCGCCGCGTCCTTCCTGCCCAGGCTCCTCCGACTCTGTCATAAAATTTAAAAATGATTATAATTTTTTTAAAAAAACTTTCTTTTTTAAAAAATACATCAGTACTTCAAGAAACAT
This sequence comes from Oryza coarctata, assembly GCA_030770085.1. Taxonomy (NCBI): domain Eukaryota; kingdom Viridiplantae; phylum Streptophyta; class Magnoliopsida; order Poales; family Poaceae; genus Oryza; species Oryza coarctata. Next base: position 9,254,065 of record CM061465.1, read on the forward strand.
ACGTGTGGTGTGAAAAAGGAGAAAAAAAACTTTTAGAACATGGCAGCCGAACGCACCCCCAGGAATGTTTGGATCAAATTGAGTGTTAATAGTGCCAAAGATTTGGCTTCAAATTAAACTTAGCATATCTACAATTCATACTACCAGAATATCGGTGGCACATATTCGGTGTCCACATCAGCGCACAGGTTTATCCTTACGTGTTGAGTGTGTATTAATTATTAAAGGGCGAATTTATGGGGTCTCTGTATGGTGTTTGTCCGTTTGCTTCAACCATGTAATGAGACAGAAATTAATCCATCTAATTTAACCTTAGCCAAAATTCATTATGTGATGTCTCGATGTCAACTAAGAGTAGTAATGAAGAGTAATAGTATTGTTCACCATTTCATTTCTCATTGGCATTAGTACTCCCCTACTCCTTTGCTTCTAAGATTTACTACATGTACTCGTCGTATGCGTTTTCTCTAAATTCATATCTAAATGACCTGTGCTCCTTTCTTTGTTACCAAAACAGCAAAATGCATCAAATCAGCTACGAGAAGTACATGCACGATGAGCAATTCAAGCCACTCGCCCCATATATCAAGGAAATACAAATCATGGATGACATCATGACTGATGAAGCCAAGCTTCTCATCAGGGCAATTATCGTAGAGCTGTATTTTCTCCACAAAATAGGAAAGTGTCCCCAGCATTTGGAAGAAACAAATGTTTTTATCAGAGAAGATGGGATAGCAGAATTTAGAGACTGTAATCTTGATGACAAGAGCGACTCCAAGGTATTTGAAAACTATCAGGATGTTCACAAAATCATTGTGGAAACAGTGTTCCAAGAACATAAGGAGGACATACCTAAAGATACGAAACATCTCCTAAACTTAATGAACACTTCTGATAAGGTTGTTAGTATGGAGTTAGAGTATCTCATCTGTACACATGCCTCTCTGGTCCCTCTAAGGAACAGGGAAACATTTTTCCTGTGGATGTACAGACACATCATGTTTATGCTACCTTGTGACAAACCAGCAGGGGATATGCCATATAAATCTTATTGGCGCAAGAAACTGAAAGGGGATGATCTCCTCAAGAAGTTGTTCAGGTGCAAGAAAGATATATACTACAAGAAAGAAATCATCACCGACTTTCTGAAGTCCTACAGGAATGCAATTGTTCATTGTATGGATAAATACAGCAAGGAAAAGATAAGGTACACTCCAGATGACATTCAACTAATCCTGTGTTACCTTCCCAATGCTGCTGCCAAGGATGCAAGAAGAACTTTGGGAAAACAAACAGTTGGAAGATTTGCAACTTGATAGTTTATTTGGATCAAACTTAGACAATGAATTTGGTGTGATCATGGATCCTTCAGCTGTATCAAATCACAATAAAAGCAAAGATTTTACCTTTCAAGTTGGATCAATGCCTATATCTGCGAACCAAGACATGAAGAAGAATGATATTGATGTTGATTTATTGTCCACAGAGAAAGGAGTTGTGTTCCCGTTTCGGTAACTCCTGCACCCTTTTCTTTACAGCTCGTTCATGCGTTCACTATATATTGTAACATCTTAAATGATCTAGTCATAGCCTCTCGATTACGTCATGGCAATACATTCGAATGCTTTATTGCACAATGTCAATTTGGTCATCAAGGAAGCACCTTGATGTGGTTCAAGTCGTGGTTTCACATTTACACAAAGATTTAGTAAAAGATTGCTAGAGCTCTTCTTATAACAGCTTATAAGCCAGAGCCGCTTGTGTAGCTAGCTACAACTAAAAATCCCCTAGATGTGGCTTTTAATGAAAAGTAAAAGGCTTTCCCAAGCATGCTTCATTATGTCCACTGATCCTTCTACAATTTCACTTAATTTGGTGATTATGATTGAAATGTTAGGGACCAAATTGAGCTATTCTCCCTGTTCTATACATTAAAAATAAAATAGTGTGTTTGAATGAAAGGAAATTTAATGTGAAAGATTTATTAAATTTACTAGCAGTAGGATGGGACATATCTTGTGCAAATAGCATAAAGTGCTCCAAATTATATTTCACTCTGTTCAGAAATTTTCTGAAAAAAAAATCCAAGATACAGGGGTGAACATACTCTGTATTTACTAGAAATTATTACCAAATTGGATCAAATTCATTTGCTAAATTTGGAAATACTTAATAAACTGTGATAAGCTGATTACTCACTTGATATTTGTTTTTATTTGTCCAATTAGGTTGAGTTTGGTGTTGATTTTTTTTATATATAGAATACATGCACTCCTAGCTCTAATCTAGACAATTAGTCACAATAGGAGTTCTTTATGTGCATTATGATCAAATAGACTAGTGTGTACTCCCATCATCCAAAAATATAACAACTTATATTATTTAAAATTTGTTCTAGAATAATGTAACTTCTCCATCCACTAATCATATCTATCTCTCATTTAATTTCTTCACTTACTTTCCCATCTCAACCAATCACAACATCTTCCATTTAATTTTACCACTTTCCTTAATTCCCATGAAATCCCATGAAAGACTCTAAAAGTGCTTATATTTTGGACGAAGGGAGTATAAAATACAACTCTAATTTTCAATTTTCATATTACTAATGTAAAGAAACAATATTGTCCATTAATTCCCTTTTCCGCTGTAATTTGTACTCCTATGCTTCTAAAAATTTACTGCATGTACTATTCATGTGTTTTCTGTGAACTCTTGATATCTAATTGACCATTGCTCCTTTTGCACGTAAACAGAAACATGCATCATGTCAGTCATGTGGAATACATAAGCAATCTGGAATTTAAGCCACTTATGGAATATATCAAGCAAACACCAGTTATGCTAGTTGGTCCGACACGTCAAAGGGCGCGTTGCCTTATGACCAAGGAAGCCAAGTTTATCATCAGAGCACTACTTAAAGAACTATATTTCCTGCACAAAAGGGGAAAATGCCCACGGAATTTCAATGAATCAAATGTTTTTATCAGAGAAGATGGGATAGTGAAATTAAGAGGATGTAAACTTGATGACAAGAGTGACTCTATGGTATCTGAAAACTACAAGGATGCTCAAAACATAATTGAGAAAATAGTGTTCGGACAACACAAGAAGGATATACCTGAAGACGTGATGCATCTCCTAAACTTAATGAACACAGATAAGGTTATTAGTATGGAGCTGGAGTATTTTATCTGTACACCCTTCTCTAGTCCCTCTAAGAAACAGGGAAACAATTTTCCTGTGGATGTATTTACACATCATGTTTGTGCTATCTTGCGATAAATCAACAGAGAAAGATGACATCATTAATGCTTTGCGAAAACTTGATTGGGGAGACAAACTGCAAGGGAATAGTCTGCTAGGGAAAATTTTCCGGTGCAAGAGAGATGGACCTGATGATGAAATCGATTACTTTCTGAATTCCTACAGGGATACACTTTTTCATGGCATGGATGAATGCTATGCAGAGACAAAAAGGTACACTCCAGATGATATTCAATTAATCTTGTGGTTTACCTTCCCAATGTTGCTGCCAACTATGCAACAAGAGCTCTGGAAAAAAAAACCAGTTGAGAGATTTGAAACTTGATGGTCTATTCGGATCAACCTTACAAAATGTGTTTGATGTGACCAGTTGTTTTAGATAGCAATAGAATCAATTTTTTCTGTTCAAGTTGGACATCTCCTCTCTCTATGAATCAAGACAAGCAGAAGAATGGTGCTGCTGCCATCTCGACCCAAGGGGATGGCTACTGCTATTGATTCATTTCCCAAGAAGAAAGGACAAGGCGGAATGTCTATCATGGTCGGTTCCATGCCTGTGGAGATTAGTTTGGCAATTGGCATGATCTTAGAAGGTTACTTGGGTGGTTGATTGGTTTCTTGGAAGCCTTCAATTATCTTCTCATCATGTGTGGTTGATGCACAGGTGGATGGTTGATATGGTTTGCCATCTTCTACAACAAGGTCCTCTTTTGCTACTACTTATTGATTGTCAAGTTACACAATTTTTTGGACCAGATGTCAGGGATACACAGTTGCTGCTGATTTTTGTTGTGTTGTTGATCAAGCTGGGAGCATATACGCGTACTATATTGTTCTGGTTACTTTCTGAGACCTACACATATGCTAAAGCCTAATTTATACAAGTGCAGCCTATATATATATACATATACAACTTTTCAATTGAAGATTTGGAGCATATACACAGCATTATAGGTTACTGTTGATTGGTTAGCACTTAGCCAGCCTAGACATACAAAAACATCTATCTGATGCCTGCTTGATTAGTCTTTCTGAGAATTATGGTACATTGCTTTGGATATACCCTTATACGACAGTTGGTGCTACTTAGCATTGAAAATTCAATAACAAGAACTAAATTGTGCTGCTAGTGCCGAGAAAAACGGGATCAAAAGTAAGGTACTCATTGCCAGTGCTAATCATGGATTTTTTAGAGGTGCTTGAGAAGGAAAATTAACTGAGATATTTGAATCTTCAGAGTTACTTTTTTCAGATAAAGTTTCAGTCTGTTTTGAGCTGATCTGCACTAAATCCACTGTACTTAGTATAGCCATGTAATATGCAGAGGATGTTCCCCTTGTATTTCTGCTATACTTGGATCATAAAATTTTGGATGGATCTGTATGTAATAAGTGATTTGTACTCATAAGAGTCCTTGCCCTAAATCATATGACATAATCCCTTAGCATAGGCTCCAATCTTCTTAACGGTATTATAAATTGCTACTACCACAAGATTATTTGTTTCATGTCTTATATATAAATACTATTTCTCCTAGTGTACAATTTAAGTGTGCCTTCTTAGTGCAAGGAAAAGTGTTTCTCCCTTGAATAAATGTTCTAAGCAGTGTCGTATATCGCAAGATATGATGCATTCAGGAAAATTACAAATATGTCCTTTTCTGATATGCAAATGTACTTTGATTACATCTATCTAACAAGGTGTCTGACCTGAGAAATATTATTGCCGTTCTTTTTGAAGGTTTCCTTCGATAAAACTAATTACATTATGTTCTATCTCATACAAACTCCCATGCAATCCATTTTGTGTCCTAAATAATCTGTAATCAAGATATATCCCTTGGATGTTTAATTATGGTTATGCCTCTATTATCGGTCAAGCTGAGGCCTGAGGGTGTGGAAGGGGGTTGACTGAACTGTGCAGGCTAGAGTGCTGGTGGTGCATAGATTTATCTCCTTTTATATATGATAGCAAGGGGGGGGGGGGGGTGGAGCAAAGAAATGGTATGTTTCACAAATAAGGTTTTTTTTAGTGTGAAGCCTTAGGGGAATTTTGAGACGTTTGGTATCTTGCAAGAAGCTATCTCACCATTCACAGGAGGTCTATGTAGAGTAACATAGTTCAGAGTTCCATAAATCGAAAATGCGTCAGAACCGAACCATTAGCATTTGACTAGAAATGGCATCATCTCTGATGGCGCATTTCAGCACGTTGAACTGTTGATTCATGGCAACGACAGCGACTATTCCATAACGCATTCCGATAAGTTATATTGCAGTTCTAATACTAAACCTAACGTATAACGATCCTGCTTTGAGGAAAGAAAAAACTTCACTATAGCTAGTCAAAATACTGGTATTAACTTTCAGAAATAAAAAGAATACATAGTGATTGCCGTAAAATGGTACTAACAGTAACAGATAACAACAGCCAAACAGTGAGAACTGGAAGAAGCAGTAGGAAAGAGCACCGTACCAAAAAAAAGAAAACTTGGCCGCCGGAGATGCTGTGGCTGACCAATGGCGACGGCCGGCGTATCTGCAGACAGCCGCATCAGTGCTGGACAATCCGGCATCGGAAGCAGAAGCGCTGGCGAGAGGAATGGCGGCAATGGAAGGGAAGGAGGGAAGGAAGTGACGGCAAAAACGCCGACCGGCATTGGCGGCGGCAGCGAGATGCCGAGGAGAGAGTGAGATGGGCAGAAAAACAGGATCTAGATCGAAACAGGAGGGGAAAAAAGTATAATACGAGTCGTCCGAATCTGATTTAAAAATGAGTATTTCCCATCTCGAAACTAATATAAAATAGTTTTATTTGATGTGGCTAGTTGATCATGAGGTTGAGTCACTAGAACAGCTATGACATGATATCTTAACTACTTTTTCAATATGCGCTAAATCAGCAGTATTTTGATATAGAAAGTGTATCTTTTTTTACCTTCTCTTACTCTCACGACTAAAAGCCTAGACCATCTGGTTGCAAGAAAGGCAACGAGCAAACAATGCTAGAGGCGACGTAGTAGGGCGGTGCTCTACGGTGTCATAAGGTAGTTGTTTTGATCGGTGATATTGGATCTATGTAGTATGTTTTTCTCTCCTCCTCGTGTCTCTGCATCGGGTATATGTTTTCTCAATTTGGGTGTGATTTTATATAGTGATAGATTTGTACTTGGATTTGCTGTGGATTTGGCATTGTTTAGATAGAACAAGAGTATATCAGCTCAATTTGGTCATATTTTATTTTATAGTGTGTTAGAAAGGTGATTGGTGAAATGACCTTGAGTCACTCAGAGAGGATCAATGTGCACACTTTAATTTTAAAATAAGCTAGTAGTGAAAATTAGAATTCGAGTCTTCAGTCCTAATGTCTAGAGTATTCAGACCGACCTTTCTGTTAAACAGGAAGAGTCTTTAAATATATGGTCCGAAAATTCTAGATCTCATTTAAAATATCTAAAAGATACTTAAGGATGTGAACCTTGAAGGTTAGGGAGGATGCAAGGAAACAAATTAACAACGAATAAAATAGGTAACTGGATGCTAGGAGACAAGCAAATTTTCATCCAAATTCAGATCAACCGATACTATGTCTCCATTGAGTACCTTCAAAGAGCTAGATTGCGCTCGATCTCTTACCTCACTAAATTCGAGCCTAGAGACTATTTAGCCTATAAGTTCTTATCAAAGTATAGCATATAGTCTAAGATGACTACTAAGGTCTCTAGTAAAACACCATGTTCCCTCTTTTTGTGGAGGTTGCTCTATCAAATCAACCTCTAAAAAAGAACTTAGAAATTCACCGCTTTCCTTATGGAGGTGAGGAAAAACTTCACAAACACCACGAACGATTAACACGTTGAATCCTCACAGACAACGCCTACTCGTCTAGGAGGCAGTTTTCTAAGAGTAACAAGCTTGAGTCTTTACTGACGTTGATCCACAAGTGCTCACCCAAATCTTAAGATTCACTCTCTAGCAAATCACCCAAAGAAGCATACTTATGGAATGGATTAAACTCAAGATCCAATAGAGTAAAGTGGATAACCTCTAGAAAGCTTTTGGGAGTGGTGTAGAAATTAATGAGCAACCACCTACCCAAAGGGCGGTTGGTGGTGTTAAATATGCACCCCTCTCAAAATTAGCTGTTACTCATAGAATTTCAAATTTTGGAGCATTTGTTATGTCCAGAGACTCCAGATAGGCCTTTCGGCCTAGACAAAGAGCTCATTCTGGAGACTCCAGTCAAAGGGTACGGAGACTCCGGACATCATTTGGTTTCGAGGGAATGAGGAGTTTTAAAGTATCCGGTTTAAACTTCTGGAGATTCCAGACAAACCTCTCTACTAGACAGAGAGCTTAGTCCGAAGATTCTGGCCAAATGGTTCAGAGACTGCGAACTAATTTCTCTGTTTGACAGAGAAACTTGTTTTCATAAAATCTAGACACAAACATCTAAAACACTAAGAGAGAAAAACCAAAACCCCAAAGTGTACGTTGTGAGAGTGTTCGCTCATCTAGATTTGTAAATTTGATTGATTACTTGCTTTTTGAACCAGTTAAACTTGAGCCCCTCTTAATAGTTCTTTAAGTTGTTTTAAAGACTCAAGAAATAATAAAATTATATTTTCATTGATTCATTTCTTCTATTTTATCCTTCATGGAGGTCTTTTTTTAACCAAAACAAACTCTCATGTTTTAAATTGCTGTGAGATTCTCAATCATAATATATTAGCTTTCTAATCTTTTATCGTCTATCACTCAAAATCTCAGTAGGGGCCTAGATGCACTTTTAGTTGGAATGTAGAATTAGAGTTGTTTAATATGCTGGAAAGTTTTTTTTTGGGATTTGCATGTAGGAAAACTTGAGTGCTACAGTCATGGACCTACTAAACACTCTTACAGTGAGGTTTCATTTGAAATGAGAGTTTGTTGTAGATGGCAAAGAGAAGAGGAACTATAGTGGGAAGGAGGTAATGTAAGGTGTCCCTTCCTAAATTAGTAGGACATTTGCAAGACTACCACAAAGTATTAGATGGCATAATGCCTCATTGGTTGTTTCTAGGAAAAGATCTAGGTTGTAGGCTTTGGGCATTGTTGGATGACAAGGTCTGCCAATTCATGTCTAACTATATGTTGAAGGAGGGGTGGCTAAGATATATGCAGAGAAGCCAATTGTGGTTGATGTTTTAGATGATGATTACCAATGTAGTAATTATGAGATAGAGATGGAAGAGATTGGCGACTCCAATTCTGAAGAATCTTCCCAAGATGGAAATGAGCTAGAGATGAATAGGGAGATATGCAAGGCTTCAAAGACAATGTAGAGCCTAAGAAGAGCCTAGTTGTTTACAACCATCAAGAAGAACCCATATCTGTTGAGGCAACAAAGGATAGTGATACTGATAGTGATTACATTCTTGGATACTATTGCCAATCACATGAAGAAGAAGAGGCCGACAACATCCATAAGCAGTACAAAGAGCTGAAGAAGAAAATTAAGGTAGGGAAGGCACGCACTTTGAATGATGTTGCTTTTTAGGGGATGAAATCACCTAATTATGCAAGATGGTGCTGAAAAAGGAAGTAATGACAATCCATATGATGGTAGTGACTCTACATAGTCCATAGAAGAGATTGGCAGTGATAGAGAGGTCACTAATTGTCACACCCCAATCTAACACCATTGAAAAGCTAGTGCTAGATAGGGCATGCCACCAAGGACGGAGAACCATCTCTAGCAAAACCACACGTGTCGATGTCAGTCTTAGGATTCCAAGTTGGCGCCCACAATAATAAAATAGTAATCAGCACAAAAACTAAATGAATACATTATATCTTGTTATCATGCAGGGTAGACCCTTAGCAGCGACTCCAAAAAAAACTGTGATATCAAAACTTGACACAACTAGCACACCAATCTACAAGTAGTGGCTTAGTTCTAGGGATGAAACCAAACTCTTTAGCATCTTACACCTAAACTAAGGAAGGAGAAAGAAAAACAACAAAATAAAGAGGGTGAATACTTTCGTACTTGCAAGTTCATAGGAAACATGAGTATGCAAGCTGTAAAGAAAGGTTAGGTTTATTTCGTAAATCTTTTGTTTGAAAACGTTTCGTAACCTCTAAGTGTGAGTTTCACAACTCATTTGAAAAGAGACTTACCATCTAGATCCGATGTGATTTGCTTTGCAACAACCCAAACATGATAACAAAATTTTAGTTTCATTAATAGTTTCTTTTCATTTTCTATCTATTCAACAAAACACCATTTCTTAAACAATGCATACAACATTTATCTCGCTCTATCTAGAGCTAAACCAACATCTTTCTTTCCATTGGCTCCTTCTTAGAATCACGCCCAAGCTTTAGTTTCTGCTCCCACTCGGGAAGCCTACTCCTTGGATCACGCAGACCCGTTCCTGACCACCAAGGTTATTCGAAAATCACCAAGACTGACTCTAATAATGGTTTCCATTCATCCATAAATATTTTTCATAAAATAGTATCAAACAAATCTACACTAGAAGAATCACCTTACATTTACTATTAACTGTGGGCACGTCTATTCGAGTAGATTAAGATCTACAGAGTTTATATGCTTTACCCAGAAGACACGAAACTGACACCGGATACCAGTCGGCACCGGAAGTTTGTGACAAGGCATTTATAAAGCTAACCCATGAATATCCCATGTCACATGGTTGGGTCGAATCTCTCAACTGAGTATTAGGCAAATCGTATGAATTTATCTACTCACGATGCACAGGGGATATCTCCTACTCCTAACCGATCACCTTAAAAGAGGCTAGAATAACACGCATCCCGGGCAACAAAGATTTAAAATCATATCTCCTCATCCCCAGTGTTCTACAACTATTAACATATAAGACTTCCATGTGATAACTATTACTTAGTCAAGAGTATCTCATAAATACTCATGTGGTCATATGGTAAAATGTTCAGATGTAATTTCCCAAGTTATCAGTTCTTATATTAATTACAAAACCAAGCCACACATGCAAGATTTTGTGTTGCGAGCTTTCGCAAACCCTTTCTCTTTTCTAACCCACCGACTTCATGAGTCAAGTTTTTGCAAAGGTTTCATAACCCAATTTTTATATAACGATAAACAACAGTTTAAGATAGGGTAATGGTATTCTCGCTCAAGTAGCAAGAATTTTTAAGCACCATTATAGTAGAGTTACAAGAACAGGATTTAACAATAACCTATGGAAAGTAATATAACTACTAGGTTCGTCCGTTGGTTATGCCCAAACTAAGACCGATCAATTTAACTGTGTATGCTAAGCATGTAACTTTACAAATAATCATATTTTATAAATTAGGAGTAATATGATCGAGGGTGACTTGTCTCTGTCTTTATCTTCAAAACCTTCAAAATTTTGTGTATGGAATAATTTTCGTTGTCGTCGACCACATGCAAAACAGAGAAAATCACATAAAACCCTAAAAAGAAAATACTATGGTTAATAACTAACAGTGACTTTAGATCTCAATCTTAGAAAAAATTTTGAAGGCTCGAACGAGATCGATTGGAGTTACGGATTGGAAGTTATGAATTTTTTAAGATAAAATTATTTTTTAGATATTAAAAAAAAGATTAAAAAATTTGTGGAAAAGAAAAAGAAAGAATAGAGGTTGACAGGTAGGGTTGGATGAAGGGCGATCAACTAGATTTTGGTTTAGGGGAGAAGGGAGAAATGGCCTGGTGGACCTTGCCTAATTGGCCAGTCCACGGGCTATGGCCCAAGTGTAGGAGGGATGTAGTAGACTTTATTATGTTCGCCCAATCGGACAGAGGCCGAAAACTTTAGACTTTGCAACTGATAGGCTGACTAGGAGAAAAGGGCCAAGGCCTTTTTGGCCTTATGGGTCTCCCAGGCTAGCCTACAAATGTGTGGCTTGGCCTACGGCGACCACACCTTGATGGCGTGAAGCTAGCCCACAATGGCCAACGTGGTGGCCACGTGGCATTGATTGGAGAAAGAGGAGATTGGAGGAAATGTTGATGTTCAATGGCGCTCAACAGTGATCTAGCAAACGACAACAAATCATCGGCAGTGGTGGCCACTGGTGGAATGAGTGGAGAGCGGGGAAGAAGGTAGATGGTGTAGATTTGTTTTAGGATAATAAAAGTTGGCCGACTTCAAGCGGCGAAGGAGCTCGGACTTGGCGGTGGCATTTGGTCGCCACTGGTGACCATTTGAGTAGTGAAGGGTTGGTTTAGGGGCGGCATAATGTGAATCGTGGAAAGGGGAGAGGATGTGAGCCTACCTTGCAATGGTCATGGAGGATTGCGATGGCAGTAAGAGAAAATGGCGTCGCTTGGCAGCGAGTAGTACGCGGTTGCTGGCGATGGCTTGGGAAGAATAAAAGGGATGAGACAGCAGTTCGGGTGCTTGGAATTTGGGCGAGCAAGGGATGAAACAGGGACTCATTGGTGGTGGCCGATAGCTTGTGGTGGTGGCCGATAGCTTGTTGCAGTGGCTAGCTTAAACTCAGGCTTGGTTCAGGGTGCGGTGGCATGGCAAGAGTTTACGGGAGGCACGACCAAAATAGAGAAATAGGAGAGGAGTTGCTGACTTTTATGTTCGTGCAGTGGCACAAAACGACGAGTGAGAGAGACAACAAAGTGGTTGGGCACATGGTGGCTTGGCAAAGTGAGGGGGCGGCGGTGATAGGACGTGGATGCATGGGGCACAAATGCTATGCAGATTTGGGTTTTTGACGATGGGATTCTCGGTGGCGGGTCCATATTTGGCATGAAGTAGCGTGGTGTGGCATAGTGGGGTTGCGACACATGTGCATGTTTGCGATAGCCGGCTTTGCATTCTGCTAAACACATGTGGTGCGAGGAGGAAAACAATGGAGGAAGACAACAACGCTTGCGCAGGTGTGGGCTAAAAACCACTGGGTCGTTGTGGCTACGCGTAGAGAGCAGGCCATGGGCCAATTCATGTGCGGTATGGGTGTTGTAGAACTGGGCCGTAGCAGGGGGACTAGGCCGCTCAACTGGGGTGGAGTAGGGAGAGAGAATGGGCCAGGGAGAAGGGGCCCAAATGAACTAGAGATTTTCACTTTTTAGAGGGATTTCTAGAATTAAATTTTTAGAGAAAATTTAAAATGAGTTTGAATTTGAACTCAGGATTTTCTTGGAAAGTCTTTGGGAGGGATTCAAGGAGATATATTTTAGAGGATTATGGATTGGAGTTAATATTCGGATCAGATTCAAATTCGATTATCAAACTCAAAGAGATTGGAAGAAATTTGTAGAGGAGAGGTTTATTTAAAAATCAAACCTAGGAATTCAAATCTTGGACATAAATCTTTGGCACAAAATACACATAAAGAGTAAAAGTTTTTGAAACTATGATTTTTATTAAAATAGGTTTTAATGTCTAAGCTAAAACCGGGATGTTACACTACTAGAAGAAGCAAGTATGCAAGGTTTAAGGACAAGCTTGATGTTCTACATTTTAAACTTAGGATGAAGTTTAGCTACAAGTCACAGTTTAGGAAAGCCATTACATGCTATGCATTAAGTGAGCGGAAGGTGATCAATTTGATCAAAAGCGATGCTAAGAGAGTGAGGGCAAAATGTGACTGGCTTAGCTACCCTTGGGTATGTTTGTTCTCTAAGATTTCTAGGATCGTCAGTTGGCAGATAGCTACTCTAGAGAACTTTCTTGCATGCCCCCTAAAAGAGATAACAAGTTGGTAACCTTAAGTAGGATTGTTGAGAAGTATGGTAAGTTTATATTTTCCAACCCTTTATGGAACTTAGCACACATGAAGGCTACACAACAAAAAGAAATTTTTGCTAATGCTTCAATTGGTAAGATGAAGAGGGCAAAAGCCTTTGTAACAAAGGAAGCACCGGATGCAACTAAGGGGAATTATCAAAAGTTGTATAATTATCAGCTAGAGCTTCTTAGAAGTAATCCTGGACGCATTGTATTGGTCAATAGAGATGTAGGTTTGGTTCACTTGTTTTCAAGAGGATCTACATATGCCCTCCAGAAAGTTTTCCTAATTGGTTGCAAGAAAGTCATTGGACTTAATGGATGCTTCTTCAAGGGTGTGACTAATGGAGAGCTCATATGTGCTATAGGAAGGGATGTCAACAACAAAATGTATCTAATTTGCTTGGGCAGTAGTCCATAAGGAGAAGAATGAAGAATGGGATTGGTTCATGGATTTATTGAGTGTTCATATCAGACCAACAAAAGATATGTGTTGTTTACTGACTGCTCATATTTCTCTTCTTACATCATGTTTTGAACTAATACATGACAACCTGCTAGGGATTGTAAATGCTATTGAAAATGGGGCTCCTAGGGCTAACCATAGGAACTGTGCTAGTCACATTTATACTAACTAGAAGAAACTCTTCTATGACAAAAAAATATTTGACTAAATTTTAGAGGTGTGCCAAGTTTCCTCGTAGGATGTTGTTCAATTTGGTAAGGGCAAAGCTGGCATAGGTTATTTAAGCAGGAGCATAAGTTATCCTAAATATCATCCGTAGCATTGGAGTAGAGCTTGGTTCAATGTAGGATTTAACTGTGACTCTGTAGATAATAACATGTTTGAATCATTTGAAGGGTAGATCCTAGAGGTTAGATTCTTTCCAATTATCACAATGCTTGAGACAATTAGAAAAAAGTTATGGTTAGGATCAATGATCAGATAATAGTTTCTAGAAGATGGAACACAATTATTTGTTAGATATACTAAAATAAATTAAATGTCTATATTACTAAGTTTGCCTATTGTCATGCAATATCAAATGTACCTGAGCCATATGAGGTCAAACACCATGACAATAGGTTCACAGTGCATCTAGACAAGAAGGAGCACTCATGTAGGTATTGGCAGCTATCAGGATTGCCCTATCCTCATGCTATTGCTTGCATTTTCTACAAGATCAATTCAGTTGATGATTACATTGCTAATTGCTACTGAGTGGATACTTTTAAGAAAATTTATGAACGTTGTCTATTGCCAGTAGAGGGTATGATCTCTTGGCCCGGTGATGATAGAGAGCTACTAAATGCTCCTAGGTACATCAAGATGTCAGGAAGGCCTAATAGAGAGGAGAAGAGAGGCTAATTAACCTGCAAAAGCAACCAAGATATCCATGATTGGCACAATCATCAGATACAAAAAAAATGCCAGCAAGTTGGCTACAACAAATCTAATTGTGATAAGCATGGTGAAGGAGGAAGTTGCACTACATGGTCTTAGCAGGTTCCAAATCCAACCTAGAATTTAGTGGTATCAAACACTCCACAAAGCTGTGCTCAAAGCAGGAAAAGAAAGTCACATGTGACCACCACCATTAGTGCTACAAGCATGTCAAGGACAATAGCTCCCAACAAGAAAAAGGTTAGTCACCCATAGCAGTCCAATTTACATTCAAATTATGTTAAACTTGTCATCTAGCTAATCTTGAAAAAAATGCAGACACCAAAAAATTCACTCCAACTAGTTTAGGTCAATTCAAGAGCAAGAGATACAACACACCAAGGTGGTTCAACTACTATCAATTTGCAAGCCATTGTACCAAGTTTCAAAGGTTCTACAAGTGCATTGGTTCAAATCAAGTTTGGAAAAGATCGTGTTACTATCTCATCTCACAAACCTGCAAAGGCCAAGACAAAGAAAACAACTCCTGGTCCACTGCTTCTTCTACCCCCATGAGAATATGTTTTATGTGTTTTGTACTCTATAAGTGCATCATTTCATAACATATTAAATCCTAGTTCATGTTATGTGTGCTATAATGCCACACAATTAGGCTTCAACACACTGTATTTTGGTTGCTAGACTTTAAGGCATACTGTTATGTGATTGTTAATAAAGTAGGGACTAGGGGTCCCACTCTAGAGGCCAAAAGGTGTTTAGGTGACATCCGTGAATTCCTTGGGATCTCGCCCACGGGGCCCTTGATACAGAGCCCCAAGCTCATGCCATCTTGGGACCTGAGTTCAATAGCCTAAGCTAGAGTGCTTAAGCTACCTAGCCTAGGCCGGTTTGCTCAGGTCATTCATTCCAAGTTGGTCAACTCGGGTCTCCCGCCCCAAGATGATCTCCACGGAGGGACGATCCTATGTAAACTAGTTAAACTCGTGCGTTTTTCTCACGGTCTTGGTGGCAAGAGCCTAGGGACTAAGCACGTCAAACTATTCGACTTACCGCATTCAATATGGTAGGCTTATTTACTCCAACTAGCACAACGCATGCACACCTATGTCGGCTAGGGCAATAAGATGGATATCTACCCTGATAGATGAGTAACGTGTGACAAGATAGATATTACTCACACACCCATTGTAGTAGAAGGGCCTTGTTGAACCATGCCATGTCCTTCGCCCTTCATGTGTTTAGCCAACTTGCTCCACAATGGGCCATGTAGGGTCAGTGTTGCACATGCCGCCACACTGTGGAGTTGGGCCTATGAAGAATGCTTCTGACAGGATTAGAAAAATTATATATAAACTCTATATGTAGGGCTCACAAGGCTCGATCATGAGCATTTCTATCTGTCTATTGTGGTATCCTCCGAGAATATATAAGGGGAGAACTGTGGACAGAGAAAGAGAGAGGTGCCACTTTGAAACGTTTGGCCACTATAATCTACTTCCAAGAGAACCAAGACTGGCCCAAACTTGTCTAAATGGATTCATGTTCATCTTTCTTCTAGTGATTAGAGGTGTATTGACTCCACAATCTATCTGTAAGATTGAGCCATGCCCTCTAGTCTAAACCCAGAAGGGGACCTAGATAGGGCCCCACTCCTGGTGCCTATCCACAGACATTGATGTATCATCATACCTTATGGAATGTTTATGCAGACATGTTATGAAATTCTAAATTGTTTGATATACACATGTGCCAAATTTGATAAAAGCAATCTAGTTTTTCAGTGATAATCAATGATCAACTTTTACAGTGAAATGTAAAAGTTAACCATTCATGGTAGCTTGCATAACCACAATATTTACTAATACATCTTAATTTTTGAACAACACCATGACAGATAGACCATAAAGAATTGCCACGAAACCGAAAATAAGGATACATCTATCAAGCTGTAGCCTACTGTTTTGGTCCATCAGTACAGCCAATTTTACATCATTCTCAGCAACTAGCTTCTTCAACGATGCCAACTCTCTCTTAGCTACATCAATCTCATCTGCACTTGACCTCGCTTCTTGAACAATAACAAGAAGTACTTCCTTCTCCTCCTTAGTGACCACACTATATCGTGCAAATCATTTAACAAATATCTAAGAAAATTACTCATTAGCTCTTCATATCTATGAACACAAGGTTGATATGTGCCCTTGTGCTTCATTGTAGTGATGAGTCATTGTCAACGTGCTAACACTTCGGGTTGAGTGTGTTTCGAAAACATGTTTTTGTTAACGCCAAAATCTGGACGATCTGATGGTGCTAAAACCGATCGACTGAGAGATTCGATGGTGCTAAAGCCGATCGGCTGAGAGGTTCGATGGAGAGTTTAATGCAGTCATCGGCCGATGGAGATACTAAGACAAAGCCAATCGGAACTGTAGAAAAACCGATCAGATTAGTAGAAGATTGGATTAGCTTGAAGACAGGGGATTGTCCAATCGGGATCAGGTCCGAGAAGCCTGAGGAAAGAAAGAAAACAGATCGGCTTGACTAAAAGAACGATAGCTACAGTGGAGAAGCTGATCAGGTTGCAACGAAGGAAGACTTGGTTACAAATTAGAAGATTATTCTCAGATGAAATCGGGTTTGCGAAAGAGCCGTGGGCTCCACGACAGGCTGGCAACGTGAGCTGATGACGGCATAACGAGTAGGCCGGAGGCATGGGCTAGCGAGGGCATGTGTTGACGATGACACAGTAGGCTAGCGAGCATGATTAGACCCATGGCGTGAAGCGGCCTAGTGGCGTATAGGCGTTAGGGCGAGCGGGGCACATGTGTGCATGTGGGAGGTGCGGTCGTGGCTGATAGGTGGGCCTAGTAGCATGGTGCATAGGCTGGCGTGAGTAGGAGCGAGCGCAAGGGATCCGTGGACACGTGTCATTGCGTGATTGGTGCCAACGACGTGAATAGCTAGATGTGAGCGGAATTCTCTGTGGTCTCCGTGCATCCGGTGACATGGCTCATCGTGAGGCATTGATTTCAAATCTAGTGGCTGATGATAGTTTGAGTAGTTGTTACGAAATCTTAAGGGTTTTGAGGTTTTTTCCATGATGTTTTTCAATTATTTAAAGCTATAAAAAGGGTGAATGGTAAGGGTTATGCATGCACCTTAGTAGGATATTTGAGCACATTTAGAGAGATTTCAAGAAAGATGATTGTGAGATTCTAAGAGGTGAATGAATTAGATAATAGATTTCTAGTATTTTGTGGAGAAATCTTTTGGATGGTTTAGGAACGCATGTAAGCACAAGTGAAAGATTAATGCGGTAATTAATCTCGCTATTTCTCATTTACTTTTGCGCATGCTTAGCAATTGATTTTAGATTGTTTTGTTTTTCTCTAAGATTTGAGTTGGTTTCGTCCATCTAAAATATAGCTAGTGTGTTTTTCTAGTGTTTTGAAAAAAAATGTTGGTTAATTATTTATAGATCTCATATTATTAATTAATTAGGTTTTAATTAATTTTCGTCAATCTTCTCAATCTTTATTTTTTTGTTAATATCTCGAGATCTAGAAGTTTGGTTGAGGTGATTTTACTTGGGTTTGTTTTTAAATTTTGTTTAGTTTATCTTGATAAAATTTTAGATCGATCGGAGTTACAAATCTATGTCTACAATCTATTTAGTGATAAAACAATGTTTTATCCAGATTCTAAAAAACTAATTTTTTATTTTAGGTTTTTTGATTAGAGAGATTTGTTAAATTTTATTTTTAACTTTCATAATTATTGATTCCCTCTTATTGCCATCTTAATTCTGAACTCAATTAAAAGTAGAACGACAGCTTGAGTTTCTCCATTCATAGAATTTTGGTTTCCTTAGGCCACTTCTAGGCCATCTGATGAGGACATCGTAGCCATCCGTAACCCAAGTGCATCGGTTATGTCGGCTGTGTCGCTTACACCATCGGTTATGCCACAAGTTACATCAAGTCCAACTAAGGTTACACTTCAAGAGACAAGTGCAACACCGGTTACACCAAGCAACTGACGGCATGTCATTTGGACTTCCGAGCTAGGACTGCACAGAAGACCCTAAGACCCATAGGAATTAAAGACCATCTCAGGAGTGCTTCACCTGTTGGCCTTCCACCTTTCCAACGTGGAGACTTCAGTTCATACTTATCTTAGAGACTTGTTACTAGTATAAATACCCCTATGTACTGCTGCAAAAGACAATTTTTGATCATTTTGAATGAACACATAACCTGTATGGTTTTACAGCCGAGCTACTGAGTGCCTTGCACACCCTTGTTCTTCCTGGACTTGTGAAGAGATCCCTCTGGGGTCCCCTACTTCGTGCTCTATGGTTCCCAGTATGGCTGCACCGTTTTGTCTGGATTAGTCCTGGTTTGTGGTTCTGTGGTCGTTCGGAGATCGAGTCGAAGTCTTCATGGTTTAGGTGTCTCTCTCCCCGTCGCTTGGTCGCATCCAACCTTGGTAGGTATAAAGCTAATTATCCTCCGCTATTCACAGTAAGTTATCTTGTGATTTCCAACCTAATGTCGTGAAGATTGGGCCACCCCGAGGAGATTTCTATTGGTATCTTGCTGTTGGTAATCTCCAACCCTTATCATGTGGTAATCAGAGCTATCGTTGTCATGGTAGGTTTTGTTATTACCTACTTATCTATCTATTCATTTACCATCTACTATTGCTTTTATCCATCACATATATTTGTTTCGCCATATCCTACAGTCCACTAAAAAGCCAAAAAAAAATCCTATAGCCATTTCATGGTACTATTACTTTGTGTTCGTTTCGTTCATGTTGTTGTTAGTCACCATCTTTGTTCTTCCGCCGTACTCCTATTTAACTTTTATCCACACCCCTCATATGTCATCGTGTGTTTGTTGAAAAAAAATCTAAAAAAAAGAGTGTGAAAAAAGTATCAAAAAAAAAAGAAGAAGAAAAAAAAGCAGAGAGGCTGTGCTGCGGATTATGTAACTACAAATTTCATATCTGTACCTTTAAGTTTTGGTGCACTGAAAGCAGTATTTACACATCATTTGAACGGGTACACC
Source organism: Oryza coarctata (assembly GCA_030770085.1). NCBI lineage: Eukaryota > Viridiplantae > Streptophyta > Magnoliopsida > Poales > Poaceae > Oryza > Oryza coarctata. The sequence continues at coordinate 9,273,575 of CM061465.1, forward strand.
ACTTTGTTACAGTACCATAGCCTCCCTTGAACAGCCACCTATAACTCCACAAAAAGCCTTAAACCAGACCTCTTGTTTCGTAATCCTTTCGACCGCTTAATCACAGCTGTGTTACACCACTTTGAGCACATTCACAGTCCTTGAGAACGAGCAAGAACTTGGGTAAGCAAAAGGTGAGATTGTGTGTTTTCACAAATTTACCTATTCCACTTTTTCTTGCAACTAGTCTAACATGGCAGGATCCAATTCGAGTGTTCATGGTGGGAACCATGGAGATGAAGAACCCCCTGTTGCATGGACTAAGTTACGCCAAATGGCCAACTCGCACTTGGAGGCGATGGAGAGGATGTTCAATGAATGTCTTTCTGCAGTGGGTGGTCGAGGTCCACAACATCAACATGAAGACAATCACCGTGAAGAATTTGGTGATGAAAATTCTAGTTTTGGTGCTGGATTTCATGGCCACGACGGCCATGGTCGTGGTGGTCATGGTGGAGGGCGTCATGCTGATTTTGATTAGCGCGGTGGAGGACGGCATGCTGAATTTGATTATCAGCGTGGAGGAGGACGTGGACGTGATTGTCGTGTACATTTTGATGATTAAGATGAAGTTCATGATGAGTATGAGAAGGGATTTGATGATAATGAAAATTCTTTTGGTCACCATGGGCATTTTGGACAACCATATGAACATTGTCGTGGTGCTGGTCATGATGGGGAAAATCATCATGGTCGTCACAATAGAGATGATCCGGATAGCATTGCTCGTGTAAAGTTAAGTATCCCAAAATTTTCAAGGAAAGAAAATACTGATGCTTATCTTCAATGGGAGGAGCAATGTGATTAGATTTTTAGAGTGTATAATCTTTCTGATCAGAGGCGTGTCAACCTTGCTTTTGTTGAGTTTTTAGGTTACGCTCTCACATGGTGGAACCAAGTTCAAGAAAATCAACATGTGTTGGGACGTGATCATATCGACACATGGTCTAAGATGAAGAGAGTGATGAGAAGACGCTTTGTGCCATCAAGCCATCAGTGTGACCTGCGCAATAGGTTACAAATATTGAGACAAGGATCAAAATCTGTTGATGACTACTTCAAGGAGATGGAGTTACTCTTGGTGAGATCTGGAATTAGAGAAGATGAAGAGTCAAAAATGGCAAGATTTTTGAATGGTCTCAATGAAGAAATTTCAGGTTTTGTTGAGATGTTTCCATATCATAATTTGCAAGACCTTGTTGATCAAGCTATGCGTACCAAGAGGAAAATTCAGCAATAGGGACAAAGAAGGTCTTATGGGAGCCAATCAATTTTAGCCCTATGGCGTCGGCAGTAGCTCGATACCTCTATTAGTAGGGGAAGATCACAAGGAGTTGCTACTAGGCCTTCTCCATCCATTGGTGCTGCAATGACAATGGTTTCTACCGCTTCTTCACCTGCAATTCAGCAAGAACAGCGACGTCCTGCTGCAAGTACAACAACCCCTTCTGTTGCATCAGCTGCTGCTTCTTCTTCCCATACCCGAGGTATTGTTTGTCACAAGTGCCAAGGTCGAGGACATGTTGCTGCTTAATGTCCTAGTCGAAGGACCATGATTATGAATGAGCAAGGTGAATGGAAATCTGAAAGCGAACCTGAGGAAGAAGCTCCAATATATGATGAAGAAATTATGCTAGATGAAGGTGATGAAATTCAACCTGATGATGCAGACAATAATTGCTTCATTTCTCGTTAAGTGCTTAGTGTTACTGCTGTCCAAGAAGAGAATAATCAGTGGCATAATCTTTTTCACACCTGGGGCATGATCAAGGACAAGTTGTGTTGAATCATTGTTGACAATGGCAGTTGCAATAATATTGTAAGTCAAGAATTAGTTGAAAGATTGGGACTGAAACAACGGCGCCACCCTTCTCCATACAAGAAGCAATGGTTAAATGATTGTGGTGCGCTGCGTGTAACAAACATTGTGACGTTCCCTTCTCCATTGGACGGTACAATGACCATGTGGAGTGTGATGTGGTTCAATGGAAGCATGCCAATTATTGTTAGGAAGACCTTGGTTGTATGACCGAGATGCTCAGATTTGTGGTCACGCCAACAAGATTGTTCTCATGTACAAAGGAGAGCGTATCACTTTGCTTCCTTTGTCACCAGAGGAGATTGTGAGAGATGATCTGAAAAGAAAACAACGAGTGAGCGAGAACCACTTATGAGTGACCCACAAACATAGTGAAGGAGTGTTTCCAAAGCCAAATAAAACTCCACAGCTACAAAGAACCGAGCCAAAGGGAAAAGAGGGTTTAGTGATGATGGCTAGGAAGGGGGATTTAAAAGAATTGAGTGAACCCAATGCTGTGTTCTATATACTCATGTACAAGGACAATTTTCTTGTCACTAATGACTTACCCTCTACTTTGCCTAGCGCTATTTTGATGTGTTACAGGAATATAAAGATGTGTTTGTTGAGGAAGTACCACCAGGGTTGCCACCAAAGAGAGGGATTGAACATCAAGTCGATCTTGTTCCTGGTGCTCCATTTCCTAACCGTGCACCATATCGCATCAACTCGGAGGAAACAAAAGAAATTCAGCGCCAAGTGTAGGAGCTCATCAACAAAGGTTATGTAAAGGAAAGTCTATCACCTTGTGCTATTCTTGTTCTTTTAGTTCCAAAAAAACATAGCTCTTGGAGAATGTGTGTTGATTGCCGAGCCATTAATAACATCACCATAAGGTATAGACATCCTATACCTTGACTTGATGATATGCTTGATGAGCTTAGCGGTGCTATCATTTTCACCAAAATTGATTTGAGAAGTGGCTACCACCAAATCCAAATGAGAGAAGGAGATGAATGGAAAATAACCTTCAAAACCAAGTTTGGGCTGTATGAATGGTTGGTAATGCCATTTGGTTTGACCAATGCACCTAGCACCTTCATGAGATTGATGAATCATGTACTTAGAACTTTCATTGGTAAGTTTGTTGTTGTTTACTTTGATGATATCTTGATTTATAGCAAGTCTCTTGATGAATATGTTAAACATATAAAATTTGTGCTTGCTGTTTTGAGGAAGGAATGCTTGTATGTTAACCTTGCCAAGTGCACCTTTTGCACTGACAAGGTTGTGTTTTTTGGTTTTGTTGTTTCAGCTCATGGCGTGGAGGTGGATGAGGAGAAGATCAAAGCTGTTCGTGAGTGGAAGCCTCCACAAAATGTGAGCCAAGTGCGAAGCTTCCTTGGACTAGCTGGCTTCTATTGTCGGTTTGTGAAAGATTTCAGTTCTATTGCTGCCCCAATCAACGAGTTGACAAAGAAGGACATTTCATTTCAATAGGGAGAAGCACAAGAGAAGGCATTTAAAGAGCTGAAAAAGAAGTTGACATCAGCCCCACTCCTTGAGATTGAATGTGATGCAAGTGGTGTGGGGATTGGAGGCGTGCTCATGCAAGAAGGAAGACCCATCGCATACTTCAACGAAAAGCTAAGTGGTCCAACTCTGAATTATTCAGTTTATGATAAAGAACTTTATGCTCTTGTGAGTTGTTTAGAAACTTGGCAACACTATCTATTGCCCAAAGAATTTATGATACATTCAGACCATGAATCTTTGAAACATTTAAAGGGACAATTAAAACTGAACAAAAGACATACTAAATGGAGTGAATTCATTGAGTCTTTTCCTTGTATTGTCAAATACAAGAAAGGAAAGAAAAATGCTATTGCAGATGCTTTATCTAGACGTCATGCTTTGCTGCCCCAATTTGATGTTAAAATTCTTGGTTTGGAGAACATAAAAGATTTGTATGCTACCGATTCATTCTTTGCTGAACCATTTGCAAAATGTTATGATGGCAAGGGATGGGAAAAGTTCCATTTACATGATGGATTTTTGTTTCGAACTAACAAACTTTGTATTCCAGATTGCTCTGTTCGCCTAATGCTTTTGCAGGAAGCTCATACCGGAAGACTTATGGGCCACTTTGGTGCCAAGAAAATGGAGCAAGTGCTGGCTGATCGTTTCTTTTGGCCAAAGATGCGGTGAGATGTGGAGAGACATGTTCTTCGCTACATAACATGCCACAAAGCTAAATCACGCTTGAACCCTCATAGTTTATACACCCCTTTGCCTATTCCTAGTGTTTCATGGGAAGATATTTCAATGGACTTTGTTCTTGATTTACCTCGAACAAAGAGGGGGAGGGATTCAATCTTTGTTGTGGTTGATCGTTTCAGCAAAATGGCACACTTTATTCCCTGTCATAAGAGCAACGATGCTTCACACATTACTGAATTGTTTTTTAGGGAAATTGTACATCTACATGGAGTACCACATACCATTGTGTCTGATCGTGACACCAAGTTTTTGAGCTACATCTAGAAGACCTTGTGGGGAAAACTTGGAACAAGGCTGCTGTTCTCTACAACGTGTCATCCTCAAACTGATGGGCAAACTGAAGTTGTGAACCACATGCTATCAACTTTGTTGCGAGCTGTCCTAAAGAAGAATCTAAAATTGTGGGAAGAAAGCTTGCCTCATGTGGAATTTGCATACAACAGGGCGGTATACTCAACCACAAAATTTTGTCCATTTGAGATTGTCTATGGTTTCAAACCTATTGCTCCCATCGATCTTTTGCCTTTGCCTATGCAGGAACGTATGAACTTTGATGCAAGCAAGTGAGCTGAATTTGTAAAGAAACTTCATGATTGAGCAAGAGAAAACATAGAGAAGATGACCAAGTTGTATGAGCAGCGTGCAAACAAAGGGCGCAAGAAGATGTTGTTTGACCCAAGAGACTTGGTTTGGGTGCACCTAGCAAGGACCACTTTCCTGAACAACGTAAGAGCAAGTTGCAGCCCCGAGCTAATGGTCCATTCAAAGTGCTTCGCAAGATCAATGACAACGCATATGAAATTGATCTTCCAAGTACTTATGGTGTGAGTACAAGTTTCAACATCGCCGATCTATCTCCTTTCTTTAGATTGGAAGAGTCAAGGACAACTCCTTTTCAAGAGGGGAGGATGATGAGGACATCCCAGCCATCCGTAACCCGAGTGCATCGGTTATGCCGGCTATGTCACATACACCATCGGTAACGCCACAAGTTACACCAAGTCCAACTAAGGTTAAACTTCAAGAGACAAGTGCAACACCAGTTACACCAAGCAAAGCCATGGATACATGTGCTCAAGCCTATGAAGGACCCATTACACATAGCCGTGCAATGTTACTCCAACAAGAGTTGCATACTTTTCTCTCTCGATTACACCTTGATATTGATGAGAATTATATAGTGCCTAAATCGTGTACTCTTATGTTACTTAGGTTTACACAAGAGGCGACAATGTTGGGTTACATCGAGAATGCTGAGGGTTACGCCAAGAACACCAAGGCAGCTGCTCCCGAGGAGAATGGGTTACGCGCCAAGACCCAGTGTTACACAACAACTGCTCCAACTTTCAAGGCAAAACTATACCATCTCGAGAAGAGACAGGGGTCATAATATATGTGGTTGGAAAGTGCTTCAAGTCTAGTTTCCAACGCAACTGACGGCATGTTATTTGGACTTCCGAGCTAGGAGTAATGGCAATTATCGTGAAGACTGCACAGAAGACCCTGAGACCCATAGGAATTAAAGACCATCTCGGGAATGCTTCACCTGTTGGCCTTCCACCTTCTCAACGTGGAGATTTCAGTTCATACTTATCTTAGAGACTTGTTACTAGTATAAATACCCCTATGTACTGCTACGAAAGACAATTTTTGATCATTTTGAATGAACACATAACCTGTATGGTTTTGCAGCCGAGCTGCTGAGTGCCTTGCACACTCTTGTTCTTCCTTGTTCTTTCTAGACTTGTGAAGAGATCTCTCTGGGGTCCCCTACTTCGTGCTCTACGGTTTCCAGTATGGCTGCACCGTTTTGTGTGGATTAGTCCCGGTTTGTGGTTCTGCGGTCATTCGGAGATCGAGTTGAAGTCTTCGCGGTTTCAGTGCCCCCCTCCCATCGCTTGGTCGCATCCAACCTTGGCAGGTATAAAGCTAGTTATTCTCTGCTGTTCGTAGCAAGTTATCTTGTGATTTCCATCCTACTGTCGTGAAGATCGGACCACCTCGAGGAGGTCTCCGTCGTTATCTTACTGTTGGTGATCTCCGACCCTTATCACCTTTTCCTTTCCTTCCACACACACAACAGCTGTCAGCCTAGGCCATGAAGCCTCCTTCTTTCTCCTCTGCTCCCTGCTAGCCAATCAAGCCAAGCAGCCTAGCTCGCATGCTAACCTACCAGCTAGCCTAGCTTCCCGCCTCTGTTCATTTGGTCACTGATAGCTAGACCCTATCTATCGGGTCTTTCTTCCTCCTCTCGCCCAGAGTCCAACCTCCCCATGCTGCCACTTATTCTGCCTGATTCAAATGTATCCTCGCTGATCTCTACAAGTTGGTTGAGGGTATTTTATCCCCTTGATCTCCTCTTTCTTGTCCCACAAGAACTAGAATGAAATCATGTGGAAATTGTCTTTGATTCAAGCTCTATCTAAAGCTCTCCTAACCCTAATCAGGCTCTGCCAAATGCTGCTGTATTGTTAGCACCAAAATTTTATAATCCCCATAGGCAGGATCAAAGAGAATATTGACTTATACAAAGAAGACGATTGATAAATCGAAAGAGGCGATTGGACGGATTGATGATAGATTCGGTTCAGTCAAAAAAACAGAAGATTATCTAGATGGAATCGGGTCTGAGGAAGAACCATGGAAATCACGATAGGATACATGTATATTTATAGAAAATATTTTGTAAGATAGGCGCGTTTAATTAGTTTTGTTAACTTCTCAGAGAAAGATCCTTTTATGATTAGGAAATAATGTTCGAAGATTATTTGTAACCATATCGGACTTGTAACTCTAGGTTATAAATATAGACCATCTAAAACCTTGTAAATGATCCATATAAATCAATACAATCTTAGCATATCACCACCCTAGTTTATCTAGGTTTTTATCGACGGGTTTTGGCTCTCGACACGGGGCTGCATCGGTTTATTCCAAACTCTGACGAAGGGCTAAGTTCCACCATTATCTTGGTGTATCTGTTCTGTCTATGACTACATCCGTTAGGTCTGACCTCTTAGTTCGACCAGATATATCACATTACGTTCACGTGGGATCTATCGGCTTATCGAGCTTTTTTTAACATCGTCAGTCTCATGCTGCATCGGTTAGGTCTGAACTACTAGACTGCTAATAGTAGATTGAGCCTTAAACCGTGGGTCTTTACTCGGTGTTTTATTGGAATAGCCAGTTGATGAGTTATCTCTATACAGAGCTTCACACCTAGCGTATCGGCTTTTTAGTCGATATACATATATCGTCAGTGATTAATCCGCTAGCGATTGATCTGGTTCTATTAGATACAGCCTTATACTATCTCGGTTAGGTCCGATTTATCAAGCTTGTATCTAATATGGCTATTATTAAGATCTAGCAAGTTTCGTTTCTCCCATCAGCTCAACAAGCTGATGAGTTTACTTATATGACTATATCAAACTTGCAGCCGATGTGTTCACCCCTTTCTTTCATCGGTATGTCTAATCTAGCTATTGCCATTTCGGTGCCGTTAGCCTCAACCTTATACTATCTCGGTTCAGTCTGATTTATCAAGACTGGCTCTAATAGTACCGTCATCGATGATTATTAGGTCTCGTCCCTTCAAGAGAGTATACCTTACTCTCTACCATCCTATGTTCTATTTAGAGCGTCATCGGCTTTATAGCCGATGACTCTTTTATTTTATTCCTCACTATTTGTCTATGCCATCATCAGTTTTCTAGCTGATGTATAAACGTTACAGGCCCTATCGGCAATCGGCCGATAGCAAGAGTGCATGAATTCACAATTGATGGCTATTTTAATTCTATCGACACATCTAGGCGATAGCAGGAGTCCATATCGGCATATCGGCTGATTAGCTCTGTGATCTAACTATATATGTCTTTCTTGTCAGTTAGAGGTCAAATTGGCTAGCACGTCCACAAATCCAACAATGTGAAGACTCCAATGAGTTGAAGGACCTGCACTGGAGCTAAACAGATCTCCTAGGCCTTCGCTTGTTTGGGCGCATTGCGTTAGACCTCCATTGGCTAACGCTTGCTTGCCCTCTTGGCCTGGTCCTATCTTCCCACGCACAAATACATATCCACACCGGTATCACTATCACATGCATATAAAAGGAGTTGGCATCATCCCCACTCCCTTTTCCACCTTTTCCCTATCTTGAAGCGCTCGGAATCACCATCGTGCTGCTCTTTCTTTCATAGCTAGTCGCCGCTGCATTCCAATTGCTCGCTGCCATTGTTCCATCCAATGCACTGCCACCTGAACCACCGCTATTGTTATCTTATCACAACAAAGCAAAGAATCCTGGCCTCACCTTTGTTTTGCCTAGATGTCATTGAAACCTCATCATCACTGTTGCCTCAAAGACCTCTGCCATGGGAAGCTTGTCATCGGTCATTGACTATCCTCTTCTTGTCGTGTAGAACCTGCGGTGAGCACCGCTTTGCCGCACTCTTCGCCCTAGTGCTATTGCTTTCCGCCATCATGGCCTCAATCACTGGTGACCATCGGTCCCCATTCACTACCTCCCTCTGGTGAAATCATGCCAACATAGTAATCCTCCTCATCCACCATGTCAGCTGCCACACCTGCCTTGATCTGACGTGGCTGCTTGTGTGGCATCTAACAGTACTAGATCCGATTGGATCGATGTTGGCCGTCCATCTCTTTGAAGTTGATCCATGGGTTCTGGCTCAATTCTCTCTGCTAAGCTAATGACATCATAATTCAACATTTTTCAGTTCTAATGTAAATGCTAATGATGCAATAAATCTGTTTAGTTATTTTAAATAGGCTTTAATTGGATTAAATCTTATAAAATTCATAACTAATTCATACAAAATCGAAATGTGGTTGTTCAAGTTGCTATATTCATATAAATTCAAGATCTATATGTTTGTTTAGTTTTTATGAATGTTTTATTTGGAGTTTTCTTGTCTCTTATCTCACTTTGTGTATAATCGTGTAGTTTTTGACGTTTTGGAGGATCGCGAGTTCAAAGAGAGTTCAAAAGAGTAATCGAATGAACAAGGCAAGTCACACAATAATTCCCTTGAGCATATTGATCCCATTTATGAAAACTGTTTTCTTTTAAAAGTATTGCAAGCATTTCAAAAGTATTATATTATATGGGTTTATTTATCCTATTATCCATGATTATTTTATAGCCATTATTGTATTGTTACCTTATTCCTAGTCACCTTGGTAATTAATTTTGACTAGCCATGATACTATATGATGATCTGGCTAAATATTTAGAATAATTGCTTAGTCATACTTAAAAACTATATTATAACTTTAAGTAGGATGACACATGATTCACTAATGATTAATGATGATTCCATGTTGATAGATCACGACGGTTGGTTATGGTTTGTTAATTAAATAATCCAACTAAAACTTAACTAATTGTGGATTGTGAGCACATGGTTGTAATGGTTATGCTCATGACAATTAAGCACCAGTTCACGAGCAACTGTTGTGATGCTTTTACCGTATTAACAATAAGTCAGCATGACCAACGGCTAGATCTGGTGTGTTTAATTTATAGGTAGTTATGTTAATAAATTCATAGTGGCATTATCAATAATTTTAGTTTTTTAGCCAAGTGATTGTGTAGCGTAGATATAGGGCCACCTCTACTGGGGACTTATTCGTTGACTATTATGTTGGGTGTGTTATGCGTAGGATCTTGTCAAAATTTATTTTTGAGGTTTCGTGGTGGTATTGAGGCACATGGCAACATGTTGTGGAGTTGTATCTTATGAGTAAAGTTATATATCTCTAGTTAGTTTAAAACTATTCGAATAGCCGTGCCCATGGTTACGAGTGAGCCTAGCAATATTTTTGTGCTTACTCTCACACTGCTCCTAAATAAATATGATAATAGTGGATAATAATTTGGTAGCTCCTGGTATGGAGGTTGGAGCTGTGGAACTAGGGATGGTTGTTCAAAATCGGTTCGGGTTGTGCTATATTGGAGTGTTATTCAGTGGTGAGATAATACTGTTAATATTTATATTGATTTTAAATTGTTTTCAACTGCAACTATTTGAAATGCTATTTAAGAAAATGAACCCTATTATGCGTCCTTTATATCCGTATTGTATTATTTTGTATTTCATGTGTGGTTTGTTGAGTACAATGGATGGTACTTAGCCTTGCTTAATTGCACTCTTTAGAGAGAAAAATGAAAGGAGGAGATGCTTTAGAGGACCTGGCTTATACCATAATTGAGTTGCCTATTGGAGTGGAGCTGAAGCTATGCTAGATTATTTTGCATTGCTACTGTTTTCTTCCATGTGGGGACTAATGACCTCTTTTATAAATATTTTATGTTATTTAATTTTAGATCTGTATATTAAATTATCAATTTGTGTATCTTGGCTGCTTCTTGGATAAGAATTGAATGCACAAATTAGCTCTCAAAATCGGTGGTGAATTTTTGGGTGTGAAAGTAATGCCCATAATAGATAGTAATATTGCATATAAGTACGCATCATCCACATGCCATTGAAGCTCCATGGTCCATACCAAGGGTAAAATCATGATGAAGACGAACAATATTGCCGAAGATCCTTCTTTATTTGTTTCTCATCTAGCATAGTTGGCAAACTTGATTTATTTGGTCACTTTTATGTTTTGGGGGCCTTTGTTTTGTCTTCTTGCTCGCTCCAACATTGATATCTACAATGTAGTTTTCTCCTTGCCATCGAGGTTCTTATACTCGGTAACTCAATGGTGAGTATATTAAAATGTAGTTCATCTTCTTGCATCTTTATAAATGTCCATCATTCTTTGTTAATGGCTGATTGAACTTGTCTATATTGCAATCATTGGTGGCATAACTATATACAAATTGTGCCACTTACAATATGCTTACCATTTTAATTCTTCCGGTGGCGCTATGACATGGCCTTGTGATAATTCCATTTGCTTGTTTTTTAATAAATAGTCAAAGATCTTATTTCATTTGGCAATGATAAATATGAATTTTATCCCCTCAAGCTGATTTGTTTATCCAATTAGTTTAAGGGGATAGCAAACAAATGGTTTAGACATAGAAGTTCAAGCCTATTTGGCTATATATACATCAATCGTTGCACCATTTGAAGATTCAACTTTATAAGGATCATACTTATCCTTTTGTGAGATCTTGGCTTCTCTGGCTCGACTTTCTCAAGCTAGGGATTTTTGAAGTAATTGGTTCACATACAAATTATGATCATCTAGTTTTTCTTTTAAGTTTCCAAGAAAACCAGAATATGCCAAATTATCTAACTCTTTAATAGAAATTGTCAAACTATAACATTGGTTTCTTATATCTCTAAATCTTCTAATGTATTTAGAAATTGACTCATTATATTTTTATTTAACCAATGATAAATGCGGCAAAGTCAATTCGGTCTTACCAATAAAGAAGTAATCGTGGAACTTTTGTTCTGGTTGGAGAGCAATTATAAATAAAATTTCATGTAAGTGAAATAAACTAAATAAATGTAGCACCAGATAAAGACAATTGAAAATTCCTAAGTTTCAAAATGAGTAAATTGCGGTAACGATATGTGAATTTATGAGGTGCATGTAATTTAGTATATGAACATATAAATCGTTTATTTTGGTGCACAAACTTATCTTGTGCATGCTAATCAAAGCCAAAAGAACACACCATGACTAATTTCACTTAGCTAGATGCTTATTAAGAATTATATAGACTTGCATCTCAAGAAGATGCCACATAGATATGCATATGCTTAATTATGCATAGAATAAATCACGTTGACTGTACAGATAAAAGATGCATAAAATATGAAGGAGGTATGCAATGGATACAAAATAATGGAAGAACAAACTAAATACAAAGAATATATAAAGGTTATCTGCATGTATGGTACTTCTCATGCTCCCATACGTGTGTGTGACATCCTAATCATACTCTACCTCATCATGATTAGTAAGGATACATTGTTTTAGACTTAATTTGCACACATTAGACAAGTCCATGTACCATAATGAGTATTTTACAAGTTTGGGTATCAAATTACACCCACCAAACAAGTTTTTTTATCAACAATGCAATTTACTCTTTCAAAATACTACTAGCGCTAGCTTCTCCACGTTGTAGAATAAATTGGTTGGCAAGCTCTTAGACTCACCATCTTTTTTAGTGAACTTGATAAAATTACGCATTTTAAACCTTTGATGATATGAAACATTGTCATAGTAATTTGGAATTAGTTTCTAATATATGCGATTTTAAGCTCTAGTATCTATACCAAAGGCATTTTTGAAAGTTTGGCAATCTATCTTTAAAGCTTTTGGGTTTCGGATGTGTACTATTAATTATAGGATTTGGCAATAGTCCATGTTAGTAAGCTGAATTCTAAGGTGGATTAGGGGCAACAACAATATAAGATGTCGTTCCGAGACATAGCTGCTGACGACAATTAGGAACAATCAAACCGCCGGAGGTCTGATCGACCATGAATTGAACGTCGGTTTGATCAGGAAGACTATGCCCGTTTTTGTACTTAGGCTAAATTTGGTCTAGTGCCAAATTTAACTATCAATACATAAATTTCAGAAACTAGCATATTGATGTCAATCTTAGCCTGCAGAGATGATTTTATATATTTTTGCCACCTCAGTTTATACGTTATCCTAGGATTTTCGATTATCATTATTCACAGAAAATATTTTGAGCTTTCTAAGTGATAGTGCTTATACAGAGAAGTCACTTAATCGATTACACCTCATTTGAGCAGCCCCTTCTTCCATGTAATTAATTGAAAGGTTTTGAGAATAGAGACTATTCAAATAAGACACTGCAAGTTGAAAGGTTCTGGATAGTCTTCAACCATCTCATTATCAAAATTCTGTACAATCAATGACATAATATTCAAGGATGTGATCTATAATCTTTAATAAAATAAAAATAATGAAATTAATGTTAGTTATTATTAGAAAAAGTGCTGTGAAGTGAAAGGGAATATGATAAATATTGGTATGTCTTTATGTTAAGACAGAAAGTTAGCAGTTCTAGTGAATATATATGGCAACCCTTATGGTATATTATCGTCTGCAATCTGATGACATTACTCATTAGATGGCAATGAAAAATCTTATACCATACTACTGAAAACACATCGGCACCTGGTCTGCTTCATATTAATCTATTGGCTTTTGGTACTTAATAAAGTTGCACAGACATAATGTTGCATTACGGATGCTATAAGATATAAGATAATGTAAATGTTCGAATATGGGGTAGACATAAGGCAATATACTGGAATAAAAAGCTGGAACTAACACCATGGTGTAAAGATGGGGTAGCCTTTACGAGATATCAATCGTTTCCACACGCACTATATATGCAGTATTGCAGCCAATATGCACATGCATGGATTGAAACCATTGACGACTACTGCAATATTGAAGATAGGGAGATTTATTCATGAGACGAAAGCTTCTTGGCCCGGGTCAAACTAGGGAAGATCCTGGCCATGCAAGGGTAACAAGGAATAATCCATGCCATTTCAAGTGCTGGAAGCTCCTCTATATGTCCCATTCCAAATATATCCATGACATTTGAGGTTCCGTATCACCCACTCATGGTCACAGTAACCGTTGCCAATACTGTTGTCAATGATGGCTTCAATCCAGTCACTGATATTTATGATTATCAGAAAAGTTTCTTCAGTGATGGTTCAAAGTGTGATGCTGGTTTGGGAAGGTCAGTGATTTCACACTTTCCCCAGTAGAGATCATCACATCAGCTTTAGTGATGGATAGGACTCAAGTTGCAAATTTACAATGGCAGTTCCACCATTTTCTGCTACATATATATGTTGCATAGACTATTTTTTTGATAAAAATATGTTGCATAGACTATTACAACTTTTGAGTTAATTTTCTACTAGAAAGATCATTTAAGTACGTTTGAGAACAATATATGGATATTTCAATTCACTTCAAAGATATTAAATATTTTTGACACGGTTTGGTGGCAATTCAGTTTGGCATTATTCTGTTCAGAAATGGTTGAGCAAAACTTTAATTTATTTATACTCAAAACTTAGTGTAAAGAGAATTCATTGTCTAGTCTCCTATTTTCCAATTTTCATGTATATATTTGTTTCAGTTATTGACTTACATAACCATTCACCCAGCCTCCTTTACTTGATGTAGCTTGGTTGATTCGGCCCAACATAGTGCTTGCTAAATTTTTCCACAATTGAATTATAAAACTTACTTCAAATGACACTAATGACCAAGAACAATTTCATTTATCATTTATTTCTAGGAACTGAACTTTCTATTACATCGTTGAGCAGTTGTGTAATAAATACATGTCATTACAATGACATCTTATTGTAGCGGAGATGGTGATGGTGGTTTAGGTCCGCAGAAGTCACAATTGCATGCCGGCCCTTCAATGCAGTTGCCTCTCGTAGCACCCAACGAGAGGCAATTACGTAGGCATACCTTGGGGATACACTTGTCACCTATCATAATAGCTGCTGGGGAACAATCAGCCTCTGGAATGATGCCGCTTTCTACGGATGCCCTTGCTAACTTGTCTGCAAATCTCAAGAACAAAAAATATCAAACATCAACAAAAGTATACTTGACGACAGCAGCACAAGGGCAAGGGTCATCATGAACAGGAGTTGACTGGCCCTCATGTTGACTAGCTTTTGTCGAATGTGTCAGTATAATAGGAAGAGAAGCATACTTGACGACAGCAGCACAAGGGCAAGGGTCATCATGAACAGGAGTTGACTGGCCCTCATGTTGACTAGCTTTTGTCGAATGTGAACAGATAGGGTGTTAGATCGAATTAAATGTTCTGCTGTTGATGGCAGTCTGACTGGAACTGGGAGAAGGGCTTGTGGAATCGCAGATGTCTTATAGCATATCTAGACTCGTTATTTTTGGAAGCATATTACAATAGACTAGTAGATAATTAAGTTTTATTTAGATAATGAGATAGATAGATAAGCTATTTTTGGAAGCACAGTACAGATGTCTTATATACTCTCTTAGAGGATAATACAACCAATAAATAATATAAGGGGTTACTGTTTTTGATTTATGCTCCTCTTTTAGCTCTACCCTAGCAGTACAAGATACCCTTGCCTTCCACCCGAAGTTCCAATCTTCTTTGCTCTTAATTACATGGAACACGCACAAGTAACCATGGTCAAGAATTAATTCTGTAAATACTTGCAAAAATTTAACATAGTGAAAGGAAAGATCCTCCCTTACAACACAAACTTGAAGGACAACCATGATCTTAATTTATCATTTATATTTTAATCTCTGGTAGCTGCTACACTATTTGCTGTTGGAGTGAATTTGTCTAACCATGTTGCAACCATTACCAAGTTGGCAAAAACATCATATAGGAACTTGATCGGAAATTCCATCGTGAAGGGCACGGATCCACCTGTAGAATACATACCATTAACATCACAATTAGTTCCAATTATTCAAAATAACCACCCTGCCAGCACACCTTGTCTTCTCTGTTTCAGTCTTGCGTTCTCTTTTATTAGCTGATCCCGGCGGCCTGTCAATCTTTCATGTCATTCATCCATTTACCCATGCCTTACAAAGTAGTACATACACAATATAATTCAATCCCTTTCATGCCTCTAAGTTTTACCCCCTCAAATTCACACAACAAACTATTATACTGCCAATAATGCTTTCCTCAAATTCCAATAGCCCTTCCATGCCCAAGGGCAAAATGGACCATTACATGCCAACCAAATTGTTAGCTGACAGATGGCAATGGGTATAGAGATTAAGGCAAAAATATAGATCTCTAAGGACATGTAAGGAATCCATCGAAATTTTAGGGACACTCAAGCAATCCTTTCTATCTTTTCTATGATATCTGTTTGTCTTTACCTCTCTACGATGTCAACGTGGTGTTCATCATCAATTGTTGCTACTAATCCAGATGTTCAAGTTCAGCAGGCACCAATTCTCCACCATTCTTGACCAAGTTTTCTACACCTACACCAAATGCATACTCCCCAGCTAGAATGACAGATGGGGATGAACACCTGGTACAGGGGCTAGTGTTTGAAGGGCTGAAGGAGCCAGAGGAGAGAAGAAAAAATTGGTAAAGTTGATGTTCGTATATTTATCTCCAAAACAGACCTTATTGGATACTTTTGATGCAATCTCTCAAGGAGTTTTTGAGTTTTCTAATGGTATTCTTTTATTACAATGGTATGGTCCAAATCTACTCTTATTTTACTAATGTTGAGCCGATTCATAAGAGGATACCATCCTATAATGAATGTGAGGCTATTAGTGGACGGGAGGGTCCACAAAAATTGCAATTACATGCTGGTGTTAAATTTAATTAGGTAATTGATCCATTTAAATCAATTAAATCAAATAAATTTTAAGGTTCATTATGTAGAAGCTACATGTGTTCAATACTCATCAGTAATTAAGAGAAAAGGTGAGGACTTTTTTAGAGAATTAATCCAATGATTAATTATGATATAGTAACCAATATCAATTATATCTAATTGAGGGCTGGTTAATAGTGTAGTAGTGGAGTATGGTTAATGACTGGCGATCAGTTAATCTCCTATCTTATTCTTCCTCTTCCTGTCTCTTCCATTTTATTTTCCCTTTCTCGTATAAAAAGGAGAATGAATTTGATTTCACATACATGAGAGAGAATATGAAAACACACACTCCACTTCATTTACTATTCCATCTTGACATCTGTGCGCATGAGCGCTAGGAGAGCAGGCCTCGTTTCCTAATCTTGCATCAAGAGGAGAAGGCAAATCAGGTTTTTAAGGAGTGCATCGCGCAACTTCTCACGTGAATGACTACTTCAACTACATCTACCATGATTGTCACGGCAGCAATAATAGCAATGGCAATAGCTTTGGAGGTGGGAATGGCAATAGTGGCAACTCTAGAAAGCAGGAATGACAACAACAATGTTGGTTCAAGTTATACTCCTATTGTGCTTTACCGTATATCTTCTTTATTTTCTCAATTAAAATTTTAATTACTTTGCTTCTATACGTAAATGAGATAGACATGCTCGTTCCTACTATTTTTCAATGGTGTGTCTAGTTGATTTATCTCAATTGCTGAAAGTATCTTTGTCATGATTTACGTTATTTATTTCTAAATTAAATCATATGAAAAAAATACTAATATTTCCAACACTTGTGCCCCCTTCAATTCAATTGCCCCTCGTGTCTCCTAATAGTTGGCACTTTGCTTTATAATCCTTGGGTCTGCACCATGAATTATAATAACATTTGAGACACAATTCTCATGTGGGATGTTATTTTCTACGTATAGCTTTGCTGCCATCTGTATATATCATAATATAAGAAGGGAACAAAACAACAACAATTCTTGTGTCAACTCTAGTCACATGCATTTTGAAATTACAATTGGTAGAAAAAAATAATTGACAATGAACTAGGAGAGAAAAGGGTCAAGAGCAGTATACAACTGGTTACTAGCATAGACACCAAATACGAGATGCCACAATATATGTGAGTTTACTCAAAACTAGCATATACTAGACATTCCTCACCTACCCAAGCCATGCAGGGGAACAAAATTAAGAACAGACACTTACAATGGTGCCACTTATATGTGCCAATTAACTAAAAGAACTAGCACATATGTGATATCCATTTATGCCTGTTCACTTCACCAAGTCACTCATGACTATGAGCATGGATATTCAATTAGTTTTTAACACACTCTCTAGTGCACTTCGCCCACATGATATGACAATGACATGAGGCCATTCTCTAGTTTATCTAGAGCTTGTTAGTATCACCCCACTCTTCACATTGAATTTAGTCTCATAATGTATTATTCATTACATTGCCTAATGTCTAGTCTTACATGAGCATAGAGAGTATTTCTCCACATTAACCATGAACCAATGGCACTAGGAAAGGTGAGTTCCATCCTAATCTGAATGCCATAAGACAAACACAATCCGACCATCAATAAGTCACTATATGTTAGATTGGATATGCTAAGAGTCCCATACCATGAGACGAACAACTATTTCCACAGAGTCACTTGGAGCTCCTATGAGTAGTCCCTCATGACTTATCCCTTCTACTTCGGTCTCCTAGTGCAAGATTAGACATTAAACAACTTAATAAGTTAATGTCATCTTATAACTAACACATATGGTTGCATTACAAACTTATTGGGTGATACAACGTTCGATCCTTAATCGACCAAGCTAAGCACACCTATAACACCCATGTTTTCCCTATAGAAAAGCTATTTTGAATAAAAACATATTTGCAAAATTTAACTCTTATTTGAATCCTCAAAGTTTGTGCCAGGTGTGCATCTCAATTATCACTCATTTCAACCCTTGACCCTCTCCCAAAAGTTCTTTATATTTTTTTGGATCTTAAAAAAAATTAAATTTATTTTCAAATTCAAATTCAAAATCTTTAACTTCCTTCTTAAATCTTCTCAAATGATCACGTGATAGGGTCAAACTACTAGGTCTGCGCCAATGTGGCTAGCCATGTGACTGCTAGCTTAAACACACGAATCATCCCTCCTCCATCAAGGCACCATCATTTTGGGCAAGACAAATGTCCACTAGACCGTCCTAGATGGCCCATCGAGCCAACATGTCGCGGCCCATGGTCCCCTTCCTTCTCTCTTTCCTTTCAATCCATCACCCTAACCCCAACATGCCTCAGCCTAACACCACTTTTAACCAGTCCACCCATAAAAAAAGCCTATTTTATCTCCCTCAATCAAACTAACCCAACCCTACTTGTCAGCCCCTATTTCAATTATTTTCTTTTTTAAAATTCTTTTAATACTTTTCTATTATTTTAAAAATGATTTAAACTTTAAAAATTTATAACTTTTTAATTGTAACTCAGTTTAGTCTCATTTAACTCAAAAAATGATATATACACAATGGTACTATTAGTTAACTAAAATAGGTTTTGATTTTATGTTCTTTTTATTTGCTTTGCTTTTGCAACATGTAAAAGCAGACATTGAGAAGCAGTTGATCGAGAAATACGAAGAATAAGTCCATGAACCAGAGCAAGGCAAGTCACCCCTTTGACTATATTGCTCCTAGTATTTCATAAAATATTTTGGTTGTGAAATATGCATGCCTAGATACATGTGTGGCCATGGTTCACAAGCCAATCTAATAGGCATAAACCTATTTGTTATATTGACCCTCCTTATTTGTTGATTACCCTAATCTTTTGCATTCGTGTTGTCGTTCTGGTACTTGTACCCCTTGAGTACAAGTATCAACGATACTCACTTATCACATACCATATCGATGGAAAAATTTTAGTTATAAAATGATTTAAAAACCTAGTTTGTGTGGCCGTGTGTTTGTGAAATAAAATGGTTATATAAAACTTTTGGTCATTGGTTGTCACTGTTTGTGCGGCTACGACTTCACATGGCACATAAAGAACATTCTCTTGAGGAATTTCATTGAGCAGAATATAGTACAATCACACTAGTGATATGGGATACCCTAGCTATGCTTGTGGGTTTCTAGCTGTTGCTTCTACTGCAGTCTTTTGTGTTTTCTCATTGCATGTTCAGGTTCTATCCATGACTACAACCTATGTAAGAAAACTTTCCCTAATAAATAAAGCATGTTTGTTTATGATCCACTAATATCGTATCTATACCAGCTGACTTTCTAGGGTTGGTACATGTAATGTAGGTAAGATGTTCCGCTCCTACATATTAGTTAATAGGAGAGGGGCACTACAGAGGTAGTATCAGAGCTTAGGTGTGGCCCCTAGGAACGAAACCCTACGTTTAGGAAATCCCTTAAGGATCATAAGTTGAACAAATTATATGTGAAAATTTAAGTTCTCATTATTCTTCTTACTTATTAGTATTTTAAAAGCATTTTACTAACTTCCTTTCTTTTTTCAACTTGTAGATGGCTGCTAACAAGGTTCACCGTTCTTTTGGTGAAGGTTACAGTGATCTCATTGACATGCTCTAAGACCTAGCTCACTTTCTAGGGTTCGATGCTTCAAAGTTCTTAGGTTTCAACGTCCCTACTACACCTCCCCATTGTCGCCTTACCGTTCTTCTCCACCCACTTCAATATGAACTCTATCATCACTGCATTGTAGTGGTGAGGCCTATGCTGGTGATAGCCTACTAGGATGTGTCCTTCGTGGCCATCCGATACCTTTGTGACTATTACTACTCCCATCTTTACTACTCTATCTTTTGACAGTTTCCTCACTATGCTAGTGGCTCCTCCAATAGTACATACCCTTGCACCTACCGAGAGTCATTCCTTGCTTTGTCTCGTTTTATGCGCATGATGGCTGCCTTGGACCATTAGTCACATCGACTCTTGAAGGCATACCATCACCTTGAGAGACAGTACAACTATATGGGCATATTTCCCTCACCCCACAGACATTATCCTTCCTGTACACTATTGATCCCCATGACTCTAAAGAGGAGCATGTGGATAGCTCTCGAAGTTCTTCTCCTACTCTGCCTCTGTCTCCACATTGTCACCAACACGGCCTTACACTTGTGAGTACATTGCACAATTTATCCCTATGTGAGCAGTTACCACTCCTGCTACCACTTCTCTTATAGTTGTTGCCCCTACAGTCCCTACTCCTGCAGAGGTTCCTACCTTCGCTCCACTTGTAGTTGCTCCCCTCTCTGTCGCTCCTCTGACCTCTCCCATTCCCATCCCTTCTTATGAGAAAGAGGAGCCTTACGAGTGATAGTTCTATGACAACTAGATGGATTAGCAGTAGAGAGTCTTTTATATTATCTCATTGCCTGGTTGGATTCTGTCCGTGGCTACAACCTATATAAGAAGACTATCTAATAAATAAAGTATATGCTATGATCCACCGATGTCCTATCTGTACCAGCTAGCTTCTTATGATGGTAGAGGTAATGCAGCTAAAGGTGTTCTGCTCTTGGCCTATATATTGGTTAACGGGAGAGGTCGTTTCTTCTATTTTTTTAATGGTGTACGTCTATTTAGTTTATCTATTTTGCTGAGAGTAAATATCATCATTATGATTTATGTTATTTATTTCTACATTAAATATTACAGAAAAATTGATAATATTTCAAACACTCATGCCCTTCAATTCAATTGCCCCTTGTGGTTCCTAATAGTTGGCACTTTGTTTACAATCGTTAAGTCTACACCAGGCATGAATTATAATACCATTGGAGACACAATCCTCATGTGTGATGTTATTTTCTACGTATAGCATTGCCACGATCTGTAAATATCATAATATAAAAAAGAAGGAAACAAAACAACAATAATGCTTGTATCAACTCTAGTCATATGCATTATGAAATTACAATTGGTAGAAAAAAATATTTTACAATGAACTAGGAGAGAGAGTGGTCAAGAACAATAAACAACTGGTTACTAACATAGAACACCAAATAGGTGACCTAACTGATATATATTTTGGCATTCCTCACCAACCTAAGCCATGCCAGAAGACAAAATTAAAAACTGGCACTTATGATGGTGCCACTTATATGTGTTAATTAACTAAAAGAACTAGTACATACGTGACATCTATTTGTGCCGGTTCACTTCACTAAGTCACTCATGACTGTGAGCACATGTGTTCGATTAGTTTTTAAAACACTCTCGAGAGATTGTGCACTTCAACCACATGATATGACAATGCCATCAGGCCATACTCTAGTTTTTCTAGAACCCGTTAGTACCACTCCACTCTTCACATTTAATTCAGTCAAGATGTTATAACATATTCATTATATTACCTAATGTCTAGTCTTGCACAAGCACAAGAGTGTTCCTTCATGTTAGCTATGAACCAGTGTCACTGGAAAAGGTGAGCCCTATCCTAATCCTAATGCCATAAGACAAACCCAATCTCACTATCTCTTGGATATGCTATGATGCCCATACCATGAGGCGAACAAATATTCCCTCATGTTCACACGGTAGCTCCTATGAGTAGTCCCTCACAACCTACCCCTACTACTTCAGTGTCTTGATGCAAGGTTAGACGTTAAACAACTTAGTAAGTTATTGTCACCTCACAACTAACACATATAGTTGCATTGTAAACTTAGTTGGTGACATAAAGTTCGGTCCTCAATCGATCAAGATGAGCGCACTCCCTAAACTTAGTTGGTGACACAAAGTTTAGCCCTTAATCGACCAAGATGAGCGCACTCCCTAAACTTAGTTGGTGACACAAAGTTCAGCCCTTAATCGACCAAGATGAGCGCACTCCCTAAACTTAGTTGGTGACACAAAGTTCAGTCCTTAATCGACCAAGCAAAGCACGCTTACTATCGGTGTACACTATCACCACTTGTTGCCCTTATCTAATAATCATCATTTCTCAGTTTCCACCTTTAACAAATAACAAGGCAACCCACGTATACAAGTTTTCAAATAATCTTATGTTTGAAACAAGTATGATCCATCAATTTGTGTGTCTCTGGGAATGGTTAAGCATATAGCATTATATAAGCTATTGTTAGCTGTACGAGTGCTTGGTAGTGCATCATCGCTCATGTCCTATACTATCAATCTGCACGGAATACAATTTATCAATGAAGGTAATGCAGCAATTAGGAAGGATACACCAATAGCCCTATTAGCAAACACCGCATGAAAGTTTATAAATAAAATATTTGTAACTTAGGATCAATGAATTCAAGCAGAGCAGGACAGAGGCTGCAGGCGGCAGGCTCAGTCAGGGTGGCGTCCGGTGCTCGTCACGACACATTTGGCTCGTCGTGCACCTGGCTGAGGTCAGTGGTTGTCGTGGCAGCTCGACAAGCTCTACATCCATGGTGTCCAATCATCCATCGGATCAACTGTTTAAAAATTAAATTTTCACACTTTTTTTAATTATTTTCTAAAACCGCTTAACTGAAACATGGGGTATCACATGAAGGAAAACAAGGAGACAATTCGGACCATCCATTAATCATTTAAGGGCTAGAAACAATTGAGAATATAGTTTAATGAGAAAAGAGAGATAATGTTAACTATATTTAGTAGAGATAAACTAGGAATGATTAATCATCTCTGAGCTAAAACCAATTGAGTTGATGTGACTTAATAAAAGAAGAAAGAAATAGCAATCAATTATATTTACTAGGATAACTACATAAATATACACGATACTATCTTATTGTAGCGGAGACAGTGCCGTCACGGGAGACAGTGGTAGTAGATAATCAGATCCGCAGAAGTCACAATTGCATGCCGGCTCTTCAATGCAGTTGCCTCTCAAAGCTCCCAATAAGAGACTTATCTAGGCATACCTTGGGCTCACAAATATCCCCAACCATAATGTGTTTTGGGGTACATTTGACCTGTGGAATGATGCTGCTTCTGCGGATGTCTTTGCTAACTTGTCTGCAAATCTCAGGAATAAAAAAGATCAAAACAACGACAAAGCTTTATATATACTATAAGTAAAACAAGGAGAGTAGCATACTTAATGACAGCAGCACAATGGCAAGGGTCAGGAGCAGGAGTTGACTAGACCTCATCTTTATTAGATTTTGTCAAATATGAATAGTTAGGGTGTTGATCAAATGTTATGTCGCAGGTAATCCGACTAGGAGAAGGGCCCGTGGAATTGCATATGCCTACATATATAGATATAGATAGCATATCATACTGTTATTTTTGAAAGGGTAGCCTACTTTCTTATTTCAATCAATCACAACTATTTTACAATTTAACTTTAATCTCTTTAAAACAGGACTGAAATGCCTATAATAAAAGATGGAGTTGATAATAGATAGCTTTTATTTAGATAATGCGACAAATAGATAAGCTATTTTTGGAAGCACACTGCCAGAGACTAATAGATAAGTTCTATTTAGATAATGAAAATGAAAACACAAGCTATTTTTGGGGCACATTACAAAAGCAGAAATTAATTGTAACCATCATTTTGCTATATATATATATATAAACTATCTTAGAGGATAATACAACCAATAAATAACACAAGGAGAGTTGAGTTTTTGATATATGCATGTCTCCTCTTTTGGCTCTACCCCAGCCGTACAAAACACCCTTGCCATTCCAAATGTTCTTTTTAGAAATAAAAGACGTACACATCAATTAATTCTATAAAATACTTGCAAAAATTTAACATCAACGCAAACATGAAGGACAATTTCATATATTTTAAGCAACATTAGCAGTTACACTATTTATTGTAAATTTTCCTGACCCTTATGAACCATCATCAAGTTGTAAAAACCATCATAAACGAAGTTGTCTTGAAATACCATCGTGAACCATACCATTACCATCAGTACCTAAGATGCGGAATAACCACCTTGCTATCACACATTGTCTTCTCTGGTTCAGTGTTATGTTCTCTTTTATTATGTGATCCTGGACACTTGTCATTTTTTCATGTCCTTCATCCATTTACGCCATACCTTATATGGCAGTACATTGCACAATACAATCCAACATATTCCATGTCTCTAAGTTTAATCACTCATTCGCACAACAAACTATATATTACACTGCCAATAATACATTCCTCAAATTTCAACAACCGTTACATGCCCAAGGGGAAAATGGACCTTTCCACACCAACAAAATTGTTAGCCAGCGGTTGGCTAGTACTATGGGCACAGAAAGGATCAAGGTAAAAATTTAGTGGCAAAGTAGGGATTAGGTAAAACTCAAGGTTTGTAAGAGATCGGTTGAAATTTTAGGGCACTCAAATAATTCTCTACGATGTCTAGTTGTCTTTGGCTCTCCACAATGACATGGTGGTGCTCTTCATCAGCACATCGCCACTTGGCTACAAATCCAGATGCCAAGTTTAGTGAGCACCAATTCTCAGCCATTGTGGACAAAGCCTTTGACACCTACACCAAATGCATACTCCCTACCTAGAAGCACTGATGGGGACAGATATCTCGTAGAAGGGCCAATGTTTGAAGGGCTGAAGGATAAGGCATGTTCTTTTCCTCTACATATTATTTTTCATAGACATGCTTTCCAAGCGTCTAAACGATATTTTTCGTATAAAATTTTTTATATAAAAGTTCTTTATTTAATCTTTCTAGAGCAAATTTTTACTTATAGTAGTTAATTAATTCATCTGTACCCTCAAATAGTTATAAAAAATCAGATAATCCAAAAAAAATTCAAAATCTTCAGAGGTTTCAAACAGGACCTAAGGACTTGTTGAATTTGATGTCATTTTTAACCTTTCCAAATTTTAGTAATGGTAAAATTTAGTAAGACAATAAATTAAACATGTCATTATCAACACAACCATATCACTACACCATGACCCCAAATTGGCAATGAAATAAACAAGTCATATCACTGGCTAGAATATGCGTCATATCAATCCAATTCATTAAGTGGTCTGACTTTTTTATTGTGGTGGCCACTCTGTAATAAACCCAAAAATTGTAAAACTATAAATTAATATTGAGAACAATGAAATGGGTGCCCCTCCATCTTTTAAATTTGTTTTGTCCTGCTTTTGGATTATCGATGCACGTATCCAAAAGCCAGCACCAAAAGTCAAATGTTAGACAGCAAATCCGTAAAGAATACTGCAGTTGTATGCTCCCTTAATTGGAAGCAATGATCTCTATTCCTGTTATCTTTTTTTCCCATTTCCTATCTTGTATGTGTGTTTTCACTTTTTAGTAGTTAAAAGCTAGCCATGTCCTAATTGGGTAGTTTCTGTAAATATTTTTCTTTTTGTCAGCCTTTTATCTTGTGCCACAAAAGGAAGAATCCACAAAAATCAGCCATATGGAGTATATGAGAACGATTAGTGTTTAGTGCTCCTTAACTGTAGAATGGGTTACAGTAGGAGCAATCAGAAACTGGATTGAACCAAACAATGCTTATTCCTGTATCGCGATTATTGAGCTTGACCTCATCCTCCACAAATTCAGTGGATGCTCGGTCCTAACTTGGAGCAGTATTTTGGTTAGACACTAACAGCAACAAAAGCAGAACCTGAACAATTCCTTCAATACTGCTCATCTCCACCAATCAACAACCGCATCACCCTACACATCATCCACAAAAATCTGCTTCAAGCTTGGGTCTCCATTGCTCCGCAGGGCATCATGTTCCGACATGGATGCCACCTGATCTCTAGGCTGCCATGGTTGCTGCCAGCTCATCCTGATCGCCTGGTACCAAAAAATCCTTGTGATTCTCTTCAACCTAAATCGGTTCTTCATAGTCGTCAATAAAGGTCCGATGGAATTGCGCCCAAACACGCCGAGGCTTGTAAGATCTGATTAGCTTTAGTGTAGATCCTTCGGTTCATTGGAGTGTACTCCCGATGATCCCATTGGACATGCTAAAAAATATGTTCACGGGTGTGGGAAAGATCGGACTAAACAGAGATGTGCGCCGAGAGGGTGAGTAAGCATAAGCCGATAGAGGTCCGATGAAGACGTGTGCGGACATGCCGAGACTTAGGAAATTTACTTGGTTTCAGCGTAGATCTTTTGGCTTGTTAGAGTACACTCCCGATAGTCCTACCGGATATGCTAAAAATATGTTCAAGCCAAACCGGTCCTCCGTGTTCGTCAATAAAGGTCTGGTGGAGGTTCGATGGAATTGCGCTCGAACACGCCGAGGATTGAGAGCTTTGCTTACTTTTAGTGTAGATTCTTTAGCTCATCGTAGTGTACTCCTTATGGTTCCATTGGGTGTGTCAAAAATATGTTTGAGCTGAATCGATCCTATGTGTTCACCGATGAAAGTCCGGTGGAGGTTTGATGGAATTGTGTTTGAACACACCAAGCCCTGAGAGTTTTACAAGAATGTTCACGCGAGTGTAGGGATGATCGCACTGGACAAAGGTACGCGCCGAGATGGCGAGCGAGCATGAGCCGATGGAGGCGTGCGCGAACACGCCAAGGCCTAGGAGGTTTACTTCACTCTAGTGCAAGTCATTTGACTTCGAGGTCCCTTCATCAAGGTTGCTAAAGTTGTGGGCGTGCTAGTTAATTTGGCACTGCAATTGATAAGGAGATATACCAATGAGTCAATCGGTCGATAGGCCGATACGAATTCCTAGTATTGGTTGGTCGTTGATAGGGTTGAGATAATCATCGGCTGCGTCTGATGCACTCCTACAATCTTCTAGTTGTTGATAGGGGCTAAAACATTCGTTCATCGGCTAGTAAGCCGATGAAGGTGTAGTCATATGGCAACGAAGAAAATGAAAAACACATCGGCTGTAGAGCCAATGGCGTTCTAGAATAAAGTAGTCAATAGACACTTACAGACTCCTGCTATCAGCTAGTTGTCGATAGAAGCTATAGCATTTTTTTATCGACTGAAAAACCAATGAAGGCATAAACGGATAACGAGGAATAATATAAAGGACCCATCAGCTGTAGAGCCGCTGGCATTCTAGAATAAAGTGATCGATGAGCAGGATGTGTGATCCTCCTATCAGCTGGTTATTGATAGAGACTGTAGCGCTTGTTTATCGGCTGAAAATCCAATAAAGCCATATCCAGATAGTAAGGAAGAAGATAAAGTACTTATCGGCTGCAAAGCCTTTGGTGTTCCAAATAGAATATCTGATGAATAGTAAGAAGCGAGATCCGATCCTCCAAAGATATGAAAGGCTATATCGGATGCGCGGATGGAAGGAACGAGCGAACTCATCGACTAGCTAAGCTGATGAGAGAAATTTTATTAAGATATATTTATATCGGTTGAGAAGTCGATACACTAGGCGTAAGACTCAATGTGTGAATAACTCATTAGCTGGTCGCTCCAACGAAACGTCTATGTAAAGACCTATTGATTTACGGCTCAATTTACTATTAGTGGTCTAATAGGTTAGACTTAACTAATACAACATGAGACTAATGGCAGTAAAGGGAGCTCGATAAGCCGATAGAACCATATAAACGTGATGTGACACACTCGATCGGACTAAGAGATCGACCCAACCGATACTAGACAGAACGGATACATTAAGATAGTAGCGGGACTTACCCTTTCGTCGGATATCGGACTTAACTGATACAGCCCCATATCGATAGTCAGAATACGCTGATAAAAAATTAGATAAACTAGGATGACGATACGTCGAGTTTGAATTGATCTGTGATGGATGATTTTACAAGGTTAGGGTCTATATTTATACCATAGAGTTATAAGAGTCTAACACGGTGACAACAACTTTTGAACATTATTTATTGAACATGAAAAAAACTATCTATAAAAAATTAATAAAATTAATTAAATTTGTCTATCTTATAAGATACATTCTTATAGATAAAATACCTACCGTGATTTATACGGCTCCTCTTTAGACTTAGTTCTATCTGAATAACCTTTTATTTTTTTTTGACCTGGATTAAATCCATCCTCAATCTGTATGATCGGCCTCCACACTGTATCAATCGGACTTTTTTTTTCATAAGCCGATCGGCAGTTTTAATGTAAGTGATGGTCACTGTTTGGATCGTGCGTGTTTGTTCTTGGCACCTCCTGATCTTCAGGTGCAGGTGCCCCTTCTGGGACACCTCCTGAGCAGTCCAACGGAAAATCGTTTCAATTCTTGGCCTGATTTTGTTGTGTCCTCCATAACCTTCTCCTACATAACCAGTATGTATGTGTTATAGTCAGAGACAATTTGAGAGCTAATAACTAGTATGGGAAACAGTAACACAGATCAATCAGAGCAAGTTTTGTCTTTGGAATAGCTTGTCTCAGACTTTGTTTATTGTTCCAGAACTAATTGACATCACCGCAGCTTTAAGCGAAGGATAGTACTCAGGTTGCAAATTTACAAGGACAGTTGCACCATAGACTGTTACAACTTTTGTGTTAATTTTTTACTAGAAAGAACATTTAAGTATATTCAATGAGAACATTATATGGATATTTCAATTCACTTCAAAGATACTCAGTTGTAAAAATACTTTTGACATAATTTGGTAGTAATTCAGTTTGGCATTATCATCTTCAGGAAATGGTTAAGCTTATTTGTACTAAGAAATTAAGGTAAGATGAATCTATTGTCTCGTTCTTACTGTCCAAATTGAGGTACATCCAATGAGAAGTTATAGGTGTTTTATGTTCGTCCCATTGGGCATATTCAGCCTGACGTGAGTCATTTATGATTTTTGTTTGGATGGGTCTTCATAGTTCAACTTATTGACTTCTACAACTATTCATCCTCCTTTATTTGAAGAAGCTTGATTGATTTGATTGTACAAAATGCGTAGTAAATTTTGCCATAATTAAATTATAGACACCTCACTTATAACACGAAAATGAGCAAGAACAATTTCATTTATCATTTATTTATAGGAACCGAGCTTGTTGCTACAGTCATGAGCATGAATAAATGCATTACAATGCCATCTTATTGTAGTAGTGATGGTGATGGCGAGTTAGGTCCCCAAAAGTCGCAATTGCATGCTGGCCCTTCAATACAGTTGCCTCTCGTAGCACCCAAGGAGAGACACTTACGTAGGCATACCTCAGGGATACACTTGTTACCAATCATAATAGCTGTTGGGGAACAATTGGCCTCTGGAGTGATGATGCTGCTATCTACCGATGCCTTTGCAAACTTGCCTACAGATCCCAGGAAGAAACAAAGATCAGACCAGCAACAAAACTTGTGACATATTGTAAGTACAATAGGCAGAGAAGCATACATGACGACAGCAGCACAAGGGCAAGGGCCGTCAGGAACAGGAGTTGACTGGCCCTCATCTTGATTAGCTTTTGTCAAATGTGAACAGCTATATAGGGTGTTGATCAAATGTTCTGTTGTTGACTATAATCTGACTGGGAGGAAGGGCTTGTGGGATTGAAGATGCCTTATAATCAGTGTTGTATGTATATACTCTCTTAGAGGTCAATACAGTCTTTTTTTGAGATATGCCTCCTCCTTTGGCTCTACCCTAGCACTACGAACACTCTCGTGTCTTCCAGGCAAAGCTCAAAAATGTTTTTCTTAAGATTACATGCAAGATGCACATAGAACCTTTACCAAGAATTAATTCTATAAAACTTATAAAAATTTAACATGGTGAAAGGATTTATATGTCCCTTACAACACAAAAATATGCGTCATATCAATCCAATTCATTAAGTGGTCTGACTTTTTTATTGTGGTGGCCACTCTGTAATAAACCCAAAAATTGTAAAACTATAAATTAATATTGAGAACAATGAAATGGGTGCCCCTCCATCTTTTAAATTTGTTTTGTCCTGCTTTTGGATTATCGATGCACGTATCCAAAAGCCAGCAC
Source organism: Oryza coarctata (assembly GCA_030770085.1). Classification (NCBI taxonomy): domain Eukaryota; kingdom Viridiplantae; phylum Streptophyta; class Magnoliopsida; order Poales; family Poaceae; genus Oryza; species Oryza coarctata. Next base: position 9,304,035 of record CM061465.1, read on the forward strand.
CAAAAGTCAAATGTTAGACAGCAAATCCGTAAAGAATACTGCAGTTGTATGCTCCCTTAATTGGAAGCAATGATCTCTATTCCTGTTATCTTTTTTTCCCATTTCCTATCTTGTATGTGTGTTTTCACTTTTTAGTAGTTAAAAGCTAGCCATGTCCTAATTGGGTAGTTTCTGTAAATATTTTTCTTTTTGTCAGCCTTTTATCTTGTGCCACAAAAGGAAGAATCCACAAAAATCAGCCATATGGAGTATATGAGAACGATTAGTGTTTAGTGCTCCTTAACTGTAGAATGGGTTACAGTAGGAGCAATCAGAAACTGGATTGAACCAAACAATGCTTATTCCTGTATCGCGATTATTGAGCTTGACCTCATCCTCCACAAATTCAGTGGATGCTCGGTCCTAACTTGGAGCAGTATTTTGGTTAGACACTAACAGCAACAAAAGCAGAACCTGAACAATTCCTTCAATACTGCTCATCTCCACCAATCAACAACCGCATCACCCTACACATCATCCACAAAAATCTGCTTCAAGCTTGGGTCTCCATTGCTCCGCAGGGCATCATGTTCCGACATGGATGCCACCTGATCTCTAGGCTGCCATGGTTGCTGCCAGCTCATCCTGATCGCCTGGTACCAAAAAATCCTTGTGATTCTCTTCAACCTAAATCGGTTCTTCATAGTCGTCAATAAAGGTCCGATGGAATTGCGCCCAAACACGCCGAGGCTTGTAAGATCTGATTAGCTTTAGTGTAGATCCTTCGGTTCATTGGAGTGTACTCCCGATGATCCCATTGGACATGCTAAAAAATATGTTCACGGGTGTGGGAAAGATCGGACTAAACAGAGATGTGCGCCGAGAGGGTGAGTAAGCATAAGCCGATAGAGGTCCGATGAAGACGTGTGCGGACATGCCGAGACTTAGGAAATTTACTTGGTTTCAGCGTAGATCTTTTGGCTTGTTAGAGTACACTCCCGATAGTCCTACCGGATATGCTAAAAATATGTTCAAGCCAAACCGGTCCTCCGTGTTCGTCAATAAAGGTCTGGTGGAGGTTCGATGGAATTGCGCTCGAACACGCCGAGGATTGAGAGCTTTGCTTACTTTTAGTGTAGATTCTTTAGCTCATCGTAGTGTACTCCTTATGGTTCCATTGGGTGTGTCAAAAATATGTTTGAGCTGAATCGATCCTATGTGTTCACCGATGAAAGTCCGGTGGAGGTTTGATGGAATTGTGTTTGAACACACCAAGCCCTGAGAGTTTTACAAGAATGTTCACGCGAGTGTAGGGATGATCGCACTGGACAAAGGTACGCGCCGAGATGGCGAGCGAGCATGAGCCGATGGAGGCGTGCGCGAACACGCCAAGGCCTAGGAGGTTTACTTCACTCTAGTGCAAGTCATTTGACTTCGAGGTCCCTTCATCAAGGTTGCTAAAGTTGTGGGCGTGCTAGTTAATTTGGCACTGCAATTGATAAGGAGATATACCAATGAGTCAATCGGTCGATAGGCCGATACGAATTCCTAGTATTGGTTGGTCGTTGATAGGGTTGAGATAATCATCGGCTGCGTCTGATGCACTCCTACAATCTTCTAGTTGTTGATAGGGGCTAAAACATTCGTTCATCGGCTAGTAAGCCGATGAAGGTGTAGTCATATGGCAACGAAGAAAATGAAAAACACATCGGCTGTAGAGCCAATGGCGTTCTAGAATAAAGTAGTCAATAGACACTTACAGACTCCTGCTATCAGCTAGTTGTCGATAGAAGCTATAGCATTTTTTTATCGACTGAAAAACCAATGAAGGCATAAACGGATAACGAGGAATAATATAAAGGACCCATCAGCTGTAGAGCCGCTGGCATTCTAGAATAAAGTGATCGATGAGCAGGATGTGTGATCCTCCTATCAGCTGGTTATTGATAGAGACTGTAGCGCTTGTTTATCGGCTGAAAATCCAATAAAGCCATATCCAGATAGTAAGGAAGAAGATAAAGTACTTATCGGCTGCAAAGCCTTTGGTGTTCCAAATAGAATATCTGATGAATAGTAAGAAGCGAGATCCGATCCTCCAAAGATATGAAAGGCTATATCGGATGCGCGGATGGAAGGAACGAGCGAACTCATCGACTAGCTAAGCTGATGAGAGAAATTTTATTAAGATATATTTATATCGGTTGAGAAGTCGATACACTAGGCGTAAGACTCAATGTGTGAATAACTCATTAGCTGGTCGCTCCAACGAAACGTCTATGTAAAGACCTATTGATTTACGGCTCAATTTACTATTAGTGGTCTAATAGGTTAGACTTAACTAATACAACATGAGACTAATGGCAGTAAAGGGAGCTCGATAAGCCGATAGAACCATATAAACGTGATGTGACACACTCGATCGGACTAAGAGATCGACCCAACCGATACTAGACAGAACGGATACATTAAGATAGTAGCGGGACTTACCCTTTCGTCGGATATCGGACTTAACTGATACAGCCCCATATCGATAGTCAGAATACGCTGATAAAAAATTAGATAAACTAGGATGACGATACGTCGAGTTTGAATTGATCTGTGATGGATGATTTTACAAGGTTAGGGTCTATATTTATACCATAGAGTTATAAGAGTCTAACACGGTGACAACAACTTTTGAACATTATTTATTGAACATGAAAAAAACTATCTATAAAAAATTAATAAAATTAATTAAATTTGTCTATCTTATAAGATACATTCTTATAGATAAAATACCTACCGTGATTTATACGGCTCCTCTTTAGACTTAGTTCTATCTGAATAACCTTTTATTTTTTTTTGACCTGGATTAAATCCATCCTCAATCTGTATGATCGGCCTCCACACTGTATCAATCGGACTTTTTTTTTCATAAGCCGATCGGCAGTTTTAATGTAAGTGATGGTCACTGTTTGGATCGTGCGTGTTTGTTCTTGGCACCTCCTGATCTTCAGGTGCAGGTGCCCCTTCTGGGACACCTCCTGAGCAGTCCAACGGAAAATCGTTTCAATTCTTGGCCTGATTTTGTTGTGTCCTCCATAACCTTCTCCTACATAACCAGTATGTATGTGTTATAGTCAGAGACAATTTGAGAGCTAATAACTAGTATGGGAAACAGTAACACAGATCAATCAGAGCAAGTTTTGTCTTTGGAATAGCTTGTCTCAGACTTTGTTTATTGTTCCAGAACTAATTGACATCACCGCAGCTTTAAGCGAAGGATAGTACTCAGGTTGCAAATTTACAAGGACAGTTGCACCATAGACTGTTACAACTTTTGTGTTAATTTTTTACTAGAAAGAACATTTAAGTATATTCAATGAGAACATTATATGGATATTTCAATTCACTTCAAAGATACTCAGTTGTAAAAATACTTTTGACATAATTTGGTAGTAATTCAGTTTGGCATTATCATCTTCAGGAAATGGTTAAGCTTATTTGTACTAAGAAATTAAGGTAAGATGAATCTATTGTCTCGTTCTTACTGTCCAAATTGAGGTACATCCAATGAGAAGTTATAGGTGTTTTATGTTCGTCCCATTGGGCATATTCAGCCTGACGTGAGTCATTTATGATTTTTGTTTGGATGGGTCTTCATAGTTCAACTTATTGACTTCTACAACTATTCATCCTCCTTTATTTGAAGAAGCTTGATTGATTTGATTGTACAAAATGCGTAGTAAATTTTGCCATAATTAAATTATAGACACCTCACTTATAACACGAAAATGAGCAAGAACAATTTCATTTATCATTTATTTATAGGAACCGAGCTTGTTGCTACAGTCATGAGCATGAATAAATGCATTACAATGCCATCTTATTGTAGTAGTGATGGTGATGGCGAGTTAGGTCCCCAAAAGTCGCAATTGCATGCTGGCCCTTCAATACAGTTGCCTCTCGTAGCACCCAAGGAGAGACACTTACGTAGGCATACCTCAGGGATACACTTGTTACCAATCATAATAGCTGTTGGGGAACAATTGGCCTCTGGAGTGATGATGCTGCTATCTACCGATGCCTTTGCAAACTTGCCTACAGATCCCAGGAAGAAACAAAGATCAGACCAGCAACAAAACTTGTGACATATTGTAAGTACAATAGGCAGAGAAGCATACATGACGACAGCAGCACAAGGGCAAGGGCCGTCAGGAACAGGAGTTGACTGGCCCTCATCTTGATTAGCTTTTGTCAAATGTGAACAGCTATATAGGGTGTTGATCAAATGTTCTGTTGTTGACTATAATCTGACTGGGAGGAAGGGCTTGTGGGATTGAAGATGCCTTATAATCAGTGTTGTATGTATATACTCTCTTAGAGGTCAATACAGTCTTTTTTTGAGATATGCCTCCTCCTTTGGCTCTACCCTAGCACTACGAACACTCTCGTGTCTTCCAGGCAAAGCTCAAAAATGTTTTTCTTAAGATTACATGCAAGATGCACATAGAACCTTTACCAAGAATTAATTCTATAAAACTTATAAAAATTTAACATGGTGAAAGGATTTATATGTCCCTTACAACACAAACTTGAAGGACCACGATCTTAATCTATCATTTACTTTAAGCTGTGGTAGTTGTTACAGTAAAATTTTGACTGATTATGTTGCAACCAGCAACAAGTTGTAAAAACTATGCTAAATGAAGTTGGTCAGAAATACCATCACGAAGGAGACGGAAAGTTATCCTATATTTTTAAAGTGAATTGCACTTTAGTCCTATTCTTGCTTGAGTAGACTGGTCTATTACCATAAACTTCCACCACCGACCAAGAAAACTTACAAACTATTCTACTTTCGATCGCCCTATGTCCCTTAACTAACTCTACTGTTTTGATAACCCAATGCTATCCTCACCTCCTCAACCTACTGCTCTTATGGCCGATTACATCAAACAGCACTCACACCTTCTTACCTGCGCCATTTTCTATCATCCCACAAGCATCTCTAAACTCTAAAAGTATGGATATGGAAATTGTTGATTGTATTTCCTATCAATGTATCAGTATATATAGGCAGCCGGGATGGCCTACACATGTAACCATATAGCTACACATGTGGGTTAACCTACTATAATTACAATAGACTAACACTCTCCTGCAGTCTAATCGGAAGCATCGCTAACATTCAGCCTAAAACGAAACTTTTGATATAGTAAGGTAGGAAGGTCCTTGATAAAGACGTCGGCGTACTGTGATATCGTAGGAATATGTAGGACCTAAATGTGACCAAGTACGACCTTCTCTCGAACGAAATAGCGATCAATCTGAACATGCTTCGTCCGTTGATGCTGCACCGAGTTGCTGAAGAAATATACATCACTAATATTGTCACAATAGACCAAGGTGGCACGTCGAGAGGGTGACGAAGCTTAAGGAGCAGCTATCGCAGCCAGGTAGTTTTAGCAATACCATTTGTCACAACACGATATTTAGTTTCAGCACTCGATCTAGAGATTGTATGTTGACGCTTGGAAGACCAATACACCAAGTTATCCCCGAGAAATACTTCATAGTCAGAGGTCGACTGACGAGTGTCAGGACAGCTAGCCCAGTTGGCATCTGTGTAAACAACAAGATCTACAGGCGAAGATCGGCGCATAGTCAGCCCAAGAGATAGGGTGCCCTATAGGTAGCTTAGGATCCGCTTGAGAGTAGCGAGGTGCAGCTCTCTAGGATCATGCATATAGAGGTAGATCTGCTGAATTGCAAAGGTAATATCTAGTCGGGTGAAAGTCAGATACTGTAGAGCGTCGGCGAGACTGCGGTACTGTGTAGCGTCAGCGATAGGCGGTCCGTCAGTAAATAATTTAGAGTGGAGATCAACAGGCGTGCTGCACGGCTTACACACACTCATCCCGACACGCTCTAAAATATCTTGACTATACTGCCGCTGAGAAAGGAACAGACCATCTACGGAGCGGGTCATAGAAATGCCCAGAAAATAATGCAGCTAACCCATATCCGTCATAGCAAACTCACGCCGAAGAGGCTCAATGATATTCTTGAGTAATCCAGCAAAGGAGGCAGTAAAGACAATGTCATCAATATAAAGCAGTAAGTAAGACAGTAAGAACAATGTCATCAATATAAAGCAGTAAGAAGGTCGCTTTTGGTCACATTTAGATCCTACATATTTCTACGACATCGCAATACGCCGATGTTTTTACCAAGGGTCTTCCTACCTTACTATTTCAGGAGTTTCGATCTAGCCTGAATATTAGCGATGCTCCCGATTAGATTGTGGGGGAATGTTAGTCTACTGTAATATAGTAGGTTAACCTGTATGTGTAGCTGTATAGTTGTGTGTGTAAACCATTCCGACAGAGAATACAATTAATAATTTCCACATTTTCAGCAACCATGCTACACGTATTTCATGAGCAAACATAGCTGTACTCATCAATTAATCTTAGTATCCTAAACAATCACGGTTCTACTCGTCGATTAATCATTGTATATTTTGAGTTAATAATTATGTTATTATGATATAGTTAGAGAATAATAAAAATATATTTCACTAAGATAATATATTTGACGTCTGTAGTTGCCATTAACATCAAATAAATACACATGAGCGTGAATATCAAATTTTTGTATAATTCCAATTAATCATCCATATTCTGACAAATCGTTTAGCGGCATCTCATCGGTTCGACACATGTATTCCGTCTTTTAAGACGCTAATTGGGATGAGTTACACCGCTGCCACATAAGACGGTTGATGGGACTAAAGTTGGGCTGAGCATATGTATACAAAGAGAGGGGTATGTAGCAGGAGGTGACGGGCCAATATAGGTTAGAAGACATACAAGCCTTGAAATTAGGTCTACCATATGTATTCAATAGAAGCCAAAGATATTGATTCAAGGGATCTCAACGGAAATAGCTAGACACCATCTTTAATCATATTTTGCCAAATATAATCCTAAATCACAAGACATCGAGCTATTATCCTTCATGAGGTCCAAACCTACAAAAATCAATTTCATACTAGGTCCTCTATGCTTAGCTGGTGATCATGTATCCCCTCCTTTATATTACTTATACTATCGACTTTAACAATCATCGATATTATGTTTCAGATCGGTCTAGCATGTATCCTGCTTAATTTGCAAAGTAAGTTCTATCAATAATTGTTCTATGTTTCTGTTTCTACTTTTTTTTCCACTTTCGTATCTTGTGTTTTACTTTTTAGGCCATTTACAACGTGTTGTCAGGATAGGCACTTGAGGCAAAATAACTGCTTTTAGCTGCCACGGTGGAAATTTCGCAGCTGCTCGCTGCCAGGTGAAGCGTGGGATGCCTCAAACCATGCAGTACGCATGTTCTCAGGTTCCCGAGAAAAATGGTCTGTACAAAGTCAAAATTTAAAGGCAGTAAACATTGAAGATTAGAGCTCTTATACAGATGCTTTAATATCATCTCTCTTCAAGCGTCGATATAAGCATCTAATCCATTGTAACCGGACCAGATCAGCAGTTCAACCGGAAAAACCAGAACCAAATCTGTCATCGGCTCGGTTTACTTCAAGGACTGTTCATGCAATTGAACCGGTTGAACCGGCCCGTTCTCACGCTAAACCGCTGAACTGGAGGCGTTTTGAACCGGCCGGGTCATGCCAACGAGGCCACCGAATGGCGTCTTGCTGTATGGGCCGTCACAGGGCTAAGTCCCAACTTTGTTTTAATGCGAAGAAAGAGTGTATAGAGGGGGGATCAATCCCTGGTCGTTTGGTTGAAGCGCCTCTTCAACGACCACCAGGCTAGACTAGTTGTTGCACGAACGAACAAATATTAAATGTAGTTAAACTATGAGAACTGCAGTTGAATCGGTGGTTCATCGGTCACCGCCAGATCGGTGAAGCGCGAACTTCACTGGTTCATGTGGATATTTTTCCACTAAGGTTGAAAGTTAGCCATGTCTCTTCCTGCCGGATCTTGTGCGCCCGGCGCGAACACGCTGTTGCCTGAGAGGTCTGCTTAGCTCCAGTGCAGGCCGATCGGCTTCTCTCCGTGGCTCGAGTTACACGCGTCGGGACCCTTGGGGTTCGCTCGGCTCCGACGTGATGGTGCGGGTGCGATCGTACCAGTCAATTTAACTCTGTAATTGACAAGAAGGTAAGATGAATGGGTCAATCAAACGATGAGTTGTTACGATCTCTTGCTATCGGCTGGCCGCCGATAGGATCGAGTTGATCATCGGCCACGACTGGATGCCTCCTGCTATCGGCTGGTCACTAATAGGTATGAGGATGCTCTTTCATCGGCTGGGGAGCCGATGAAGGCGTTGATAGATATCGATGAAGGACATGATGGCTCCGGGTGTAGCGAAAGCGAGATCCTGATCCATCGATCGCAGAGCCGATGGAGGCACCAAAGAGTATTCAGAGAACAGCAAAGCACACGGGATCTCTCCTAGTTGCCGACGGAAGCTGTACCGCTCGTTCATCGGCTAGAAATCTGATGAAGGCATATGCGAACTGACAAGGAATTATATAAAAGACACCGGCTGCAAAGCTGATGCCCCTCCAGATATGGCACCATGAGACCTGTCGCCCGCCGTGACAACGTTGCTAGCACCGAATCTCGAAGATCAGATCTAACCGAGACAGTACAAGACCAAAGCCAACGACAACTAGACGGTGGACGCTGGATCGGTTGTGTTGAAGTACGGACGAAGCAAACCCATCGGCTAGCTGAGCCGATGAGAGGACATTTTTCTGCAGACAGGCGTGCATCGGCTGAAAGACCAATATGCTTGGTGTGGTGCTCAAGGAAAGTCTCTAAAGACTGGTGCGTATCGGCCGAGAAGCCGATACGCTGGATGTGTTACTCAATGTATAAATAACTCATCGGCTAACACTCCGATGAAACGTCATACAGAGAACTATAGGCCTAAATTTTAATCTACCATCGGTAGTCTCGTATGTCGAACCTAACTGATCCAGCATGAGACCAACGATGACGAAAAGAACTTGATAGGCCGATAGACCCTACACGGATGTGATGCGATACATCTAATCGGTCTAAGAGGTCAAATCTAACTGATGCAGCCTTAGACAGATTAAGACATATCGGGATAGTAGCGGGACTTACCCCTTTATCGGAGATTGAAGTTAACCGATACAGCTCCGTGTCTAGAGCCAGACCCTGTCGGTATAAAACCTAGATTAACTAGGGTGGTGATACGTCGAAGTAGTTTTGATTGAAAGATCTGATGATTACAGGCTTCTAAGGTTTTATATTTATAAGGTTTTATATTTATACCCTACCATTATAGAGTTCGACGTATTTACAATACTATCAGACATTATTTTCTAACAAAGATAAAAGAAAAATATCTCTAAGAAAGTTAATTAAACTAATTAAATCTTTATATCTATATAAGATACGATTTATATAGATAGAATATCCTGCCGTGAGTCCCACGGCTCCTCCTCAAATTTGGTATTATTTGTATTTATTTCTTACTTCCTTCAATCGGTTTCTTTCCTATAATAATCAGATTTTTCTTTACTGTCTTACCAATCTATTTTGGACTTATCAAATTTTGACATTAAATAATGTCCTAACTGAATAGTTTAGTTTCTGTGGATATTTTTCTTTTCGTCAACTTTTTGAGTCATGCTACAAATCAAAGAGCAACCGTATGAGAACGATTCATGTTCAACATTCCTGAACTGTAGAATTGGTTACAGTAGGAGCAATAAGAAATTGAATAGAACTAAATAATGCTCTTTCTCGGATAGCGATGATTGAGCTTAACCTCCTCCAACAAATTCAGTGGATGCTTAACCTCTTCCAAAAGAGCCATGTGATTCTTGTGATGGTCACTATCTGGGTGGTACGTGTTTGTTCTTTGCACCTGCTGATCCTGAGGTGCAGCAGGTTCCTCAGGTAACACCTCCTGCACCGAGCCATCTGTAAATCGTTCTGATTCTTTGCCTGATTTTGTTGTCTCCTCCATAACCTTCTCCTACATTAATAACCAGGATATACGTGTGTAAAATTTACAGAGTAAATGGAAGCGCAGAGCTAGCTAGCGTGCCAAATAGTAATAGAGATATCAATCAAACAGGTTTTGTCTTTGGAATAGCTTGTGTCACAATCTGTTCATTTGTTCTGAAATAATTCTAGTAGCTCAAAGCTTGGTCGGGTAAAAATAAAAAAATGGGGAAAACAAAGATGGCCATTTAATTTGTGTGTTTACCTCTTTGTTAGGAGAGTTACTGTTAATGTTTTGTCCCTTATCTGAATGCTGCTCCTCAGCTTTCTGCTTGCTGTCCCTTAGCTTCTGAGACCGATCTCTCAGTTTGGGCCCTGTATTTACAGAATTAAATCAACAGAAAATCATGAGCAAGAAATCAGCAGTCAAACAGAACAGAAATCAAGTCTGTAATAATATGTTCTCACTTCCTTCCATCATGTGAAGCAGAACGATCAGAAACCGCCACCTCCTTGTACACAACCGGAAGCGACGAGAGATCGCACGGCAATGGCGGCAAGCTGAAGAACTGTAGCGACAGCAGCAATCAATCAACGGGATGATGGTATTGGAATAACAAGGCGAATTGGTTGGAATGGAGTTGATATGGGCGTATGTACGCTGCTCTGCAGGGCTTGGGCGGCGGTGCCGCGGGCGGCCGGGTCGAGCGCGAGGAGCGTGGTGAACAGGCCCAGCGCCGACGGCGGCAGGAAGCCGATCTTGTCCATCATCGACGGCTTGTACGTCCTCGGCCGCTGGAAGCTCGACGGCAGCCTCATCTTCTTCCAGTATTTGTCCGGCGGCGAGCCGCACAGGCTGAATATCCTGGACAGCTGCTCGATCAGAATTCAGACGGCTCACTCAGATTATACACTCAAAGAAGACAAGAACTTGGAACTCCTTGAGAAAAGCTCTGTAGCGCTACATGTGAAGAAGCAAGCGAGATGATTACCTCGGTTCTGCCGGGCATGAGTGGCTTGCCGGAGAACATCTCGGAGATGAGGCAGCCGGCGCTCCAGAGGTCGATGCCGACGCCGTAGTCGGTGGAGCTGAGCAGGAGCTCGGGTGCGCGGTACCAGAGCGTGACGACGCGGCTGGTGAGAGGGCGGCGGCGGTTGGGGCCGTAGTAGTTGGCGAGGCCGAAGTCGCCGATCTTGAGGACGCCATGGCGGTCGATGTGGAGGTTGGAGCCCTTGATGTCGCGGTGCAGATGCCGCGCTCGTGGCAGTGCTGCAGCCCCGACAGTAGCTGCTTCATGTAGCATTTTATCTGCAGAAAACCAGTTCCAAAACTAATTAAGCAGTTTTATTGTAGTAGTAGCTAGATGAGCATGTGTAAAATGATGTGTATAGTAACAACTATTGCAAAACTAAAATATGTATGAATAAAAAGTCATAAATTTAATTTATTGAGAAATATCTAATCCAACGGCAAGAAAATGATTCAGCTAGCTAGAAGTATAATAATTAAGATGATCCAACGTGTTAGAGAACCATCCAAAGTTGTGAAAGATTAGTGAAAACGTGACCTCATGCTGCAACCATTTTATAGCAATAAGTGTACTAAATATAGTACGAAATGATTTTAAAGTACATATACTGTATATATAGATTAGCACAGGAAATGAGGAAAATTGTGCTCTTTCATGTGGAATTCCTACGGCAGGTATTTCGGCAGCTTTGTTTGTTTGTTTGTATCTGGCATTTGCAATTCTGTAGAGACTATTCAATTCTATTGTCGAAAAAATTATGAATTATGGTAGCTTTAAAAAAAGTCACTTATTTCGCTTATAGGAATGTATTAGTTTCGCCTAGAAAGAGAATATAGTAGTTCCAAGTGTATTGTATACTTTCGCTATTGTATGACACAGTAACTTTTTACTCACCATGTATTTTGTGTAAATAGAAAAATAAGCAGCTAGATAAATGTCGGCCTAGAAAACTAGAAACTTAATACGCTTTGTTGTACCAATACGTTGATACATAGTTGATACGTAACCTATTATGATTGAAAAAACGTTAAAAAAAGTATGTATACCTTAAATAGCCATAACTAGCTAAGAACTTTCTAAGAAAAACAGTAGCAAAAACCAAAGTAATAGTATGACTAGACAACATGATTACAAGCAGTCGAATGGGGTTACAACATAAGATAGACCAGCTCTATGATGTAAGTATTCTCTTCTGCCTTCCTATAACTTTTGCTAAAAACATAAATTGATCAACTATGATTACAAAAGTACTCAAATGCTTAAAGGCACATATGTTTCAAGGATAGATTGACTTAATTTGCGGAAGACAAGTTTTTGTAATTATTTTCACAACTTCTATGACCTAGCCATTTTAACTGAAAACAATATTGTGTTCACTTATTTAATCATATGCTGAGGTTCATGTCCATCCTTCTCTAAGTCTCACTTGGGTCAGCGAGCCATCAGGATCAATTTCATGTTTTCGACCATTCCAGCATACCTGTCCCATAGGAAACATTCATATATATCCAATATTTTCATCATTTTCACCAAGTCTTATACTAGTTTTGAAAAATTATGAGTATCAATGCTCCTTTAACAGTGAGCAAAGCTATTCAAATAGTTTGATTTACTCACACTGTAGTGAGTGTACGCTTTACCCGCACTCCGTGACTTATCCAACACATGAACTTAGTTTCAATACATCAGATTTGTCACGACATGTTTTTTTAGTCTTTTGTAAGAAGTGGTACCCACCCTATGGACTATGCACCCCAATATACTATCTGGTGTCCCACACTAGTAGCGAGGGAAGTCCTCGATTCTCAAAGATTTTCACAAGCAACGAGATATAACAAAGTTATTTTAGTTTTAGATTTTTATTTGTAATGCCTCGCATGACTCTATTATGTCTCATATCATAGATCCTAATTAAGTTCAAAACTAGCACAATTGTTGGTACTGCCTCATTCAGTGGTCTTAATTCACCATGTCTATACCCATCTAAAAAGATGTTGTAGTTAGTTCAATTCCTGCATAGTTCTTAGTCCTTAACTGGCTAGGATCAGCATTGTCTTTACCGAACACCACTCAAATTCCAACCAGCCACCCCGGTTTAAAACAATTTTTCATTAATTTTGGGTTTTTATAAAAAAAATTTCATACCAATTCATGAGATGGAAAATCATGTCTCCATTCACTTTTTTCTCAATAATCAACCTAGTGATTATCTCCCATTCATCATCATCACTAAATGTGAGGACATCTTCTATTAAGAATGACTAAGCATTATCAATAGTTGATTAGGGACTATAACAATATCAAGAAAGGCACCATATAGATACATATTTTAGACATAGCATGTAATTTTATTTGTAAATAAAACATTTTACAATTAAGATAAACATGATAAGGAAAAGGGTGTAGTGGCAAAATACCCTTAGTTTTTGTTCTTAATCTTGTTCGGCGCTTCAGTTCTTCAAGGGCATCTTCTCGTTCCTCACTTCAACGATGATATGATCTATATGTATGATAGAAATTAAAATAAATAACAATCAAGAAAAGCACACATACATGATTTTATCCCAAGGGTTGAGATTAAGCTAGGCTAACTATGCTCTTATCTTGTAGATAAGAAAATGGTTAGTACCAAGGGTTCTAATGGTCCGAATGCTTGGGAGGTTAGAGTCGTTTAGTGACCGAGCATCCAAAGTGACATTGATTGCTAGCTTGGTTGTGCATGGTTAGTCTATCCAATCATCTTTGATTTTTAGGACTAGGTTAGCTATGTGGTCATTGTTAGTAGCAAGGACTCCTTCCATAGGTAAGGCATAGGCCACTGGAAGGCCTATGTGGCTAAACAAGATTATGCATCTTAATGAGTAACTTGGTTTACGAGTACTAACATGCATTTTAATTACCGGTCATTATACATAATTTTTTATTAGTTTTAATTACTGGTCATAGATAGATTGGCTATACATAATTTTTATTAGTTTTTTTATTTTTATGTCTCTTGGTTATTTTAGTATGTACTTGTAAGGGTTATGCTTATTATACACCTTTGTATTTCCTAGCTTGATTTTATAAGCAATTGTATAGGTAGGTACAGGTTTTTATTCATTAATTTAGGTTAGGACAAACTCAATTTTTATATCTTCTTTTTGGACTTTCGTGGATTGATTGCACTAGGATTCTTTTATAGTCTTAGTTACACACCTATACGAGCTTGATGTTTTATATTTTTGTTAGCCATTCATATTCTCCGTGTCATCTGATGGCCAAGTTCTTATTTTAGCTATTTTAGGTTTGGTGGACTTAACCCCTTTATGAGGTTAATTAGAGATGTTTAACAGATATTTTGTTCTTTAGTTTGTTCCTATGGTTTAGCCATTATTATTTGTGAAATAAGAATGTATATTGTTCCAATTGCATTGCTTAAAATAATTTAATTTGAAATTTTATTCACAAATATAATTTTGTTGGTATGGCGCAAACTGGTTATCTCATTTTAGGTTCATAATTAATTTTCTTACCAATTAACCTTTGTGTAAGAGTGTGTGATAGATTTGATTATGTTAAGCAGCCATATTCTGATTGCCATCTTGTAGACCAAAATTTCATCAAGTAACAAAGTTGCTTTTATCTCTTCTGTAGGGGATAAACTTTTTAGATGCCAACCCAAATTATGGATCAATTGTATTTGGTAAAATAATGTGTATCTTTAGTTTATATAACAGATTCCGTAATCATCTTTTTAAGACCACTTATATTTATTGGTTATGTAGGCATGCATGTGTACTATTTCTCCAAACATTACTAGAGTATGTTCAATTTTTAGTGTAGGATTTAATTGATCACTTTGGTTTTTCTTACAAATTAAGAATAAAATATTTTAGTGTAGTATATTATTTTTGCACCAGATTGTAGATCTTGAATTTACAAAATTTTAGAGACAAGTTTCATCTAATTTAGACTTCATTTGAATTAGTTATCAAATTTCAAAGGTTAGTTCAGATTTTAGTTCTAATAACTGTATAATAATTTTTATTATTTTTCCAATTTATTTTTTAAAATAAATTACTTATATATGGGTCTCACTTTTTTAGATTTGTGGAACAATTATTTTTTTTAAAAAAAAGCTATCTAGGAGGGTCTACAGTCATCGTTATCTAGCTCAATTTGACTAGGCCCATCCCCTGGGCCAACAAGTGCCCCCTCCTCCCTTTCTTTCCCCTTCTTCCTTTCTCTCCTGCTCTATCTGGATTAGCCGCAGCACAGGGCATAGGTGAGCAAGGCACAGGGCTAGCAAGCGATAGCCAGCTGCCAGTAGTGAGGTTAGGCTTTTGGTGGCTGGTTCAGGGTCTAGATTTCCTATAAGCCAACAGTGAAAGGGAAGAGTAGCCCTTGCATGCAGTTGGGAGACCATGGCGATGGGGCGAGCTTGGGCTGCCAGTAGATATGGAGCTTTGGCAATGTTCCACTAGATTTGTAGGATTGGGAAGCTCTCAAGGGTTGTCGGGAATCGATTCCCTAGCCTTTCTAAGTAGGGAAACAACCTAGGCTGGCTTGCCCTGAGCGGCCGGCTGGGAGGAGGAAGGCACTAGGCACGATGGTGCTAAGGTAGCTTGCTAGCCAAATTGGCTGGTCCTATGTGAAGTAGGAGGGTTTAGGATTGGAGAAGTGCAGTGGCTCACCGGGATTCAGCGCACAGTAGTAGGGAGCTTGGTTGTTGCACTAGCATGGGGAAGCAAGGGAAGTAGAGGAAACAGAGCCGGTGGTGTTGGGCATGGATGCAAAGGGTCTAGGCCATTTTCTCACGCGGCAGTTGAAACTTGTGGTTCTTCCTCGTCCTCGCGACCTTGACATCCTCGTCCACATGACCTTGACGATGAGGATGGCATTGGTGTTTGCCTTGGTGGTGGTAGAACAAGAGCGAGGCCAAGCTTGGCTGGCACACACGCCAGGTGCTTGACGAATGATCTAGAGCTTGACACTTTGTTTTGCAGGTAAAACATGGGATTCAGGGGAGGGAAGGATCAAGCTCAAGATTGGTGAAGAGGAAGTAGAGCTCAAGCGTAGTGTTGGTGGTGGTTGTGCTTTAGGTGCAGTGGTGGTGTAGGCAAGGGAGGAAGAAAAAAGAGAGCTTAAGCTGCTACTTGCCCTTTTATAGGCATTCGCAACTTGCGGGAGAAACCATGGGGAGATGGGGAGGCTCGTGGGGAGGCATGGGCACACGAGGTCTTCGTGATGTGACTAAACAATGCAGCATGAGCTAGGTTGTCAGCAGCACAAACACCTGCACATGCTCTAGCATGCCATGATCAGTGCAAGGCAGGGTTGGCTTCACGAGTGCGGGAGAGATGGTGAGGGGGAGCTGGCGTGATAGGATGGCACAAGCTAGGGGCTAGGATTGGCAGCTCAACATGAGCGCGAGAGATGGTGAGCGCGAAGTGTCTTCACGATGCTGCTTGATGTGCTATTGTGATTGGTTGTCAAGGTTAGCTAGCTAGGGTGAGGGAGGGATTGGCCGTGCTTGCTGCGTGGTGTGGCGGGGTAGCACAAAATGGTTGGTTGACTGAGGCGTTTGGTGTTTGAGTGCGGCCAGGGATCCTCCTATGAACTAGGCCGACGGTGGGATAGGATGGCGGGGCTTGCGATGAGGCAACTCAATTGTGAGCTAGGACCAACGCTAGGAGTGATGGTGCCACGAACAGGGTAGGTGAGAGTGCCAATATAAGAGACAGGAGGAGACGACAGTGTGGTGTATGGCAAGAAGGCACCTTGGCACATTTTGCCTTTGTTCGGTGCAGTGTAGCTCGTGACGGTGTGGCTGACGAGGCAGGTGGATAAGCGGCGCACCAACGGAGGGAGATGGTGGCACAGCGCACGGAAGAGGATGGTGCGATGGCTCAATTCAAGGCAATGCAGCTTGGTCTTGGCCAGTGCTGACTCCATCAACTGTTTTATTAAATTGAAAAGGTGTTCTCTTTTGGGGGAAATAATTTATAATTATAGAAAAATATAATTATTTAAGGATTGGACTCCATTAGTCGTAAATTTATTTTGTTATCTTTATAGGAAAGATAAACAATTCCTATTGTAAATAGATTTTAATTCGTGTATCAGAAGGATTTAATTATTTACTATTGCTAACATTCTAATTAGGGTCTTGTAAAATATTTCTTTATTTAGGGAATTAAATAATTTAATCCCTGATACACTTTTATTGCCTTTATTTAATCAGAGGTATTATCGGTTCTTTTTTGTTGTATATTATGTATGGAAAATTAAATTGATATTTCACCTCCACTTTGCATGCATTTTTTATGTATATTTAATGCATTTTCATGTGGTTAGGATTGGAAATTAAATGGGTATTTAATTTCTTATTACTCCGGATGTTATTGATTATAAGGAGGATTGTTGCCCACTTAATTGTTATTATGATTATGAACCATTGAACTTAATTCTTGTACCTCATGGATTGGTACTTAAGTTGATATAAAATTATGGTTGCATTTGCATTGTCTTTCCTTTTGATTAAGGCTGTCAAATTAATCCTTTATTTTTTGACTTGTTTGGTAATTTTAACTTGTTATGTTGGATTTAGTATATTGATTTACAAGCAAAGCACTCAAAGATACAACTTGATGAAAAAAGTTCTAAAAAATTTAAAATTTACATATTTTTATTTATTTTTATTTTTCAGAATGTTACAATAAAAAGAACGATTGGATCCTCATACTAGTCCGCACTGCTAGACATGACCTATGCTCAGTCACATTGTCCAGCCCTGGGTCTTAGCCTATTGATTAATGGTGCTTTGCAATGCTCGGATACGTTGCTAGTTGTACCCAATAAGCACTTGTTGTAAGTGATTTAAGTGCTTCCCAGTAGTTCAATTAAAATATATTTTCTCTTTGACCAAACAAGACAACCGCAAACTAGACCGGCCGAGTTGCCAGCCCAGCTCAATTGACTTAGCCCACTTGGATATCATTCTTGAGGATTTCCTCCATAGCTGGGGGAGAGCCAGCCCCGCCCAAGAACCGCCAAAACCAAAAGGAACAAAAGAGGGAAAAGGCCACGCATGTGGCAACAAATGGAAGAAGCAAGCAGGCTGCGTATCCAAGGACCTAGGTGAGATGATCTGATGAGGGAGATGGTCGGCGCCGGCGGCGATGAGATGATGGATGGACAATATAATACATAACTGGGGCTTGGTGAGGCAGTGGTGGAGACGGCAGATGATCTGGGTGAGGTCCGAGTACATGAAGTCGAAGATGAGCTAGCGTTAACGTCAAAATTTGATAAGCTTAGGAAAATATTGAAAAGACGATCAGTTTAGTAAAGAAGAGTTCGATTGTTATAGGAAAGAAGCCGATTGATAGAAGTAAGAAAGACTTTGGTCCAATTATAGAAAACTATCCAAATGCGGTTAAGTGGAGGAGCCGTAGAACTCACGGTACGACGACTTATCTATGTAAATTATATCTTATAATAGAAATATTTAGTTAGTTTAGTTAACTTCCTTATAGTTATTTTCCTATTATATTTTGTAGAGATTAACATCCGATGGTTGTTGTAACTGCATCGGACTCTGTAATAACAGGGTATAAATATAGACCCTCTAAAAGCATGTAAACCATCTATCGATCAATACAATTTTGACGCATAGCCAACCTAGTTTATCTACATTTTTATCGGCGGGTTCTGGCTCTCGACGTGGGGCTGCATCGGTTAAGTTCGATCTTCTGCGAAGGGGTAATTCCCTTCACTATCTCGATATATCTTGCTATATCTAAGACTGCATCGGTTAGATTCGACCTCTTAGTCAGATCGAGTATACCGCATCACGTCCGTGCAAGATCTATCGGTTTATCAAGCTTTCTCTACCGTCGTCGGTTCCGTGATGCATCGGTTAGGTTCGACCTACGTACTGCCGATAGTAGATTGAGCCGTAGGCCTGTATGTCTTTGCCCAACGTTTCATCGGAATGGTTAGCCGATGAGTTATTTATATATTGAGTAATACCCTTAGTGTATCGGCTCCTCAGCCGATATGCACCCGTCTTTAGAGACTTTCATCGAATATTACACCTAGTGCATCGGCCTTTTCGACGATGCATGCATATCTTTAGAGATGTCCTCTCATCGGCTTAGCTAGCCGATGGGTTCGCTCTACCCTTCCTTCAGCACGATCGATCTGGCGTCCGCCATCCTATTGCCATTGGCTTTGGTCCCTTACTGTTTCGGTTAGGTCCGATCTTCGAGATCGATGCTAGCGACGTCATCACAGTGGGTGACGGGTCTCATGCTGTGGGAGGAGCAGGCTCTGCAACTTGTTCATCATCCACTATATCCGGAGCAGCATCGGCTTTGCAGCCGACGTATTTTATATGATTTCTTATCAGTTCGCATATGCCTTCATCGGCTTTCTAGCCGATGAACGAGCGGTATAGTTTTCATCGACAACAAGGAAAGATCCTATGTGCTTTGCTTTTGTCTAAATAACCTTTGGTGTCTTCATTGGTTCTACGCCCGATGGATCAGGATCTTGCTTTCGCTATATTCAGAGTCAGCACGTCCTTCATCGGCTACTCAGCCAATGGAAAGAGCGTGACAATCCCTATCGGTGATCAGCTGATAACAGGAGTCATCCGGACGCGGCCGATGACTAACTCGATTCTATCGGCGGCTAGCCGATAGCGAGAGCTCGTATCGGCCTATCGTACAATAGACCCGTTCGTCTTCCCTCTTTGTTAATTACAGAATAAAATTGACTAGCACGTCCGTATATACACCGTCATGACAGAGAGCGAGTCGACGTACCCACGCCGGAGTTAAGCGGACCTCCTAGGCCTCGATGCGTGTACCTCGAGCCATAGAGAAAAACCGACAGACTTGCACTAAAGCTAATTAGACCTTTTAGTCTTTAACGTGGTCACACCGCGCACGTGAGATCCGGCGCGAATAGGTAGATGCTGTGGTGCATCTGGAGGTGGCGATGCCTTGGAGGCGGATGACGTTTGCGTGGTCCAGCCGCCAGAGGATCATCATCTCCCTCGCCATGAACCGCACGCTCTCCGACTCCGACGTGTCGAACCGCACCTTCTTCAGCGCCACGACCCTCCCCGTCCCCCTCTCCCGCGCCTTGTACACGTTGCTGTACGTCCCCTGCCCCACCTGCATCATATCCATCCATCCACAACGCCGGCCAGCCATGGCCGCCGGCATGAATCAAGGTGTTAATTAGAATCTTTGAGTTTGAGCTGTAAGGTAAGCTAGAGACGCCGGCCATGCATGGCGTGGCGGTGCATACATGCCTTGGCGATCTTGTCGTACGCGTCGGCGCTCTTGGGCACGCTTCCCTGCAGCGCATCGCGGGGCACGTTGTCCAGCAGCCACGTCGGCCACCCGTCCACGAGCTCCTCCTCCCGTCGCGGCGACGACTGCGGAGGCGGCGGCGGGGTGGCCTCAGACGCAACCGCTTCCGCCGCCGGCTCGTCGTCGGTGGCTTCCGTCTGACGATCGTTGCCAGTCCCGCTCGGTCTTCGCCCTTTCGACGGCGCGACGGGCGCGGACGGCTTCCTTCTCCTGCCGCAGCCTGGCGGCGGCCGACGCGGTGGCGGGGAGGGGGTCGGAGAGGCGGGAGGTGGCGGGGACGTAGCGGTTCTGGCACATGAGGTGGTCGATGCCACGGCCGTCGCTGCATGCCGGGGAGCCCCGCGAGGGCTTGCCCTGCGCGCAGCCCATGTTGTCGGTGACAGCGCCGCGGTGGCAGCGGAGTCGTCGGCGGTGGTGGGGGAAGAGGAGGTGGAGGTGGAAGAGTGACGAGCGCGAGAGAAGGAAGACGTCGACGAAAGGGAGAGAGGGCGCAGGGGACCGAGGTGGCGCAAAACATATACGCTCGTAGCAATGCAATTAACAACGGTGGTGGCCAGTAATGATATGAATATTATTATCGGCTGGCCGGCGGCCATGCGACTGAGGGCTACGTCTCTGCGTGCAACAGTGCAGGGGGAAGGGTACGCGGTGCCGTGCTGTTTGCCAAAAGAAAAAATCATACTAGATCCCATGACAAAGTTCTACGAGCGATTGGGCCATAGATCCCTACACTTTTATATCAACCTCTTAATCTATAAATATAATTTTTAATAGATAACGTCATTGATTTTTTATACATATATTTAATTATTCATCTTACTCAAAAATTTTAATACAAATATGTAAAAATATAAATCATACAAACTAATTTATAACAAAATAAATAATAATTATATAATTCTTTTAAATAAGACGAATGTTGAAACGAATGATTAAAAGTTAACGGCGTCATACGGAAGGGATAATAATTTTTAACATTTAAAATTTATCTAATCTGTTCCCTATAGACAACCTAGAGTTGCAACAATATGGCTATTATCTATTTGCTGGAGAGACGGATCGACCAGGCGCCGATGTATCACTACGCAGTTATTTGACTCCATCCTAATGGGATTCTAAGCTAATGGCAATCATACAAACTATACTATGCGGGTAGTGATCTTTGTTGTGATCGGGAAGATTAGTTGATGAAAAACCGACGCAGCTTGTGCCAATCCCACTAACCCTTGGCAGTCACAACTAATGCGGTTCTATTCTAGTTATCTTTAGCCCTTGCCCCTTGGTTGGTTTACTCTCTTTGTCGCAGTCGATTGCAAGGTGTTCTTTTGATGATTGACACGGGGATGAAAACTCTAATATGGTCATCTAGATTTGGCAATGTTATAGTTTGTTCGTCGCCCCCTTTGTACAAGATGTTGTTAAAGAGGCATCTAGATGAAAATCTAGCCTTTTGTTTGGACGATAGTGGCAGAAAAACAGCAGTTACTTCTTGGAGGCATGGTTTTGTTGTGTGCATCTCTATACGATGGTGTAGAGACTGGATGTAATTTCATTGGTTGATAAAATGTCCATTATCTAAAAAACTGCATTTCCGAATACTACTTTTCCAACCTATCCAATCACGCATTTATTATTCATTAGTAGTTACGTCATTCCACAATGTTTTCAAAGTACTCTCAATTTTAAAATTTAAAATATAAGACGTGTTTTGTTTTTTAAATAAAATGTTGACCAACAATTTCTCAATTACACTAATCTTTGTGACAGCAAATTAAATTTATTATATTCATATTTAAAAACACTTAATATAATCATTTTGTCTATATAACTAACTAGTCGTGATTATAAATATTTGACATTTAGCATAAAAAATCAGTCAAACTTTTGAAAAAAATGATTTTTAATTTTCTATTAGACAAATTTACAAAATCTAGTAGGTTTTTGGTACTGTAATAGTACTATTCAAGACAAATCTATCTATATCATTATCCGTTTTAAACTAAGTCATTGAAAAACTATTGATTGTCAAAGTTTCAAATGTTTGAGTCAATTTTGTCCTAATATCAAATATTTATGATCAGTAGGAGTATTTCACTATAGCACTTAGCCATTTGCACACTTTATGCCTACAATACTGAAAAACAATATATTTTTGGTTCATAAAAATTTCTAAGTACTAATTTGGTAGAACCATTTATGACAATATAGAGATATTTTCAAAAAGTTTTAGGGCAGTTTGCAAGCTGTAAATTTGATATTTAAATCAGTCACAGATTCAAGCTTTCCACAAATGCAAATAGTGATTAAAAATTTCAAGAAAAAGTTAATTCATTAGGGACAATCGTATCTATCACACTTCATAATTTCAACTTAAAATATGACTTGATTAAAGAGAGACGTTATTAGGGACTAAAGCGAACTAATTTAACAGTTTGGGAGTAATGTGAGATGAAAATTGGTTTAGGGCGTTAAATACTTTAAGGGAGTAAAATTGAACATTTTTTTCTACTATTCTTATCTGAGTTTGGTCTCAATTTACCTGCTGAGCTGAGGGCACAGGTCAAACTAAAGTGCTCGTTTTGTGTGGGCAACCATTCACTAGGGCCATTTGGCGCCTAGAAGGCTTTGGGCTAGACTTGGAAGTACGGCTACTACTCCACGGCATTTTCAAAGCTGGTGACGAGGTCATAATGAGTAAGATGGAAGCAGCACTACATGCTGTTAACGATAAAATATTGAAAGCCTCCCAGAAAAAGATTAGAAAAAAGATCGGTTGAAGTAAAAGAAGAGTTCGGTTATTATAGGGAGTAAGCCGATCAGATGAAACAAGGAGAGATTTTGTTTAAGAAATCCAAATGAGACAGAGTGTAAAGAGGAGCCGTGAAAATCACGGTAGGACATTTTATTTATGTAAATCATATCTTATATAGCAAGGTTTAGTTAGTTTAGTTAACTTCCCTAGGGATATTTTCCTTTTATATTTTTTAGGAGATAATGTCTGATGGTTGTTGTAACCGTATTACTCTGTAATAGCAGGATATAAATATAGACCCCCTGAAAACCTATAAGAGAATCAACATATCCTTCTATTAATATTAGTTCAGCGTATCACTTCTCTAGTTTATCTAGTTTTTTATCGATAGGTTCTGACTCTTGACGCGGGGCTGCATCGATTAAGTTTGATCTCCAGTGAAGGGGTAAGTCTCGCCACTATCCCAGTATATCTTAGTTTGTCTAAGGCTACATCGGTTAGCTTCAACCTCTTAGTTAGATCGAGTGTACCATATTATGTCCGTGCGAGACTATCAGTTTACCAAGCTCGCTCTACCGTCGTCGGTCCCGTACTGTATCGGTTAGGTTTGACCTACGAGGCTACCGACAGTAGATTGAGCCGTAGGCCTATAGGTCTCTGCCCGGCGTTTCATCAGACTGGTTAGCCGATGAGTTATCTATACCTTGAGCAACATATCTAGTGTATCGGCTCCTCAGCTGATACACATCCGTCTTTAGAGACTTCCATCAAACGTCACGTCTAGTGCATCGGTCTTTCCAGTCGATGCACGTATATCTTCAGAGATGTCATCTCATCGGCTTAGCTAGCCGATGGGTTCACTCCACCCTTCCTTCAACACGACTGATCTAGCGTCCGTCGTCTCATTGCCGTTGGCCACGGTCTCTTACTGTCTTGGTTAGGTTCCATCTTCGAGATCGGTGCTAGCGGCATCGTCACGGTGGGCGACGACTCTCGTGCTGTGGGAGGAGCGGGCCCCGCTCTTTGTTCATCGTCCATCATATCCGGAGCGGCATCGGATTTGTAGCCGATGTCTTTTATATGATTCCTTGCCAGTTCGCATATGCCTTCATCGGCTTTCTAGTCGATGAACATGTGGTACAGCTTTCGTTGGTAATCAGGAGAGATCCCGCGTGCTTTGCTGTTCTCTGTATACCCTTCGGTGCCTCCATCGGCTCTACGGCCGATGGATCAGGATCTCGATTTCACCACACCCGGAGCCATCACGTCCATCGTCGACATCTATCTACGCCTTCATCGGCTCCCCAGCCGATAGTAGGTGCCATTCGGACGTGGCTAATGACCACCTCGATCCTATCGGTGGTCAGCCGATAGCGAGAGCTCATATCGGCCCATTATCCGACTAACCCGTTCGTTTCATCTCTTATCAATTACAGGGTCAAATTGACTGATACGCCCATACCCGCACCGTCACGCCGGAGCCGAGCAAACCTCACGAGCCTTGGCGCACATACCTCGAGCCACGGAGAGAAGCCGATCAGACTGCACTGGAGCTAAGCAGACCTCCCAGGCGTCGGCGTGGTCGCCCGAGATGTTTTTCGGTGCAACCATACTTTTTGGCATGCCCGATGGGACCAAAGATTTCATTCATCTCCCCATAGGACTCGTACTTCATTCATCGGCCGGTGAGATAGAAGTCTTCATTCATCGCCTGGTGGAACCAAAGATTTCATTCATCGGCTGATAGGACTCGTACTTCATTCATCGGCTAGTAGGGTAGAAATCTTCATTCATCAACTGATTGGACGGGGTTTCATTCATCGGCTAGTGAAACTTGAAGACCATTCATCAACTAGTAACACTGTACAGTTGCCTGATTAGAAGTCAGAATTTTTACTCATCAACCTGGGGGTATCTTGTTGCTAATATGTCTAGAAAAGAGGTTGATGACAAGGCACATTCGTCCAAAGAAGAAGCTGATAAGGATATTATAGTTCTAGTAACCATGAGAGATCTAAGTGAAGACCAAAGGCAGCAGATAGAGTAGAATATGGATAATTTTCAGAAGCTCTGTTTGAAGTCGTTCAATATGACTAGACAAGGGCCGATTCAAAAAACACAGTTGCCAAAATGTGTTTTGATGAGAGAATCAGGCCTCATCACCTGTAAATCCACCCAAGTCGTTGCAAGAGATGTTCAACGAAACATTTTATCAAGCATTCAACCATCCATCGGGAGTATGGATGGATACACTATAAGATCTGATCAAGAAGACGATCTCAAGAGTTATCAGCTCAAGAGCTTGATCAAGATTATGTACCTTTGCTGATAGAGATGAAGTTATTTCAAGAAACATGTAAAAACAAGAGGGACCTATCAGCAAATGTATATCCACCAACGCAAGATCGATTCGGGGGGCAACGGCAGGAGGTACCTCCAGAATACTTTCAGGGTAATTATTATGGAAGATATTAACGTGTCTACCTAGATGTCATTTCTAATTTATACACTTATCATGGAGAGTATCTCAGGCAGAATCAGATACCATATCCACCTCCACATTATCAGAAAGACATTCTATGTGAGAAGGATTGGTTAGCCAGAATTGTGGACACGGTAAAAAAGCAATTTGGTATCAAGCCCAAAGATCAAACAATTATGTATCGACACCCGTATCTAGAATGGTTTGACAGAGTTCCATTGCCTCGCCGATACATGATACCATATTTCTCTAAATTCTCAGGGCAAGATGACATATCTACAACGGAGCACATCAGCTGATTCTTAGCACAGTGTAGAGAAGCATCGACCAAGGAAGCACTCAGAGTCCGTTTCTTTCCATTGTCCCTCTTTGGATCGGCTTTCACCTGGTTTTCTTCGTTACCACCAAACTCAATTAGGGGATGGGCCGATCTGGAATAGCAATTCCATAAATATTTCTTTGCTAGGATTTAGGAGATGAGACTGTCAGATTTGATATCGGTTAGACAGAGGCCTCATGAGTCAGTTCTAGAGTACATCCAACATTTCTGGGAAATCAGAAGAAGGTGTTATAGTCTTATTCTGAGTGATGAATAGTTAGCTGATTTGGCCTTTCTAGGGTTGTTGAGTTCTATCAGGTGGAAGTTTTCTTTCCAAGAGTTCAATAGTTTAGCACATCTAATGCATATGGTTTCGGCTTATAAGAGCTGATTACTAGAAAAGGAGGATATTTTAGAGCATTGGAGACCTGAGAAAAAGAATTTCAAAGCATGAGTCCTCATACTTTGTAATTGGGGGGCATGTGTTAATACCAAAATTTAGAAAGCCTACGAAAAGGTTGAAAAAAAGATCGACTGAAATAAAAGAAGAGTCCGGTTGTTATAGGGAGTAAACCGATCGGATGAAGCAATGAGAGATTCGGTCTAAGAATAGAAGATTATCCAAATGAGACCAAGTTTGAGGAGGAGCCATGGAAATTACGGTAGCGTATTTTATCTATGTAAATCGTATCTTATATAGGAATGCTTAGTTTACTTAACTTCCCTAGAGATATTTTTCCTTTTATATTTTAGGAGATAACGTTCGATGGTTGTTATAACCGCATCGGACTCTGTAATAGCATGGTATAAATATAAACCCCCTGGAAACCTGTAAGGGAATCAACATATCTTTCGATTAATATAAGTTTGGCGCATCACCACCATAGTTTATCTAGGTTTTTATCGGTGGGTTCTAACTCTTAATACGGAGCTGCATCGGTTAAGTTCGATCTCTGGTGAAGGGGTAAGTCCCGCCACTATCCCGGTATATCTTACTTTGTCTAAGGCTGCATCGGTTAGGTTCAACCTCTGAGTTAGATTGAGTGTACTGCATCATGTCCGTGCGAGATCTATCGGTTTACCAATCTCTCTCTACCATCGTCGGTCCCGTACTGCATCGGTTATGTTCGACCTATGAGGCTGCCGACAGTAGATTGAGCCGTAGGCCTATAGGTCTCTATCCGATGTTTCATCGGAATTGTTAGCCGATGAGTTATCTATACCTTGAGCAACACACCCATCATATCGGCTCCTCAGCCGATACACACCTGTCTTTAGAGACTTCCATCGAACGTCACGCCTAGTGCATCGGTCTTTCCGGTCGATGTACGCATATCTTCAGACATATCATCTCATCGGCTCAGCTAGTCGATGGGTTCGCTCTGCCCTTCCTTCAGCATGATCGATCTGGGTTCCGCCATCCAGTTGCCAATGGCCTCGGTCTCTTACTGTCTCGATTAGATCCGATCTTCGAGATCGGTGCTAGCGGTGTCATCACGGTGAGCAATGGGTCTCGTGCTGTGAGAGGAGCGGGCCCTGCTCTTTGTTCATTGCCCACCATTTTCGGAGAGGCATCAGTTTTACAGCCAATGTCTTTTATATGATTCCTTGCTAGTTCGCATATGCTTTCATCGATTTTCCAACCAATGAACAAGAGGTACAACTTCCGTTGGCAATCAGGAGAGATCCCGCGTGCTTTGTTATTCTTTGTATACCCTTCGGTGCCTCCATCGGCTCTGCGGCCGATGGATCAGGATCTCGCTTTCGCCACACCCGGAGACATCACATTCTTCATCAACATCTGTCTACGCCTTCATCGGCTCTCCAGCCAACGGAAGAACATCCCAATACCTATCGGCGACTAGCCGATAGTAGGAGCCATCCAGACGCAGCCGATGACCACCTCGATCCTATCGGTAGTCAGCCAATAGCGAGAGCTCATATCGGCCCATTGCCCGACTGACCCGTTCAGCTCACCTCCTTATCAATTGCAAGGTCAAATTGACTGGTACGCCCGCACCTGCACTATCACAGTAGAGCCAAGCGAATCTCACGGGCCTCGACGCGCGTACCTCGAGCCATGGAGAGAAGCCGACTGACCTGCACTGGAGCTAATTAGACCTCTCATGCGTCGGCGTGGTCTCCCGAGATGTTTTTCGACGCGACCACATGCAAATTAAACGCAATGTAAGCAGTGAAGCACATACTTATAAGGAATATCGTACAAGATCAGGAAAAAAAAAGGTTCATGATGCTTTGCCCTACAACTGGAGTTAGCAAAGCAAATCAGCTGTTAACGTCTCTCTCTAAATATACACTATTCTTACATATAGGATGTGTAATAGCTACAACTTGTCCCACACACACTTCCTAGCATCCCTGCTTCCACTCCCTCCTACCACAGACACCTTTCTTTTGTCGATGTAATTTTTTTTGTACTCGGCTTCCATCCACACCCTTTCTCGCTCTTCCTATAAGAGTAATTTTTACTGCTTATAAACACCCAAACTATTTTTTTACCACTTGTTATAGCCATTCCTTTTTTTTCACCAATTACCTATCTGATTTTTGCTAATCAAAGAATAGGTTGGCGATCCAATGAGGTAGGTGGTCATAGGGAGCACCACATCTGTGAAGGCAATGGACGACAGGGTAGTGGTGGTGCAGACCCTCACTGGCACAGTGCCCACCCACACCCCTACCGGTGCGTAGGCCTGTTCGACTGGCAAAGCAACACTGCCTCTATCCCTACATGGTGCAAGGGGTGGCAAGGTGGAAGGTGGCAGAATCTTCTATTGGGCAGCAGCACTAGCAAGAACACTAGCAACATGTTGAGCGGTCATAGCAAGCGGTGGCAGCTGCTACCTCAATATGGATGGGTGTTATATGGATCTCAGCATCCATGCCATCTTTATCTATCCCATGAGTGAGGTGGTGAGCAGATCCATCAATCGATGGGAGAGGGTGTGCCGCGAGGGTGAAGGGGTGAGGCACCCTTTGTCTTCGCCGATGACGTGTGCTTATTGCGCTACACGGGCAGTGGTTATGCTGCACGGTGTTGTCATCGGCCACCACATTCTTCCAATGTAGAGGTTATTGTCAACTTGTCACCCTCATCTAGGATGACAAAGGTCACTACTTGTCTGGTCTACCACTTGACCTCGTATATTTTACTGCATACTACAGCTAGAAGCTTTCTTGATTAAGCTTAATTATCTACCCGAATAAAAATGTGAAAGGAAAGAAGAAGGTCACTACCTACATGATCTGCAAATTTACTTCCTATATTTTACTTCATACTAGTAGATGAAAGGACCTTGAGTTGCATAGAGGGGGGTTAATGTGCACACCTAAAAACATGTAAGAAACTTGCGGTGAAAATTAAAACTCTCTTCGAAGTATCCGGTTCTAACCACCGGAGACTCTGATCAAGGTTTCCTATTGGGCAGCGAAGCTCGATCGGACACTCCAGTCCTAAAGTCCGAATATTCTAGTCCCCTTCACTACTTTAAAAAAGAATGGCTCACTTAGGATACTCCGAGCATCGATCCACAAGTGCTCAATCAAATCGCTAACCCTCTCACTCATTAGCACTAAAAGATTACTTACAAAGAGGTGGATTTAGTGTAGAAGCCAAGAAAGAGAAGTGTGAAACTCTAGAAAAGGCTATGGAAAGTATGTATGTAATGAATGAATAGCCTCTCCCTCAAGGTGGGGGTTGATGGAGTTAAAAATAAAGCTCTTGCGAAACTAGCCATTACTTACATAATCAAACTCTGGAGTATCCATTCTTAGGGCCAGAGATTGTGTACATACTTGAATCCAAAGCAGTAAAGCCAGTTTTGCACATCCGGTCTAAACCTTTAAAGACTCTAGATAACATTCACTTTCTAACAGAGAAAATTCTCTGAAGACTCCACTACTTAAGACTGGAGAGTCTGATCTATTTTTATTGTTAGGTAGAGAAACTTGTCTAAAAATGTCTAGTAACTTCAACAAAATATTCTAAAACCTCTCTAAAGAAAAACCAAAACCTAGAAGTGCATGTGGTGCAAGTGTTTACTTAAGAAAAATAAAGTGACTTAATTGAGCACTTGTTTCATAATCTAGTCTAATATTTATACCCTTCTTAATAGTATGACAATCCTAAGACTAAAGAAAAATAAAATACATTTATAGCAGAAATTTGAGTTCTCTTTGATGCCTTTTTTTCATGGTAAGGGTTTTTTTCATCAATTCAACTCCTGTAATTTTCTTTACCTAACACATTAATCCCCTAATTTTTTTGTCATCTATTATTCAAAACCCACCAAGGGGCCTAAATGAACTTTTAATTTTTTCCTTTTTGTTGGTTGATAACAATACTCATAGGGCTTATAAAAGATAGTATTAAGATTATGGTTTTAGTTAAAAGAAGATAGAAGAGGCGCCCCTAAATGTATGCATAGTAATAAATGAAGTTTATATATATGCACGTCTTAAAGAGAAACATGGAAACTCCCCATATTTCCTAACAATCGTGGGGTGGGGTGTAATGTGTGCAAGAGTATATAAAGTTGAAAGAAAGATGCATATGACATGGCATATCACTTAAAAAGAGAAAATAAAGTCAGCACCAATCAAACATATATCTTATCACATTGCAAGAATATAAATACGATAAAAAAATAAACAAATAGTCATTACATCCGATGCAAATATAATAGTTATAAGATGTCCATAGAATTGAAAGGATGTCTAGAGTATCTAGCCCAAATGTCCGGAGACTCCAATCAGAATCTACTCAGAGTGTTTAAAAGAACTCATAGTTTGATAGTTTGAAATTTGTCATCAAGATAGAAAAAGGCAAAATAGCACATGAGGAAGGAGGAAGGAGCAAGTAGATCAATTTGATCTAGTGGCACCATCGTCATGATCATCACCATTATCGCCACTACCACTATCATCATCATTGGCTTCTTCATCTCTAACCCTTTGAGGCTTGAGCTTCAATGAACATCCGTGCTAATGTTGAAGGCCTCAGCGAAGGGTTAAGCTTGAGTATCTTATGTTGCCTCTGGTTCTTTCTCAGCAAAAGGATCAACAATAATTGGTGCCTCATGATCATGAGATACCTCAAAGTTCTAAGAGCGAAGGCAATCCTTTTGATGTTGCCCTATGCGATCAACACTCACTACACTGTAGGAGCAAAGGGAGAACATGGAATTTATGGCTCTCTAGAGGACAACATCAGGCTTTGGAGGAGCAAATGCATGAGAAGAGGATGCACCTGCGGTGGAAGAGTGGACTGTGGAGGACGAGAACAATAAGGATGGAGCTTCACTTCCTTGATGAAGCAAAGACCTGAGACAATTTTGACTAGCTTGCGGCTATATGGTGTATGTGTTGGTGAGAGACGAGATTAATGGCAATGGCATACATCTCTTCCAAAATAAACTTCATCACACTGTACTTGATCTTGTTGGGGCAAGAGTAGCTCAAGAGATCAATAGCAATGGCTTTAATCACTGAATCATTGCCATATTTAGGATTAATGGTGAGGTGGAAGAGCTTGTTGAGGATGTCATAGTGAAGGAGCAAGCCATTGGGGCCATACATAAATCTGGACTCATGAGGTTGAGTATGGCACTAAGAGTGGAGGTTAAAAAGATCAACATCAAAAGGATCAAGTTTTAGAACTTGAGCAAAGCAATGATGGTAGCCTAGCCATTGGACATCCACTTGATCTCTAGCTCTCTCGCCTCTAAAGTCTAGTAGAAAATAGTAGTTCAAAACTGATCAACTGTCTTCTCACACCAATCATAAGGTTGTAGAGGCCCTTTGCCTTGCAAACATGGATGACATCGTTGAACATAGTTTTGTCATTTTCTTCCATCACCATCCAGTGAATCCACTGCATATCTAAAATGGCTTTGGACGTCTCGTGATCACACTATTGTAGTAGTCCTGATGGAATCATTTGGTGAAGCGAAAATACTTGACATTTGGGTATATAGTTCTCTTAGGGTCCTCCAGACTGTATTTCTTGCACTAAGCCATGTTATAATTTGTAATCAAAGGTAGTCCTTGCAACCATCATTTGCTAGATCTTCGTTTAAAATGATGGGAGACTTCTGCTAATAAAGATGGATATCAGTGATGGTGTTTGAGCCGGGTTGGCGAAGAGAGGTAGGATGGGTGCCAGGCAAGCCAATGAAACACCTAGTTAAGAAATCTCACTTGCCACGAAAGAGGTCTCAAAGCCATGATCTTGAGTGGAGTTTGTCTTTTTCTTCTTTGCAACTTTATTTGTATGACGAGCTTTGGTCTTGCCTTTTTCGACTTGGGAAGCTTGGGGATGATTGCGCTAAAATGTGGAACCTTGAGAAGTACCACCTTAAGGAGCTCTCCCTTGATTCTCATCACCTAAGGAGCCATTCGGAACACGAGTGCGCTTGATGTGCACCATGATAAGAAAGACTAAGAACAAAGAAACCAAGGTATTAAGGTAGAGCCATGGCTAGAGTAGACTAGGCGGTGAAATATCTGGACCTAGTGTTTAGAGTCTTTGATTAGCACTCCCTACCACTTTGGCCAAAGACTCTAGTCCTGTAAAGAGGACCGCATTGGCAATGCAAAAATCTAGACATAGAAACATAATGTAGAGTATATATCAGGTTCCTAGGAGAGTATTAGGACTATCCTAGTATAAGGTTTCTAACCCTAGGTACTAGGATTGAGAGATCAACTAAAGAAGTAAAAAAACCCTAGTATTAGATAATACCCTAAGCCCAAAGCGATGATCGAAGGATGGATTCTATCTCTCCGCTCACCAAGGAGTAAGTGGAGATGAAGAACACCAAAAACCAGCGATAGAAGATGAACATCGTCATAAGGGAGGTCATACACTGCTGTGGAAATTTGAGAAGAGGGGAAAAAGAAGGAATAAGGGTGGTGGTGACGGTTACAGGGTATATATAGTTTGGAGGTACAAAGACCCTAGAAGAATAGGGTAGAGACTCTGGATGGAATTAAATCGAGGTGTAGAGGCTAAGCGTAGATTCTGACCTTGAGGGTCGAAGACTCTGAAGCAAGGTAACTGTTAGACAGTGAGGATGGAGGGACACTCTAGGGATAAGGTTCGAAGACTTTGGTCCATAGAGTTAAAGGAAGGCTGGACATGCAATATATGAGAATCTCAATGTGATTTGCCAACATTCAACATTACAAAACAATGATCACATTAGGTTTCCCTAGGTTAAAATGCAATTTTTTGAAAAACAAAATATGCACAAAAAGTTTTAAGAAATATTTTTGGATTTTTAAAATTTTGCAATGTTTGAGCTCAAAATTTGTGTCAATACCAATGCATAGTAAAGTAAGATCTCATAACACTAGAACCCATAATTTATATACATTTTTTATATTAGTACTTCTTGTTTAAGCAAGCATTTTATCCTAAAATACGATGCCCCTCAAGAGATGTTCAAGAATTGAGAATATTTTGCTTATTTTTTAACTCCACAAACCACCACTTATCTAAAGGCTTGGTAAAAATATTGGCAAGGTGTTTGTCAGTTGAGACATGGCTTAGGCAAATATCCCCTTTGGCTTCATGGTCTCTCAAGAAATGGTGGTAAATATCTATGTGTTTGGTTCTTGAGTGTTGGATGGGATTATTGGCTATTTTGATGGAACTCTCGTTGTCACATAGGAGTGAGATGTGTGTCATGTTGACCCAAAGTCACGGAGGGCTTATTTTATCCAAAGGAGTTGGGCACAATAACTTTCGTGGCTATGTATTTGGCTTTGGCCATAGAGCTTTGTTTCTTAGATGATCAAGAGACAAGTTCTAAATGTGTGCTTTTCCTATCCACTTTGCAACCAACATGGTCTGAGTTGGAATAGCCAATTAAGGCAAAGTTTGAGTCTTTTGGGTACCACAACCCTAGTTTTGGTGTGTGAACTAAGTATCTCAAGATTCTGTTAATGCCCACCAAATGGCATTCTCTTAGGGAGGCTTGAAAACGAGCGCATATACAAACACTAAGCATGATATCCGGCCTAGATGTATAAAGATAAAGCAATGACCCAATCATAGTGTGATAAAGCTTTTGATCCACGGGTTTATCTTCCTCACTTTAGTTGAAATGCTTGTTTATTGGCATTGGAGTCTTGATAGGTTTCACCTCATTCATTTCGAACTTCTTGAGCACATTATTAAGGTACTTTATTTGCAAAATGAATGTTCCTTTCTTTAATTGTTTGATTTGAAACCAGACAAAGAACTTGAGCTCACCATCAACATCTTGAATCGCTTAGCCATCATCCTACTAAACTCATCACTAAACGCTTTGTTATTAGAACCTAATATTATGTCATCAACATATATTTGGCACATAAATAAATCATATTTGAGTTTCTTAGTGAAGAGAGTAGTATCTGCTTTTCTTATCTCAAAGCCTTTTTCATGTAGGAAGTCACAAAGGCATTCATATCAAGCTCTAGGAACTTGCTTGAGCCCATAGAATGCCTAATGAAGCTTATAGATGTGCTGTCGATGCTTGGGGTCTTTGAAGCCTAGGGGTTGTTCTAAGTGTACAAGCTCATTGACTGGTTCATTGAGAAAAGCGCTCTTGATGTTCATTTTGATATTGCTTAAAATTATGGTTAGTAGCAAAGGCTAATAGAATACAAATGGACTCAACATGGGCAATGGGTGCAAAGGTTTTACCAAAGTCAAGTCCTTTGACTTGGGTAAAACTCTTTGCAACTAACCAAGCTTTGTTACAAGTGACGACCCCATGTACATCTTGCTTATTGTGGAACACCCATTTTATTTCGATGACATTGGTGTTGGATCTTTCCACTAAAGTTCACACCCCATTGCGAGTGATGTTGTTAAGCTCCTCTTGTATTGCCATCACCCAATTGGCATCCTCGAGCGCCACTTCAACATTCATAGGTTCCAAAGAAGACACAAAAGAGAAACTCCCACAAAAGTTAGCAACTCGAGAGTGAGTAGTTATCCCCTTTCTTTTGTCACCGAGGATGTTGTCGACAGGGAGATCATGTTGAATGCTTTGATAGACTTGTGGATGGTGCACCAAGGGGACATGAGCGTGTTCAGTGTCTCTTTGCTCTATCATGCCCACGGCATTGATCTCATCTACATGTGCTTGACCATCTTGTTCAACGTCATCATGAGATGTCTCTGGAACTTGCTCATGTGTAGATGGGGTTAATCAAGTACCCTATCCTGTTCACTTGGCACATGTTGAGTCCGTACAGCTCCAATATCTTTGTTCATGATTGCTTGGCTTGGGGTCTCTTCACTAGCAACACAATCACTAACTTGCTCCTCTTGGTAGCTATTAGATTATCAAACATCACGTCTCTCATGACCTTAATAATACTGGAGGTTTTATTGAAGATGCGATATATGTGAGTATTTGATTCATACCCAAGCAAGAATCCTTCATCAATTTTTAGGGAGAATTTTGATAAACAAGGTGTCTTGCTTCAGATGTAGCACTTGCTCCCAAAAACACAAAAAAGAAGATGTTTGGCTTTTTACCGATAAGGAGCTCATTGGCGGTCATGTTCAAGAGCTTGTGAAGGTAGAGGTGGTTGATGGTGTGGCACACGGTGTTGATGGCCTCTGCCAAAAAGATGTGAGATGTCTTATATTTATTAAGAATTGTCCTTGCCGCCTCAGTGAGTATTCGATTCCTCATCTCCACAATCCCATTTTGAGGTGGATCATATGGAATGGAGAACTCGTGCTTGATTCCCTATTCATCAAGGAACTCCTCCACTTGTGTGTTCTTGAACTCACCACCATTGTCACTTCTCACTCTTTTGATCATGAGGTCAAACTTGTTTTGGGCTTGATGTGCAAATTTCTTTAACGTAGCTTATACTTCACTTTTGTCACAGAGGAAAAATACCTAATAGTAATGTGAATAGTCATCAACAATGACAAAACCATACTTGTTACCTCTAATACTTATGTAAGCCACTGGTCCAAAGAGGTCCATGTGAAGTATCTCTAAGGGACAGGATGATGTCGTAATGCTCTTAGTCGGATGTAAAGCTCTGACTTGTTTTCTTACTTAGCAAAACCTACACACATGATCCTTTTCGAAGATCATATTAGATAGACTGAGATTGTGTTCTCGTATTAGAAGTTTTGACAAATTCCACATTCTAACAAGAGCTAGCAAGTGATGCTAAAGTTAATTCTTGCTAGATTTAGCAAAAGATCATGTGAGGAAGTGACAAAAGGCTGTCATTGCACACGGTTGGGTGGGTGTGGTCCTCTGCACACATACATGTGAGGAAGTGAGAAAACAACATGTCGTTTATGCACTAGGAGCAGGCATAATGTTGTGCGCTAGCCAACATGTCAACATGTCATTTGCCCCTCTATTAGAGCTACATGCTGTCAGTGCTAGCTCTGTCCATGGAGCAACCAATGACATGTGGCCTGCCTTGTAGGTATGGCCCTACCTATCAACTAACCATTATCTCAGGGCATTGGGTGGATTCACCCGGGGTTGTTCACAGGACTCACCCTATCTTTTGAAAAATAAACAAGATAGAGATCACCCTTCATGTCTAAAAATAGTCACACACTTGTTGGTAAAGAGAAAATTGTAACTAATTTTGCATAATTGAGAAACAAAAAGAAAGTTGTAACTCAACGATTGAACATAGAGTACATTTGTATTTGAGAGATCATTTGACATGGCAATTTTACCGAGACCCATCACCTTACCTTTACCATTATCTCCAAACATAATGTCATCATGTTGTCCTCCATCATCTCCAATGGAGGTGAACATCCTTTTTTCACCGATCATATAATTAGTGTATCCACTATCCATGACCCAACTCGATGCGCGGGAAGAGTATGCCTACAAAATAAGTTATGCTTGGGATTTAGCTATCCAAACTTGGTGAATTTTGAGTCCTTGTATGTTAGTAATAAGAGACTTAGGAATCCACAAGCATCGGTCATGTTTTTCATCATGAGGTCCCACAAATTGAGCTGCTACTTTACCATGGTGGTTTTTCTTAAGAACATTGAAAGCACAAAATAGAGATTGAGCTATATGCTACAGCAAGCGTTTCACTATGCTTGGGGATCATGTTCTCTCGGGCTTGGGGATCTTCACCACTCTTCACAAACATAATGGGCTTGTCACTATGCTAGAGCAGGCCACCTGTGATGGGTCTAAACCCGCATCTGTGTCAGGTTTGATCCTCATCACAGATAAGTGGTCACTAATGACTTCACCTTACCTCTGATGGGTATAGGCACATTAGAGGTAATGTTACCTGTGATGTGTGCCAAAACAAAATATGTCAAAGGTATTGTTACTTGTGATTTGCTGGTATATAAACTTGTCAGAGGTGACCTACTCACCTTTGGCGTGCTAATTTTGCATCTGTCAGAGATAACATCCTTTATCAGGTTTTTATTATAGTTCTTCACTGGTATGGGTTACGTATGATGGTATTATGTTAAAACACGACACTAGTGTTGTGAACACGAAAAAAAATTAAACTTATTTTTGGCTAGCTTCAGGAATTGCTAGGCACACCCTCTAAAATACAAATAGCAAATATTCCAATAAACCAGTTATCCTAGCCACAAACATATAATATAATCTACATAATTAGCCACAAACTCACATATTCCCATATACATATATATATAAACTTACAATTTGTGATATGTATTCGAAATCTATTTACATAGACATAGAGCGATGTCATTTGATATTTTGAGCCAAAAACATAGAAAAAAATACTTGGCGCTAATGTTTGTGAGTGTGAACTCCTATAAAATATGACCTTTACTATTATGAAATTATAAATAATATTGTTGAGTATTGGAGTGTACGGCGTAATTTAGAATTAGTAAGTCACAAAGCATCCTTTTTCTAAACTTAGCTAGAATATTATAAAAAAATAACATAATTTAAGGTGAATGGCGTCCCCAGCTTGCTTTGTTAGTCGGTTAGTACATGCACTAATCTAATCAAACTAACTAGGGACTTCGCTCACTTGACATTCTGTGATGATTTGATAATAAATTCTTAGCGAACAGCGTCCCCAGCTTTCTTAGTTAGTCACATGTTTCATCAAGATAGCACACGTGGAAATCACATTGATCCCCATCTTGCTGTGCGCATTTAAAGTCTATGTTATGATGGAGGGATTCATTGTTGTCTTTATATGTCTCCATTCTTGATGTACAATGCCCATGCAGTGTCTATTGTATACGCAAGAGGCAAAATTCATATGGCCCACAAAGGTTGGAGTTAAGATAGTAAAACCTATTCCATTTTGGTACTATGACCATAAGAATCTAATGGCTCCTGCGCGACAAACATGTGGCCATGGTAAGTTCGAGTTTTGTAAATTATAGTACAGAAAACTAAAAGTGATAAACCTAAAATCTAAAGTCTCTTACAGTTGATTGTGTGCTACCATTATGTAAATCTTGTCTTGGTAGGCCCACATGCAGTGGTTGACGTAGTCAATAACCTCATCTAATTGGGTATTTAGGTTGGTATCACTGACCATTGATGAATTAAGAAAACCAACCCTATTAGTGGACCTCCAAGACTCCTTCCAACATAACCTGTAACTATGCAGATAATACTAACAAATATCATAACATAAGTACTTATGACATAAAATAGAGCCATGTGCACTTACAAGGAGAAGCATTTTAATTGGTCGATGTCCACCGCTCTCACCCTATACAAATCGAAGAGATATTTGAAGCCGACGACAACAAATGCAGGGATTAAAAGAAATGATTCTTAACTGTGATGTCCAATGATTGAGGACTATCTTTTGTTTCTTTTCAAGTTGCTGACTTCTATGTAATATATGTGCAGTTCTTGGCAACAAGTATCCATTTTTTCTAAAGCAGGGTCTTCCATCAAGGATATGCCTAACATGTATTAACTATAAATGTTGTGGGGCCCATAATGGCTTTTCCTTGCCCTTTCCCTTTCCCTTGGCCTTAACATTTTGGGTTCTCTTGTGGAAAGGGAAAATATCAGACTTGGGTGGGATCTTTATCGAAGTAATCACATCAGGTATGAAGTCCCATTCTATAACATCAGCTAGTTCTGTCATAGCGAGGCCATGAGGTGCCTCGATCATCGGATAAGTGTGTTGATGTGGAGGAGACTGAATGTCTAGCTGAGATGGACGAGGAGTTATCTTGACTACAATATCTATCTTCGGCCATTGTATGAATGATTGTTTTGTAGCCCCAAGAATCAAAATCTCATCGTTTGGTGGTATTGGTAACAAATATCTTGTCAAATTATCCTTGACTTGGTCGACATTCACGTTATCATTGCCGACAACCAAGTTTGCACTATGCATGTTTTATGTTAGCAATGGTTCATAAACCATGCCCTCGGTAGCATCAACACAGAACGTTGGAATGACCATAACTTGTAGGACGCACCTAGTTGCATTCTGCATGGTGATTATAGTATGTTAACATACATGAGTTTGAAATATGACTAAAATTAAGTAATATTGATTGTTTACATTTAAGACATACCTCTATATGATCGATTGTGCAGAAAGGAGCAACCATGTCATGCGGTAAGCCTGTCGATGCATAGCTACTTTGTCGTTGCAGCGAGCTAGCATCGACATGACCCTGAGCATGCATGCAGGTTTCTGTAGCTGTGGCTGCTTGGCCCATCTACATCTCTAGACTTAGTCGTGCCATCTATTGTTGAATTCTGGCCTCGAATTTCTTGCCTAGTTTGTTCTTCACCTTCTCCTTTAGCAGCTCCTTGTGGAGGGCCTCCTTGTTAGCTTTTGGGAGGCAACACTTCTTGTACTATGCATTGTAATACGGCAACCCATACTTCCAAGGTACTTTTTCACCTATACCTCTGGTCTGCCCAGAATGTTCTAGGTTTCCCAATGCTTGTGTGAGGATGTTATCCTCATGCTAGCACAGGGCCAACTCAATATTGCTTTGCGAATATTTCTTGGACAATTCCATCTACAAACAAAATTTCAACGTATAGGTAAAATATGTGAGGTAAATAAGGTGGAAAGGTCATGCAAGATTGAAGATGGTACTCATGAGCCTTTGGTAGATCAATCCATCTGCTGGGTTGGGCCAGGTGATGGTGCCATCTAGGTTGATCTTTGCCATGCTCGAGACTAATTTGTAGCCCATACCTCTGGGATGTCACCAAACGAAACCAGGATATTAGCTGCAACTATGGATGCATCCTCTTTAGTCCAGATCTATTCTTTTCCAATATATACCGACATCCCCAATCGTTGTGGGTGCTCATTTTGAGCTTGCAACTGATGTCATAAACTCTGCAAAAGACTTTTGAGCACAAAACTCATCCCATACTACTTCAGTTATTTGAGGGTACTTGGTGAGTAGGGAATGGTTGCCCGGTGGAATGACTTACTCTATGATGAGATTAGACATATCTGATGTCTTTGTGGAGGATGCTAAAGTACCTTCTTGCCACCATGCCATGGCTATTCCCGAATGCGCTAATGACACTTTATGGCTCCGTTAGTCTACCAAAATCGTTAACCTCCTTGATCATCTGCCAATGCTTACACAACTTATTCTAAGACCTAGGATTACAACCAGAGGTTGGACCACTAGTTCAAGTCGATGTTTTCGCTTCTTGGTTACCAAACATTATGTCTTTGAACTTAATTACTATAAACTAACTAACGCGTATTAGTACTAAATTAATAAAGCACGGTAATTACAAAAATTAATTAGTCTAAAATTAGTAAATTCCTAAATTCCAAAATACTACATTCCTAAATTTCTAAAATACTATCATACTACTTGTTCCATCAATTACTCCACATTTAAAATTCCTTCCTATATTACCGCTAACCCCACCTCCAACCATTTCTTATATAATAGGAGGCACCAAAGTCTTTTATCTTTAATTTTAATCTCTCCTAGACAATTAATCTAGAAAATAATTATATTCTTGAATGGAGGGATATACACTTTGTGCATTAAATCCATCGATAACCACCTATATAAATTTGAAAATGTATTAATAAGAGCTACTTTGTCTTAAAAAACTTGCAAATAAGAGTAGAAGACACACCACATTTACATGCATCAAGCTAAAAGAGGTATTATAGATCAACTATGGATACAAAGGATATCATCATCTCCAACTCTATCTTAGGAAAGCAAAGTTTTTTGGAAGAACAAGTGTAACACATCCATAAGACAAATATAGACGTATGTTGTGGCTAGCTGAAAACACCCCCTAAAACCAAAAAAAACTCATTCTATTAGCTCATAGACTCACATGTGACTACATAGGGAATAGACCTTCTTTATGTAACTATTCAACGAAGGCCCTATTTGAGATGCTCGAGATTTTGGGAAATAGTCGATGAGTATCCACTTAGTGAGAATTTGGAGAATTTCAAAAACCTAGATTTTGTCTACCAATTCATTTTGTAGATTCTGTAATTATAGATTGACAAGATCTAGATAAAAAAATATCTAAGAAAGATAGAGAACCAACAGAAGTCAGGGAGGTCGGCGCGCAGGAGCTCACGGAAGCCAACGCGCAGGAGCTCGGGGAGGCTGGCGGCGAATCTTGTGGATGCTCAGGAAGTATGGCATATCTCGATATATGGTAACATTTCTATTTTCTCATCCTTGGATAGAGTATGGTAAGCTAGAGGGAGGTATAGTCTTCAAGACTCACCGGTTGTTGGGTGCAGTTCCTTATGGATTTTCCTGGCTTCCATATCTCACCATAAATTTAGCCCATCCTTCATCTTTCTAAGGATATTGGGTAGTACCCTGACAAAGCTTTCACAAACATTCTTCTCTACGTGCATCAAATCAATACAATGGAGTATCTCCATATCTTCCTTGTACAGTATCCGATATAATATTGACTTCTTCTTAAACATGCTATTTAACTTTGAGTTAGTAGCCTTCTTCTTCTTTTTGAAATCATTACGGATGTCTCTCACTAGAGCATGCACATCTCTTCTAGTTAAAGCCACAGCGCATTGGCTCTTTCCCTCTTACCATTAAATTTTTTCTTCATTTTTCTATATGGGTGATACAGCGGAAGGAATCATCTATGGCCCATGTACACCATCTTGCATGAGCTCTTCATCCACTCTTGCATGAATTCTTCATCCACATGCTAGGTGTTTCATCCATATAGTCTGAACAAGCTTTCTTTCCTTTTTATGGTATAGCCAGAAAAGTTACCAAGTGCAGGGTAATTATTGATAGTGCAAAACAACAAGGCATGAATTGTAAAGTTCTCCTATCTATAACAATCCTTCATACCATAGCATTTCCAAGTCATCGATCAAAGGCTCTAGGTACATATCAATATCATTGACACACTGTCTTAGCTCTTGAAGTAGTATGGAAAGTATAATGTACTTTCTTTTAAAGTACAACCAATGTTGTAGATTGAAGTTCACGAGAAGCATTGGGCAAGTGCTATGACGAACACTCAGGTCA
This sequence comes from Oryza coarctata, assembly GCA_030770085.1. Classification (NCBI taxonomy): domain Eukaryota; kingdom Viridiplantae; phylum Streptophyta; class Magnoliopsida; order Poales; family Poaceae; genus Oryza; species Oryza coarctata. Next base: position 9,346,489 of record CM061465.1, read on the forward strand.
CCAAAAGGATTCATGTCATCTACACTTAGGTCAAACCTTATATTCCTCATATCTTCTACAAATTCAAGATAATCCCTATCAGCGTTCCTCCACTGTACTAAATCGGCCGAGTGCCTAAGGATTCCGTCCTCTTTCCTATCAATTGCATGCCAATGAGCCAACTTAGCTTCATGTTCTTCTGCTTACATCTAGGATATATAGGTGTCTCTAAATCATTCACCAAAGTAGAGAATTTCTCTTAATCCCTCTCGTTATACGATGGCTCCTCAACATCATGAAGCATCTCAAAAAAAACAGGATCGATGTCAATGATATCACCTCCTAACAGGTAAGGGACGAACATGTCATCTCCATCCTCTTGTTCCTCATTCTGCTCATTGTCCACTTCATCATCATGAATATTCAATGGCTCTTATTCACCATGATTATTCTAGCAACTATAGTTCTTCATGAAACCTCTTCGTATCAAATGAGACTATAATTACACTTTATCTATAAACATCTTTTTACTTTTATAGTCTACGCGTGGACAAACCACATATTCATTACTCTTCCTTCTCTTATCATCCTCTCCAGCATTCAAGAATTCAACAACTCTATTTCTATACTCCTGGCTTAGGCGATTAGTATTGTACATCCAACTATGATCCATCTAGAGTAATAGAAAAATATATAACAAATTTAGCTATAATAATACAAATTATATTCAGATAATAGCTAGGTTTCAGATCATTTTTTCCTCTTAACACAAATTTATGATGAAAATTCGCCCCCTTGCTATCCCACATGAATTGTGTATAGTGCATATAGTGGATGGCAAAAGTAATGCATCAATTGAGGTAATTATAGAAGTCACCATACCTCTATCGGTTAAAAACACACAACCCGTCAGATGTGTGCCAAGTTATCTCTAACGGGTTGTGAAATCATATACACGTTAGAGGTACTCGCTCACCTCAGATGGGTGCCATCCTAAACCCATCACAGGTTCAAACCCATACATGTAACAGGTTTTAAACGAAGACTTGTCACAGGTAATTAGATTATCTGTAACATGCTAACTTTTAGACCGGTCAGAAGTGTCATACGCTTATCTCTGAGAGGCGGAGAAGAGGGCCCATCAATGGTAATACCTTACCTACGATGGGTCAAGCTACTCGACTTGATCTACAATGGGCTCTTCTATGGTCTGTCAGAGGTAATGCTATCTATAATAAGGCACTGTTGCCCATCACAAGTAGCCCATTCCAGATGAGAGAATTTGGTGTAGTGTGTTGTACTCTCTCACCTTGTGCTTCAGTTGCTTGTTCTTACATGACTGAAAACCAAACCTAAAGTCATGCTTGTTGTTGTGTGTGATGAGAGTCTTGTAGAGAGTATCTTTGGATTGAGAATGCAACAATATTTCACTAGAGCACTAAGTCTCTTGTTCCCTTTCTTGATCTTATCTAGTGCTTGCATGTTAGTATCATAGACATTAACAACAAAATTATAATATCTAGTATATCCATTTCTTAAGGAGACATTATAGAGATTGGCGGCTTCATTTAAAGGAGTGGAGCTAGACCAAAGAGCATCAAATTATACTTTGAGAGATTTGTGAGTCTCTTCCAAACTCTCAAACCTCTTAAGATGTGCTTAATTTGAGCTCTTTAGAGTAGCAATTAATTTATTGATCACATCTAGCTTGTCAGTCAAGACCTTAGCCTTCTCATTCTCCTTAGCCAAAGATTTCTCGAGGGCAAGGTTTCTCTCCTTCTCAAGAATAAGCAAGTCATCTTGTCTCTCAAGAGTCTTCTCCTTGCACTCTAATGTCTTCATGAGCTTTGCCACTTTGCTAAGTGTGTTTTTGTTAATGCCTTTGAGATCAAATTCATCCTTATCATTACAGTCATCACTTTCAACATCACTAGTCACATGTTTAGGATGTAGAAGTACCTTGCATCCCTTCGCCATGAGGCAAGTGAGAGCATTCTAGTCATTGTCACTTTATTAGTTGAAGATTGTTTCTTTTGGCAATGATGACTTGATGGTGATTGTTGTGACACCCTTCTCTCTTTTAGAGCTGGATTCATTTTGAAAGATCCACTCTTCTCCAATGTAAACATGTCCTGAACTTCACTTCTTATGGAATTTAGGCTTGCCATCTTGCTCCTTTTTGGAGCAATCCATGATGAAGTTTCCATACTCAACACACTCGTAGCATGCTCTCTTTGATTGACCAATCTTGGACTTGTCATTGTTCTTGTTATTGCCGTAGCCTCATTCTGTTAGAAATTTCTATAACTTCTTAACGATGAGAGCAAAATTCTCATTTTTACTCTTCTCGTCACTTGAGTCCTCCTCCTTGGATTTCTCCTTGGCCATCAAATCGATCTCCTTATCTTAGCATGGCAATATTCTTAGTGAGCTCCTTGACGTGCTTGGCATCTTCATCTAAGAGCTCATGGGAGATAATTCTTGAAAGGACATCACTCGACGTGAATCTCTCAAAGTCCTTACTCTCCTCGATGAGCGTGATCAAGGTGGAGTTTCTTGGAGTGAAGGCGTGGATAAGCTTCTTGACAATAACGTGATTGATCATGTATTCACTTCCAAGCCCTTAAATTTTGCTGATGATGACAATCATGAGATCATACATCTCTTATAACGTATCATCATCTTCCATCACAAATCTCTCAAGTTGTCCTTCCAACAACTCGATCCTCGATTCCTTTATGCCAAGAGATCCCTCATGCACCAATTGGAGGGTATCCCAAATGTCCTTGGCTTTCTCAAGTTGGTCCATCTTGTTGAACTCTTTTGGACTCAACGACCCGAGGATCACTCTTGCAGCTTGAGCGTTATGGTGTACATGGGCCTCTTGTTATGCAAATAGGTGCTTGATCTTCCAATAGGTTCGACTTGTCGACGTGTGGAAGTTGACATTTTGAGGCTTCTAATCAGTGGGTCGTCTCCTCGCAAATGCTACACCCACACGTCTTGTTGTTATCAACCATGCTCTCACATAGCCAACCTAACCACGAAGGTTATTGCACCTGTAAACAATCAAAGAAATTCACAAGAATAAGGAAGAACATAATCTGAATTGCAGATGAATATTTAGCACATGATGTTAGGTTCTATAAACCGATATAGCGATGAAACTAGAAAGTGGTAGATTAATCTAAGTAAAACCCAAACCCTAGAGGTGATGTCTTCTAAGTATTAACGAGTTAGGGGTGTGGAGGTTGGCCAAAACATAGGACAGGCAAACATGACTCGTTTATAAAGCCCAAAGGCCCACTTTGACTCAAATTGAAAACGTGATATAACTTGTTTTGGTTATTGCGGATAGCTCATGAGAAATTTGGGTATGAAACTCCTTTTGGTTATTGTGACCATTTGAATGTAGACTTCATAAGCTTTCCAACAAGCACTTGTAGCCTCCGAAACTCCTCTTGGTTCAAAAGTTAAGTTCATTTGAAGTTGACACTATCTTCTAGTTTGAAACTGAATCGGACTTGTGAATTAGAATTTTCTTGCACTTATCATCTCTACTTCTATACTTGGATTCTTGTTCTATTCTCCATGTTATTGTCCAAGGTTTCTAATGACAATCAAATCATAACAAGGATTAAATAGCATTCCATTCTTAAATATATTTCTATGCAAATTTAAAATGCATTCACCTAATAGTTGAGCTGACATGTGCATGCACGAGTCATTGGTCCTTATAGCCTTGGTTCATCTTGTTGAACATGAGGGGTGGCTTGTACATGTGTATCCAAGAAAGGAGTGTCTTCATCATCTTGGGTGGGCATGAGTTCATTGTCCTCTTTTAGAATGTCAAGTCCTATAAGCATAATTTTCCATACACTAGAATGCAATGATATTATATATAACTTCATCTTGTGCTTCCAACTGATATAATATGTTCCATCAAAGTGAGGAGCACGTCCAGAAGGCACAGAGATGAAATGTGTAAAAAAACATGTGAATTGAGCTTATTGTAATCAAGAGAAATGGTTACTCCCTAGGAGTCACTTTTGGAAGTAGAGCCATTTTCATTCTCTTTATTCTCTTCATTCTCCTTATTTGGATCAATGGGTTCCTCTCCTAATTACGACATCTCTTCAAGTAGTTAAACTTATCTGAAGATAAAGCTTTGATACCAATTGAAAGGACCTTGAGTCGCACAGAGGGTGTTGCATGTGCACACCAAAATACCTATAAGAAACTCGTAGCAGAAATTAAAACTCTCTCCGAGTATCTAGTTCTAACCACCAGAGACTCCGGTCGAGGTTCATTATTGGGCAATGAAGCTCGACCGGACACTTTGGCCCTAAGATCTAGATATTCTGGTATCTCTTCACTACTTCCCAAAAATATGAGTGGAGAGAGCAATCTCAACAGAGAAAGAGGTATGATAGATGATTCAAAGATGGTAAATATATGCAATAAGTACTACACAAGCAAACACAATATTTTTTATCAAAGTTCAAATAAAAAGATGATATGTCTCTGTTGAGGGACTCTAATGAGCTAGATCACGCTTGATTCCCTAGCCTCACTAAGCTCAATCCTAAGTGGAGGTTCAGTCTCCAAGTTCTCACTAAGGCTAGCATAAAATCCAAAGCAACCACCAAGGTCTCTATCAAGACACAATTCTACAACCTCCGATGAAGCTTGTTCTACTGTTCGCGCCGAGGCACGGCGGACGTGGCGCGAACACGCCAGATCGCCTCGGAGGTATGCTTAGCTCCAGTGCGCCGAGGCACGGCGGACGCGACGCAAATACGCCGGATCGCCTGGGAGGTCTGCTTAGCTCCAGTGCAGGTCGATCGGCTTTTTCTACGTGGCTTGAGGTGCGTGCGCCAGGGGCCATGGGGTTTGATCGGCTCCGGCGCGTCCGTACGGGTGCGGGCGTGCCAGTCAATTTGACCCTACAATTGATAAGGAAGTGAGACGAGCGGGTCTGATACAGACGCTCGCTATCGGCTGGCTACCAATAGGATCGGGATGCTCTTCGATCGGCTGGAGAGCCAATGTGGATAGGTGTCAATGAGAGATCGACCGCAGAGCCGATAAAGGAACCAGGATGTAATCAGGAGATAGCTAGGCGCACAGGATCCTTCCGGATAGCCGAACAATGATTCATCGGCTGGAAAAACCGATGAAGACGCATTCGGCCTAGGCAAGAAATAGTATAAGAAGGCATGGGCTGCAAAGCCGTTGCCGCTCCGGATACGACAGCACAAGACCCGTCGCCCACCGTGACAGCGCCATCAATACCGAACCTCGAAGATCGAACCTAACCGAGATAGTACGAGGCCGGGGCCAGCGACGATGATACGGAGGACGTCGGATCGGCTATGCCGTAGCAAGAATAGGAACGAACCTGCCGTGGAGTCCACACCTCTTCCGCAAACCCGGTTTCATCTGAATAATCTTCCAATTTATAATCAAGTCTTCCTTCGCTGTAACCTGATCGGCTTCTCCACTGTAGCTATCGGACCTTCTTTTACTCAAGCCGATCCTTTTCCTTCCTTTCCTCAGTCTTCTCGGACCTGACCCCGATTGGATAATCCCCTGTCTTCAAGACAATCTAATCTTCTACTAATTTGATCGGCTTTTCTACAATTCCGATCGGCTTTGTCTCAGTATCTCCATCGGCCGATGACTGCATTAAACTCTCCATCGGACCTCTCAGCCGATCGGCTTTAACACCATCGGATCATCCAGATTTTGGTATTAACATCTACCAAAACCATTCTCTAAGAACGAGCTCGATATCCACTATAGTCACCTCTTTCCTTGTGAAGATGAGGAATACCTTTATAAACTTTTTTAGGTGATTCATAATCTTAAATCCTCATGGGCCACCTCTAGCCATCTAGTAGGAGAACCTTTAAGAGTAACAAGTTTAAATCCTCACCAAGCATCGATCCACAAGTACTCAATCAAATCCTTAACTCTTCAATCACTAGCTCCAAAAGATCACTCACAAAGAGATGGATTTAGTGTTGAAGCCAACAAAGAAGTGTTAAACGCTACAAAGGCTATGGGAAGTAAGGATGTAATGAATGAATAGCTTCTCACTCAAGGTGGGGATTGGTAGAGTTAAAACAATGCTTTTGTGAAATTAGCCATTACTCATAAATTCAAACTCTAGAGTATCCATCCCTACATGCTAGGGACTCCGAATATACTTGAATTCAAAGCATCAAAGTCAGTCCGGAGTATCCGGTTTAAACCTCTAGAAACTCCAAACAACCTTTATGGCTTGATAGAGAAAATTCTCCAAAGGCTCCACTTCTTTAGAATGGAGAGTCTAGTTTATTTTCACTGTTGGGCAGGAAACTTACACAAAAATATTCAATAACTTAGTAAACTATCCAGAAGTCTCTCTAAAGAAAAACCAAAAAATAGAGATACATGCGGTGCAAATGTTTACTCAAGAAAAGAAGATCCAATTAAGCACTTGCAGACTCAAAATAAAATAAAATATATTTAAAACACAGTTATCAAGAAAAATAAAATATATTTAAAGCACGATGTCGAGCACTCTTTAATGCCTTTTGGGGTTTACTTTCATCAATTTATTTTTCCTAAGGGCTAACTCCTATAATTTTATTCACATTAGTCCCTCATTTTCTTATTATTTTACTAGATGATCTTTCAGTAGAAGCTTCTTGCTTAAACTTAATTGTCTACCCAAATGAAAATGTTCCCCTCTCACATGATTTTGGCTTATTTCAAGATTTCTTAGCTAAACAAATGAATAAATTTTACTAAGTTCATTACCATAAGTCAAAGTTGTATTCTATCTGTATATAATTTCTTAACTGTTACAAATTAGAATATGTAGGATTTTATTCACTTCAAAATGCACAGTATACTAGATTTAGCTTGTCGATTCCTGATGTCTGCCTTGGCTAAAAGTCAAAGCATCAACATTATTCTACATAACTACATTCACCATCTAGCAGATTGGTACTGATTGTGTATCACAAGGTCCTATAACAGTGAACACTCCTGGACTTTCATGACTAGTCATCGTCATTTTCCATTGCTGATTTCAAAGGTTGTTGGGCTTAGGTATGGTTCCCTTTCAGACAGCAGTTTTTATTATATTATGGCTGATAATCTTATAAAACTACCTGAAACTAATTATGTATTCCGGTAGAATTCTCATAAACAATGCAAATATCCTATTACTTAATGTCACATAATGGACAAATTCCTAGTAGCTATTTATTATTATTATTTCTTAGACTTGTTTATTGCAACAAAAAATGGTTTATGCTTCTTCTCTTTGTTGCATCTAAAATTTCCTTTTAGTCATGAATTCGTTGTGCATTGTTCAGGAAATTGGAATGAAATCGGAGGAGATTCTATATACAATTAAGCTATTGAGGCCCTAATTGCTGCCAGTGGTGATGGCCCCAACGGAATGTGGTCATCGTCCTCAACCTAGCTTAGAATTTAGGAACTGAACATTGACAACACCATGGACAGTGGTGGGCGGTGATGCTTTAGTTCTTTTTTATCCCAGTGCACCAATCTTGATTGATATTGGCATTTTCATTTTGCTAAATTGTACAACGTTGGATTGTAGGCTAGGACTAAGTCGAGTCCAAGAACCACGGTGCAGAGTGTCTATATAATATTTTTCGTGACATTGTATGTTTATTTAAATGACTTAATAGGATGGTGTGGCTAATGGATGGATCTGGTGAAGGTGGAACACCAATTACGATGATGAGGTAATTGGGCTTTCAGCGAAGGAAACTAGATGTGTGGCAGCGTCCTAGTTTTGAGCGGCGAAAGACGATGCGAGCTATGCGCCGACTGGCTTTCTGCGATGGTGCCCCCTCCCAATGCGATGGCTCACCGGATCTAGCTTCTATGGTGTTAAAAGGTATAACTTCCCTAGCATTGGCAAAGAGGAGCACATTTTCATGGTGATAGTTAAGATTGATTCTATGGTGTTTGCAGTCCTAATCTTTTTTTAATAAAGGCTTTTGGGATTTGGTTTTGCTATAATTGTGTCACGTCGTCGTTTGTTTCACTCTGCCATATTATATCATTAAGAGCATATTGCTGCGACAAGTTTTTTTTAAAGTACCTACCGTGGCATATTTCAAGAGAATATCAGTATATGCATACATTGATACATACATGTAGGTTGAAGACACGAGGTATAGCCCTGGTACTCCACCCTCCATACTGGTTTAAATTACTATGTCCATAAATATTATACATATCAGACGTTTTTAATAGAAATTTAATACAAATATAGATTTGATGATAATTTTTGTCTTTTATGTTTAGAGGCATACTAGCTGTGGTTTATGTATGTCTCTTTAGTGTCATCGAAAATAGGGTATTATTTACAATTTGCATTATTTTCTAAGTGATGGAGCATTCACAAACGTAGAGCGAAAAAAGGATTGCCTATACATCACCTAACAGAATTTTTCTTAAAAATTGCACATACTCAAATGGCTAGGATTCTTTTTTCCCCACACTACAACTGCATGCATGAAAGGGCAAATTAAGAGCTATCCTCATTGGCTCTGCTCTCCTCTTACCCCCACCTCCTTTACCTCCCTGCTCCAATGAGCCATCCTTGAGCCTCGCTAGTGTTGGAAGCTATCAACTACGCCAGGAGTTCTCCTGCCATCAAAGACGCCACCGTCGCCCTTCACCTCTTAACCACTCCAACACGAGTTTTCCACACCACTAACACCGGTCCAATACCGCATTGCCGTCTAGCCGTTCCATCACATATTGTCGGGCCACCGCCTCCTACAGCCATCTCTCTAACCCCGACAAACTCTCTCCCTTTCCTTTCCCCCACCTCTAACCCCAAAAGCCTAATTCGAAGGTCCTTTGCCAAAGTTGGGGCTCCCTGGAGACGAGGATGACACAGATCTTGGAGGAAATAGCGAGGTTAGAAATTAGGGTGATTTCTCCCCCAAAAATTCTGGCGTGTGATATACAGAAAAACCCGGGGAGAAATGCCTGTCAGGTTCGCCTCTCGCGCAGTTCAATTTGGATGTGTGCGCGGTCGTCAATTTCCCAGCGGATGATCGAGGACGGGGTGTTTAATGGGCCTTAGGCCATTTCGGCCCAGACTCTCCGACGTCCGGGTGGCCTACCTCGCCGCCGGCGGCAACACCAGCTACCAAATTGCGCCGCCGCCACCGTCACACCGCGGACCCTTTGCTCCGGCTCCCTCCCGCGGCTGTCCGAGCATCGGTTCGTCATCGTCTTCTCCTCCCCCGGCCGCCTCTACTCCGGTGAGCTCCTGCAATTCCTTCTCCACCTCTTTCTTGACTCGAGTCCCTCCGACGAGCCCGGATGCGAAATGGCCCGCCGTCTTCTCCTCCACCTCCACCTCTGCCGCCGCTACTTCGTTTCCGTCCCCTCCTCAGCCGAGGACATGGTCGTCTACTCCCTCCGCGCCCTCTCCTCCGCTAGTCCTACCAAACGAACCGCGCTCCCTCCTCCCATTGACCCCGATCCGGATGCAACGGCGACCACTCCTACTCCTACTACTACTGCAATCCTCCTATCCCCCGCCGACCGCCTCCGCGGGGTCTTCCTCCTCAAGTCCCCCGGCCGCGCCGCCCTCCACCTGGCCCTCTCCTCCACGGGCATCAATGCTGCCGCCGCCCTCTCACCGGAGGTGCTTTCCGACGTTGTCAACCATGGCAACTTCAGTGGTGCGGCCACCGTCGACCTCTTTGACTGGGCAATCACTAACAGCAAGCCTTCGCCTTCTGTCGATACCTGCAATATTGTCATCAGGGCTTTGGGCAGGAGGAAATTCTTCGCCTTCTTCGAACCAACCCTTGAGATCATGCGAAAAAACGGCATCTCTCCTGACATAAGTACACTGGAGATCATCATCGATAGTCTGATTGCTGCCAGGCATGTCAACACAGCCGTCCAATTGATCAACACAGACCATTTTGGGCTCGGAGTTTGGCAAACTTGCCACAGAAAGGAGGTCTTTACTGTCCTCATCAACCGCCTCTGTCGGCGGTCTCATGTCGGCCTCGCCAGCTCGCTTTTGCAGGCTTCTCGTGTGGAGATGGTTGATCTTGATCACCATCTGTATAATGAGGTTATTGGTGGTTGGGCGAGATTTGGGAGAGTCGATAAAGTGGAGCATTTCTGGGCCATGATGCTGGACGATGGGCTTGTGCCCAGTGAGGTTTCATATTGCCATCTCATCGAGGCATTGGGGAGAGCCAACCGGACTGAGGAGGCACTCCAGGTGTTTGAGAAGATGGTAAATGAGGGATATGGTCCAACTACGAGGGCTTACAATGCACTTATTTTTAATTTTATATCAGTGGGAGATTTGGACAGATGCATCAAGTATTACAAAGTCATGCTGGACAACAATTGTCCTCCAAATATTGACACATACTGCAAAATGATACGGGCCTTTTTGAGAGAGCGCAAAGTGGCTGATGCACTTCAAATGTTCGATGGCATGTTGACTCGAGGAATTCTGCCAAATACTGGGATGATTACGTTATTCATTGAACCACTGTGCACATTTGGGCCCCCTCATGCTGCTTTGCTGATTTATAAAAGGAGTAGGAAGGCTGGTTGTACAATATCCATGAAAGCTTATAAACTTTTGCTTGAAAGGCTTGCCAGGTTTGGGAAGAGTGGAACGGTTCTACAGATTTGGGAGGAGATGCAAGAATCTGGGTATCCATCTGATAAGGAGATTTATGAGTTTATTGTGAATGGGCTTTGCAATGTGGGTAAAGTTGATGCTGCTGTGTCTGTGGTGGAGGAATCACTTCGGAAAGGCTTCTGTCTTGGTAGAGTTGTTTATGGCAAACTGAACAACAAATTATTGGAGATGAACAAAGTTGAGACTGCATATAATTTGTTCAAAAAGGTCAAAAATGCACGTGCCCTTGCTAATTCACGCAACTATTGCCGTGCTAACGGCTGGCACTTCTGACCTCACTGAATTTCTCATTCTGATGTTAAATCATAAGTGTTACTGGTGAAATCTGGTTGACTTTATATTGGAGAAATATGGCATCTCTTTATACAAAATGCATGGAGCTAGAACTCAAGTTGGAGTGATGAAGGACTGAGTGACAAGGAACTCCTGTTACACCACTCAAAGGTCATGTTTTAAGAGAGGAGGGACCAGTCAGCTAATAGAAGAAGTGTTTGCAAACATAATGACCAAGCGATCAGGGATTAAGGACAGGTACTACTGCCATATGTTCTGCTGCTGAAATTGAGTGTTTTCATGTTCGGAAGGTTTGTACGCTTCCACTACCAGCAAAAAGCAGCTCACCTGGATCATGCTGGAAGCATATTTTCCATTGAGAAAATTGTTGAGTTTCAGGAATTATTGTCAGTTTGCTCTTTCAGCGGTAATTCACGAAACGATCTCTTCAGTGACCAAGTCATCAGGGGTTAAGGACAGGAACAATTCTACCCTTCAAAAAAAAACATTTTGTCTTTGTTGGTACGTGTTTTCACCTGCATTCAGTTTTGATAATATGATCTAATGTGTAGAAGCAGTATTGCGTAGTGGTTTTGTTAGGCTGGAGATGATATTGACTCCAATGCTAGTAGTTAGTTATGTAAGCATTGGATAGATACTGGAGTTAGCATCACAGGTTGTTTTCAATTTAATTCTCTAAGGTGCATCTTTGACTTTCTTTTTAATATATATTTGAAAGAGAATACATTCATAATATTTTTATAACCATTTTTGTTTTTCTCTTGCAGCCAGTTTAAATAATAACAAAATATATTTATTAACGACAAAAAGGTTGATGGGATTCACAACAACAATTTTTCAGTCTCAGACAAGTTAGAATAGACTAGAGTTGAAACCCAACTTAAATCTTAAATTATAGTTTAGATATGTCAACAGTTATTTTCTAAGCACTAAATACAGATCTTTATATATATCTTAATCTTTTAAGTTTCTTTTTATTACATCTTTCCATGTTAATTTTGATTTTCTATTAACTCTTTTTATATTATTATCTTGACTTAGAAAAAGGTTGATAGGATTCAGGTAAAGAAAAAAGGTTGATGGGATTCAGGTAAAAAAAAGGTTGACGGGTTATTTTCTACAGTGACTAATTACTTTCAGTGATCAGGAGCATCTTACTAATGACATCAAGGTGTGGGGTTTCCAGACCTTTCATAATGACAGTGTCATTGTTCAATCTGGCATGGTTTGGGAAGCAAGATTGGCGGCACCTTACAAATTCTGATTCTCTGTGCGCAGGGAAGGTAATATGCTCTCTTCTCAGCTACCGGTGGCAAGCTATTCTTAGTGGCACGGTTGTTCTCCAGCAATAGCTAACTAGAAGAATTGTTGATAGAAGCTCCACAAATTATTTCATTTGGGTCCCCGAGCATTTCAACATCCGCTGATGATGCTCTGGCTTAAAGAGTGGCCATCTTGTCAGTGATCACTAATAGTGGTGCTTGGAATGACGAGCTCATATGGAAATGTTCTTATCTCCTTAAAGTTGATGCAATCTTGCACATTCCTCTTGATCGCCTGGCCTCATGAGAAACATGGTTAATATTGTGTGAGATCCGCGTACCATTGTTCATTGAGGACTGGAGCATGCTGAAATGGAAGCAGCCTCCAAAGGTGAGGTTTTCTAGTTGAAAGGAGCCATGGTTTCTTGCCTGCTCGTTCAAGTTCTTGAGGTATATTCATCGTCCCAAGGATTTCTAGGTTTTTTTTTGCAAAGAAATTATCGTTATCATGTTCACACCTGGGAGCTGTATTTTTTGCAATACAGTGCGTCGCAAACAGGAAACCACTATTTTTCAGTTGTGGTCTGCATTCACTATGGATGTCCAGAAATGTGTCCCAGTATGAAGAAACTGGTATGAAGTATGAACCCTAGACAAACTATGATATGGGCTCTAGATACAGCTTTTGATCTATCGGAATTCTTCACCCATCTACATCCTGGCCCGGGACTGAAAGCAAGCTTGTGTTCACTTGGAACACAGCCTGGGCAAATACCAGCCACCCCAGGGCAGAGAATTATACCTTCGATCGTCGTGAAACACGGGGCATAGCAGGAATTTCTAATCATTTGTTCCATATTTTTCTCATGAGGTCAACTGTAATATCAGTTGTCAGGAAGATTTGACAGAGGATTTGGGTAGCATTTTGCCGCCCATATCATTATATACTGTTTAAGAAATCAGATCATTAATTATATGAATCGACGTAGATAATTAAATAGATGAGCTTTCGTATGAATTGTATATTATCTAAAAATCACGTGAAAATTTTGTGGAAATGTCATGTCTAAATCGTGCCGTACAGCGCTTGCGGCTCGGAGATACACGTATACCTGCAAACCGGTTGTAATCTTGCTGAAAGCTAAAGAACGGACGTTCTAATACTAAAATAAAAAGTACAGTACGCAAATTCATATATAGAAGATTACAAGCACATAACCCATAACAGAAGGGCTATGCAAATTCATATCTTGACCTAAGTGTCATGCTTCTTTTGGCCACCTAATTAAAGTCATGCACCTGAACCCTACCACTACACTAGTGAGATCAGATAAAAAATATAATGTGACCACATGAATATAACATGCAAGGAATTTAATCTTGAAATGTTTATAGTAAGAATCAAACTGGGGTAAAGTTCACTGTATTGTTAAGAACATAATGAAATCATATGAAATGACATAATCAATACAATATCATTAGTCGATAGCCTAGCAATGTGAATTGGATTTCGAACATAAATGTTCAGAGCTGCTTCCATGACATGTAAGTGGCCTGCCACGTCGGTTCATCGTCAATGTTGATAGGATCAGTTACCAGCCTCGGTTGGATGAACAGTTTCAGGATTTGGAAGATGATACTTCATCAGTCATCCAGAAATGAGGAAATGCCCACTTGATTCCAGTGCACGGAGCTTTTTTTTCCCTGCTAATCATCGAAGAGGGTAGAGACGAGCAAGTGCTGTACAAAAGATGATCTCACTGCAGCTCGCCTCCGCCTTCTCTCCCTTTCTTCCTGACTAAGATTAGAACCAGAGCTGCAAGAAAGATTGTCGATTAGCATATGTTTGTGTCCATAGAGCATGGAGGAGGAGCTCAATGTCAGTGTGTTACAACGCAAGGCATGCTCCAGTTTTGTTCTATTGATATTTAAAGCCTCATCACAATACGTAAGATAAATAATCATAGTTAATATATACATAAATATCAAACAAGGGACGAACAATGCATTGCTCTTAAATATCTGGTTTGGTTCAAAGTGGTGGCAAACGGTTAGCAATTAAGACAAGGCATATAAAACTCAGAAGACAATCGTTTAGCTCATTTCCCATGTCAAATACAACACATAGGGGTTTCTCTTATGACTTTGCAAAGGCTTATAATATTGATTTTACAAAATAGTTCACCTAAACAAGATCATACTTTAACTTGGTAAAAGAGAACACGTTAAGACCTGATTAATTAACTTGATACTAGTGTTTGTTCAGCTAACTGGAAAGAAAAGATCAACTCAACCATAACTAGTAATCTAATATCATAACAAGTTAGTCAGATACCTGTGCATTCGCACAGGATATTTAAATTACATACTTTGCAAAAGTTTATGTAAACTTTTTCTTAAATACTCACAAATAAAACAGTTTATTTTTTTCTAAAAATCAATATTAGTAATTACAAAAATCTATACATATTCCATTCTAATACTTTTTCCTTGCTTTCTATTTCATTGATTTGATAACTCTGAAATTTAGAGGTTATACTTAACATGGAGTCCTAATTACAGTTTTTTTCTCGACTAAATAATTCTAAATTTTGTAATTGATAAATACAAAGTTGTAGTTGGCTTAAGTTTCAAATAGTATCTCCATTATTTAATAATACCAAAATCCAGAATTAAGAAGGATCGAGTTGTCCTCGTTTGCAGTCGCAGTTTAGGTTTTTTCTTAGTTTAATAATTCTGAAATTCGAAATTAATAATTACCGAGTTGTAACTAGCATGGACTCCTATTTTAATCTGAACCTTCGAAACTTGGTTCCACCTAGATAGATAACAAGATTTTATCTATTATTTCGCCAATTAGCATTGAATTTCTTCAGATTGCCCAATTAGTAGATGTGCCAAATTTAGTGTCAATTGATAGAGCTCACAAGTTTATAGTGGCTTATAAGATGAGTTTGCCTACACAGTTTATAGCTTAGAAATGGACTTTAGGCTGCACATACAATAAGATTACTGATGGGACAAAAGCTAAGTTAACCAGGTGCATAAATTTTTGTATTAGGAAGCTTATTCGAACTCATATAGTGAGGATTATTGGTTCAAAAGGTTGCACTAATTTTATCTGGTAAGAAGAGAGAACAGAAAACCATACAAAGTATAAAAATACTAGCAATACACAGGGAAGTTATTGATCATACCTTGCCTTCCAAGTCTTCGAAGGCATTGTTCTTTTAAACCAATTATTTTCCACCATAGGTGGAGCACAGAATTTCAATGTATCTTCTTTTTCTGATGAAGATAAATTTAAAACGAGTGAAGATAGTAGTGAATCAATGACTGAACTTGCTGCATTGGTACCACTACTTCGACCACTATTTCCGAGAAGAACCTTTAAGTAGGTGTCCTGTAGATCTCTCCCTCCAAGGGAGATAGCATGGTTGCTAGGAACAGCAACTCTGCGTAATCTGTGATGTCTCTGCAAGTAATACATCATTAAGGAAACATATGAAAACAACAGTTCACAGAACATGATACAGAATCTTGAGAATTTTAACATCTCAAAAAGGATATTTTAAACAGGTAGCTGTGCTCAAGGGTTATATGATCCAATAAGTCCTTTGAAATCCTAGCCAAGCAAACTGGGCAAGCCTGTGGAGATTAATAAGCAAGGTTAGGAAGTAGGAACTATGGAAATATCATACACATAGCAGATGTATTAGGACTGCCAGGTCATTGTACCAAAAGCTGGCTCTGAGTTTTTTTTATTTATAAGCCCCAAACATGTTTTTAGCATAATCCCAGAAAAACTGTGTAATTTCTTGCTTATATGCATTGTGATAGTTTTTTTCACCCTTGAAATGAACATATGAAGTAGTAAACAGCATCACTGACAAATGTTCACATGCTCAGAAAACTGATGGCACCAAACCAGATTATAGTTCAATTTTTTATTCCAGCCAAAACGACACCTCACTCAGACTTAGTTAATCCATTGACAGTTGATAGTTCTTTCCTTGCTCTGATACTCTAATATAATATATTTACAAATTTGACAAAGACATAACAGAAACATTTTTATGAATAAATCTACTGATTAACATGCATTTCTTACAAACATGTCGGGACATTGTTGGCTTGTAAGTCAGCTATTGAAAACAGTGCTGTAATAAGTATTCTGCAGTACAAAAAGGAACTCACTGAAGGGCTATTCCTATCACTCTATAACAACCTTCTCCACAGCAAACTAAATACTACATCTGTTCCAAAATATAAGCATTTCTAGATTGTTTAGCAAATAGTAAGGTTAAGTCAAAATATTTCTTTTTAGTTACCTCAATAATTAATTTTTGAATTTTAAATTACTTAGATTCTCTTTCCAAGCACCTGGTTGGCTTTGGAATTATTGCAATCATGGGAATCATGAGAATCAGTGCATGAATGCTTATATTATGGTACAAAGTTTATATTCTAGAAATGTTTATATTTTGGAACAGGGAGAGTAACCTGTACCCTGAACACATAAGTTCCAATGTGACTCCTGAGTTCTGCCAGCACATTTTAGCTGTCAATAACGAACTTAGGCTTCATTTGGTATTGAGTTGGCCTATGATATCTTGTTTGGTGCAACTGCCTTTAGAAATTATATGGTGTGTTTGGCTAACTTCTTATCTTTTAATCTATGTTTCAAACAGAGTTATTATTGTGTTTCAAAAAATGGAACTAGTGTGAGGCAAACAACAATTAAGTAACAGAATTAGACAAACCTTAATTTTATTTCTCAAACAAATTAGATCAATTTGTATAACTGTGTTTACACAGCAGTTAAAAAATTATAAATAGCACAGGACAGTACGGCAATCCCAAAGTGACCATTTTTCCCCTTATTACAGTTTCTTAAAGGCAAAAGGAACACTTAGGGCCTGTTTGGTTCTTTGCCAATCCTAACCTTACCAAATTTTTGGCATTGTCAAGAATTGGTAGTTCCCAAAATTTTTGGTAAAGATTGGTGAGACTCTTGTTTGGTTTGCTACCAAAGATGTGTTTTGGCTTGGGGCCCAATTCTACTAACCCAAATAATTTGGCATGCCAATGTTTTTGGCTACAAACCAAATGGATGACTAAAATTTTGGTATTACCAAAATTTTGCCTTGGTCGAGGTTGGCTGCAAACAAAACAAGCCCCTAAGCTCTAATTGTCTCGTCTGGTTAGAATAGATAGATCTAAGTCTTATTTGTCTGTTCGGTCTGTAAAATGAATACCTAGGCATTAACGTTTGCTCTGTTCTACATCAATAAAGGTTGCTAAATTAATCATGTCAGAGAGATATTAAACTATTGAAATAGTTGTACCTGGGTATTGCAAGCCCAGCCTTTAAAAATTCATAGTGAAATCTCTCGACATCGTTTTCAAGAGAGGACATTGGACAAAAACTAAAGGAAAATCATTCCTGCAGCAAACCAACTATAAATTAAGTACCAAATTATACAACATATGCAACATGACAAATTCAGGAAATCACATCAGAACAGTCAAATATGTGTTACAGTAAGTTATATTTTCACCTAGTGGTTCGTGCTAGCCATGTGTAACAACTGCAAAACTTGACTATTTGCATTTAGTTTCTTCCCATAACTTCTCTCCACCATTTACGTATTAATTTAAAATCTCCATTTAGGAACAAAACACTCATTCACGATAAAATTTAATAATCTACATGAGTTCTACAAGGTTAATCAATGGCTGTCCAAAATGAAATAACTAGAGTTGATATGATTTGTCACACATTTGACTGAATATCAGATACAACAAGAACATAAGACAATTAAAAAGAACTGAATAATGCACAGATACTTACGACAGCTTTACACTCAAAAGGGTGCTCATCCTCCAAATGGGCACAAAGAGATGTAATGTCATGATCTTCATAGCAGTAAGGGCATGGGAAGTCCGGTCGTACCTCATCCTCTGGTTCAATATCATCATACCCATACCGATCTGCAAGAGATACATTTAACACTTACATGCAAAAGTGTAATAGAATAAGACGAATGTTAATTTCAATAAGGACTCTTATCAGGCAAATAAATTGAACATCAACAACCGTAAGAAAGAAAACCAATCTAAAAACTGCAGTTTTGATCTGAAAGACTGGAAATATCTGAAGAAAGAAATAATCCATATTGTGATACAAAATCCAAAAGCATCATTTCGCAACTTACACATGAAAGAGGGACAGGGTGGCAATTTAAAAACGAAAATTCGATACGAACACACTGAGTATTCAAAAGATTACCACGTTTGGCTGCATTTTATCAAAGTTCAAATCTTTTTTGACGAGTCTAATAGCCCCCATCAAAACAGAGAAATGGAGCCAAATAAGAAGAAACTACGATGCAGGCTCAATCCTCGTATCGGGTCCTCATCAAAGAACATGAATCCAAACACAAATCAACCGAATTCCTAGAAATCAAGCAATCACAATCGAGCCTCAAGAATCATCTAGCGACGAATCGGGTGCTCAATCCGAAGACAGCTGTTTCGCCAAAACATCGTTCCGCTCAGGAAAAAAAATCGCGCCTTTCTACGCCGGATCAAGAAAGGAGAAGAAACCAAGGAAGGGTACCGAGGTAGGAGTGCGACACGGAGGTGGCATGGTGGTGATTCTGAGCGCGCTGCAGCGCGTACTGGCGCTTGGCGGCCATGAGGCGCGAGATCCAGTGGTCGGAATCCATGGTGGCTCCTGCAAGTTCCGCCTCCGCCTCCTCCTCGGGTCGCCGCCCGGATCTCTGACTCCCTCCGTGTCTCGTCGCCTGCTCCGGCGCCGCTCCCCCTTCTCCACGGCGTCACCAAACAAAACTAATAAAAAAAATTCAATGGTTCGTTATTTTTCTCGATTTTTTTCTGATACACGGGAGTTTGTCGTTGGGACTTGTGAATAGCCACCAAGGAAGAGAACGCGTTATGGTATTTTGTCTCTTTTAACACGTTTTTTTTTGTTTCCTATGCTTTTACTACTCTCTTATTTTCAATATATATTTTATTCTATGTATATGGTAGTTATCCACAACGGCTACTAACAAGAGATATTATACTAAAGAAACTGTTTTAGGATTTGCGTTAGATGAAAACAAAATATCACATATCTTATTCTATTTAACTTTTTTTACACATTTTATATTTAAACGTTTATTCTTATTAGATTGATAAGCTCTTCTAACTAGACCATTTCCTCCACAAGTTACCCTAGAGAGGTTGCGCTAATGCTAGTGAGAAGAAGAAGAAGCTCGCAACACTGTAGACTGGATCATCGATGCCACATCCACCATCCAAAGACACACTAGTGACAGTATTGGGAGGAGGCTAACACATCATGGCTGCATGCCACCAATGGGGAGAGCAGGCTACCGAGTATACGTGCATAGCCTTTCATGTAGTGGTAGATCGGTAGTTGTATTGGTATTTATCAGTGTCAATAGTTAAATATGTTGACCGAATAGGAGGAAGAAGCTTTATTTGCATTTGTATACTTACAATTATGATTCAACGGTCTGTTTCATGTGTAAGGAATAAAATATTTAATGTGTTTTATATTTTAATTTTTTGATGTCATAAATTCTTTCATTGTTTAAGTAGTTGACGCTTAATATTTCATGTGGTAGAAAAGTGTTTTAACATGAATTTTAACTTGAATTTGACGGTGTTTCAATATTTCTATTTATGTTTGATTTTGCACCTCAATTCTCAAAATGCTTCGTACATGTATTTCTAATGCTGCTATGTTGCTCACTAATTTTTCATACACTTGTTTTCAAATGTTTCAACAGCTAACTTTATTTTTCAACGTACAACTTGATATTTCATTGTATGGTCAAATGTTTTAGTTGACCGTCCAATTTTCTCGGATTATGTGCTCAATGCCTAGTTGTGCTCTTATATTAAGTAAAAAACTTATTATATTAAATAAAAAATAGATTATACCCTATTGTTACAGGAAATAGAAATACAAGATATGTCAAAATAGAAAAAAGATGGTCCACGTCTTGGAATACAGTAAGAAAAGCAAACAGCCACAGTACAAGCTGTACAACTCCAGCTCGTGCAAAGCATAAGAGAACGAGTATTAGCCACCATTGTCATTCCTCCAATAGAGTAACGAACTAGTGGCTAGTAACAAGTCAGTGACCTAACCCTTAGAGCAGGTTGTCTGGTTCCGCCCATTTGATCATCGACATTATGCACGTCTTGGTTGATAATGTAGAGATGGAAAAAGATAAAAGCCTATAACATAATAATCATTGAACGACGACTAACTAATTCTCTAAATACTTTGTTAAAAAAAACTTTAACCCTATGCAAAACAGGCTAGAGATCAATCCACTTTCTCCAGATATGGGGAGACAAAAGAAAGAGGAGGTATGGGGAGCCGTCGATGGAATCCTTATGAGTCATCCCCTCTCTTGTGCGAGCTAATTGGTAGGAAGAAATAATGATAATCCAGATAGAATAGGAAGTTACATATCATTTAAAAATCACAACAAGAACGAGTGAATTTGACACCTTGGATCCTAATCTATAATCTATAGTAGTTTTGTTAAAAAGTATGGTAGATTTTTGGTAATATAAACTCCTATTGTCATTGACAGAGTGCACATGTTTACATAGAATCTTACAAACCGTCATACATAAAAGAGAACTTACCATTAACACACTCAATTCCTAATTCACTTGTATAACTAAGCAATAAACCAACTATGTAACATATCCTTTACAACTCATGGGACAACAAAAACATAACTTAAGCACTAACTAAAACTTCAAATATTCAAATTCATCTCTACTAATAAATGCTAACTAAACGTTAGTTCAAGGAACTATTGAAGTTCAATTTATCTTCTCTTTACCATGCATCTTCACTCAGTAAATCCAATTTGACTACTTCATCAAGAAAACAAGTTAATTTCCAATATTTCCTGCCTTAATTTGCCTTCTTTAGTTCTTTACTTCACTTAGTCTAGTCATTGTGAAATCATTGTCTTAATTTAAAATTTTATGATGAACAATTTTCTCAAAATTTGATTAAATTGAATTTAAATGAAGTGATTTTTTCTGCACACAGTCAGACTAGGCCTAAAGGCTAGTCGACTGTGGGTGCGTGCAGAAGTCTAAAACAGTTATGTGAAAACATGATCAAACCAGGCTAGGGAGGATGGGCTCACCGCAGCCATGGGTGTGGTTGAACCATAGGCATGGCTGCAGGCGGACCAACCAGCCCAATGGTCCGACCGATAAACTTCAAAGAGGAGTCAGTTTTTGGTTGTTTTTATGTTTCTCAGTAACTACTTGATGGATAAGTTTTATATATGTTTCATATGCATACAATACACCATTTGTGTGCTAATATGAGACAAGTTGAGGAAAACTTGTATTCGGGTATGGTTTTTTTGTTTTTACATATGTAGGTGAGTATTAAAACCTTTGGAATATTATTGGTGATGGATCATGCAGGATACAAAGGCTAGAAAGCAACACACATGGAGGTAAAGTTTACATATGGTATACAAGAGGGATTGTGTGTATATGGAAAGCGAAGTCAAATTTAGAAAAAATCCAAATTTGAAAAGATTGGAGTTCGTATTTGGTATGGATAAGCTGGATATCTATATAGGAGAGTTCCGATTAGGAGTGCTAGTCCTAGTTAGATTCATGGCTTTTTTGCAGTTACCTATGAGTATAAATAAAGAGGCGGTCTAGATCTCAAAATATTGTTTTTGAAAGAGAGAAAATAAGGGTTTAGAATTAAGTTGCGAGTTTAGTCAAAAGATGAAAAAAGAGTACTTTGCATACACTTTATAGACACATCTTGATATAATAAAGTTGATATATACTTTTAAGAGTTTTTTCAACTTTGGAGATTTTTATTGAAATCATTTTTCTCTAATTACATGCATTCAGACCAGCATGTGAGTGACGGTCAAACCAAGTAGAGCACCATGGTTGGACCGATGACAAGTCATCGATCAAACCGGTAGGTGTGTATCAGTTGGACTAACAATGTGAGGGTGGTTGGACCGGTGATACCCAAAATAGTCTAGGATTTTGACTACAGTAATATTAACTTTATCAATTAGAAGTAATTTTTATTTCAGCTAAAAGTTTTTGATTTTGATAATCCTACCATTCACCCCCATCTGGTAGACTTGGTTCTTATGTTTAATTCTACAAGTGATATTAGAACCTTGTTTCCTCTATTTGATCTTTTTCAATCTTGAGGTTTAGCCATGGCTAACCAATTTTTGACCAAGCCATATGTTTTTTGATGGAGTTGATTTTCAGTACTGGTGTAAAAACATAAGTTTATGATATTTGGCAAAAAGTTTTAAACCCTTATACTATTCTTGATGCTATTGTTGCCACAAATAAAGTTAAATTTGAAAATAATTATAAAGCTTGTAACATAATTTTAAGTAGTGTTTCTTGCTCAGATTTTGATCGGATTTCTCATCTTATACTGTGGATGAGAAGTGAAAGACACTACGTGAGTTTCACGAAGGATCTTCTAACATTAAGGAAATTCATATGGATGTTTTTAAAAAGTATTATATGATACTTGAGATAAAACTTGAAGAATCTCTTGATTATTACTTCGGTCATTTTATAATCATAGATCTGTTGATGATTATTTTATGCTAACTATTCTTAATTTGAAGTTGCAATATATTAGTTGATTGGTTTAGATATAAAGCTTTGGGAGACAAAAGTTACTTCAATACAAGAATCTACTAACACGATAACTTTAACCCTAGAATATTTACATACAAAGCTAAAAACTCATGAGTTAAATATTCTCTCTCATAAGTCTAATTCAAAAATCACTGCTTTAGTTTCTTTATCTAATTCTTCTTTAGATAGCTTTTCATCAAGGTATTCTGTTGTTTTAAATATATGATCAACTTGAGCAAATCTCCTTGCAGGATTTCAAGTTGTTAATTAATAATTTTTCTTGAACTTGGAATAATGTCAAAAAACAAAAAGCTGAGGTAAAATCCGATGTTTCAGATGTGATTAGTTAGACCACATTAGCTCTTAATGTCCCAAGTTTGAAAGATCTATGAAGGAAGAAGAGAAGGAGAAGCCCAAGGATGTCAAGAAGAAGCAAGTGTTGAAAGTTAAGAGGAACATAGAAGATGTCGAATATGATTATACAAGTGATGTTGATTATGAGAGCGATGATGGATGCAATAACAGAGGCAAGAACATCTCCAGGATTTCTCTCATGGATCGTGGAGGATATAATTCAGACAATGATAATAATAAGGTGATTAATACTTCCATTGAAATTTGTGGTTGTTGCTCTTAGTATTAAACATCAAAATTATGAAAACAAAATTAAAAAATAAAATTTTGTCATTGAGTCACTAAATTCAGAAAATTTCCTAACTAAAATCTCTAACTCCTAATGATAATGATTGAAAGTCATGTGAAATTTTGTTTTCTAAAATTGATGTAAATATTGCTAGTAGTATAAGACTTGATGATGATATTTTTAAAATCAAGGAATTGGAATCTTGTTATGCTCTAGAATCTATGATGCATGCTAAAATTGTAGATGAATTGGTTTTGATAAAAAAATGTTTTGAAGAAATAAAAAAATTCTTATGTAAGTTACATGTTTAATACTTTGAGTTTTAGAATGCTGAAATAATAAAAGGATATTATTGTATTTAAAATTGCTCAACATGTGCTTTGAACGAGATAAAACTAAAAAGTGTTGTAGGCCATTGCTCACCGCCAAAAATCCCGTGACCGGGGAAGACCGATGGCTTGGTCACGCGAAGGTCTGGGAGGTCTGCTTAACTCCAATGCAGGTCCTTAAGCCTTGAGGTTCGTGAGCGTGCCAGTCAATTTAACACTACAATTGACAAGGAGAAGTGATAAGATATGTATGCCGGTCGGCTGGAAGGCTTACCCGACCCTTCCTATCGGCTGGATGCCGATAGAGCTGAGAATGCTAGCGTATCAGCTGAAAAGCCGATAAAAGTGCGAGAGATAGACACGTGTAACACACTAGAGGGCCTATCAGCCAAAGAGTCGATGGCGCTGCCCGCATCCGATGCGCGGAGCAGGAGCCGATCCCCCACGAGGCCACGCTGGCGAGCGATAATAGTAACGGCATCATTAGGGCCAACTTCAATAGATCGGACCTAACCAAGACAGTATGAGGCCAGAGGCTAACGACACTGAGGTGGTGGAGGCTCAGACCGAACATGACGACGAGGTAGGAGAGATGCCATCGGCTACCTATAGACCTAATACCTGACGCGGTCCTACACCTAAACCCATCGGCTGCACGACGATGGGGACCTACGTTTAGGATAACTCATCGGCTACTCACTCTGATGAAACACCGTAGAGAGATCTATAGACCTAAAACTCAATCCTCCGTCCGCAGACCCATAGGTCGGACCTAACCGATGTAGCACGAGAGCGACGACAGCGGAGGGAGTTTGATAGACCGATAGATCTTGCACAGACGTGATGCAGTACACCTGATCTGACTAAAAGTTCAAACCTAAATGATATATCCTTGGACAGAACAGAATATACCGGGATAGTGGCGGGACTTACCCCTTTGTCGGAGATCGGACTTAACCGATGCTGCCCCACGTCGAGAGCCAGAACCCGCTGGTAAACACCTAGATGAACTAGGGTGTCGATGCGTCGAAGTTGTATATTGATCGAGAGATATATTACACGTTTCCAGGGGGTCTATATTTATACCTTGGATTTACAGAGTCCGACGCGTTTATAACCACCATCGAATGTTATCTCTTAACAAAAATAACAGAAAATATCTCTCAAGCAGTTAACTAAACTAACTAAGACTTTCTAACCATATAGGATACAATTTAACCAAAGATACTACCCTGCCGTGAATCCCACGGCTCCTCCACAAACTCGGTCTTATTTGGATAATTTTCTATTTTTAGACCGAATCTTTCCTTGCTCCACCCGATCGGCTTCCTTCCTGTAGTAATCGGACCTCTTTTCAGTCAAGCCGATCCTTTTCCAACCTCTCCTTAGGCTTCTTGGACCTGACCCCATCGGATAATTCAAACCAATCCAATTTTCTACTAATTTGATCGGCTTCTCTATAGTACCAATCGGCTTTGTCCCATGAACCGATCAGTATTTCTATCGGTCGATCCTGCTTATAGGCTTAATCATATTCTGGAGTTAACACATGCCCTCTAATTTCGTAGTTTGCCAATAAACTACAAAATTTCAAGCCATTGGATGTCCCCGCAAACCAGGATGACCTGTTAAAACCCACAGATTAATCGGGTCAGATTTCTACCTAGGTCACTCCGCCTCTATAAAATATCTCTTCACTTCATTCTTCTTCCACATACTTCTTCCCCATCAGAACCCCCAAACCTCGACAAGCTCTGACAACTGAAGGCGAACTTCCACAAATCACTTCATCAGCCGCTACTCCTTCTTCCTCCATGTGATGGCTTCTACACACGCAATCCCTGAGATAACTATCATCTACTCTTCCATCCTATATTTCACACAAATCTTCCCCATCATGTATTCTCATCGGTAGTCGGGTTCTTGTTTACTGTAGGATCTCAAGAGTCAGATTGCTATCCTGATTTTCGACCGCTCCGGTGACTTCTATCTTGGCCCTATGGATAGCAAAGATTCGACTGATTTCATAAACTCTGAAACATAAAGGATCCCATTCAAACACTTATCTATGGCCATCACCAATTGGGCTAACAGATTCAGATCTTGGCCTAGTAAACTCCCGGGATAGAGAAACTAGTATCTTAGGGTTTTCGCCTCCAAAAAGTCTTTCTGGGAAGACTTGGAGATAGACCACTATATAAACCTCTTTTTAGCCGACATGGAAAGAATGAGCCATTACTTGCATCGGCTTCTTACTTATGGTCAGATATTCTGAATGCCTTCATGTTCTAGCATGGACCAATGACCCCTACTCTAATGGATGTTACCATATTGACTTGCCTCACCACCACCCACTACATAAACCCGTTCATCCTCAGATTCAAACCCATTCATCGACTGAATACCAAGAACGTCAGAGGTTGGACCAAATATATTTTCCTACACAAAAAGTACTACGGCCAAGTCGATGAGCGTGAACACGTAGCATTCTTGAATCTCTGGTTGGAGCGGTTCGTCTTTGGTGGTTCAACTCTTGGTCCAACAACCAACATGTAGTGCCTAGCAGAGCTCCTAGCCGATCAACGCCATATTCCATTAGGGCAATATCTTCTTGAAGCTACTTATCAACTGCTCCATCAGGTGGCGAACAAGCTGTTGGCAGGCCAACCAGTCGGACATATTGGTAGTCCCTGGTGGTTCATACAACTCTGGTTAAACGTCTACACCTCTAGAGTTATTGCCAGGTTCCCTTTCCCTTCTATGTCATATCCGACTGACTACCCAGAAGAAGATGAGGCCAACCGACGCCGATGTACATCTCTAGGTGAAGCCACATCGGTTCTTCCTGGAAGCAAAATGACCCCCCTCGGACTCAGCCAGTGATTCAAATGTTTCTACTATGGCTTTACTAAAGAGGTCACCATCTGGTTTGCATACGAGGATGACTCGTCTTTTGAAATACCTTCTAGGTTTCACCCAATGAATGACTTAGCTGATGAAGAATCGAAGATAATCTTCTTATCATCCATAACTCCTAATCTTCTGCCAACTAGATTTTCATTGGGCCTATCCCAACACCCATCATACGAGTTCTACCATCCTTCGATTAGTGCTCGTCAGTTGGGCTTCGGCCAACTCCCTATCGGCTTGTTCTTTATCGGCAACCTCTAAGCCCGAGGAAAAGTAAAAAGTGGCTTGGAGCATGATCGGCTTAGATTGATGGCATCATCCTTGTCCTTAGGGACCATCTTCACCTTCGAGCCCTGCATATCCAACACCAAACTTTTTGCTCAATGGTGGTCAGAATGGGGAAGACACCTATTCAGTCAATCGCCTGAAAATTATTGCCTGCGCCTCAACCCCGACTATGTGGAATCCGATGAAGAAATAATCTTTCTCCTTGCACTATCTTTTCTTCATCGTATTGAATTTCAACTGTGTCTTGATTCCCATGATTCCATAGGCTGACGATAAAGATGCACCTACAACCAGCGTACGTGGTCGACCGATTATTTATCAACCTCAATCGGCTAGATCCATCCTTGGACAAGGTGTTCCACCTCCATCGGCTCTCCTTCGAGTGCCACGAACACTAGGGATGAAGCGCAAGAAACCAGCTACTCAGACGGTCTCTAAGAAGCAAAAACTCGGCGCCGATGTCGCTATCATCACATCAGCTTCGCGAAGCCCTTCTCCTGTGGCAATCCTGACTTCTATATCTTTATTGGTATGTGTCAGCATCAATTCTTCTCCGTTGCTTTCGCCTTTATCCTAACACCTTTACTTTGCAGCCTGAACCATTGGCTCCTGAAGTCCGACCGCTGGACATTGTTACCGGGGCTGAGCCGATGGTATCCTTAGAAGTCATGGCGTCTACACCCCAAACTGCCCCACATCAAGCTGATACCCGCATAATCGCTCAAACTGCTCCCGCTGTATTCCAGGTACATCCATCCTACATGTCATTTCTCTTGACTCATGATCCCCATATTTACTAATGTTGTCATGCAGTCATTAGCCGATCTATTTTTTTTCAACATCGGCAAATACTTGGAAACAGAGAAAGATTCAGCCACCAACGCAGCGATTGAACCATCTTTACTAGCCGATGCACGTGAGCAGTTGTCAGATATTATGCATCGGCTGAAAATTCCGATTGACTCGCTGGTGGAAGATTGTAGACCGATTAGGGGAAGACTTGCGCCATCAATGTAATAGATCAAATCTGTCTGCGCGCGATCGAGGCCATTAAGAAATTTCTGTAAAATTTTAGCCTCGGAAAAAACCCAAGATGTCATCTTGAACATTAACTATTTGTAATAAAGTTCAGCCAGCTTGATCAACAAAAGTTGTATATATATATTTTCTAAAGGCGATATCTCAACGATATCGGCTATCTATAACCGATATAATCATATCGGCTTTTGTACGTTAGAAATCAGCTATGCCTTAGCCAATTACACGAACAGTATCATCTGCTAATACCACCTTTAAGAACTCATCCATCTCAAAAAGAAATTTATCAATCGGCTATGCCCAGCTGATTTAGCCGCCTACCCAAACGCTAGGATAATACCTCTTCAAATATTTTCCGTTAAGCGCTTTGGCAATTTTTTCCCCTTCAAGACTCTCCAACATATAAGCATTGTCAGGCACACACCAATTAATCCGATAGGGTCCTTCCCAATTAGGTGACCATTTTCCAAACTTATTATCCCTAGATCCAATCGGTAAAATTAACCTCCAAACGAGATCTCCCTCAGAAAAAGATTAGACCATCACTCTTTTATTATAATGCCTAGCAACCTTAGCCTTGTTCTTCTTGATCCTCTCAAACGCTTCTAACCGACTCTGAGTTAAATCATCGAGATCATTGGTCATCAAGGTGCAATAATCATCGGCTGTCAATTGATCCTGCAAAGACACCCTCCTAGAGCCGATGTTAACCTTCCACAGAAGAACTGCTTCATGACCGTATACCAATTGATATGGTGGTACTTGAGTAGATCCATGACATGCCATCCGATAAGCCCACAACGAGTCATTCAATGTAACGTGCCATCTCCGTGGTTGCTCATCAATCTTGCGCTTGATCAACTTTATTAAACTCTTGTTGGAAGCTTCGGCCTGTCCATTAGCTTGAGCATAATATGGTGATGAATTCAGCAACTTAATTCCCATACTAGCAGTAAACTTTTGAAACTCCTCAGACACAAAGACAGAACCTTGATCGGTAGTAATCATCTGTGGAATTCCAAACCGATATATAATATGTTCCTTGATGAACTCAATTGCATCCCTAGAAGTAACTTTCTTCAAAGCAATAGCTTCTACCCACTTTATAAAATAGTATGTTGCCGCCAATATGAACTTATGCCCTTTACTTGATGAAGGATAAATCTAGCCGATTATGTTGATTCCCCAACCCCTGAACGGCCATGGCTTGATTATCGGATTCATAACTGACGCTGGAGCTCACTGCACGTTCCCAAACCTCTAGCAATCTTGGCAGCCTTTGTGATATTTGAAATAATCCTTCAACATCCTTGGACAAAAGTATCCAACTTTCCTCATCATCCACCTCATGTTATGAGCCGATTCATAGGCTCCGCAAATGCCTTCGTGTACTTCGCTCATCACCAAGGCAGCTTCTTCGGCACCCAAGCATCTTAACAACACCCCATCGATGGACCGATAATATAATTCCTCATCAAGTAGTATGTACTTAATAGCCTTATACTGAAGCTTCTTGGAAACCGACTTTGACGGATTTTGCAAATACTGAATAATTTCCCATCTCCAATCATCGGCTTCCATATGGCTCTCAATATCGGCTATCTCGACTTCCACTTTACTATTCAACCGATACCCCGAAGCAGTCTGAGCAAGATCATTTGCCTCCGCGTTCTGCTCCCTAGGAATATGATCCAATGACATCATCTTAAAATCCTTTAATAAATGTTGACATTCTTCATAATATGACCTTAAAACTTTATCTTTGCATTCATATTTCCTAGATAGTTGTTTGATCACCAACAAGGAATCTCCAATGACCTCTACCGTATCGGCTCCGATTTCCCTCCGCAGCTGAAGTCCCTTGAGTACCGCTTCATACTCTACTTGATTATTTCTCTTATAAGGCTTGATTGTGAAAGCGAACTCAAAGCTTACCCCCCGAGGCGATATGATCATTAAGCCGATACCAGATCCATTCCTGCAAACCGATCCATCAAAGAATAACATCCACGGGATTAGCTCCACAAATTCTTCTTGGACTCCTCTATGTTGTACAATAAAATCGGCTACCGCTTGTCCCTTGACTGCCTTAGCTGATTTATACCTTAGATCGAACTCCATCAGAGAAAATATCCATTTACCAATCCGCCCCCTCAGGACTGGAGCCGATAGCATGTACTTAATCACATTGGCTTTGTAAAGCACTGTACACTCAGCCGATAAAAGATAATGCCTTAACTTTGTACATGAGAAATATAGACATAGGCATAACTTTTCTACCGCAGGATACCTGGTCTCAACATCCAGAAGCCATTGGCTCAAATAGAATACCACTCGTTCTTTTGATTCAAACTCCTGTACAAGAACCGATCCAATTGACTTCTTATCGGCTAACAAATATAATTTAAACTGTACCCCTTTCTATGGCGGAATCAATACTGGTGGAGAGTTCAGGTATTCCTTGATAAGATCAAAGGCTTTTTGCTGCTCAACACCCCACACAAACTCTTGATCAGCTTGCAACCTAAATAAAGGGATGAATGACTCAATTCTTCCTGATAAATTTGAGATAAACCTCCTTATAAAGTTGAGCTTGCCGATCAAGGACTGCAACTATAGTTTGTTGTTTGGTGGCTCGGTGGTCTGAATAGCTCTAATACTTCATTGACTAACTTTGATCCCTCTCTTATGCACCATGAAACCCAAAAATTGCCTAGCCGATACGCCAAAATCACATTTGTGAGGATTTATCTTGAGTCCATATTTCTTTATCCTCTCTAGTACTTTTCGCAGATCGGATATATGGTCTTCAATACCTTTGGATTTCACCACCACGTCATCAATGTATATCTCTACCAGCTGTCAAATAAAATCATGAAATATGTAGTTCATGGCTCTTTGATAGGTTACACCGGTATTCTGTAATCCGAAAGTCATGACTACCCACTCGTACAAGCCAATAGCTCTAGGACATCTAAATGCAGTCTTGTCGATATCTTCTTCCACTATAAAAATCTGATTGTAGCCTGCATTTCCATCCATAAAGCTAATGATCTTGCGACCCAATGCAGCATCAATTAATAAATCCACCATCGGCATCGGATACTAATCTTTAGGGGTAGCCCTCTTCAAATCGTAAAAGTCGATGCATATCCCCAACTTTTCATTTTTCTTCTTCACCGGGACGATATTGGACACCCATTCAGCATATCGGCACGGCCTGATGAAATTTGCATCGTATAATCTCGTAATCTCTGCCTTGATTTCATCATGCAACTCTACTTTGAACCTTCTCTGTGGTTGTTTAAATGGCCGATATCCTGGTCTAATAGGAAGCTGATGTTTAACAATCGATCAGCTTAATCCCGGTATCTCATGGTAATCCCAAGCAAAACATTCCCAAAACTCCTTTAATAATTTTATCAACTTTTCTCGAGATTCAGTACATAGATTTTTACTAATATATGTCGGCCTTGGCTCATCTCCTGAACCTATATCTATTTGCTCTAACTCATCGGCCGACATAAAACCTTGCCCTAACTTTCCTTCAGAGTTTTCTATAGTTCCCATGAGAACAATGGATCCGAGCCAACTTGCTGAATCGGCTTTATCTCCTTATCGGTCACCTTAAGGAAATCGTCCTCCCATGCTTTCCCAGATAGGCAATTGAACCCATCAACTTTCCAGATTGGCATATCGGTTATTGCAATACTGATCGACTGATCGGTCGTGATCACCTCAACTTTGTATCATTGCCACTGTATGAGGCTTTGATGCATTGTGGAAGGAACACAACAGTTGGAGTGAATCCAATCCCTGCTGAGAAGTAGACTATACGATCCCTTACTATCAATGATAAAGAATGTGGTGGGCAACGTCTTGCTTCCAACTGTCAACTCCACGTTCAGCACCCCCTTTGTTTCTGATGGATTTCCTCCAAAGTCTTTCAAAACCATATTTGTTTTGACTAAGTCTTCAACCGTCTTGCCCAGCTTGCGGTACGTAGCATATGACATCAAATTGACGGTTGTGCCTCCATCAACTAACATCTTTGTCATCGGCTTCCCATCAACATACCCTTGATATACAGAGGTTTTACATGCTGATGCTTGGAGTCTTCTAGCTTGTCAAATATGGCTTGACTTGGTTCCAACGTTAATTGGGCAAAATCTTCTTCTTGATCTTCTACATCGAATGCACATGCTTTATACTCCAAAGGCAAGAAGAATACCATGTTGGCCGGAGCTGATGTGCCAGCATCATCCTCTTTTTGCTTTACTCGCCATATTTTTTTAATTTTCTGGCTTCGATTGGATTCCTCATGGTCCTGACGCCGCCTTTTGTGCTGCTCTCTATGCCGCAGCCTTTGTGCCCTCCTCTTCTGATTTTTTGTGAAAATCCTGGACGGACACCACTAATCTTTTGTGTGGAATAATCCTTTATGTAACTCCCCGTTCTCGGTTGATCTTTGACCATAATCTTCGTTGATCAGCCCTAATCGGCTATGCACCGATGCCCACTTGCTGCTGGGAGGCCGATCATACAACATCCTACTCTGGCCGATGTACTGAGATCCTGGTTTGTTACATTCAGGACAATCTTCTATGGATGGCAACCTCATATTTTGATCCCAGCAATACTGAAAAAATGAATAACCCCAATGTGGATTATACCTCTCTTATTGTGTTGCGACTCGTCGCTCTCCGTCTTGTATTCTAGAATATTTTTTGATAAGGTCCGATGAGGTAACCTTTGACCTCTTCCAGCGCCTTTGTTCATCGGACCGATCTCTTGAGGGCCCCGCAAACACCATGTTCATAGGAAAAGGATGCCCATCAACCTTCATCGGCTTTTTGTCCTTGAACTTAATTCTCCCCTGTTCGACAGCCAATTGTAACTGTTACCGAAAAACCTTGCATTCGTTGGTATGGTGAGATATTGAATTATGCCACTTGCAATACTTCTTCTTTTTGAGTTCTTCGGCAGATGGGATTATATGGTTTGGCGGTAGTTGAATCTGCTTTTCTTGTAGGAGAAGATCAAATATCTTATCGGCTTTGTTGATATCAAAATCATATCTTTCCCCCTTATTGGCATTCTTAATCCACGGGCACGATACAGGTTTCTTATTCCTAGTCCATTCCACCAAACCCACTTCTGCATCGGATTCCTCATCATCTGAATCCGATGCGTACACCTATAGCTGAGCAGCTTTTCGATGGAACCTCTCTTTCTTGGTCTCTGCAAATCGGCTTTCATGAGCCGATACTCTCTGGAGTAGGAGTGACAAACTCTCGAACTCTTGTGAAGAGAAGTGTTCCCTGATCGGAGCCAGCAACCCTTGAAAGGCTAAGTCAGCTAGTTGTCCATCACTTAGAATGAGGCTGTAACATCGGCTTCTGAAATCCCGGAAATGCTGAATGAATTCTGGAACTGATTCATCGGGCTTCTGCCTAACCGATGTCAAGTCTGACACCTCATCTCTTGAATTCTAGCAAAGAAGTATTTATGGAATTGTTTCTCCAAGTCGGCCCATCCCCTGATTGAGTTTGGAGGTAGCGAAGAAAACCAGGAGAAAGCTGATCCAGATAAGGATCATAGAAATAAACAGACCCTCAGAGCTTTGTCAGTCGATGCTTCCCCACATTAGGGCAAGAATCGGCTAATATGTTCCATTATAGATACGCTATCTTGCCCTGAGAATCTGGAGAAATCTAGAATTTTGTATCGGTGCGGCAACGGAACTCTGTCGAACCACTCCAGGTAAGGGTGCCGACACATGAAGGTTTGTTCCATAGGCCTAATGCTGAATTGCTTTCTGACGACTTCCACAATTCTGGCAGACCAATCCTCCTCCTTTGGATTTTCTCTCTGGTGCTATGGGAGTGAAGTTGGCACTTGACATGGTCCGTAATGATCTCTTTGATAATTATTACCAGGATATTCTTGACTACATCCCCCGTAATAGACTGTCCAATGATATCCTGACATCATGTCATCGTGCTGCCCCCCAATCCGCTCTTGTACTGGCGGAAACATATTTGCCAATATGTCCCTTCTAGATCCATAAGTAACCTATGGATGCCCTGTTCTCATCGACAAATATACCGGCCCTTGATCAGGTTCTTTAACGATAGACTCGTCCACAGTTTTCTTAATCAGATTGTGCAGAGTATTTACCAGTACACCCGATTGGTTAATGAGTGCATGGTGAATAGCTTCATCAACCATCTCTTGTAACGGCTTCCGAGGGCTAGCGGGCGGTTATTGGCTCGATTCTCCTTCCAAAGTTGGCTTTGGCAACTGGAATTTTTGAATCGGCCCTTGTTGGGTCATACTGAAGGACTCCAGACAGAGCTTCTGGAAATTAGCTGTGTTTTGCTCCACCTGGTACCTCTGCTCTTCACTCAAATCCTTCATCATTACTGGAATTACGTTGTATATGTTGATCTCTTTACCTGTCATTAGATCACAGCTGATGAAAGATCTTCAACGGATGAAAAAGTCTTCTGGTCCCACCATGCGTGCCAAAAAGCATGCTCACCACCAAAAATCCCACGACCGGGGAAGGACGGCGGCTTGGTCACGCGAAGGCCTGGGAGGTTTGCTTAACTCCAGTGTAGGTCCTTAAGCCTCGAGGTTCATGAGCGTGCCAGTCAATTTGACCCTACAATTGACAAGGAGAGCGGATAAGATATGTACGCCGGTCGACCGGAAGGCCTACTCGACACTCCCTATTGGCTGGATGCCGATAGAGCTGAGAATGCTAGTGCATCGGCTGAAAAGCCCATGGAAGTGCGAGAGATAGACACGTGTAATGCACTAGAGGGCCTATCAGCCAAAGAACCGATGGCGCTGCCCGCATTCGATGCGTGGAGCAGGAGCCGATCCCCCACGAGGCCACGCTGGCAAGCGACAGCAGTAACGGCGCCGTTAGGGCCATCTTCGATAGATAGGACCTAACCAAGATAGTATGAGGCCAGAGGCTAACGACACCAAGACGGTGGAGGCTCGGACCAAACATGACGATGAGGTAGGAGAGATGCCATCAGCTACCTACAGGCCTAGCGCCTGACTCAGTCCTACACCTAAATCCATCGGCCGCACGATGATAGGAACCTACGTTTAGGATAACTCATCGACTACTCACTCCGATCAAACGCCGTAGAGAGATCTATAGACCTAAAACTCAATCCTCCGTCGGCAGACCCGTAGGTCGGACCTAACCGATGCAGCACGAGACCGACAACAACGGAGTGAGTTTGATAGACCGATAGATCTTGCACGAACATGATGCGGCACACCTGATCTGACTAAGAGTTCGAACCTAAACGATGCAGCCTTGGACAGAACAGAATATACCAGGATAGTGGCGGGACTTACCCCTTCACCGGAGATCGGACTTAGCCAATGCAGCCCCGTGTCGAGAGCCAGAACCCACCGGTAAACACCTAGATGAACTAGGATGGCGATGTGTCGAAGTTGTATATTGATCGAGAGATATGTTACATTTTCCAGGGGGTCTATATTTATACCCTGGATTTACAGAGTCCGATGCGTTTACAACCACCATCGGACGTTATCTCTTAACAAAAATAACAGAAAATATCTCGATCGGCTTCTTTCCTGTAGTAATCGGACCTCTTTTCACTCAAGCCGATCCTTTTCCATCCTCTCCTTGGGATTCTCGGACCTGACCCCATTAGATAATTCAAACCAATCTAATCTTCTACTAATTTGATCGGCTTCTCTATAGTACCAATCGGCTTTGTCCCATGAGCCGATCAGTATTTCTATCAGCCGAACCTGTTTATAGGCTGAATCAAATTCTAGCATTAACAGTCATATTGAGTATGTGGAGTATATAGTAAAGAATCATGACATGTTTTCTTGCTCAAAATATGAGAAACAAAATGATGTTTTGGTTGATTGTGAAAATTGTGCTAATTTAACAAAAGATGTTTCTTATTTAAAAAGTTCATTGTAATTTTATTAATGGCAATAAGAAACGGAATATCATTTTAGATCAAAAGCAAGTACACAAAATAAAGGATTGAGTTTTAATGTACATGATTATTTTACATCCTATCAAACTGTTGTTTTGAGTATCACTAAAAAGGGTGAGATAACAAAACCCAAACCAAAGAAAATGATTTAAAATCTACTGGTATTTTCAATAACCTTTCCACAAATTATGCAAATACTTCTTCTTTTTCAAAAGAAAAAGTCACGTGAAGTATAATTTCACCTATGGTAAGGATGGGCATTTTGTTCTATTTTGTTTTTAACTTGCAAGAAAACAGAGAAAAAAGGATAAGTGATGTGAGATTGTAAGGTTGAGATGGTAGAGATTGCACTTTTCTTTTAGTGGTCCGCTCAGACTAGAGGCTAGAGTATAGTCAAACCGTAGGTGTCTCAGTGGTCCGATCGAAGGCCTAGTTTGGTCAGACCAGCAGTGAAGTCACAGTTAGGCTGGTCATTGTCTTGATTTAAAAATTTACGATGAATAATTGGCTTAAAATTTGATTGAATTTATTTTGAATCAAGTGCTTTTGTCAGCATGTGGTCAGATTCTGCCTAGAGGCCAGTCGAACCATAGGTGTATGCAGAAGTCCGAAATGGTTCTTTATGAATGTAATTAGATAGAGCAAGGGAAGCCGGTCGAACCGTAAGCATGCATGCGGTCAGACCGTATACATGGGTGCAGTTACAGTCTGACCGATAGACTCCAAAGAGGAGTTGGTTTCGGGTTGTTTGTATGTTTTTTGTGATTACTTAATGGATAGGGCTTAAATGTGTTTCATATATATATGATACACTATTTTTGTGCTAATGTGAGTCAAATTAGGTAAGAATTTGTTCTCGGATATTGTTTTTTTTGTTGTTCATGTGTAGTTGTTGCTTAAGGTATTAGGAGTATTGTTGTTGATGGATCAAGACTAGGCTTGGGAGAAGTTAAGGTTCAGATAGATAAGAAGATCATGCGGGATACTAAGACTAGAGAGCAATGCACATGGTGGTGAAGTTTCCATATGGTATAAGAGGGATTGTATGTTTGTAGAAAGTGGAGTCAAATTTAGGAGTCTAAATTTAGAAATATTGGAATTCGTATTTGGTATGGATGAGTTGGATACCCATATGGGAGAGCTTTCTTTGGGATTAGGAGTGCTAGTTCTAGTTGGATTCATGGTTTTTGTATAGCCACCTATGGGTATAAATAGAGATGCACTCTAGTCCTCAAAGTATTGCTTTTAGAAGAGAAAAATTAGAGTTTAGACTTGAGTTTTTTGTTTCGTCGAAAGTTGAAAGAGGAGTGTTTTGTAGGCACTTTGTAGATACATTTTGTTATAATAAAATTAACTTTCATGAGTTTTGTCAACTTTTGAGATTTCTGTTGAAATCATTTTTCCCTGGTTTTAGGTGGTCAGACTGGCATCTAAGTAGCGATCGGATCAAGTGGAACACTATGGTAGGACTGATGGCAAGTCATTAGTCAGATAGACAGGTGTGTGTCGATCGGACCAACAATAGGACACAACTGAACACACCATGGACGAATACTCATTGATCTAGTCGGTCACATTTTTGGCTTGTCGAACTTCTACTTTGCTTCAAGCTAAGTAGTTGGTCACTTCTATGACTTGTCAACTTGAACAATACTTATGCTTACAATGTCATGGATGCAACTCTCAAAACTGATTCAGAATGGCGAACACATCTACTCAATACCCTAGACTCAACTCTCGAAACCTATTCAGGACTATGAACAAGACTTCCCAATTTCTCACTCTGAACACAACTCTCAAATCCGATTCAATATAGGAAACACATCTTATCACAATGTCTTAGACATAACTCTCAAACTCGACTCAGGGGTGTTAACGCCAGAATTTGGTTAGCCTACAAACGGGATCGGTCGATTGAGAAAAGACTGATCGACTCATAGGGGGAAACCGATTGATACAGTGAGAGAGCCAATCGGATGGGTTGAGGACAGATTCGGTCTGGTTGAAAACAAAAGGTTATACAGATGGGACCGAGTCAAAGGAGGAGTCGTGAAAACTATGGCAGTTTATTTTATCTATATAGAATATATTATGTAAGCTACACAAGTTTAGTTAGCTTTACAACTTCTTATATATTAGTTTCATTATATGTATAGGAAATATGGTCCGATGATTGTTGTAATTGTGTCGGATTCTTGTAATCTTAGGGTATAAATATAGACCCCCTGGAGGCTTGTAAATAATCAACAGATCATACAATACAACTTCAACGCATCGTCACCATAACTTATCTAGGTTTTACTCTGACGAGTTCTAGCTCTCGGCGCAAGGCTGCATCCGTTAGGTTTGATCTTCAATGAAGGGGTATGTCCTACCATTATCATGGTTCGTTTTGTTATCTATTCCTGCATCGGTTAGGTTTGACCTCTTAGTCTGATCAGGCGTACCGCATCACGTCCGTGTGAGGCTTGTCGGTGCATCAGTCTCCCTTCACTGTCCCTGGTATCATGCTGCATCGGTTGGGTTCAACCTACGAGATCAGTGGCGATGAATTGAGCCATTGGCCCAGTAGGTATTCGTGCGGTGTTTCATCGGAGTGAGTAGCTGATGAGTTATCTTTACCATGCACTTCATATATGTTTTATATATCATCCAACGATTAACCCACTAGCGATCGATCTATTCACGTCGAATTCAGCCTGATACTGTCTTGGTTAGGTCCAATCTATC
The DNA here is from genome assembly GCA_030770085.1 of Oryza coarctata. Taxonomy (NCBI): domain Eukaryota; kingdom Viridiplantae; phylum Streptophyta; class Magnoliopsida; order Poales; family Poaceae; genus Oryza; species Oryza coarctata. The sequence goes on from CM061465.1 coordinate 9,385,413, forward strand.
ATAGTTATGTCTAACAGGGTTGGCGTTGAGACCTAGAGGGTTTTATTCCCCATCGGCTTGAATAGCCAATGAGGTTAGATATAGGCTTTTTCATTGTTACATTCGATTTAGCATCCATCATTTCTGTACCATTTCGGTTCAGTCTAATCTATCAAGGCTGGTTCTAATGGTGCTATTACGGTGGTCGCTGGTCCTCGTGACTTCGTAGGGGATCAAAGTCCTACTCCAAGCTTTCATCACCTTCATTGTACGGAGCGTCATCGGCTCTTTGGCTTATAAGCCTTCTATTTTATTTCACGCGTCTATTGCCTATACCTTCATCGGTTTTTCAGTCAATGCTTGAGAGATACCTTTCCTATCAGCACCTAGCCGATAGGGTGAGCCATATCGGCTCACCGGCTAAATGGCTTGTGGATCTCATCCTCCGTCTCCTTGTCAATTATAATGTTAAATTGACTAGCACATCTTTGAATCTTAAAGACTAAGGACCTGCACTAGAGCTAAACAGATCTCCTAGGACTTTGCATGACCAGGGAACCATCTTTCTCAATCAGACCTCCGCCGGCCCATTCACGGCCTCGTCCGATCCCATTAGACTCCACGAGATTTGGCGACCAACAAGGGGGCTTCTCAATGTCCCAAACTCACCTACCTTGGCATTAATTCTATCAACCTGATTCAAAACATCGACACATCTTCTCTACGTTCTAGACTCAACTCTCATGTTCATACTTTATTGTGGATACACCTTCACAAAAACTAATACACACAACTAGCTTTTATGTGTTTGAACATCATCATAGAACCGCATGCTCCGCATGTTGCACATGCCACTACACCGTTGTTGTTTCTCACAAGTTGATGCTCTTGCATCAATGTTATGCTGCCATCACCATCAACTTCATAACATCACCTTGCTCCTACTATGCACGACTCATATGAAGGGTTCAAACTTGTATCATACTCTCTTTATGCCTCTCCTAAAAATCTAGGCTCTAATACCTATTATTAGTTTTCTAGCAGTAAGATCTAAATCACTCTTAGCATAGGACAAAGGGCAAGAGAACAGACTATAGCAAAGGAGATATATTTTGATTGACTATATAAAAAGCATGTCAACATAGAAGCGGTGCATGTACTTATATAGAACCTTGCAAACCATTATACATAAAAGATAACCCGTCATCACTAAATACTAGTCATCATTACTAAATGCTAGCTAGTAGTCAATTCCTAATTCACTTATACAACTAAGTTATAACCTAACTATAGCTAATTGTCCATATACAACATGTCATTTACAACTAATAGGACAACAACAACATAACCTAAGCACTAACAAGAAACTTTAAGGAAATGCTAACTAAGCATTAGTTGTCAAATTTTACTTTTCTTCCTCAAGAAATTTGACTATTTCTTTCTCAAGAAAACAAATTAATTTTCAACACCATCCAAAATCACTTGTCCAAAAACCCTTTTTGTAGGTGACCAAAACTCATCTTTATAGGTAGCCAAAGCAGCCTCCTGCTATTGAATACCTGTGATAATGGGCTTTTTTGCAGGCAACGCATAGGGCTTGCTGCTTGCAAAAATGATCTTTGCAGATGGCACATAGGGTTTGCCGCCAGCAAAAACTGATTTTTGTAGGCACCGCATAGGGTTAGCCACTTATGAAAATACATTTATCAACTAAAATTAACATCTAAAATTCATCCTACATTTCATATAAAATTCATTCTAAATTATCATGCATCCATCAAAATAGCGGGCCAAATTATATAAACTTAATTTAATTAGTATATATAGAAGTAAATTATTGTATACAAATATATATATATACATGTACTACGAATACTTAAGTTATCATTTAGTTTTTACAACAACTAAATTAAAATTTATGGGAACGACGTAACATCCCACTCTATAAGCACTTTGTAGATCTCTAATTGTGTGAGTGCCCTTCCTTGTCGAAGAAGTTTCTGTGAAAGTAGCAGATCTCATAGTGAATAAAATGACAGAGGTCTCGAATTATGTTCTCAACTTCTTTATTGTTAGTATCTTATCTCTATCATTGATTCTAGACATCTGTGCACACATATCTTGTAAAAAAATATAGTTAAATATCTAATATGTATAGATCTAGAGTCTTTAAATATGTATATTAGATTAAATTTTTAGATTGCTGTAGTACTACCTGTTGAACTTAAGGTAGTGGCAAACATAATAATTGCATAATACGCTATATGGCGGTTGCTTGTGGTACTTTATAAATAACATAAAAACAATATAGGTTAGTTTGTTATATGTGTATACATACTTATATTTATGAAAAATGTACATTATATTGTAACAGCCAGTGGTTTATTACTAGGAACTTGTTCTTCTATGTCTTGACTACTCCATCGTTTGCACGGTAGTACTAGAAAGCACTCATAGAGAGAAAATCAAAGTTAGACATTAATCTATATATGCTATAAGGATCGATCAATCAATGTCGAAGGAATTAATTAATGATATACTAATTTAAAATGTTGATAAAAGGTTTATATTGTTCCTATGGGATATCCATTGGGTCTAGCATAATGATATTGTAGTAGAGAGGATATATCATGAAACTAATATAATGGTCTCTGCACAAACATTAAAATTAGCAATTATTGTTTACCTACAATAACTATACTAAATATTAAACTTGCACCATTATGCATGTTATTTCCATCATAATTACAATTGCACGACCTATGTAGATGCCCATATCTATCTTCTTTTCAGTTTATAGTTTTTGAATACATTTCAATCTCTCCTTTTGAGACTTTCAACATATTGAAAAGCTGGTATATGCTAGTCTTGAGATTTGTAGCGGGTTAAGATCAATTTATTCAACTGTTGCATCATAAAAATTTAGAGTGGTTCCAATTAGTCATGATGTGTACCTCTTTAGGCTCAATCACCTTGGTCTTGCCCATTCTCCCTTTCTGCATTTTGGCTTTGTTTGAGCAGTAGTTATTTCTGGCTCTGAGACAAAGGAAGTTTCCAATTCTTACTCTACTTGTTGTTGTCGCTTTGATGGAACTTGCAACGCATGGACCTTTATTGAGCAATCTTTGTCTACACATGAAATAAAATAATTGGTGCAATATAAAAATAGATGCATATAATGAAATCGAAGAAGTCAAGTGTACAACAAAACTTATCGCCTCAAGAACATACGTAGCATTGTCCATTACCTTTCCACATTTGGGCTAGGATGTTGATCCCTGAGGGAGTGGTACAATCCTTCACTTTGGGGGCTATGGCCAAATGATATGGACTAGGTAGATAATGTGTCCTCCTATCGTGATGCTTCTGTGGTCTATTTAGGTCTATCACCAGTATCATCATGTCTAATCTAATTATCTAAATTTTTAACTGGATCCCACCATTTGTATGTAATATTTAATAATAATATATCCATTAAAATTTACAAGTAAAATTGAACCAAAATTCACAAGTAAAATTGACATATACATTTACTTAAATACTCTTCTAAAAATGAACCAACATGTACATATAAATTTAACATCTAAAATTCATATAAGATATGACATTAATGCATCCATCCAATTTATTCTCTCGTGATTTGAGGTATCGCCTCAACTAGTGCAAGAGTCTCAACCATCACTAACCCGATCCCCTTTTTCCTTTCCCTCCAATGTCCCTTTCAGCAGCAAGGACCATCTCTTGGTATTCTCTAAGTTTTTAGGGTTTTTTCTAAATAAAGTATTTGGAGTTATTCATGCATTAAATCGATTAGGGTTTATCTTCTAAAATGTCTACAGAGTTAGATTTATCTAGGTTATTTTGCCTCTTTTTCTTCTTTGTTGTGGCAACCGTCAGATTGTCGATAATTTAATGGAAAGTGACAGCTTTAGAGTTTAAGTCATCAATTTGTTTAGAGTTTAAGTCATCAATTTGTTTGGTAATGTGAGTTTCAAATGTGCCAAAGGATCAAAGATAATGGTCCATACTCGTTCATATATTTTTACGCGGGCCAAAGTTGATCGGCTTTGTGGCAGCACTGATTTGCTCACATCTCCCAGATAAATAGCATCTTTTTTATTCTATGTTAGCATGTTTAATGTCTTTTTCTCATGTAACAACATGATTGTAATTATTGCTTCTATTTAATACAATCATGTTTCGAAAAAAATTATTTTGCTTAGTACCACATCCCTGGTTTCCTAACTAATTAAAAACACAATCATTCTTCTCCCCTCTAAAAACCTCCAAAAACACAACACATCGTGAAAAACCCAGCATAGAAAAAGATTGAATCATGTTTCCATCTTCTAGTCCCGTTACAACAAACGAGCATGTCTTTGGAAAAATGCCACTCCCGTAGTTGCCAGCCGTTTGTTTTGAATAGTCAACATAAAAGACCGAATTGCCCTCAGTTCTCTCACCGGTGTTCATTCTGACAATGGCAGATGTCGACAAAGAATTGCCGAGCACCAGACGATCCAGCAAAGCCACTGTTTACAGTCTGCACCAACGACAGCTTCATCTTGTTTTCAACAGGCAGCCCGAAAGAGAAACCGGGGACTGCACACTACTGCTCATCCAGACCAAAACAGGTGCCTGGTTGCGAAGTTCCGCATGGCAAAGATGCCGGTTTGTATTTGCGAATTCCATCAGGTAGCGCCTGAATTGGGATCTCGCTGCAAGCGTTGCAGCCAGCATTAGCCCGTGCACCAAATGTCGGTCACAAGTATATGGATACACCTGGTGGAGAAATAATAAATTGATCTCATATAAAAACTGGCAGATAAGAAAAAAAATGTCATACTACGGCATGATTTCAAGGCATACTCATTAGATCAGGATTGACTAGAGCGAGAGCCAAATTTGTCCCAAAGTCCCTGAAGAATGAGGGGCCTGAAGGTTAGAATACACCGCCCCTGAAAGGGTAGGTTCCACAAGGGAATGAGATGTAATGTGTTTGATATAAATTACAACATATAAACATCGCAATTTCCACCATCTCATGTAAGTTTTTCTATATTTATGAAAAGTAAAAACATGAAAACAGTACATGCAACTCTTGTTTTACGACAACTTGTCATTTTTTGGGGGAAACTCGCGTCGAATAGAGGAACCACACAATCCACATTGGAGAGATAATAACAAAATATGCCTGCAGTTTGGTAAGGACAAAATTATAGGTAGTCCAACAGGAGTAACACCAACAAGACAAAGGGAGTTGTAGAAGAATACTCACCAAGCAGAATGTAATTAGCTCAGTTGCGAAACCTCTACTGTAACTATTGGATCTCATTGCATCCTGGAGAAATATCTGGACCTACAAAATGTAATTCATGAATTAGTTACAGGATCATACGTTGGAGTCACTAACAGAGCAGTTATCTACTTCAGGCCCATTAGGGATTCAGGGTATCGCTTACTAGGTTACTTTAGCAAGAAAAGTATCACGGTGCTTTAGCATGCGAGCACTGTTCACATGTGATTAATTTCCATTGCCAAGAGGTTAGATCGCTTGTTTGGATTGTTTTTAGATTGTTTAAGTTAGAAATTGTTTGTAAGGATCAAACTGAATTATCCCTATGTTATATAGGGATAAAAATTTATATTCTTCAATGAAGCAAGAAATGAAAAACAACCCTTAATATATCTTCCCCTTGCCATTGTGGTGTGCCCACCAGTCATTGCACTTGTCAGGTCAGGGGTCATTGCTGTCTAGTTTGTAGCAAGAAATTCTAAAGCTTGAATGCTGTTTCAACCTATTAAAGATTTAGGTTTTTTACATTGGCAAAGTTTTCAAAGTTCACATTTGGCATACAATTTCTACACAATGTCACCGTCTCCAAAACATTGCCTTCAACTCCAAATTTGTACCATCATATGGTGTGGTAAATGGGAACAAAAAGGGAGTATATTTCACAGACTTTAGAAAGATTCAATATCATGTGTTCAATCAATATATGCTTTTCTTTTGTTCTAAAAAAGGATCTAGACACTATGCTGTATATTGATACTAAAATCTAAAAATGTTCAACCACATGAACTAGATAACTTACATGTAGCAGCAGAGCAAACAGATTGTGAAAGATTATGTGTTCCATGTTAGAGAAATCACATATTAGAATATAACTCCACTAACTATAGGCATTGGCAACTAATATAGTTAGCAGTTAGCACAGTAAATGTGATGACCTCATAATGTCATTATTCAGTTGTAACAAAAGAAAGATCACTATCAAATGGAAATGGGTGGTTCCTTCGCAAATTATGTCTTTGCATTGCCAAACTATCCTGGAATTGAAGGAATGGATGGTTTATCTTCAATCAAGTGAGCCCTTTCAGCACTGACGATACTTAGTTGGGTTGTACGGCTTTCAAAGTATGGCTCAGGACTATGCTCCAAATGTAGAATAATGCATAGATTGATACGTACATTGCAGCAGGCTCAAGGCCTCATGTCATGTTAACTCAATATAGAGTCAGATAGGCTGGGCAGCTGAATGCTTTGCTGTTTTGCTTATAACTTGCCTTACTAAGTGTAATGTTCCCCACTGCTATTGCATGGGTTTGTTTTCCTGATTACTTTCTACTGTCTAAACATGGCGGGAGAAAAATAAAAGGAAAACACCCTGTAAAATGAATTCAAAATAAACAGGAAAACTTTTAATGAAATAACGCTCTTACACTATAACCAATTCTATTGACATCAGAGAAATGCTATTACAATTTGTTATGTAAACATGACTGAAAGTTAGAACAAGTCAACCAAACATATCAAGGGCAAAGGATTAAGAGATGATAATGGAAGATGGATACCTTAAGATGAATTTTTTGTGCTGATAACACGAAAATCTTGAATTGTTTATAAGGTAGTGAAATACATGATCGAGAGATGGATCCACCCAAGAAGAAGACATTAGGCTTATCAACATCACGAATGTACTGGCTACATATTGCCTTGCAGAACCGTGATACCTGTAAGAAAATGAAATATATGTCAGGAGCAATGACACAAAACCATTACCCATCAAGAACATTAGGTGCTGCCAGCCTACCAATGCTTCTACATCAGTAATACAAAGAATTTTTATGACAGCATGAAAGCATGACTTAAGAAAATGTCAAGGACTTCAAGGAGTGCTTAGTACAATATTTTCATAGATACCATCAAACCATTTCAATATGCTTTATATTATCACTTGTCAGTATATTTCTCATGTTTAATGCAGTTAGGTGAACACATGGTTTGGACTGTACTTTGAAATATTAATAATGCATATTGCCTAAGAAATAAGAGGTGAATCTCATAATCCTGTAGGCACCAAGATGGAAAGATAATCATGTAGGAACCTCATTGTAGGGTCTGTTCATTGCTTCTATGAAACTCCTGCAATGTTTATATGTATGAGAAAAGTAGGACTTTGTGTATGATACCCCAATAAGAAAAGTACCATGAAGATTCCTGAAATACTGCAGATAAAACCATCAACAAAAAACAGAAAGAGATAAAGATTGATGCGAAAAATTAACTGTGGATGAATGTAGCTTTTTGCATACAGATTCTAATTGAATCCTTATTTATTTAGTATTGCAGTGTATTGAATTTTAACATAAATAAGTGAATGCAGTCATATCTTGAAAATGTGAATAATCAGTCTCAGATAAATGTGTTTAATTGAGGTGTGAAGAACAAAATTTCTGATAGGTCTCATCATTCGATACAAGACGAATTTACATCAAAATATAGCAGAAAAACATTGCAACAAAGTTATAATACTTATAAAATACCATGCAATGTCATAGACTGTATTTGGACAGCAAGATACAGAAATTATATAATGCACAAGTATATTACACAACAGTACATGAACATATTAATATATAAGAACAGTCAATGTACCTTAGGGACTAAGTCTTTCCCAGGCCATTTATAAGCAGTCTCAGATAAACTGATCCTTTGATGAACTTTTGATGTCATCATCTGCATTCATTTCACTCAATGAATGAACTCATGAACTACCTCTGCATAATTTATAGAAGCATAAATATATGGTAAATTACCTTCGTCAACACAAATGCCTGTTCAAGTTGCTGAATTTGGATCCATTGCTCTGCAATTATACCCTCCATCTGATACAAAATTTGTGAAACTAACAGTTATTAAACTTTTGTGAGATAAATACTACTACAACAAACAACAATATAACTATTCAGTCCGAAACAAGTTAGGGTAAACTAGAGTTAAAATCCAATAAGAGCTTTAAATCATGGTTTAGTTATATCAATAGCTGCTTTCTAATCACTCCTATTCAAGTATAGATCTTTAAGTATATCTTACTTTTTCAAGTCTCTTTTTATTCTCTCACCATGATAATTTCGATTTTACTCTATCTCTCCTTACATTATTATTTTGATTTAGGATTACACAATATACTAATACCTCTATGAGTCTCATTTCGACATAGCCAAACTATCTCAACCAATGTTGAAGAAGCTTTTCTTCAATTGATGCTACCCTAGCTAATCACATATATTCTCGTTTCGGACTTGATCCATTTTTATATAAACACAAATTCAGTGTAACATACGTATTTTTACAACACTCAACTGTTGAACATATTTTTTTGTAAGCTAATATTATGCCCCATACAGTATAACAGGTCTAATTGTCGTTCTATAAAACTTACCTTTTAGGTTCTACGGTACCCTCTTATCATAGAGAATAACAGATGCTTAACGCCACTTCATTCAGTCCGCTTTAATTCTATGGCTAACGTCCGTATTAATATCTCTATCCATCTATAGCATCGATCTCAGATATCAAAAAGTGTTATTCTTAACCACTACTTGGCCTCCTAAACTCACATCTTCCTCCTCATGCACGATGGTGCTAAAGTTATACCTCAAGTATTTAGTCTTACTTCTGCTTACTCTAAAATATTTAGACCCAAGAGTCTACATAATTCTAGTTTTCTATTTACTTCCACCCAGCTCTTATCAACTAGCGCTATATCATTTGTAAAAAGCATACACCAAGAGATATCTTTTTATATGTTTCTTGTAACATCATTCATTACCAAGATAAAGAAATACGAGCTTAAGACTAATTCTTGATGTACTATTTTAATCAGAAAGTAACCTATATTATCATCATTTTTTCGAACACTAGTCATAGCATTGTTGTACATATACTTAATAAGAGAGACATCCTTTATTCTGACTTTATGTTTGTCCAAAGCCCCGTGAGATAAATATTTTTAAAAAAAATTAGTAGCACAAATGAACAGTGAGGTCAATCATATTGGGATGATGGCACTTTTATAAGAATGTCCAACACTTGTTATGTGTAAGAGTAGCTCTTTAAAAACTTAACTAGCTAGCTCAACCAAGCCACATAGTTTTTACTCTTCGTTGTTAGTAAAACTTAAAATCAGCATCCTCTAACTACATAAGATGATTTATATTTTTTTTACAAATATCTTTATTACACCATAGCCTCTTCATAAGCCACAAATGAACACTTTGGACTTTACACAAATAAGCATTACACAGATTATTTTCCTCTATTGAAAAAATTACTACAGGTGACTTGCACAATAAGTTGGAATGAGTCAAAGAAAATATTAGCACAGTAGCATTCAAATCCTACAGAGCATGATTCCGTCTATCTGATGACAAAGCAGGATACAATAACTTAACAAATCTCCTCCCTGGTCTGAAGTCAATAAAAAAGCATATTTTACTCACGAAAATATTCAATTGATTAGTCACATAATACCTTTTTTACTTCTAAACTCAGAGATTCAACCCTTTTCTCTGCACCATTTGCTAGAGACTCTATTGAGTCAGCATTTTCATTCATCTTTCTGACCACATTCCAAAGGAGTTGCACCTGTACAAGAACACTGTCAGGAGTCACATGATGAATTTTCCAATGTTAGTAGAGATTTGTTTGCAACTCCAGCTAATTTACATTTATGGAATTTAGAAAATACTAAAAATATATATGTAGATGTAAATCATGTTAAAATATGTTGGCAGGTAATTTATATAAAATGTGATCATATATGTGTGATACAACAAATACATAATTTTCCAATCTTCTACAAGTTTTGCACATGATCATATTTTTGCTCAAATAGATTACTGTACCATGGTCTACCTTCACATATTTTCAGAAGTTTCTAAATTCCACAATTAATATGCAAATGGGTGTGGCTACACCCCTGGGACTAGCTGCAATTCTCTCAATATTTTGCTAATACTAAGACATTATTGTAATACCCCGCAATTGAATTAAACAATTTTCAAAAAATAACTACAAGATAGGCTTGTAAATTTTGATGACCGGATGGACAATTGGAGACTGTACAAGATAGAGCTTGTTGAATCATACAAGATAGACTATACATTTATTGGAATAGGAGTTCGGATAAAGCCGTGGCATGGCAATCAGATTAACATGGACCATCAGATTTGTGTTTTTCTCCCTTTAAATAGAAACTTGCGATAGGAAAAAAAAAGAGGGAAACAGAGGTCGATCTGCTCGTTGCTTGCATCCATGTCGCGCTAGCTGCCGCCAACATCACGATGCTGCCAGTGTGCTATCATTGGTCGTCACCGCTGCTACCACCGTTGGCTACTGCTTGGCTTGCTGCCAGCTGCTCCTGCCCCTCCTGCTGGTGCCCTGCTCTTGTTTCTGCGATGATTGGCTGCCGCCACAGCCACTGGCTGCTACCCTGCATTGGTGCTGCTGCTGCCTGCACATTTGCTGCTGGTAGAGGAAGAACTACAGGAGGAGGGCACGAGGAATAGGGAAAGAAGAATAGGGCAAGAAGGAAAAATTAGGGAATGCCATGTTTGGCCAAAAATCGAGTTGCTCACTACAAGGGTAATCTCTAATAATCCTCTAGATGCATAAATTTCAAATTGGAATCAAGTGTAGCTGCTGGTATATCGATTTTAATTTTTTTTCAATTGTATGCAGAAGACTAAAAGACTTTGTTGTTGTTTATATTATTTCATTATACCATTATTCATGTGATTTTATATATTATTGATTCTGGTTTCATGCCATTGTTCCTATACTATATATTCGTGTTTCAATTTGATAATTGAGTTCTTGATGTTATTCCATTTTCATGATTCTTTCATGATTCTGTTTATTCATTTTTCTGGTTCTTTTCTGGTTAGATAATTCAAGTACCATATATAGCCATAGAGTGTTATTTGGTTTTTCATTCATGATTCTTGAGTAGCGCTGGCCCTGCTTACTCGGCTTACCAGTAATGCTAAAAGGATGTCTGTTTGTCCAGGAGGGGAACTACTATTTTATTGAATCTGGTGTTTATTCATATCAATCTAGGATGGGAACTATTGTTATATCAAATCTGGTGTTTATTTTTAAAGAAAGAAAAAGTTTTCCTATTTGTTCTTTATTGCTAATGGCTGTATGTGTGTTTTTTATAGTTCCATATTGTGCTTGCTGAGTATTGTATACTCACCCTTGTGTTTTATTTAGTTTTTAGGTACCAAATGACACTGGCATGCATGGGCGGCAAGTAGCACCTTTGTGTACCTTATGTTTCTTTATTTGGTTTTGACACCCTTGTGTTAAGGTGCACCAAACAAACATACAACCTTCACACTTATGCACACATCAAAATTGAACATCGTTTCATAATGTTATAATAGTTTAGTTAATGTTTGGTCACATGGTGTCCGTGTTATTTACTGAAAGTTATTCATGCTATCATCTTCATGGGCGATGTGTAATAAGTATTCTTATGAACTGATTGTTGTTGAGGTCTTTTAAGTACAAGTGAGATTTTGCCAAATTTTTTCTAGTAAATTTAGAAGTGGTTTGTGTGTTTTGTGTAGCACTCCAGGTATGTGGAAACCTAGAGCGTTGCAATTATACTGAAAAAATTATATGTAGTTTTAGCCTCTAAATACCCAGGATGGCCAGCAGACTATAGAATCAAATGTTTATATTATATGTAATATCATTTAAAAGATATGATTATATGATACACCCAAAGAAAAACCTAGTTATGGCATGGAATATCAAGGATACAATTATTAAATTCTTCAAATAGGAAAACGAGAGGTACCTCATCTTCCAAAGCTTTCACATTGCTTTCTGGGTATGATTTTCTTTGAGGTTTCTGCATCAGAGTGTGCAAATATTAGCATATGCAAGAAAAGAAATTATGTCTACATCAACAGTTGCACAAAATTTCTGGAAAGATGACAAATAGGTGAATACATCTTATTGCATAAATTTTCACAATAGGGAACACAAAGTCATCAGAGTAAATGCTGAATAAGTCAGTTGGATGGATTGTGAAGTGGTGGTTAAGAAGGTCAAACATAAGGTACACAAAGTAATGAAATAACACATTAAGTTGTAAACAATCCCCACTAACATGCCATCACACTAAGCCATTGAATTTTCAAGTATTGATAGAGTGCAGATACTGTGGTCTTTTAATTGTAAAAAGATTATACAAAATAGTATATAAAGAAAATTATCTACTCATCAACCATTGTGTGCTTATCTTATCTGCCCCCCAAGTCCCCACTAATGTAGCCCATAGATATTTGTTTCGACAAGAATAATATGAGTAACTAATAAAAGAAGTCATACAAGAAGTGATGCTATATACTCCTTTTTCAAAATATAAGAGCTATAGTTTTCAAAAAATTATTTCAAAATATAAGGTGTGCATGTGGATCAATTGATGTTCTACTTTGCTCCTATTTATCACATCTTTCTTACCTGCATTTATAATTTAATACTCACACCAAGTATTTTCTCTCATATTTACCAGGCATTTAAGTAGGGAAGACATTATTATTTCCTCTTCACTTTTTATTGGTTTCATACCCTCAATGTTTTTTCCCATCCAAATTAAGTCCTATATTTTGAAGAGGACGTACATAGTATGCAATGATATCCACACCATTTCACTTTATTAGTCCTATAATGGTTTTCAACAAAAACGAAGTCCATGTTTTTTAGAAAAAGATATTACGTACAGTGCAAGTGATGTTTATTCCATCTACAGCGAGATGGCTTACTTGCTACAGAGCAACTTAACACATAAGCATTCACTGATGTAACCACATACCTTGGTACTCTCATATCTGTTCATTAAAATCTCAATATCATGTTCCATAGTCCCTAAAAGATTGCTGTTCTCTTCCAAATTGTTAGATTTACTCTTCAAAGTTTGTGTGTTTTCCTCCAACAAAGATTCTGGAAAAAAAATATATAAATCTCGTAAAGAATAGAGGATAGTATATTTATCAAAACAAATGTCATCGGCTCAATCAGCAGTAAAGAATTCCAGATGCAATTAAATTTTATTACTGATGGTGTCAAAGAGGCTTCGCAAGTTATATTTTGCAAACAGAGGTAGAGCATAAAGGATTAAAAAGTGCATATTGGAAAATCATTCTATGTAGTGTTGATATGATATGTTACAAGCTATGCTATTTAGATTCAAAGGATGTGTGAACACCACAACCACGTGCCCAACCAGCCAGCCGCAGAAAGGCAAGAACTCCCCTGCAGCATCTTCAATCAATCAGGATCAGGTTAACTGATTATCTCGTTTCTAATTTCTTTTGTTGTTAGGATCAGTTAACTATTGCTAGGATCCTATCCGTATTTACTATTATATTATATTTACCATTTCGTTACCAGTGGTTATTAGCACACTCGCTATATAACGTGGTTGTTAGGAATCAAGCAAGAAGACCCTTATAGGGCATCCCAGAATCTGGCCAATTCTCTCCCCTAACAAGCCAAATAGCCAATACAAACTGGCTGTGATGACCATCCTCCCGGTAGTGTTTATCCACTAACAAGCCAATAACATCACAGACAGTCTACAGTTAGACTGAATTCAGCTATGCCTAGGAAAGCTTAACAAGTCTCATTGTGATTAACTGGATTCAAACACAGAATGAACTGACAAAGAATAATACGAAACTTGTTTTTCACTAGCATACTGCTCATAAGGATCATGTTTTATGGGTTTCAAGTTTTATGACCAAACCTATGTGGTGAAGAGTAAATACCAAACCCATGCACAGAAGAGCAAAGACCAAACCAATGAATTTGGCAGGCGGTTTTGAAATCATAACACTAACCATGCATGTACAAACAAACAAAACTGAAACTGGAATAGTATAACTCTGTGAGTACACAAAATAACCAGAAACAACGGTTCTTGTACCAGTGGTAAATCACAGCCATTCAAATCCCTATTCCAAATTCAAGGTAAGGCACTGCTGAATAAGTTTCTTAAACCCTATTGTTCAGACGGTGTGTACCAAGTAAAGTATTCATCGTGTATTAGTTTTCAAGCAGTCATATGTCAGTGTACCAACAATGAGTCGATGAGCACAAGACATTCCAAATCTGAGCTAAGGCGAAAATACCATACAGCCAAATAAACAGCATTCTACCGAGGTGGGGAAGGGGGCAGATCAAAAGAAAATTGCCTCACCCAAATGCACAACCATGAGCCTGAGCTCTTCGACCTCCGACCGCAAGGCGTCGGCGGGGCGCGACTCGGCGGCCGATGCGGCATGGGTGGCGGTGAGGAGCGCGGCGACGGCGAGCAGAGCCACCACCGCGGCGGAGCGGGGCGCGGGAACGGAAGGGGAGATGCGGAGCCGGAGAGCGAGGGGGAGGAGGAAAAGACCGGGCTCCGCCGCGGCCGCGGAGGCCATGGATTTAGGGTTTTACGGCGGCGAGGAAGATGGGGGTGGGGATTTGCGCTGCGCCGCTGCGGTGTCCAAATATGAGCGGGAGTCGAAAGGAGGTGCCGCAACGTTGGCTCGTGCGATCAGAGACGCATGTCCGACGTTGACTCGTGTAGAGATTAGGACGAGTCAGGTGAATAGAGGTAGAGTCGGTGCGCCCCAGACTTATCAAATGTTAAATATACAGCAATTGATATGCAAAACAATACAATACATAATAATATAATATCTATAGAACATGATTTTTACTAAAAACAACACAGTCACCGGTCCATCCTAACAATAATAATAATATATTATGTTAATTGTCCATAACATAATTTAGAAGTCCAAGCTAAAATTAGCACATTCAAAACAAGCACTATCACCATATCTAGCTCGTTCACATCACATGACACATATTACAGATCCAAACATGTAATACTTGATGTGCAGAGAACCACTAGATCAATATATAAGAAGGTCATCATTGGTCTGTTGCCGTGGTACCTAGAGAGCCACAACCATCTTCTGGGCGGCTAGAACTTTTTCCTTACGTAGGATAGAGAAGATGGGAAAAAGGCATGTAGAAGGGTGCCAGTGACACCGATAGGGATGGCATAGAGCTACGCCCATGTATGGGGAGGGTCATTGGTGAGCAGGATGACACAGAGGTGTAGCCATAAGCAAGAAGGACCGTCGACAGCAAGGCTGTGTAGGGAGTTTGGGAAGAGGCATTGGTGACAGGGACGTGTGGGGAGCCCAAGGAGGTGTGACTGCATGAGGAGAGGGCATTGGCGATGCACCTGCATAGGAAGGGATGTCGGCGGTGGGAAAGGCATGAGGAAAGGTGACACTGGCTGACTGCTCCTCTATTAACTCTGTTGCATGTATGAGTGAGAGAGAGTTGATAGGTTAGGTTAAGGATGGGCTTTGACCGAAATGATTGCATCATGGACTGAAAGTCGGATTATCTGCAAAAATGACTACCGAATAATCCAATTGAAATTTTAGATAATCCATATCTGCCGAATATTGCATATACCACATCCAAATCTAAATCTGCATGCCACTATTTGCATCCAAATCTATATCTGCTAGATATACGTAACCCTTATCATATCCTCTATTCGGATGGATTCTGAGCGGATTGGATCAGATATTATTCCATCCATTTTCACCCCCTATGTGTAACCACTAGAAAGTTGTGGTCATAAATAGTTCAAATTTCTATGGAAAGTTCAATTATGGTAAAAATTAGAGAATTTTTCTCATATTATTATATGAAAATTAGTTTTATGGTAATACCAATACTCATCCCTCAACATTCGTATAAAAAATCCATGGCTAAGCTTCAAATACAACATAAGTCGTTTTCTAATTATAGAGAGCCTAAGGGTCAAGGCTTAGAGCGTCGCCACCACCATCCTCTTAGCCGCTGTCTAGGTCGCTAGTACGCAGCCTCAAGGACTGTGATGGTAGGGCCTCTTGCACGATAAGGTGAGATCATGAATTCGCACCAGTTGATCGCCAAATTCCTCTTCCACACGCAAACGACATGTGCAACAAAGGACGAGTGGCTCGCCTTCAAGGTGCTCCAAGCTACGTAATGCCCGGACAGGCATTTCTCAATATTGAGGTGCCTAGCTGAGGTTGCTAGCATGCCACCCATATTCACACCATCAAAATCAACACCAAGCTCAGAATAGGTCGACGGTGATGCTTCTACTCCATCAACTTCTCTCGTATGAGTTCCAATGGATCACATGTAACACACAGTGCCTACTACTAGAAAAAATATGTTTTTAGGTGAGAGCAATTTTACTACGTAGGCGGGCCATATTGTATCCAGTATAAAGATTGCTAACCTGTGAAAACACATTAATGCAGGTGATCGGTTAGCTAAGCGCCTATGAACATATGTGTATTTTCGCAAGTAGGCAGCAAAGCTAGCTGCCCGTGTTAATGTGTTTTCTCAAGCGGCCTAATGCGAGATTAGGTGTTCATTATACCGATAGGTTTGATTTGGCGATGTGAAGACGCTCACACTTTTGAGACTTTCGATTAGCTAATCATTACCTCACAACCGCTACACCCATACATCTAGCCATTATCAAGCACACTCTCATATAATCGGCCACACCACGAAGATTTCACTTCTACAAACAATCAAAGAAATTACAATAATAAAAAAAACACAATCTAAATCGTAGATAAATAATTAAGTATATGAAGTTAGGGTTTCACAAACCGATCTAGCAATAAAATTACATGACAAAAGGCTAATTTAAGCAATATCCAAACTCTAACAATAGCTGTACCTATTTATGAGTTTGGACAGTCAACTATAACATGTGCTAACTAAACAAGATTTTATAAGGTATAAGGTCCAAATCAGATTTAGACTTAAAAGAGGTATACGACTTTGTTATGCATAATCCAGACAACTTATGAGGAATTTTGACGTGGGATCAAAATAATCTGAAAGTAGACTTTATAAGATTTTCAACAATTACTTATGGGCTCTAAGAAACCTTCTACATTAGTGACTAGATATGTTTGAAACTGATGTTGTTATTAGGGCCAAATTCGAATCCAAAACGTATAGAACTTGATATCTTGACTTTTTATGGAAGACTCGAGAGGAAGGCCATGGGTTGGCTCCAATCTTTCATCCAAGCATTTTATTCGCTTACTGCCCCCTTTGCTTCACCAATACAAGTATTTTTATAAATGATAACACATAAAACTGCAACTTTAAATATATAATATGTAAATCTCATATAGAAATAATGTATGTTTGGTTTAATAATATGTAATATAGCTATAGTTATATTTAAATCTCATATAGAAATAATATATGTTCGGTTTAATAATATGTAATATAGCTATAGTTATATTTGAGCTGATGATGTTATCATTATGATTCTCTGTCTGTAAAATTATACAATCTTCTAGGCTTTAATTTTGAATTTTTTTAATAGAGTTGAGAAAAGATTTATTTTACTCATATATCAAAAGTCTTTAAAATTTATCGGAGCCCTAAAATCTCACGTTTCTATCCTATATCCTATATAGCGTCATGAGTCATGGACTCGTGCAACAATAGAGATCATCCCCTTTATCCAGCGTCTCGTATCTTTCACTGAACACCGCCGCGTCCCACGAGCCACGATCCCCCTCACCCCTCACCGGCCCACCTCCACGCCGCCGCACGCCGCGCGCCCGACGCATCCCCTTCCTCCCGGGGCTTCCTCCCCCGTTGCCCCTGCCTCATCAAACCCTAAACCTTTTCCTCTCTCAGCCGCCGCCGTCTGGATCCACGCCGGCCGACGCATCACCCTCGCGCTCTCCTCTCTCAGCCTCCGTCCACGTCGGCCGACGCCTTGCGCCCTCCTCTCTCAGCCGCTGCCGTCTGGATCCACGGCGCCGGCCACCTCGTGCCCTCCCCTCACCGTGGAAACCCTAGCCTCACCGCATCAGCCTAGCCGCTGTCCGTCGCCTCTCCGCATCCGCCTCGCCGACGGCGCCCTCGCGTCGCTGATCCACCGTCGCCGTCCCTTTGTCTCGCCGACCACCACCACCAACCGGCGTGGGCTGCAGTGCCACCGCGGTCGCCGTCGCGTCAGGTGCCGCATCGCCGTCGTGTCAGACGCCGCCTCGTCGTCGCGCATCCACCTCAACATCGTCGACCTCCGCTGCTCGCCCCCTGATCGGCGTTCCCCTGCCCCCAGATCAGCACTCCCCCGACGCTACCTCAAGATCCTCCACCTCTGATCACCGGCACTGCCGCTCCGCATCCGTAGTTCCTCCACCTCTGCATTGAAGGAAAATCGAGTGTTATAAATAGTGTTTTTTGGAAAAAAAAACTAAATAGTGTAAATTGTTGACCATGAGTTCTAAATGTTCAACGTATAATATAGGATATGAATTTGCAGTTTCCATTTTGCAATCCTTGTCTTGCAGGCTACTCTTTTCTGATGTTCTTGTACCATTATCTTAACATTTGGTTGGTTTTGTTCATAAGTTGATGGGTTGGCTGGCTGTAGTCCTGTGTAGAACATTTACACTAGCTTCAGTCCTATGCTCCATTCTTTGTCACTAAACTGGGAATTAAAACATTGAGTTGCGTGACATTGTTCAAGTACGTGCGTGAACTTTGATGGTTGTACCCAGCTAGGAAATGAGACTTTTTGGGAAGCTCATGTGCATGTTAAACAGAATTCGCTTTTTATCTCCTTTCTTATGCTCTGATTTATTTTGGACCTCGCTTTTCATTTATGTTCTGACAATTCTGTACATAGCCTTGGTGGTAGCTGTTCAGATCGAAGCGAACAATAGCTGTTCAGATCCAAACCAAACTGTTGCCTTTTGGGCTCTAGATTCTGACAACATTTTTGTTGACAGGCTATAAATTTTCTCAAATCTTTTGAATGAACAGACCTGCTCGAATGGATTCCTGTGAAGAGTTTGAATTGATTTCCTGCCTCTCATTTTTGTTCATAATATACTTTCTGGCATCCGTATGACTACTTTTTGGACTGAATATGGAGATACAACAGATACGTCCTTTTGTAAATGGAGATACAATAGACAAGTCCTTTCGAAAATGTCATTTTTGGACTGAATATCTGTATGGAGATATAATATATGTAGGAAATAAGAGTTTAATTTCATGCTACAAGTGGCATGCAACATATTAAATAATAGAGCTATGGCTGCATGCCTCTGTTACTTTATGCCACTTTTAATTCCTTATTACTGAATGCTAATCCATTGATTTAATTTCAGTTGTTGAACTCCTTTCCAACAGCCCATCTGTTCACAACAAGGATTACTGGGTGCAAAGAAGACTACCTAGGCCATCTTTATAGGATTTTATTGCCTTTATAGTTCAATTTGGTAATATTCGTGGGGAATCATTACAGCTTATTCAATTTGGTAACATTCATGGGATTATTACAGCTTACAGGTAATATTCACTTCTGAAGTTTATTTCATTGCTTTCTTGGTTTTATTTCCTTCCATCACACTTTACACTTGGGCAACCACCTGATTATCTTCCGGTTTATTTCTTAATGTGAGCAGTTAAAAGAATTGATTGATCTAGTATTTGATATGTGGGGCTGGGTTGTAAAGAATAGTCAATTCATGCATGCTAATGCGGCTATTTCTACATTAATGTACAGAACCTTCCTGTTCATGCATATAGGATAACAGATGTATGTTTTTTTTGCGCCATAAGTTAAAGATTAAATTTATGTATTTGATATTTGTCTAAATTGTGAAGGGTTTTAAGTTTATGGATTTGATGTATTTTTTGCGGACTTGATCTATGGTCATGTACCCAAGAAATAGAGTGCCACCGACTACTATTTATAATTTTTTAATAGTTTTTTGCTCTTGAAATTCATATTGGATTATTGAGTTATTCATTTTTTGGAATCTGGAGTATGACTTTGATCTAACATGATGTAATTGGTGTAATGGATGGTTTGAGATTAATGGTGACCATTGGCTTAGCTCATTTGACATATATAACCAGTGAGGATGCTTGTGATGGAATGCTTCATGTAAAACATATGTGCATACTGAATGCTTTTGATGGATTGATAAAGTATAAATGGCATGGTTTGTGAGTATGAGCATACCAATATCATGAAATGAAAGCCAAATATTTGGATGGAATTGGCGTCATGAGATGGTGGAAACATTATTAAAATTATCAGTGTGGTTGTATATGCATGGTTGTGTCATCTGCTTGTTTTATGTTTGATGATGTTAGTTATATACTTTGGTATACTGTGTAAGACCATTTTCTCCCTTAAAATGTTGAAAACTTTTTACATTCGTTAGTTGTTTGACATTCACAACGAACATGTCTGACAAAGAAAGAGGAAACGTAGGAAGAAAAGACAACATGAATGACACCAAAAAAGAAATCTGAGTCAAGCAATGTCGACGGAGAGTTTAGTGTCATGAGCAGGCTATGCCTCAAATATTTGGTTTGATGTTTATTTATTATATGTACTTACTCTGCCATTAGTGAAGGGTCACTACATGAAACAGCACCTTCTACCATTTTGCAAGGATCGAGTGTAGTCAAGAAAAATGCATCCAATCTTTTGGATTGGCTTCATGATAACAACCAACGGCAATAAAAAAGAGAAATAGAAAGTATTGAACATTATGATGAAACACCTGTACTAGGTGAGCACTTTATATAAACTTTAATATTTGGTTTCTGATTGTAATCACATAGTGTAATGAATGGTTCCTTTGTAATCAGATGGGATTACGCAAGATAAAACTGTACCTGACCAAGAGAAGACACATTGATTACACTGAGTTTGACAAATTATTTGAGCCCGCAAACCCACAATTTAACACAGAGGATGAGTTTTCTAAAATCATTTTGTAACGGATATAGTTAATCTATAAAACTATTTGATCTCATCTACAATCCTCTATGACGTAGAAGCTATGGACATTGATTATGATGAAGCCAATCAATTTGTACAAGATGATAGGTTAGCCATTATTGTGTGGATGTTAAGGGTGTTAATGGTATTAGTACTGTTGATACACATGATTATATATACCATAAGCTGCCAAAGAAACACTGTTTTAAAAAAAGTCAGTGGACTGCAAGCGATTAAGTTTCAATTCGAGCATGTAGGATTATGTTGTAGGCAAAGAAAGATAAACAAACATATTCCATTTGTTCCTAATGAGTTAAAACGTTTGCTTAGAAACTATGTGGATAATGATACATGGTTTAGGAAAGATACAAAGTATTTCAACTCTCATTTCTGTTTCACAAGTCTTGGAGCGACTCTTGATTGCAACATGAGCATTGCGGCTGATACCAATATATATACGTGCATGGTATATTGTATCAATGAATGGTTTAGTTCCTGGTTCTTATGGGCCTTGTCATATGTAGCTATATTTTTATGATACAGAAGATGGGAAGCTAACACATAGAGTGTGGAGGTGCCTTTACCTTGATATCAACCTTGTCAAGTTAATTATAAGAATTTTAGAACATAACACCTACATGCAGACTTTTAAGAGAGTCAGCTTTATGCTAAATGACTATATGATCAAACTCAATACAAATGTCACGTCTAACCAATGAAGATACAATGCCCCTACGGCCTCACAAGTTGTCAGTATCTGGTTAGAATAAGATGATTGAATGAGAACTTTCAATAGATCGTGCTTGTGCATCCTAAAAGTGATCGACCATAGTATATTAAAGCATATCATGGTTTTTATGGCATGTTGGTCTATCCTTTATTTTGCCCATCTTGGGAAACTGAATGGGACCAAGAGAATGAATGTGAGAGCAATATCTTTGGTGTTGCACGAGATCTTTAGTTGTATCACTAATGCTCAGAATTAGAATTACTTAATTAGCTACAATGATTTATATATTATACCGAATGCTTTTGTTTTGCATTGAATAACTCCTATTATTTTTGTGGACATATATTGTCATCATATATGTTTTGAAGCAATTAGATATAATTGTTGATGGACTTGAACTTATACATTTTGGCAATTGAAATTATACTTTGCCTTATAGATATTTGATATACTATCTTAATCGAATTATATCTCATTCTAGTGTTTATCAACAAAAAATTATGGCACCGTAGTATTAGCACGTGCATATTACTAGTTTAGTAAGAAGACAAAGTTAATACATTGTCCATACATCAGCTGCAAAAATCAGAAAGCATGGGACAATCATGATAAGAACTACATTACTTGGTCCTACCACAACGATCAAAACCTACCTAAACTCGAAGTGGATGAATCTGATAATGTTGCAATGGATGATGAAGATAATGCTACGATAGATGGTGCTAGTGATAATGATATTGACTTAGAGGAGATGATGTGCCATGTTGAACTGAAAGTGTTAATGGAGTCAACGAGAGGATTAGACAATTTTGAGTTGTTACAGAAGATAACAAAAAAAACTTCTATAAGATGAGTTAAAGGAATGTGACAAAGAGTCCACAGTATTGTGTTTAGTGCTTCATCTTTTGAGATTAAGGACAACAAAGGTTGGTCCGACAAAAGTTTTGACAATTTGTTGAGTCCTTAACAAAGTTGCTTCCAAAAACCTAATTACTTGCCTACAAACACTTATCAAGCGAAGAAGCTTATTTGTTCTTTATTATTGCGTGTGCAAAAGGTACATGCATGCGTCAACCACTATATTCTGCACCGTAAAGAGTACGCACTATTAGATAGATGCCCAACTTGTGGCACTAGTCGGTAAAAAATAGATAATGACTCTTTGGAAGACATTGATTTTGATAAAGAGAATGAAACAACTTCATGCAACCAGAAAGAGGAAAATTCCTCAACTGGTGATGTGATACCTAATAGTTAAAGATTATTTGAAGCGTTTGTTCTCGAACTGTAGGGATGCTAAACTTATGCATTGACATCATGAGAGCCTTAAAGAAAAATGGGATGCTTTGACACCCCGTCGATGCTAGGCAAAGGCAAAACTTTGGTCCAAAGTATCCAGAATTTGCGTAGGATCTAAGAAACGTAAGGTTTGCATTGAGTACAGATAGAATGAATCCTTTTGGTGACTTGAACAGCTCACATAGCACTTGGCCGGTACTTCTAATAATGTACAACCTTCCTACTTGGCTTTGTTAGAAGCGAAAGTATGTATTATTGACTATCCATATACAAGGACCACAACAACCTGGAATTAAGATAGATGTTTTTCTTGAACCTGTGATAGAAGATATGGAAGAATTATGAAATCATAGGGTTCGGACGTGGGATGAATCTTTATGGCAGTACTTTACACTTAGAGCCATTATTTTCATTACCATTAATAACTATCTCATATTGTTTTCCATATCAGGATAGATCAAAGGAAAGACATGATATGTTGTATGCTTGGATGGAACTATGTACAAGTATCTCCCATCATCTAACAAACTAGTGTATATGCGGCACCGATGGTACTTAACCTAGAATCACATATATCGCTTTAAAGTGAAGCATTTTGACAACACGAAAGAGGTTGCATTTGCATCGGAAACAAAGTCTAGGCAAGTAGTGTTCAAAATGACGAAGAACATCAAGATCGTGTTTAGAAAGAAGAAGAAAAAAGTAACAAGGTGCAAGAAAAATACGGCAAAGCCAAACGTGCTATTCAAGAAGTACTCCATATTGTTTAAGTACATGCCATATTGGAAAGACTTGAAAATTCACCATGCCATCAATGTCTTGCACCGTGATAAAAATCTGTTCAACAACACCATCAGCCTCTTGCTAGATATACCGAGCAAGACAAAGGACAGCCTGAGGTCATATAATGACCTGGTTTAGATGAATATTAGGGCAGAGCTTCACCCTATGAATCACAATAATGGAAAAATATTGCTTTCTCTGGCTAGTTTCACCTTGCCACCTAAGAAGAAAAAGGCATTTTGCAAGTTCTTACAGGGTGAAAGTGCCTTCTGGTTTCTCATCAAACATCAAGGGACTAGTCTCAATGAAAGATTTGTTGATATCTGGCTATAATTCACATGACCGACATATGATGCTCATTGTTTTTATCGCTACTGCAGTAATGGCAATCAAACTGGTACATGTAAAAGTGGTTATCACAAGAACGTGTTACTTTTTAATGCAATTTCACAAAAGATTATTAATCCCAAAGATTTAGGTCATCTTCATGTGTTTATGGTGGAGACTTTGTGCCAACTTAAAATGTGCTTTCCTCCATCATTTTTTTGATATGATGGTGCACCTCATGGTTCTTATGTGCCTTAAATAATTACACTTAATACTTTGTATCTACATCAGATGTAGCCATACGAGCATTACATGTCTATTCTCAAGGGCTCCATATGAAATCGTACACACCTAGAGGGACCGATAATAGAGGAATATACTACTGAAGAAGTTGTTGAGTGTTGTACTAATTACTTTAAATGATGAGAAGATAATTGGTTTACTGGTACCTTCATATAAGGGGAGATTGTTTGGAAGAGGGGCCAAGGGAAAGAAAAGAATCATCAATGAGGACTACAAAGGAGTGGAAGAAGCACGTTGTAGCG
Organism: Oryza coarctata; assembly: GCA_030770085.1. Lineage (NCBI taxonomy): Eukaryota > Viridiplantae > Streptophyta > Magnoliopsida > Poales > Poaceae > Oryza > Oryza coarctata. Next base: position 9,410,294 of record CM061465.1, read on the forward strand.
TCCTGCAACAGCTAGCGATAATGGAGCCAAATATAGAGCAACACCAAAACCAGATAAGAGCTGAAAATGTTAGATGCTTAGAAGATTTCATCATTAAAGTGCACAAATGTCGTTTTGCCAAATAGTTTAAGAACCAAAATCTATTAGATGGAGAAACCATTGATGAAAAAACTATGAAATGGTTGGCATGCGGCCCATCAAGTGTATACACCTTATGGCAAATGTATTATATTAACGGGTACATGTTTTATACCAAATAAAGTACAAGAAGAGTGTAGCCCAAAACAGTAGCATTAGGTTGAGACATTGGATGTAACGAGGTAACGAGGTAAAGAGTACTTACTATGGATTTATAGAAGAAATTTGATAACTTGACTATGGAGGTACTCTGCAGATCCTTGTGTTTTGATGTCAATAGGTTAAACACCCAAGGCATATATGTGGATAAATTTGGGCTAATAGTTGTTAACAGCAATATAGGTCATAAAAATGACCCATATATACTTGTAGATTGTGTCGCGCAGGCTTTCTATATAACAAATTCAGACAATTTGAAGAAACATATAGTTCTATCTAATCTTAGGAGTTAATGGTGTGGAGGACGTTGAAAATACAAGTATGATGCGTACCAAAGAGTACCAAAGAGAGATTAAGCTGAAATGATTTTGTTGTGCCCTACTTGCTGCGCAAAGGTGGTATAGGAAAACTATGAGAGAATGAATTTATATACGTATTAGTAATAGCTTATGTCACTATATGGCAGTTATGTTTATGTATTTGTACTTTCCATGCATTTATCATCCGTTGTAATCTATGATAGTGGTAATTTAATATATAATTAAGCAACATTAGTACGATCATACAAGAGTATTATTTAATAATTTAATATATAAGTGTATTATATTATAAATGAGTATGCAAGTGTATTATTTAATAAATGAATGTCCCAGTATCTAGTGTTTGATTTTCTAAAAAAAATAGTTACTACTGCCACTCAAAATTGTATGAACTATTTAATAATTAATATAATACACAATTGTATTAACTATAACAAGTGTATTAAATTTTTAATAATATAGTGTAAAAGTGTAATAATTATTTAATAATATGATGGACAAGTCTATTAACTACATTTTTCATAATGTAGTGTACAAAGGATTGACAGGTGGGCCCATTGCATGCTTTGTAGGCCGGTGACCTCGTGTGCGGCCTGCTAAATTTCTCCCCTGTATATAAGGCAAGGCGCATAGCTGAAATTTTCTAAGTTTCTTGGCGTGACAACCCTAATGCCGACAGGGCTGTCGAAATTTCTCCTCGATGCCGCCGTTGATGTCTATGTCTCATTCTTAACGTTGTCGCTGTCCCCGTGCCTCTTCCTTAATGTAGATGCCACCCGTCCCACCCTAGCTTGCTGCTGGTTCCACGACATTGCCGCTGGCACCCGTCCTTGACCTTGTCGTAGGCTTGTGCTCATCGCCACCACTGGCCATCCTCTCACCGCTCAAGCACCGACTATCGACTCTTTCCCGCACCTCATTATCATCCTCCACATGTGCATGCTCCTCCCGAGCCCTCGACCTTGCTGCACATCGTCCTCCACTGGTTTTCCTCCCCTACTACACCGGCCCTCCTCCCTCTCCCTCTCTTAACTATAACAATGTGAATATATTGTGAATTTGTGTGATGATCTTGACTATATGGAGAGATAATTATGAATATATATATATATATATATATATATGAATATTGGGCATGGGTTGTGGGTGTGAATTTTGGAGGTTTTTGAGGATTTAATTATTATTTTGTGATGGAAAATTATAAGTATATATGATTTTCTCATTTTTGTATGGATGGATGTAGTTATGGATAAATGGATTATATATATAGGATTTTTAGGAATTTATGTGAATTACATGTATAATTAATTTGTGTGAGATGGCCAATCCCACAAAATATATTAATGCATATACGGTCTAATAATTTTAGTTACACATGTCGATCCCATTGAAGCGGAACAATTGGTAGAACAAATGACTGTGGGTACATAGGCTCAACTAGTGGCCATAGAAGTTGAAGAGGAACCGAAAATAAGTCTGGACTAGGGATCGGCAAGTTTACCTAATCTACAAGTTAATCAATCTCCACCAGAGAAGGACAAATCTACCACCGATGATAATGATGGACCTGACAAAGTCAGTGAAGGATCATATCATTTTCCATGTCCTAATAGAAGACAGAAAACAACGAACAATGACCCAAAGTTCACCTTGCACGCAAAGGACATATGATTTTGGAATCCCCCGTGTTTGTAAATTTGATGCAGGTGTACTTTGAAGATGAAGGCGCCTTGAAGGTCTCGACGTAAAGAAAAAAAAACAATGCTAGAAAGCGATAGGAAGCTAGGGCTGCACCAGAAGTAGTCCCCTCCGAATTGATATGCACCACTACAGCTTGTTCTAGTTGATCTAAGCGTAGAAGGAAGGAATAAAGTAGAAACAAGCTATTGTACAAGCAACATGCCCTAACTCAGAGCGGTCCTAAAGAAGAGCCAGAGTTGCCGAAAAAACGTGTAGTAACCAATGTGGGGCCTTAGATAGGGATCATGTTCCAATCACAATAAAGGATTGGGATCTACTAGGCAATGTCACCTCGCCGTGTATTGGTTGCTGATAATATTATTTTCTAGGCGGGGTATACTTGTTTTTTTTGACGTGCATACCATGAGTCCTTACAAAATTATATGTTTTGGATCTGTGCAACGTTCCAAAGACTCCACTAAAACAGAAAATGTGCAAATGAATATGATACATGGCTTACATGTTCAAAGGTAAAGCCCAAAGTTATTTAGATATTGCATCCTTATAACAGCTAAGACAATAAATGCTCTTAACCATTAACCCACCAAGATAACTTTGTATTACTCTTCTTTCCTTTTCCTTACCCTTATACAGCAAAATTTTCTTTCATTTTTCTTATCCTTAGGCAACAAAATTTGCTTTTATATAGGCTAAAAGCTGTTATTAGGTTTAGCATTGATGTTTCTCTCCTATCCTTTCCCTTCCAAGATGGCAAAGTAAGAGCCATATATTTTGTAATCAAAATATAGGAAAAAAAAAGAAGCAAACATTTAACTAGTTGGCAAAACAAGCTAGCAGACACAGGATCGGTTGGTAAACATATATAATGGTACACGTGGTAAACATGTAGCTTTTTCTTATACTAATTATTTTTTTCCCATGACCTGTATGTCATCTAACTTTTCATTTACGATACAATGTAGGTTTTTCGTATTTGTACAAATTTCCGCCTAAAACACACACACACACACACACACACACACACACTCTGACATACGAGCTATATATTATTCTTCAGCATAGCAAACAGATAATTAAGCGTTATTATTATTCGCCAAAAAAAATTACGAATACAGTAAAACGTTATGACTATTAGCCTAAGTACCAGACTACCACCTATGAAAGGAATCATGCACGTAGCGAATAATTCGGGAAAGAAACATGTTCAGACAGCCAACGCAGGAAAAACAAAAGGCAAATTAAGAAATTCAAACGGAAAACATCAAACTAAATTTCCGCGCGTGCACCGGTGCACGGGCACGTGTACGTACCGTCGTGCGGCGGGGTAGCAGTTGAACTCGCTGGAGCGGAGCGCGTCGGCGACGGCCTCCTCGACCTCGGCGGCGGTGCGGAACTCCGGGAACACGGAGGGGTCGCCGTGGGCGAGCGGCAGGACCGGGCGGGGGCTGAGGCCATCGACGCTGGCGCTGATCTTGAACCGCACCGCCCGGATGCTCGTCTTGTCCCCCGCCGCCGCCCCTCGCCCTCGCCGCGAACCTCCGCTCCTTCTTCTCTCCCCCCGCGCCCTCGCTCTCGCCGCCGACGTGGTGATGACCATTGCTCGCCGCCGTCGGTGCCATGGCCAAATCAAGGTGGCTGGCTAGGCTAGCTCGTGGCTCTGTGATCGGTATCGGTGCAGAGGTGTGTCCTGGTACTTTCTGCTCGACTATTAATGTTATTTATAGAGGGTTTCTAAGGGTGGCACCCGGACTCGGGTGGGCGTGCTCGTGCATGGCAAGGCAGGCAGCACGACTCATGCGTTCTTGGTGCATCAGACGTCAAAGGGGTAGTAGAGAGAGGCTCGCCGGCTTCAACGTGGCCGTTGCGAGCTCATCTTGGTCCCAAAGCCGGCAATATTTTTGGGGAATCCGTCATGGACTCTTGCGACCATATGTCGCAAGCTAGCAGGCGTGAAGTGGCGAGCAGGGGATAGATCCGGCAAGCATGATCCATGCAAGCTATGCTCGATGCTTTTACTTCCCTGAGCAGATTGCTCCTAACTGTTATTCTTTATGAGAAAAAAAATTTCTGTACCTATTTATTTATATAAACGGAGGTATTTATAACATACATATATTATCCCTATAAATACCTTTGAAGATTAAATCGATCACATCTTGATATTAATAAAGTCACCACGAGCGTTTTGATGTCGATAGTTACATAGCCTATTACTAAAAGAATAATTAGTCATAAACGTGAGCACTTGTGTCAAATCTAGAATTTGAATTTAGGTGAGTAGGTTCCACCAAAAATACTAACTAGTTGAGCTACATTCAATTTACACAGTCAATATAAAATTTCATCCTACATCATGCAGATTTTAGATATTAGATATGCTTTGAGATTCATATGCATAGTAACATTATCCTTTTTCTCTCCTCCCTTCCAATCTAAGGGCGAATGCCCTTGTCCAACTGTGTTTCCTTATCTCTAGTGTCTCCTTCTATATCTTCTTTATCTTTAACGACTCCCCTAATGTTAGAGATATCTTTGCTGCCCAACTTCTAATGGTCAAGATTCTAATGCCCTTGTCACCAAAACCGGCCCCCCATTGTCTTCAGCGACAATGCTATTGTCTCTCACACTTATCCTTATAAGCCTAAGAAACTCTCTCTTATCTCTCCCCTCATCCCCTCTCTCACCTCTCCTCCAACCAAAAACATAAACCAAACCCTAGCTAACTCTACTGCTATCACCGTAGCTAACTCTACTGCTATCACCGGAGCTAGAGGGAAGACGGTATAAATTATTTTGTAAATCTCTCTGTCATTACTTTTTCTCGTACTTTCATGTGTAGAGAATTTTATGGTGATACTTGTCCAGTTTCAAATATAAATTATAATAATTCGGTTATTGTGGGTATCAAATATATTGATGTGGCCGATCAAATTATTTCAACTAGAGTCAATTTTTTAAGCAAAATTTATCCAGTTTTTACTAGTTTTCGACGGCAACCTGCATAAAGATCTTGTGGTGTGTTTTCCAGGAAACACGGAGCATCAGTCATGTTCATCATCCAGGTAGCTGTCTCATGGGCTCATGGCGGAGAATGTTTTGGCTAACATTGAAATAAATTATAGAGTTAAAAAATATCGTCGCATATGTCAATAACTTGTGATCCAGAACCTACGTATCATTCTCACGTAGATGGTATTTTAGGATTCACTTGTATCCCGATGGTACTATTCAATTTTTTTTCTTGTTTTTAATACCTCTACAACACGTGTGGCGATACTTACCTCTACATGGAGGCATGATACGCTCATTTGGCATGCCGTACGCAAAAGCACTTTTGCATCGAAATCATACAGCCAATTTATTACTGAAAAGAACCAGGTTTTCACAGCACAAGTTGGCACGGACTGACAGGAACTCACACCTGTTTTACTCCACAAAAACCTCACGAGTGCGGCAAATCAAGACCCGGAAATTCCACACTTCAGTTATCAACGATCATTATCCTTGAACTCTTCAAAACATGGATTAACACAAACTTATCTACAGCCACTGAAGTATTTGTGGTCACGTGTTACCGAATGGCGACATATGTACAGTACCATGGCAGTGTAGAAACATCAAACAGTTCGTATGCAAATCAGACCACGTAACTAACATAATTAGCTTACGTTAATAAGCTACTGTGGCAAATCGATATACACAAAGACACATAAGGCACAATTAGTGTTGCAATAGCAGGGGCTGAAACATCAGCGAACAACCTTTTATATTACTGTGCGCCTAGGTTTAGGATACTTCATTAAGATCACCAATCCATCCAGGATGGAACTTTTATTCCCTTCTGCTTGAAGCCCTGTATAGATGTCATTAGTGCAATGGTGCTGAAACAGGGTGAATTCCACAGAGAAAAAGAAACAATCTGACAAGAAATACGGAATTTTCAAGTTCTTTGATGAATACAGCATTTTATTTGCTTGCAATGTTTTTGTTTTGCAGTATTATTAAACAAGTCAAATGGAAAATTTTCTACTGTGGTTGCATCAAAAAATTCTCATCTCGAACATTATAGGAAAGGCGATATCAACCTAAAGCAAACTCACATGACAAGCACATTTATCAAGCAACAAACTCAAATTATTTAAAACTCTCATACGCAAGCAACAGTACACTATTATCTGAAAGTAATGGTCCCAGCCACAGTTGTGTTTAGCTTCCATAACATGAATACACTGAACCATATACTGAAAAAGTACATATGGGTCATAATGCTAGTACACTTAGAAATATGTAAAACTTTGAACCTTAACTACCTCAGAACACTTCACAGAAGACAGAACAATAGGGCTTGGCAATTGCACATCTTCGAACCTCTTAACTAGTCAACATAGCAAGTTGAGATCATGGCATGCCTTAATCACTTGTCAAACCCAGGAATGTTTTCATGTTTTCAGAGGAATAATATATGAGGAATAAGCATAAGCTAATTCTGCGCCAAAAGCTACAGTAAGACAGGATTAAATAGTTAATTGGAATGATTGGATGTAAAGTGTCTGTAGGTGGCATTTCAAGTCCACAGCCAAATCCCAAGCTTAACCTGGAAAAGGAGGGGACCGTGAAACTACCAAGCTGGAGTGAAAGACACGCAGAATTTCTGGTGGAATGGTGAACTGGAGATAGGAAAGAACAAGGGTGAAAGCACCCTACTGGGCACGGACACCGTTGTATATTGCACTTATTATCCTTCTCATAAGGGATTTTCTTTTCTGGTATATTATTGTAGAATTTTCTGCACAATTCTCTCTATCATGGTGTCTCCAGTAATTATATCTCATCTTGAACATTAGTAAGGGCAATGCCTACCAGCAGCAACCTCCTGTCAGGAGCATGTACTTATCCACCCTATAAACCTATGTATTTTGCGGTAATATCCACAAGAAATATGGAATTTTGGCATTAGATCTATATTCAGATGAATGTTAGAACAAATGATAATATATATTTCCTCTGATTCCAGATACAAACTGTTTTATATTTGTGCACAAGGATTAAGAAAGTGATCAAATGAGTTTGTTTCCCTTCATTTATACGCACTGGGAGAAATGTGTTATTTATTCATTAGTGGTAGGCTGATAGCATTTATTCATCAAAGGCAGAAGGAAAAAAGAAGTAAAAAGTGCCCTGAAGTTCTAGGATGACTTATATTTGGGAAAGAGTTGAGAAGGAAAAGATAACTTATACATGGAATCAGAGGCAGTGTAATCTACCTTTTTCACATCTGAATATAGATCTTCAACCCTTTTTTCTGTCTGTTTTGCAAATGACCACATGTTGTACATACTAGACTCCGTCTTTCTCACTTTATCTATTATTTGAAACTGCGATCATAATAACCATGACATAACCAATTGAAAACAACATTCAGAAGATCCCTTAACACACAAAAGTATAAAATATGGAATAGCACGATAATAGGAACAGTTACTGTCAACTTGTCAAAGTCAAAACACAAAATGAATGACGTTATGACCAGGTAAATGCCAAGAAAGCTATGGGACAACTGTACACAGGTAGACATAAAAATGTTGGCATTTACATTTAACTGTCTTTTTTTTTCTAATGGCTACCAGCTAGTGTATTAGACATGCAATGAGACCTTAGGTACAGGCTTAAAGCTAGGTGTCACTGAATTCACAAGTTTTCTACTCTCTCTTCTCCTCCCCCCACTGCAGACAATGTAGCCATCCAAACCCAATCATGCACATAGACCAAGAAGGCACAAAATATAAAAATAAGTAAATACAAAATGGCATGGTACTACTCAACCTCTTTTACTGCATTAAGTTAAGGGTAGAAAGTAGAAGAATTATGACTAAATTCTTGGTTTCTCGATAGACAAACATTCGTAAGTGTCATATCCTAACTAAATTGACAGGTGTTGTGAAAATTAGTGTGTTTGAATTTGTAGTTTAAATTCTACTGTTACACAACAAATCCAAATAAATTATATGCAGAAAGGAACAGTTGAATGCAGCTTCTACCAAAATCAAGAGTCAAGTGACAAAAACAGATAATAACCTAGACAGTACTACCTTTTTCATATCTGAATGTAGAGCCTGTACCCTTCTCTCCGTATTCTTTGCCAATGACCATAGTTCACGAACATCAGAGTTCATCTGCCTTGATTCATCCAAGAGAACCTGAACCTGCTATCATACTGGCCATGAAATGGGTATTTCAAAATAGTGCCCCCCACTCCCACCACCCCCCCCCCCCCCCAAAAAAAAAACTCAAAAAAGTAGGCATGAAAAGAGAACCACATTTACTTTGTAACACATCATGGGGTAACAAAAATAGGCCAAGACCAGTGCCATATAAAACTAAGCAATTGATGAGAGATGTCAACTATGTGAAGAAAGAAACCCAAAATCAGATAAAACTTTCAACATATCAACTATGGCTGTTAAAATTGACTAATGCTTTCAATACAGAGTCTGAATGCTATTTTTTAAGGGATTTTGAAGGCCAGTGCTGTGAAGATAATTCAAAGAATAGTAACCTTCTTCTGATGATGATTTCTTTTAACTCTTTGTTTTGTCAACAGTTGTTTGTCCCAAGGATGTTGCTTTTCAGGAAGATCAGACACATTCTATTGGGATACTACAAAAATCATGACAACTTATCCAAAAAAGATCATGGGGGCAGGGATCAGAACATTGAAAATGACAATAATGTAACACATCAAAATTTATTGACCAAATAAGATGGCACAATACTCCAAGTCTTCATGTTAAGGCTTGTAAGACAATTTTTTAAATGTATTCAAATGTGAAGTTCTAATGCCAGATAAATAAAAAAAACCAAATCCACAATCAGAAAGGATGCAACTGGTAAGTAACTCTCTGATAAATCAAAACCTATGGTAACATAGAAATACTTACCATTTTAACATCTGAATGTAGAGCTTCAACTCTTTTATCTGTATCCTTTGCCATTAACCATATATTATGAATATTGGAGTTCATCTTTCTTGATTCATCTGTTAGATTTTGAACCTATAATCACAATAACCACAAGATGATTACCTTGAACCAGATTTCAAAAAGAATTGCAGAATCTAATATAATGAAGGATTCTCAAAGCAATTCATTATGGTTATTCCAAAATCTTGTGAAATTTCTAATCCAAATGGACCCTTACCTTCTAACACATGACTGGGCAATATTAATAACGTACGACCAGTGCAAACAAAGGTAAGCATGCTATGAAACAAATGCTTGTTTATAAAAGGAAGGCATTGGAATTACACATCACCTGTACTTTTCTGATTGGTTTGCGGTGTGTAGTGATCGAAAATACTGAGATATTAAAACCATTACAAAGACCTACTGTAGGCAAGGGCAAATATTTTAAAAACATACCATCTTGCATTACTGGTAGTGCATTTTATGACTGTGAATGTTTCTTAACATCTCAGAAATTGTTTCACAAAAATATGCAGCATTTCAGTTAAACTGAATGCAACTATTTGACTTTTTCTTGTGCTTTTTTCTTACAAAATGTGTTGTGTTAGTTTACTTTTCAATGCATGATTTCCATACTCATATGAAACACATATATAGCACAAACTTAATTATTAACTATCAGAAAAAGGTGTGATAATCCTCATATGAAACATACATTTGTGCGATGAAAACATTTGCCAGCCTGAGAAATTTGAAATTTTATGTGTTCTGTTAATATAATTGTTTCTATTGGTGACTAGTGACAGATAAGAAAAAGACAAATGTGCACAATTTCACGGGGCCACACATGAGAGAGAGAGAGAGAGAGAACCTCTTCTTCCATTGCCTTGATATTTTTGTCAGAATATGAGCCACAAAATGATTCCTATAAGATTGAAAGGCACAGTATATCAATGCATACTTTGTAAGCGTTCCGTTACTTTAACCAAAATTCCTAAAGTAGCCAGTGCAACCTATCAGAATGACTGTAAGGTATCAGATTTAGATGGTTACTATACATGTACTAAAATACATATGAAACTTTGTGTATGCATATGCAAATTTGTCTTACTGTTTTGTTGCTGAGTGAAGTGCATGGTATTACTAATTAAGTGACCTATTTTTAGTCATTGTTTTGGCCTTCCTTCCTAGGCAAACACACAAAGAAATGCAGCATTTCCTTGTTCCTTGTTACGAAATGGTCCCTAGTAAAAATTTCACTGGTCCTAATGGGAGGATCAAGAACAGTCATGCATGTGTCGACCGTAATTTTTGACACTGTAACTAACAAATTACAGAATTACGGAAATTGATATGACAACATACTTTGATATTTTCTTGCTCATTGATCAGGGACTGAATATCCAGTCCCATCGCTCTCACAACCTCTCCATCCTCCTCCAAAGCATCACTTTTCCCATCCAATGGCTTTGAATTGTTGTCCCAGAGAGACTCTGCACGCAGAATTCAGGAATTGACCACATAGAAACACAAGGAACACGATTAATTTCTTAGGCCACGCATTGAAGAACTGGAGAGCAATCACAAGACATTAATTTCTCGAGCCACAAATAGGGAAAAAATGAAATCGATGGAGGGTATGGGTATCAAGTCGCTAATCCCCCACGTACCCAGCCTGGCGAGCTGGAGCTTGAGCTGTTCGATTTCCGACCGAACCTCTCCGCGGAAACCACCGTCTACGTCATCGTGGACGGCAAAGGAGGCTGCCACGCACTCCCTGGCTTGGCCGCTGTTCAGGTCACGGGGTAGGGCGAAGATGGCGGCGAGGAGGGCGGCGGCGATCGCGATGGCCGTGCAGGAGCGGCGGAGGTCGCCAGCGCTGCCGGTGGATTTGAGGCGGACGAGTAGGGAGAGGAAGCGGAGGGGGAGGAGGAACGCGACGACGACGGCGAGGATCGCCTCGTCGACTCTCATGGTGGCGGTGGACTCCCTCGCAGAGTGCAGCAGATGGGGTTGCTGGGCCGTGGGCTTTCTGATCTTAGACTGGTTTTTTGTTAAGGTTTAGGGCCTGTTTGGCACAACACCTGCTGCGACATTTTTGTGCTGTTGAGCCGGAGTTATACCAAAATCTTCTATAAAAGTTGCCGGATAGCTAAAAAATTAATATATATATATGTATATATACATATATATATACATATATATATATACATACATATATATATATTCTGTCCATCAAGAGACAATCGTAGCCATCTATTTTATTTCGTCCTAGCCATCCAGGTACATGTGATCCATTCCATTTATTGCTAACAAATTGGTACAACTAAAAGTTTGGCAAACATAACCAACTAAACCCCTATAATCACTAAGAAAAATTGCACAACAAACCAAACAAATATACTATACCAAAATTTTGGCAACGGCCAAATCTAGATATTACCAAAATTCTAGTAAGATTTAGGTCCATTTTAGTTTAGAACTAAAAATTACTTCAACCGTCTTCTAATTTTAGCTATGAGGCATATATCTAGAGGTGAAGTAACCGCGTATATTTTATTTTAGGATAGAGTAGTACTCTACCAACTTGTTGGTATTTTAAATAGTCTTTTGGTAATAACTCGTGTAGATTAGAGCACTACTAACAACACTTCGTGAACCAAGCAAGGTTTTACTTCATTGTGGTTCGTGGATAACATATTAAACCCATATAATATAATAAATCATCTAATAAATAAATATCGTCATCCTATTATTATTAGGACTGGGTTGCCATTGTCATGCCCAAATTGACCATAACCTCAAATCATTTTCTTAATATATATTTCTAGAATTTGTAACAGGCTAAAAGAGCCTCCAATGATTAAAAGTCACAAAGATTACGCTGCTTGTGAGCATTTTTAATAAATTCCCCTCAAATATTTAATCAATTTTTGAGCATCCTAAGTATTTATTAAGCAACAATAACTATTAAATAATTTTTCTAAATTAAGAAATTAAAATAAAACATTTTCCTCCCCCCTCGAATCAAATTCAGCCCACCTCCCCCTCTCTCCCTTCCCACGACCTGCCCTAACCCTCATCCTCCTCTTTTTACTCCCTTCCCCTTAGGTTGACCTAGTTGTGCCAGGTCGCCTCCTCTCATCGGTATACATGCATCCGTGTGGCCTAGTCGACCTCCTGTTCCCGTAAACACTGATAGTCAGGGTCTACCTATTAGGTATTTTTTCTCCTTCAATCGCCGCCATTGCTATTTTTGGCCTTCCCACCCCTGCACGTACAAAATGGGAGGAATTGTTCCTCTTTCCTTCCTCTCCTAAACCCCAACTCAATCCCATCCATTCCTGGACAAAAACCCCCGAATTTCCCTACCCTGTTGATGCCACACCATTAATGGTGGCCGAGGAATTTGTCGGTGAATCCTAGGCCCTCTAGCACCTCCCCATCCCTTTGGTCTTTAAAAGGATGCCCATGCTCCCCTCTTGCTCGTTTGACCGCTGCTCAAATGCCTCGCCCCTCCACCGCCATCACGTCGTGCCATTTTCTTGCTTTGCTACCGTCTGACCACTCCTCACTGGTGGTCATCACCTTCTTGGGCCTTGACGAGAATGCCTTTGCCTTCGCCATCGTCTCCTGAACCCTGTCGTGGTTTTCCTCGAGCCCGGTAACCCTAGGAACCCTTCCTCACTGTTGACCTGAACACTTCCGTCACTTCTTCCTCGTCACCGGCCATCTCCTTCCTCTTCCTATTGCCGTGCCCACTAGGTAAGAATCCTTGGAGTCCTCTCCTTCCTAGCGTTGTCTATGACCCCACTACTGCACCTTTGGTCACCGACAATGATCTTTTAGCCGCACGTCGCCGCCTCCTTGCCTTGGCCGATGTGGCGCTTATGTGGCCATTATGTTAGCATGCGTACGCCCATGTGGCTGCTACATGGCAGCCATGTGTGTCACCCACGCCGCCTCAGTGTGGGGCCTTCATGTGTTAATCACCCTAAGAGGATGGCTGGTGGGGCCTGCATATTAGCACCCATGGCCCCGTGAGACGTCTCGATGCAGCTTGCTCATGGTGGACTACAAGCTGTCACATGGGGTCCACCCCACATAAAAAAACAACATACAACACTTAAACTTTAAATGGCCATATTTTTGTGTAGAACCCATTTATATGCTTGTTTACTACTTTTTATGTGGTTTTCTTATGTTTTAGCCTTCTCCATTACATTGGTTGTGTAGATGTTGCAAATTTGGAAGAACCGCAATTCTTGGAGGTTGATCTTGAGTGAGCAAGGCAAGTCATACCAATCTTGAACATATTGTTGTCCCATGTTTACAAAATTATTTTTCTTTAAATTACTGTACTTCGCTTTATCAAATTTATTGCATTTATAGCTGTATCACTTAGCCTATTCGATATTCCTTATTATAGCCTTATAATTGTATATTGAATGCCTTGACAACCCTAGGTAACAAAAACCGACTAGTGAGAACTCTATATGTGATACTTACTAGTTTTTTTAGGAATATGCTTAGCCATGCTAATAATTAGTGTAAATATTTATATAACTTTGGTAAAACTAGATAGAGGTTGTTAGCCATGGAATGTGGTTCTCTCTCCTTTGAAATTCCCAAAACTTGTTTTCCATGGGATGAGGAGTGGACAGCTCTGTTTGGAGCACATCAGTCACTATAAGGATGGATCTTTGGGCCTCTGTTGCGAAGCATATTTCATACAACCACCTATCTAGTGGGTAAGGCTTAACTCGTAGCTTAGATTAGTCTTAAGCAAAGGGATACATATAGGGCAAATGAAGTCCTTTTGTGGACAGACGTGTTTGGCCGATGAAGGTAGTTGTGCTGAGATAAGGGGGGCATAGATCAGCTCGACCTAGGTTGACCTGGCTAGGGGCATAAAGTGTATACCTCTGATCAAAGTAAATCTATTCGAATAGCCGAGCCCTTGGTTATGGACAAGCCTAGCAATGTATCCAAGTTAAAAGTTCTTCAATCATATTGGAATGTTGGTTTTAAAACTTGTTGGTGGGCTGGATTAAGGCATGATATGTTGGAGTGTGGCCTTGATATTAACTTGACTTAGAGATAGGTTCATGCTTAACTAAATGCTTTAAAACTGTTGTTTGATTCAAAAGAACCTTATAAAATATATCCTTGAACTCCTATGCATTAAATTTACATTATTCCCGATATGGCTTGTTGAGTATGGTGGTGGTACTTAGCTTTGCTCCCTTTTCCCCCAAATCCAGATAAGGAGTTCTATGAAGATGAAGGCTTTGATGTCTAGCTCATGTCTTTCGTCAAGCGCCTGTGGTGGCCTGGTTAGTGTCTAGCTTTGTTCATTTCTCTTTGCAATGTTAGACCTTTGGTCATCCATGTAATAAAATTAATATTTATACTTTCACTTATGTACGCTGATATTTATCAACTTTGTAATGTTTACCTTGCCTCCTGGGAACAGGATTAATGCACATGCGAATAGGCTAATGGGAAATGTGTGTGTATTTTTCAGATGCTATAACCATCATGTAGAGATTGAGCTAAACTAGAGATGGCAATAGGAAATTCTCCATCGAGTAATATGTCCCCATCCCCACTCTCACGAGCCAAAAATTTCCTTGTCCCTACCAACTACAATAGGGAAACAATTTTTGCCATATCTGCCCCTACACAGTGAATTAATTCTCGTGGGTGTCCCATCCCCGCTTAAAACAACATATACATTGTTGTCAAAGATATAGTAGATTGCAAGTAAAAGTGGAGTAACGCTCAACTCATCAGTCTTACAAGAATCCTCCCCCTCATACATCATCTTAGGGCCTATTTATAGACCTAGGGTTTGTAGTTAGCTAGGATTACATATGTTTTTATATAATTTACTCCTTGATAGGAACATACATGAGGCTACAAAGAAATTACATGGTTAAACCCGAATGGGTTGATTCTAATACTCAGCCTCTAAATGAGCTTCCTTTTTCTTCCCTCCAAGGCATTCATTCATTGTCCTTGAAAATTTTCAAACACTTTCAAAGACACCAATCTTAGAAAAACAAAGACATGTTCCAAAATTTTCTCATCTCACCCCATATGCTCATTTAATCATTTCTAACCCTTTTAATCTTATCTCATTCTTTTCACCTTCTCTTCCCCTTGAATTCAGCTTCTTCCTTTTAGGATCATTGAGATTTTGCAACCAAACATATTTTCAACACAAGCATGAAAACAAACTTTTCAAAAACCAAATATTTCATGCCCTTTTTTCGAAGCTTTTCTAGAGAAAAAAAAATTCTTAGAGATAAAGTGGAAATGTTGGAGCCCCATTCTTTACATAAGAAAAGATCTCCAAAAACACAGAAACTCACTTTTATAAACCCTTTTATCCAATCAATGTTCCAAGAATATTTAGTTCACTCCTTAGCTCGCAAAACATTTTCTCATTTAATGACTTGGTAAGGATTTTGGCAAGTTGGTATTCTGTTCTCACATGGGTAAGAGTAATATCTCTCTTGATTTCATGATCTCTTAAGAAGTAGTATCAGATATCAATGTATTTGGTCCTTGAGTGTTGAACCAAATTATTGATTATTTTTATGGCACTCTTATTGTCACATAGGAGTGAGATTTTGGTCATAGAATAGCCTAAGACTTATAGGGTTAGTTTCATCCAAAGTAGTTGAGCACAACATGAGTCGGCGGCAATGTATTTTGCTTCAGCGGTGGATAAGACTATTCTTGTAGGACAAACAAACTAGAGACCATCCAAGGAATTGATAAGTCCTCATTGTGTTTTTTTGATTAACCTTGCACCCGACATAATCGAAATCAGAATATACAATGAGATCAAAGAAGCATCCTTTGGAATACCACAATCCAAGATTAGGAGTGTAAATCAAATATCAAAGGATTCTCTTTACGGCAATAAGATGACATTCTTTTTGTTCCACTTGAAAGCGAGCACACATGCACACACTAAGCATGATATCGGGTCTAGATATACAAAGGTAAAAAAGTGATCCAATCATGGAGTGATATACCTTTTGGTCCATAGATTTACTATTTTCATTGAGGTCAAGGTGTCCATTGGTTGGCATGGCTGTCTTGATGAGCTTGGCTCCCTCTATCCCAAAGTCTTTTTCTTTAATTGCTTGACTTGAAGCCTGTCGAAGAAATTGAGCTCTTCTATCATAGACATGTCAAACCTCTTGGTCATAATTTTAGTAAACTCATCACTAAATGAAGGGTTAGTTGAGCCAAATATTATGTCATCGATATAAATTTGGCGTACAAACAAATCATCCTTAAATTTCTTAGTGAAGAGAGTAATATCAACTTTTCCTATCTCAAAGCCATTTTTCAAGACAAAATCACGAAGATATTCATACCATATTTTAGGTGCTTGCTGGAGGCCATAGAGTATCTTGTGAAGCTTGTAGACATGGTTCGAGTACTTTAGATATTCAAAGCCAAGTGATTACTCTACATACACTAATTACAAGATTGGTCTATTCAAGAAAGCCATTTAACAAAACTTAAAATCTTGGATAGCGGTATAGGCTAAAAAATACGAATAGACTCAAGGCAAGCAATCGGCGCAAAGGTTTCACCAAAGTCAAGTTCCTTGATTTGAGTGAACCCATGTGCCACTAACTGTGTTTTGTTGTGAATCACCACTCCATTCTTGTCTTGCATGTCGCAGAAGATCCACTTCATGCCGATGATGTTTTGTTTGAGTCTTTCAACCAATGATCGTACTTCATTACAGGTGAAGTAATTCAACTTCTCTAGCATGACCATTATCCAATCCAGATCATCAAGTTCATCATCCACCTTAAGAGGTCCCAAAGACAAAACAAAAGAGTAATGTTCATAAAAATTTGCAATTTGAGATCAAGTAGTTACCCCTCTTTGGATATCTCCAAGAATGTTGTCAATGTGATGATCCCTTTGTATGGTATGGTGTATTCTTGGATGGAGCATCGGGAGTACTTGAGCTTGCATGGTGTCTCTTTGCCCTTGAATGCTCTCAACATTGATCCCAACCACTCCTGTGGGATAATCCTCTTGATTAACTCTTAGACTTAGAGACGCCACTTGAGGAGAAGGAGCTTGCTCGGCTTCTCTTTGTTCCTCCTCTAGCTTTTGTGTCATTATTTCCCTAATAGCCATTTTGTCGATGTTCTTACACCTGGGAGTCATTAATTTCAACAAATGTCACATCTCTCATAGTTTCAACAATTTCGAAGGATTTGATGAAAATATGATAGGCGTGAGCATTTTTCTTATAACCAAGAAGAAACCCTTTATCTATCTTCAGTGTAAACTTAGAATACCGAGGTCTCTTGCTAAAAATATAATACTTGTAACAAAAACTCGAATGTAAGAGACATTAGACTTTTTATTAGTTAGAAGCTCATATAAGGTTTTCTTTAAAATCTTGTAAAGGTAGAGCCGGTTGATGGCATGGCATGCGGTGTTGATGGCCTCCACCCAAAATATGTCATGTGTTTTATACTCATCAAATATTGTTCTTGTCGCTTCAATGAGTGTATGGTTCTTCCTCTCAATGATATCGTTTTAAGGTGGATCATATGGAGTGCATAACTCATGCTTGATGGCTTCTTCATTAAGGAATTCTTTAACTTGAGTATTCTTTAATTCTCCTCTATTGTCATTCCACACCTTCTTGATCTTGATTTTATATTCATTTAATACATGTCTTGCAAATCGCTTAAAGATCTCTTATGCTTCACTTTTATCATAGAGAGAATACCTAAGTGAAACAAGAAAAATCATCAATAATAGCAAAACCATAATTGTTACCTCTAATACTTATATACACAACAGGTTCGAAGAGGTCTATGTGAAGAAGTTTGATTGGTCTTAATGTAGTCATGATGTTCTTCATAGGATGTGGATTGCCAACATGCTTTCCCGCTTGACAAGCATTACACATACGATCTTTCTCAAATGTGGCAGTAGTAAGTGTTCACGCCGGATCTCAGCGCAAGCACGCCGACGCCTGGGAGGCTTGCTTAGCTCCAGTGCAGGCTGGTCGGTTTCTCTCCTTGGCTTGAGGTACGCGCGTCAGGGGCCATGGGTTTCACGTTAGCTCCGGCGCGACGGTGCTGGTGCGGGCGTGCCAATCAATTTGACCATGAAATTGACAAGGAGGTGAGACAAACGGGTCAGTCGGACGATGGGCCGATACGAGCGCTCGCTATCGGCTGGCTGCCCATAGGATCGAGTTAGTCATCGGCAGCGTCCGGATGGCTCCTGCTATCGGCTGGTCGCTGATAGGAATCAGGGCGCCCTTCCATTGACTGGGAAGCCAATGCAGGCGTAGGTGGATATCGATGAAGGATAGGTTGCCTCCAGGTGTAGTGAACGCGAGGCCCTGATCCATCGGCCGTAGAGCCGATGGAGGTACAGGATGGAGATGGCAGCACGAGACCCGTCACCCGCCGTGACGACGCCGCTGGCACCGAATCTCGAAGATCGGACCTAACCAAGATAGTATGAGAACGAGGCCAATGACAATAGGACGATCGACACCAGATCGAACGTACTGAAGTAAGGGCAAAGTGAACCCATCAGCTTACTGAGCCGATGAGTAGACGTCTCTCTAGAGATAGGCGCGCATCGGCTGAAAAGCCGACGCGCTTAGCGTGGTGCTCAAAGGAAAGTCTCTGAAGACTTGGTGCGTATCGGCCGAGGAGCCGATACGCTAGGCGTGACGCTCAATGTATAGATAACTCATTGGCTAACACTCCAATGAAACACCGTATAGAGACCTATAGGCCTAAAGCTCATTCCATTATCGACAACCTCGTAGGTTGAACCTAACCAATACAGCACGAGACCGACGATAGGAGAGAGAGCTTGATAGACCGATAGATACTGTACGGACGTGATGTGATACATCCTATCGGCCTAAGAGGTCGAACCTAACCGATGCAGCTTTAGATAGAACGAGACATATCGAGATAGTGGCATGACTTACCCCTTCGCCGGAGATTGGACCTAACCGATGCAGCTCCGCGTCGAGAGGCAGACCCTGCAAGTAAAAACCTAGATGAACTAGGATGGCGATACGCCGAGGTTGTATTGATCGAAGGATTGATGATTATATATTTCCAGGGGGTCTATATTTATTCCTGGAGTTTACAGAGTCCGACGTATTTACTACAACCATCGGATGTTATTTCCTAACAAAAATAAAGGAAAATATCTCTAAGGAAGTTAACTAACTAAATCCTCCTATCCATATAAGATAGGATAGACTAGTTTGCCGTGAACCACGGCTCCTCAAACTCGGTCTTATCTGGATAATCTTCTATTCTGGGACTGTTAACGCCAAAATCTGGACGATCCGATGGCGCTAAAGCCGATCGGCTGGGGGATCCGATGAGGCTAAAGCCGATAAAGGATCTTCAGTTGATGAATGATCTTCAGGTTTCTCCGGTCGATGAATGAAATCCCGTCTAATCGGTTGATGAATGAAGATTTCTATACAACCGGCCGATGAACGAAGTACTATTCTTATCGACCAATGAATGAAACCTTCAGTCCTATCAGGGATGCCAAAAAATATGTTCACGCCGGATCCTGGCGTGAGCACGCCGATGCCTATGAGGTCTGCTTAGCTCTAGTGCAGGCCAGTCGGCTTCTCTCCATGGCTTAAGGTATGTGCGCCAGGGCCCGTGGGTTTCGATCGGCTCCGGCGTGACGGTGCGGGTGCGAACGTGGCAATCAATTTGACCCTGCAATTGACAAGGTAAGACGAATGGGTCAGTCGGACGATGGGCCGATACGAGCCCTCGCTCTCGGCTGGCTACCGATAGGATCGAGTAAGTCATCGACCGCATCCTAATGGCTCCTACTATCGGCTGATCACTGATAGGAATCATGGCACCCTTCCATCGGCTAGGGAGCCGATGAGGGCGTAGGTGGATGTCGACGAAGAATACGACGCCTTCGGGTGTAGCAGACGTGAGGCCCTGATCCATCGGCCATAGAACCGATGGAGGCACAGGATGGAGATGGCAGCACGAGACCCGTCACTCGCCATGACGACGCCGCTGGCACCAAATCTCGAAGATCAGACCTTACCGAGACAGTGCCAGAATGTGTCCAATGACAACAGGGCGGTAGACGCCGGATCGGACGTGCTGAAGCAAGGACGGAGCGAACGCATTAGCTATCTGAGCAGATGAGAGGGCATTTCTCTAGAGATAGGCATGCATCGGCTAGAAGGCTAACGCGCTTGGCATGGCGCTCAAAGGAAAGTCTTTGAAGACCTGGTGCGTATCGGTTGAGGAGCCGATACGCTGGGCGTGATGCTCAACATATAGATAACTCATTAGCTAACACTTCGATGAAACGCCGTATTGAGACCTATAGCCCTAAAGCTCATTCTACCATCGACAATCTCGTTGGTCGAACCTAACCGATGCAGCACGAGACCGACGATGGCGGAGAGAGCTTGATAGACCGATAGAGCCTGCACAGACGTGATGCGATACATCCTATCGGCCTAAGAGGTCGAACCTAACTGATGCAGCCTTAGACAGAACGAGATATATCGAGATAGTGGCGGGACTTACCCCTTCGCTAGAGATCGGACCTAACCGATGCAGCCCCACGTCGAGAGCTAGACCCCACCAGTAAAAGCCTAGATAAACTAGGGTGGCAATGCGCCGAGGTTGTATTGATCGAAGGATTGATGATTACATATTTTTAGGAGGTCTATATTTATACCCTGGGTTTACAGAGTCCAACGTGTTTATAACAATCATCAAACATTATTTCCTAACAAAAATAAAAGAAAATATCTCTTAGGAAGTTAACTAACTAAATCTTCCTATCCATATAAGATAGGATAGACTAACCTGCTATGAACCATGGCTTCTTCTCAAACTCGGTCTTATCTGGATAATCTTCTATTCTACAACCAAGTCTTTTCTTGCCTCAATCCGATCGGCTTCTTCCTTGTAACAATCGGACACTTCTGCGTTTCAAGCAAACATCTTCCCAATCTATTTCTGGGCTTTCCAAATTTTGGCATTAACAGTAAACCTGAGGATATAAAACTCCTTTAAACGATTTGATAGAATCCTCATCCTAGTATGGGCTAGCCTTCAGTACCAAATTGGTCGCGCCGAAAAATGTCTCGGGTGACCACGCTGACGCCTTGGAGGTCTGCTTAGCTTCAGTGCAAGCCGATCGGCTTCTCACCGTGGCTTGAGGTACGCATGCTAGGGCCCGAGAGGTTCGCTCGGTTCCGGCATGACGGTGCGAATGTGGGCGTGCCAGTCAATTTGATCATGCAATTAACAAGTAGGTGAGGCAAACGGGTCAGTCAGACGATGGGCTGATACGAGCTCTCACTATAGACTGGCCACCGGTAGGATCAAGATGGCTATTAGCCACGTCCGGATGGCCCTTGCTATCGGCTGGTCACTGATAGTGATCGAGACGTTATTCCATCGGCTAGGGAGCCGATGAAGGCATAGACAGATATCGATGAAGGATATGATGGCTCTGGGTGTGGTGAAAGCGAGATCCTAATGCATCAGTCATAAAGCCGATGGAGGCACCGAAGGGTATTAAAAGCAAAGCACGCAGGATCCCTCCTGGTAGTAGTGGCAAGGAATCGTATAAAAGACACACCGGCTGCAAAGCTGATGCCACTCCTAATATGGCAAGGGTGAAGCGAAACCATCGGCTAGCTAAGCCGGTGAGAGGATGTCTCTCTGAAGATAGATACGTATCGGCTGGAAGACCGATGCGCTTGTAGTGGCGCTTGAGGGCAATCTCTGAAGATTGGTGCGTATCGGCCGAGGAGCTGATACGCTGGGCGTGTTGCTCAATGTATAGATAACTCATCGGCTAACACTCTGATGAAACGCCGTACAGAGACCTATAGGCCTAAAGCTCAATCTACCGTCGGCAACCTCGTACGTCGAACCTAACCGATGCAACATGGGACCGACAATGGCGGAGAGGGCTTGATAGGCCGATAGACCCTGCACGAATGTGATGCGATACATCCGATTGGCCTAAGAGGCCAAATCTAACCGATACAGGCTTAGACAGAGTAAGATATATCAGAATAGTGGTGGGACTTACCCCTTCGCCGGAGATCGAAGTTAACCGATACAGTCCCGCATCGAGAGCCAGAACCCACCTGTAAAAACCTAGATAAACTAGGGTGGCGATGCACCGAAATTGTATTGATTGAAAGATATGTTGATTATGATACAGGTTTCTATGGGTCTATATTTATACACTGGCATTACAGAGCCCGACGCGGTTATAACAACCATTAAATGTTATTTCATAAAAATATAAAAGGAAAATATCTATAAGGAAGTTAACTAAACTAACTAAACCTTCCTAAGATATGATTTACATAGATAAAATACCCTGCCGTGATTTCCATAGCTCCTCCTCAGACTTGGTCTTATTTGGATAATCTTCTATTCTTGGATCGAATCTCTCCTTGTTTCATCCGATTGGCTTCCTCCCTATAGCAACCGAACTCTTCTTTTACTTCAGCCGATCTTTTTTCCACCCTTTCCTTGGGCTTTCCAAATTTTGGCGTTAACACAAATCCACCCCAAGGAAGACTTTATAATCAAGCAAGCCTTCAGGTTTAATTTATCTAGCTCAAATCACTGAATAAAGATCACCCTTTACCCTACCCTTGAAAGTGATGAAACTATTACTTCTCTTAGAGATGTTCAAGTCCTCATCAGTGAACAAGAAATTATAGCCTATTTTACACAATTGATACACCGATAAAAGATTGTAACCTAATGACTTGACAAGAAGAACATTGGAGACATAAATACTATTGGAGATGGTAATTTTACTTGAACTCATTACCTCATGTTTACAGTTGTCTCTAAAAGTGATATTGTCATGATCTTCATCGTTCTTATCAAGGCTTATAAACATACTCATCTCCCTTATCATATGGTTGGTGCACTCACTATTAACCATCCAACTTGATCTGCCGAAGTAGTATATCTACAACATAAATTTATACTTAGGATTTTGGCCTATGTTTGGGTCCTTGCATGTAGACTTAGAAATCCATAAGCATCTGTCACGTTTTTCACTATGAGATCCTACAAATTAAGCTATCACTTTACCACGATGGCTTTTCTTTAAGAACATAAGAAGCATAAAAAATGGATTGAAGCATATGCCTTTTGTTTTATTGAACTTTAGGATCTTGATCATTCTTCATAAACTTGATAGGCTTCCTAGTCTCCATCACCTTTCGCCTTGGTGGCTTGCTCTCATGTGGATGCAAGCCAAGACCAAAACCATAGTTGTTGTTGTGAGTGGTGAGTCTTGTAGAGGGCATTCTTAGATTAGTACATCCTCATGCACCTATATTCTACCAAGGTGCCAAGCCTCTCATTCTCCTTCTTAAGCTCATCTAATGTGCATATTAGTAGAATAGGCATTCACATCAAGATTATAGCATCCAACACACCTATTGCTTGTGGAGGCATTAGAGGAGTTTATGGCTTGAGTTGAAGTAGAGGAGCTAATCCAAAAAGCCTAAAATTACACTTTGAGGTCTTTATAGGCTTTGTCTAAGCTTGTAATTTCTCAAGTAGTGTATCATTAGAACTCTTGAGAGTAGTAATAAATTTATTTACCAAATCAAGTTGATTGGTTAATGTTTCCACCCTCTTCTTTTCTTTACCCAAAGACTTCTCAAGAACAAAATTTATCTCCTTCTCAAGGATAAGCTTAACCACTTGGCTCAAGGTGGCATTGCTACAACTCTTAAGAACATCATCATCAAAATCACTAGTATCACTTTCATCATCATCACTATCAAGAGGCTTGGGAGCAGGAGTTACCTTGCGCCTCCTCGCCATAAGACAAGTAGGAGCATAGAAGTCATCATCGTCATTGCACAAGTTGGGAAAGAGCGATTCCTTTGGTGAAGACGACTTGTAAGCGAAGATAGCAACTCCCTTCTTCATTTGATCTTCTTCTTTGGCTCCGGATTCACCACTGGGGACCCATTTTTCTCCAATGTGCTCACTTCGCCTCTTGCAATGCTTAGAGTTGTCATCATTGTCCTTGTTATTGTTGGGCAATCGGCGATGAAGTGACCATGCTCGCCACATTGATAGCATAGCCTCTTACTTGGTCGACTCTTGGTCTTGTTGCTATACTTTTTCTTATCGACACCTCCTTCACCTCTCAAGAACTTCTTGAACTTCTTGACAATGAGAATGAAGTCTTTATCTTCACTCTCATCATCACTTGAGGCTTCTTTCTTGGCTTTGAGAGCCATCTCCTTGTTCTTGGTGAGGGTGGTATTCTTGACGAGTGTCTTGACATACTTGTGCTCACCGCCGAAAATCCCACGACGGCGGCTTGGTCACGCGAAGGCCTAGGAGGTCTGCTTAGCTCCAGTGTAGGTCCTTAAGCCTCGAGGTTCACGAGCATGCCAGTCAATTTGACCCTGCAATTGACAAGGAAGTGGACGAGCAGGTCCGTCAGACGGTAGGCCGATATAGGCACTCGCTATCGGCTGGCTGCCGATAGGATCGGGAAGTTCTTTGATCGGCTGGGGAGCCAATGTGGACAGGTGTCGATGAGGGATCGACTGTAGAGCCGATGGAGAAACCAGAATGTACTTACAGGATAGCAAGCCACACAGGATCCCTCCAGATTGCCGAACAGTAGTTCATTGGCTGGAAAAACCGATAAAGGCACATACGGACTAGGCAAGGAATAATATTAAAAGGCACGGGCTACAAAGCCGATGCCGCTCCGGATATGACAGCACGAGACCCGTCGCCCACCGTGACAGCGCCATTAACACTGAACCTCGAAATCGGACCTAACCGAGATAGTACGAGTCCACGGCTCTTCTGCAAATTCGGTTTTATCTGAGTAATCTTTCAATTTGGAACCGAGTCTTCCTTCACTACAACTCGATCGGGTTCTTCACTGTAGCAATCGGACCTCTTTTTACTCAAGCCGATATTTTTCCTACCTCTCCTCGGGCTTCTCGTACCTAGCCCCGATTGGATAATTCCCTGTCTTCAAACCGATTTAATCTTCTACTAATTTGATCGGCTTCTCTGCAGTTTTGATAGGCTTTGTCTCACGAGCTGACCAGTATCTCCATCGGCCGATCCTGTTTACCAGCTGAATCAAATTCTCCATCGGACACCTCTCAGCTGATCGGCTTTAGCACCATCGGATCGTCTAGATTTTGGCGTTAACAACTTGGCATCTTCTTCATAAAGCCTATTGGTGACAAATCTTGATATCACATCACTTGGAGTGAGCCACTTATAGTTCTTAATCTCCTAGATGAGAGTCTTCAAGGTGTTGTTTCTTGCCACAAAAGCTCAAAGAAGTTTCTTAACAACGGTATGGTCAGTCATATCCTCATCACCAAGACCTTGAATCTTATTGACAATGATCATCATGCGACCGTACATCTTTTGAGGCATCTCATCGTCCTTCATCACAAATCGACCAAGTTGTCATTTCAACAACTCGATTCTTGACTCTTCATTCCCAGGGACCATTCATGAAAAAGTTGAAGAGTGTCGGTTGTCGTGCGTCGAGAACGGGGGCATGGGCTGGCCCCCTTTGGTGTTCAACCCAGGGGGTGATCTCACACACAATGAATTCAAAAGAACAAACCAAAAGGTTTTTGATAGGTTTAGGCTGCTCGGAGGCATAATAGCCTATTCCTATGTTCTTGCTTGCTCTTGATGTGTTACCATCATTGATTTTCTCTAACTCCCCACTCTCGGTTACATTCTTCTCCTTATATATTCTCCAGGAATTTTACATAGGCCAAGGATGGAAAAAGGGTACAAAGATAGGACCCATGGGCCCCAGCGAACACAAATTATGTATAGTTAGTCAAATTGCTACAGGAACCCTCGCACTCGTCACCCATGTTGTGCCATCTTCTTACCACTGCCGACCATAGCTAGGCTTCAATGGGTAAATTGACTCTAGCTTAGTCATCTAGGCAATAATGTGGAGCGGTATATGTTTTGTCTAGTGTCACCTATCCATAGAGTAGATAACTATCTCGTCGCTCTAACATGCACAGACACACAAGCGTCGTGCTAGGTGAAGTGTCCCAACCTACCGTATTGAATGCGGTAGTTGGGGTATTTGGGTACATGTAGCCCTTGAGCTCTCATGACCCCATGCGCTCCCCTGGAGCGCACAGGCCAAGGGTCACCAACCTAGGCCATCTTTCCGAGACAGTTGGTTGTCTAGGGGTTTGCTAGCCTAGGCTAAGTAGCCCGGGGTCATCACCCCATGGCTGGCCAACTCAAAATACCAGATTGGGCAAGCTAGCTTGGTTCATCCAACGCATACCAAGTGTCTCGTTGTGGGCAACCTATGATGTCAACCCAAGGTCGTCAACTTGAGGCAACCGGTGCCACACCATAGATGCCTGCATGCCTCGATTCCCCAGGTCAACACTAGTGCTTGGGTGCTACCTATCCGCCTCTTGGCAGCTTCGATGGGACCCTTAGTTCCTACCTCACTGACAAAGAATGTTCCGAATTTCCTTGGCCTCCTCAAGTTGATCAATCTTGTTGCATTCTTCTAGGCTCAAGGCGCTAAGTATGACCCTCGCGGCTTTGGCATCCTAATGAATCACTTGCTCTTGCTCTAGCGTGGAGTGTTTGGTGTCCTCCGACACATCACAACCCATGCACACAATCTTCTAAATACTAGGATGCAAAGATATTAGATGTAATTTCATCTTGTTCTTCTAAGCGGCACAGAAGATTCTATCAAAGTGAAGAGCTAGCACAGAAGGCATAGAGATGAATTGGGTGTGAGAGTGTGAATTGATCTTGTCATAATCAAGCAGTATAGTTACTCCCTTAACTCCACTTTTGTTGGTAGAGCTATCGGCAAATGAAGGATTCTCCCGTGGGAAGCACTGGTGTAGGCCCATTCCTTAACATCTCTTCTAGCAATTAAGCCAATCCAAAGTGCTTGGCTTTGATACTAATTGAAAGGTCTGAGAGATAGCCTAAAAGGGGGTGAAGAGGCATTTCCTGAAAGTGCAAAAACTTGTAGCAGAATTAGAACCAACCAGATAGTCCGATACCATAGCGGACAGTCTGATTATAGAGGAGTCAAATAGTCTGGTAGCTATCAGACAATCCAGTCAATAGAGAGAAAAATAGTGACTTGTATTGTCTAGCTTTGACAGGACAATCTAGCCAACATAGAGATAAATGACTTATGTAAAAGATAAGATGAAAACTAGATGGGCTCCTTAAACACACTTTCTACAAGAGCAAGTGTGGATAGAGATAGATGATAATCTAGCACAAGAATACTACAAGATCAAGATAGAAAGCAGTAAATGTAAGATAAAGAGAGTAGAGGAGATATTGATTTGTTTACCGAAGTTTGAAACCAACTGTTCTTACTCTTCGTTGAGGAAGCTCCTGTTGGAGCCAAGTCTCTTTCAACCACTTTCCTCTCTAAGCAACCAACTCTAGTAATACCTTGGTCTCCAAGCTACCACCAAGAGTAAGTCTATGCTCTAAGCGGTCACCAAGACCCAAGGTTGGACGCCATGCGACTTCTCTTGCTCAGTTAAGCTTGCTCTATCAAGCAACCAACAAGGTGAAGTTCGGAATATAGTCAATTTGGTTGAACCTTCACAATAGTTCTCGGACAACCACAGTTTTTGATTGCTCTGAGATTATAATTCTTCTCTTTCACACACTAACTACTCAACATACTTACAACACACAAGCTTTAGATCATACATAGAGAGAGTTGTAAGAGAGTTTAGCTTTCTAAATAATAATACAAGAACACTCAAGGGTAAACACTATCACAAACGATCTTTAATTTGCTCTTTAAGGTTCTTGGACACTTGATTAACTTCTCAATGTGAAAGGGGTCCTAAAAGTCTTCAAACAAGTCCAGGGTAACTCCCATATATAGCCCCAACTTCTTCAGCTACATGCTTGTAGCCATTGCAAAATTCTGCTAGAATTGTACTGGGTCAGACCATCCGATACCTCATCGGATTGTCCAACCCTATACAATTTTTGAAACTATCACTAACAACTAGCTATTGGGCCATGAAGAACTAGATAGTTCTGCACCACTATCAAACTGTCCAACTGTGCCTCTACTTGACAGCCTAGTCTCCCCCAGATTGTCCAATCTGTACTTCTCCATTGTCTGGCCATGCAAGTGTTGGTCAGATAGTCCAGCACCACACAGGAATGTCCAGCTTGCGATCGTCCAATCTCCATCGGATAATTCGCTACAGCCAAGTGTGTCGATGATCACCTTCACCTGGACTATCCGACACCACATCAGATTGTCCGACTTGACATTACCTCTTTCAAACAATCCGAACGTCCAAGTCGCTAAATGATTATCTTCACCCGAACTATCCAACTACTCACAAATTGTTTGACTCAGTATTTGTCGGACTATCCAACCGCTCACAGATTGTCCGACTTAGCATTTGTCGAATTATCCGGTATCGCTCCAGATCCAGTGCGATCTCTAAGCAACTTGATCTTCTGTCTTCCAAAATTTGTCTAAATTGCTTCTACTTTAACTCCTTTTCTTTTAGGATTGTCTTTGCCCATTTTGCAACTTCAACGGACTTAATGCCTACTCGTTACTCAATAATTACATTTATCATTAATTAGCTAAAACTCACTAAAGGTCTAGATACACTTTTACTCATGCCATAGGCTTTTGTGGACTAAACACCTAAGGCGAAAGCCATGGGCTGAAGGCTTGAGTGACGTACATGTATGAAGGTGATAGGGTGGAGAAGCCCTAGATGGTTGTCCTCCAACATATATATCAAATCATATATGCAATGCAACATATTCTATCTACAATTTATATCAATATATCAACATATATCTATTAATTCACATGATGAGAACACAATATTGTCATTCATCAAAGATCACAAGGAATATAATCATATGATGTGAACCCAAGAGCGCTGATTTTAGACCTCCTATAATAGCTAATCGAGTCTACATGGAGAATAGGGATATAGGATGGAGGATCATCCATGTTCCCACTAGACTTGATAGGGGACTTACTCCACTTGATTCTCCGTGAGAATCCAATTACAATCATCCTCATCGAAGAATTTCATGTGAAAAAACAGGGAACAATGTCCCATTGTCCATTAACATCTCTAGGCTAAAACGAATTGGCTATGTATTTCTCAGGTATGGTCTTTTGTGCTAAATAGTTGCATGGTTGGATTTGTAATAATTATTTATGGGTACAAACAAAGCTAAATTAACTGATATAAAGTTAAGAAATACAGTCAAAACAAAAATTCTAGGAAATCCATATATAAAAAAGTTATAAAAATTACGAGCTCTGGAAAACGTACGCAGGAATCTATTCTTACGTTGCCCTAAGTATCATATCTTGAAATAGCTAAAGAAAAGTAAATCTCACTCACATATGACCCTAATAGAGGATGCTGATTCACAACATCCAAACTCCATCAGAAAACCAAGACAAATCTCACCCGACCTATATATATCGCTCCAAAACATGTAAACATTAAAAAAAAAATCTAAAAGAAAATGTGTCCCAGAAGTGGCCACGCACCGGAGTACCGGACGCAGGCACGCAGCTGGCCTGGCCTGTTCCCTCAGCACTCGTCGGCAAACTGACGTGGACACACACCTTCCGCTGCGTCCGTCCCGTCGTCCGTCGAGATCGCAAACTTTCCCCCCTGCTACTGCTGCATCTCCCCCACCTCCCACCGCATCCCCCTCCCCTCCTCAACCACACCGCACGAGAGGCGAGGCCTCGCGAGATTCAGGCAGGCGCCATGGGGGTGGACTACTACAAGGTGCTGCAGGTGGAGCGGGGCGCCACCGACGAGGAGCTCAAGAAGGCGTACCGGAAGCTGGCCATGAGGTGGCACCCGGACAAGAACCCCCACACCAAGAAGGAGGCCGAGGCCAAGTTCAAGCAGATCTCCGAGGCCTACGATGTCAGGCTTCTCTTCTTCTCTCTCTCGCGCGCGCCCCCCGCCTCCCTCTCCCTCCGCATTCCCTCTATCGTTTTTGATCTGTACGCGCCCAAACACGTAGTTGATGTTGGTCGCCAAGAATGGGGGGTGTTTGGTGCGCCCAAACGAGAGGAATCCTCCTCCGTTTCCTCTCGCAGGCAGATTAAGCGAAAATTTTACTCGCCATTTGCCTAAACGAGGCTCTTGCGATGTTGTTGATAGGAAGAACTGTTTTTGTTTCGAATGGCATTGGGTCCTGCGATGCCGTTTGATCTGAAAATTAGCGTCCAAAATGCTGCATTTTCCGGTGCTTCTGGAATCCAGTCAGAGCAATGTGGCGCATTTCTAACTCATGAATTTCATGAGACTGTTCATTTCCAACATCAATATGGAAACTTTTCTGCATTACATGTATGGCCTTAGGTTGTTTTTGTTTCCTTTTATTTTCATAAGCAATGATATCTGGACGAGCAAGTTCTTTTGAAATTTGGGACAGTTTTTTTTTCTTTTTTATGTATGTTTTGTAGCTTTTGGAAATTTCATGCTATAACCAAACTTTTGGGGGAAAAAACCTCTGCAAGAGGTATTAATGAATTACTTCTGATGCAGCTCATACTGGGAAGTTAGAACATGAACTACTTCTGATGCAGCTCATACGGAGAACTTAGAGCCCTTATGCATTTCGTTATTGACTGGATGGTTGTGGTACAATCATGGTTTTTTCATGCTTGTAGGTGCTAAGTGATTCCCAGAAACGAGCAGTCTATGACCAGTACGGAGAAGAGGGGCTCAAAGGTCAGGTGCCACCTCCTGGAGCAGGCGGGCCTGGTGGGTCTTCATACTATGGGGGTGATGGGTCAACATTCCGGTTCAACCCTCGAAGCGCAGATGATATATTTGCCGAGTTCTTTGGATTTTCCAGCCCATTCTCAACCATGGGTGGCATGGGTGGTATGGGTGGGATGGGTGGAGGTGCTGATAGGGGTATGCGGGGATCAAAGTTTGGAATGTTTGGTGATGATATATTTGGAAATTTTTCTCAGTTCCCTGGTGAGGCATCAATGCACGCTCCCCAACAACCCCAAAAGGCTGCACCGATTGAGAATCGATTGCCTTG
The DNA here is from genome assembly GCA_030770085.1 of Oryza coarctata. Taxonomy (NCBI): domain Eukaryota; kingdom Viridiplantae; phylum Streptophyta; class Magnoliopsida; order Poales; family Poaceae; genus Oryza; species Oryza coarctata. The sequence goes on from CM061465.1 coordinate 9,441,770, forward strand.
CAACCTAGCTGACTTGTACAAAGGCACCACCAAGAAGATGAAAATTTCACGGGAAATATTAGATTCTAGCGGGTAATTGGCTTATCATGTCAATTTAAAGTTATTCCTTGTCTAGTACTGCATTGGTTTCTGAATATTTATGTGGCATATGTTTAGTATGTGTAAGAAAGTACAGAGCATTTTATCATTTCAAGCGAAGTGTGGTATATGAATTATGTGAATAGCATGACATGTAGAAAACTTAAGTTTTGTATGCTAGTGGAGGATATTGCAAATTGCACATGAGAGTTTGCTTAGGACTTCTGTTCAACAAGTTATCTTTCCTTCAGAAGGACTATAAACCTGACATATTTCCCTTTGATATTGCAATACCTTAGTATTGATATGTTAATGTGTATTTGGTTAGCAGTTTTGTGCTCGTTCAGGTGGGTGGTTTCACATGTGTCTATTAATTGATATTGAAATAACCTATAACAAGTCATAGTGCTCTGCTAGCCTGCTATGTACATTTAGTCATCAGCATATGTTGATGGGTCTTCTGTCTATGATGTTGAAATTGCCGCTAAAATGGACAAATTTTTGGATAGATGTTCTTCTAAATCATGCTTTGACAACTTTTTTTATATTTCTTTCAATATTGAGTACATTAAAAATTTGCCAAGAAATACAGTCAAATGAGTAGCATGTCAATATTAAGCCAATATCATTTTGAAAAATATAAGATGTGTTTATAATCTCCCACATTATTATATCCCAACTGATTTCTCGTCTACTCTTATATTTATGCAGTAATACTACAGCTTTTTGACATTTGAGTACTTTGTGTTAATATACCAAATGTTATTTTCGTGAAACCTATTCGACTAATTAGGCATGATTTATGGTTGTGCTGAATTGCTGATTACAGGGTGCATTTGGTTTCTGGTGTGATTTATTCTGTTTCTTTACTCGTCTTTTGTTTTATTAGGCAGCTTACATTTGGTCCAAACTATAAGCTATTCATCTCTTGGTTTGCTTGCAAGGATTAGGATGGCTAGTTATGGCTGAACTTGAAAACATTCAAAGACATTTTTCAGTTTCAGTTGTCGATGAGCCATACCGTAAGTAAAAGAAAAACTGCATTACAATGTTCACATAGATGCTAGTCACTATTAGGATGGCTACCCACTGACTAGAGACTAGGCAGCGACTAGGTGGGCAACTAGACCGGAGCGTGTTGCTGGCGACTAGCAATTAGTCGCCGCCTAGGCAGCCATCCTGGCGACCACTGCTGCATTATCATGAACTGTTCCCTCATTGTTTAGGATTATGCTGTTATGGATTGCACTATGTGGTCATATCTGAAGGAGTTTCTGAGATTTTGTTTGGAATTTGGATGTGCATCTTGACACGTTACTGTCTTACATTTTGACCAAATGGACTTTGTTTTGACAAAGATTTGTAGCGTGATCTTTCTGGATGTATTTGCAAAAACTGATTAGAAGCCATTTAAAGTTCAGACATTACCTAATTGGCCCATGTTCAACATTCCATTTCACTCATTCTGAATTTTTCCTGACAGAGCAAACCCTTGGTTTTTGTTATATATAATTGTTTCACCACTCAAGGGGAACACTTACATTTATTTATTGCTGTGAATACTCATGACATGAGGTTGGCATGTAATTAGGATGGTTATGCACTTGACTTGCTCATTCAACTAATCGACATTAGGTGTGGCTTGTCAATTTAGTGGGGCATGTTATTGTTTCTCCAACTTATATGGAAGTTTTTATTGGATTAACAAATATCAGCAGTATATTATTATCACCATATAAAAGATATATTTGGCTTTGGTTTCTATCAATTAATATTTGGTGACTGGTTGAACAAAATGGAGAATGTTTTTGTGTCGGTACCATTTCTTTCGGTTGAACATGAGTCATATTATTCCCGTAGGATCAAGATACTAAATAGCGTAGTTGTAGTAGGTTGGTATCAGCGAAGTGGATAGCAGATTGCCGGGGATATTGTGGATATAAATGATACTCATAATTCTAATTTAATCATGAACATACGATGGCTTTTAGCATAATAAGACAGGTATTAGAAGTCCACTGCACACAAGATATCAATCATAAGTGGAACTGAAAGATGATCCAGTACACCCATCTACATGCATGATAGACTAATACATCTTAGCTGCATGGACTAATATATCTTAGTTGCACCGTCATTGCACAGCAGAAAAAACTCATGCATGTGCACTGCATAGCCTGTCTTCGGACGTTGGACTCAAGTGACCAGTCTAGCATCCTGGCATCGTGGACTGATATTGCTAGCCACTATTTAGTACTATGCTTAGGATTATGTTGAGTGTTATTGTTGCCTTTTGCCAATTTCTATTTTTATGTCATATGACATATGCTTCTATTCTTTTTTTTCTGTTTTGCTCGGTGTTTTTTCTGTGTTGTCTCCAATATTTGATATGCTGTTTTCATGTACTTTGTAATAGACTTACTTTAATTTGGTGCCTTACTAGCGTCTTTCTTCATTGGCAGGAGAACCATGGTTGTTGAGGAGATCCTAACAATTGACATAAAACCTGGATGGAAGAAAGGGACAAAAATTACTTTTCCCCAAAAGGGTAACGAGTCTCCACATGTAATTCCTGCGGATATTGTATTCGTGATTGATGAGAAGCCACATGATCTGTTTACACGGGAGGGGAATGATCTCGTCATGACCCAGAAGATATCCTTGGCTGAGGCCTTAACTGGATGTACTGTTCAGGTAACAGCACTGGATGGTCGGAATCTAACGGTAACAATAAATAATGTCGTTTACCCTGGCTATGAGGAGGTTGTTTCCTTTGAGGGCATGCCGATTCCGAAGGATCCATCAAAGAAGGGAAATCTTAGGATCAAGTTCAACATCAAATTCCCCTCAAGGCTGACGTCAGAGCAGAAATCGGAAATTAAGAGGCTACTAGCTTCCTGAGGAATACAATGTACCGTTGGGTTGTCTGGTTGTTTTTTGGGGTGCGTTGGGGGAGACCAGTGTCAGCTGGGAAGGGAAATGTGAATATCATTCCAAAGACTCATTTTTCATTTTTGTTAAGCCTTTGTGGGTTCCACCCTTGTAACTTAAAATGGTCATTTTTGTCAACTTAAAATGTTCATTTTTGGCTGAATAACTCACCATCAAAATAGATAATTCTGTGCCAACCTAAGTGCTGTGTTTGTCGCAGTTCCAAAATTATGCATGATTGGTGCTGGGCTAGCGGCTACCAGACGACGTGGCTATACGTCGAGTATTGCATGATGACGATGGAACAGTTAGCGGAGGCGCATAATGTTTAGAGATAATATGTTATGCATTTTATTTCCCCTATCATATTAAAGGCTTTCATGTACATTTGCCTATATATGTGTATTCAGATCCGGAGGGCCCAGATAAATACAAACACTATTTATAACATGGCATTTGCTTGCCAGACTCGGCGAAAATATTATTTTAACGGGTCAGGCCTTTGTTTAGACCTACTCAAAAAATATTGGTGTTTTAAGAAGAATTCAAATGACTGCCCCCATACGATTTTTTTTCCCCAAGTTCAGCGCGGGGCACAATTGTGCCTAGCGTCCGCATACAGGTCACAGGAATACAGGATCAGGATTTGGAAAACGCAGACACTGATAATAACACATAAATAAGCCTTCACGAAATGTACGGCAAACCGGGTAATGATCAGCCCACGCTACTATTTGTCAAATTAGCACCGATATACAAACCTAACAAGCTTCACACAATTACAAACTAGTTGTAGCAAAACGCAAGCCTAATCGCAAACCAACCCACCAATCAATTTACACCAAGATACAAACGAATCAGCAGGCCCACCAAATGCCATAAACAATCAGGCATCTCTTTCGTTAAATATAACTTAGATAGCATGCTACTCTATATACTAGTTAGGGGTAAATGCACACTGAAAGCCTGAAACGCTTCCACTGTTCCACATACTTCACACAACTAAACAAGCATAGGCGCAAGCATTTCAGCACGTTGTGGGGTTATTTACTTGCCCAGAACAAGCTTCTTGTAGAGTGCAAGTATATCCTTCTTATTCGGATTCTTTAGCTCTAGCAACTGTGCTCCAAATCCATGCTTGGTAAGCTCCTCTTTCAGTTTTGCAACCGTGAGCTTTTTATACCCATCTGGGTTGCCATCTTTTGTGTCTGTGCTAACCGTAAAACTTTCTTCACCCATATGAACTGAACCACCGTCTTCAGATTGGAAATTCTTTAGCGGGCTAGTATTGCTTTTAGATCTCTTTCTGCTCCTCTCTGGACGATCAATGTCCATATCTTGGACAGACTCCATGCCTACTTCATTTTCTCTCAACCTCTTGCCATGAGTGGTGGTTCGGAGTTTGCTATCCAGTGCAGTCTCAACAAGACGAACTGACGTCAGCTCCTGATGGAGTACATCAAGTTTGCTTTGGGTAGATTGTAGTTGTAAAGACAAGGCTTCTGCACGCTTATTCGCTTCAGCTCTAGCTGCACGTTCTGTTGACAAAAGACTCTCAAGGACGTGCACGGTACTGGACCTCTGCTCATTGCTCTGCAGCATTAAATCCTCAATTTCTTTCTCCCTCTCAGCAACCCTACTCTCAAGCAAGGCAACCTTGGACAAGGCATCTGTTTCAGATTTACGCATCTTCTGTACTTCATCTAATAGATTTACTTTCTCCTGCTCCAGTCTGTCAACTTGTCTTTGAATTCTTTCAATCACTGCTAATTTTTCCATTGACAACCGCCGTGCCTCATCCTTTTCTTTCTGAGCTGTAATGGCCTCAGTTCGAGCTACATCAGACAACTCAGTAGCTCTCTTTGCTTCCTTTTCTGCAGCTTTGTACCTTTCTTCTGCTTCATCGTATTTCTTGCATTCAGATAAGAACTTCTCTTGAAGATGGTTCTTTTCCTGTTCAAGCATTCTTGCTTGCTTTTCAAATGATACTGCCCTGTCTCTTAGAAATTCTAATTTGCTTGTTAGTTCTCTAATTTCATCCTTCAAGACTGAAGTTTCCTTGTTATGGCTTTGTGCCTTCGATTCTACTACCTGAAAAGGCATATCAGCATTAGGAAACTAACATTCACACAATAAATGCATCAATCCAATCCAGTGGTTGAAAGGTAGTAATGAAGGCTAAGTGACCTGCAAGCGCTCAGTCAACACACTTTCTTCACTCTCTGCATGTCTAATCTTTGACACTAATCTCTTCATTTCTTCTTCCTGTCAATATTAAGAAGCTATCAGCATATATACCATCTTACTCAAGGATATGAAACATGTTATGGGTATGGCTTACTTTTTCCTCCAAATGTGCAGCAAACTCAGCCCTTATACCACTCTCTCTTTCTTGCGCAATTTTGTTAATTTGTTCTTGCACAGATGCTAATCTTTCCAATGCAGCTTTAGCTTGTGCAGCAGCTGTTTCATATTTATGCCTCCACTCTGTGGCGTCATCTTGAGCAGACGCTGCCCGTTCACGGGCTGCTCCCAACTTTCCTTCTGCAGAGCCATATCTGGACTCAAGAGTTGCTAGTTGAGAAATGAATCTGTCTTGCTCAACCTTTTGCTGAGTAATGTATTGCTCATACTTCACTCTCCAATCAGTGCATTCATGGCGTACAAGATCAAGTTCTTTAGACAAGCTCAAGCAGCGTTCATCCAATGTGCTACATTTGGTCCTCAGGTTTGCAAGATGGGCACTGTGATCTTCAGAAACTCTTTGTTTTTCACTTATAGCAGTTTCATATCGTTTTAGATATTCAGATTTATGGGCTTCATTTGCTTCAAGTTGCTTTTTCAGAAGCTCCAGCTGATCTTCATTTGAATGACATCTCAGTGCAAAGGAAGTCCTCTCTGATTCAGCTTCATTTATTAACTTCAAGCAGAGATCCAATATGGGCCCTTCCAAACTGCAAGGAAAAGATGTATTAACTCTTAGATATGCTAGCTAAGCAACTAGTGGAACAAAGGATTGCAAATTGCAATCCATATTCCATTGTTGCTTATTTAACAGGCTTGATAACATACAATGAAAATCCAGAAGTATCCATTTAACTTGACAGTAGACTAACAAAACAAAAGGAATGAAAATGATTAAGATGCTATGGATTCATGAACAAATGTCTACAACTGTATTGCACTAGATAGACGGTATTGTTACCACAGTCAATTGTCTGCAACACAATTTAGTCTACAGTTTGGGCTTGGAGCATCTAATATTACACAGCATGATCCAACATGCAAGCCCTTGGGAATTTCAAATTCAACATAGCGTAATCACCATGAAAGTTATCATCAGTGTTTGGGACAGTTGAGACAGCAGGCAAATTTCTACTCTCTTTGTCCTAAAATACAGCTACCTTTGAAGATTTTCACAATGATTGAGGAAAGAGGTGAAATTAAATGATGGATGGTTGTGATTGTTTGAGATGAAAAAGTAGATGAAGAAATTAAATGAGAGATAGTTGTGATTGCTTGATATGAGGGAGTATGTGAAAAAGTAGCTATATTTTAGGATAAAATTAAAACACTAAAAGTAGCTATATTTGGGGTGAAGGGAGTACAACCTAATGATTGATTGAGTCAGCGGGAACTAAGATGGCTAAATATAGAAAAAATATTTTGTGCTGAATCACTTGACCAAAAAGTTGGTGGCATATTAGAGATTCTCATTCAGTTTATCTTCAGACAAAAGCTAACCCAAAACATCCATAAGCATTAAATAATTAGGCAGAGGCAGGAGCAAACCACTGTCTTAAGAAGGCTGCAAGCATTTTCCATTTGCCTGAGCCAGAACAAGATGTTTCATATTCAGTGAGCAAACTTTCCAGGACCTGCAAAATGTAATGTGGTGTCCCCACTTGAGTGCATATACAGGGTGAAACAAAACCAGAGCAGCTTCCATCAAAGCTACAAATAATTTGTTAATGAAACAATTACTCGCTCTAGAAATGAATGTCACAAAAGGGAAAAAATGCAGTCAAGTAAGCATAAGTGATAATTTGAGGAAAAACAACATAATCTCTCATCAAGATGCGTTGTTAAGCAAAATCATATTTCACATAATTCAAAATACAATATAGTACATTGAATGGAAATCAAATGAAAATAAAAACAAAACTCCCATCCCACTTATCTATTACTCATTCTGTTCAGATTGATGTTTTTGAATATGAATAGATGTAATCAAACTTTATAAAGTTTGGCTATATAGTGATTTGTCATGTGAAATGGCAATGGTAGATTCGTCAAGAACTCACACCAGTGTATTTATTGTCCTTTATGAACATATTAAAGTAATGATCAAAGGTGTGCATTGGACACTGTCGATGCCTAAACATCAATGAAAAATAACACAGCGAGTATCAAGAATTAAAATAATAGTAGCAAATTAGCTTAATTGGGTCATTTACAAATGACAATCATACTTTATGAGATCTAAAAAAAGTAAGTATGGCCACAAGCAAACATCCATTTCATGCTGGTACACACCTGAATCACACTAGAAACTTTGACTCCAGGAGCATAACATGCTGCTCGGAGTTTCCTCTCCATAGTTTGTATCATGCTTGAGCACTGCTTATCAGCTTCCAAAAAAGCATTCTTTTTGTACTCCTAAACAGATGTAGCAGTAAATCCATGAAACCAAATGAGCCACAGGTATAAGAACCAAAAGCATCAGTCAGTCACAACCACAATGCAACATTTGGGAAAATATAAAAAATAACACGCAGAAGAACCCCAATTAATTTTACTGGCATATATTATCCTTAGCTATTTGGTATGAAATGAAGGTATTAGTTTTGGGGGGCCATGGCGCCTCCATTATAACATACCCAATTATTTGAATATTTTATCAACGACACAATGTTTTATCAGAATTCAAGATAGAGATATACAACATATAAAATAATCTTTGATGAGAGCTTCACACTTCTACATGTTAGAGCTTAAATCAATGAGAAATGGCTAATGATCATGTAGTGGGTTGCAGAAAACTCTTGTGAGATAGTTGCTTGGTATTAGTTTTTTTTTTCTGTTTTGGGTTGGTCTGTTTGCCTTGGGTCGGTCGGAGGTCTGTGTAAGAGCTTTATTCCTTTCAATCTTAATACAATGATGCACAAGTCTTATGCACATTCCCTAAAAAATAATCATTATCAGATTGTGCACTAAATTAAAAAAATTGCTACGCTATAAAGAAATGTTCTCAACTCACTTAATTAGGTACAAAAATTTGAATATACCAGGATATAAATCAAAAGCTACTACATAATCTTAAATAGAGCTATTCAGCATTTGATAGGAACAGGATGAATATTTAATTTGAACGTTTTTACCTAATTAGTTTAATAGAATACAAACAAGTTAAAACTTTCTAAACAATGATTACCACTTGATTACTATTTATTATGTTATTATTAACATTTAAGGTGAATTAACATATAGAAGACAAAAAGCTTACTTTCCGAACATCATAGCCCTAGTAAAATAAACCAAAGGATATTGTCAAGAAATATTATTCTTTACACATGTTCAATAGTGCTCTTGTTATCTAGGTTAATGACTAAAGGTGATTAAATTCTTGGTCAATGTGTATGATTCCACATCAGATTATGTGTCATGGCAATACCAGATTCAATGTAATAATTAGAGTAAAACAGCAGTATACCTGAAATGTTTTTCTGCAGAAGTTGTTAAGAACTTTCTCATAATGCACACGGGAAGTGCCAGTTCCAACAGCAGCAGTACTATATGCATCAAGTGCCTTCCGTAAAGCAGCTTCATGTGCATCCCTTAAGGTATCCTACATGCAAAGTTAAGGCACAACTCAATTTACAGCATGTGCTATATACTGAATAAACCTTTTAACTTACTTCATCAGCTTGTTTGGTGCGATCAAAAGCTGAAACATAGACCTCTGCAGCAGAATCATACGCTCTACGGCATTCTGCTTCTTCAACACTCTGCAGTCAAACATCAAATGCATCAAAACTCAAGATGATACAAGTAGACAATCTAGATATAGATTCATATAATTTTAACTACACATTACAAACCACACTTTACTCTTTTTATATTATTTTTCAAGCTGCAAACGACATTCCATTTAAAAAATGGTTTAGAATATGATATCAACGTGCAAACTACATGGTTCTTTCATAACCCTTTTGTATCAGCATATCATTGTCATTGATGCTATCCATCATATTAGAATGCATCCAACATGCATCACTCTACTGTCTAGGGCCATGGCTCAAGAATCAAAAATACCTGCCAAGAAGATGATATAGTAGGTACAGCTCCATTGTTTATTGCATCCAAGAAAGACTGTGTTACACCAGCAAGTACAGGTCCAGTCATGACCATACCAGCAACTTGCTTAGGCCTTGTCCTCTCTAAAATGAACCTTGTTAATTCATCGAGTCCTACCTGAAATTCAGGCCGCAATTTCTCTATCTGCAAACAAGACAATGGTCTAATTTAAGAGATGTCCACAGTGTGTGAGAGTGCATGCTGTGCACACTTCCTTCAGCATGCATCCCACGATAAGGGTGCATTTGGACCTGGGGTAATAGAGGTGGGGAAGAGATTGGAATATGGGGTACATAATGTAATCTCGCTCCATTTCCTTGTCCCTATTTCTATTCTTTTCTTTAAATCCCATATGCACCCTAATGATCACAGAAGGGAGAGTGACTTACAGGAATTTGATCGAGGCGTTGAAGTTCATTTTCACTGTTCAATGGGCGCACCAGTGTGAAACATTCTCTATCAGGAAAGAGGGCCCGGATGGACTCACGGATCTAAGACAATTCAAATAAATAAGATTTAATAAAATTGTAAATCACAATGAAAACTATAAAAAGAAAAATACAGGAGTCCATACTCTAGAATACCTCATTCTTTGAAGATAGATCTTTTCCTCTGCCTTCAAGAGGCCTCAGAGCAATTTCAAGATAATCTCGTGGAGTTATCTTCCTATCGTTCTCAACTAAATCTAGGTAAAAATCCTAAAAAATGGTATCTTCCTTAGACTGGAGAAATTCCTCCAATATTTTACAAAAGATATTCAAAAAGGAAGATCAAAATCATGAGTCAATTACCCTCAGTAGCCAGATGAAGATAGGTGAGAATTGTCCGAGCTCTGACGCAGTAGATTTCCCACCATTTGCCCTCACACGGATATGCTTGGTCATTTCAGTAACAAGTGAAAGGCGATCAAGAGCTGCCTCATCGATACCACCCATCTGTGAACGGCAAGAAAGAAAGAACAACATGGCATATTTATTGTGTCTTTCAACATTATTTGCCAAAAGATAAAACACATTGCAATTATGATATTTCTCATGCCTTTGGGGGTCATTCATCATATATATATTCAAATAGGTATCCAAGCATAAATAATAGAGAGAAAATTGTGATCTAATTTGACTCTCAAAAGTAGGATCTTTACCTTCCTAACCCTAACAAAATTGACACCTTCTAAAAGATATGATAGCAAATAACCAATACAAATACTTGGAACCTAATTAATTATTTGGGTAATAGATATTCTTATTTTGTACATTTTTTTGTAAAGGATTGCATTGTCTTCACACGTATGTGCATGGCCAGTTGACTCAAATTACACATGCAATTTGTTATATTCAAGGATAATTATTTTTCATTTTTAAGTTGAACTTATGATATATTTAATTATTTGGCACTATACTAGTAAGAGAAAAATAAATATGGCAACAAAGATACTATAAGAAACCTCCTCACTGATAGACAACAGCCTAACAGGCTTAGATTACTTGATGAGATTACAGAGGTGTTACATATAAATAGATTGGAGGAGGGTGGCTTAAGGGGCCAGCCGAGTCCCAAGGAGCCAGCCGAGTCCTAAGAGGCCAACTGGGTATTAATCCGACACAAGTAACTAGGCGATTACAGTAAATAGGAATTAATTCTAACAACCAGCCGAGTCCCAATGAGCCAGCCGAGTCCCAATGAGCTAGCCGAGTCCCAAGAGGCCAGCTGGGTATTAACCTGGCACAAGTAACTAGGGGATTACAGTAAATAGCAATTAATTCTAACACCCCCGCAATCAGATCGTCAGTGGAGCAAACGTTCAGACTGGAGGGAAAATCCATAAAGACACAGGAAGGGAGCCCCTTGGTGAAGACATCGGCGAACTGCGACGTGGTGGGCACATGAAGAACCCGGACTGCACCCATGGTGACTCGTTCATGGACAAAGTGAAGGTCGATTTCCACGTGCTTGGTGCGCTGATGCTAAACGGGGTTGGTGGAGAGGTAGACGGCGCTGACATTGTCGTAGTAGATAAGATAGGCAGAGTCCAGGGGATGGTGAAGTTCCTAGAGCAATTGCCGCAGCCAAGAGGCTTCAGCGACGCCGTTGGCAACAGATCGGGAGATAGTGAGCTGCCACTTGGATGACCAGGAGATCAGGCTTCCCCTGAGGAAGACGGCGTAGCCGGAGGTGGAGCGACGAGTGTCCGGACAGCCTGCCCAATCAGCGTCGGTGTACACACGAAGCTGTGTTGGGGCTGTTCGAGGAATGACCATGACTGAGGGTACCCTGAAGGTAGCGAAGGATCCTCTTGGCAGCGACGATGAGTTTCTCGCGGATCATGCATATGAAGGCACACTTGTTGGACAGCATAGGCAATGTCAGGCCTAGTGAAGGTGAGGTACTAGAGGGCACCCACAAGGCTGCAATAAGCAGTGGGATCAGCAACAGATGGGCCAGCATCAGCTGGTACTTTTGCACAAGCGTCAACTGGAGTAGAGCAAGGCTTGCAGTCACTCATGCCATAGCGAGCAAGTATATCCAGTGTACTGACGCTGTGAAAGGAGAATAGAATCCCTATGGCGCTGAACTGCAATGCTGAGAAAGTGATGCAGGGGTCCAAGATCCTTCATGGCGAACTCCTTTTTCAATGTAGCAATGACACGGTGAAGGAGCTGCTAAGACGAAGCCGTAAGGACAATGCCATCCACATATAAGAGCAAGTAGACTGTCTCGGTGCCGCGACTGTATATGAAGAGAGATGTGTCTGACTTGGCTTCAGTGAATCGCAATGAGATCAGAAAGGAGGCAAACCAACTGTACCAAGCCCGCAGGGCTTGTTTCAAGCCGTAGAGGGATTTGTTGAGTCTGCAGACATGATCAGGGAGAGCAGGATCAACGAACCCAATAGGCTGAGAGCAGTATACTGTCTCTAAAAGTATTCCGTGTAGGAAAGCGTTCTTCACATCCAGCTGATGTATCGGCCAATCCCTGGAGTGTGCCACCGTGATGACTGTGTGAACAGTGGTTGGCTTGACAACCGGGCTGAAGGTTTCATCATAATCAACACTGGGCGTTGAGTGAACCCCCGAAGTACCCAACGAGCCTTGTATCTCTCCAATGAGCCATCGGCATAGAATTTGTGTTTGAAAATCCATTTGCCAGTAACCACGTTGGCCTTGGCAGGGCAGGGGATGAGGTCCCAAGTGTGGTTGTCCTGAAGGGCTGCATATTCGTCTTCCATGGCCTGGCGCCAATGAGGATCAGCAAGAGCATCACGGCAGGACCGCGGTAGTGGAGACAATGCCTCAGTATGCAAGGCGAGGCGAGGCTGCCGGTACCCTGTCTTTCCACGAGTCGCCATGCCATGGGAGTTGGCGACCGGCGGAATGGAAACAGCACCAGCAGGAACCGGAGGATCGCTCTTGACATAGCGAGGTAGAGAGGGGACCATGCTAGAACGTCGAGGAGGGGCCCCTGCCGGGCGCTCGGGTGGCGGGGCAGGAGTAGGGGCAGGGGCACGCCTGCTGTAGACGTGAATAATGGGTTGTTTCTGGGACGCAATCACCGGGGGAAGCGCGCCTGCTATAGACGTGGACGGCGTGTGGAGCCGGGAAGACTGGTACAGGGGGCGCCTATTCAGAGGACGTCGGGGACCCCCTGGACACGGCCGGCGGCGCTGGAGTAGAGGGCGCCGGCAGCACCGAAGGTGCTGTAGGCGACGCCGGAGAGGTGGGGAAACCGGGAGGAGCCCTCGACGCCGACGTGCCCACATGGGCCAGCAATGGTACCAGAGGCACCGGCTGGGAGGGAGCACGCGTCGGGGAAGGGGGTGGCAAGGGGCCAACAGCTCCGGGTGTACCTGCAGGAAGAGGGGACACTGGAATAGTGTCGTCGTCAATTAGAAAATAAGTTCCTGCAGGGGTGGGGATGGCCGGCTGTGGGAGAAAGAGAACGTTGTCTCGTCAAAGACAACGTGGCGGGAAATGATGATGCGGTTGGTGTGTAGGTCGAGGCACCGGTAGCCCTTGTGATCCGGTGAATAACCAAGAAACGCACAGAGAGTGGAGCGGGGGGCAAGCTTGTGAGGAGTGGTGGCAGAGAGGTTGGGATAGCAGGTGCACCCGAAAGCTCGAAGATCATGATAAGAAGGGAGGGTGCCATGGAGGGCGAAGAAAGGAGTGCTCATGTTTAGTGTTTTGGTAGGGAGGCGATTGATGAGATAGGTGGCAGTGGCTAGAGCATCAGCCTAATAAGAGGGGGGCATGGAAGCCTGGAAGAGGAGGGTTCGTGTGACGTTGTTGACAGTGCAGATCATGCGCTCGGCTTTCCCATTTTGCTAGGAGGTATAGGGGCACGACATGCAGAGGGTGGTGCCGTGAGCAAGAAAGAAAGCACGAGAGGTGGAGTTGTCAAACTCTCGACTGTTGTCACATTGGACTGATTTGATGGTGTAGCCGAATTGAGTAGACACATGAGCGAAGAAATTAGAAATCGTGGGGAATGCATCGGACTTAACACGAATGGGAAAAGTCTAGAGAAAATGGGAGCAATCATCAAGAATAACTAAATAATATTTGAAACCAGAGACACTGACAACAGGAGATATCCACAGGTCACAATGGATTAAATCAAAATTCTTGGATGCTCTAGACAGGGAAGTAGTAAAAGGAAGACGAATATGACGCCCAAGCTGGCAGGCGTGGCAGAGGGAGTCATCTTCAGGCTTGCTGCAGACAATGGAGGAGGACTGAGCGAGGTTCTGAAGAGTGGCCTTACTGAGGTGACCAAGGCGCCTGTGCCAGGTAGTTGGGGAAGGAGTGGCGACAAGGGCACAGGAGCCAGTGGTGGATGAAGGCAGCTGTAGGGTGTAGAGTGGCCCCGTGCTGTTACATCTGAGGAGGGTGTTTCGGGTACGGAGATCCTTCACAGAAACTCCAAGAGGGTCAAACTCAATAGAAACAAAATTGTCAGTAGTAAATTTTCTAACAGAAAGGAGATTTCTAATGATGTTAGGGGCAACAAGGACATTATCGAGGCGAAAGGGTTCAGGAAGGACAGAGTAACCGGTGCCAATGACAAGAAGGGTGGCACCGTTGCCTACGACAATGGAGGAAGGAAATGAAGAGGATGGCAATACGGTGACCATACCAGGGTTGGCGATGATGTGGGAGGAGGCACCCGAGTCGATCACCCAATCCGAGGAACTCAGTGGCGGGGTGAGAAAGACGGTGCTGAAGACGCTGGCGAGGCCCTCAAGCGTCCATGGCGCCCAAGCAGGAGGTGCCTAAGGTGGCTGCATGTAGTAGGTCCCGAAAGCCGGCGATGGAGCGAAGTACGCAGGTGGCACACTGGCCACCAGAGCCTGCTACGGAGATGCAGGCTGGACTACGCGTGGTGGAGGACCACGAGCTCCGCCGGCGGTGGACCCTGGCCACATGTGGATAGAGCCGGTCCACGGGTTGAGAAGTGACGGCCACTGCAGTGTGGCTGGTGCAGCACCGGGGGTACTGCTCTGCGGACTGCCATGGGAGCCGCCAAAGCTGCACCCGCCGCGGCGGCGTCTGCCGCGGTTGCCACTGAAAGGCTGATGAGCAACAGCCTGATGAGGGCGTGGAGGCGTAGGCGCAGGTGATGGCGGAGTAGGCAGCTTGGTAGACAGCGTGGCGACAAGAGCCGAAGGAGAGGCAGAGGGCGTCTCCATGTTGAGCTCGGCCAAACGGAGGTCAGCACGAACATCGGCGAAGGATGGGAACGGCCTCTGGCGGGTGACAAGCTGGGACATGAACTGGAAACGCTCATTGAGTCCCCGCAGAACGTTCAGCACCACAGTTCGGTCCTGGATGGGTTCGCCGAGGTCGGCAAGGGCATCCATCATGCTCTTCCTCTTACGGTAGTAGTCATCGATGGAGAGGGCACCTTGGCAGAGTGCGAAACTCGACGTCGAGGAGCATGGCGCGGGACTCGCAATTGTTAAGGAACTGTTGTTCGATTCCGAGCCATGCTGCCCGGGCGGTGAGGCCATCGTGCTCGTGGATGACATCCAGAAGGTCGGCGGAGATGGTGTTGAAGAGCTAGGAGAGGACGACACAGTCCATGCGCGACCACGCCGGATCGTAGGGACAGGAGTCGTTGCTGAGGACATGATCCTTCAAGGCGAAGCGGCTGAGGATGAGGAGGACGTAGCCGCGCCACTTGGAGTAGTTGGAGGATTGAAGATCAAGAACTATTGGAATTAAGTTCTTGATGTTCTGGACGGCAGCAGCTTGACTGTGGAGGTGGGCAATGGCCGCGGCTTCAGAGGAAGCAGAGTGGACGTCGTCATCCTCAGGAACGTCGTCGTCGTCCTGAAACTCAGTGCAGAGGCGATCCCGGAGGGCCGTGGCCTGCTGCTTCAGGGCATTGGCCTAGGCGCGCTCTTTGTCAAGAGCGTCAACGGCGGCTCGGACACGCTCCTGGGCGGCGGCGGCGGACTTGAGAAGAGCAGCTTCCTCCTCGAGCTACTGGTTGCGCTCTGTGTTGGTGGTGTGCAGAGAGGAGGCCTCGTCCTCCAGGCGCTTAGCAGAAGAGAGGGCTTCGTTGCGGAGCTTGGCCGCGGTAGCCACGGTGGAGGAGTCGGAGGCGGCCATGGGCGTGCGCAGCAACAGGAGGGCGCGCGCGCGACGGCCGGGGTCAGGGTAGGATGGGAGCAGAAGCAGATGGATCGTTGTTTAGTCTGATACAATGATAGACAATAGCCTAACAGGCTTAGATTACTTGATGATAAGATTACAGAGGTATTACATATAAATAGATTGGAGGAGGGTGGCCTAAGGGGCCAGCCGAGTCCCAAGAAACCAGCCGAGTCCCAAGAGGCTAGCTGGGTATTAACCCGGCACAAGTAACTAGGGGATTACAGTAAATAGCAATTAATTCTAACAGCCAGCCGAGTCCCAAGGAGCCAGCTGAGTCCCAAGAGGCCAGCTGGGTATTAACCCAGCACAAGTAACTAGGGGATTACAGTAAATAGCAATTAATTCTAACACTCACTACATAAATAGGCTATTTTGTTCTCATTTGTCCTCAAGAACAGACACCCTATTGAAGCCATTCCAGTTGCAGAGTCAGTCAGAAATATCTACTCCATCAAAAGAGGAGTTGGCGATGGTGTGCTCTACACCCTCAAACCAGATCTTCTGTTGATGGATTTATGTATGCATATGTGTTATATTTTATTTCACCAAAGTATTGCATTATTTGCTAATGCATATGCATGGTTGTTGGCTGATAATATGATTATATGTATGAAATTTTTTTATTAGACTACAATTAATTTTTGAACTTAGAATGTGAAATATTTATTTAAGATCAGTCACAACACATGGGCACAATGCTGGTTTTCTATACAGTAGGGCAGCATCAATAAAGTTTGTATATCTCAAAGCAAACCTTTCTGGAATAGTTTTGCCATTGCCAAATGGTCAGGGCACAGCAGTGCATACAAATAGTTTAGTTTGTTCAAGTATCTACTCAACAATTTTTTTTCCAACTAAAAAAATACTAGATCTGCTTCTTCTATCTTTCTCCCTAATGCAGCATCACCACTATGTTACACTACCTCCAAAGTCATAGTCATCAGCTCAGACTCACTTAAAATATCGACTCTCAAACCATAGATACTTAGACAACTTTTAGCCAAAGTACAAACTGTCTATGAACCTTTCTCATAAGTTTTGGCATTAGAAATAAACCTCCTTCAAGAACCCGCAGCAAACAAGTTTTGGCATTAGAAATACACTTCCTTCAAGAACCCACAGCAAAGCATGCACGATATACCAGATTACTATAAGGTACATACAGATAAGGCAAGAATGAAAATTCTCATCATTAATTAAGTGAAATTTGGCCATATGCCAAAATGGAAGGATCAATACAAGAAATATTTGCACCGCACCTGATTATATATAAACATACTTGAAAGTAGGACTGCCAATGAGAATATCTGAATACTGTAAGTTCCCTGCCAAAGAGGAAACAAGTCAGTATAGACTACAGATTAAAAAAATTCTTTTTCATTACTACTTTTCTGGTATCATGACAAAAAAAAATAATGCTTGGCCAATGCTGAACTGTTCTCAGAAAATACACGTGAAAATAAGGGAAATGCATTCACATAAGCCATCAAGCAATTATTAGATCAAAACCTCTTCCAGACAAAAAGCAAAATGTAAGCTTTGTATATATATTGACTGATGACGTTAAACAAAAAATGAAGGGGATAAAAACCAGATAGAACATCTCATCAGTAAGAACCTTGAGTTGAGAACAAAATGCTGCCTTGTTTTGAACCTCGGCTCAACCAGAAAAACAAAAATGTCAAAATGAACAGGAAAGCAGATAGATGGAAGCTCAGACTTTCCAAGTTTCCATGCTTATCAAACAATGATGTGTCCAGTAACTGCAGAAGATTTCTATGATCTACATTCCAGGATATCAATTTTTACTTGTAAGCATCATGAAAATTCACAATAAAAAATCATTAAAAAAAAGATCTGTCGAGCATTCATGGCTTCACACAAAATTGAGAGTAGGATACAAGAATGAGGTCAATGAGCTCTGGTAGCTACCATACCACTAAGGCTAATCCATAAATTCAGGGGAAAGTTATCCTGCAATACATGGAAAGGTAGATACCATATGTTTGACAACACGCCAGGGCAATAGTTAATTAGTATATTAGTAACATCAAATGATGTTGTAGTTGTTGTCTACTGACCTAAGCATCATACAAGCAAAAGACAAGCAGATAAAGTTAAAGGTATCAGTGTGTCATAGGTAGGCCAGCATTCTAAGCATGAAAATGTTTAAGAACACACCAGGAGAATACTTAATTACATCAGCAACTCCAGATGGGTGCAGTCAACTAAACTATGCATCATACAAACAAAAGCCACAACAGCAGATAAAGGTAACAACATCAGTGTTCGCCAGTTTACAGCATCAAAGGTAACAATAAGTACTCTTTAAGGCAAGAAAAGTGCCCCTAATTTGTTGTGCATGATTCAATTTTATATCACTATGCATGTTTGTATTCATGTCCATGAATAATAATATGTGTAATATCTGCTATTCTGATTTTATGCATATTCATTCTAAATTAGAAAAAGGTGTGACGATAGTACCAAGAAAAAGCATCTCCCAAATCCTGTTGAGTTTTATGCTGTAGAGATAACAAGCACATTTGCCATAGCAAAAAATGCGAAGTAATATATATTACAACTACGCATACATAAAAAAGGTTGTTGCATAAATGTGCATGCATGCATGAGAAAGTGCATAAACATTTGCAAAGTAGCAAAGAAACAGGTGCTCATTGAAGAATGGACAACACATAGAAAACACATGGGATCAGAATTTAAAAAGTTGAGGCTTAGCAACAAAGTGAAATCATTGAGATATTACTCACCGTCTGATCATAGGCATCAATGCCCTCAGTATCAAGAAGCAAAAGACTATATTCAGTTCCATCAAGTGCAGTTCTTTTTATTGGGGCACTCCACATCCAAAGGCCCTTGGTGCAGGGCCGATGGGTACTTGCTACTTGAAATCCACTGCTCCTACCAAGAAGCTGTCAAAAACAAAGAATTAGAGCAGATTATTCCTTGACAAGATAATTAGCTGGTATATAAAGTAAACAAAATATTTATATTTATGAATTTTCTAACAGCGAGGTTTCAAACACAACTAATTGAGATGTCAAAAGAAGACCCTTCTCGAAACTACACATCTACCAGAAATGCCTATACAGATCATGTTGTGAGGAGTAAAGGGACATCTGCAGTGAAAAAGAGAAGAAACTTATAGTAAACCTTGTTAATATAGTAAAAGGACATATGCAGCCATTCCACAAAAGCACTTCCTGCTACTATAGATAATATACCGCACTTAGTTCAAAGACAGTTATCAACACTATTGTTTTCCAATTTATTCTCAATGCCCTTAATCCTCAACAATTCATTATCTAAATATCAAAGGATGTTTCATGGTCCACTTGATCAGAATCAAATGTGACAATCCACAACAAATATAAAATATCGTAAGGAAAATCTCGTAATTGTCATCACTCATCCACAAATTCATCAAACCAATGACCAAACCAACTGAGCAACAATATAGTAGTACATGTAATATCATGGGGCGTGTACCCTTCCTATTATAATTACACACAATATATAAGAACAATCGGTCCTCTTTGGATTGTTTAGAAAGTTGCACACCTTTAATACCCCCAACCTTTATCAGGGGTTATTAGGGAATGTATAGCACAAAGATGAAAAAACATAGTAGTAACCAAAACTGATTTCCACAGGTGGAAAGGTTATTCAAATGGTTGTTAGAGTAAAGAAGAAAAATACAATGAGCAAAAGTTTACTTTTGCAATTTATGAAAGAGCCACAAATACCCACAAAATGTTGTCTTTTGTTTATATTTCTAAATAAATAGAAATACCTAGAAATAGTCCCCTGTCAATGCCTTGAACTGATCTCTATTTTTTTTCCAGGATACCCAGCTATGCTTCCCGTGCCGACCCACAGGACAAATTGTTCAACTAGAGTTAAAGAAGGCCAAGAGGCGCCGGAGAACGAACCTGGTTAAGGATGAAGCTCTTGCCCTGCCTAGCGCGGCCGCAGACGGAGACGACCCCGACGGGGCCCTTGACGAGCTGCAGCGCGGACACCGCCTCCGGGTCCATCCGGAACCTCCCCCGCTCGTCGCAGTACACCAGCCGCAGCGGCCGCCCGCCCCCGCCCCCGCCCCCACCCCGCGCGAACGGCGACCGCGGGGAGGAGACCGACGACGACGGGGTCCACGGCGAGCCGGGGGCCGGCGCCGCCGACGGCGACCCCTCGTCCCCGCCCCCGCCGCGGCGACCCCGGTCCCGCTCCTTGGACGCGGAGCCACGGAAGCCCAGCATCTGCATCATCGCGGCCGGCCTCGCGAGGGGAATCCTAGGGTTTGGGGGATTTGGGGGTCTGGGGTTTGGGGATTGTTCGCGCTTCCCCAGGAGGAGGACGAGGAGGGAGACGACACGAGACGAGCTTCCGTGGACGGTGGACGGTGGGTTTCCTTTTCGCGAGGACGGTTACCTTTTTTTCGTTGGAAGGTGGGGCCAGTCCTGTATGTGCCTACGCGTGTGAGCTGTGAAGAAAAAGGATTTCTTTAATTTGCCAGTGTGTGCAGCTGTGCGCTGTTGTATCTGTATCACACACACAGGCTGAGGTGTGTTGTTGTTTAGTTTTGAACTGTTCTGCCGCGGGTTTGATGCTTCATCTCTCTCTTTTTCTTTTTACTGTTGTGGGTTTTTCTTTTCAACCGGTAGCTTTGTAGTTGTTGTAACGAAAGTCTTGAGAAGTAAACTGGCATATTGAAATATCTTTTTTAATTTCAGGAAATGACTTTTAAAAGTTTGGTTTGGTACAATTCGTCATTAAAAAACTAGTTTTTATTTGATTTCGCTATATGTATGTGGGTTTTCTTTCGTATCTGTTGTTATTTATAATTTATTTTTTTCTTTGCTGTGATGGCTAGATTAGTCAAAGATTGCTACATAAGGATTAAATACTAAGTGTCCAATTTCATTTATCGAGTTTATTTGGTGCATACCATGTAGAGATGTATTATTTTTGTTAAGGTATAATTGCTAGTTTGATAACAACTTAATAATATCTTGCTATTATAGTAGGCAACTGTAAAACTTATATTATAATATTTATGTGACATGAAATTTATAGTTTGAAAATGTGATTTGTGTTCAAACATTCAACATAAACATAGATAATTATCCTATGTTTGATACAAATCCTCAATGAAAAAACTGTGCTTTGTAAATTAGTAGCAGTGGCTTTAACAATATTGTTATGTAAACGTTGTTCTACCATATATGTAACTATGTAATTATATGATGATCTTATAAGGTAGGAGTAACAATCAATATGAATGTGATAATTGTGTAGTGGCATAGGAGGTCTAGGACAAACACATCACAAGAATCAAGCATATCAAATAATACCAAAGAGGAGGCAAATGATTGGGTCCAGTCATGGCAGGGCCATGAAATTGAAGGAGTTACTACTATTGTGAAATTAGCTCCTCCATCTGAATTCTTTTAGGGTGTCTTCCCCATTATTTTTATACGTTAAGTTGTTTTTACTATAGTTAAAAACGCATTCTCTATTTATATATTAGGCAAAATCTACTGCCTATACTAAGAAAAACATAGGCAAGGTAGTTTATTGGCATGGCAACAGTTCATCACTAAAACTCAACTAGTATGCAATTAGCAGGATTGGTTGACTACTAGCCCTCTAGCCATAGGCAGTGCTATAACTCAATCAAGCCAACGATCAAGAAATTACTCTAGTAAAAAAACATTTCGATTTGAGTAAAGTATATGGGGCAATCCCAAACTTATTCGGTTATATCATGTAGATTCCTAAATATTAAAAATGTATTTTTAAGTCCATGAACTCATCCTAGGCACCATTAGTGGTCCAAATCAGCCGTGACCCATTCCATGCATCAATGTGGCATGCTACAATAGATCCCCCATGAACTTGGTCCTAATATGTGGATCCCACACGAGGGTAGGGCCCACATGTTGGCATCTTCCTCACCTCTCTCACACATGGGGCATAAAGGTGGAATCCCTGGCAATGACAATAGCAGGCATGGAAATGGCAGCGATCAGCTTGAGCTATTTCTTAAGCTTGATGAGCTAGCCCTCGAGGATCTCGAATATCATGAGTCTAGTAGCACCACTAGTAGCATTAGCGCCCTTGCTCCCCCAACTCACCTAGGACACCATCTTTGGTTTGCGATGCCTTCGCCCTCTCCCTCGCCAGAGCTCGCCCTGCCTACATAGTCGCTACCAACAAGCTCTCCCCGGTTGCCACCTTGGCCTGCCCTACCTATGGGGTCATCAACGTTGAGCTCTCACCAGCATGCATGGGAAGGGAAAACAAAAGGAAGGAAAAAAGAGAAGGAAAAAGAAAAAAGAAGAGGAGAAAACAATAAAAAGGTGAGATGGCAGCTAAGTTAGTGTCATGTGGCATGCCACATAGGTTATCGGAGGGGTCGTAGCAAGTTTAACAAGTTTTGAGACATAAAAAGAAGAGGAGTATATATTTTAAAAGTATAGGGACTCAGATGATAGAAACGATTAAGTTTAGAGACCGACAATGTACTTTACTCTTTCATGTTGTAATAACAGAAACATTTTGTTTTTATGATGTAGGTCAAACTTTAAAAACTTCAAAGACATTTTTTCTAAAAAAAGAAATTTGTATTAGATGTGTGAAAATCATACATATAAATTTTGTTACAATTTTTTTCATACATGTACAATGGCAACAACGGCAATCAAGGGTGGGTATGGTAGTATAACATAATTCAAGGCTAGGACATCAAGTTGACAACAGCATGGTTTAAAGATGACATAACATTATGTGGAGAATAGGAAGCTAAAGGATGTCAACAACCATGCTGATGTAGTTCAAAGGCAATGGTTGGGAGGAAGGTGGTGAACTTAGAGCATGCCCTATAGTCCCCTAATATTTGACACCTAAAAATTATGTATTGGGACCATAAAAAATAAAAATTAGGTCCAATAATCACCTCCTTCTTCTTCAAGAGAGGCCCAAAACTTATATCCTAATAGTTTGTTGGTTTGACACATAGGTAGGGTGGGACTAGTTGGTAGTTGATCAACCTCTTTACCCCTTCCCTGTATGCACGCATGATCCTCCTCTTCCTTGCCCACAGGCAATGCCATCATCACCATGCATCGCCATCACCAAAGGCCAACCAGTGGCTAGACTGTTGCTCCTGCCTTAGATTTCTTAAAAAATGGAACATTAAGGCTATGCCATATCCATACATTTCATCAAGGAGGTAATCCTATAGCCAATCCTACTGATCTATTGTGCCTTAGACAATCATACAAGCATTGCAAATAGGAGCCCAATGGGACCCTCTTTTGTGAGTTCGAGAGGGAGTGTGACGATCAAGTTTTTCCTAAGAAATGATGAATGGAGCAAGTATATAGGTTCGAGCTATGTGGAGGAGTAACACCCTACTCATGTTTTTATGATTATCCAGAAGTGTTGGAGGATGTAGCAAGGCTTTAGTGGCTCAATGTTCTTGACTTCCAAAAAGAAAAACCCTCCTTTGGTCATAGTTCTCCTCTTATAGAAACATAGGAAACACCACAATAGCCAAATTGAGGGATGAACCTTTCTAGGGACATATACAATAGTAAAGTACTAAGTTGCATGATGGGATTGATCCACCTCATCTACTTCTCCCTTCCATGGCGTGTGGACAAGTACGGTGGCCTCAAGCACGTGTCATGTGTCTCTTGCTCATTTCACTTAAGCTCAAAGGGTGGTGAGGTAGACGACACGCGAACAATGGCCTGGATTCTGTGAATGGATAGATTAGTTTGCAACAGATCCTAGAAAACTCAAGGGATGAGAGGTAGGCCCCACCTATCAATGCCTAGGAAAAGTGGATTCAAAGGAGTAGGCCTAGGCAATCAACACATTAACCCTTGCACCACCCGTTAGTGTTATCATCATCATTGTAGCTTGACAAGACCGGGGCCGAGGGGTCAAATTTTGTCCCTCTACCTAGGATTCAATGGGTAGTTAAACATCCTATCGCCCATAAGGAGAGGGCATGCTGGTATGCCCTATCCCATCACTATAAATGTATTGGGTGTTGTGTTGAAAACGAGAGGAACCCAAGTAGCCCCTTCTTGTTGATTTTCCTGAGGTAGGCAAGCTCAGGCACAATAACCTAGGGCCTTTCTACCAAGTCGACATGGCAGGGGCTTGAGCTCGCGCCTAAGGGGTGGGGTCTAGAGCTTATGAGTAAGATGGCAACTGCTATGCCACTAGCTTAGGGTCTCCATTCTTCAAAGCGATTTGGCTTCTTTCTAGACTGGAGGTGACACATGTTGCCTCCTAGATGTGGTTCTATAGGAGCAAGCTCTAGGAAACCAGTTTTGGTTCCATGTCGCTAGGAGTGGTAAACTTGGCTTCTCATCATCAGATAGCCACGAGGCCATAGGAGTGGAACCCTGGCTCCCATTTCACCGACAGTTGCCTAAAAAACCCCCCTACTCTCTTGGCCATAGTTCTTCCCTTATAGAAATATGGAGGGTACCATAACAGTCAAATCGAGGGGTAGGCCATACTGTGGCCTATACATAGTGACAAAGTGCTATGTTGTGTGGCGAGATGGATACACCTCATCTGCCTCTCTCTTGCATGGCGCATGGACTAGTGTGAAGGCTTCAATCACTTGTTGCATGTCTTTAGCTCCCTCCACGTAAGCTTGAAGAAATGGTGAGGTAGATGGCATGCAAATGATGGCCTAGAAACTGGGGATGGATGGATTCATGGCAACCGATCTTAAAAAACATGAGGATGAGAGGCAAACCCCACCTATCAATCACTAGGAAAAGTGTGGTCAATGGAGTAGGACTAGGTGGTTAGCACATTAACCCTTAGACTGCTCGCCAGGGTTGTCCTCATTGTAGCTTGACAAGACCAGGGCAGAGGAGTCAAATCTTTGTCCCTATACCCTTGGGTTTCAATGGGTAGTTAAGCATCCTATCACCCATAAGGAAAGGTGTGCATTGGTGCTTGTACATTATGCTAGGAACAATGGGACCCCAAGTAGTCCCTTATTGATTTTATCAATGCGGGAGAGCTTAGCAGTACTAGCTTGGGGCCTTCATGTAAGGTCGATGTGGTGTGCACCCAAGCTCATGCTTAAGGCATAGAGTCCCAAGCTCATGCAAAAGGGGGTTGGCGCCACAACATTGGTTTCGTGTTACTAGGAATGGTAAACTTGGTTTCTTATCATTAGTCAGCCTTAGGCTGCAGGTGTGGGAACCTTGGTCCTTATTTCACTAACATTGGGGAAGCTTAGGGAGCGATGATGACATTCCAGCTGCCTGTAGGGAAAAGGAAGCCAGGGACGGAACATATCAACTTGGTGATAGACGAGGGTGCAAAGAGGAGCCGGGTGGGAACATTTCGTCTCATGTGTGAGAGGAGGCTGGTTTCACTGATTGGAGGTGAACATGCACCCCTACATGCATATAAAAAAAAACAAGGTTTGGAAAATCCAGCTATAGGAATTCAAATAAAAAAATCTCCTAATTTCAGGATTGGGATTCATTTACCCAGTCTTTTGGCATGCTCTTATAGCCACCATACCCTAAGGTCACTCATATCAACTATCTCGCATGGTTTGGAGTGGTGAAAGAGCTTGATCACGAGTGCATAAGAAAATATGAATAATATAGTATTTCTTTTTGGTTGCTTTCCTCATATTTATTTTCTTTTTTAAGCGTAACAAGTCTTGTAGAGAAAATTTTAAACCGGAAACCAGCTTTTTCTAGTTCCAACTATAGCATTGAAGTTCATAATAGTTTGGAATAAAAACACTAAGCTTTCAAGCAGTGTGGCATCGAATTTTCAGCCCGTTTATATTCTTTTTAGGATCAAGTAGACGATCATCCTTTCTTCCGAGTTCTGATATACCATGAGTAAAAAATTACTACCTTACAAAATTTAAAATTTATAGCAGGATTTCATAGTGTAAATATGAACAAGTGAAACAATACCTTAAAATTTTGGCTGTATTTTGAAAGAAAACATGGTTTTATAAATGTGGACAGTCTCATCTTCACGTTGGGAAATAAAATTTCGCTGGGCTTTGGTCAAGTACTGATCTGACAGTCTAAGCCCCGATAGATTGAGCCAATAGCAACGTCAATTTTCTCAATTGATTCACGGTTGGTATGCTTTTTAAAAGAATATAAAAAAATATTTTAAAAAATTAAATAAACATATGTTTTAAATTTAAAATAGTTAATACTTAATTAATAATATACTAATAAATTATTATGTGTGTTGTAGAGTTGTTACCCTAATTCGATTAATGAATCGGGGTGTAAAACACCATTTGTAACATTTTTTCCAAACCATTAATTTGGATTGATTAATATGGAATTAATATTTTAGGAAATAAACGTCACTTAAAACAAGCGTTCTAACCATATAATTTTTTTAAAAAATATATTTGTTTAAGCGTGTAGCAAATAATCCACCATAAAAATATATATAAAAAGCTGAAATAAAACATGGTCAGGTTCATGTTCCGGTCGCACCCTTTTCCCGACCCATTATCCACAGTCCCGAGCACGGAGGTCCTTCTTCGCCACTACACTCCACTCCACTCACTTGCTGCGGCTCCACTCCTCCCCGCCTCCTCCCGTCCAACGACCTCCCAGCAGGCGCCGCCTCCCACGCCCTCCCCGACCGCCTCCGCCTCTGCTTCCGCCGCTCCGTTGCCGTCCGCGCCGAGCCGGAACTGCTCGCGCCTGGGCCGCCGCCGCCGTCCACCTCGGCAGCTGAGCCTCCGGACGACGGCAGCGGCGGCGATATCGATGGCCCCGTGGAGCTCCGCACCCCGACACTCTTCTCCATCGACGAGAACCCCACCCCACTGCAGACCGCCACCAGCTTCCTCCTCACCGGCGCCATCGCCGTCTTCCTCTTCCGCTCCCTCCGTCGCCGCGCCCGCCGCGCCAAGGAGCTCGTAATCATTCTCCCCCGCCGCGCAATCCCCTCTCCCACATTCCTCCCTCCACCTGCACTTTCCGATTGAAAATGATTTAATCTTTGTGCGCAGAGGGTTCTGTCCGGCGGGGTGGAGAAGCCCAACAACCTGAGCCAGGAGGCCCTGGAGGGGCTGAGGCTGGTGAGCGCGTCGCCGATCGAGGTCGATAAGCCGCCGTCGCCCGTGCAGGAGCTGCTCGGGGGGATCGCGGCGGGGGTCATTGCGCTCATCCTCTACAAGTTCACCACCACCATCGAAGCCACGCTCAACCGCTAGACCATCTCCAACAACTTCTCGGTCAGCTCTCCCTCCACGATATTGTTCTTCTTGCTTATTTGTTTTCTCAGTGAATTCAATATGTATGTTGTTTTGGCAATCTTGCATATGTCTGTTTTACGGTACACCAAAGTTATTTTAGTCCGTTTAGGGCTCCTTTGGAACAAAGGTTTTCTTTGATGAATTTTATCGAATATGAATCCTTTGGAAGATTCTCCTATATGCTCCTTTGGAACAAAAGGACTAGCCATTTGAAACTCCCATGGAATGGCCAAATTCATAGAAGTTTAGGAGGAAATCTAGCATGGGACAAGGATCTTGGGGCTGTCCAATTTTGTGTGATGACAAGTATCTGTGTTTCTTTGGTTTTTTCAGACTTCATTTTATCAGTTAACCTTTTGTTGTTCCCACACATAAATGTATATGCTCCATTGATTGGAATTAGTTTGACATGTCTATGCGTTGTTGAGTATATGTGAATAACTACAAATAAATTTTATGGAGTTGTGGACAATTTCATAAAGGTTGCGTGCTAACCACACAGATGATGATTGAATATTTCATTGTGGACAATGAGTGCTAGTTTGCATAGACCATTAAGTGAAGTTGTGTTAGAGCTATGCAATTTTTATAGTCAAAGGCTCAGAGTGCAAATGATAGACTTCAATAATAATAATTTATTTCACACCATAATTGCAGATGAACTATAAACTAACTAGAAACACTTAAAATTTCCATAGCAGCTGCGATGAAGTGTGGACCATAATTCAATGTGGCAAAACTTAGTTTGTGGGAATAATTTTATATTCTTGTAAGAGTTGTGGATTAGTTTTGAGCAATTTGAACCTCTACCTTATGCTGTTTTTTTTACTTTTGTTTGGGTTTGGAACTAAATTTCTGACTCGAATTTTGCTTCATTTGTATTATTGCCTTCCATTTTCTTGTATCCTTTGATAATAGTCTAATAGAAGTTAGTGCTACGCAATGCCATGAGTAATTGTCTTTCTGTAATCATCATCCATTTTTTTTGTACCAATGTGCCTTGAAGTTTAATGTAAGGAATTGGATCCCATTGTGAACCTATTCCACGAATGGACTGAACAGGAAATGGAAAATGCAAACTGTTGTGTTCTACCAACATATACAAATTCAACAGTAATGCAGGGAATCGTTATCAAGAGAGCTGCAATTAAAATACATTAAGATGTTTAGGGGATTTCTTCTTTTTGACAAAAAATAATATATGCACAAGTTTGTATGGTAGGTATAGTAATAGTTGGATTGTTATTGTTAATTATCAAGCTGTGTCAATCCCCAAAATAATATACAGCTGAATGTTGAAATAATTCAATGATACTTAATTCAAAGGATAATTGGAACATGTAAGCAATGGGAAACTATGCTTTTCATTTGGTATTGACAGTAAGGCACAGTAGTATCAGGGTTCAGAAAAAAAAAGTTCATTGTCGGGGTCAATTATGCAAGAAAGGTTTATTTGACTCTAGAGCAAGGAATTTTAGGGTCAAGAATTAATG
Organism: Oryza coarctata; assembly: GCA_030770085.1. Classification (NCBI taxonomy): domain Eukaryota; kingdom Viridiplantae; phylum Streptophyta; class Magnoliopsida; order Poales; family Poaceae; genus Oryza; species Oryza coarctata. Next base: position 9,470,602 of record CM061465.1, read on the forward strand.
CATGCAGTGGAACTCCTTGATTTCATTCTAGTTTATGTCCTAGTTTTAGTTTGATGTATCATGTGTCCTTCACATCCACTGCTAAAAATATCCCACAGATTATTACAACCTATAGCATGAAAAATCTCGCCATTAGAGTGCAAGAGTTTATTGTTGAGGACCGAGGACGTTCCTGTTAATCAAAATCTACTCTCCTCCTGAAAGGTTGTCTACTGGTAGTAGTTGAAAGAACGCACACATCATTTGGCATGAGACCCCCTCTCTTTCTCTCAGTTTCTAGCTGTCCCCCTGTAGGGTGAGTTAACACATTTATACATGGCACAACACAGTAAAATGTGTTCATACCAACTTTCCATATGTTTATAGAGTAACTGAATTTCAGGCTTCATTACAATTCTATAGCTAGCACATTTCATCTAATGAAATCTTCCTTTTGTTTTCGCAGGTTCGTCAGATAACAATAAAAATAAGGTGCAACTTCATTCATTCGCTGTTTTCTTCTCTGTTACCCTGTCATCCCTTTGTCTAAATGAAAGAACTGTGTTTTTTCTCTGCAGAATAATTATAAATGGGATATGCTACCTAGCAACATTTGTGTTTGGAATCAACTCAGTGGGATTAGTACTCTATGCCCTCCAGCTCACTTTTGCTTCAATCATGGGTGATGATGATTCCAGCAGCTCTGCAGAGAAACTCAGCGAGCAGTCCAACACAATGGCTTCCTCCAATAACTCCACAAATTCAACAGGTGACAATGAATCAACTAGCAGTGACGTGCGGCAGACTTCTGACAAGAGTAAAAACTCAACAGAGTAGACAAACGCACTAGCCAAAATCTTGTAGTACATAAAAATTGTGAGCATTTAGTTCTCATCTTGAGCTGTAGTGTCATTGTATAGCGCAAATTTGGATCAATTAAATTGCAATTGCTATAGTATCATTTTGGTTGATCATGTACAAAAGTAGGTAGCAATGTAGCATTACTTTTTTTTACACCCTATTAGCAAGTTATATTTGTCTTCTAGATTCTCGTGCTCTTAGACTTGCAGCAAGCTATGTTTGTCTTCTAGACTCTTGTGTATGCGTCTTGGGCTCTGGCTGTAGCCATATATTGGCCTAGATACTTGTATTGCTTAATGTGTGTTAATTAGGCCCGAGACTTCCTAGTTTATTGTTCAACTCTTAAATTTCGTTGCCTATATATATTTATAACCTCCTGTAATATATGATTATCCAATATACAATACAAAGTATTTCTCACTTACAAGGTATCAGAGCTTGGGTTCTATCTGATTTATCTTCTTCTTCCGCATCTCTGGTGTGTTACTTTTAGCGCCATCGCCTCTGGCCTGCTGCCCCAGCGTTGCCCCTCTCTTTCCTCTATGGCCGTCTCTCTCCACTCTGCTGCTGGCGACGACGCTGAGCACAAGCGGCTGGAGGGTGTTTATGCCGCTGCGGCTGAGGCCCGCCGTGCTGCCCTTACCTACGCAGAGGAGGCTGAGGCTAAGGCCGCCACCGTGGCCATCGAGCGCGATGCCGTGGTCGTGTGCGTCCGCGTCGCCCTGGAGCGCACCGTCGCTGCACCATTCCCTGAAGACCCGCTGAAAGATGCTGACGAGGTCACATCTTTCCTCTTTGATGGCTCTTGTCCCTTAGTTCACACCGTCATGGTTCTTCAGGAGGCCGTCACGGTTCTGAACCTCCACACCCAAGCTGTGGCCATTCAGAACATCCGCAGCCTTGTCTACGTCGTTCTCGACGTCAATTCTGGTAGCTTTGCTCGGTGGCACTAGCAATTCTTGCTCACCCTGGGCAAGTATTCTCTTCAAGGCCATGTCCTTCACGACAATCGTCCCCTGAACTCGCTTGACTGGGAGCGCATGGATTGCGTCATCTGTTCTTGGCTCTACGGCACCCTCTCTAACAACCTCCTCGACATTGTCAGGAGCCGCAATGACCAAGGCGTCACTCCCATACCACCTGGCTTGCCATCGAGAGCCAATTTCTCGGCAACCGGGAGGTGCGGGCCCTCATCCTCGACGCCAAACTCCGTATGCTCGTCCAGGGGATCTCTCTGTCACTGACTACTGCAAGCTCCTCAAGACCACCGCCAACAACCTTACCGATCTTGGTGAACCAGTTAGTGACCGCTCCCTTGTCCTCAACCTCATCCGAGGCTTGAACGAGCGGTTTGCCACCATTGGCCGCCATCTCTGACGTGGCTATCCCTTCCCTTCCTTCTTGAAGGCCTGCGATGAGCTCATCCTCGAGGAGCTTACCATAGGCCCTGACCTCGTCGCCCTCGACAACTCTCGTCGTCGGCACAGGTAGCGGCTTCTCATCCTGTCGTCCCGCCTCCCAGCAGCTCTCTAGGCATCCCACCACTGGCCCGGGGAGTGGTAAAAGAGGCGGTCTTGGCGGCAAAGGTAGCGGCCGCGGCGCCCACGATAGAGGCGGCAAAGGTGGCCACATGGGTGGCAAAGACGGCATCTCGGGCATGCCTGCTCCACCTAACTAGGGGACGAATGGGCCTTGGCCCATGTCCTACAACCCGTGGCTCATCATCCTCGGGCCGCGCCCCTCGCCTCGCGCTTCGCCCGCCTAGCCATGTCATCAGCAGGCGCTGTTGGCCCAACAGGGGCCTTCCCGGCCTCGCAGTAACTCCCGCCGGCGCTGTTTTAGCAGTACCTACAGCAGACCACTACTGCCTTCCCTTGGCGCCTCAGCTCCTCCCGGCTTCTACAGCCCGCAGACCGGTCTTCCAGCAGCCTAGGATCAGTACCCCTCGCCTCAACTTTCAGCACCATGACCCCTTCAACAGCTGCCGAACAATGAATGGTACTTCGACTCAGGTGCCACCTCTCACATGACCTCTGATTCTCACACTTTCACACCCTACCTTTTCGAGGTATCCTTCTCCTTCCTCTATTGTTATCGGCGATGGCTCCTTACTCCCTGTCACCACCATTGGTGCCACCACACTCACCAACTCTCTATTCCTTAATAATGTTCTTGTTTCCTCACGACTTATTAAGAATCTCATTTCGGTGCACCAGTTCACTATTGACAATAATTGTGCTGTTGAATTTGACCCTATTGGCTGTTTTTGTGAAGGATCTGGAGTTTCAGAAGGTGATCATTAGGTGCAATAGCTATGGGCTCCTCTACCCATTGCACCTTCCTAGCACCATCATTCTCGCCATTGATTCTTCGCCTTCACTCTGGCATTGCCGGCTTGGCCACTCTAGTTGCGATGCTTTGTCCAAAGTCGCCTTTGTTATCCCTGGTTATACTAAAGAAATTTATTCTTTCTGTCATGCGTGTCAGTTAGGACATCATACTCGCCTTCCTTTTCAGTCATCTTCATCTCGGGCATCTAGTTTATTTGAGTTTATTCACTATTATTTATGGACCTCTCTAGTCGCTAGTGTTTTTGGCTTCAAATACTACTTAATTATACTTGATGATTACTCCCACTATGTTTGGACGTTCCCTCTTTGTCTCAAATCTGACATGTTTGCCACTCTGACTCATTTCTTTGCCTAACTCAGTATAGCGTCACTGTAAAAGCCATCCAATGCGACAATGGTCAGGAGTTTGATAACTCTACCTCCGCTCCTTTTTCCTCACCCACGGTATACACCTCCGCATGTCCTACCCATATACCTCATCTCAGAATGGGCGGGCTAAGCGCATGATTAACACCATCAACAATACGGTTCACTCTCTTCTCTTTCAGGCCTGCATGCCCCCTTCGTACTGGGTTGAGGCCTTACACATCGCTACACATGTTCTCAACATCCTACCCACCAAAACTCTTCAATCCTCCACACCTCACTCTATCCTATTTGGTGTCCAGCCCAAATACGACCATCTTTGTGTTGTTGGCTACGCCTATTATCCTAACCTCTCCACCACAGCCATTCACAAACTTGCACCACGATCCTCCTTGTACATTTTTCTTAGCTACTCCTCCCATCATAAAGGATACCACTGTGTTTGATGAACACTCTTTCCCTTTCTCACAACAATCATCTCCTACCGACCCGATAGCCCTTGATTTTTTAACTGATGATGTAAATCCCGTGTCCAATTCTATGAGTGCACCTCTACCTTTATTTCCTACAAGTGCTCCTGTTAGTGTTCCTACACAGCCACGTGTAGCCTCGACTGTCGGCATGCCACCAGCACCTAGTGCGGGCTATCCTCGTGTGGCATCCAGCGTGGGCACGTCCATCGAGACAGAGGCTGCCACTCCGGTGCCTGGCATGGCTCCTACGCCGATCTCTTCGGTCTGACCAGGCGCTCGACAGGACACTCCCTTTGTGCTTGCTGCTGCTGTAGCTCCAGGCACTCCGCTTGCCACTACTGCTGCTGCAGCCCCTAGTGCCCTGGCTTTCCCTGCTGCTGCAACAGCCCTAGGCAGGCCCTGACTATTGTTGGTCTACTCACAGTGCTAGGTAGCAGCTCCTCAGCAACCGCCTACCCCCAGCACGCCGGCTCTGCCTAAGGGCGCCGTGTCCGTGTAGCCTATCACCAACAACCATGGCATGACGACACGCGCCAAAGCTAGTCACCGGTTTCCTAATGTCTACAACAGCACAACACTGTCACTGGTGCCCCGCACCTTCCGTGGCGCCCTTGCCGATCCCAATTGGCAGGTCGCCATGGAAGAAGAGTTCTCTGCCCTCCTTCAGAACAACACATGGGAGCTTGTTCGTCGACTAACTCAAGTCAACATTGTCACCGACAAATAGATTTTCAAGCACAAGTTCAAGGCTGACGGGTCTCTCGAGCGATAGAAGGCTCGATGGGTCTTTTGTGGTTTCACTCAGTGTCCTGGCATCAACTTTGATGAGACATTTAGTCCTGTTGTTAAGCCCGCCACAATTTAGATAGTGCTCTCACTCGTCCTCTCTCGCAGATAGCTAGTTCACCAGTTTGATGTGAAGAATGGCTTTCTTCATAGGACTCTGTTTGAGACTGTTTTTGCTGCACATCCTACTGGTTTTGAGGATCCCACTCATCCCGAATATGTTTGTCGCCTCAACAAGTCTCTCTATGGCCTCAAATAGGCTCCTCGGGCATGGTGCAGTCGCTTTGCCACCTTTATTCTCTCACTTGGCTTTGTGAATGTGAAGGCAGACACCTCCCTATTTGTCTACCATCATGGCGCCGACATAGCATACTTACTACTTTATGTGGATGACATCGTGCTCATTGCCTCGTCCACGGCTGTCCTCCATCGTATCATCTCTGCTCTACAGTATGAGTTCAACATGAAGGACCTCAGCCAGTTGCACCATTTTCTTGGAATGCAAGTTTAGCACCGTGATGGATGCCTTTTCTTGTCTCAACAACAATACATGATGGAGATTCTTGATTGGGTTGGTATGGCTGACTGCAAACCCTGTTCTACTCCAGTTGACACCAATTCGAAGCTACCTGCAGTCACTGGTGACCCAGTTCAGAATCCCTCTGATTTTCGCAGCCTGGCTGGTGCCCTTCAATACCTCACTTTCACTCGTCCAGATGTTGCTTACACTGTTCAACAAGTTTGTCTCCACATGCATGACCCCTGGAACCTCACTTGGCTGCCCTCAAGCGGATCCTTCGGTATGTTCGTGGTACTCTTTATTTGGGTTTGGTGCTCCATCCCACAACGCAGCATGAACTGGTCACCTACTTTGATGTCGACTGGGCGGGTTGCCCGGACACTCGCAAGTCCACTTCTGGCTATGCGGTCTTCCTTGGTGACAACCTTATCTCCTGGTCCTCTAAGCGCCAGCACACCGTGTCCCAATCTAGTGCCGAAGCTGAATATCGAGCCGTTGCCAACGCCGAGTTACAGTCCCCCTTGCAGCGTACTACATTAGTCTACTACGACAACATTAGCGTTGTCTACATGTCCACCAACCCAGTCCAACATTAACGCACCAAACACATTGAGATTGACCTCCACTTTATCCAAGAGCGTGTTGCTCTTGGTGCTATTCGTGTTCTCCATGTTCCAACAATTTCTCAGTATGTCGACATCTTCATCAAAGGATTGCCATCTTCACTCTTCACTGAGTTTAGAATCAGTCTGAACGTTCGCTGCATCGATACTCAGATTGTGGAGGGTGTTAGCAAGTTATGTTTGTCTCATAGACTCTTGTGTCTATGCTTTGTCTCCTAGACTCTTATGGAGCAAGTTATGTTTATTTACTAAACTCTTGTGCCTGCGTCTTGGACTCTGGCTGCAGCCATATGCTAGCCTAAGCATTTGTGCTGTTTAATATGTGTTAATTAGGTCTGAAACTTTTTAATTTAATGTTCACACCTTGAATTCTTAAACTCTCTTGCCTATATATTAGCTCCTGTAATTTATGATTATCCAATATACAACATGGAGTTTTCTCACTTACACACCTTTTTTGATTTTTGTTGGACCAAATGCTTTTTTATTACTCGTAGGAATTGCATTATAATAATTCCTTGCTGCGAAAATATCATCTGTTAAAAGCTGTTGCATGTTGCTGCCGTGTGGTATGGTAAGGAAAGGCAGATTATAGGAATAGTTGGTTATAAGATCGCACGGGTCACTCTTGAGTAACGGTTGACCCAATTTTGTTTAACAAAAAGTCAGCTGAAATATATCTTCTTTTCTAATGCATATTATGTATGTAGTTCATTTCGTTGACCCATGAAGTGACCCATGCTCATTCCTAATTGGTCAGAGGTCCTGGAATGCGGCGTAGTTTATGTGTTGTGACTGATACATGAAGTAGAATGTGCCCAGGGCGCAGAGGAACTCTTCTATCAATATCCACATAATGAGCAATGGTGTAAGCAGCTGCAGTTTGGTCCTCCGCGCGACGCCAGCAGCGCACCAAGCCGGCGCGGCTCACACCCCACGCTCTATTATTTCATATTTGTATTATCCCCTTTTTTATTTGGTCGTTGTCAGTGTAGATACTGTACGTAAGTTCATACACCACAGCAGAGAGTAGTGCGTATCTATATGAAAAGAAATAGATAAGTAAGTTGTATAAGTTACCTCCTGTAATAATAAAAGAGATATAAAGAAGTATTTAAATTTATAAATATAAGACTTTCTGACAACAGATCTTACTCGAGACAGACCAAAGAAACACAAGTTATAATAAGATAATATTGTTGATGCTTGAAGATGCTCTAGCCCTAACCATATGTATCGACATCATGTATCAACATCATGACAAATTAAACTAGGGTTTCTTCCTATATCTTATATCCATTCGATTGATAGAGTAAAAAGCACCGATTTTTTGGCTAATAGGAGTAATGTTATTATATCAAAAGCATATGTATAAAAATGCTTGTTAATTATGTTTTGATTTACATTTTACCTCTTATGTATACACTATTTATAAACAAATACTGTATTGGTTACCAATCCATTGATATATCGATAGGTGACACATAGGATTCATATTCAAAAGGTGAATTTTTTATAAGATCTTTACATATCGGGAGATAGGACCAATCATAGATCAATCCTCTTTAGATTGAAATCATCACCTTTCCAAATTTTATTGACTCTGTCCAAAACGATCAATGTGGATCCAAAACATCATTATCGTGAAAAACAATAGTTCGATACCTTGCATCACTGGACCGGACCGACCACTTCCGCCTTGGATTGAAAACTTCGAATTGGCTGGACTCCTTCAACGGGCGCTCCTATCGGCCTCGGCCGCACTCCCCGCGCAGCGCTCGACTCGGACTTACGCGGCACCATGAGCATGGGCTCTCGTGGTCGCCGCTCGCCAGCGAGACTTCACGTCCCACAATCTAGGTGGTTGCCATATACTCTCATGCGGCAATCACGCAACTCCTTCCTTGGCTCGCCTAGGCCGCTCGCGTCCGTCCACCAACTCGGCCATAGTCTGTACGTTTGCAAACAAGAAGTGTACTTATTCATGGTTTGTAATCATTAACGTACATGAGGTCAAATACAACACGCATATACACTTACAGAGGAAAAAAAAAAGGAAGTATGCATCTAAACAATACTTCTTCGCTGCGTGTACTCAAGGATGTACCAAGAGATCAAAGTGCATTTGTTCTTCATCAAGCACGGTAGGGCTTCCCTGCAGTGTTTCCGCTCAAAAAAGCACGTTAATAGGTTAATTTTTAAAATTAATATAGATACATCTGACATATACATCTACTAAGGTATGCAAATCTTTATGCACAATTTATCTTATCTTTTTTGCTTGAAACTCTCCGACCCGAGAAGGTTATTTATAATTCATATTATAATTTACTACGTCTACCTAAAGCGCATATTTTACAAGCTTATATTATGATAAGGACGATTACGGTGTAATACATAGGGCTTGTTTTAATTTAGTTTAGTAATCATATATGATTTGAATATGCTGTTAGATCCTAAAATACTACTTAGAAGATTTATACAGATACTGGAGTATCCTCTCGATGTTTTTTATTATATTTTTTCTTTTAGAATTGTATTTTTAGAAAATCTCACAATCATCAACAACAACATATTTTTACAATAGGCACCAGGATCACTTGATAGATTTATCGAGATTATGTTCACACTATCCATCCTGAGTAGTTAAAATATGGATAATAGAGGTGCTCTGCTTACAAATAGAGCGCCTAAGGTTCTGCTCATGTAATCTACCATAATGATATTGGTACGATCAGTTGGCATGTTTATTGAGACGATGTCCACGCCATCAATCCTAACTAGTCGGGATAAGGATGAATGAGATGATCCACTACCAAGCTGAGGACCAGAGGACCTGAGGCACTGGCCATAACATCTACTATGGTAGTACAAGCAAAGTTCTCAAAAGATGATGATACTAAGCATGTCATAACATGATAATATATAGGTATATATAGAAAACAAGAAATGCAATCAAAAAGATGTTCTCACAAGAAACTTGAAGTAAGCCATAGCCCTCTAATATCCTTATGAGTTAGTTAAATAAATGTAAACCATACTAGCCAAATAAGATGTGCATCAAATAACCAACTCAGGCACCTATACAAGTGGTTGGGATCCAACTACTCTACTGGTCTTTGTGGGATCAGATTGGGCATAATATCCGACCACCACAGTGGTCGAGATCCTGCTATGTTGCTAGTTTTCATGGTACTAGATCGGGTGGGTGCAATAGTCCTTCCGCTCAAACAGTAGTTGCGATCCGACTCTAGTCTTCATGGGACTAGTCAGGTGTAGGGTCTTACCACTCATATAAATTCAATTAGGTCAAATGTCTAACTATCCAAATCGATTATTTCTACACTGCAAGATTTATCTTAGCCTAAATAGCTACTAATACCACTAAGATTATGGTCGAAGACATTAGACAATCAAAATATATTAGTAATTCTTATGTATCTTTTCTATTCGGACCGTCTTCTTATTATCTACGTTAAGAAGACAGTCTGGAGCTAGGGAAAAATATATATTTATCTATTAGCTGAAATGATTTTCAAAATTTCAATTCATGTTACTCTTGTGCGTCGCTTGAAGGCTTATTATTTAACACTTTGTTGTAATTAGTTGATTTCAAGAAAATCAAACAACGCAACCATAGGTCTAATGACCATATCGAGTAAGATATGGACTGGTTGAAAGCTCTGTATTGGAAGACATTACATCTCGACCAAATAAAGCTTAGACCGATCACTCCATAGCTTGATTATAAGACATAACCTAGTCTAAAGGAGTCCACTAGTCATATATTTATTTCAATTAGAGGTTTATCGGATTAGCAACTTCAAGCTTCATTATGTGCTAGAAAAGATCAAAAATATGGAGTTTAGTGGAGGATTGTCCACTGGTCAAAATTCTACGCTGATCAAATGAGACCCATAATGACAACTTTGAAATACAATCACTTTAAGTGATGTCTTAGGCTCCACATTTATTTTGTGTTATACTCATAATATATTGAAAAAAAATCAATATGTGTATGGAGGTAATCTCTAATATTTTACATATTATCCATTTGAATTAATTTGTTCAAACTTAATTAAGGGAATAATATTATAATGACATTGAAAGAAAATTGCAATTATGGAAATAAATTCCAAGTATGTATATGTTTATTGTAAATGCACAAGCACATTAACTTTAAACATTTACATACATTTTTTAGTACGCATTGGGTCTAAAAATTGCAATAAGAAAAAAATAAATACATAAAATATGTATATGTTATTAGGGATGTCTGTGGACATCAACTTTGAACATATAGTTTCCACACCACTAGAAATTCATTGATCCATGCCACTTTCCTCATGACATTATTGTTTTATGTCACTGTAGGATGTTCATCTATGACAAAAATTATATGGCTGTCATACATGCATGGTTGCTGAGTCGAGGACCTATATATTTGTGACGAACCGTATCATTTTGTCATAAATTAGTTTAATTTTTGTCATGGATGTTACATGTCCCACGTACCAGTCGATCCACGTGTCAACAGGAGGCCCACCTTATCTACATGGTCCACCAACATGGCTCGGGCCTTGCTTGTCAGTGAGCAAATAGTAGGTACATGTGGCATGTGGTTTTCATTTTATCCACATGTCGGACAAATGTATCTTAGGTTGGACTCATCCACGTGGCATTTTGGGTCCTACGTGTTTGGCCATGTGCCTTGGAGCAATGACGGCAAGCCAAGCCATGTGTTACTATGGGCTCAGCATGTCATTGTGGGCCCCCACTGAGGGAGTCTTACCACTAGGCTAAGGCTTATTTGTTGCTACTAGGAGTATTGTATTATTTTTATTTTATCACTAATAGTATTACTAAATCCCCATTGACACATCGCATTGGTGGAGGTCAATTCCCTACCAACTCACCACGGATGTGTCAATGTCCTAGTGGACTACACGGCAGAGGCAATGGCATCCCAGTGGGTTGCCCATCCTGATGGTATCTACTCTCTTCTTCGATAGAGGAACATCATCTATCTCCCCTGCCTCACCTTTTCACACAGCCCTATCGACGTGCTGCTGATGTGTTGGTGTCCTAGTGTGTTTCGTATTGGAGGCGGTCATGTCTCAGTGGGTTGCGCATCCTTATGATCTGCACTTTCTCCATTGGTGGAGACACGGTGGCATTTCCCCTGCCTCGCCTCCCTGTGCGCAGGGCCAGTGAGCATGCTCGGAGGCAACTACCTTTCCTTCCTGATCTTGCCTCCCCTGCATGATCTCATATGTTCGCATAGCCAGTAAGCAGGTTAGGATGACGCGGCTAGCCTCGTTGCAAGGCCTCCCTAGCACACAACTTGTGAGTAGGTTGGGTCTCCTTTTTGCAGTCTCCCTTCCTTTCAATCAATTTGTTTATCAAAGTTCGGCCCCTCACAAAGTGGTTCCTACGTCTTCAATTAGGAGCTCACAAAGAGCCCTGTCTTTTTCAACCCTTTTTCTCATAAGGTTACACAAATGCACTTATCGGTTTCACTCTTAATTTCTTACCTTGTGGAGGCAAAATCGAAGCATTTATAAACCTTTCCATGGCACACCACAATCTTTGGGTGCTCACGAGCAATTCCTAGCCATGTAGGAGACCTCACTCTCCAAGAGTAACAAATGCCCACGAAGTTTGTTTGGAGATGAACTCTAATGCTCAAGAAACAATATTTGTGCCCACACTAGAAATCCAACTCAAATCCACACCATAAGAATCAAATCACAAAGAGCAAAGTGGATTTGAGAGGAAGAAAGAGAGCTCAAGATTTAAATCACCAAGCACAAGCTTAAAGCTACAAAGATTGGAATAAAAGGGCTAACCCTAGAAAGGGTTTGGATGGTGGCTTAAATAAGTCACCTTAAATCTACCTGTTGGGGGAATCTTAGCTCTACATCGGATATTCTGATGCACATGTTAGGTCCCTAACGGTCGAGTTCAAATCTTAGGTCTTTATGGATCAAAAATTCCAATCGCAACATCAGAAATCCTGACTTTAAATTTTGAGTCAAACAAAGAATCGAGTTACTCAAAAATGGATATTCCGCTGGGTTGAAATTTATGATTGACCATCAGAAATCCTAATTTACAATTTTTCTTCAAAATAGAAATACAGATATTCCAATGGATCGTAATTTCTGATCAACAATTGGACCTTTTAGTTAAAAAATAGAATTCAGTTACTTAGAAAAATTAACATTCTGCTGGGTCAGCTAACTCAGCATCAGAAATTTCAATTAACAATTTTAGTTCAAAATACTACTCTAGTAAAAAGATATAACTTTTTTACTCTGGAGTTCGATTTCAATGATGTTAAAAACCAAACTAAAAACATGGTCCAAAATCCATCGAATATGGAGAAAAATCTTCAAAGATTTCTGGTGTATGTGTTGTGACATGTAAAACAAACCGGAGTCAGTGTTTTGGCTTTAGGTTTCTCATAAACACACAAGAGTATTTCATTTTGAGCACTAAGACATGACTAAGCAAATAGCATTATATCCATCTATATTCCTATACTCAACTTGGTCTTATCTAAAAACAACAAGACCGGTAAAAGATAATAAAAAGATGCTTTAGCTTTATTACACCTTGTCTTGTGTTTATCCTTGTGGCCTTTCCTTAACAACGAACATCACCCTTTCTTTAGTCAACATATAATTTGATGTTCATCAATTCACGATGTTCGATCACTTTCATTTCTTCAAGATACTTGCTGTTTTTTAACTAATGCTGTCTATCCTTTGTCTTTTATCTATTACTCTTAATGTGGATCAACACATGATTCTCATTTTCTAGTTCTCTTGATCTTACTTAAGCATCAAACTCCATTTCTAACCTATTTTTTTCATTCAATTTGTCTCGATAATCCGGCTATCAATCTCTAGTTATTGATCAATGGAATGTATATAAACAATATAAATGAATTAGATGATATATGCATAACTATGGTATATGATTTACTCCTTAAAATATGTGTGAAGTAAGAGTCTATATATATACTAATTGGATATTTTTTACGAGCTGTCACGTTAATCGAATGGATGGATTATAATATCATGACCGAGATTACCGTGGACTCTATAAAGCCCAATCAATTTCGTGTTGGGCCGCCATCTAATCTACTCCAAATTGGAATCAACCTCATGTACGTATGCACGGATGATTGCAACGATCTCAGCCGACGCTGGACTCCACACGCGACGGCACACAGGACGGGACTTACTTCGTTGCGGCTGTTCCGCTCGCACGGATGGCCAGAAACTGCGTTGCGATCTGAGCACAGGCGCACGAAGGCGAGGTAGACGTGCGGCTGCCGGGCGCACGCATGCAGCGACAGGATACCTTTGGTTGCTATTTGCTGGATCAAAGATTTGATTCGAACTTCTCATCTCCAATTCAGTTCTCTTTACATGCTTGCCATCTGCAACAATTTCAGGTATTCAGGTGTTGACATCATCTGACCATATATAAAATTTTATGTACCGAGATTCTGTTGATCTATAGACCGACAAGTTTGCTTGCACCTAGTAAGTCCATCTGTGGTCATCGCATCAGTAATTCATAAAAAATATTCCATCAATTTTGTTTGACTAATGTCTCTTGCACTTAGGAAGTTCCACTGTGTGGTCGCCATCTACAATTCACATAAGTATTCCATCGATTATTGTTGTTGTAATTCGCATGTGCTCTAACTTCATTATTATTCTGGTTTATATACTGATATTACAACGTATTTTCAGTTTTGTAGGGTGTGGATTTTTTTGGTGTATTTTTTAAAATAATATGTACTTCAAAAACTAGAAAGCTGCTAATGATTGTTAAGCTTTCAGATTTGATTTCTAAAATCTGTCGACCTTCTTAAACTGTCTATATTGGTTTAACTGATGCACTATTATTTGGTTCAAGGTTTGAAAGTTGAGTTCTAAAATGCGTAGAGCTTCAGGAAAGCACTTATGGTGTGTGATGGAGTTATGGGTGTATGACTCTACCACCATGGTTTAAATCCTAACGCATACAAATATTATAGTTTTAAACAGAAATTAGTGAGATCATAGAGATAGAGTATGGTATGTATGTGTGCGTGTGTATCTGTAATAAAAAAAATATGTAGAGCTTCTTAACCTGTCTGTATAGTGTTCAACTGATGCACCATAGCATTATCAGAGTGGACGCAAGGAAAAGGGCAATAAAAAGAAATTGATATGCATATGCAGCTTATATATATATATATATAATGATGCATGCTAGGCTTTAGTGCAGTAAGCTACATGAGCTTTGGGTTGCATGAATCCATGCATCATTCATGCATGAAAAAGACAAATAGTGTCGAGAGGAATGTGGCTTAATCTTTTTTCCTATTACCTTAAACCTGAGAAATAAAGTAGAGATTATGATTGTCTTTGAAAATATCAGAAATTCACAGGGCTTTTAGGGAAATTAAACTAAATCAAGAAAAATGTTCCTTGCGCTCCAAAGGAGCCCTAAACAAATCCCATGTTGTCTATCCTACAGTCCTAACGTGGCACATATCAAGAAAAACAATTGGATGACTATATTTTGTTTAAGATAATAGATTTACTTAGCCCAACTAATTTGCATAATTAAAGATAATCCAATGATAGATTATCCTATATAACAATAGACATAATCATAAATCTATAATTTCATCCTGTCCATCTTACAGTCATAACATGGCACATATTAAGAAATATGGCTATATTTTGTTTTAGGATAATAGATTTACTTAGCCCGACTAGCATGAATAATCTAAGATAAACTAATGAAAATTATCTTATATAAGAATTAACATAATTATAAATCCATATGTTCATCATCTCTATGTTATTAATATAAAAAGACTAAAATAAAATAGAGTTTAAATAAAACATTAATCTCACATGCATAAGCCAATAACATGAAAATCACAAATATGTCATCTATATATATGGGGAGATAGTATGTGTGTGATACATATAGCCTGATCTCCATGCTATTCATTCTTGTTATGATTAAAGTCTATCATCAATGAATGTATTTTTATGTCAACTTATATAAAGTTTACTAGTGACCTTTTTGACAACTCATAAAAAGATGTTAGTTCTACAAAGCTTATTTGTCATAAATTACTAAAACAACAATTACACAAATTGTTGATTGTAGATATTTCAATCTATTTCCTTTTGGTGATGGATGATAACCCGATACCAAGCATATAAAGTTCACATATATATAGAAAGATAAATGCATCAACACAAAGAGATAACAAAATATAGAGTAAGCTACCCCTAAAGATACGCATATATATGAATATAGGATGAGACATATGCACATATATGATAAAGTACAATGAAGAAGTTTACTCATAAGAGATAAATTTGGAATATGAAGAGTTTGTCATATACCACTCACCATTTTTATTTTCATATCTAAATGAGACTAGATAAATAAATGCTCATAAATATATTAGTCTCTCATACTTGGATTTATCATTTATCATCAAAACTAACTTAATAACACTTGAACTTATAGTACACAGCTATAGAGGAAGATGGAGGTCAACCCAAGTTTGGCAGAGTTCTAAAAGATGCAAAGAGGAAGCTTTGCCTGAGCTCAATCCGCTCAAGAGTCTCTTTTCTTATGAGATTGCTTCATATTAAGTCATAGTATTGAATCAACAATACAATATTTGATGCAAAAATAATATGATGATGCAAGAAAATATTAACTTCCAAAATCATATGATGATGTAAAGAAATATCTTCATGAGTTGGGCCTTGGATATGATTTGATCCATGTATACAAAAATAATTGTGATGTTTATAAAGGATTATGCCAAGATGGTTGAATGTCCAATATGTGCTGAATCAAGGTGGATAGATGCATATGGTAACAAGAGGATTCCTCAAAAGATTTTGAGGTATTTTCCACTTATACCAAGGTTGAAAATGATCTTTGATTCAAAAGGAACAGTTGAGGACACTAAGTGGCACATGATGAAGAGAAAGCCTATTGACAATGAAATGAGTCATCCAGCTAATGGCGAGATATGGAAGGACATTGATAGAAAGTATCATAAATTTATAGAAGATGCAAGAAACTTGAGGCTTGGCATAGCTACGGATGGATTCAATCCATTTGGTAACATGAGCACTTCATATAGCATGTTACTTGTACTTGTTATGCCTTACAATCTACCATCATGGGCATGTGTCCATCCATCTAATTGCATTATCAACTAGGCTAAGTTACATAGGCCGATCGGTCAAATAGTTAGATTCAACAGAAGCATGTCTACCCAACCACATAAGCGACTGACAAGGGGTAAACCCCGAGTTAGAATCATCGTGAAGAAATAACAATTTTTGTAGCTCTCAACCTAACCTGCAACAAAACAACAACAATAATAGGAGTCAGTGCATTGTCAAAATAATATAAAATCATGTATAAGTAACATATCATAATGTTATTATTATCGATATCATAGCATCATGCTTGCTGTTCTATACATCAAAATAAGCACCATAAGTACCATAAATTATCATTTCCACGTCCCATTTCCACAAGCACATTTAGAAAGCATAAAACTATACAAATGGCAATTCATTATACCGCTCATGACCACACAAGAACTGATTAGTTTAGACTTTACCCACATAATGTCAATTTAATAGTTTAATCGGTACCCATTGGTGCCACCACACTTTACACTTTGAATGCGGTCTAGAGGTCACAACGAAACTATCACATTGCCTACTTCTTCAACCTTGCACAAGTCCAATAAATGAAAATCCACACTATTTCCAGAACCTTAAGCTGTCACAATGGTTAGCTAAACACTATGGTGCCATGGTAACACTGACCACATGGCATTATATCGTTATATTGGATGTGCTCAGATGCCCATGGCATGAGGCGAACACATGTTCCCTTAGGCTTCACATGGGTAGCTTTTACGATAAGTTGTTTAGGCATTACCTTCCTCGGCAACCCTTCACGCATTACCCCTATAACAACAACCTCCCTAATGCAAGATCAGACAAGTACACAACAGAATAGGCTAAGGTCATACAATAACCAACACACATGATTGTACTGAAGTTCAGTCCCTATCTGTGTGCAGTTAACACTATATGCACATCACTTGTTGCCCAAGTCTAAAAATAGGTTTTTCCACATTTTAGTTCACAAATAAACCAAGGTATTAATCTCTATTGAGAAGTATTAAAATCCAATTTTCATCATGAATAATATGACAATAATGAGTTATAGCATAATTCGAGGCGTAGCTAAGCATATTATGGCATAATAAGCATGTATATACCCACATGAGAACCTAGAAAGTACTCTAAACTATTTTAATGTTATAAATATCAAGGAATTTAAGTTTACAAGGTGGAATATGAAATAATTTGGTCATAGTTACCATATACCATAATTCAAATACCGATAGTTACAAATACGCATGTAATTATATAAACAATATATTTTATTCCCCAAAATGTGGGATCCAATATGGTCAAAGGAGTGGGGAGCATTTGCCTTACTCTTGATCAACCTAGGCACTAACTAATTCACTCCATCGATTTTGACATGATCTATAAATGAAATTAACGTATGAGGGAATAAAATGCAAATAATGCAAAAAAAGTCCAAAATGTTTTAACATGCATGGTTTTCACACAGTAGATAGGTAAAAGTAAATTTTAGTGATTAAATTTATATTTTATCACTTTTCATTTGGGAGTAATGAATTTTACAATTCTATATACGTCAATTACACTGTTTATACATTACTTGAGTTTTAAAGACATTTCCAGTTGGATGAGTTAAGTTTGAATATATATAGTGGCAAGGTTCTATTCTAAGTGTTTTTTTGGTGAAAAACTTTATTTTTGTTATTTCGCATTTGAGAGATATGGATTTTACAAGGTTTCTACACAAATACATGCTATTATAATACTCAACTCAACTCAACATAGTCTTTCAGTCCCAAGCAACTTCGGGTAGGCTAAAGTTAAAACTCAACAAATGCCTTCAAATCATGGTTCAGGTACATCAATAGCTGCTTTGCAAGCATTACTATTCAAATATAGATCTTCAGTTATATCTTACTTTTTAAAATCCCTTCTTATTATTTCTCTCCATGTTAATTTTAGGCTTTCTGTATCTCTTCGTATTATTATCTTAACTTATGATTTCACAATGTACTGGCACCTCTATGGGTCTTCTTTGGACGTGGCCAAACCACCTGAACCGATATTGGATATCTTTTCTTCAATTGGTGCTAACACTAGTTGATCACGTATATCCTCGTTTCAGACTTGATCAATTCTTATATTACCACAAATCCAACGTAGCATATATATTTCTACAACACTTGGCTGTTGAATATGACGTCTTTTTGTAGCCTAATATTCTGCCCTATATAGTATAGCAGGTCTAATCACCGTTCTATAAAACTTGCCTTTTAACTTCTGCGATACCCTCTTATCACAAAGGATGTCAGATGCTTGACGCCACTTCAATCAGTCCGCTTTGATTCTATGGCTAACGTCCCCATCAATATTTCCATCTATCTATAGCATCGATCTCAGATATCAAAAAGTATTCTTCTTAGGCACTATTTGACCTCCTAAACTCACATCTCTCTCCTTGTATGCAATAGTGCCAAAGTTACACCTCAATTATTTAGTCTTAGTTTTGCTTACTCTAAAACCTTTGGACTCAAGAGTTTGTCACCATAACTCTAGTTTCCTATTTACTCTTGCGTGGCTCTCATCAATTAACACTACATCATGTGCAAAGTGCATACACCAAGGGATATCCTCTTGTATGTTTCTTGTAACCTCATCCATTACCAATACAAAGAGATATGGGCTTTAAGGCTGATCTTTGATGTAATCCTATTTTAATCGAGAAGTAACATGTGTTACCATCATTTGTTTGAACACTAGTTATAACATTATTGTATATATATCCTTAATGAGAGAGACATACTTTGTTGGGACTTTATGTTTTTCCAAAGTCCACCACATAACATTTCTTAGTATCTTGTCATAAGCCTTCTCCAAGTCAATAAAAACCATATGTAGGTTTTTCTTTTACTCTCTAAACCGCTCCATAACTTGTCTTATTAAGAAAATTACTTCTATGCTTGATCTTTTAGGCATAAAACCAAATTTGTTCATAGAGATCCATGTTGTTTCTCTCAAACGGTGTTTGATAACTTTCTTGCATAGCTTTATTATATGGCTCATCAACTTAATTCCCTAATAATTAGTATTACTTCGAATATTTCCCTTATTCTTATAGATTGGTACCAATATACTTCTTCACTCCTCAGGCATCGTGTTCGATTAAAAAATATTATTAATTTGAGTATTTTCAAATTTGAATTGAAAGTTTTAAAATTTTAATTTGAGGTTGAAAGTTTCGAGTTGGAGTTGAAAGTTTTGAGCTGGAATTGAAAGTTTTGAGCTGGAGTTAAAACTATCGGTCACACGAGGACTGAACATTTACATATTTTTAGATTTTAAATATAAGAACAAAATAAAATTACAAACAGCACATGTGATTTCTTAAAAGAAATTTAAAGAAGCAAGAGGGCAAGTGAAAAAATATATGAAAAGATTAAGTTGATAAATTTGTTCCTTCCAATTTTAAAAATTATTTAGCTTAACAACTATAGATTTACAATTGTAATCATCTTGTTCCTTCCAATTTATGAAGCTACAATTTTAAATCGGTCAATTATATTTTCATAAATTTGTTCCTTCCAATTTTAAAAATAAAATGATTTTAAATCATTTGTGCTAGTTTTTAAGTGAAATGAATTTAAATCATGTGATGAGGTCAAATGACATGGAAAGCCAATGCCAACTCGGATACAAATCAGCTTAGGTGTTAGTGGAGATGAGACATTATATTTTAGCGTCTTAAAGTTTGGTGCTGAGATCTTGGTTCATTTTTGACAATAGTTTTTGCCGTGGTTCTCGAAATATGTTTTATAATAGGGACAAATTGTCAAAATGTTGGCGTGAGTGTGCGGGAGGCTGCACTGCTGGTAAGCAGGCTAGAGGAAGACGCGTGCCGTCTCTTGATTCACTGCCGTGCTGTTGATGCGGGAGTGTGTGCGTGAATCCATAGCGAAACATGGTAGCTATGCATTGGACCATGCCGGTGGAGCACGTGGAGGCGGCCGGGAATTCTATGGCTAGCGATGTGGATGGATCTGGTTCAATCTGATGGTTTAGATGAGCTTGAGTGGTGGTCACTTTCTAAGGGCATTTGGGACTTTTCCAAAGAGGTGTTTTCTACCCACTTGAGCCTAGAAAAGGAAGGTAAAGTGCTATGGTTTTACTTGCATCGTTAAAAAGAGCTTAGAGAGATTTCGTGGAAGATTTGTGAGGAAGATAAGAGCAGATTAAGAGTGTTTTGAAAACCTCTTTTAAATTACTCAAAAAACTTTATAAGTTTTGTGAAAGCTATGTAAACATATTTCAATTGAAATAGTGTTTACTTTCAAATTATTTTGTCTTTTCAATTTACATTTCACAATTTAAATTCCTCATTTAAATTTTGAGTATTGCTACCTAACTAAATTTTAGTGGTGTTAGTTTATTCTGTCTCTTCGACTTTGTTGGTTCTTGAATTGCCTTTTGATGAAAAAGGAGTCAACCTAGCAAAAATTCAAGAGGTTAAAGTCCTTAAAAAATCAAGATCTTTTGTACTCTTTATTGATCGTTGCTTGAATTTTATGATACACATCCATGACATATGATAAACAATAATAACCCTCAACCGAGAAATACACATAATTAACAAGTAACCATATGAAGATCTAGCTTTTTCATAACTACATCTACTAGTTCGTCCATCAATTATTATCTTGATCTAGCTTCACAATAGCTAAGATCTCAATACCAAAACCAAGATAGTTTTGGAAGTATTTTTGGGGTCAGAGTGAATCACTTTATATTCACCCACTCTATAGCGCAATATAACCCTTTAATTGGTATTAGAGTCTAGTTAAGTTTGTTGTAGTCTAACAATGGCAATAAACTATGCTATGGAGAGATACTCTACAAAGCCACATATTTTTTTATGGAGGAGATTTTATTTATTGGAATGCTCGAATAGAAGCATACATCCAGTCGTTAGCATACAAGGTATGGAAAAAGGTGACAACACTTTACACAATACCCGAGGACACAGCTATCACTAATGCAAATCAGAAGTAGGTTAATGCTAATTTGGATGCTCAAAATGATTTGAATGCTAAGTTAGGACAGGGTGAGCTCTATCATGTGCAACACGTAACGTCCGCCTATAAGATTTGGACAACCTTACTTAAGTTCAATAAAGGTACTAATGAGATCAAATTGGTATGCTAAAACCAATTCTAGAAAGAGTGCTAGAAGTTTAAGATGCACATTAGAGAGTTCATTGATGAATATTTCAAGCATTTTGACAAGGTTATTTCCAATTTGAGATCAGTTGGCAAGACACTCATAGACAATGAGAAAACTCGTTATCTCTTAAATTGTCTTGATTATGGTGTTTGAAAACTAAAAGCTATATCCATTATAGAGAATACGCCTTTGAGTGACCTTACTATGGATAAGCTTTACTCAAAGTTAAAACTTATGAGATGGACATCCATCATCGAAAAGGCATCAATTACTCGATGGGTTTGGTAACTGATCCCTCTTCTAGTACTTTTGCTACCCACTAAGCTCTTGTGTGTGGTATTTTTTCACTAGCAGCTCTACACATGATTTCTAAGGAGCAACTAAATGAGATCCCTAAAAATAATCTTGCTTTATTCGCTCAAATATTTTCTAAGGCTTACAAAAATGTGAGAGATAGAAAGAGAGGTAGGACTAACCACTCTATCATTTGCTTTGGGTACAAAGAGCTAGATTTTGGGAAAATTGCCTGAAGCTAGAAAAGAAGAATTATAATACTTTCAAGTTGTCCAAGGGTCAAGGACATAAGTGACAGAACAAGTTGAGGAAGACTTGAAGGAGTATCCTAAGGTATGCCTTGATGATTCTCTCTCCTTTAATATATTTCTTTTGAGTGGTGATTCTTGCTCCAATATCAATTCTTTTGATGGTAATGTGAGTTGAGAGAGATTGACTCTTCTCATTATCACCATTAGCAAAAAGTATAGGATTTCCTTACTTAAAATTGAGAATCTAAAATAAAAAAGGGCATGGCACTAGAAATTGCTAAGTTGCACTCTATGATAGCTGAGGAGGAGGATGATCTTGCTTGTGAATCTTATCTTTCTGAGATAATCCTTCTTAGGGATATAATTAATTCACATGCTATAGGAGCTAGGAACACATCTAGTGCTAGTGATGCTTGCTTCAATTGTTATGAAATGAAATTGAACCTTGTTTT
Source organism: Oryza coarctata (assembly GCA_030770085.1). Lineage (NCBI taxonomy): Eukaryota > Viridiplantae > Streptophyta > Magnoliopsida > Poales > Poaceae > Oryza > Oryza coarctata. Next base: position 9,492,998 of record CM061465.1, read on the forward strand.
ACTTGAGATGGAACTAAAATAATGGGAAAAATATTGGCCCACATCAATAGCCTTTAAGAACATAATAAGATAAATTGTTATGAAAATTGTCTTAGGCCTACAAGTGATATTGATAAGATAAATCAACAACTTAGTATGCTTAAAATTAATAATGACTTACTTGAAATTTACTAAAGCTCTTGTTCAATCCATTTGTTCTAATTGCGCCACCTTAGAATTTGATCTAAAAGATACTAAAGTTATTGTTACTTCTACTAAAACTGTTAATTTACGTGCTTCTTACATTTCTCTTAGGCTAGATCTTACAAGCATAAAAAGGGAGTGTGCCTTAAGTGACAATTCCTGAGCTACCCTAACCTAAGGAACACCTATCTTCAATAGACCTTAGAGAAGTTCAATCAAGTAAAGAAAAAGCTCAACATGTTCTTAGATCAATCCAAAGTGAGCAAAAAAACAACCAAGGCATAGGCTAGGATTTTGCTGAGTCTCTGAGGTAGGTTATTAGTGATATGTCCTAGAGGCAACATCGAGATATTGTATATGTCATATAATATGTTTATGATATATTGATTTCTTTCTTAAAATAGACATTATCAATGAGTATGTGACTTATTCATGAGACTTCTAATGTTAGATGTTACTATTTCTAAATGATCTCTGATCATATATTATATAACGAACAAATATAATTGTAAGATCAGCATATGTATTGATTGATAATCATGTCTCATAAATCATAGTATTGAGATATCAAATCGATAATATGGATATATATTAATAAACATATGTTGGATATGTTCGTCATGAGATACTGTAGAGATTTTATGTGTTATCAATTAATTTCAAGTAGTGTTTATGTGGAGTCCTTAAACTTGAGATCGTTATAATTTCCAACATACATAGTAGCTTATTTTGATACTATCAAACACTACTCTGTAATATGGTAGTCATGAAAGTAGTCTTTGAATTTACTATAAAATATATCATGGATGTTAGTGATCAAGATAGATTTTGTTCCTCCTACGGGAGCGATATCTTTGGGCCCCTTGATGTAATGGATTATAGAAGTGCATCGTTATACCAAGGTGATTGAGGAGTCAATCATAATTTTATAATCCATCATAGGATCGAGAGAGTGATTGAACTATTGAGAGGATGACACAAGTATCGCCTTGAGCTCGGTCAATATCGTATGGCAAAGGGATTCGTACATGAGAGTATTACAGATTTAGTCGATATGATCTTTATATATACTTTGGGGTTAAAATGTCTTGCTAGAGACCCAATTGGATGACTAGAAAGGCATTTTCTGGTCGTGACCAAATATACGTGAACCTGTAGAATCGCACGCTTAATGAATTAGAATACTTATTCGAATGTGATTCAGATTAGCACTCAATTCGAATAGAGATCCGAGTAGACTCCTATTAGGCCACGGTCCCATAGGCCCAAGTGAGTAAGCCTATATATAGGGAGGTGGAGAGGTCAAGGAAAGATACCTCTATTCACCTTGAGCAAAACCATAGCCTCCACCTCCCAAGCCAAATCCTAGCCGCTTGCGAGTGCTAGTACTCTCGTAATTGGCATTCTAGCCCCAAACGTGTGGATACTGATGGAGGCACTACTCGTTGTAGTGGTGATGGGCATTAGGATCATGGCAATCGACTACTTCATCTAGTACCTTAATGCGCGTGTGGTTGGATCGGCTTATTCAAACTTACTTTTGCTGCACTGTGCGTCTTATGGTAACGGTCCATGATCCTTCCTTCACATGATGTCATAGTGTGCTTAGTAGAAAAATTTTATTTTATGCTATCTTAGCCTATGCCTACTCCAATATAGGTACCCATGATATTATAGGTGTTCTAGATGGTATCATAGAGCTAACCCAAAAAACTATATTTCAAGTCAGTCGATTTCATAGGAGATACTAGCTCTAGTTTATCCAAAACAGTTGAACATAAATTGGTATCTATGTCTAACAAGTCTAAGCCTGAAGAGCCTAAAGAGCCAAAAGAGCCAAAAGAAGTTGAGCTAAAGAAAAACTTAACCAAGCCTATAAAGAAATCCAAGCCTATTGAGAGAACCAAATTTAAGTATACCTTTTGTGGAAAGGCGAGCCACTTGGTAGGGTTTGGCTTTACAAAGGCTAGGTAGGAGCGCCAAGAACGCTTTACGACTTTAAGAGCTCCTATGAGAGTTTCTTAGAGGTTCTGGTGTGCTTGTCATTGTCATTCAAGTAGTGTATCTCACTTTTTTTCTACTGAAATGTTCATCCTCGACATGACTTGGTAGGGTTAGGGCAAAGTAGGAGGGGTAAGATGTGCATAATTCTTTTGGCTATGCTAAACCTGTTTCTACACCTCGCTTGAGATAGTACTAGATTCCCAAGTCCTTGCTCACTAACCCCAATACTATATTGCTCTCCTACTTCTATACTTTTAGTGGTGTGAGTTCCTCCTCTCTTTTCAACTCTTTTGGTTCTTGATTTGCCTTATGATGAAAAAGAAGTCAACCTCTAAATTGTTATAGAGCAAAAATTTGAGTGGTTGAAGTCTCTAAAAGAAGAAGATATTTTGCATTCCTTGCTGATTATTGCTTGAATTTTGTGATAGGGATTGAGAATCCTCAACCGAGAGATGTCCATAATTCACTAGTGACTACCTGAAGATCTAGCTTCCTCATAGTTATATCTACTATGTCGTGTCTTGATCTAGCTTCAAGATAGTTAAGATCTTATGGCACCCCTCTCCTATTAATAAATAAGTAGGTCAATAGGAGTTGAACACTTATACCTGCATACTAGTACCAGTCCTAGAAATTTAGTTGGTTCCATCAAGAAATAGGTGGATCACACCGAACCTTATTTTATATATTGATAAAATCTAATACATAAGTTGCAGCCGCTAACAGACCTCGGGCTTGCAACACTATATCGACGATAGCAAAAATAAAGCTAGACTTAAACCCACAAGCATGCCTTGGGTCCTAGATCGAAACCCTAAAAGTTTTTGTACGCCCCTTACTCCTAAAGGAATTCCTCCATGGTTGGGTCTTTGTTATAGTACCTTTTTAGATAGGGGATAATAATAGCAAGGGTGAGTACATGAGATACTCTGTAAGTCACATACAAAGGTTAACAAAAGTGGTTTAGTTTTATTTGATAATCCAGTGTGTTTTCAAATGGTACCTCCATTTTTTGCTTTCAATTTCTTTTCCTTTCTCAATCATAACTCAACTTTATCTTATCCAACTCCATTTCTAGTGTCAAGCGACACTCCAGGTCACATAGTCCATTTTAGACTACTCAGATCTTCCACCGGCCACATAAGCTAGTTCTGATAACAATTCCCATACTACATCAAAATTTTCTATAAAGCTTTTTCAAATACAAGACTATGCTAGAGGGATCACTTCTCATCCACCCATAACAATAGGCACAACTGTTTGAACATATTATAACCATTGCACAGGGTGCACAACAAATTAACCACACAACGCAAACTTACTCTAAACATCCAATACGTATTGATTAGATACACATGGTGAGGGGAGGTTCGCAAGACGACCTTTTTGAAGTATTTTTAGGATAGGTGGTTGTCAACTGAATGGGCCCCGAATCAAGTATCGAGCAAGTCCCAGACTTCTTGTATTTAGGGTCTCATAGGCATATCCTAGATGTTACCTTAATGACTCTACATCTATTGACTTCCGCACACATCCAAAGTCTACTAATTACTTGGCCAGGGACATCCCATTCCACCTATATGGTCATATATTAATATGATTAGTGAAACTTATCAAATGATCGGTCCTTATGTGCCACGTAGAAGTCAAGCCATACAAGCGGTGACTACCCTTAACCAAGTTTTATAAAGCTATTTTATTTCACAAAGTTTCTGACCACATAGTGTCAGTATTTTAAACCTTTTTTAAAACCTATTTTATCTCATCGACAAGTTTTAAGTGATAGGAGTGTCGTCGATACTCGCGTTTTGCTAAGCACGAGCACTAGGATGACAAAAGGGCAACAAGGGTACAGGGTCATCAACAAACATGGTATATGTAACAAGTAGGTTCAAGGCCTATCAGATCGACTAGCGATTTGTGACCGGTATTGTGTACCTAAGCATACATGGTTCATAAACAAAATAATTTTTAATTTAAAAAATATAGAATCAATATGATCAAGGGGTGACTTGCTTTGTCTTGGTCTTTTTTATGAACTCCTTGACTGGCAACTCCTCAGTGTTGGCTACTACCTAGTACAAAACAACAACACACAAAATTAAATAAAATCAGAACCTAATATATATAACTAATAGTAACATTAGATTGATCTTATTTTTAGAAAAAAAATTGAGAGTAAAACAGGCTCAAACGGAGTTTCGGTTAAAAAGATATAAAATTTAGAAAATTAAATTATTTTTTGGATTAAAAAAAGAATTAAATATTGTCTAAAAAAATTAAATCAAAAGTTGATAGGTAGGGCTGGGGGCAAGAGAGGTAAAGTAGACTTTTATTTCTCTGGCAGGTCTTTCGGCTACGCAAGCCGGCCTATATCTTGGCCAGGCCTGAGGCAAGCATGCCATGTTGGCACGGTGGACGCATGATCATCTAACTTGGCTATCGCATTTTGGCCACGTGCTTGCTAACTAGGGAGAGGAGACTGAAAGGAAAATTGACAGCTAACGGAGCCCAACGGCATTCGGTCGAACACCAGCGTTTCCCGATGAGTCGTGGTCACCTGAGCATCAAGTGGAGGTCGGGAAGGAATGTAGATGGCTCAGATTTGGTCTAAGGGGACAAGGGGTGGTTGGCAACAAGCGATGATGGACTTCGGGGAGGGCATGTCATTTGGTCATCGCCGGCGACCAAATGGGTGGAGTGGCTATGATTTGGGCTCAGTTTGAGGCGGTGTGAAGATAGGAAGAGAGGGGGATATAACCCAAAGATGCTATCTTGGGGAATGTAGAAGGATGACAATAATGGCACTTGGCTGAGAGAGGGAAGAAGGAATGGTAGGTGGTGGCGATGGGAGAGCTCGGGTGGAGTCTGAATGGTGTGAGCCAAGGCGGAGGGCTCCTGTCACCGCCAAAAAATCCTGCGACCAGGGAGGGACGGCGGCTCGGTCACGCGAAGGCCTGGGAGGTCTGCTTATCTCCACTGCAGGTCCTTAAGCATCGAGGTTCATGAGCGTGCCATTCAATTTGACCCTGCAATTGACAAGGAAGTAAGACGAGCGGGTCCGATACAGACGCTCGCTATCGACTGGCTGCCGATAGGTTCAGGATACTCTTCGATTGGCTGGGGAGCCGATGTGGACAGGTGTCGATGAGGGATCGACCGTAGAGCCGATGGAGGAACCAGGGTGTGCTCAGAGGATAGCGAGGTGCACGGGATCCCTCTAGATAGCCAAACAGTGATTCATCGGCTGGAAAAACCGATAAAGTGCATGCGGCCTAAGCAAGGAGTAGTACAAGAAGGCATGGGCTGCAAAGCCGATGTCGCTCTAGATATGACAGCACGAGACCCGTCGCCCGCCGTGGCAGTGCCATCAATACCGAACCTCGAAGATCGGACCTAACCGACACAGTACGAGGCCGGGGCCAGCGGCAAAGATACGGAGGACGCCGGATCGGCTATGCCATAGCAAGGATAGGAACGAGCCCATCGGCTAGCTGAGCCGATGAGGGGACGCCTCTCTGAAGGCGGGTGCGTATTGACAGGGGGACCGATATGTTTGGCGTTATGCGTCGTGGGACGCCACTAAAGTTAACTAACCAGCTAAACTTCCCTAATTAAGTAAGGTTACAATTTACAAAAACAAACACCCTGCCATGGAGTCCACGGCTCTTCCGCAAACCCGGTTTCATCTGAATAATCTTCCAATTTGTAACTGAGTCTTCCTTTGCTGCGACCTGATTGGCTTCTCCACTATAGCTATCGGACCTTCTTTTACTCAAGCCGATCCATTTCTTTTCTTTCCTCGGACTTCTCGGACCTGATCCCGACTGGACAATCCCCTATCTTCAAGCGGATCCAATCTTCTACTAATCTGATTGGCTTTTCTACAGTTCCGATCTGCTTTCTCTCAGTATCTCCATCGGTCGATGACTGCATTAAACTCTCCATCGGACCTCTCAGCCGATCGGCTTTAGCACCATCGGATCTCTCAGCCGATCGGCTTCAGCACCATCAGATCGTCTAGATTTTGGCGTTAATAGCTCCATGCCCTTCTTATAGCCGCGAGGCTACATAAGGTGACAATGTAGTCAAGTAGTGTGGCACAGTGTTGTGCGTGGACGACGGGTGATTGTGCAGTGTGGCGCAGAACCATGATGGTGCTGGTTGGAATAAAAGAAAGAGAGAATGCGGGTGATACTACAGCTGAGACAGGACGGGATAGGACGAAATGGAGGGAGTGCACATGCACATTGGGCCTAGATCGAATACGGTGGCATTGTGCTAAGGTTTGATGACGAGGAGTACGGTGTGCTGATTCCCAGTGTATTAGTAGCGCATTGTCCGCTTGTGCGATGCGAGCAAGGACGGCGTGTTGACAAGCATTGCCAACGCGACAAGGGAGGCCTGGTCACAAGCCGCGGAGGCCGTCGTATTTGACCATGTGCTCTATGCATGTGGGACGGTGCTAAAGGTAGGGGATGGCCATGACATAGCGTGTCGAGTAGCAGTTTACGATGCGGGTGGCGGGTGGGCCTGACCTATTGGCTAGCACTCTAAGTCGCAAAAGTGCGTGGTGGTTGCAACCAAGTGGGCAGCATGGGAGAAGGCAAAGAGGACCGTAGGCCACAGAGGAGAAGATTGGCCACATAGGCCGAGAGAGAAAGGAGGCCACGTGGGCTGAGAGAGGAAGAAAATAGGGGAGAGCCGTCTAGCTGAACATTATTCTTTTTGAATTTCTAATAAAATTTTGAAAGGAAAAAATTAAAGGTTTGAATTTGGATTTGAATTTAAATTTGATATTTGAACTCAGAGAATTTCAAAGAATATTTGAAAGAGATTTTAAGGTAGGTTTAGAGAGAATTTGAGATCCATACGTTGGCACGCAATTCAAAAAATACAAAAAAATATAAATTTTACAAATAGATTTTTGATCAAATGGTTTTTATTAGATGCAAAATCGTGGGCGTTATAGTTGTCGATAGCCAAACCGAGACAATTTTGCAAGTATTTTTGGGTTCGAAGTGATGTTCTATATTCATCTCCTCCATAGCCTGCTATGGTCCTTCGATAGAATTGTAATGTATGTAAATAGCATTTTCAGAAGCAATGTGAACAAAAGAATTGAAACCTGAAGACTGTTTCATATTTTTACTATGTACTCACTGTAAGAACAGATAGCCACCTACCTGGTAGATATTAACTATGGGAGTATATCTAAGAAATTATACTAAGATGGTAAACTCACTAGTAAAAAGAGGAAATTGGCTTGGGTAGTTGATGTAATATGAGGTGCATGTAAAGCAATCAATTAGCGTTAAAAAAAATCAAGGCTACTTATTTATGTACAATGCTGAAAATTCACAAAGAACTTGCAGAAGCTCAATTGTAGCTCATAGAATCATCAACCATAATTAGGTACAATTATCATTCATTGATGAAGAACATGATCCAAGGATATAGTTAGTCCCATTTTGATGAGTGCTAATGAAAAAATGAGCCTGTTAGAAGTCATGAATAAAATGCAAACTTTGTAAAATTATCTTGTAAGTTGTTATTTGGTCTGTAGAAAATATATGAACCTATTGTTTGGCTCTAGTGTTGTTTCTAGTTAGCTTTACACTATTCATTGGCTCTAGTGTTGTTTATAGATAAGATATTATGCCTCAGCTAAAAAGGGCAAGAAAGCAAAGGATAATCAGTGGTGGGACCAAGCTGTCGTTGTGCAGGAGCAGGCAGCGGGGCCACCCCACACGACCAAGAATCAACAGCGAGAGGGATGGACAGACTGATGAGCTAGTTTGCGTAGAGTTGACATTATCCCCTCTCCTGGAGGATCTGACTGCCATCAAGTTCCACTTATTGCCAAACAAAAAAAAGGATTAGTGAATTCTATGGTTTGTTACCAGTAGTAGAATTAGAACTTGTATTAGCATTGTAATGAAAATGTTTGGATAGAATTTTCATAAGCAAATAAAAAACTGAGATAGATAAATTTTCATAAGCAAAGGGACTTATGCAAACCAAGAGAAACATTCATTAGTAAATACATGCACTTGAATTGTCTAGCTGATGCAAATCTGAGATGCATACCAAACTGTCAACTAGAGGAGGCATATAATGGTTTTATACAAGTAGCTAAATTGAGACTAGGAAGGTTTCTCATATTTCCAATTGACCAAATAACAAGTATGGGAGCATACCAATTTACAGGGTCATCAGTTGTTAGCCAACAACCTAGCATTGTCCGACATTGAGGTAAGGTGCTGATTCCCCTTTCCCTCGCATCAGCAGTTATATCTACTAAATAAAAAGAAAAAAAACAAAAAGTGAAGTAATCAAAGAGGGAGGCAGTTAAATGCTTAATTTGGTTTACTTCTGGTTTCAACCAATCATTACTATTAACCAAAATAATAGTTGCACACAGGTAAGGAGTACTAATAAACTGGAACATACGTAGAGGAAGGGAAGTAGAAAACTTGCCTTCACGGTGATGAGAACAAGCTCAGGCCTCAAGCACACGTGTTCTGCTCCTTGCACACAACCTCTCCATCCTAACTGCTCCTGCAAGAAAAATTGGACAAGGTGATAAATATATTGATCCCACAAGATGATTCCCACAATTTTGCATATTCCTAAATATAACTTTGACTAACTGGAGAACATAATACCCTATAAATACGGATTTACCAACTTAGATGAAGACCATGGTAATGCAAGTGATACTGTTCAGACTGACATTTCATCGCACACCTGGTGTACACATAGGTAAGCACCAACTGGTTGGCAAGAGGCAAATGGAGGTCAAAGACTATAAAGTTGCCAGCGATGTGCATGTGCATGCACAAAGGAGACATCAGTCGCATCGCTATAGTCCCTGATGAGAGAGGCACAGAGCCATGGCGGGAAGAGAGGTGCAGAAGTGGCGGTGGTGTAGATATGGTTGAGTTCAAGGACACACCGATGATGCCACTGCTTAGCTCAAGGCTACTCTAGGTCTAGGAGATGGAGAGGTGGAGATGAAGAGGGGGAATGGAGAGGGGGAGGGCAAGAATGCGAGTGAAGGAAGCATCGGTGAGCTAGCGTGGAGTCATCAGCATCGTGAGGTGCAGTGGCAGCGCGAGGCAAGGAAGAGGATTGGATTAGGGTTAAGGAGAGGAAAGAGAGGTTGTATATAGATATAATCTAGTGTACTAATATAATCCATTGGATCAAGATCTAACAGACCAAATTTTGCTGACAGCTTGCTCATTAGCAAGTTTTGCTGACATAGTTTGTTACTAGCGTTGCAATTGGCAACAGTTAATTGCGTCTCCAAATATAGGTAGAATTACCAACATATAATGTGTCTGCCGATAAAAACCATTACCGACACGTGGTTCGTCAATAATTCTTTTTTTTTTGCTAACAGATGTCTGTCACTGATTTAATGTCTTGATGTAGTATAGGGTCATATTCAATCCGGTGATGTCAATTGATATGTTAATTGGTGGTATAGTGATGTATCTGCTTAGCTAATAAAGGAGCGAATCATGCTTACATGTATACGCACGTAGGCCTAGTTCGATCATATCGTAATCGGGTATAAACGTATGCCAATAACTATATATGTGAACTGGAATCCGTATTGCCCCCTCCATAATTAGCATTCTAATTAACCCAGATGAGGCAAGTAATAGCTGCACCCAGCCTCAGGAATGAACAAGGGACGCGTCCACATGTTTAATTCCACACTTACCTAAAACGGCTATTTCAAAACTTCAAACGTGTGCGCCTTGCCACGTGCGCGCAGACATCGTGTTTCCTCTACACGCGCCGTCGGATACGCATCCGACGGCCGACGAAAAAAATGCCGCGCGGAAGATCTCAAAAAAGAAAAGAAAAGAAAAGCGCACGCGAGGGAAATCGGCAAATCGCCAATCGGCGCCTCCATTCGAAACCGCCCGTTCTCCCGCCCGCCGCCGCCACGCGATATATGGGCCCCTTTGCAGCCACTGCAATGCGCTATTCTCCAATTCTCATAATCGGTAGTTCCAACTCGTTCTTGCCCTAACCCTGCCTCTCTCGATCTCTCTCCCTCCTTGCCCACGCACCGCCGCCTTTGCGGTTTTCTCCATCACCGTCTTCTTCCTCTCCGGCGAGATCCAGTACTTTTTCCATGGCTGACGAGCACTACGACGCTGTTGGCGGCGTCAGCCGCTACATGTTCGATGACATGGAGTTTCCTACGTTCGATGAGCGGCATCCGGCTATCGGCCTGCCCGTCCCCGTCGAGCCCCCATCTTCTGTGTCGACGTCGGCGACTCACGTCGAGCCCCTTCCGGCGGATCTCGGCCACCCGGTGCTTGCAGATCTCGGCATCGAAGTCGATCTCGACTTCTTTCCGGATATAAACTTTCTTCCCCAGCCGCCGGCGACGAACGCTGGTGGAGACACTCATCAGGCGCCAGTGATGCATCTCCCGCACCAGCAGCAGATACCGCTGGCCCCGTCGCCGGCACTCTGCTTCGACGGCCAACCGGCGATGGACGCAGCCGGATGCACTCATCACGAGCCGGTGATGCATCTCCCGCACCAGCAACCGCTGGCTCCGTCGCCGGCACACGGCTTCGACAGCCAATCGACAATGGACGCAGCCGGGAGCAACGGCGCGGCGCCCTCCGGCGACCACGGATTGTTCTACGACCCATTACCCGACGCTGGCCCCTCTACGGACTTCAACTTCATGGGCTTAAACTTCAACATCGATAACGTCAACATTGATAACGTCCTGATGTGGGACAACTACGATGCCACAAATGGCGGCGGCTGCGGCTTCGGCAACACTGCTCCCGTCGACGAGTACGCCAACTTCGTCCGATTTCAGGCTGGAGATATGGACTGCTCCAACTGTCACCTTGTCAGGGAGGTGATGCATGCCAACAGTAAGATCGATCAATTTCATGCTTTCATGTATATTTATGTGGGGATTAATACGCATCATATATATGAACTACCTGGCACAGCTGAGTGCAATATTGCTTTCATAATAGATAGATATCTGCTTGTGATTTTGTAAACTTTCCCTTGTGCATGCAGATAACCGGACAATATATTTCTTGGTTCATACTACCGGCGTTGGGACGTTTCAACATGCGATCGTGGATCGCAGATACCCTGCTGGTGCTAATGGACACGTCCCAGGGAGCGAACTGCTATATTTCGAGTAGGTGATTCAATAACTAATTTAACAATGCTTGTACTCTTCATAAAATTCCCAGCACATATATACGCTGTTATGGAAATGGTGATCATTCCGACTGGTTCAAATATTTTCAGCCTTTCCAATCGCACGGATGAATTGGCGAACGATTTCATCAGTAGTAACATTGAGAAACTGAAGAATGATACTAGTGGGCAGTTTCTGGACACTGGCTATCCCAACTTCACCGAACTGGCCCGCACCGATATGACCAACCATCACACGACGATGGAACTGAGCATGCTCCAGACGGCTATGGAATTGAACATGCTCCAATCTATCGTGTCAGTCTCAACAGAGAAAGGTAAAATCTCGGTACTGAAATGAAGTGCGAAGGCACGCATGTTTTTTTTTATTTGCAGGAAACCATTTTGAATTATTATGTGTTGATAATTTGATATTGTATGCACAGAAGCTGTAGCTGCAGCGCCTGCAGCCCCTCCAGCAGCAGAGCTTCCCGCGGCGGCGCCACGAATGGCGAAAGCGCCGCGCAATGCTGCTACTACCAGTGCTGTTAGTGCTACCCTGCTGCTTCACCTTGAAGAATTCTATGCCATGGCAAACAGCCGTCCTGTACCAAGGCCAGAGGTAAGGATCATACTGGAATCTTCTCAAGTGACCCAGCAAGATGGAGGTAGTGCTACAATGTACCCGAGCATGGAAGCCAAAAAGAGGAAGAGGCAGGTAACACAATCAACAATGGCTCCACAACAGATTCTAGAGTATCTTTATTTGACAACGGAGGAGACTGAGAAGGAAGTGGATATTCTGAACGCCTTCTTCAAGAATCGGACTTACAAAAAGAAGAAAAAGGTGGACGAGTCTAAGACAGACCCGATAAGTTACCCTCTTGACCTGGTACGCATTTATATATATATATATATATATATATATATATATATATATGTGTGTGTGTGTGTGTGTGTGTGTGTGCAATGGAAATGAACATGTACATGCATGCATGGTTCGTGAGTAGTGTATATATAGTAGTAGTGCATATGTAATTGATTTCTTTTATGTGATGTTTGGTTCTTTAACTTGTCACAGATAAGAAATATAAAAAAGAAGATACAGAGGATCCTTAAGAAAGCGGGAACTAAAATGCCGAGTAGGCTGCCGGCGAGCTTAGTGGATGAAATTGATACTATTAAAGAAGAGAAGACAACAGCGTATGCTGAAATTATAGACGCTGTTAAATACGGTAGGTGGAAATACGATGATGGATCTTCTGGCAGCAAGAAAAGGAAGTTTGCTAGCCGAAAATAATTATCTGTTGGGGGCAGAGGGATTATCTACAGTGAAAATTGCTGCTGAATAAAGAACTAGCTGCTTAATGAATTATGAATCTTCATACGACGATTGTTGCGTTGTAATAATTTATAATTTAATACGAACTGCATCGTGTGCTTATATATTCGTTATTGTCCTCTTGGTGTGGAATAATTTATATTAGTATATACTTCTTGATAATATTCACATAGTACTGTACTGGGCACATTCATGGTTCAGTGGATTGCGCGTGAATTTTGGTATCAAGAATAGTGAGATACATAGCTATTTTTCCTGTAAAACTTGCACTGTATAATTTACCACCTTGCACCAATAAATACATCACAAGCCCACATGTCGATAATTTTGAACTGTTGAAACATCTTAAAACAAAAAATATGCCCCCAATAGTGGAAACAAATATTTAAAACGCACACTCAATTAAAAGGAAAACCTACACTTCAAACGGAAGGACGTATGTGCTACATATATACAAAGGATATAGAATATATAGAAGAAAACCTGTGAAATGAACTTGAAATAGTTAACCAATCAAAAATTAAAGCAGCAAACATCATCTGTGTTTGGGTAACCACTGCACAGACTGAGCCTAGTAGTTATAACAAAGGGTGATATGTAAACAGGTAATACATTTTTACAATTTCCGCGAAACAAATATTTATAACATAACTTTTCTTAAACTTGAGAATATAGCTTATTGGAAAATTGACGCTTCAGTATTGATTTGTTGTAATATTTTTGTAGAACTATCTTCGTATGCAATATGTCATATATATGTTATTGATGTAGAAAGAACACATCCTAAACTTTAGTGCACAAACTCTATGGCTTACTAACAAGAGTTTATTTTATTTTCTGTGAACTAGTTATGAATCTTCTGCCTCCCAAGAAAGCTACCTTGAACTTTTATACTACATGCATGCCGCAGGAAAGAAAAAAACCAGTGAATTTCACTGAGTCACCAACATAAATATTCTTGCATACAAACAAGGTACTCCTAGGACACATGCAATGGAGATTTAGATCAACTGTGAACTTCATACACGCCGAAGGAAAGAAAAAAAACCAGTGAATTCTACTGAATGAATCATAATCAACATAAATATTCTTGCATACATACAAAGTAGGACACATGCAATGAAGACGTATGCAACGAAATGAGAAAAAGATGCCGAAGGAAAAAGACAAGTACACGCTTTCTACGCGATGACAAGATTGACAAGCCCCACGAGAGCAACAGCCCAAACCATGCCCCACGCCACGCCTGCGCCTGCAACGGCAGCCGCATTGGTGCTCTCAGCTGAGTCTTCTCCAGCTCCGGCTGTCGGCGCGGTGGCTACGACCTCATTCTTGGGCACGGAGCCGCCCTTCTTACGCTCCTTGGCCTTCCCGGCCGATGCAGGCGCCGGCGCCGGCGCCTTGGCCTTCCCGAACATCTGCTCGGGCAGGAGCACGCCGTCGACGGAGTACACGGCGAGCGGGAACTCCGCGAAGAGCGTGGTGCCGACGGGCACGGCGGCGACGCCCGTGGACACGTTCACGAGGCTCTGGCCGGTGGTGGTGGTGACGTTGACGGTGTACACGCCGCCGGGGCCTGACGCCTGCGTGCGCAGCGGGTTGCTGGCCGTCTGGAACGTGGTGAGGCTGTAGTAGCGGGGGAGGACATGGTAGAGCACCAGCTGCACCTGCTCCTGGTCGGTGAGGCCGTTGAGAGTGCCGGGCCTGAGCTTGGCGAAGGCGGCGTCTGTCGGGGCGAAGAAGGTGAGGCCGTCGTAGGTGGTATTGAGCTGGCTGCTCAGCTGCTCGTTGACGCGGGAGGCGTTGAGGAGGCGGAGAAGGGTGCTGTACTGCCCGCCCCTTTCAAGGATGCCGGTGAGGTTGAGCTGAGAGGGTGACGGCGCAGGGGCGACGCCCGCGGTGGCGACCGCGGCGAGGAAAGGGACGAGGAGGAGGAGAGTGGGAGAGGCCATTGGCACTTGTGTATTGAGTGTGTGGGAGATCTAGTGAGGATAGAGTGAGCTAGAAGAGGTTTTTGCATGCATATATTGCATGTGAGTGGGTTTTGTACGTGTTGTGTGCTGTGGTGAGGAACGTGAAGGTGGGGATGGAGAGAGAATCGACGCACAGTGACACTGAGCTGGAGGATGGGTGTGGGGCTTTGGAAGGAAGCGGGTTGGGTTAATTACTTGGGTAGAGAAATGTTAGAAAGATGCAGCTGCACTAACCGCGGTTCTGAATTTTTAAAATTTTAGTCCTCTTAAAAAATATATTTTATAAATAAACTGCTTAGCACTACAAACATTAATACTTAGACGCTAGACCATAGTTAGTTTGATACCGACATCCATCCTTTTGACGCTAGACCATAGTTACTTTGGCACTACCTATATCAACTATAAACAACTTCCCTTTTTCTTCTTCAAATCCTATCGATTTGCTATCAAATAAAAAAAACAAATCAAATATATGCGAATTCATTTTCAATAATTTATTTTTTTATAAGGTAATTAATCTCCTCCTGTGGGTCTCTCTTTCCTCCCATACCTCAATTCTATTGATTTGCTATTAAAAAAATCAACAAATTAGGTTGAATCATGACATAATGATTTATCAATTTTTATCCAAAATTTCAATTGGATTTATAGATAGGGGAAGTAAGAGTCCCACATCCTTCACTCAGATGAAAGTTTTTATAAATAAAAATAAATTAGTATATGTTGATATATTAGTTTTCTTAAAAATTTGATAGCAAATTAATAAAATTTGGACGGATACGGAGAGAAAAAATTCGTATGTGGCATATGTCGGCGCGAAGAGTCAGGTTTGGGTGCCATCTTTTTTGGTGCAGATACATTCAAACTCGATGCCCTAACGTCTATTTAGAAGTTTATCTGTAATAATTTTTTTAAGAGATCTGTTTATAAAATTTATTTTCTAAAAGGACTAAAATATAAAAAATCTAGGACCGCATCCTCTGCCGAGAGACATTGGATGTGCCACTTGTTTGGTATTTCACCGTTTCACCATCGTTGTCGTGGACTCAATTAATATTGTTTGATTCTTCTCCGTTCTAGAAAAATCACTTTAATTTGCAGTTAGTGCAGATATGTTGAGCACGGTTATTAAAAAAGGAAAAAAAACTACACGACCCTTATTAATATGTCTTGGACTTGGTGTTTTAGATTTGGTACAGAAAATAAGAAATAATAAATGAGTGTAGAGGTATTTTAGATACAACGACACATCAAAAGATGAACTCTAGAAGCTAGAAGCTGCAATATATATTTGGGGTTTGGGGAGTACTGTCCTATTAGTGTTTTTAAGTTTGGGCGGTATAAATTATTGGGCCGCCCAATATTTGTATAAACCTTTTGCTGGCCTTAAACAAACTAACTTTCAGAGGCCATTACCGCGCTCCAACCACCCCTAACCATGACCGCACCAAGCATCAGCAACAGCAATTCATCATTTGCACCATCTGAGGGCTAACTCTAGCTTGCAATATTCAAAGTAACATATAGCTGAGATCAATATTTTTTGGTCCAAAGTTTTGGATATTTCGATAATTTTGGGTTCAACAGTGAATACTGGTAGGATGTTCTTCCAGCCAAAATTTTTGTTTCTTTTATTTAGAGAAAATGTTCAAATTCAACGACAATTTGTTAAAATTTCAATTTTTAATTACTTTGAAAGAAATGCTTTTTAATGTAGTACAATCCAATTCTGTATCAAATTAGTTACGTAGAAATGAAACTCCCTAAACTGATCCTTTGCATATGTCTCCCGTGTCTCTTTTTGCAAGATATGTACCGACATGCTTTCGGCACAGAAAGGCAATTGCCTACTACTTGTGTATGCTTTCTTTAATTAATTGGGCCTCCTTCCCAAGCTCAGCTCATAAACTTTCTATCTTCTATATAAGACATTATTATTCCTTCGTCTCATCGATTTTAAGCATCTTTCAATTGCTAGTTAGCTCATTAAGGCAAGTTCCGTAAGCACACCCCGTGATGAAGCCAGGATTAATTTCAGTATGAGAGGCCAACTTGACCAATGATTACGATCATAAAATAAAATAGAGCGTAAAAGATATAAGAAAATTTCAATACTTCCCATCGTATCAATATAAAAAACACACACATAATAATACAAAAAATATACTGCATATATCTATTAATTTTAATTTAGTCTTATGAGTAATGAGCAAACAGATCATAAACAGTGACAATATCATTTAAGCTAAAAATCTAGATAAATAGACAAATAATCAGACAAAAAACTAGGTCTTGGCAAAACGAGTGTGTGGCAATTTGGTTTGCATTTCAACATAGAAACTTTCACAGAGTTATTGCAGGGCTTGTTTTCAAGCAAAAGCACCTTTGCACATTTCTATTTATCATACAAGATCATTGCAGGATTTCACCAGGAAAAGTTCATTTCTCATATGTTTTACTGGGGAAAAGTCTTGTGTTCTAAATTGTGACGTTCGTTATTTTATTAAAAATTCTAATTTCAAAAATTTTATTAGCAGACCAGAAATTTTCTAATCCTTCAAACTTATAAAATTTAAATTTTAATTTTAGAATTTTGATCGTACCACTGAATTTTTTCTGTCCTATCTTCGAAATTCAAATTTCATTTCCGAATTGGAAGTCACATGCTGAACTTATCTTCTCACTAATTCTCCTCATGCTAAACTAACTAGCAGCAAGACAGTAAGCAGGTATCAGTGCGAAGAGAAGAGAAACTCAAAAGCAAACACATGCACATATTCAAATTCCCTTCGTGCACTTCACCTTCCTACCAAGTCAATTAGTATCTACTCAGCATATCCACTCTCTCACTCCAAGCAAAGATGAACAGTGCACATCATCTCCCTACATCACTTCCACGTAGAGGAGAGCAAGCAAAGAGCATAGAACCAGACATACATGCACATGTGTTTTCTCTTTTCCTTTCCTTCCCTTATCACTATGATTCCTCCCCCAAGAAGTTAACTTGGCACAACATTCTTTCATTTCCTCTTCCATACTCCAAACAAGAGAAATCACTAACGGAGAGTACAACAACAGAGGAGAGCTGGCAAAGAGGAGGCTGTGGGAGAGGAAAGTACAGGATCGAACATGCATAACAATAGGATTTTGTTATTACTCGCTTTTGTGATGCACCAAGCAAGATCCTCAACTATGTCTTCACCTTCAGCGCACTTCCCCATTCCTTTTCTCTTACTCCTCTTCTCCGCAAAACAAAGGAAACGGTTGTTGTTGCCATTGCTACCCCAAGCTCCCTCACTGATCCCACCAGTTTCCTACTCTTAATTGCACTAGAACATGAACCGAAGTCACCATCATCGTCGATTCACCACTCATGGTAAACTATAGACTCAGCCCACCTTCCCTCTTATGGACACTATGCCCCAATTGTCAGTACCTCATAAGGAAAATCATGGTTATATTCCATTTCAATTACCCAGAAAATCCTTTTAAAATTTATATCCTTGACCTATAACTCTGCTTAACCTTGTTCTAGTCCCATAATTTTTCTAAACTCCTCATATGTACAATGTCATTATTATTTTCTATGTTTTGTAAAGTTCACTAGTATTTCATGCAATATTCTTATTTCTCATGTGTAAAGGTTGCGACCAAAGGTATTTTTGCACAAGACTTTGTCGCACTAGGATCTATAGTGTATCAAGGCAAGTCACTCTTTGAACATATCGATCCTTGTACTTATAAAATGTTTGTTTGTAAAGATGCATAAATATGTGCACATGAAATAAAAGGTCGCGATCACAAGTCGATATGATGGACTTCCTATTTGCCGTATTGTATCCTTTCCTTTGAAATTGATATACTATGTCATTATGAACCAGGTTACATTCAGAGGTCCGTACCACTGGTACGAGTACCATCAGTAGTTACTACTTTATATGCATAATTATGTTTTGCAAGTAAAGTGATAAATATGTGTGTTGGAATAAATGAATTGTGATGGGAAAATAGGTAGTGAAATATGTTGAAAACCCGACATGCTGATATTGGTGGTTTGCAAAGAAAAAACAAAGGTTGTTTTTAGAGAAAACCCATGGTGCGAAGTTGTTGCCTATGTGGCAAAGCTTTGTTTTACATGTAAGAACCGATTCCTTAGGAAAATTCACTGAGCATAGTACAGTACGACCATATAGATGGTATAGAACGCTACTGGCTAAGTAACTAGTGGGGCTAGGATCGTTTGATTGTTAGGAGTTGTGGATTCATCGAAGTAGCCATAAGAAGTGGCACTCGCAGGATCCTAAATATTGAAAGTCTAGGACTTGCCAAGGACAAAGTCTAAGAGCCTTCTAGTTAGCAACTGATTATCCTTATTTTGTTTTGAAAATGCCTTATCATTTGTCCTCCTTTCACTGACTGTATCTGATCAATTTATGCTCATTGATTGGATGTGGATAAATGCCTTATGGGTAAAGCATGCTTCTTCTATAGAAGTTTTATGAAAAAACAACCAAGCCCATGGTCATGTGCAGATGTAAAGTTGTATATCTCATATAGAATTCTTTGCAAATGGTTGTGAAATAAAATTTTGGGATGGGAATCGTTTTTAGAGTCAACCTAGGTGGTAGACAGATGACCTATGTGGTCAGAAATAGATTTGTGTGGTCTAGGAGGTCGACTATTTTTATAGAGAGAGGGTAAGATGTGGATTGAGAGAAAATCAAATTTTGGAAAATGTAAAGAAAGAAAAATAATTTTGATGATCGTGATAATAAAGCTACCGAGGGAAAAAGGCTCTAGGAGCCATATAATTAAAAGTTGGGCTGAGTCTATGGGTGATGGTTTGTTTTTGAGCAGCTAAGGCTCGTGTGCTGAGTTAAGTTTTAAAAATAGGAAAAACATTGCAAATAGCTCAAGGAGCCTAAAAATGGTTCAATCCAAATCTTGAAAAATAAATCTCCTTTTTATACATTGCACTAAATGAAGTTAATGTAAATTACTTCCTTGGATTGAGGATATACCTATTTCTAAGAAAATACACACATGATTTTTGAAAATGAATTTTTTTAATAAATTTGGCCCTTTTTCAAAAGCATGTGCATGTTACTTTTTTTCCATGGTCTGCTAAGTAGATATACTCATGTCCTCTCACCTCATAGCTGGCCAGGGTGAATTTATTAAAGATAAAAGTTACTTAAAAAACAAGCTAACTATGAAAAATTTTAAGGTTTTATCTGGTCCTCAAACATAACGTGTGGATTAAAATCAACTTAGTTTTCTTCCGCTACTATTTATGTGTCATTGTATAACGATTATATCCGTTCAACGTATTGTACTACTATTATTATTTAATAAATAAGAGTTGTAATAATCTACTATATTTTTTTAGTAGCTTAGATTTCTGATTAGGGTTTACGTGTACAAGTACGTTATATAACACATCTAATCTTTTATGTTGTGAGCTTGTCCTCTGCATGCATGCTATCCATGGCATTCTAGACTACACTAGGGAGGGGCATCTGCACTCAGATATGAAAATTCAGGGATAGGAGCGAAGCATCCGATGAACAAGTCGTTTGGCATCTACACACTATAGTACAGCTCATGCAAACTTAGTACGATTTCATTGGCTGTTGGGATGCTGTTGTGGGTAGGGGGGGGGGGCGCCTCCTGACTTCACCCCTGCACACACCAACGTGAAACCATGGTGAAGCTGACAATACTGGGGAGACAAGTAGATAAATGGCATGCCTGTGTAGCAAAAAAACATGACAACGAAGAAAAATTAAGAACCGTACACTAATTTGGTTGCTATATAATTTTTTTATAAAATTAGTTGTTAAATTTAATGTTTGACTAAAAAAACAGGAACAAAACAGTACATATAGTTAGTAGAAAGCTCGGCATGAGCAAGCTAACAAACCGTACAGTAAATATATAGCTTCCGGGGAAACAAAACTGAAGAAATACAGCGGGTCAAATTGAAATAATCTCGACTACTAGCTCTCCACGTACCATCATTATTTCCCACTGGTAATACGATATATCTAGTGGTCATCCATGAAGATGAGACGACGAGTACAAGCAAGCATGCATCTTCGCCAAGCAAGCATGAATTCATCCACCCGTACGTCCTTACGTATATTCTACGTATTGTACGTATGCGTTACATCTAGCTGTTAGATCTGAGGCGTAAAATGTATCGTGAATAACTGCGTATCCGGGTGACGACGAGGTATGACGCCGACCGGGACGAAGTACGTACAGCCACCCCGGTCCCTTAATTGCATGCCAGACCGGACCACCAATCTCGAGCCATCTGTGAAGGCTTGTCTAGCCTCGAGAAATACGGGCCATGTATAAAAAATATATTTTTATATGTGGCCAAATACGTATGGCTTGTAAAAATAAATATTTACGGACGGCTAGTACTATCAACCGCTTGCAAAAACGGTTTATGTCATCGGTCACGGATGTATTTTTACAAACGTCTTATGGGTCGTCTCGTCTGTAAAAATCTATTTGATTTGTTATATAACTTAGGCCTCCTCTCCCTTGAAAAAATAGAAAATAGGGGAAGGTGAAAAAAATAGAAAATAGGGGAAGGTGAAAAAAAATAGAAAATAGGGAGGTTTTGGTCTGAAATCTTTTGATAGATTTTAGTCTCTAAGTTGATGTATCATCTTTAGTGAGTTTATTTTCTAATTTTAAGCATTTGTTTGAAAGGAATAAAAACAAAATAGTGTTTTTAATAGTTTCGTGAATTTAGATTGCAATTCTAGATTAACTTAGAGCATTTTTTTGCAAATCTTTTTTGTGGTGTTTTTTTCATCCAATAATTATAAATTTTATTACAATTAGAACATCTAATGGTATATCAAAGTGGGTGGGTTTGTCTAGAATAGTTTAGAGAGAGAAACCATAATTTAGTCTCTCTGGTTTTGTTTTTAAATAATGTTATGCTCTAAATTTCTTTGCAATTTCCTTGAAAGAAATAAAAAAAAGTTGATTATTTGAAAAGTGTTATATTTACAAATTTAAAAAAGTAATTCATAACCAAAATAAAGGAAAATTATTATTTAAATTATTTGTCAATTGCATATTATATTGTGATTTGTATTAACAGATGGATAGGCAAAAATGGATGTATGAGACGCTAAGATTTTAACGGTCTTTTCTCAATGAGTTATCTAAATTCATTAAAACTGTAGACAAGCATGCTATTACTAAGACGACAAAGAAAATATATTGTTCATGCTAGAATTACAAAAATAAAAAAATATGAATAAAAATAGAAGTTGTGAAGTCTCAATTGGTTCAGTGTGTGTTTAATATAGACTATATAGTTTGGTCTAAATGTAGGGAGATAGTTGAAGGCAAAAGTAGTGTCGTGGAAAAATCTAATATATTTCTAGAGGGTGGTATTCATGATTTCATTCATGATGGTTCTACTATTGTGATGGATAATGATGACCATACAATGGTAGATGATACTGATATCAAACTAGAGAATATGGTGCGACACGTAAAACCAGAAGTCATAATGGGGTCAATGAGAGGCCTACATAATTTTGAGGCATTATAGAAGGGTTGTAACAATGACTTCTCTGACTTTATTCTATGTTAGAACTTCTTAGGTTGAAGGTTAGCAACGGTTGGTCTGATAGCAAGTTCGATAATTTTTTAGTTCTCTTAAAAAAATGCCATCGAATCCAAACTCATTGTCGACAAATATATATCAAGCAAAAAAACTCATCTATCTTTTGTCATTAGGTGTGTAGAAGATTCTCACATGTGTTAATCAATGCATCATGTATTGCAAAGACAACAAGAATCGAGATAGTTGCCCTTCTTACGGTGTAATTCGGTACAAGATGGGTACCAAGTCTTTGAATAAGCAAGGCAGTTCGTTCGATTTGAAGAGAAAAATGACTAGCATGGTGATATGGTACCTTCCAGTGAAACATTGACTAAAACGTTTATTCTCGAATCCTAGAGATGCTAAACTAATATAATGGCATAAAAAAAACGTAAGAATGATGGAAAGCTTAGGCATCCCGTGGATGCACACAAGTGAAATTTTTTTAATAAGAAGTAAAAGAATTTGCAAAGGATCTGAGAAATATTAGGTTTGCATTGAGTACCGATGAAATGAAACCCTTTGGTGACCAGAACAACATACACAACACTTGGCTACTACTTATGACCATTTTCGCAGGTGGCACATGCTTTCCGCCGCATGCAAAAAACTTTTTCATAGGTGGTGCACAGTATTCATCCCTTGCAAAATTCCCACCACTGTAAGGTGCGCGGGAGCAAAAAAATTTTCTAAGTCCTAGGCATTAAATCCTAGTATTACGTCGCCATCCTACCAAATTTTAAACCTCGGCCTCCCCTTCGATGCCCTCGGCCTCTTCTTCGGCACCCTCAACCTTCCTACCGCTACAATCGGCTACCTCGCCCCATCGCACTTGGCCTCCCCTTCAACACCGCTGTCAGCCTCTCCTCCACCGCCCTCGGCCTCGTTGAACCCACTGCCTTCGGCCTTCTCAAGTTAATTTTTATTTTTAGAGAAATTTTTATTGTGTGAAATTTATTTGAATTTTATATGAAAATGTTAAATGTATTTTGATATGAAACATAGGATTATTTTTTATGTGAATTTAGAAATAATTTTGATGCAAATATATAATGAATTTGATCTGATATGAAATTTATGATGAATTTTTTATGTGAATTTTAGTTCATAATTAATCTAACTTTGGGATTAACTTTTGATGTGAATTTAGAAACATTTTGGATGTAAAAATTTGGATGGATGCATTAATGTTATATATTGTGTGAATTTTAGATGTTAATTTTATATGTGACTGTTGGTTTATTTTTAGAAGTATATTTTATGTAAATGTTATATGTCAATTGTAATTATGAATTTTAGTTCAATTTTACGTGTAAATTTTAATGGATGTACTATTGTTAAATATTACGTACAAATGGTGTAATCTAGTTGAAAATTTACGTAACTTAGACACGATGGATATCGGCGATAGACCTAAATAGACTGTGAAAGCATCACGATAGGAGGACATATTATCTATCTGGCCCACATCATCTTACGATAATCTCCAAAGCAAAGGGTCGTATTACTCCCCTAGCAATCCACATCCTAGCCTATAGCATGGAAGAAGGCCGTGTACAATATTGACTATGTCCTAGAGGCGATTAGTTTTTTTGTACATATGACTTTACTGAGTTCATTGTACGTATCTATTTTGATAAAGCATCGATTATTCTATTTCCTGTGTAGGCGAAGATTACTCTATGAAGGTCCATGCATCATAGAGTTTCATCAAAGCAACAACAACAAGTCGAGAAAGTATTGGAAACGTCCTCTATCCTAGAGGCAGAAACAAGTGCTGCTCACATAAAGCCTAAATGCAGAAGAGGAGAACAGGGTTGGACCAAGGTGATCGATCCTGAAGAGGCACATGTCATGACCCACATCAATGCTAAGGGATGTCCAATTGCCCCCATGAAGTGGTTATTAAGTGGCAAAACCAATGCGGGACTATTGTTAAGTACAATGTCCCAATATTTATTAATGATTGAGAGCTAATTGTAGCAAGGACCAAAAATTACCTATAGGATAAGTTGAAGAAAAGAATCATATTCTCCAAAGGAACCGAGAAAGAGGCAAAGGTAACCACCCTTCAAAACATGGCTAAGTTGTGGCATAATTGGAAGTAAAACCTCAACACAAAGTACGTGCAGAGGGGATTGAACCCAAAGTTAGAAAGATCATCACACCCATCCAGTAGGACCAATTTGTCATGAAGATGATCACACCAGAAAAGATGGCGCTGAGCAAGAAGATGGTAGAACTACTGAAGAAAAATAAGTTTCACTATCGTCTAGCCTTAGGTGGCTATGATGGAAAGGTCGATAAGTGAAAAAAGGCCAATGATGACTTGAGATCGCAAGGGAAATGAA
This sequence comes from Oryza coarctata, assembly GCA_030770085.1. NCBI lineage: Eukaryota > Viridiplantae > Streptophyta > Magnoliopsida > Poales > Poaceae > Oryza > Oryza coarctata. The sequence continues at coordinate 9,517,697 of CM061465.1, forward strand.
GAAGGAACTGGATGCATGCATGAACCCTAGAGATCGTTGATTCTAGCGAGATTGTATTCCTAGACTTTGGTCTCCAAGAAGTTATAGACAAGATGAAGGATATCGCAAAGAGGAAGAAATCTAGCTCTTTGAAGTTTGTCAGGGAAAAGGACCAGCTGACTACCACGTTGGGCAACCCCGAGCATGGTGGCCACATCTGTGACATATCATCCAAACTAAACTAGAGACAAGAGTTCGTGCAAGATGCACCCATCTACAAGAAGCACAACCATTTCAAGGAGACACTACAAGTAACAGTATGGAAAACGGTGGCCAAAAAATGACAAGGATTGTAGCAAGTGTCATTCCATACCTATTTTCCCAACTAGAGCCTCAAATAGAGGTAGGCGACGGCCAGCTTTCGCTACAGTTGCCTCAAATAGATCTATTCACATTGCCAACAAGCATCAGATCTACTCCTGCCCTCAAGTTTCCTATCAACGATATACGGAAAGACACTTCATGCATACTTCATTTCCCTGTTGGAAGGGTAGGTTGAACAATAGAGGTTGCGAGGGGCAAGGCAACGCCAGGCCATGTTTTTCATGGCTAGTCAGTCCCAAAGGATTATACCAAGGTTGCAATGGTGAATGTCAACGAAGATCAAGCCATGTATGAGACCAGCATACCAACAAGCGTGGGCATCCAATATCTTAGAGATATAGTCGATCAGATTTTTCTTTGGCATAGAAAAAATATAGTCCTAACAACATTGGTGGAACCCTCAAAGAGGCTACCAGATCCGACTCCAATGCAACCTTCGTCAGCAAATCCTCTCCTAGAGGTGAACAACATATTCTCTATAAGCTAGGTCCCTTGTACGCCACCACAACAACATTCTGCAAGGAGACAAACTTCTTCGCCTTTCCCGACAAATCCTGCACCAGCTCCTATTGAAACAAGAATCTCTTAAGGCTAGGAAGTGCTTGCTACACGAGAAGCCTCTCTAAAACTTTTGGTGCCACGCAAAATCAAACCCCATCCCCAAAAGGTAAAACACAAGAATAAGGAGTGATGAATGTTAAAATCATTTTCAGGAAGAAACAATTTAAGCATGGAGCCCGATGCATACATAGAGTGGAAAACCCAAGCTCTATCACGATCGATAAATACATATCTATTATTCATTGCCATCAACAAAGAAGTGCCATAGTAATTCGAGAATGACAAACCATTCCTCGCATCTTGGATGCTTGAGGATGGTCCATTTCAGATGAGGATATAGCACCAATGGTATATAAGAGTCAATAGACTTGGCGTCTCCTATATTACAACTTGAACACCGAAGGAACTCTTTATGGATGACGAAAGCATGGTTTTAATTATTTTTAGAGACATGCATGCAATGTACCACCGAGAAAAACTTGATATCAATCTCGTTGTCGTGTTGTGCTTGTAAGTTAACATATATTGAATCATTTCCTAATCAGTAAATATTTGTAGCCACTCTAAAATTGTAGGATGCAGTACAACATGGCACTAATCCTTTGACATTGATCGACCTCGATCCTTATAGTATAGATAGATTGCTGACTTTTTTTCTCTTTATCAGTACTTTCAAATACTACTGTACAAACGGTGGAGTAATCGAGACATAGAGGGAAAAATTATTACTGATAAACAACTGGCCGGTACAATACGATATGTATTTTTCATAAATATAAATTTATGTACACATATAACAAACTAACGTATATTATTTTTATGTTATTTATAAAGTGTCATAAGCAACCACCATATAGTGTATTATGTGATTATTATATCTGCCACTATTTCAAGTCTAATGGACGATATTATACGCATTTAAAAACTTTCATTTGTATATATTAAATACTCAACTATATATATTTTTAATATGATATATGTGCGCAGATGGGTAGAATCAATGATTGAAATAATATATTCGACAATAAAAGAAATTAACAACATAAAACGAGACATTTATTATTTTATTTACTTTAAGATTTGCCACATTCGCGAAGACTTCTTCAACATAAAATATATATTTATGTATAATAATTTACTTATATATATATATATTAATTAACTTTCGATGTAATATATATAGTCCGGTCCATTATTTTTTATGGACATATGGATATACAATAATTTCTAACAAACTTAAATTTTAGATGTTAATTTTAGTTGATAAATGTATTTTTCGGATGGTTAATCCTATGCGGCACCAGTAAATATATTTTTTTTAAACTGCAAAAATATATTTTGCAGGCGGACAGGGGCTATAAAAAAAAGCCCATTATCAGACGGCTATTAGACATTTTTTTTTGACTAGTGCACTTACCGGCGCCAACACCATGCTTGCCATATATGACATGCAGCGATCGATCCCGGTAGGATTGATACATCGGTCGCGCTCGCGCGCCCGCTAAGTCATGAGCTCCGGTCCCCTCGTCGTGGCTAGCTAGCTCAATCGTCGGATTCGACGTCACATTCACACGGCTGGCCGGCTAGCTAGCCATTGTGTGGCAGCTGGCCCGTGGCGGCGTCCACACAATGTACAGCGATATACCCTGCTTTCACGTGAAATGGCATACACATACGTACATACAATAGTATCACGTACGTCCCCACACCCGGGCAATTCTTTTACAAGTTTTGTTTTTTCCCTCAAAAATTATTTTATTCAGATGTAAGCACCGTGTTTTTTTTGCCAAATTATATTTTATGTTGCTCATAAAAACTTTTTTGGTTTTAAATGGTCAAATGAATAGGTTATGGATGCGCCATTGAATCAGCTGATGGGTACGGTTATTTTCTTCCACCTCCAGCCCACTTTTTACCTTTATTTCACTCTCTTGTTTCATAAGATCTCTAAGAGAGTAGTATCTCATTCTTCATACTAAATTCTAGCTAGTATAGGTTTTTTTTTTAAAAAAAAGCTCTCCATCGGGGCTTGGCAAACTTGGCTAGCCACGAAAAAAATACTACGAAGAGTATAATTTAGCCAGCCTTTTAGAATGCATAGGAAATATAGCTTTATAATTTTTGTTTTGGCTAGCTAGCCATAAGACCATTCCCAACACTGCCCACCACAGGTCCTCCTCACCCATGGCTCTAACAGCACCACCTCCACCTTATCATACCATCATTTTTGCTAGCCACCTCCATCTATACTAGCAACTTTGGTGTTAGTTTATGTCAAATATATATATAAAGTTAGTTATAAATTATGACTTAGAGTTATACTAGGTGTTTACAATAAAATTAGAGTTAGACTCTGTCTTATACTCTCTCTTCAATAGAGGCACCACCAGATATAATCGTATGATAACTGTAGCATATGCAAGGGGCAACTGATGGATGATTGTGGATACCCTAATATACTATAATTATCCATAATCAGTACCTCATATATGTAGGCTATAGCTGAACTCCATTACAAAATATCATATCCTAGTATTGTTATTGTGTTTAAATCTTTTGATTCTGCATTTGACTACCGATACAAATTTTGATACCAGTTTTATAACAACAGGTATCGAGCCATGCCATGAGGGATATCCATAGATAGAGGTACGACAGAGCTACCCCACACTGCGAGTACTGCACATGATGTCTAGGAAGGGATATTGACACAAGATGGAGCATGACAGTGACGAATAGATTTGATTAGTGAAGTCAAACACTTCGGATGGGCTATCCAAACAGCTGAATGAGTTACATTTAATATGGAGGCAGTCAGGCATGGTGCTCATGGTAGATTCGAACACTTTGGACAGGTGGCCTGGATCTTTTAGTGAGCTGCATTTGACAGAGAGATGGCTAGATGTGACTCTAGGGTCATTTGGTAGCTAGGAAGATGGCATGGTGATTCATTTGCTTTAGCTCATGACAAGATTAACAAGCAGTTAATCAAGGTTAGAGTAGATTGTATGCTCAAGATGGAGGCACAACATTGGCGCAAGCCATAAGTGGATCCTATAAGTTGATGGAGGTGTGACAAGGTGGAGCACAACGGATGGTTACAACAGCATGCATCATACGAGTGACAAGGTTAGCAGATTGAGATGAGGGTAGTTAGAACAACCTAGCTTAAATCATGGAATCCTCGTTTAAAATTGATAGGTGGCATAGCAGTAGGAATGGCTATAGATCAATTTTGTTCAACATTGGTAGAGTTAGCCAAGGTGTATTGCAGTTGAGCAGGTCTTGGAGACATGCATGAAGCTTTGAAGGCCATAGCACTGTGCATGTTTTTTGTGTTGAAGCTAACCCAGCAAGGGAGACCAAGTGCCAAGGTAGCAGGCTTTGGTTGAGAAGGGTCGTGTGGAGCCAGTTCTTGTGGATTCCTATGGAAAAAGGGGCCTAGAACTTGGAGTCAAATCCGATCTATCTAGGGTACACGGCACACACGTGAAAGAAACCAAATTGAACACAAGATGGGGCTAGAATTCGATTTGGTCACTAATTCAGATTCAAAATTCTCACAAATTTTGTAAGAGGATTCAGGAGGTTGCTCAACAAAGCAATCTACACAAATTAAAGCTGAGTTGATGAAATCAAACTTATGATTCATCAAAGGCGGCTATGATTTGTGACCATCAGGCAAAGGCTGTAGTTCACGGGCTCTTGGTGTTGACGGTCAAGCTCGATAGACCTTTGATGAAGAAGGCAGTGACTACTTCCGCAAGTAGAATAAGAGGAGGTGGTTGTGAGAGGGATGTCGTAGCTCCAGGTGAATGTGGTCGCACAAACCCCATTGGTGTCAGTTTCTCTAGGGCGGCGAGGAGCTCACATGGATGGCTGAGACGGAGCTCTCACTGGCTAGTGGTGATGTTGATGAGGCCCTTTCCCTGCACAAGTTGTGGCAGAGGTAGTTGGTGGTTTCGAGATGAGCTTGTGTGATGGATCTCGGTGAGGCAACAGCACCTATCGGCTCAGCAGCAGGACGTTGCTCAGGCATGAGAAGGAGTGCATTCAAGTTAGTTGGATTTGATCTATCCCCTTTGACTAGTGAGTTGATCAAAGAAAACCTAGCCAAATTTTTTTGGAGAATAAAACTAAACCGGTCAGTCTAGCTAGTTTTAGTTGGTGGGTCAATTAACCAAGGCAACAAATGATCAAATATTGTTTATGGCATTAGTAGGATTGTTTAGCACTATAGAATATATCCAAATTTTGTCATTGGCATGATGGGAATATATCAAAATCTTTGTCTTGAAAAGGAAGAGTGAATTCTATCATGGTAATTTCATCAAGTAAGTAAAGGGGATGGTATATTTCTCAATGTATCAAGTGCTTAGCGTAAATATGTAGAAAATATTGATGTTGGATTTATTATCTCGGTTCATAAGATGCCAAGGAAGAAATATTTGTCTTTCATACTGGTTTGATGAGTTTAAATTTGTCTATTTGGTGATGACTCGTGCTATTCGGCCAAGCAGTAGATAAAATCAAATTTAATATAGAAGATGAAGGTAAACATGTTCTTCAAGGTGTCGGGTATATGCCAGCTAATAAGAATTATATTCAATTCGTCTGGCATGATGATAGAGTCCGGAGGAAGAAGTTATAGAGATAGTGGACTCTTTTGATGGTGGTGAGCTACAAAAGGAACCATTTCAATTCTGAGTACATGGAGGTTCATGCAAGGAGCAAATTTAGTTTGGCATGGCATATTCGCCAAGGTAGAGCTTGATAGAGTTTGTGTCGAATATGTGTATAAAGTTAGTTATAAATTAGGACTTTGAGTTGTACTACTACCTATTTATAATAGAATCAGAGTCGGGCTGTAGCATAAACAAGGGACGACTTACTAGCAGCCTTGATGGTTGATGGTCCTAGATGTCCTATTACACTATAACTATGTTAGATTAGGGAGGAGCGTACATAATTAGTACCTAGAAATGTAGGCTACAGCTGATCTCAGTTAGCAAATATCATGTCTCAGTATTGTCATTGTGTTTGGATTATTTATCGCATGCTTTTGTGTTTGGCTATTGATAAGAGTTAAGAAGAGTAGAATTATGAAAGCAAGGGAGGTTGAAGAAAGTTGTATGACATAGGGTCCTCCAAAGGAAAATGGAAAAAAACTTCACATGTAGTTTATACATTCACTCGACCCACCCCTCTTTGGTGCCCTAGTATTTATGATGTTGTTGTTGCCAAGAAATCATAAACGGCTAAGAGGCTCATTGAAGGAGGCTGGTCGTTGAAGAGAGTTAAGAAGAGAGCATGATTAAGGAAGCAAGGGAGGTTGAAGAAAGGTGAATGGCCATTGGATCCTCCAAAGAAAAATGGAAAGCAATTTCACATGTAGCGTTTACATTGACATTGTGTTGCATGGATTCAAATGAACAGCGATCACATGGTTCCTAATGGTGAAGAGACGGTTTTCTTACAGGTTCAGTCTAACCTAACCATGGATTTGTTTATTTTAATATTTTTTATAATTTATTTTGGAAATAGAAAATAGACATAGCTAGCTTGGTTACAGAGTTATTGGCACTGAGGTCACACATCTTGATGCCATCAACCTTGGAACTAATACCTCGACATCCGTGGCAGTTCAGCCACATTGGATGCTGATATGGCCGAGAGTTTAGGTGCCAACGAGCCTGGTAGCCAGGGGTCACCTCCAGTCCTAGGCCTGTGACGAGCTCTACACCCCCACACCTCCAGTCCTACCATGTTTGCTAAGTGGCACCGTTCAAACCACGAATAAATGACTAGCGCCGATCTGAGGTAGTAATACGTTGGCCCCAACTCGGCTATCGCATGCCTACCTCCTTGAATCAAGGTTCGATATTTCCGTTTGAAAATGTAGAACAACCCACCCCCCCCCCCCCCAACACACACACACACAATTATTTCGGCCAAAAAATTCAATACTTTTGAGCAAATTTAAATTTGTTCAAATTGTAACTCTTTTAGTCTGAAAAATTCCGAAAGTTCCACTATTCCAAAATTTTTTATTTCTGAGATATAGAACCGTGCCCTATACCTAAGTGCACCCCTCCAAAGATAGCTAAATTCTAAGAAAATCCAGCTCCGTTGCCACCCTCTACGCGTGCATATATAGTGAGTCGCTAACCAACAAAACAAATATTTGACGAGAAAGTCTTTTACAACGCAAGTGCATGTGCACCTACGTCTCGTTGTTAGATTTGTTTTGAGACAATGGCTAACTATGTAGGTGTATATGTGCTTGCGTAATAAAAATCCTCTTTATATTTGACACAGATTACACAACGCGATTGAACTGAGTTGAGCGTGTAAATCATACATCGGTGTAGTAAAATATAATGTAAAACATGCACATTCACTAGATACATCAGGTAAACAGAGTGCAATGTTGCTTGTGCACAATAGCAAATACATCAAGCAAAAATCATGCAAACATACATATATGTGCATCGACTGTATGCATGCATACCGTACTCAATACGAGAGCAAGCTCACGGCCACCGCGGTCACGACCCCTGCAAAAACCGGCCATCCTGTCGCCATCCTGCCGGCAGCCGCCGTGGCCGTCGAATCCGCCTCCTTAGACGGAGCTTCATCAGGAGTCGCCGCCACCGGTGACGACGACGACGACGACGCGGTTTGCTTCCCCGGCTTCCCCGCCGCCGTCGGCGCATCGGCCCCGAAGTTATTCTTGGCGCCGGGACCGAACATGTCCGGCGGGAGGAGAACGTCATTGAGCGAGTACACGGCGAGGGGATGGCCCTCGTGGAGCTGCTTTCCCAGCGTGGTCTCCACGAGCCCCGACGAGACGTTCACCTTCTCGTCGCCGGCGGTGGTGACGTTGACGGTGCAGACACCGTGCTGGCCGGAGGCCTGGGTGCGGACCGGGTTGGTCGTCGTCTCGAACGTGACGAAGCCGTAGTACTTGGGCAGGATGTGGAACAGCACCAGCTCCGACTGCGCCTGCGCGTCCATCCGGTTGAGAGTGCCCGGCCGGAGCCGGCCGAAAGCGACGTCCGTCGGCGCCAGCACCGTCAAGCCATCGGCGTTCCGGTCGTTGTTCAGCAAGCTGCTCACCTGCGAGGTCACCTCGGTGTCCTTGAGCAGCCGTATGAAGGTGTTGTAGTGGGTGGCCTTCGTGAGGATCTCTGTCAAGTTGAGAGGCCCTGCCGGGGTCGGGCTCGGCGCTTCACCGGTGGCCGCCTGCGCCGAAACGGCGACGAAGATGGTGGCTAGGGTTAGTAGAAGTAGAAAATTTGTGCCTTTGGAAGAAGCCATTTTGTTAACTACGTACTGTACCGTGTTAGTGTAGGGGTTTAAGTAGGGTAGGGAGAAGTGAGAGTTGGAGAAAGAGGGCTTTCTTGCAGTTAAATAACTGCCAAACTGTTGGTTCGACCATCTTTTTTCTAGTTGGAATGGATGACACAGAGAGTTTTGTTGGGGCTATGTTGGTGGTACATGCTTATCCATGCATGATATACGGAGAGGGGACCAATAGCTAGTGAGGTTGCTTAATTTTCTTTTGAGAATAATCTATATGATCAATAATAATACGATTGTGAGTTGTGATAGGGCATTGCTGGATTATTGCGTTTGTATTTTCTCTATTCCTCTATATATGCTCTTTGATGTTCTAACTTCCAAGTTGGGCTACTAGCTACTAGTACGTACTATATCGTGTGATTTATATTTGATATGGAACATACGTGCACGCATGTCTATGTTCTGCATTTTGTAGGGGGCACGATGATAGTAACGAATGTTTGCGCCATATTTTCTCGGAAGGACTCCATTTTGCTAAAATTAACGGCATATGTACGATAACTGTGTTCTTTTGTTACCTGATGTTATAGACAACGTGACAAGTCTTCAATATATATGTTTCACTATTACTTTTTATACTTATATATTCATAAAAATTATTAAAACTATATCTACATGGAAATGTTTTCAGAACTTGTTTATGGATATATCATCTTTACATATCAAATCTTCATATTTGTCATAGGATTACTATACAATTCGAATTTTACCACTCCTTTTTCAAGCAACAACTTGTCAGATACTAGCGATTAAAAAATTAATTATTTCAGTATGTTCCACGGAAAATAATTAAAACTGTGTACGTACAACTCTTTCATCCAATATATAACGTGACAAATAATTTTGAAGATATAGGTGCTTCAAGTTTAAATTATACTAGCAGTATATATGTTATTGTAACAAGCACAATGACATAGATCAAAAAAATACTAGAACTGGATCCTCCGACTTTGAAGTCATTTATACATACTAGTGGCTTCGAAAAAAATTGATATTGTTTGTTCGCTGAGAATACTTTGAATAAAGTTAGAGGATATAATCTGAAAAGTACGGCCAACTAAATTCATACGATATGAATACATGATGACACTAGACTTTAGTGTTATATATGTAGTATTTGCGTAAGAATTTATTCTTACATGAAACTTGGACAGTCATGATATAAAAAAAAAAGCTTATGCCCAGCAATCTATAGCAACTATAGCAACTTGCCACTCAGAAAATCCCAACGTCCATCCTAGTTGACTGATGACCTATTACCTCCTAGGAGGTAATACCGTAGTAGGTCACCCATGACCATACATTAATTGGCATTAATACCTGTTTGCTAATTAGCGTAAGAGAAAATTCTATATTAGGAATATGCACGCAGATAATGAATAAGGTAATTTAAGGAGTATTTAATGTATGTTTATTTTTCAGCCCGTCTCTTGAAAGAAATAAAGTTGATTGATCATGTACGTGACAGTTTGCATATGTTCTGATCAGTTATGTACACGTGCAACAGTAATTTCTTGCGCGATCACAATATTGATATTCCTCAATTAATCTTTACCGTAAAATGTAAATTAAATAATATTCCTCAATTAATATGTATATGTCTTAGTTCAAAATTACTAAATCAAAATGAGTTTTTATTATATCTCTACTGAAATTTGAAGTTGTTTCCACCGACTATCGTCGTGCAAGTCCACATATACCTTGTGATTCCAGCACAACACAGTCCGAATTGATCGTACATGACGCAACACCAATATCTAGTTTACGAGTAGCCAGTGGTGCTGCTAGTAGGAAAAGGACCCTCCTCAAAGACGATTTAGAGTGATTGTAGGACAAAACTTATGACGGATGTGGTGGGAAGGAGTCGGTCATCCGGTTGCTGGCACTTCATCCTTCACCTCCCTTATATCATTGACTATGGTTAAAGGAGCTTAGGTACTTGCCCCGAAATAGATCTTCTAGGCAATTGAACTGGAGAGGAGAGGCAACATCACGTCGCCAAGAGCTAAGGGGATGAATAGAAGACAGTGCATAGCTCCTTCCTGCGTTGACATCTGAGGAAGCAGAAGAAGAGGCCCTACTTTGATCTCCTCTACAACTTGCATGCTAACTTTTTGGCACAATTGTGTAGAAGCAAGCCAGCAATGTAAGATGCTTGTTTTACTATGCCGATGGATCATGTGCATTTTATTTTTATTTGTACCATTTTTTAAAAAAGTATGATTTCTCTAAAAACTTTTTACATCATTAGATAACTTATTTTAAGCTATTTTTAGCTTATTATTATTAAATTTATCCATATGAGCAATTATCCATAATCCATCTAATTATCTATAAACACTTTCATAATTAGTTCGTGTAAAATGGCTAACCCAGTAAACTTTTTATTTAGACTTGGTAAGATGCACGTGCTTTTATCTCAAATAACAAACAGCAGAGATCTTTTTTAGGCTCTTACCTCCTAGGTGATAAGTTGGAGCACTATCAGAGCAAGTCTAGTAGTACCGCCCACTATGGCTTCAATTATTTTTATAGGTCATCTAATGACAATTTAAAAGTTTAGTAGTATAGACTCTAACATATCTGTGCATATTTCATATTAATAATACTTTAATCTATTGTCTCTACTTTTCTCTTCCTGTGTATTATTTTTTCTTATCTGCCCGCGGACAGCCAGCACTGCCTTCCAAACTCACCTTTTTCTGTCCTCTTTGCTTTCACCTCCAGAAGTGTGCTGGAGCCGGGCGATAGAACTGTCGCCCGCTCATACTCTCTCTTCTTCACTCTCTCCTCCTGATCAGCAACGCAGTCGACGTGGTTTTGTTATCGCCGGTATACCCTGTTGTATTCTAGCTGCTCTAAAAGGGCTCATTTATTCTTATATGAAACTTTACATGGATAGTCATGACATAAAAAAAAAGCTTATGTCCAATAATCTATAGCAATTTAAATTAAATTCATACAACATGAATATATTGATCACACTAGATTTTTAGTTTTATGTAGTATTTGCGTAAGAATTTATTCTTATATAAAACTTGGACAATCATGACGTAAAAAAAGCTTATGCCCAGCAATCTATAGCAACTTATCACTCATAAAATCCCAATGTTAATCTAGCCAGCCATCCATCTACATCAAATCTATCTATTAACTTAATATAAAGTAATATAAAGTAATAAAGTAGCTCTATTTTTACTCTTGTGGCTTAGAAACTCCCATATTAATTGAAATAAAATAGGAAAAATATAAAACAACAAAGTATATTAGGATTAGATCATGTGGAAATGGACTAAACGATATTAGAATTCTGTGGAAACGGCCAAGGATTTTTTTTGGAAAACTGTGTGAGGTTAGTTGAAATTTGGAGTAAAAATTAAGATAGAGTTAACAGTTCGGAACGTGTTGATGTATTTAAACCCACTCTTGCAATAAAAAAAGACCTTTTAGCGAAAAATGTATTTAGTTAAAACTTGAAAGATGCATTCACAAAAAAAACTTGATGCGCCTTTTAAAAAATTATTAATTTTTTTGGAGAAGAGAAAATTTTAGTGAATGTTTGATCATTATTTGTATAGTATAGCCAGGATCGGTGGTTTGTTAAACATGTTTCTCTAGTGAAATTTTATGGAACTATTAATTTTTAGCACTGCATTCACTCTCTTGGTTTAGAAATTATCACCTTGATTGAGAAAAAGTGAAAATGTATGCGTTAAACATTGTGTACATAATAATATTTTTAATCTAAATAAATGAGAAGCCATTAATACCAACCACAATTATGTTTTAATAACTTTAGTCTAGCTCCGTATTCTTAAGCCACTAATTAAAGTTTGGGTCCAGATTAAACCTAGGAGGCCAAGTAAAAATATAATTTAAAATATCTTAAATTTTGATTGAAAGAGATTGATCGATATATATATAGTTATATATAAAATATAATTATATTTATTTACAAATATTTAAACCATGTCTGGGAAGAATCAAAATCTTCACAGAAACAAAAATAGGATTGAGTGTCCCCACATGACAAGGAAATTATATTGTTTAGCAGAGTGATTTAAACGTGCAGCTTCAGGCAACATGCATATTTATTTGGGGTCAGATAGACAATGCTTGCATATTTGTTTGTGCAACATCGGCATGACAGACAATGCTTGCATATAAACCATAAATAAAACGGTATATATGCAATTAAAAATAATTTATGAGTTAAACTTTAATATGCATGTTATTTATAGTTTAAAAGTAATATAAAAAGTAGCAATTATATTCACTCCCATGAACTATAAATTTTCACATTAATAAAAAAATAAAAAATGAATTCAAGTAAAAATACAGTTTAAAATATCCTAAATTTAGAATAAAAAATAAAGAATAATAAAGAAGAGTTTACGTAGAAATACGACTTACAGAAAATTTTAAATTAGTATTAAATATTAAAAAATAATTAATATTGAGAGAAAAGTTCAGTAGAAATATAACTTAGAAATATTTAAATTTGGATTAAAAATAGACAATACTCAGAGAAAGAGTCAACATAGAAATATAATTTATAAATAAGTAAAATTCAGTTTTAAAAATAAATATTATATAGAAAAGAGTTCATGTATAAATAAAAGCTAAAAATATTCTGAAGTAAAAATAAATAAAATCAATTTTATGTATCATAATTTAGAAATATTCTAATTGGAGACTCTCCTACCAGCCCTACATTAAAAAATTCTTAGAATTCACACATTAATCATTAATTGAGGAAAAATTATTTTAATTGTCCAATCTACCCAAAAAATAGAACTAGTTCAAACCATAAAGAATAACAATAAAATATAATATAATAAGCCTAGTAATAAATAAGTATTGATAACAATGGATAATTTCTTATTTGACATCGATTATAAATTATAACAAATATACTATACATAATGTCACTAGAGATAACAAGAAGATGCCACTATTAGTCTAAAATAAAGATAATGCAAAAGTATATGTGAGAAAATTTAATAACATGCTAACCACACAACCTGTATTTAAAATTTTGATTGCAATCGGTTAAACTACAACTTATAAGCATAGGAAAAAAATAAAGCAAGACAAAGAAATTTACAACTAAAACTTTTATTTAAAACATTTGCCATAGAAAAAATAAAGCAAGAGAAAGAAATTTACAACTAAAACTTTTATTTAAAACATTTGCATTTGTATTATTAATGGTCAAAAAACAACAGGATGGAACTATACAATGAAAATAAACTCAAAATCAACTTAAAATTAATTTTGAAATTAAAATTTTGGTCACAGCTGATAAACCAAGTAAAGAATAAGAGTTTACAAAAGCTACTACACAACTCACTAATTTTGATTTAAAAAATTTCAGTTTGCTAGTTTTTATTTTAAATTTTCAGTTTAATTAGTAAGGTAAGTTCAAGGTTGTGCAACTTCAGAGTTATTAATTCTGACGTTTTGAATTATTAAATCTTAAGAAAAGCTAAAATTGAGACTAGTAGCGGAGTACAACATACTTATGTTAGAATCTCCTTTAGTTACAAACTTACTAATTACTATAAATTTAATAATTATTGAATTAATATATTGTTAAATTGCGACTCAAAGATGAGTACAATACTCTATACTTATTAAATTCGATTTTTATTTTTAAAAAATAATGAAAAACTAGTACATAGTTTGTACTCCAAACTGAGTATATATAACTTTATGTTTATTAATTAAAAAAATTTAAACTATTAATTTAGATATTAGAAAATAAAAGAAAAAACATTTGACTGGATTCTCTATGCAATTTTCAAGGTATTTTTGGAAGTAGTAATTAAATTAAATTGTTTTTATTCTTATTAAAGTTTGCATATGTATAGAAGTATGTAATATAAATAGTTAGAGCGACTACAGGATTTTCACAGAAATTCGCACGAATACTGTTCACCAGGATTTTTTTCTCCGATTCCTATCGTTGGGATCGCGAAAGGTGCTCACGGGAAAACTGAAGGAAAAGTTCATTTGCTGCCGATTCCACAAGAAAAACCAAGGAAAATTACCCTACACTTCAACCTCTTTTTGCACTTGCTTTGCATAGGATTTAGGCAATCAAACAATAAACATCTGCTAGAAAACCAAGAAGCAAGAACTGTCATCGAAAAAGACAAGATCTGGAACTGGATGGAGAAGAAGCAAAACGAGACTGCCTGCCGCACAAGCTCGCGGTGGCTGGCCACCGGCCGCTCCAGGTTGCTCCGCCACCATGTAGCCACGTGCGCTTTCCACCGGCCAATCCTGCTTGCTCCGCCGCCTCGCGCGGCTGCGTCAAGCCGCGCTCGTTTGTCGGCCGATCGGCCTCGCGCCACCATCCTTGTGCTGCGTGAGCTCATCCGCTTCATTTGCCAAGCGCTGGAGCTAATCCACGGGTCGTCTTCGCCGCACCTGTCATACCGCCTGAAATTAGGGAAATTATTTCACTGGAAAATAAAACTGGGAAAGAAATGAGATAAGCATTTCCTTTCATACTTTCCCTATGCCTATCCAAACGATGTTACCTATCATATTCATATGTTTATCAATAATCTGTTTTCCAAGTGATTTTCTTTTCTATTTCTACATTTTCCCTATCTTATATTTTTTGTATCCTATATTTCAAAAAAGCCCTTAATACAAATGCACCGTGCACTGGTCACTGGCTAGTCTAACTAATATAAGTTTTATGTTCCAAAGTCCAACAAGTTGGATTCACACCAAACTCACATTATTAATAGACACAGATTAAGGATGGACACAAAAGAGCAAACAAAAAGATATATGTACATACATTGAGTTTGGAAAGAAGAAAATTATGCTGGTCCTGAGTTTGTGGTTTGGTGAAAAGTCTACAACTTAAAGCTCTGAGGGCAAGTAACAAAGAGAAATGGAACTATGTTGGCAATGAAACCGAGTAAAGGAAGCATCAGTCCCTATGTATTTACTGAGTTCATGTTTCGTAGTATTTGAGGCTATTTGGATATCACTTGTGTTGTTACAAAATAGTGGAGTTGGTTATGGAAGGGGAACACCAATATCAGTAAGTAGCCAACGAAGCCATATTACTTGTAGCCAACGAAGCCATATTACTTCAGCAGTTGCAGTTGCAAGAACTCATAATTCAGCTTTAGTGCTTGAATGAGAGACATTTGTTTGTATCTTTGATTTCCATGCAAGAAGAGAATGACCTAAAAAGATCCAATAACCAGTAATAGAGCATTGATCAATAGGGTCACTTGCCAAAGCTGAATCTGAATAGGCTTGAAGCTTTAATAAGCTATCACAGGAGAACAATAGATCACGAGATGATGTCCTATGTAGATAGCGTAGCATACGTAATAGATGGCTATAATGGATAGAAGTTGGAGCACTGGCAAACTAACTAAACACATGAACATCATGTGAGATATCCGATATTGTAACATTAAGATATATAAGATTTCCAAGGATGTCTATACTAAGAAGGGTCTAGAAGAGGGATGCCATCCATAGGACTAATATTAAGATGGAGCTCCATAGAAGTTGTAACAGTTTTATCATCACTTAGACTAGAGCGAGATAGTAAGTCAAGAGAATATTGATGTTGAAACAAATTAAAACTATCTAGTGTTGAAGTAACCTCAATGCCCAAAATATATTGAAGTGATCCAACATCAGTCATCATGAACTACTTTCTTCGAAGTTGTTTCATGAAAGCAATATGAGAAGCATCATCACCCGTTATGATTATATCATCAACATAGAGAAATAGAATAGTACGACTTCAAGAAGAATGGTGGATAAATAGGACAGAATTATGCTCAGTAGCAACAAATCCAACTTTTAGAACAATTGAGCTAAAGCACTTAAACCAAGCTCTTAAAGCTTGTTTAAGACTGTATAAAGCCCAATGTAGGCAAAGAGCATAGCCAAATGGACATGTCAAACCTAGTGGAGGTTGTATTTAGAGTTCCTCTTGCAAATCACCATGAAAAATTGTATTCTTCACCTCCATTTGTAAGATCTCCCATTGACAAGTTGCAGCTATGACTATAAGAGTACGAATGGTAGTCATGTGAGCAACTATAACAAAAGACTCATTGTAATCACAACCATATTCCTGCTGAAAACCATGAGCAACCAAGCAAACTTTATAGCTCCAAATAGATCCATTAGAGCTAGTCTTAATCTTAAACACCCACTTGCAAATAATAGGAATAGCATGAAGGGAAAGTGGAATAACATCCCATGTACATATGTGCTCTAAGGCATAAAGCTCCTCAGTCATTGCCATTTTTCATTCATTAATTGTAGGAACCTCTTGATATGTACAAGGCTTCTAAACACCATTAGCTATTGCACAACTATAGAGAGGATGTGGCATTATTTTATTGCGATTTCAAAGACCATACTTTAGTGCAAGAGAAGATGATGATGATGATTCAAGCATATCATTAATAGGTAGCTCATTGGAGCTCACAAGAATCATCACTAGGCAGCTCGTTTGAACTAGTAAAATGAGGGGATGATTGATCATTTACAGTAATACGAGGATAACTAAGGTGAGATAAAAGCATGAGGCAAAGATGAAGTGGCAGGAGTACTGGTTGTTGAGGAAGAGAGAGTGATAGGAGAAATAGTAGAAGAAACATAAATAGTGGTAGGAACTGGAGCATCTATAAGGGTTTGGGTAAGAGACAAATCAATTGGTGGAAGAAATAGAAAAAATTACATTCTCAGTAGGAGAAGAGCATGTAGAGGAAGGCGAGTAATAAAAAAGACGGTTCTCTACAAAAGAAACATCCCTTGAAATACATATGATCATAATAGTGATAGCCTTTATGCTCAAAACTATAACCTACAAAAACACATTCGACAAATTGAGCAGATAATTTGGTGCGTTTATGATATGGAAAAAAAATATAGCTTGTACAACTAAAAACTCGAAGATAGTCATATCTTGGAGGAAAGGAATAAAGACACTCACCAACACTATGGCCCTAAAAACGTGGTGGAACACGAGATGCAATTAGAAGAGTATGAATAGTTTCTAAACTATGGTAATGTTTGCGTTCAGCAACACCATTCTAAGAATGAGCACAGAGACATAAAAGTTGTGAAAGAGTTCCATGGTCAGTTAAAAGATAACAAACGGGATTAGATAACTACTCTTTGTCAGAGTCAAAACGAAATATTTTTATAGATGTAGAAAATTATGTCTGAACAATGGAAGAAAGGAATTATAAACTTGATAAAGATCGCTGTGATGTTTCATGAAATAAATTCAGGTGTGTCGAGAAAAATCATTAATAAAGATGTCGGTGACCTCCTTTATAAGAAATTGGGACAGGACCATACATCTGAATGGACTAATGCAAAGTGAGAGGCAGACCGAGACATGCATTAAGGATAAGGAAGTTGCACCTGTTTACTAAGCTTGCAACCCTTACGTACGAAATCAGTGTCAACAATAAAAACATTTTCTAGGACACCCTATTGAACAAGTGTAGACAAGTGAGAACCACATAAATGACCAAGCCTATGATGCCACTAAGGAAAAGAGGTTGATAAAGAGAAAGAATCAAAGGAATTGGATGTCATAGATGCAGAAGCAGAATTTCCAAGAGGTGCAGAGGAAGTGGAAGTGAGAAGATGCAAATGATTAAGCACATACAGTTTCTTAGGACCCTTGAAGCGATGACCAGCTCCAACAAGATTACCTGTAGCACAATCCATAATATGATAACCAACCTCATTAGAAACCACATAGCACTTCATATCAGCAAGCTGACCAACGGAAATAAGTTTCATAGATAGATTAGGCACATAAGAAATATTTGGAACTGTGTACCCTTTAGTTTAAAAGAGTGCCTTGGAGAGAAACCGGTAGAATGATACCATCAGCGGTTTAAACATTTGTTGCTTTTATCAAAGAGTAACATGATTGAAGCTATGAAATATCTGGTGTCATGTGAAAGGATGCCCCTGAGTCCAATATCCAATAGGAGTCCACAATATTTGCTAAAAGTGAACAACCTATAATATCCATACTAACATCAGCAATACATGAGGATGAATTTGTTTTCGAATGGATATGTGCAAGCTGGTTCAAGAATGTGGCAAATTCAGACTTAGCATCCTTACTATAGGAGTGTGGTTTATTTGACTGAAGATGACAACGGTACTAACTGCAATTTCTCTATATATGACACCGATTCAAACAGAAATGGCATTGTTTTGGCCAAGTAGGTGGAGAAATAGAACCCACTAGTGGTAAAGGAAGAATCCCCACTGAAGAAACCATAACTGACAGTGGTAACAAATCCATAATAACACTTCAGCTATTTAGCTCCTCCAGCAACAAAAATTGAAAGCAATAGCAGTAACAATCTTCAGTGCTAGCAGCCTCTGTTACACACGACCCAAGCTAAAGACCAAATCAAACACCTTATAGCAGTAGCCAGCAGCAATCGTTGGAAGTAGATGCAAGGAAACCTGCTGCTTTCTAGCAAATTCGGCAAGCAGAGGCCAAGAACAAGACTAAGGACAAGAAAATGAGTAGAGAAGAAAAGGAAAGTAAATCTTGTCGGTGGAGAAGAGACTATGTCCGGCGGAGAACACCGATGTGACATCTAGGACGTAGCTTTGGTGAATCCTAGGCATGCTCTGATACCATGTTCAACAATTTGGGGAAGTCACAAAATGCATTCAGATCGATACCCGAGCTAGAAGAGAGCCAGGTCATATACATGTACATAGGTCAAATGGGCCAAAAGGCCAAAACAGAATGATATATACATATATGGGATTTTCTAGTTTTTAGTCACCTGGAATCTGCAAAAGTTTCGGTCGATTTTTGTGGCATCCATTGTCATCAAGATTCGTGCTGAATTCGGGCTTTGTTTCCTCTGTTGGACCCGGAATCCCGTTTACTCATCTGTGGGCTAGATCAGTCGGCCCACTTTTGTTCCCCTCGTCTCCCGTTTGCAGAAACACAGAGAGAGAGAGAGAGAGAGAGAGAGAGAGAGAGAGAGAGAGGAGAGGGAGAGGCGGAGCAGTAGAGCTATCGCCGATGGCGTGGCGATGAGCTCGGTGATCTGCGTCGGCACTAGCCGCCGGCCGATCTGCCCTCCGGCGCCTCCTGTGATTCGCCGTTGCTCGTACTGCTCTCCAGCTTGGCGCCTCCTGTGATGGCATGGCGTTGGACTCGGAGCTCGGTCTCGGTGAGGAACGCTCATGTAGATGCAGTTGATTGTGATTTGTAGTTGGTATTTTGTGTTGTAATTGGTTATATTTTCGATCCCTTTTTATGCATTTTATTTTCCCCCTCAATCCCCATGTTTAGAGTTAGTGCTATCGATTCAATTTGCCTCCAAAACCCCATGATATAGTACTGTAGTGTTAGTGCTATCGATTTTGAGCTGGGGCTTTTTATAAATCGATCTAAAGCAGTTTGTAGATTTCAATGTCAAGCGTGTCTAGCTACTATAAGATAGATAGCAAAATCCCTAATCAGAACTCAAATACCGCTGGAGATGGGATCTATTTAGTACATTTGATTAACACAGAGATGGTTATGGTCGCAAATTGCTAGGATCGGATAGACAGACAAGTAGGTACGGGCCCATCGATCCATCACTTAAAATTTGATGTACAGATTGAACATGCTGTATGTTCTAGCAGTCTATATACATCAAAATTGCATATTGAGTTTGATATTTTTTGCAGTGCAAATGATACTGCAGTTTTTGATATTAATTGGTGTAACTTACTATGGATGTGTGATATTTGTTAATTTTGATTTTGGGTTCATTTTTCATTTAGTTATTTGGTTTCTTTTGAGTGGTACATCGTGCTTTTTTGAACTTCTCTGAACAAATTTTGTAAGTTAGGAAGTGATCCCAATTGTCGGTCTGCTCTAAACTACTAGTACACATAGATTAGAGTACATGTATAGGAATTGCACAAAACCTTACATAAATTGCACAACTTAAGAATGTGCAAGTTGTATTAAATTTTGTTGTAAGTATAGTAAAAAATGGCCACAACATATAGTCTGATTTTGAATACTGCATTAAACATTAGTCTCTGGAATAAAAAACTGCAGATCATATAGGTTAAAATTGCGTCGCGTTAAGCACCACAAGTGTGATGTAAATGTTGTGCAAATTTTCCTATACTATATTCTTAGTCAATAATTTTCTGGCTTTTATATGTTTTCATAATGCAGAGCTTAATTGCACTTTTTGTGATGTTCATATATGAGATCCCTTAATTTTTATCAACCAGGCATTCTGCAAAGTAATATACTGTATATGCAGGGTGAGGGTTTCAAAGCATAGGCTCATTGCTAAAAATAATTGAGCAACATTCAACTTGCATTCTACCTTACCTAGATTTGCATATTAGCAAGTTTTGCAAGTATTGTGTTTGGTTAGTGCAATTTGTAAGGGTTTTGAAGGTTTGTCTGGGATTCTGCATATTTGGTTACTAATTGGTTCTGACACATGTTTGTATGGGAGCATATTTTGTTCCTGAGACTAATGTGTTCAAGAGACTTTATTTTACTGAGTTTTTTTTGGCACACTAATGGCTGCATCTGTTTGTCATGGCATATATGTCCATCCAAGTGGATGTGGGTTTGTTTGGCTACCTGGTGCAAAGACTGGTTGGCTGGCTGGCTGATGACCATCTGTGTGGCTCGAAATGGGGAGAGCTGCATACTGTGCTGCTTTTGGGCTTCTTTGATTCATGCATGCATATAATAACATTTCTAGTGAGATGCATGACTGAATATATGTGTGCCTCAAAGTGCTAGTTTACTACACGTTTTGAACTCTGCCTAGTTTTGGTTACTTGACTGTGCATGTTTTTTTTCTTTGGTAATTAATCTATTGAAATTGTGTGTATCTTGCTAGAATTAATTTTAAGGTGTCGATTATTTCAGTAGCAGCTCTCTGCTCTGGCTAGCTAGCTAAAGACAAATTCGGTTTGACAGCCAAGGAGCGGCAAATAAGTAAATATCTTCGACATATCTGAAGAGAAAAGGAATAATAATATCTTTCTTATTTCTTTCCCATGACGACTAGGAACGGGCAAATCAAGAATTTCACTTCAAATTACGGCTATTATTTTATTTCCTTGGTAAGAGGGCTCATTTCTACTTGATTTCTGATGTCGGTGGGGTATAGTGGTTTCTTCCTGTAAGATTATAATAGTCATGGCCTCATGGTCAAGCCAGAAAGGAAAGACAGAGTCTATATCTTCCATCCTCTCTATTACTCGCTCCAAGTATTACACTCGAGAATTCGTATCCAGCCTCTGTTCACTAAAGTGGAAAGGAAACCGAGCTCTCCATTATTGGTAAGTGGCCTACGCACTGATGAAAGATAAAGAAAGGCATAGTAAACTCTAGCTTATGGAGCTTTATGATGAGCTAACTCTGGTTTGAATTATTTTTTCATTTGTTAGCTATTGACACTTGTTTTTCTGATGTGGAAGTCCATTGTACCCTACAAGGTGGCAGGCAGTCATCAGATTATGAAGAAGAACAATCACAACAATCCAATCAACACCATAGTGAGAATGATAATGATGACAAGTCATGTGATGACTCAAGGGTTGATGAATTGTTTTACAGGAGTTTAAAAGATGTGGCGAGTGCCTTTTTGGGGTTTTGTGTCTTTGCTATGATATTACATCATTATCTACAAATCTTTTTTCAGGTAAGATAATTGCATGTATATGTTTCTAATGCAGATAACAACATATGTAAAGGGAAAATTTGCTCATAAGATCCTTACAAGGGATAAGGGGAAGGTATGTATATGATTTTCAAAATATATTGGTTCCAAATGTCAATAATTTTCTGAATTGTACTTTGTATCTGTCTACATGATGCTCTGAAATAATTTTAAGCTCATAGTACTCTCAACCAATAGACAATCTTTGGTGTTCGTTGTTTGGTTTGCATGTATGTTCTATGAATTGAGGGGTAGTATTCCATATGAAGAGCAGAAGAAAAAAAATGTACGCCTCTGTCTGGTTGTTCAATGTGCTTGATGAAATGCCTAAACATATGTGGTAGACCATTTTTCCTGTCTTAGTTGCACATTACAGTACATAAACTGCACATCTTAAGAATGTGCAAGTTCTGAATACATATGTTCCTCTGCGAATCCTACATGATGTCCCTTGCTGCACACACCAACATGTGAACTATTTTCTTCCTGCCAAATATTTTTTTCCTGCCAACATGTGAAGAGAGATAGAGGAAGACCAAAACTAATATGGAGAAAAATAATAAGAAGAGGATATAACTAAAGATTTATACTTAAATATGAATGTTTAGAAAGCAGTTATTGACGTGCCTGATTCGTGATTTGGATATTTTTGTTGGATTTTAACTCTAATCTATCCTAACTTATTTAGAACTGAAAGTCTGTATTGAGTTGAGTTAAATTGAGTTGTATGTTATTATCACTTGCAGGAGGTTCATATGGCACTTGCAGCAGTTGTGCAAAACTTCCTTGCGATGCCTTTTTTAACCAACAAGGTATCAGGACTTTGTTGAATTTTCTGACACACTTTCTACAAATTACAATAAAAAATACACGATATGTTTGTTTGCATACCTGCAAAGTTGAAGCTGAACCATAGCAAGTTACCTTGTATATGACGAGGTTTTTTTGTTCACTCTGTGTATGCAATAAGTCACAAAAGTAAATGATGGATAATAATTTATATATTACTTATTTTTCTGCTTAAATACATACCATAAGACCTTGCAGATCAGCATCTTTTGAAATTTAGCTTGCATACATACTGATATCATCCATATAAATTTCCATTCCTGCTAGTTTTTTTAGAGAAATAAGTGGTTTGTTTCTCTACTCTAACGGACCTTGTAGAAAATATTGTAGTACATGTCCATTCAATTTGCATAATACTTATATGGAAATTGCATGAGTTAAGAATGTGCAAGTTATATTAATTTCTGTTTAAGTTGTAAAATTTCAAGGATAAACCAAAATTCCATTATGATTTGTTATTATTTTCTTTGTATCAGAAACTGAATAAGAATAATGAGTATACAAACTGAATCCACTAGTTGCTGCTGCTTCCGTTACTGCTAATGGATTGATGGTAGGTCTTGCTTTTATTGGGCGTAGACTTGGTCAAGGTACTGATATTGGACAAGCTGTATAAGTTAACTGATAATCGTGGTAGTTTTCATGTTTTTTTTTTCGCATGCCAAACAGAATTGCCTGCTATCATCTCTTTGTTACTATACTAGCAGCAACAAGAATAGAAAGCACAACACAAAGTGGATTCAAAATTTGCATTTCAAGTATGATATTGTTGCAGGGAAAATTATACTGCAATTTTCATTTTAACGCAGTGCAATTATTGTTTTTTGTCTCTGTAATTTTTTTGGATCATGTGATTTTCATATGCTGGTCTGTTCTTCCTCTGATGCTGTACTGGGTTTGTGTTTGATCTGTGGGTGGGGGATGCGATCTATTCTCTCAGATTTTGTGTCTGACAGGGTAGGATGGATCTCTCTTTTTTCTTCTGTAAGATGCTCTTATGTGTTTTGATTTCAAAGCTCAAATTCATAAAATCCTAATACATGTAATTACACAGTGAAGAACCCATAAGCCTCAATTAGTAAATCCCATAGAACAAAACCCTTAAAAGCCCACAAAAGCCACACGACAGCCCCGAAAAGCCCATTTTTGTAACGGGCCTAATCAAATGTTTAACTGGCCTACAAATAGATCCATTAATATTTTGCAGTTGATCTTGTGGTTTCAA
The DNA here is from genome assembly GCA_030770085.1 of Oryza coarctata. Lineage (NCBI taxonomy): Eukaryota > Viridiplantae > Streptophyta > Magnoliopsida > Poales > Poaceae > Oryza > Oryza coarctata. Next base: position 9,541,808 of record CM061465.1, read on the forward strand.
CATCCACCATTAATTTCACATCCAACCACAGGAAAAAAAGTGACTGAAATTTGTCACGTTTTCAGTCAACTGAAAACTAGACTGCCCCGATGTATATATTCATTAACAGGTTATATGTTCTGTGCTCACAACTTCTAAACAAGTGCACTAGCGCTCTTTGAACTTGTCTTGCGAGTCATCTAGTTCACTGATGATTTGAGTCCCTGAACATGTTTATTGTGTCATTTGAGATTCAAATATCGTTCTGAGTCCTTAAACATGTTTATTGTGCCACTGCCATTCGAGGTCCAAATATCCTTAATCAGCATGTGCCACTATTTTCGATGATGAAATTACATGGGTTACTACTGTACGGATCTCCTTCAAAGCATTGATGTACACACATAACGTACAAGCAACGGTTAATCAGTTGTAGTCATGCATCTTTCAGATGTGATGACTGATGATGACTCCAATTCCTTCAGGCTGACGAACTTTGTTAGAGATCTCAGTTCTGCATAGTGTGGCGAGTATTGGAACTGCAATCTGTTGCAGCAAATATCATTTGCTCTCCAATACTAGCTAATCCATAATGGGTAATCAACATAGAGATTGATCTCAGGATAAATTTCTCATTTTGCACCAAAATCTCAGAAGGGCCCGAGATAGTGAGATCTTGCAATACTTTGCTATCTTGGAAAACATCGCAGCAGCAGAAATTCGAATTTTGGACAAATTGTATTTGAATTTGAAGCAGTTTGAGGAAAATTTCAATCAAATTTAAGAAATTTTATGAATCCGAATTTTTTGTCCCAGGTAAAAATACCCTTGGGGCCAGAGATAGAGATAGTATTTCGCCATTATCCTGCTGATATTGTGATCCATGTTAGCATATCATATCATCGTCAAAGCCATTTTCCTTGCGTAACGGACAGAAAACCTGCTCAAGTTTTTTAATTTTAGGTGACTGAATAATAGCGGGGTATTTGAACTGAAATCATCAATTAAACTTGTGCACGCACATTGTCTTTTGCTATGCCATAGCCTTTATAGGCAATAAAAAGAGGAATATGATTACTCAATTCAAAACTTGTGCACGCTCATTGTCTTTTGTTATGCCACAGCCTCTAAGCTTTCCTTGAACATGACCAGAACGGCCAAATTATGCACACTGATGTTATTCGGGCATTAAACCATTTACAACATTACCAAAAAAAGACTTCCAGGTGCTTCAGGTTTCATGTGTGAAAATTAATTGTTTCCTTCGTCTGCTTAAAATCTTTGGCGTGTTTCGTCTGTTCAAGATTGTACAGTAGAAGATTGCGGATTTGGGATGTCACCCGGTCTCCCCAATTTACAATTGTACTAGCTAGTATCTTTCAGAAAATAACATGGATACTCTAGATAGGTTAAGACAGTAAAATCTCACTGATGAGGCAACTACTGGACGTCAACAACATAGTAAGCCTAATAATGAAAATATGACGAGAACAACAACCAGTTGATTTATCAGAAGAGTACAGGCAGATAGAAAGTCGTAAACAGCACCAGACATAAGGTCATCCGGACATTAACTTTGACTTAGTTGTCCCAAAACTTTCAGGACATTGCATCCCTAGAGATCAAACTAGCTAGTCAAATATAACTAAATTTCACAAACCACTCAGTGAAGAGCCAGGGTATGTCTCTAGATGCTTTCATTTCAGGAGGGACCTCGCAGTAAGCTCCATGGGAACAGACGGGCAACTGATTTTCAGATGTTCATAACCGTCACTGGCCATCATCCTCTCAAGATTGGAAGGAGATCCAAGGAACTCGAAGCAAGCTTCCTAGAGTCCATGGCAGCTGTGCTGCTCGGCTAGAACCAAAGTGGTAGCCACCATGTCGCAGTCAATGCGCTTTGATAGCTTCTCCTCGCATATCAGCTTCAGCCTCTCAACATTGTACCGATCTGCTGCGACAAGTAGATGCTGAGCCATCACAACATCTTTAACCGTCTCAGGCAGCGAGTCAGTGTACATGAAATGCAGCAATGATCTGAACACCCCAGCTTCCATATCTTCAATTTTAATGGTGATCTACAGCTACGGCTTGCACACTCACGGCAACAAAGAACCGTGCTTTCGAGACAGATGAACGAGCAGCGAGTATGCACTTGTGTGCCAAGAATCTCTCCTGGCCAACGTCGATCGTCACGTCTGTTCCGTCCATGTTCTTCAGGAGGTCGCCCAGATGCTGGTGCAGATCACCTTCAGGAACCACCACAAATTGCATGCCCGTGGTTTTCTTGCAACTGATATCCTTCGTGACAGTGACATCACACTTGATGGAAAATGAGTTGTCTCTTGGATCGAGAAACGATAACACAAGACGTGGAATGTCAATGTCGAAAAACATGGTCTCTTGGGATCGTTTGGTTCGAGAGGTGAAACATGTTGCTTAGATATTTAGAACGATACTCTGGAACGATAATAGAAATATAAATCAATTGCCATACAAATAATAAACTTCACTGGACATAAATGTAAATTCAATGGTTAGTACGGAATAAAGAAGGAGTGTTTGTAATATCTACAAAGTCAAAAGGCCAAAATGAAAATGACAAATCCCTTATCCATCAGGGTCTCTCGCCATCGATGGAATCCAACCATCCCCTCCGTCTCAAACCAGCAGCGATGGCGGCGTCGCTCCCCAAGCCCCTCGCACGGCAACGGCAGCACTCCCCCATCCTCCCTCGGCTCGACAGCGACAACGCTTCCTTGCCCTCCTTGGTGCAACGGCAGTGATGCTCCTCCTTGCACTTTGGTGTGATGGCAGCGAGCAGCGAGGGAGGACCATCCCTAACCTGAGTCCCTAACCCTTCTAAGATTTCCTCCGTTGTATCGCCTAGTGAGGGACGAAGATCCATCCTAATTTGGGACGACATCCCGCATCGTTTCTGTTCCTCGATCTGGGACAAAGTTCCTGGGATGAGGAACGCACCCACGCTCCACATTCCCTATGACTCGTGTGCTGATCCTTCCAAATCTTTTTTCTTGACAAATTTGCTGTAGCCCCAAGATGAACCTCTTTCAGAGAAGATGTGCATAGAGGATGTTTCGCTGTACGATGGCACTGATATATCATTCTGCTCAAGCAACGCAAAGCTGAATTTTGCCTTCACGTCCAGGCCACGAGAAAAGTCAAGAAACAGAAAAAATGACAGGTAGTCTTCACTCTCTTAGTCATATCCATTGGGGAGGTATCTGATGATCCAGCTGTAACCTCCAACACTGAATGGGATAGATAACACGCACTAGCCATTCTCCCGCAGATCCTTGGTTCTTGAGTATCCATCAATCTTGATTACATGCAACCCACTCACAGCTTCAGCAACCATGACAGAGGAGCTGTTGTTGCAATGGTTTGCTATTCTGGAGGTGAACTATCAGCTATGGTGTTTACAGCAGCAGTTCACTTATACCTGTGTTAGAGCATATCTAAACAAGGCAATTTGACCAGTTAATACTGAACAGAAACGTATCCCCTGAACAAGTACAGATCAACTTTTCTTGAAAAAACACCACACAAAAGATCAAGTAACATCCAGACTAGAAGCCATATATTTGAATTAGAATTGAAGGATATGTGAACCAGTAGTGAAGTATAAGTACAGTTAAAACTGAACAGATCGAAAACTAGTCTTCAGTACCATCAAGAGCATAGAAATATCGAGGGATATTTGCAGACAGGATGCATGTTTTTCAACATAGCAGTCTGAAATCTGAAAGACTAAGCATGTTACAATTCCAACAAATCAACATATCCAAGAATAGAATGTATATCTTTGTCGATTACCTAGTTATATGTGAAGTGCTTATGCGCAGCTGAGTTCAGATAAGCCGTGAGATGCCTCCGGTTGACGTTGCAGCTCATTGTGAAAGCCGAAAGCACGCCACCCCTCCGTGTTCTTCTCTGCCGGCGGAGGTGGGCGTCGAGCAGATGATGGCGGAGTGGGGCGCGAGCGCGATGCCGGCAGAGGATCGGGCCACGGAGGCACTCGGGGCGATGAGGCGGAGATGAGGGCAGCACGGCCAGCAGCACTGGAGAAATGGGGAAGCGTCGGCGCGGGCGTCAGTCTCCGGGTCTGGGATTCGGGTAGTGCGCGGAGTAGAGATGTGCTGGCTCCGGCGTCGGGGTGACGGGGGAGGGGACGGCGCGGGAGGAGAGGAGCTGCAGCAACGCCCGCCGTCGGAGGGAGAGGGGGGCGGGAGGGCGGCGGCGGAAGATCGGAGGTTGGCTTCGCTCCTCCGAATCCGCTGCCGTTTGGCGTTGGACCTCGGTACGGTACCCCTGCTGTTGAGAAATCCTAACCGTTCTTTTTCTGATAAACGGCAAGGATAACCAGGACCTTTTGATTTCCTTCTTCCGGTAGTAATTCTCTTTTATTTTTTTCTTTCTTGCCGTAATATCTTTATATATGCTTTTTGTAAGAAGCCACCACATTAATTCTAGAAATAAAAAATAACTAGAAATTCCTATATTAATAAAAAAATCCGAGAAATTTCTACATTTATTAAAAAAAATAAAAAATCTCTATTGTTTCTTTCTACCTTGCATGTATATAAAGGGCTAGGATTAATCGTAGCAACAGTTAATTCTTGGATATGTACTATTCATGTCCAGCAACATACAAGAAAACAGTTTGAATATAACCCGTACGTGCAAGTCCATATTTGTATCAGATCCAAACCGTGAATTTTAACAGTCCAATTCAATTCAGTTACTACTTAGAATTCAACGTGCATCCGAAGGACTCTGACCTCATACTTGCATGGCTGTATATTACCATGCATGCATAGCTCATGATTAAGATATAAATATAGAACAATAATCTCTACTATTATAAAAATTATTATATATATATACATATACTAATTGGAGGCCCTACTTGAATCCCCTATATTAGTCTAACAAATAAATATAGCTATAAATTTCTATATTAATTTAAAACCTAGAAAATCCCATGTTAATCCCACAAAAGAAAAGATTTTATCCATCCTATTAGAATACCAGAAGACATTAACAGTATAGATTTATGTTAAACGTGAAATGGAAAACAATGATATTGGACTTCCGGTCATGTAAAGCCAGCGGACAGTTCCTACCAATTCGAATAGGATTGGAACAAGCAAAGGAGTACAAAGATAGGTATGTAGGCAGTCAATATATGGTTGATTTTAACCTTCGTATGCAAATCAAATGCATGTACATGTCATACAGTAGCCTAATTCAAATCATGATTTACCATCACTACTCTCTGCATCTAAACTTATCTGGTTCAATTACTAGAATTTATCAGCACGTATGCAAAGCTTGGACAAAATTCGGACAGTGACACCAGACCAACAGCACCGCTATACATGTCTCCACGTACATGTTTAAAGGTGGCACGTATAAATATGCATGTTTCTTTGGTAATAAGGCAAATGGTTAATCAGTTTTTTAAAACAAGGTCGATTATATTAAATAATAAAAATTAGTGGCTATACAGCCTATCAACATAATTACACGTATTGAAATGCTCTAAGAGATGCAAACGGATGAACACAACTACAATGCTAAGCAACTTCAACATACATTAAGTACAAAAATGAGCATTGATTACCAACTATAATTCTCCTATAACGGATCTATAAGTCGGCATCACTGAAGAGTTGCGTCACGTGAATCTAAAACTGACGTTACCGATCATCAGCTACCTGATAGACAGCCTTCTTGCACGCAGAGGATAAATATTTGTTAAATATTTTACAAACTTCTATTTTGTATATATATTTATGTCAATCTGCTGTATTTTTATATTTATATGTTTTCTCAATTTTGTGTTTCAAAGGAGTACAACATGTTTTTATGACGCATAATGAATCCGATGGTGCTAAACAAAAAGATTTAGGCTGAGATATCCAATTCTTGAAAGATTCTGCCATCTCAGACAAAATAACGCCAACAGAAATTGAACTTTTGAACAAAATTTATTTGAATTTGAAGTAGTTTAGGGAGAATTAAACCAAATGCATTTAAATTTGATAATCCTGAATTTTTTTTCCAAGGTAAAAGAACATCTTTTGTTGAGTTTGGGGTTGGGTAGCTTAGATAGTGATCCATTTTGGTCAACTGCATATCATCGTCAAACCCAACTTCCCGACGTAACGGACAGAAAACATGTTCATAGTTTCTAATTTCAGGTGACTGAAGAATAGCACAGTACCACAAATTCAAAACTTGTGCGCGCGTGATGTCTTTTGCTATGCCAAATTAAGTTTTCCATGAGCATGATCACGATGGCCAAATTAGCTCTTCGGGAATTAAGCCATTTACATCATTATGTAAGGACTTAGTGGAGAGCTTCAACATTTCTATGTGAAGATTAATTCCTTCATCTTCATAAATTCTCTGGCATTGTTTCGTCCGTTCAAGATTGTATGGCACTAGGAGGATCCGAGCGTAGCACAGTCTACCCAATTTACAACCATATTAGTATGTTTTAAAAAATAACAGACAGTCTAGATAGGTTAAAACTGCGTTTGGGAAGACAGGTTTGGATTGCTATTTAGCGCACGTAAAAACAGAATGACTTATTAGTGTATAATTAATTAAGTATTAGCTAAAAACTTAAAAATAGATTAATATAATTTTTTAAAATAACTTTTCAAATTTGAAGAGGGGAGTATCGAAACTCAGCATAAGACAAAATCACACTGACGAGGCAACTACTAGACGTCAACAATTTTATACCTCATTATAAAAATTTGAACAGAAGAACAACCAGATGATCTATCAGAAGAAAGGCTGGCTAGGTAGATTGAAAGTCGTAGATTAACATAGTTGTCGCAAACATTCAGGACATTGCATCAAGATCAAACTAGCTAGTCAAACCGAACTGCTAAATTTCCACCAACTACATACTGAAAAGCAAGGGTTAGTTCTCTTGCAGCTTTCATTTCAGGAGGGAGGAATCTCGCAATAAGCTCCTTGAGAACTGATGGACAATTACCTTTAGATGCTCATAACCATCACTGGCCATCATCCTCTCAAGATTGGCAGGAGAACCAAGGATCTCGAAGCAAGCATCCTTGTGTCCATGGCAGATGTGCTGCTCAGCTAGAGCCAAAGTGGTCGCCACCATGTTGGAGTCAATGTGATTTGATAGCTTCTCCTGGCAAATCAGCTTCAGCCTCTCAATATTGTACCGATCTGCTGCGACAAGTGCTGAGCCATCACAACACCTTGGGCTGTCTCAGGCAGTGAGTCAGTGTACATGAAATGCAGCAATGATCTGAACACATCGGCTTCCATGTCCTCAATTTTAATGGTCTGACTCCGTCGGGCTTTTGCACTCATGGCGCCAAAGAACTCCGCCTTGAAGACAGATGAACGAGCAGCGAGCACGCATCTGTGATCCCTGAATCTTTCCTCACCAACATCAAACGTCACGTCTGTTCCATCCATGTTCTTCAGGAGGTTGCCCATATGCTGGTGCAGATCACCTGCAGGAACTACGACAAACTGGCTTTCTGTGGTTTCTTCGCTACAGATCTCCTTCATGACAGTGACATCACACTTGATGGAGAGTGAGTCGTCTATAAATGGGCTGATCTTTCCAAATCCGTCTTCTTGACAAACTTGGTGTAGCCCCAAGATGAACGTCGTTCAAAGAAGATATGCATAGAGGATTTTCTGTTGTACGAATGTTAGTAAATTCAGTCTGCCATTCAGTCCAGGTTCAGTTCGTCAGTTTGTTTTTTTTTTGAGTTTTCAGGTTTCAGTCTTTTGCAAATAAAAGAACCCGATCTGTTGAGCGCGTCATGTATCGCCAGAATCGCGCTAAGTTCGCGGTGCGGCAAGTCACGTAGTCGGTTTCTCCTTGTTTCCGTTGAGTCGTAGCTGAAGCCTTGTTCTCCACTCGTGGGATGGCGCGGGAAGGAGTGGCGCGCATGGCGCCGAGTCGTGGGTGGCCACGAGCTACTCACTGCATTGTATATATTCGAGTCTAAAAAAGCCGGTCGTTTGCGGCACCAAAACAATGCGTGTTTGTGTTCTTTAGTTTCCAGTGTGATCGCGTCTGTGCTTGAGTTCGTGTTCCACCCGATTTGGGTCATCCTCTTCGACTCCGGCGACGAGCGCCGGTGATCGGGAGGCATCAACGAAGGCATTGGTCTACCATTATTGTAGAGGAATGCCAAGCTGAATTTTGCCTTCACGTGTGAGGGAGGAGGGGACAGTTCATTTTTGAGGGTAGTATGCTTTTTTCCATCTTAAGGGGTTACTTGTAAAATTATCAAGCTCACCTGTGCGAGGAATGTCTATCAATTTACCCTTGATATTTTTTATTATGGTGATTTTTGGATGACTACCTATTAAGCCTCTTATAGCAGTCTAAAAGTCTATTTTATTAAAAAAATAAAAAAAAAGAGAAGAGAGGGTTTAGGAGAGACGAAGGGGAGCGGCAAAGTCTTACTAGCTTATAGATTTGTATAACTTTATAATATTTATTTTTAGTAATAAAACTAAATACTATGGCTAGAATTGTTTTAAATCTGTAAATACTTTCGTTCTTATATTGGTGGTTTGAAAGTTTTGTTTCTAAATCTATAGATAGTTTTGTTTATAATGTTTGAAGATATATTAGTATAGTATCGAATATATAGTATTAGATATAATTATTAATTTCTTACTTACTTTAACTCTATTTTTTCATGAATAGATATATCAAATAAAGTTTTATGTATGGTATATGTGGTGTAGATTTGTTAGAACTTGGTTCAACCCTTATGGGTATTGAAGGACTAGCTGAGGAAGTTTTTCAACAGTGTATAATTGGTTAATACAAGACTTCTGAATCAACCCCTAGGTCAATACAATAATTATGTATATCGTAGTGAGCCGGGCAACTGAAGGTTTTTTTTCTAAAAAATTGATGCCGGTAGATTTCACTATCACTTAGAGAAATAACGTGAGAATGCATTGGAACAAAATTCACAATCTAGTATTCTTATGTTAGTGTATAAGAAAGACAACGTTTGTTTCAATGGCTGTACAAGACAAACATGTAATGCTGAAATAGCAGAGAAAAGTAAGTCAGAGTACTGAGAAGAAGAAAAAGAACGAGGAGGAGGAGAAAGAGGACGAGGATGAGAAGATAGGGAGCCAAGAGGATTGACAGATGATGAAGAGAGAAATAATACCATCATTAAGGTAATAAATAAAAAAAATCTAATAACGAGTATGAAAAGTATGATGAATCGTCAGACGAGAAATATGATAATGTAAATCCATCACAATGTTCTAATCATGACTTTTTTTTGGACTTGTTATTTTTAATAATTATTATGTGTCAGGGGAGTGTAAGGAGAACGAGGTCATTCGAGAGGTTAAATATGCTTATAAAGAAGAATTTACGGAGGCAGTTAAGCACTAGAAAGTATCACTTCGTTGAAAGTTCTATGTCATAAAGTTAAGCAAGTTAGTGTATGAAGTAAAGTATGTAAAGTATGGATGTCCATAAAGTGTGTTTGCATTCAAGGGTAAATGGAAGAATTACTAAAATGTGTTAGTCGTCACCGAGCATAACTGTTATTTATATGGGGTCAAAAAATACCACAAAAATATGACATCTGTATTTGTTGCAATAGAGATATATTCTGATGTTGTGCACAATCTATGGTACGAATCAAGATTAATTATAAAACACATTAAGAATAAATTTAATTATATAATCAGCTATGCGAAAGCATAGAGAGCGAAACAGAAGATTATGTAGATAATGTTTGGCACATTTAAAGCTTTATACGGTAATTTGTCTTGTTTTTTAGCTTGCATTCTTTAGAGGAATTCAACGAGCTACTATGACCTCAAATAATTCCTATCACTTACTATTTTCAGTAGAGTATGTTTCAACGAGCTTTCTTTATATTAAGTGTATGCATTAACGTATTTATGCATTGTTCCATACTCTACATTAATAAGATATTCCTAACTGAAAAGTACAGAGGCTAGATATTGACAACAATTGATGTTGATTAGAACAATCAGGTGTTATCTATGGTTTTTGCTTTCGTTGAGAGTGAACATCGAAAACTTATATTGGTTTTTAAAGTGAGAGAAGGACATAGTTATGCGTATGAAATCAGGTGTATGTATTATACATGATCGTCAAGTTGGCCTTCAGTAGGCTATTAAGTAATCGAGGGATGGTAATGTGGAGAAAGAGTATATACAAGAGTAATCAGATGTTCTTAGCATATGGTTTTTAATCGCTAATACGCCATTTGACGTATAATACGTCTTGGCCAACCGATTAGTCCCTTAATAAATATTGAAATTTTTTTATTGCAAATGAATGTATTTTATTTGTTCGGTAGGCCTCTCAGTATATAATTGGTTCATATGAACGCAATATGTTGCATTCTAACATGTGAAATAAAGATGAGGATAGAGACATACCGTAAACGTCGCTTCTCTATGATATATGGGACCATATGGCATCCTTTAAAAAGACTAGTTAATATGAGACTTAAAATGTAAAATTATTACTAAGAAATATAATTTATAAACATATCCACATAAAAGGTTGCTACTCAGTGGTTTATACATGCAAGATGTGGAGAAATTTATGTGGCGAGAAATTTATGATGCCACGACATAGGAGAGGAAAGCCATTAGCATCTAAAAAATTTAAAATGGTCCAATGGTTAAGATAATGGGTCCTCCAATTTAAATTAATAGTAAGAGCCAGATTTTTCTAAGAATTTCTGATATTTTCTCTAATTGGTTAACTTTACTCCCTATTTCCTATTGACAATTTCTATTTTCTATTTCAATTTTATACAAACCTTATTTTACAATGAAATTTTGTAGATGAAAAATAGTGACATAGCTTTACACCCTATGTCTCATCCTCGTTTTCTAAAAAAAAATCAATCACTATTTGTATACACTGGTAACACATGATGTTACATGATGTGGTGGCTCTATTCATCGGTGAATAAATCCAGGTGCCTACAATTAAAACACGTGGGTACGATTTCAAAATGATAGATTTTTGCTGGATCATGGATTTACCATTTTCCTTCATCTCTTGAGCTTGCGTCAAGCAAAATACAACTTATATGAAAAGAAATATAAAAATGAAAAAGTATTGGATTTATTTTTTTAGGGAAAAAAGTATTGGATTTCTCATTGTTTATTAATGGATGGAATGGGTGAGATATGAGGCTGTGCTAAATGTATGGGCTTGTGGAGTCCAATTCAATTGCACATCGTGAGAGACAACCCCATCAGGGCGAGGCTCCATGTAGCATATATAGCGGGAACATTGATGGATTGTTAAGTATAACAACGCATGAATCATGATTCTTGCAACGTTGATTTAATTTTATGATTGCTACCACAATTTAAATATTTTCTATAAAATGTATAATTATATATTAGGAGTTTTTGTACCCGAAACTTATTGCTCTTTATATAGTTTCTTGTTTAGCTAGCTTACACCAGCATGGGTTACTTACATTTAGATTACATAATCTTCTATGTCAAGCCTAAAAGCCTACCATTTTTTACCTTGTTTGTGTGAAAGAATTGGGCATTTTTATAGTCATGGTAATTTATCATGTCAATTGCTACAAATATACTATATTCTGTGTAAGAGAACATCCTAGAAAATTTTTATAACTTTGGTGTCTAGCATAGAATTATTTGGTGGCTAGGATGCTCTTGCAAATCCTAGTTGTTGTGCCCCATGTCTTCAAATGTAAGGCCTCTCTAAGCCCATTTCATCTTCTCCCACCTTATCCTCAGCACCTCTATTGATTCACGTGGAGGAAACGTTTTTGTGTTTGAAAGTCCAAATAAGTCCGTTGTAAATGTTTCCTGTGTCTAGCATGAAAATTATTTAGTAGCTATGGTCCTCTCTCCTAGTCAATATATCGCATAGCTGCAAAATTAAAGCCCCATTGCACCTCTCCCTCTCCCACCCCTATCACCTTTGTTGACCCATTCCCCCTCACTATCCTTTTCTCTCGCCTCTCCACATAGGAAAATATTTAGCTTCCAATTTCCAAACAAATTTATTATAAAATTTCCATGTCTAAGCTTGATATCGATTGGTGTTACAGTCTCTTGCAGCTCCTTATGTGTTCTGATTCATACTCCAATATCGGGCTGTCCTTTCTGTACATGCATAGGTATACAATGCCTTTGAGGTTTCCCATATTTAAGTACACCAACAACAATCTAGAATATATTTTAGGGTACTTAGGTGAAAGGTCAACCATGATAGTTGAGTAATTGGATTGTTGCATCTAAGTGAAGGTAGCATCTTTTTTTTCTTTTTTTCTTTCAAATCATCTTTGTACATTTACAAAATAATGTATGAATGTAGCCTAGGTTGTCAAATTATTTTATAATTTTTTATGAAAATTTGGATGGCATGCAAAGTACAGGAGTGTAGTCCGTAGAATGATTATTTTTTATGTGGAAATATTATCATAGTTGAATTTGTAGTTTTTTTAATTTAGCCTCGTATTTTTCACAATGATTTAAGATGACATAATATATGTTTTAAATTTTTTATAGTGTTTCATTGCCATTTGGTTGCCATGCGAACTATTGGGGTCGATCACTAAATGTGTTTTGATTTTTTTGGCAAATAAATTAAGTTTAAACTGTAGAGGTTTAAAGGGGAAAATGTGACATGTACTTCATATGTTATTCCACACATGTTTGATCTATGCATTTTCTAGTGATATATTCATAAAAAAAGATTAAATATATAACTACATGGAAGTATCTTTCAAATCATTGTGACATGTCACTGTTTGCGAGCGATCGGCGTACTTGCTGGGTATGTCACTCATAATCGGGTATCTATTTTATCTAATTGTCATTGCTGCTTGGTGGCATACGTGACAGTTGGATCTTATGTAGTCGATGTGGTGCACCACTGTGACTCCACTATTTGTGTGTAGGTGATATTTATGTAGAAGTTTTATACTTTAGGCTATCTTGAGTAGACTGGTAAGCATTTTCTTAGCTAAAAAATATTTAAATTTAAACTCTAGAGATTAACAAGGTAAAAATAACATGTACACTGTGTTCTTCTACTTCTTTTTAATTAAGGGCATTGGCTTGATCCTAAGAACATATTTCATTTCAAACTACACCAGATAAAATGACGTTAAATAATCATTGAATATAGACAATAATTATAGTAACACGAACAGCAAAATTTGTTAAATAAAAAAGCACATTAAGGAATCACAGCCGCATATCTCAATATATCAACATCACTATTATTCTTCAAAACTAATTGTATTGATTTGGATTGTTGTATTGAATAGGCGAAAGCATACGTAGACGCTACAAATAATTATTGGTCATATAGCAAAACATTATATGGTATGATGTGACTTTGTACATGAACTTAAAAAAACATGTACTTTATCATATATATATGTTGATACATCCGCAGGCCACTTTATATTTTCAGCCTTCAGGTTAATGCATAAAACAATCACTGTTGAGTTCAAATTTGGGTCATGAGTTGAAAAATAAATACAGAGAGTAAAACATAAATCTGCAGCTTGCAGTGGATCTGTCAATTCAAGACTATTACATGAAGCAAAATTGCGGATCACAAAATATCAAGAGAACAGGATAGATACCTGGTGACCGGTGATTTCACACCAGTCCAGTTCGAGATGTGGTTGAGGACTCGAGGTGTCGCGGACGCAGGGAAACAACTCAGATAATTTGCAAGACCCACATATATATATATATATATATATATATATATATATACGTACACCTACTTTCGAGCTGGCAAGCATAATCAAAACTTAATCTGCCTGTTGTGTCCTGACTGCTAGTTGCAATGCATGGAAAAAGAGTTGAAGCTGAAAGAAAAGACGATAACTTGCATTTGTCTGAAACAAAACCTACATATCAAGTACAAAAGGTGGAAAAAATGGTTTGGAGCTTAGTAATTAGGGCTAAAATCCGGAAATTGAACAATTAATTAAGCTAGGACAATAAGGAGCTTAATGAATTCTGCGGCTCTATGTGTAATATAATTTGTGCTAGACAAAGAAAAAACTTCAGAGAAATTTTCTCCATAAACTGACAACCAAAAACAACACTCAAAACTGAAATTGTGAAACTGATAGATAGAGAACTCAAGAAATTTGCAACGTTCAACATGGAGAAGAATCCCAAGTACCTGAAGATAAGATAATATTTTCAGTCTGGTTGTCAATGTACTAATACCGTTCATAGCCTTACCAGTGACCTTGACGGATGGTAACTAACCATCATGACACGATCGAATGAATGATCTGATCCCTGTGCGCTTATTCAACGCGATCCAGGTCGTCCTCATCTATGTCTTTCTAGTTGTCGACTCGAGGAGGCAGGTGGCAGGGGTTTTGGCTTGGGCTCCTCGGCGGTGGGAAACTGGGGATATCGTCATTTACTTGTGGGCGTGGCAGTCATGCAAGCAAGGATTGTATATGTGGCACGCGTTTGCAGCCGATTTCGGGAGGGGTAATGGCCTCAGCTTGAGAGGAGTCTGGAGGAGATCGCTGCCACCACGCATGGAAAGGGGGAAGAAACTCACCGCATATCAAAGACGAGCCAGGGTTGTGGTGGCAGCACAGGAGACACAGGAGGTGGTGGCGGCGTGTGGATAGCATCGCCTTCCTCCAGGATCGCTCGGCCCATCAGATGTTCTCCCCTACTCCTCCAACCCTACCGTTGGCTCCCTACTCTTATCCTTTACCAGTGCCCTCTATGGGTGGTGCGATGATCACTCCATCAATATGGTAGAGGACATATCCTCTACTGACATCGTGCATCATGGGGAGGAGGATCCATCGACGTTGTGCATCGTGGGGAGGAGGAGATCCGGTTGCCCTCCTGGTGGACGGCGGTGTTGCGGATGAAAAAGATCTAAGAGGGAAAGGAGGCCGTACTGATCAATGGCTCACTGGCGGAGCAAAATGCATGCCGTTTCCTTATTTTCCGGCGATTCTGTTTCACACAAGCAACGGCGTAACCGAAAGTTGTTTTTTTATGCTCGAATGATTCTGTTGGAGAATTGTGGGAGGGATCTCAACAGTTGAATCTGGACAAGCTACTATGGTTTTTTTAAGTTGTATATAGATAATTATTTTTTATTATCTTTATGGTTTTCATGCGAACTAAATTAGATAAAAATAGGGAGAGAGAGGAGCGGCAATGATCGTTGGTTGTGAGGGTGAGGGGAAGGCATGTATCCGTGCGCATAGGATACGAGAGGGAGGAGGACTTGGGAGTTGTTTTCTAAAATAGTGGGCCTAGAAATATTAAGATAGACTAACGAATGAAAATAATAGAAAACTGTTTAAGTGAAATTTGATAACTTCTGAGCATTTTTAGAAGAGCTAATGGTTGAATGGAAAACCATTTAAGTGAATTTATCGAAGATAGATCTAATAGTTGAAAATCATAGAAAACCTATTTACGTAAAATCCGATGGCCCGATATTTTCTTAGAATTTGTAGATTTCTCTTAATTTAGAGAGGTGACGCATGGTGGCATATGAGTGCTTTAAAGGTTGTTTAATAAAATAGACAGATTAAAGTCGTGCACATACATACTATAACATATGCACACCACACTCACGCAAGTGTGCCCTCTAAGAACACTTAAAACGATGTAGTCCAGGGTAACTTCACTTATATCCGAATTTCAATAGCACCGCGTGCTATGGATTGATAAAAGCAAAAATTGGGAAAAAGAATAATAGAAATACTGGGAAAATTTGGGGAAATAGTAATTAAAAAGGAATATTCATGCAATCACAATCAAAGTGTAATTTCGGAATAAAAAGTAGAAAAATTGAAATTTGGAATTAGAATACAGTCCTTGTCTCAGGTACAGTTAATTAATACTATCTTGGATTATATATAACAATATTGTATTTTTGTCACAAACTCCACTAAAGTAAAATAAAACTATTAAAATTCAGATCAGAAACCTGTTAACCCCATGTCAAGTAAAATAACAAGATATAAATTCCGATGGGAGTGGATCCATCTTTTCTCCCATATCTCGCAATATCCTCATGAAGAAGAACAGATGGAAAACTGATTTTCAGATGCTCGTAACATCAGTTGCCACCATCCTCTCAAGATTAGATGGAGAATCAAGGAACTCGAAGCAAGCTTCCTTGAGTCGATGGCAGCTATGTTGCTCCGCTAGAGGTAAAGTGGGGTTGGAGTCAATGTTCTTAGCTTCTCCTTGCATATCAGCTTCTGCTTCTCAATATTATACCAATCTGTCGTGACAAGTGTTGGAATTATTTGGTCCTAGCACATTTAATTATAATAAATTTTAAGACCCATAATTAATGTTAGGTACAATTAAATTTAGTTTTACATGAAAAATAAATAAGAGGATGACTTGTGTGCATGTATTGACAAGTTGAGAGTGGTGAATAGAAACGCACATGCGCGGGCGCCGATCTAAGCTGGGCCAGGCTAGGGCAGTGGCGAGGGTGACAGGCACGGAACAAATTTGATCTGACCATACTGTTCATATTCTGAATTTTTGTGGATTGAAACCAATGTAGTAATGGCAATAGTTAATACACTAAAGTAAAAGACCATTAAGCACTATTGATTCCCATTAGTTCTCGTCTCTCCTTGAGCTCGCATAATATGAGTGGATCCATTCCTTATATCTCTCTGTTGCACAATCCACCATCATAGATTCTGCTCTGCGCTACTATCTATCATCTTCGGATACCTGCGTGCACGAGTTTCTTGAATGACTAGGCCTATGAAACTCCTCCAAGAACATTGGTAGGCAGGCGATCAAAATCAAGGATCTTCTAATATCAAGGTTTTTAAAATGGATTAAAAAAAAAATTAAGATGAAATCTATGTTGTTTCTATTTCTGTTGCATGCGTGCGTGTGTTTCTATCTTTAGCGTAGAAGTGGTGAGCACGGCGTTGTCTGCGTCGTGCGCGTTCATGCAGTAGGTCGCGGAGCTTGATCCGGCGATGACGCCCACGTTCCGTGGCTGTGGGATGGCGCAGCAAAGATTGGGGCGTGGGCAGACATGCAGGAGATCATGCCGAGCATGTAATCGAGTCAATAAAAGGGAAGAAAAACAGAAAATGCAGCAGTTCATGTGCTGCGCCAAAATTCTATTTTGCCTGCTTGTTCCTGTGTTCGAGCGCGAGTTCATCGCGAGTTCCAGAAAGAGAGAGAGGGTGAGCGAGCGTTCTAGCGACTATTGATCCTGAGCCGTTTCCAACAAGTGGTATCAGAGCAAGGTTTCGTCACTGGGATCGTCATCGAGCCATCACCGCCGCGTTCATGCCTCGCAGAGCATCTGGATCGCCGCTGCGCCGGCGATTGTGGTCACCCTTCGGCAGTCGCTCAGGAGGGAGCGGCGGAAGGGACCATGGGCTGGTGATTCACCGCACGGTCAAGGAGGTCGGCAACGCGGGATGGCCAATGCTGACGAGAACGAACTACACCGACTGGGCGGCGCTGATGCGCGTCATGCTGCAAGGGCGGCATCTCTAGGATGCCATCAACGTCGGCACGGACGACTTCATCGACGACCGGAACGCCCTCGAGGCGCTCTGCAAGTCGGTGCCGGAGGAGCTGCGGGGGAGCATGGCCAACAAGACCATGGCCAAGGCGGCGTGGGACGCACTCAAGACTCGGTACATCGGCGTCGATCGGGTGCGGAAGGCCAAGGCGAAGACCCTGCGCCGCGAGTTCGATGACATCACCTTCAAGGAAGGGGAGACCATCGACGACTTTGCAAGCCGCATCACTAGGATCACCGACCAGCTCGCGATCCTGGGTGAGGAGCACGAGGAGGAGGAAATCGTGCGTAAGTTCCGAGAGGCTCAACCTGATCGATTTGAGCAGATTGCGGTGGCAATTGAGACGCTCCTCGATCTTGAGGACATGTCTCTAGATGAGTTGGTTGGGCGGCTCAAGGCGATAGAGGAATGCCTTAACCGCACGAAGGTAAGAGGTGGCGGCGGATCGGGCGGCAGTGGCGCCGGCAAGGAGATCGATGACAAGCTGTACTTCACCGAGGAGCAGGTGATCGCCCGCCTCGCATCGTGCCTCAACATCAACTCCGATGGGTCGGCGGGGCGCGGCAAGGCGCCGTCCGGCCCAGGCAAGCGTCACGGTGGCAATGGCCACGGCAAGGAGCACGGCAAGGATGCGCGTTCGGGGCCGCCCAAGGATGGCGACGGTGGCGAGGACGATGACTCCTGCCACTACTACAGCAAGAGCGGCCACTGGAAGCATGAGTGCCGCAAGAAGAAGCGGGATGAGGAGAAGGCGGTGGCGGCGGCGGCTGTGAATCAGCCACAGGCGAACCTAGCTCAGGCGGAGCGGGAGGCGCCAGCTTTGTACATGGCAATGGTGACGCCGTCAGAGACGGTCACCCATGGAAGCCACCGTACCGAGCACGTCTTCCTCAACGAGCACAAGGTCGTGGTGGACTTGGACGGTGAGCGCGGGGAGATCCAGTGGTACCTCGACACGGGTACGTCGAACCACATGACCGGCGACGTGTCTATCTTCTCCGAGCTGAACCCCGGCGTCATTGGCTCAGTACGGTTCGGGGATGGCTCCCTAGTGGAGATCGCTGGGCGCGACACCGTGCTGCTCGCGTCCAAGGATGGGGGACACCGGGCGTTCCACGACGTCTACCACATCCCGCGACTCCGCAGCAGCATCCTCAGCGTCGGCCAGCTCAACAAGCATGGATGCAAGATCGAGATCGAGGACGGGGTTCTTCGGATGTGGGATCGGGCAACACGTGAGCTGCTCGCCAAGGTAAGGCACACGGCCAATCGCCTTTACATCCTACCACTCAAGCTGACGCCGCCAGTGTGCCTAGCCGCCACTTACGGCGATGAGGAGTGGAAGTGGCATGCCCGATTTGGGCATCTGGGCTTTCAGGCACTGAAGAAGATGGGGCGTGAAGGCATGGTGCGAGGGCTTCCGCAGATTAAGCATGTCGAACACGTCTACGACGCCTGCCTGGCCGGGAAGCAACGTCGAGCGCCGTTCCCGCAAGCCACCAACTACCGCGCCGCCAAGCCGTTGGAGCTCATCCATGGGGATCTCTATGGCCCCGTCACGCCTGCGACACCCGGCGGCAAGCGCTACATCATGCTGGTCATCGATGACATGTTGCGGTACATGTGGGTTGTTCTCCTCACCAACAAGTCCGACGCCGAGGATGCATTCCGCACCGATCGTGGGGGGGAGTTCACATCGGCGAGCTTCCTCGAGTACTGCTCTGCGGCATCAAGCGGCACCTCACCGCACCGTACAGTCCTCAGCAAAACGACGTGGTGGATTGTCGGAACCAGACCATGCACGCCATGGCGCAGAGCATGATGAAGGCCAAGGCGGTTCCAGCCTGGCTATGGGGGGAGGCTGTGATGATGGCTGTCTTCCTCCTCAACCGTGTCCCGACGAGGAGCCTACTGGGGCGCACGCCGTATGAAGCATGGTATGGCGAGAAGCCAGCTATGCACTTCCTGCG
The DNA here is from genome assembly GCA_030770085.1 of Oryza coarctata. NCBI lineage: Eukaryota > Viridiplantae > Streptophyta > Magnoliopsida > Poales > Poaceae > Oryza > Oryza coarctata. The sequence continues at coordinate 9,561,399 of CM061465.1, forward strand.
GGTGTTCGGGTGCGTGGCACATGCCAAGACCACCAAGCCGAACACCGGGAAGCTCGACGACCGGAGCACGAAGATGGTGATGATCGGCTACGAGCTCGGCTCGAAGGCCTACCGGGTGTTCGACCCTGTCGCGAACCGGGTGCACATCACACGTGATGCAGCCTTTGAAGAAGACGCGGCGTGGGACTGGAGCGCGTCCGACAACACGGGCGGCACGGCGGGGTTCGACTATAGTGCTCGCCAGTACACACTCGTGGTAGAGGACGAGTGGGGCGAGGCGCAGCACGGGGAGCCGGTTGACGCGCCTCCTGTTGGCAACGCCACCTCGCCGCCTTTAGCGCTCTCGCCGCTTGGGGACCAGCACCTCTCTTCGTCGAGCTCCGAGGCGATGTCGTCGGCTGTGTCGTCACCACGAACACCACGTGTCCATGGCGGGCTAGTACCCTGGCATGGTGAGCTGCCAAGGAAGTAGGATGTGCCAGTTCAGTTCGTGTCTCCTACCTCAAGCGCACTGGAGATGCTAGACGCAGACGACGACGATGAGGCTGCGCATTGCTTCAGGGTCATCGACAACCTGTTGTACGACGACGACGAACTTGTAGCAGATGGTGATCTGCTACTCGCCGTCGACACCAAGCCGTCCACATACCACGAGGCGGCGGACCACAAGGAATGGAAGCAGGCCATGTCGGAGGAGCTCAAGTCCATCAACGACAACAAGACATGGACACTCACCGACGCACCTCCAGGGGTGAAACCCATCGGCCTCAAATGGGTTTTCAAGATTAAGCGCGACGCCGACGGCAACATCACCAGGCACAAGGCGCGACATGTGGCGAAGGGATATGTGCAGCACTTCGGCGTTGACTTTAACGAGGTGTTTGCGCCGGTGGCGCGCATGGAATTCGTGTGGTTCCTTCTTGCCATTGCTGCGCATCATGGGTGGACGGTGCACCACCTCGACGTGAAGTCGGCGTTCCTGAATGGGGACCTAGCGGAGGAGGTCTACGTCGAGCAACCGCTGGGGCATGCTATTCGTGGAAAGGAGCGCAAGGTGTACAGGCTTCACAAGGCGCTGTACGGGCTGCAGCAAGCGCCCAAGGCGTGGAACGCCAAACTGGACAGCTCACTGCAGTCCCTTGGCTTCAAGTGCAGTGCGGTTGAGCACGCGGTGTATGTGTAGGGCTCCGGCGGCAACCTGCTGCTTGTCGGAGTCTATGTTGATGACCTTGTCGTGGTTGGCGCGAACCAGGCGCAGGTCGATTAGTTCAAGGTGGAGATGGGCCGACTCTTCAGCATGAGCGACCTCGGGCCGCTGCACTACTACCTCGGCGTCGAAGTCCGTCAGAGCGCGAAGGGCGTCACCCTGTGTCAAGGCGCCTACGCGGACAAGATCGTCGAGAAGGCTGGGCTCTCAGGGTGCAATCCTTGCAGCACTCCGATGGAGCCATGACTTAAATTGAGCAAGGCGAGCTCAAATCCTCCGGTGGACAAGACACTGTACCACAACATCATCGGAAGCCTAAGGTACCTGGTTCACGTACGCCTTGACATTGCATTCGCAGTGGGCTATGTGAGTCGTTTCATGGAGGCGCCCACCACTGAGCATTGGAGCGCCGTCAAGCACCTGCTGAGGTACATCGTCGGGACAAGGTACTACGGTTGTGTCTACCGGCGAGGGGAGGGAGCCATGGAGCTGATCGGCTATAGCAACGCTGATCATGCCGGGGACTGCGATGACAGGAAGAACACCTCAGGAGTGTTCTTCTTCCTGGGCCAGAGCCCTATGAGCTGGTAGTCCCAGAAGCAGCCCGTGGTGGCGTTATCGATGTGCGAGGCAGAGTACATCGCCGGCGCCACCGTGGCACCACGGCGTGTCAGGGAGTTTGGCTGTCGCGCCTGCTCTCTGATCTAGTAAACGCCAAAGTTGTCGCACCGTTGATCTACATTGACAACAAATCTGCATTGGCGCTGGCCAAGAACCCAGTGCTGCATGACAGGAGTAAGCACATCGACGTCCGGTTTCACTTCATCCTCGACTGCATCAGTTTTGGTGTGATCGAGACGGACTTCATCAAGACAGGTGACTAGTTGGTGGATTTGCTCACCAAGCCACTTCCACGTGAACGTCTGTAGGAGTTGCGTGGTCGAAGCGGTGTCATCAACACTGGTTCTACGCAACAGATGTAAGGGTAGTGTGTTGTTTCTATTTCTGTTGCATGCGTGCGTGTGTTTCTATCTTTAGCATAGAAGTGGTGAGCACGGCGTTGTCCGCGTTCATGCAGTAGGTCGCGGAGCTTGATCCGGTGATGGCGCCCATGTTCCATGGCTGTGGGATGGCGCAACAAAGATTGGGGCGTGGGCGGACATGCAGGAGATCATGCCGAGCGTGTAATCGAGTCAATAAAAGGGAAGAAAAACAGAAAATGCAGCAGTTCATGCGTTGCGCCAAAATTCTCTTGTGCCTGCTTGTTCCTGTGTTCGAGCGCGAGTTCATCGCGAGTTCCAGAGAGAGAGGGTGAGCGAGTGTTCTAGCTACCATTGATCCTAAGCCGTTTTCCAACAATGTAAAAGAAGCTCTTGATAATTACTTCAATTGTTTTAATAAGGTGTTAAGCAATCTTATATCTATTTATAATTCTTTTGATACTAACTCTCCTCAATCTGAGACATTTATTGATTAATTTAGATATAAATGTTTGAGAGATGAAAGCTACTTCAATAATATGTTAATATGATAACTTAAACCATGGAATATTCATATACAAAGCCGAAAACTCGAATGTTCTCTCTCGCAAGTCTAATTCAAAAACCACTGCTTTAATTTCTTCATGTGATTCTTCTTTGCATAGCTCTTATCAAGTTCTTTTGCTGCTTTAAATTCCATCTTCGATGACCAACTAGAGCAAATCTATGATGAGGATTTGGTATTGTTAATTAACAAGTTTTCTCGAGTTTGAAATAATATCAAAAGCAGAAAAAGAGGAGGTAAATCTGATATTTTGGATGTGGCGAGTTGAACCATATTTGCTCTTAATGTCCCACGCTTGGAAGATTAATGAAGAAAGAAGAGGAGAAGAAGCCCAAAGATGTCAAGAAGAACCAAGTATTCAAAGGTAGGAGAAACAAAGAAGGTGATATTTAATGTCTATGTTACTTTTGAGCAAGATTATTCAAGTGATATCGATTATGAAGGCAAGCACATCTCTGGGGATTTGTCTCATGGCTAGTGAATGATCTAATTTAGACAATGAAGAAACAAGATTTTATTATCGAACCACTAAATTCTAAAATTTCTAAGATCTCTAATTCCTAATGATGATGATTGTAAGTCTTTTTCTTCTTGAGATTTTGATTTAGGGATTTCTTGTTATGGAAGAGTTTTTAAGAATAATTTTGAAAGTGGTGTTCCATTTGAAATCATGTCTAGTTGCAAAATTTGCAAAAGATTTAATATTTTGGTATCGAAGGATAGGACATGTTGGTTTTGACCATTTCACTAGAACAAGTGGTTTGGATGTTATTCGTGGCTTGTCTAAACTTAAGAATGATCTTGATTTGGTTTGTTCAATTTGTCATCTTTTTTATATACTTCAATTGTTTCTGTGATGATAGATGCAGCTAGACAATTTTTACATATGGACAATGTTGGTTCGGCTAGAATGCAATCTATTGGAGGAAAATAGTATGGGTTGGTTATTGTGGACGATATTTCTCGATATTGCTGAGTTTTCTTTGTGGTATGTAAAGATGAGGCTTTTGAATGCTTTTAATATTTGTATCTTCAATTGGCTATTGAACTTCCTGGATCCTTGAAAACTATTCGAAGTAATATTGGTGGTGAATTCAAAAATGCTTCTTTTGAACAATTTTGTAATGATAAAAGTCTTGAACATCAATTTTTGTCTTCACATGTTCCTCAACAAAATGGTGTGGTTGAAAGAAAAATAGTTCTTTGGTTGAAATGGTTAGGACTATGCTTGATGAGTTCCATACATCTGAAATGTTGATACTACTAGTTGTTGTTCTCAGATTATTTGGTTTATTTTAACTTTGAAATATTATAGTCTTAGTTTTGAAAAGGTTCCTCTCTATTGTGATAATACAAGTGCTATTAACATTATTAAGGATCATGTATAAGACTCACGCGTTAAGCATTTGATATTCACTTTCACTTTTTAAGGGTCATGTTGAGAAATGAGATGTTGAATTAAAGCTTCCTAATTCTAAGTTGCAATTGGCAAATAGTATCACTAAACCTTTGGATTATTCTCGCTTTATGTATTTTCGCATAATTGAGATTTATTATTATAATTTTGGTTCATATTTATACTTCAATATATGCTTGTTAGCTAGTTGCTTGTTTTATCTCTCTTGTCTTACAACACATGTCCTTGAATTACTTTAGGTACACTTCAAATCTCAAGGAAAAAAATTGTAATTCTTGATGAAATCATTGTCAAAAGGAGAGACAAGACACAAAATGTGCTAAAAATTTTCAAGTTGAAGCAAATTTATTTCTTTTAAAAAGGGATAATTTTTCTTTTTTAATTTTAAGCCTTTAGTGCTTTTTATCAATTTTTTTTATTTTTATTTTCAAACACCAAATCATATTGTGAAAATGTTTGCCAATGTGTTCATCAAAGGGGAGATTGTAAAATCATTATTTTGATATAAAAAATTGTGATGAACAATTGACTCAAAATTTGATTGAATAGATTTTAAATGAAGTGTTTTTATTTGTAGGCGGTTAGACCACAAGTACATGCATGAGTTTCTATATGAACGCGGTCAGAGTAGGCCATAAATGCTGGTTGAACCACAGGAATCGGCGTAGTGAACCGGCCACCCCGATGATCTGACCGGTAGACTCCGATTGAAGTCAGTTTTAGGTTGTTTTTATATTTCTCACTAATTTTTTTGATGGATAAAGCTTCTACATGTATAATATACTGTTCATGTATAAATGTTTCTCAAGTTGAGAAGAATTTATACTCGAATATGGTTTTTTGCTATTGCATTTGTACGTGAGTCTTGAGGCCTAAAAAATATTGCCGATAATGGATCGAGAGTCGACATGGAAGAAGTTGATGTCTAGACAATTGAGAGATCACATGGTATACTAAAGGCTAGAGATCAATGCACATGAGGGGAAGATACTAGTGGTGGTTAGACCGGGTGGTGTACGGTGGTCATACTGATAGCAAGTCACTGGTCAAATCGGTAGGTATGTGTCAGTCAAACCAATAATAAGAGGATGGTCAGACCGATAGCATCCAAAAATATTTGTAATTTTGATTAACTTTATTAATAAAAGGTAACTTTTAATTAAAAAAATAATTTTTAATAATTCTACCATTCACCCTTTCTTTGATATGCTTGGTTATTATGTTCGATCCTATAAATAGTACATTGAGTGAGATGGGCTTGAGACTTATGTGAGTCACACTATAGTGATAACATCTCCTATGTGATAGGAGATCCCATGAGATAGGATGGTGAAACAAGCTATTGGGTGGCTGTAAGGAGGGTTTAAAGGCTAATTTCTTTGTTGACTCACTTTTCTCCTATTCTATAGGGAAGATTGATTTATACCTTAATGTGATTTGAGTGGTTTATTTTAAGCAGAGAGGTTGACCTACACAACATCTTAGAAGGAACACACCTATATGAGTTCGACTGCTAGTCACAGTTAACATTTTGGTAATCTCTAGATACTAACAAAAAGATCTAGAGTATGATCTAAAGGCTCCAACTAGAAGGGATGCTTTAGACTATAAGTCAAGAAATTAGGTAAAGCTTGTCCACCTAAAACTGACAATTCAAGGCATAGTCCATTGATCACATATGGATAAGTGTAGCCTTCTTCGTAAGTGGAGGTTCAACTTAACATTCTCCATTGAAAGACCGGTATATCAAATAGTAGCAAAACTAAGAGCATTTCTTATAGGCCGTAAAATTTGGTGGTGATTTTTGGAATTATTTAGGCCTAGCCTATTTAATTCTAATAAATTTTAAGGCTCACAATTAGTGGAATTAAAGTTAGTCCCACATGGAAAACTACTAAAAGAATGACTCAACTTAAATAGGTGAATAGAAAACCACACGCGCGCACTGAGTCGAGCAGCTCTAGTGGCGAGATGATGGTGACAGGAACGAAACGGATTTGATCTGATCTAAGCTAATTGTACAGTCCATATTCTAAATTTTTGTGGAATGAAACCTATTTACTAATGATGATCATTAATACGCTAACGTAAAAGAGCATTAAGCACTAATAATTCATGTTAATTCTCGTCTCTTCTCGCACGGGCATAATAGGAGTGGATCCATCTCTTGTCCAATATCTTTGTGTTGCACAATCTACCACCATAGTTTTTGCTCTGCGTGTTCATATTCAAAATTTTTGTGGAATGAAACCAACGTACTAATGGTGATCATTAATACGCTAACGTAAAATGCCATTAATCACTATTAATTCATGTTAATTCTCGTCTCTTCTCGCGCTGGCATAATAGGAGTGGATCCATCCCTTCTTTAATATCTCTTTGTTGCACTATCCACCACCTTAGTTTCTACTCTGCGCTGCTATCTATCATCTCTAGTTCAGGATAACTGCACGCACAAGTTTCTTGTATGAGCAAACCTCCAAAACTTCTCCCACGGAGGTGATAGGGATAATCTCGATGTCGCTAACTTGAGGATCGACCACCGAAGATAGTGGGATTACTAGGGGGACCATTAGCTCAATTTTCACAAGAATATTAGATGTTGATTGAACTTTAGGAGCCGATGATTCAAGCTAAAAAAACAAGAAGAACGGGATGAGATTGTTGGTGTAAGAGAGGAGATGAAATGCAAACAAGGACAAGAGTCAGCATGTACCAGTAAGGGTGAAGGAGCCGATGTTCCTTTGATGGCAGGGGTTTGGGTAGTTGGCACCATGATTGTGATGTCGACATTGGTCTTTTGTTTCTTTGAAGTAGGGCGAGATGCCAGCTTCTTGCATTTTGGTCCTGTTGATCGCGACACCAGGAGGAGAGCCGATGGAGAAGGAGCACCATGACCTAAGTGGGATTCGGCCGATGGCAGTTTATACATGATCGGCTGGCCATTAACATTGGTTATTGGCGCTTCTTTATTGCCGACCTACAAGATGGTGGGAATATAAGTAATGTGATCAAGGATAATAAAGGATAAGCTTCCTTACCTCTTCATTGGATTAGATGTAATTGGGGTTGAGGCGGGAGCAATATTGTTTGGTTGATGAATTGAACAAGTGTCTTCTCCATTCTGACCACCATCGGGCAAAAAGCTTGGTAGTGATAGTGCATGGCTCAAAGGTAGTGATGTCGCCTAAGGATAGGGACTCCATTAGCATTTGTAGCCGATCATACTCTAAGACACTATTTACATTGCCCGAACTTGGAGTTTTTAATGAAGAACAAGTCGATAGGAAGCTAGCCAAAACCCAACTAGTAAGAACAAATCGATGGGTGGTAGAATTCATATGACGGCTACTGTGATTGGCCCAACGAGAAGGTAGTTGAAGACTAGGAGTGATGGCCGATAGAAGTATAGTCTTGGACTCCTTATTGCCCAGAGCATTGAGATGACTGAATTTGAAGGGCATCTCGAATGATGTTGCATTATCATATGTGAACCAAAGAGTGGCTTCCCTAATGAAATTGTAATAGAAGATTTTAAACCACTGGCTCAGTCCGATAGGAGTCATTTGCTGATAAAAAGGGCCGATACAGCTTCACCCATTGAAATACATCAACATCTGCTGGTATCATCTTCTTGTGAGTCGGCTGGGAAGGTCAAGTTAAGGAAGAAGGTCCCGGTGATGGCTTTAGAGGTGTAGAAGTTGAGCCACAATTGTACAAACCTATTCATGCCAAATTGGTACTTCGTGTTCACCGATGAAGGTCCGATGCGATCGTGCGAACACGTCGAGGCCTGAGAGATTTGCTTAGCACTAGTGCAAGTCCTTTCGTTTCAATGTCCCTTCATCGGGGTTGCTAGAGTTGCTAACGTACCAGTCAATTTGACCTTGCAATTGACAAGGAGACAATCCGATGAGTCAGTTGACCAATGGGCCAATACGAACTCCTGTTATCAACTGGTTACCAATAGCGTTGAGATAGTTGTTAGCTACATTCAATACACTCCTGCTATCGGCTGGTTGCCAATAGTGGCTGAGGTACTCATCCATAAGTTGAGAAGCATTGAAGGTGTAGGAAGATGGTGATGAAGGGAATAAAAGATATATCAACTGTAAAATCGATGGTGTTCTAGAATAGGGTAGTCAATAAGCATATATATAGACTCCTCCTATTGGCTGGTTGCCGATAGAGGGTGTAACATTCGTTCATTGGCTGGAAAGCCGATGAAGTCATAGGTAGATAACAAGAAATAGTATAAAGGATACATCGGCTGCAGAGCCAATGGCGCTTTGGAATAACCTGGTGAATGAGCAGTATGTGGAATTCTCCTATCAGCTGGTTCCCGATAGGGGCTGTAACGCTCGTTCATCGGCTAGAAAGCCGATGAAGTCATATGCGAATAGCAAGAAATAATATAAAGGACCCATCAGCTATAAAGCCGATGGCGTTTCGAATAGAATGTGCGATGGCGCTCCAGATAAGATAAAGGACTCATCGGCTGCAAAGCCGATGGCGTTCTAAATAGAATATGCGATGAATAGTAAGGAGAGAGACCTAATCTTCTAAAGATATGAGAGGCTAGATCAGACACGTGGAAGGAAGAAATGAGCAAACCCATTGGCTAGCTAAGCCGAAGAGAGGAATTCTTTAAAGATATATGTATATCAGCTGAGAAGCCGATACACTAGGCGTGAGACTCAATGTGTAGATAACTCATCGGCTGACCGCTGTGATGAACTGTTTATGTAAAGTGCTCAATAAGCTGATAGAACCACGCAAACGTGATGTGATGCACCTAATTGGACTAAAAGATTAGACCTAATCGATGCATCCTTAGGGAAAAAGAATTCAGCAAGATAGTGGCAGAATTTATTCCTTCGCTAGAGAAGACTTAACCGATGCAACCTCGCATTGAGATCTAGAACCCTCTAGTAAAAACTAGATGAACTAGGGTGGTGATATGCCAAAGTTGTATTGATCCAAAGATAATTTACAAAATTCTAGGGGGTCTATATTTATACCCTAGAGTTATAAGAGTCTAACGCGGTTATAACAACCTCCGGATGTTATTTCCTAAACATAAAAGGAAACTATCTCTAAGAAGTTAGCAAAACTAATTAAACTTGTCTATCTTACAAGATATATTCTATAAAGATAAAGCAACTTGCCATGGTTTTCACGGCTTATTCTCATACTTGGTCACATTTGGATAACTTTCCATTTTTTTACTGAACTGAATACATTCTCAATCCGTCCGATCGGCTCTTTCCCTATATCAATCGGACTTCTTCCATAAGCCGATTGATTCTTCAATCCTATCTATGGGGCTTACCAAATTATAGTGCAAACAAGACCACCAAGGACTGCCAATATGACCAACTAGTTAGTCAGTCGATAATTTATTTACCACTTGATGAAGAAGTTGGTAAGTGGTTCCAAGTAGATATTGCCCTAGAGGAATTTATCGATGATCGACCATGCATTCTGCCAAGCACTGCATATTGGTTGTTGGGCTGATGGTTGCGCTACCGAAGATGAACCGTTCTAACAATAGATACTAGTCTAGAGATCTTGTTGTGGAGAACTATGTATTTAGTCCAACCATCGATGTTCTTGGTGTGCAAACGATACGTGGGTTTGAATAGGAGGTTGGATGGATTGATGTAATTTGTGGTGTTGAGACAAGCATAACTATATCCATCATAGTTGGGTTTGTCGACTTGTGTCTATACAAGAAGTTGTTAGGGGTGTCCGACCAAAAGTAAGAAGCCGACGCGAGTAAAGGTTCATTTTTCTCCATCTTGGCTAAGGAAAGGTTGATGCAATGTCTGATTTCTGTCTCGTCCCATGTTGTTCTCTTGGTGGCTAATACTCGATACCAGTTCCTCCATCCAGAGAGTTTGCTAGGCTAGGATATGAAACTATTGGCCCAATAGCTGATTAGCATGGATGAGTTCTTGAAGCGGATACACTCTGTTTTAGCATTGTTGAAATCTATTGGAACTTCTCTATTGATGGGACAGAGATAAAAGAAATCTAGATGGTCGGCGACTAGGATTAGGATTTGGCATCTATGGTTCGACAGTAAACAAGAACACGATGAAGAATAGGTAAAACATGGCAGATTGAATCTATCTAGATTATGGATTAGAGGGATGAATGGATTAAAGGATAACCTCGAGGACTGTGGTTGTTAATGCCATTGCGCGAGAAGAAGATGAATAGATATCAACAATCGATGGAGAGGTTCGCAGCGGTTCACCTGAGTTCGCTGAAGCTTGTCGAGGTTGTGGAAGTTGGAGAGGCTCTGGTGATGTGAAAGCATAAAGAAAGAGGCTAGGAAGGTGAAGTGGTTTAAAGGGGAATAATAACCAGACGGGGATTGAGGCTGATTGGTACCATTCAAACAATTAAGAAAAGTAGGTTGTAATGGGCCATTTCAGTTTGAGAAGAATTCTAATGCTTAGATAGAAGAATTTTGAAGTCTGATAACAAACTCCGAAATTAGGGGGCATGTATTAATGCCAAAATTTGGTAAGCCCACTAATAGATTTAGTTAAGAATTGAAGAGTCAATCGGCTTGTGGAAAGAGATCGATTGATAGATAGAAAGCCTGATCGGGCAGATAGAAATGTTGATGGTCTCAGATAAGGAAAGAGCCAATTGGACAGATGAAGATGGATTCAATTTAGTTAAAGATAGAAAATTATCCAAATAAGATCGAAACTAGGAAGGAATCGTGGAAACCATGGTAGAGTAATCTTGTATCTATAAGATATTTATTATAATTAGCCAACAGTAGTTAATTTTGGTATCTTCTTAGAGATAGTTTTCTTTTCTGTTTAGGAAACAATATCCGAAGATTGTTTGTAACTATCTTGGACTCATGTAATTCTAGGGTATAAATATAAACACCTCAGGGTCTTGTAAGATATCTCTCCATCAATACAACTTTGGCGCATCGCTACCCAAGTTCTTTTAGGTTTTTCCCGGCTGTTCTAGCTCTTGACGTAGGGCTGCATCGGTTAAGTCCGATCTTCAGTGAAGGGGTAAGTCCCGCCATTATCTTGGTATGTCTGCTTTGTCTAAGACTACATCGGTTAAGTTCGACCTCTTAATCCGATTAGATATATCACATCACAATTACATGAGATTTATCGGCTTATCGAGTTCCTTTTATCATCATCGGTCTTATACTGCATCAGTTAGATCTAACTTCTAGACTACTGATAATAGATTGAGCCTAAGCCGGTGGGTTTCATGAAATGTTTCATCGAAGTAGCCAGCCGATGAGTTACTTTTACACTAGCCTTTAAGTTTAACGTATTGGCTTATCAACTGATATACATAGATTGTCTATAATTAATTTGCTATCAATTGATCTGGTTTTATTAAATCCAATCTTATACTATATCGGTTAGGTTCGATTTATCAAGATTGTCTTTTAATAAGGCTAGCATCGTGATCTTATAGGTTTCGTTCCTCCATCAGCTAAGCTAGCCGATAGGTTTACTTATTTATATCATACTTCTATGATCACGTCGGACTATTAGCCGATGTGTAAACAAGTTATCTTCATATCATGTTTATATACCTACAACGGGACTCACAGTCGATTTATACCATTAGCATGATTAATCTAGTTTCTACCGTTCTAGTGTTGCTAGTTTTAGTCTTATACTGTCTTGGTTCAGTCCAATCTATCAAGATTGGTTTTAATAGTACGATTATCGGTGGTTATATCTCATCTCTTCAAAAACCAGATTTTGCTCTTTATTATTTATCATCTATTTTATTTAGACTATTAGTTATATTGCCGATGTATCTATGATTTTATTTCTTATTATTTGCCTATACCATCATCGGTTTTTCTAACCAATGCATAAGTGCTTCAACTCCTATCGACAATTGGCTGACTGTAGGAGTCTGTATCGACCTATCGGCCGATTGACTTATTGATCTAATTTTTTCTATCTCCTTGTCAATTACAGAGTTAAATTGATTGGTATGCCCACAAACTTTGAATTAAGAAATTACACTGGAGCTAAACAAACCTTCCAAAACTTCTCATGTTTAAACACATCGGATTGAATTTCTATCGGCGAACATGTTTTTTGGCATAACCAGTAGGACCGATTGGTGTGCTAGCTATGTTAAGTTCTATTGTTGTTTAGGCCTTTTAGGGTCTACTCAAAGATGCAACAATGTATAATCTATTATATATTCATTTGGTTTTATGATGATTCATGTTTTATTATGGTGGCTACTAACTTAGAATCCTAAATTGTATTAGAATCGTGGTTCTGTAGGAGATAGTTCATCATCCCCGATAGCACGTTCTATATAGCACCAGCACTGCAGGTTAGGGTGTGACAAATTACAACAAACGAATCCAATCAGCTAGCAAATCTCTCACAGGGGGTATTAATCTGTACAGAAGCAAATAGAGATCGTCCTAGTAAAGTCGTCTCCATGTAGCCACCGAAGCTACCTAGATGATACCATTCCTTCGCTCTCAAATGTGGAAGCTTCTCCACAAAATTGGAGGCATTATATGAGTGCTTAGCAGCAGTTAGAATATTAGAGAAATTCATAGGGGTGTCCCAAGTGATGCCAAAATGAGACCAACATTGTATGCTAAAAGGGCACTCCAAGAAGAGATGTATAAGGTTTCTCTGGTATGCAGATTGCAAAGAACACGGTTAAGCTCAACTCCCTGAGGTGCACAGTGTTTTCTATCCAATATATCTCTCGTGTTCAGCCTATAAATCATAAGCAGCCATCCAAAAACCTTCACCTTCATAACACACTTGCAAATCATAAGCTGGGGATTGCATCAATCTGAAATTAATGAAATAGTGTTTCTGGGAGGAGTAGATGGAGTTAGCCCAGATATATGTCCATCTTTCCGGGCTTTGAGACAGGACTAAACCAGCATCATGCTCCTGGAGAAGAAGACACTCGTGGTACTCTTGCACAAACATGGGCAAATGAAATGTTTCATCAATATCTTTTAGGAACGTTGCCATCTCTGAATCAATCAAGTTTTTTGCAAATGAGAAAGCCTTAGGATATTCAACCGATCTTAAAATGCCCTCCCGAAGATCCTCCCAAGAGAGACAAGATTGACCATCTAAAACATGACATGTAGCTATTCCTCTGTAAATGTCTACAATTGTAGGATGCCCCTCCACCAGAAAGACCCTTTCGGCCCGATAGCATGTGGTACTACCCCACCATAGTACTAGGATAGTGAACCTGCTCTCATTCTGTCGCGAACCTTCCCACCTAGCCGAAAAAACATTCCCCTCTTTTTGCTCCTCCTCCTCCTTGACTCCAGAGGCTTGCCTCTAGCGAGAGGAGGGAGAGGGGTCATGTTCCCCGTCGTTCTCCAATAGTAGTAATAGATTAATTTAGGTTTTTTTTTAGTTGAGTAAAACTCGTAGTCAGGTTCTTCCTGTTCTTCCTCTTCTCTAGTATAGTCCCATGGAGTTCATGGTGTTGCCCTCTTCATATCTGGATCCTTGCGGTTGGATCAAGCGGGCATATGGGTCTCCAGGTGGAAGATGCATCAATGGTGCTCGGAGTTTGCTAGGCACAGCAGGCCAGCGTTGAGTTCCATGTCTCCATTGTCCATCAGATCAGCTTAGTGCTCCATCTGCATGGCACACTCCCCCTCCATGCTGTGCTCTACTTTGTTGTGGCGAGCGTAGGCGGGGCCCTGCTCTCCCAACTCGCCTCCACTCTCGAGGGCATTGGGGGTGCTGAAGGCCTCCATGAGTTCATCATGCAGCTGAAGCAACTTGTTCTTGCTAAAGCTTATGGAACTGGTGGACTCTGCAACACCTTCGTCGATGGGGTCATCGATAACAGACAGGTCACCTTCTTCTTAGTCTCCACCCATGAGGTCCATCTAAAGTTAGCAAGACAGTTTTCATCGCCACTATCCTGCATATCTAAATCTCAAGGTTAGCTGGATATCGGGTGCACCTTTCATTTCATTCTCTTGCAGCAGTAATCACATCGAGGTCCTAGTTCGGGTTGAGAACCGATCGCGTGTTAGACTTCAGGTTGAGTCTAGTGAAGCAAACAATATATTTACAACTCAACTTCAAACCTTAGTGCCGAATCCATGGAGGCAGCCAGAGGGGTCACTGGTAGAGCGGGAAGCATGTCTGAATAGGCCCTTGGATGTAATTATTGCGGCAATGCTGTGAGTCCCCGACAATTGCATTCCTTACTGCTGTTGGGTGTGATGTGGAAGTTTGCCTCCATTATTCAGTCTTTACCTTCCTTCCTCCAGAAGGATAGTCCTTAGTGTTTGTTGTTGCCAACCTTTTGCAAGGCGATGTACTAGAGAATTTTTTCCCCTCATGTACTCTGTGCTTTATCTTTGGATAAATTTATCAGTCTTAAAAAAAGATACCATGCGAAATGTGCATTACAGGACAGTAAACCACACCTGAAAGTAAAAATACTAGAAAATCGGAACACCTAGTGGCGAGACCCTTATTTGATAGCCCGTGTATGATGTTTAATTGGTTTCTAATTTTTAGCTTGTCAAATGCAAAATGCTGATGAACGAAGTATTCAATGCTTTTATTGGCTGGTGCATATTGTGTAGTATTAATCGACAAATGAATGAAGATAATATGATGCATATTTTGTAGGGAATGATTCTTTTGCAAGCCAATTTCCTTAGACCCTTGTCATCTTAAACAAAGCTAATTTAATAAAAACTATGCGATCATAGACAGTTTTGTCCATCTTCTATTTGACACAAAATCAGGAGGCGTGCCAATTGGTCGGGTAATGTTTAGCTCCCACTTGAAATCTATTTTATTTTGATTTATTTTCAAGAGTGGCTATACAACGATTTTTAGTTAAAAAACTTTATAATTAAATTGAAATTACATTATAGCTATAGTTTTAATATAACTTAAATAAATTCAATATAACTAAACAAAAGCAGTGTGTAGCCTGTTGGCTTGCGGGGTGAGCCTTGAAACCTGCTGTTGTGAGTATGACTCCCTTCAGCACGCAAGCTGCTTAATTTTTTTCTTTATCCATATGAATCATAAATTTGAAAGTTTTTGGAGACAAAAATGGTTGAATTTTTTTTAGCAATCCGTTTATTTTCAAGCTTGATCCACATCTGCGGTAACATTTCGTTGCTACAACCGAATAATTCATTTTTAGATTTGTGACGATTTGACTTTTGGAGTTGTCGTTTTACCGACCGTATGAATTATTTTTTTACTTGTTTTATCATTAAAAATATTTTAAGCATGGTTTATATTTTTTTATATTTATACTTAAGTAAGACTAATGACCAAATATCATGTTGAAAAGTTAAAGTCTGGTATATTTAAAAATGGAGGCAGTATGTTTTAGCCATACTCATTTATTTTATTTTATTTATATGAACAATAATAAATGTAAAATATAAAAGCATGAGGCAATTATATATACAGCCTCTTGTTGTGGGCTACACATTGTGGACCTTGTTCGGCTAAGGTGCAGCTACAACCTTCAGGCAAACTGGACATTAACAAGCGCACACGCATAGAGGCCCAAGTAGTATATTTGACAGGCCATGCATCTGGCTGGCGGCGCAGCTAGATGGCAGGGAGAGAGGAGCGGCTGCGCGTGCGATACATCGAGTTCGATCGTTGGTCGTGCGTGGAATTAGAGCGGACTCAGAGGGAGCAGGACATGTGTCAACCAAAGCTGGACCGATTAGTTATAGCTGTCACAATGTGAAGATTTGATAATACTACAAATCAGAATACGCTACTCATGCCAAAAACGATGGTGCTAGGCGTCAAATTGCATCTAGAACACCTAGATGATGTCACGTTCAAACAAATATCATGCTCTCCAGTGGAAAATCCAATGGGTATTTGATAGGACAAATATCTCGATTTGAACCCAAAAATCTTTGGGGGCCTGAGATAGTGAGATGTTCGTGAGACATTAATTTGAAGACATTGTATTAACTCTAGTGCTGTTCTCCTTAACATTCATGGCATGGCATCCTTACAGACGGAGTTAATAAAAAATATTAAAATTCACTCATGACCAAAGATAAAGAGAATGGAGTGAGCCATTGAGTATGTTGCTATTTATGACATATGTCAAAGGGTTAAAGTAGAGCATCAGAAGCCAGCTAGATTGCTCCTACCTTTGAAGATCCTTGAGTGAAAATGGAAAGAAATGGTAATAGATTTTATAACTAGACTTATAAGGACACCGGCAGGTTATGATTCCATTTGGGTATGCCAAAGCTGCCCACTATATTCTTGTCAAAACTACCTATTATGACAAAAAGCTAGCTGAGTTATACATGACTAGAATATTCTATCAACATAGAACCCCAAAGAAGATTGTGTCCGATTGAGGTACTTAGTTTACCTCTCATATTTGGCAGAAGTTGTATGAAGCAATGGACATCAACCTCAATTTTAGCACAGCTTATCACCCTTAGACAGGTGGATAGTCCAAACGGGTGAATCAAATATTGGAAGATATGTTGAGTGCCTATGCATTGGATTTTGTAGGCACTTAGGATCTTTTTCTGCCTTATGCAAAGTTCTCCTATAATAATAGCTACAAAGCTCCCATACAAATGGCCCCTAATGAATCCATATATGGACACAAGTGCAAGACCCCACTCTATTGGATAGAGGTAGGTGAGAAGCAAGTGTTTGGATCAGATATTTTGAAGGAAGTCAAAGAACAAGTTAAGTTGATTCAAAAACACGTTTGAAAGTGGCCCAATCAAGGTAGAAGAACCATGCGAATACTCGAAGAAGGGATCTTAAGATTCGAGTAGGTGATCACATGTACCTTCAGTTATCACCCCTATGTGGAACAAAGAGATTTGCAATGGATGAAAAGCTAGCACTGCATTTCATCGATCCATATCCCATCATTGCTAGATGTGGACAAGTCACCTACCAGCTAGAGATACCTGTAGGACTTGTTGATGTCCACAATGTGTTTCATGTGTCCTCGCTGAACAAATGCCTCCGCTCTCAGCAGAACAAGATCCATTAGAAATGATCAACTTGCAAGACAATCTAACCTACAAAGAACAACCAGTTTGGATTCTTAAAGATAAAGAACGGTGCACCAGAAGGAAGACGATCAACTTTTGCAATGTGAAATGGAGCAACCATTCTAAAGATGAAGCTACATGGGAACACAAAGATGATCTTTGATCCAAGTAGCTGGAGTTGTTCGCCTAGCAGAATCTTGGGATGAGATTATTTCAGGTGGGGTAGGTTTGTAACATCCCAAATTTTGCCCCTTTTTGAAACCTATTTTTATTACAAATTTTGGTTGTTATTCAAACTTTGATTCTAGTGCCAATAAAAATCTCAAATCATTATCCAAAATCCACCTACAAGATCCTAGAATCATTAGAATTACAATCCATATACAACTCAATTCAACATTCATCCCAAAATACAATTCTCTAAGTTTCCAAAAAATAACAAAAGATAATATTACTTTAGGCCCTAACTCTCTCTCTCTCTCTCAGCCCAACCCCTTTCTCCCACTCCTTTGTCCCAACACCCATTTCTACCCCCAAGTAGACCAATGCACCACCTCCTTCTAGGCAGCCCTACACTTTTCCCTCTTTGGCCCAACTCATCGGCAATCTAGCCCAACTCCATCTACCCAACTTGCTAGCCCAACTGGCCTAGCTAGAGCAACCAAGGTAGCTAGCCACACAACGGGCACCACCATCCCATGCACACACATCTCGTGACCCTCCATGCACCATAGCAGTGCTGTGCCGCACCGTGCTAACAACCATGTCGATCTAGCAAACCCTACATCATGCCAAGTTACATAGCTACCTTGTGTTGTCTCTACCATGCATCGGAGTTTCCACCCAACCACCTCCTCCGCGTGAATCCCACTACTTGTGGGCTAGGGTTGATGATGCCATTGCCTCGCTGTGTGTGCACAACGACGCACAATCATCCTTGTGTTAATGCCAAATTTTGGTAAGCCTATGGATGGATTAGAAAGACAATCAGTTTATTAAAGAAGAGTCTGATTGCTACATAAAAGAAGCCGATCGAACGAAGTGAGAAAGGATTTGGTCCAATTATAGAAGACTATCCAAATAAGACTGAGTTTGAGCAGGAGCCGTGAAAATCATAGCAAGATAATTTATCTATGTAAATCGTATCTTATATTGATAGGAAGGTTTAGCTAGTTCAGTTTACTTCCTTAGAGATATTTTCCTTTTATATTTTTAGGAATTAACATCCGATGGTTGTTGTAACCGTGTCGTACTCTGTAATGCTAGGGTATAAATATAGACCTCCTAAAAGCCTGTAAATGATCTCTCGATCAATACAACTTCGGCGCATCGCCACCCTAGCTCGTCTAGGTTTTACCAACAGGTTCTGGCACATGACATGGGGTTGCATCGGTTAAGTTCGATCTCCAGCGAAGGGGTAGTCCCGTCACTATCCCGGTATATCTTGCTCTGTCTAAGGCTGTATCGGTTAGGTTCAACATCTTAGTCAGATCGAGTGTATCGCATCACGTCCGTACGAGATCTATTGGTTTACCAAGCTCTCTCTGTCGTCGTCGGTCCCATGCTGCATCAATTAGGTTCGACCTACGAGGCTGTTGACAGTAGATTAAGCCGTAGGCTTGTAGGTCTTTGCCCGACGTTTCATCGGAGTGCTTAGCCGATGAGTTATCCATACCTTGAGCAACATGCCCAGCGAGCCGATATGCACCCACCTTCAGAAGATGTCCATCTACCGTCACACCTAATGTATCGGCCTTCCGGTCGATGCACGCATATCTTCAGAGATGTTTTCTTATCATACGCTCTACTCCGTCTAAGACTACATCGGTTAGGTTCAACTTCTTAGTCGGATCGAGCGTACCTCATCACGTCTGCATGAGGCACGCCGACGCATCAGTCTCCTTCCTCTGTCCACAGTCTCGTGCTGCATCGGTTAGTTCGATCTACGAGATCAGCAGTGGTGGTTCGAGTCGGCGGCCTGGCGGGTCTTCGTGCGGCATCTCATCGAAGACATAGGCCCACATCTGTCTCACGTATCGTCTAACGATCGATCCTCTAGAGGTCGATTCGAACACATTGGACACTTCGTGGTACTATCTCGGTTCAGTCCAATCTTCTAGGGCTCGCGTCTGGCATGGCCAACGTTGAGATCTAGCGGGTCTCATTCCCCATCTACTCGTGCAGCCAATGGGTTTAGGTGTAGGCCTATGTCAGACGTTCGGTTGGTAGGTAGCCAATGACCTTGCCTCTTTCCTCCCTTGTCATTACGTTCGGTCTAAGCCTCCATGGTCTCCGTATCGTTAGTCCCCGTCCTCATACTGTCTCGGTTCGGTCTGATCTATCGAGGCTGATCCTAACGGCACCGTTGCCGTGGTCGCTGGCCCTCGTGGCTTTGCGAGGGATCGGGCCTCACTTCGTGCTTCGAGTAGACGATGGCTAGAGTTGTCTAATGCTTGTCGTGAGACTCGACCAACTATATAGCATGGGATTTCCATGGATTGGCTTTAGAAAAGCCTTGTCATGAACTTCTAGTGATTATGGGTAACTGGTGTTAGTTTCATGTTGTGTGGGTAAAGCATACACTCTCTGCAGTGTTTAAACCATTCAAACAGCCGTGTCCACAGAAAAGAGCAAATGTGAGATGATTCTCATAGCATAGTTTTATTTATCAATGCTTACAGAATTGGTTTGTGGGCTAAGAATTGTTTTCAGAGTTAGCCTATATGGCAAACAAAAGACCTGAGTGGTTGGAAACATGTTTCTGTGACTTGGAGTGTCTTATGACACCAGAGTTTGTTGAAGTTTGAGATGACTTGACGAGAGGTGCAGTTGAACTGAGATGGCTTATTGAAATGTTGAATTAAGATGACTAGGAGAGAAGTTTAAGAAAGTGAAAAGAAACTAATAGGGTAAAAGATAACAAAATTAATTAAGAAGTACATAGATTCACTAATCATTGTGATAAGTTATCGCAAAGCAACTTGTGAAATAGATTGAGGTGTCAACCTCTTTCCGACAACTAAAATTTGACACACTAATGTTTTGCAAAAAGAAATCCTTTAGGCAAAAGGTTGCTTTCACAAATAAAACTCTAGTCTCCATTGTTAAGTCGCATATGACATATTTTCTATAGCTTACTGAGTACAAAATACTTTTTTGTTTTGGGCCTAGTTTCCAAGCTATGCCTCTAGAATAAGTTAGCCACCTAGGTGCTAAGCCTAACACTTAGTCGCTTAGTTGCTTTCCACTGTTAATTTCCGCTCTGTTGTTGTTGCTTCCGCTGTTGCCTTTTGTGCATAGTGTTGCTCATCTGGGATCTATCCATAGTGGCAACTTCTGTTTGAACTATCCCATTGATATAATAATGTTATACTACTTTGTATCAACAATATTTTGTGTACCAGCTTGTATATCCTAGAACTAATACATATTACACTGGTATAGAAGTGGCCTCCGAACCCACGAGAATTGGGGCGACATATGTAAAAACATCATTGATTGCAAATTGGGTATGTAAGGTAAAGAAGAAGTCATATGGTTCTATAGATAGATACAAGGCACAACCGCTAGCCAAGGGATTTAAATAACACTATGGCATAGATTATGAGGACACATTTAGTTTTGTAGTCAAGGCTTCCACTATTCATCTTGTTTTATCTATTACAGTTTCCAAGAGTATTGTGCTTATGCCAACTGGATGTATAGAATGCATTCATTTATGGAGTTCTGGAGGAGGAAGTGTATATATGGCAGCCACCAAGATATGAAGACAAGAGGTATCCACATTTTATTTGCAAGTTGGATAAGGCATTATATGACTTAAAACAAGCACCTAGGGTTTGGTACTCTAAGTTGAGTTAAAAACTTCAGAGATTAGGCTTTATTCGTTCTAAGTAGATACATCTCTATTTTACCATAGTAAAGGGCAGTATACTATGTTCTAGTGTATGTGGATGATATTATTATTGCTAGTTTATCTCATGAAGCCACTATAGCACTACTTAGGGATCTTGAATTAGATTTTGCTCTCAAGAACCTTAGAGATATACACTACTTTCTTGGCATAGAAGTAAAGAGAAACAATGAATAGTCTTTTGATGAGTCAAGAGAGGTATGCAACAGAGTTGCTAAAGAAGGTAGGAATGCGAAATAGTAAGTCTGTTAATATGTCCTTGTCATGGTCTAAAAAGTTGTCTAAGGGGGATAAGTTAGGAGCTGAAGATTCAACTCGACATAAGTGTTGTTAGAGCACTACAATATCTTACATTGACACATCCTGATATTTTGTTCAATAAAGTTTGCTAATTTTTACATTGTCTTAGTACAATTTATTGGGCTATAGTAAAGAGGATATTAAGATATATACAATGGACAGTTATTCTTGGATTGATGTTTGGTAAGTCCACCTTCATGCTTGTAAGTGTTTATATTGAGCAGGTTGCTCAAATGATAGAAGATCTACAGGAGAATTTGCAGTGTTCCTTTAGGATAATCTTATATCATAGTGTGCTAGAAAACAACCTACAATGTCCAAATCTAGCATAAAGCAAAATATAAGGTTTTAGCAAATGCAATGGCTGACGTAGGTACATAAGCTTCTGGATGAGCTAGGATTAGAACATACATCGACCGTGTCCTTGTGGTGTGATAATTTAGGAACAAAGTACTTGTCCTCGAATCCAGTTTTCCATGCCTATACAAAGCATATAGAAATTGACTTTCACTTCGTGTAGGAACAAGCTGCATAGAAGAAGTTAGAGATTAGCTTCATTGGTTCTAGTGATCAACTTGTTGATGATTTCAATAAGGCTCTACCGGCGCCACAGCTGAATGAGTTTTGGTGCAATCTTAATCTCGCACCCATGATAAGATTGTTAGGGGTATCTAGTGTTAAATGTTGTGATAGAAGTAGTTTAGATATGACAGTATCAAGCGATGAGATAAGATAGAGATTCTGTAATCTATGTGATAAGCTTTCCTGTTTCCTTTCTTCCTAGCTAAGTTGCCTGTAAAAGCCACACACGGGATTGTTCCGTGCAATATATAACACATACTGAGGTTGGCTAAGTTAGGCAGTTCTCGTTCCACCTAATTCACACATGCATCTCTGGCACGTGCACAGAAATAGTCATAAAAAAATTAAAGTTGTATGTTTTATTTCATAGGATGGAAGGACTAGTTACCAATCTTGATGGGCTTGAAGACAGACGACTAGCAACGAGCACATACCTATGAGCCAAGAACCTCTCTGTGTGGACCTCAAACATCATGTCCATTCCATCCATGTTTCTTTAAAATTTCACCAAGTTGCTGGCCCAAGTTGCTTGGAGGAACCATCACAAACTTCCTCTCAACCTTGGTCTCCTCTCGGCATAATCCCTTCAGATGAGCACTGATCCCTAAAAATTCTTGTTATCGATGAACTCATGGAAACTCCAACCCACATCTTTCCTTGAGAAAGTGTGCACTTGGCTACTACTAGAAGTGTAGCCTGATGCTAGCCTTCCTTCCTTGTCAAGAACATTGAGGCTGAATCTCTCCATGATGTCATCTTTGGCATCTGCAGAATCGAGAACGAGGTTGGCATTCACACAACTGGTGTTCTCCTTGAAGCGTCCGTTAGGGTAGCATGCTGAAGGGAACGGAGTCGATGCACTTGCACAAGGTATTCGTCAACATTGGTGCACAATGATGTAGAAAGATGCTACCTCCTAGACCAAAGTGATTTCAGTTTGTTTCAGAGAGGGAGATCTGAAAAAATAGGTTTCTAAACTTCAGGCGAAGGTGCAAAAAAGATCCGTTCTACCATCACATTATCCTCGGGTTCATCGTCTCGCCATTTGACATATCGATGTACTGTTTGGCTGCTATCATGTTTCTACCTTCACATCAATTCTGATTCAACGAGATTAGACTCGTCACCATGCTTAAATCCGAAGCAAAGTCGACATCCTTGGTAGTTTCGAACAACGGTAGTTGCGTGTCATCACTACTGTTACTCATGGGCTAAGAAAAATTATAGCAGCAATACATTGGGAGGAAGCAACATCTACAACTAGAACCAACACGGTTTCTAAGGTAAATAGAAAAAAGAATTTCACATTGTGACGTCTCATATAATGACTATGCGTAGCGAATTTTTTTGTGGAAATTGCTAAGCACACTCAAGTCAATGTATCAAGAAGTTTTCCTAACATCATCCTATTTTGTTTACCTAAATTCAATTTCACATTGGGTTTTTTGCTACGTCCACACACAAATACACCAGGAAGCTTTCTTTGTCTTTTGAAACTATTATATTTTTTGATCTGTAATTTATTCTTCAACATGTCATCCACTAAATTTGACATTGAGAAGTTCGAGGCCAAGATCAATTTCAACATATGGTAGATTTAGATGAAAGCTGTTCTCACGTAAGTTGGTGTTCACAAGACATTAGTTGCTAAACCAACGGACATAACAGATGATAAATGAAGGAAATTGGATCAAAAAGTGTTATCTGCTATACAACTCAGCTTGTCTACAAATATTTTGCACAAAGTTATTAATGAAACATATGTCTTCATTGATGATGAAATTAGAGATGTCATACCTGAAGAAAAATCTTATAAACAAATTATGCCTTAAGGAACATCTATACACAATTCACATGGCAGAAGGTATCTCTATGTAGTCTCATCTTAAAAAATTGAATTCACTCGTTCTTGAGATTGAGAACTAACAAGAACTAATGATTCTGTTGATCTTGGTGAAGTTGTTATTGGTGATGTGTCTTCACATAAAATTACAGGAATTGATTCTATTCAAATTAAGATAGATGATGGCATTGTTAGTACTCTTTCAAATGTACGCTATGTTGCTAGAATAAAAAGAAATCTTATTTCTTTAGCCACTTTTGAATCCTTGGGATATAAATATGTTGCTGACAATGGTGTTCTTAATACTTTGAAAAGCAGCCTATTTTAAAGGGTAATATAATTGACATCTTGTAAAGATCTTTAGTTACATACGTTGCCACTATTTTTACTATTGCATCAGATCCTCACATCACCAATCTTTGGCATATGTGCTTAGGTCATATGAGTAAGAAAGGTATGTATCTTCTTTGCAAGAAAGGTCATTAAAATAATATTGACAAACTTGATTTTGGTGAACATTGTGTTTTTAGCAAACAAAATAGGGTCAGTTTTACTACTACTAATTAGACTAAAGTAATTCTATAATCATTTTGATCTTTGGGCAGGTCCAAGTTTTATTCTATTAGTGGATGTGAATACTTTATTACATTTATAGATGATTTTTCTTGTAGATGATTTTTCTTGCAAAGTATGGGTTTATTTCTTGAAACATAAAGATGAAACTCTTTTAGTGTTTCAGAAGTAGAAAATTTTGGTAAAACACCAAATTGGTAGAAAAATAAAGAAGCTTATAACTGATAATGGATTAGAATTTTGTAGTGGTGAGTTTGATAATTTATGTGCTAATTATGGTATTGTAAGACATTTGATTGTTCGAATAAGTCCTCCACAAAATGGTGTGACAAAGCATATGAATCACACTCTTTTAAAAAGAACTCATTGCATACTTTCAAATACATGCTTTATGGGCTAAAATTGTTTCAATATATTGTTATTTAATCAATCACTCTCTAAATTCTACGATTGATTTTTATATTCTAGAAAAGTTTGGTAAGATAAACTAGTTAATTATTCCAATTTAAGATTTTTTTTTGTTGTCCTGCTTATACTCACGTTAACACTGAAAAATTAAAGCTTAAAGCAAGAAAACACATATTTGTTAGTTATGGTTTTGGTGTCAAAGAATATCATTTATGGCATTCTAATACTCATAAATTGATCATTAGTCACGATGTCACTTTTCATAAAGATATTTTTCTCTCTTTGTGTAGTGTTAATTTACTTACAATTGAATTTAAAACTAATGACGCTATTATAAGGGATGCAGAATTTGAAGTAGTTTCGTCTACTGTTGATTCAGATTCGTTTAGTTACTCTTGCTATACATCAAGTTACTACTAGAACACAAGTTTCTAGTTCATCGTTTTCTGATAATAATAATCAATGCATTGCTTGAGATATAACTAGAAGAAATATTCAGTTGTTGTTAGATATTGTGAGACTAGTTATACATCTTATTATGCTCTTCTTGATACACAAGATGCTAGTGATACTATTGAACCTTCTTCTTATTTTGAAGCTATCTTATTTGAAAATTCTTCTAAGTGATTGATAGTTATGAATGAAGAAATTGAGAGGTTTAATAAAAAAACATACATGGGATTTGACAGAACTTCCAATAAGTAAAATACCATTAAAGTGCAAATGGAATTATAAGAAGAAAGGAATATATTTCTGAAGTTGTACCAGCAAGATTAGTGGTGAAAGATATGAGGACTAAAAGAAAGGTATTGACTTTAATGAAGTTTTTTTCTCCTGTTACACATTATTGTTACATTTTAGGTGATGTTTGCTTTTATTGTTTTATTTGACTTAGAATTAAAGCAACTTGATGTTAAAACTATTTTCTCACATGGAGATTTAGAAGAGGAGATTTTTACGACATAATCTGAAGGTTTTGTTGCTCCTTAAAAAAATCATTTAGTTTATCATTTGAAGAAATCTCCTATGGTCGGAAACAACCTCTTAGGCAGTGGTATAAAAGGTTTGATTCTTTTATAATTGCACAACAATATTCACACAACAATTATGATAGTTGTGTTTATTTCAAATAATTTTTCAGTGGATCTTTTGTCTATTTATTACTTTATATCGATGATATGCTCATTGCATTTCATAGTCACTAATTGATGAGTTGAAGGCTCAACTTAGTTATGAATTTGATATAAAACATCTTAGTCCTGCAAAGAAAATTCTTGGCATTGGAAATTCAGTGTTACCGTAAGCTATTTCTATCTCAGAAAAGTTACATTGAGAAGGCACTTGACAAGTTTAATCTTGTTAATTATAAGCCCATTTCTATTAAATTATCTTCAAGTCAATGTTCTTTTAATTAAGATAACAAACACTATATATCATGTGTTCCTTATGCTAGTGTTGTTATTAATCTCATATATGTTATATTAGTATGGTTAGCATGTTTATACGTAATCCTATCAAAGAATATTGGAATGTTGTAAAATAGATTTTTCGTTATTTGAAAGATATTTTTAATTTTGGTTGGGTTTATTGATTCTGATTATGATAAAGATGTTGATAAAAGAATGTCTATTTCTATATATATTTAGAAGATTTAGTTAGTTACTGCTCTTTCCACTGAAGCATAATATATTTTAGCCAATGAAAGTTTCAACGAAGTTATTTAGTCATGATATCTTATATCTAAATTTAGTATTTAGTAGGATATTAATATAATAACCAGAGTGCTATCTGATTAACAAAATGATATATTTTATATAAGCACATTAATATCAAACATAATTTTATTTGTGATATTATTATTTAAGTAAAGTTATAGTGGGAAAGATATATCCTAGATAATCTCGGATATGTTTATAAAGTCACTTTTACTAACTTTAAGTATTATTTAAACTTAGATATTTAGATTTTAATCTTCTAGCACACATTTAACCAATGCAATAATCCACGGGCACATAGTGTGATGCGCGCGCACGAAAGCTCCGGTCGAGTACGGAGCGTACTGCGTACGGCTTGATTGATTCATGGAGAGCCAATGGTAGCATGCCACGTGTGCAACTAAGTACAACACAAAATTGCAATATTTATTTATTTTGGAAAGATTAATTAAAGATGAATAACACTATTGCAATACTCGTATTATATATTTATGGCAGCCGTGGAGCGCTTAATGATCGGAAGAGTAAAGCAGTTGGCCGGCGAGGAAGTACGTACGTACAGCTCTAGTTGTCAGATGGGAACTATGACCAGTGGAGCCCGCATTCGAGTAAGGGAAAGAGAGAAAAGCTTTTTGTTTTTCACAAACCTGTTTTTTAATTTGTTAATGATGTATTTTTTATAAATTTTTTATTGAAAAAGTTGTTTTAAAAAATCATATTAATATATTTTTAAATTTAAAATAATTAATACTTAATTAATCATATGCTAATTGATCATCTTATTTTACATTGTTTTTACTCTTAAACTCACCCTTACCCATCAGAGCAACGTAATTGTGTGTAGCTGTGATAGCTTCTGGCTGATCCAGCCATAAAGCCTATTTTTGGCTGCGATGACCATATTCACCAACATTGTCGAGCATGAATAATTGAAGATGCATGATATCTCTGTTCAGATTGTTTTTGGAAGAGGACGATTTTGGTAATTATTATTTACTCTATTATTTAATTTTCAGATGGCACAAGGTACCTCTACATGCAAATGCTTCTTCGTAACTGTTTAGGAACCAGAGCAATGGCACATGTCAATGACGCTATTCTCCTCCTAACTCTGCTGGAGAATGAGGCTGAATAAAGTAATTTTTCTGTTTTAAAATATAGTTCAAATATAACTAATATTTTAGCTATATTTTAGGACGGGAGTAAAGCCATAGCCAAATGCCAGCATGCGTCTGCAGTTCTACAGAGGTAGCTTATGAGATCGATCATTTCCCTCTGCAACACTCCACGAGATCATGAAATGTTCTTCAAGATGCCAGAGATCAGCAGGGTATATATATCCAGGGCACGGCACGACTGGCATGCAGGAGCAAAATTGTTATGGCTTCCGACAAGCAGGATAAGTTAATTATTTATTTTTATCTTCCCTTTACGTGAGAGCATTTGTTTTTGGGATTAACAAAACATCAACATTTTCTGCTGGCAGAATAAGCAATTTTTTTCCGAAAACTTCAGTGAGATTTAATTAGAATTCTGAGTTGAATTTTATGATAAGCAAAATTCTGAGCACGCGAAGATAGATGTTGTCTAGGGAAGTTTCACTTTTCGAACTAGCGAAAATTATATGTTTTGGCATCTTTTTCGGCTAAAATGGAGTCAACTAATTATTTGCAGTGTTGTCTACAAAGTCGTCAGACATCTTGATCATCAAAAACTCCTGACCAAAACTGTCCATGAAAACATAAAAGGTATTTAAATTAGACTTAGACTTAGTGCTAACAGTCGGACAATCCAGACATCTACGGTCAGACCGCCATTGGGCCTAATACGATCTTCTTTTAAGCTCTTTCGTTGCCTCTTATTCTTAAACTGCAACCGTCCGTACACACTGTAAACTTCTCAAAAATTTCTAGATGCTTGCTTTTCATGGAAATTGCACGTACTAGAAAGAAACACGCGCTAAGCTGCGTGCGATTAGAATCAATTAATGCACATAGGGATGGCAACTGCCTGGCGTTCGAGTTGCGCATACATCGAATCAAATAATCTTTGATCATCACAGCATATACTTATTTATTTATCTATGCAAATCAGGTTTTTGTACATAAGCATTACTCTATGATGTTGACCAATTTATATTCATAAATTTGAGCGTATTATAAAATTAACCCTTTGAAAGAATACATATACATGACAACAGAACGAATTCAATCTAAATGAATTGACAACAGAGGCTAGAAAATATTGAAGAACCAGGCACTGCTAGACATCTATTGGCGACTGGGGTACCTGGTCAGTTTGAACATCATCTACAACATAAAGCAATGTGTGAGATTTGGTTAACTAAGGCAATTCCTGCAAAAGGACAAAAATATGCCTATAAAATCCACCAGAAGAACATGTAAATGCATGATTGATTCAAAAGGCTAACAATTTATGGCTGTCAACTGAGCGGTAACACTGTAAATACCTTTATTGAAACCACAAAGATTGATTGATGACAATAGAACCAAGTTATAACTCTACATAAGAGCATAACATGATGGCATTCCAAAGCTTGCGAAACAATGACTAAATGTAGTATGGTCCATTGTAGAATATTATTGCTCACCTAATCTTGCAATCCAAGCAACTTCTCACCGCAAGACCACTAAGAATTTTGGCTAAGATTTAAAGTCAGAAAGTAGATAATAAAGTGAGGTGCAAAAGATGTAATCCGGTACTATATTATGTTGAAAATATAAGCATATATAAATTTAATTTTATAAGAACATATAAATTTAATTCATTATATAAATAAATCATGACATTAATAGTATAAAATAACAGAACTATATCATTTGATCTAAATACATATACACGACAGTAATCAACATGAATAGATTAGATAAGGTTCACGTACTGATGGTCACATTATTAAGCATTAATAGTAGTAGTCAGTATCGTGTGAATCATAGGATGATTACAACAATGCACCACAACCGACTAAAGAGAAAAATGAAATGCAGTGGATGACCAGTAAGTACTTACGCAAAAAGCTTTCTAAAAACCTTATTCACGCTGAACTTCACGAGGACGATGTTTTGAAGTCTTGCTCTCTCAATCCACCAGTACACGCCAACAAGTAGGATGGAGTATGCAATGTATGACAACGCAACATAGAGAAGATGACAAAACCCTAGATTATTTTCGCGAGTGTTAAGTTGAGACGGTAGCTCAGTACTTATAGAGATATCAGGCGTAATCGAACCAGATAAGTCACACGCAACATATCCAAACTCCATGCCACTGCAATAAAAAAATGAATTAACTATTAGATACAACAAAACAAAATTACAAAAGAAAACCTGAAGGCCCAATTTTTGTGGACCATTTATCTTCATGTCATGTACTCATACCGTCGGGCCTGACAAGGCAAGGCAAGCGAGTGTGTGTTTCTTTTGTTCTCTCCACCATTCGACTCAAGTGGCAAATCACCCACCCTTATAAGAAGGTATCTTTTTTCTAGAACTAGCAAGGTGCTATTAAAGACTCATATGCAACCCTTCCTATGAGGTGGGCCTTTGAGATTTTTCTAAGAATAACATTAGCCCTTTCATAAATTCCAACAATCCACCACCAAATCTCAAAGTCTTTGCCATTCCTTATTGTATTGTTTATATATGTTCACGCCAAAACCCGACGCAAACACGCCGACCGCCTGAGAGGTCTGTTTAGCTCCAGTGCAGACCGATCGGTTTCGAGGTACGTGCGCCGGGGCCCGTGGGGTTCGCTCTGCTATGGCGCGACGGTGCGGGTGCGGACGTGCCAGTCAATTTGACTCTGCAATTGACAAAGAGGTGAGCCAAACTGGTCAATCGAACAACGGGCCGATACGAGCCCTCGCTATCGATTGGCTACCGATAGGATCGAGTTAGTCATTGGCCACGTCCAGATGGCTCCTGTTATCGGCTGGTCACCGATAGAAATCAGGACGCTCTTCCATCGGCTGGGGAACCGATGTAGGTGGATGTCGACGAAGGATATGATGGCTTCGGGTGTAGGGAACGCGAGACTCTGATCCATCGGCCACAGAGCCGATGGAGACACAGGATTGTACTCAGAGAATAACAAGGCACACGGGATCCCTTCTGATAGTCGACAAAACCTGTCGCGGTCGTTCATCAACTGGAAAACTGATGAAAGCATATGCGAGACCGGCTGCAAAGCCGATGCCGCTCCAGATATGGCAGCACAAGACCCATCGCCTGTTGTGATGACGCCACTAGCACCGAATCTTAAAGATCGGACCTAACCGAGATAGTATGAGATCGAAGCCAACGGCAACGGGACGGTGGACACCGGATCAGTTGTGCTGAAGTAAGGGTGAAGCGAACCCACTGGCTAGCTGAGCTGATGAGAGGATGTATCTATGAAGACAGATGCACATTGGCTGGAAAGCCGATGTGTTTGGCGTGGCACTCAAAGGAAAGTCTCTGAAGACTTGATGCGTATTGGCCGAGGAGCCGATGCGCTAGGCGTGTTGCTCAACATATAGATAACTCATCGGCTAACACTCCGATGAAATACCATATAGAGATCTATAGGCCTAAAACTCATTCTATCGTCGACAGTCTTATAGGTCGAACCTAACCGATACAGTATGAGACCGATGATGGCGGAGAGAGCTTGACAGACCGATAGATACTGTACGGACATAATGCAATACATCCTATCAGCCTAAGAGGTCGAACATAGCCGATGCAGCCTTAGACAGAATGAGACATATCGAGATAGTGACGGGACTTACCCCTTCATTGGAGATCGGACTTAACCGATGCAGCCCAGCGTCGAGAGCTAGACCCCACCGATAAAAACCTAGATAAACTAGGGTGACGATGTGCCGAAGTTGTATTGATCGAAGGATGTTTTACATGCTCCCAGGGGGTCTATATTTATAGCTGGGTTTACAAAGTTCGATGCGTTTACAACAACCATCGGACGTTATTTCCTAACAAAGATAAAGGAAAATATCTCTAAGCATGTTAAACAAACTAACTAAATCTTCCTATCCATATAAGATACGATAGAATACCTTACCATGAACCACGGCTCCTTAAACTCGGTCTCATTTAGATAACCTTCTAATCTTGGACCGAATCTGTCCTTGCTTCAATCCGATCAGCTTCTTCCCTATAGCAATCGGACACTTCTTCGCTTAAGCCGATCGTCTTTCCAATCTATCGCTGGGCTTTCTGAATTTTAGCGTTAACAATATACTAGTGTTTCAATAGAGACCGGTTAAGGTTGAACATCTATCTATGTCACTAAGCTACCCTTTCACACAACTTGAACAATGGACTATGTCTTGAATTGCATGTTTTTTTGAAAGCAAATTTTACCCAAAGACTTAACTAATACTAGGCCGTCAGTAGGCTACACCACAGTTGGAGCCTATAAGTTATACTCCCTAGTCTCTTAATGAGTTTCCTAAGAGATTCACCTAAAAACTCCATAGACTACAACTAACGGTCAGGCTTATAAAGATATGTTCTTTTAAGGATACTCTGTAGGACAACATCTTCGCTATTTAAAACCAACAAAACATATTAAGGTATTACCAATTGACCTTGCAATTTGGGAGTATATGCATCTTCACATAGAGAGAGTTCCATAAGTGTACTCTCCTCCAGTTAACTAAAGGCTTGTTTTTCCTAAGTCCCAATTCACAAGATCTTCAATCACATAGGTTAGGTTAGCACTATAGTATAACACACATGGGTCTCATTCCCATCTCTCTCGATGCATTATCTATCACATTCCGTGATGGTCCCTTCGTAATGGGATCTACCAAGTTTCTAGTTGTTTGGATGTAATCTGAGCTCCTTAATTTTTTATAGACTTTAATCGTCTCTTCAAATATTTAGACAATTTCATATTATTTTTAGAATTGTTTACCTCAACAATCACAGTATGATTGTCATAGTTTATAAGGATGTGCATTGATTTTTTTTGACCATAGGTAGATCCATTAATAGATCATACAACCATTCTGTTTCAACAGTAGCAATGTCTAGTGCTATTAGCTTTGCTTTCATGGTTGGCCTCATCAAGATGACCAATTTGCAAGACATCTATGAAACAATAGTACCACCTAGTGTGAAAACATGTCCACTAGTGGCTTTGAACTCATCCACATTAGAGATTCAATTCGAGTCACTCTAACCCTCCAGCACTTTTAGGTACCTAGTATAGTGAAGTATAAAATTCATTGTACCTTTTAGATAGCACATTACTCTATCAAGTGCACACCAATGATCATCTTTTAGATTAGAGATAAATTGTTTCAATTTGCTCATAGCAAAAGAGATGTTAGGCCTAGTCGCGCTAGCTAAGTATATAAGTGAGCCAATGATCTGAAAGTACTTCAATTGATTCCTAACAAGTCTCTTGTTCTTGTGAAGGAGCAAGCTAGGATCATAAGGTGTTAGAGATCTTGTGAAGCAACAAGCTAGGATCATAAGATGTTGGAGAATGTTTGCTATCCACAGCCAAAACGGTTCAAGAAATTCTCCATATAATGGGACTGCATGACTATAATACCATTCTTACCTTTAATTAGCTTCATGTTTAAAATAACATTAGCTACAACAAAATCTTTCAAACCAAAGTTTTGAGACAAGAATGATTTAACCTCACTTATCACCTTAATGTTTGCCCTAAAGAACAGTGTGTCATCAACATATGAGCATAGAATAACTCCCTTACCCTCACCATGACAATAGTATATACATTTATCTGCCTCATTGACTACAAAGCCTACAGATATTAGTGTTCTATCAAATGTCTTATGCCACTGCTTAGGAGCTTATTTCAGACCATATAGAGATTTTAACAGCTTAAGCACCTTGCATTTTTGACCTTTTACTATGAATCTATTAGGACATTCCATGTAAATTTTCTCATCTAGCTCTCCATTAATAAAAGTTGTGTTAACGTCCATTTGATAAATAAGAAGACCATATGAGGCAGCCAAGGAAAGTAGTACTTGAATTATGAACTGTCCAGTAACAAGTGAGTATGTGTTAAAGAAATCTTTGCCTTTTTTCTAAGTATAGCTCTTAGCCATAAGCCAAGCCTTATACTTTTTAATTGTACCATCAGGCCTAAGCTTCTTCTTGAACACCCACTTACACCCCATGGGTTTGCACCTATAATATCATTCTATCACCTCCCAAGTCTCGTTAGTGATAATGGAATCTATTTCACTATGAATGGCCTCCTTTTGGTAGTGCATCAGGAGATGCAAAGGCTTCTAAAATAGACTTAGAAGTGTTATCCATGAGATACATAGTGAAATCATCATAAATGGACTTAGTAATCCATTGTGTCTTGCTCCTCCAAGGAGCTTCAATGTCATCCTCCTTAGTGACAAGTCCATGTGTATGTTCAGATTGTTATGATGATGTGATTAAACTGGAAAATGTTTTAGAAGGTTGACTAAATGTGTTGTTATGTGTATCCTTCATTAAAAAACTGCTCTAAAAGAATATAGCATCATGAGTCTCCATAATTATACCAACATGCATATCAGGTACCTAGATTTAACTATTAAAAATCTATAGGTAAATAGTAGGGTGAGCATATTCTAGAAAGACACAATCTACAGTCTTAGGTCGAAGTTTGCGCTTCTTTATTATTGGTACATTGACTTTCGCCAAGCAACCCATGAGCGCAAATAAGAAAGAGATGGCTTTCTCCCAATCTATACCTCGTATGGAATTTTATCCTTATTCAGTTATGAACTCTATTCAATACATGATTCGAGGTTATCAAGGCCTCCCCCACTATAACTTAGGTAGTCCTATGGTATCTAACATGGTATCCACCAAGTCAATGAGCATGTAGTTATTTATTGTGGCAATCCTATTAGACTCGGGAGAATAGGGAGGCGTATTTTCATCTATGATGCCATGTTCCTCATAGAATAAGTCAAATTTATTTGAGAAAAAACTCTCCATCACAATCTAACCTAAGTCTCATTATCTTTCTATCAAGTTGGTTTTCAACTTCTCCTTATAGACTTTCAAATAGTCTATGGCCTCATCTTTGGTTTTCAATAGATACATATAGAAAAAACTAGTAGCATCATTAAGCAACGTCATGAATGTAAGCTGCACAATATTAGGGACAAGCTGCACGTTATTCAGCTGCATGATATTTTCTGAAGTAAATTTTAGATCTACCGTGCCAACACCATGAACAATAGCATGCAACCCATTTTCCATTAGGACAGAGGAATCCCAAGTGACCTGATAAGAAGAAAACAACAAGATGTTAGCATATACGTGTACATTAGCCCCATATCAATCCACCAATTAGTGAATTGATTAACTAAAAGAACAATAGGTAAATTACTGTACCTGCTTCCTTCGCTAGTGTTACCAATGGTCACATTAATATACTTAAAAGTCTGTCCTATAGGTGCCCTATTTTCCTTGTGCTGTGGACACTTCTTGCCTAAGTGACTAGGCAAGCCTCATATAAAACAAGTTTTGTCATCTTGCATATTATTATTATTGTTGTTATTCTTATTTTTAAAGTTGGTAGTACCTTGGGCTTCGACAAACTTTCTCTTATTCTTGTTTGGTGGCTTCTATATCACATTGGCGCTAGACTACCCACCATCACCCTTCAACATGACATCCTTTACCCGAGCATTCTCCTCAACATTAAGATATGCAATTGACACCTCAATGGAGTACTCCTATCTCTTCTATTTGAGTACAATACCAAAACTCCTTCATCAAGAAGGTAATTTTGCAATAATGCATGCAGCCACAAATTTTGTTATGAAGGACACACTTAACGAGTTCAAGTTCCTTAGCGATGGTTTGTATTTCATGAGCTTGTTCGACCACAAAATTGTTGTGAACCATGCTAAAGTCGTGAAACTGCTTCGTGATGTACAAGTCATCGCTAACATCTATAGTAC
Organism: Oryza coarctata; assembly: GCA_030770085.1. NCBI lineage: Eukaryota > Viridiplantae > Streptophyta > Magnoliopsida > Poales > Poaceae > Oryza > Oryza coarctata. Next base: position 9,596,936 of record CM061465.1, read on the forward strand.
TGAATTTGGTATTCAGTGCATCCCACAACTCCTTTTCATCAGTCATGTGCATGTATACCTAGACCAAATGATCACTAAGAATGCTAAGAATGCATCCCAAAAAAATAGTAGTAGCTTCCTCGATTTTTTTGTTGTTCAATAAAAAGAAATCATTCAGGTTTAACGGTACTAACCCAGAAGCACTTCATAGTCATTAGCCATAGAGTGATCTTGATCTGCCATCTTTTAAAGTGTATACTGGTAAATTTATCTGGCTTCAGTGCATCGGCAAATCCAGCCATTGAAAAATCATAGTGCAAATAATAAGGTTTTTTTGATTATTGAAAATATAAGCATATGTAGATTTAATTTATTCAATAAATAAATCATGACATTAATCGCATAAAATAATATAACCATATCATCTAATATTATAAATGATAGTAATCAACATGAATAGACCAAATACAAAAGATATAATGTAGACATACTGATGGTCATGTTCTGGAGAGTTAATAGTAGCAATAGCCAGAATAACGCAAATGACGCACAATATAGAACTATAATGATGATGCACCATAGCCAACTGAAAATGAAGACAAGCCGTAGTGGATGACTAACGAGCAGTCACGCAAAGCGCTTCCCAATAACCTTATTTGCCCTCACCCGATACAGAACTTCACACGGATGAGGTTCTGGAGACCTGCTCTTCCAATCCATTAGTGCACGCCGGTGAGCAAGACAAATTAGGCAACGTGTGACAGAGCAACACAAAGAAGGTGGTAAAATCATAGACTGTTTTCACATGTTTTGAGTTAAAGGCAGCGGCTCAGTTCTTATAGCAATATCAGGACGTGTGATCAGGACACTTGCATAATCTTCATAAACTTAACCAAACCAAATAAGTCACACGTAGCCTATCCAGACTCCATGCTACTCTAACACAAAAAAAAGATCAACCATTGGATGTAGCAAAACAAAATTGTAAAAAGAAATCGTGTCTACGCAAACATGAGATCTCAATTTTGGTGGACCATTCATACCTATGTCACATATGCACACCGCCTGTTTAGATCAGATGATATGGTATGTTGTCATATTATATTTATGGCAGTGTGGATAATAAGGCTAATGTTTGGCACTCACATTTATGTTATATTAATTTTGGTTTGAATCTCGTTGTCGTGAAGTTCTACTTCGGGAGAAGGCGAATAAGGTTTTTAGAAAGCACTTCATGTGACTACTCACTGGTCATCCACTATGACTTGTCTTCCTCTTCCGTCGGCTATGGTGCATCGTCGTCGTCATCATATACCGTGCGTCATTTGCACTATACTAGCTGCTGCTGCTGTTAATGCTCCAAAACAGTACCGTCGATACATGTATATTATGTCTTTATGTATTCATTTTAATTACTGTTATATGCATGTTTAAATCAGATGATATGGTTCTGTTACTATTTATTTATAGAATAAATTAAATCTATGTGTGCTTATATTTTCAACATTAACCATGTAAAATTAATCTATATAGACAACATCGTAGAACAGCCACATCCAGAATAACATATAGTTTTTTGGTTGGGCAAAACACAACTGCATAGATATATTGTATCAATTAATGAATAACTCTTGTTTCAAAAGTTGAAAACATGCAAATTGCTTTAGGATTAGTTTGGGTATATCAACATCCGTCATTAGTTCTATAGGCAGAAAATTATAAATGCCAGGCAGGATATACTATCCTGCAGGTTCAGGCAGAGCATATATAAGACCACAACTACAACCACCACCACAACAAAGCCTTTTAGTCATTATCTTAACTTAGCATTTCATAATATACTAGTGTCTCTGAGGGCCTTTTTTAGACATGGTCAAACCAACTCAACCGATGTTGGGCAAGCTTTTCTTCAATTGGTGCTATCCCTAGCCGATTACGTATGTCATCATTTCAGACTTGATCTATTCTTGTGTCACCACAAATCTAACGTAACATACATATTTCTGTAACACTTAATTGTTGAACATATTGTCTTTTTATAGGCTAATATTCTGTTCTATACAGGATAGTAGGTTTAATTATCATTCTATAAAACTTGTCTTTTAGTTTCTACGGTACCCTCTATCACAGAAGATGCTAGATGCTTGACGCCATTGTATCTAGCCCGCTTTAATTTTATGGCTAACGTCAACATCAATATTTCTATCCATTTGTAACATCGATCCCAGACATCGAAAGGTGTCCTTCTTAAGCACTACGTAACCTCCTAAACTTACATCTCTCTCCTCATGTATAATGGTGCCGAACTCACGCTTCAAGTATTCAGTCTTAGTTCTGCTTACTCTAGAACCTTTGGACTTGGGAGTCTAGAACCACAACTCTAGTTTCTTATTTATTCCTGCTCGACTCTCATCAACTAACACTACATCATCTGCGAAGAGCGTATAGAAAAGGATATCCTTTTGTATATTCCTTGTAACCTTATCCATTAACAAGACAAAGAGGTACGTGCTCAAGGTTGATTCTTGATATAGTCCTATTTTAATCAGGAAGTAACATGTATTACCATCATTTATTCGAATACTAATCATAGCAATGTTGTACATATTCATAATAAGAGAGACATACTTTATTGAGACTTTATGTTTATTCAAAACCCACCACATAACATTTCTTAATATCTTATCATAAGGCTTATCCATGTCAATGAAAACCATATGTAGGTCCTTCTACTCTCTAAACTGCTCCATAACTTGTTTTATTAAGAAAATTGCTTCTATGGTTGACCTTCTGGGCATGAAACCAAATTGGTTTATACAGATTCGTGTCGTTACTCTCAAACGATGCTCGATAACTCTCTCCCATAGCTTCATATCATGGCTCATCAATTTAATTCTCTAGTAATTAGTACAACTTTGAATATCCCCCTCATTCTTGTAGATTGGTACCAATATACTTCTCCTCCACTCCTCAGACATCGTGTTTGATTGAAAAATATTGTTAAACAACTTGGTTAGTAATACTATAGCTATATCCCCGAGATATCTTCACATCTTGATTGGAATACCATCAAGGCCTATTGCTTTACACCCTTTCATCCTTTTGAATGCTTCTCTGACCTTAGATTCTTAGATCTTCCAGACAAAGCACCTATTGGTGTCATCTGACAAGTCGTCCAACTGGACCGTGGTGTCATCATTCCCACCATTGAACAAATTATCAAAATACTCTTGTCATCTATGTCTAATCTTATCCTCCTTCACCAAGAGCTGATCCCTCTCATCCTCAATGCACTTAACTTGATTAAAATCCTTCATCTTCCTATCACAAGCCCTAGCCATTCTATAAATGTCCTTCTCTCCTTCTTTCGTACTCAAACATTGATAAAGATCCTTGAAAGCCCGCCTCTTTGCCTTCCTCACAGCTCATTTTGTGGTCTTCTTTGTCACCTTGTACTTCTCCATGTTATCCTCACTTCTATCATGGTACAACCTTTAATAGTTTTATTTCTTCTCCTAAATAGCTTTTTGCATATAGTCGTTCTAACACCAAGTGTCTTTAATTTTGCATCTATTTCCTTTAGTCACTCCAAACACTTCTGAAGCAATCTTCCAAATGCATGTTACCATCTTCTCCCACATGTTATTTACATCGTCTTCTTCCTTCTAAGAGCTCTCTTTGGTAACCATTTCCTGAAAAATATTTGATGTCTCCCCTTCCAACTTTCACCACTTGGTTATTACAATTTTGGCTCATTTATCCACCACTAGCCTATATTGAGAAACCACACATTCACTAGGTATCACCTTACAATCCACATATTCTCATTTATCCTCTCTTCTAATAAGGACAAAGTCAATATGACTAGAGTGTTGGCCGATACTAAAAGTCACTAAATAATAATATTGTCTCTTACTAAAGAAAGTGTTGGTTATCATCAGATCAAAAGATATAGCAAAGTCTAAGATTTTCTCTCCCTCCTAATTCCTACCACCATACCCAAAACCTCTATATACTGCCTTAAAAGTTGTACCAGTTGCATCTATATAGCCATTAAGATCACCTCCTATAAAAAGCTTCTCGTTACTAGTTACAGCTCTAACCAAGTCATCTAAGTCTTCTCAGAAATATCTCTTAGCACTCTCATCCTGGTCTACTTGAGGGACATACGTACAAATTATATTTAAGACTACATCACTAATAACAAGTTTAACTAAGATGATCCTATTCCCTTATCTTCTCACCTTTACTATACTATCTTTAAGACTTTTATCAATCAGAATTCCTACACTAGTTCTATTTAAAGTTATCTTTGTGTACTAGAGCTCAAAGCCGATATTGTTCATTTTCTTTACCTTCTAATCCTTTTATTTAGTCTCTTAAACGCACAAAATATTTATACATCTTCTAACCACTATAAATAATTAGACATCACCGTAAATAATAGCTAAGTCATGTAAATGAAACAAAATTGAACACTGCTCTGGGTTCATCACCGCAACACCAATGCAAGGACAAATTGTTCAAGGACTGGCAGAAACTCATATGGCATATCCTGATGGTGGATTGTCTGCAATGTAAGAATTATCAGAGAACCACAATTAAATTTTGTAGGGAAGAAATTTTGGCATGGAAAAGAAAAGCAAGGCAATATTATGCAACTACAGGACTAAGATGATGACAACTTTCATTTACAAAGAGTGGCAATATAGATGGCCATGTCAAAGAGTGAATAACATTTGACAGCTTACATACTTATAGGAGTTATAGTTGAACTGAAAAAAATAGATACCAGCAACTTCTTTTGGATTATTTTTCCTATTGTCCGAACGTCCTCCTATTACCTCGCACCAACTGATACAGTGTACCTCCTCACCAATGCAGGAATAAATGGAGAGGCTAGACTGCGATGGGCTCCCCGAATAAAGTGAGGAAAAGAGAAAACAAATGTGAAGGGGAACTGGGAGGGGGCCAGCACATAGCTGACCTAGATAGGAGGAAAAGAGCAACTTAGCAATTCAAGTAGTGAAGCAGTGCCATCGCTAGCCAAGATGGGGGTGGTTGGAGAAGACCTCGATCTGGCGATTGGGAAAACACCTTGCACTCAGCACTCTGCCAAGCCCAAATCCACTATATGCGAGGGCAAGGCAAACCCACAATGACACTAGGGTTTGGGGTGACACTGAGAGATGATGTGCCACTAATGGAAAGGAAGAAAATGGAGAGATGAGAGCTAAAGAAGAGAGGAGAGAAGACGAAAACCTAGGTGGTTAGTGGAGGAGGCGTCAGCACGTGTCCCGCCATCGGCGAGCGACACGGTGGTACAACTGGATTCATTTAGGAGGCGAGGTGACGACGAGCATGAGGAAGGTCAAGGGGGGTGAGATTGCGTCGATGTGAGGATGAGAGGAGCGATGTGGCCGGTGAGAAGCTAGGGTTTTTTGTGAGGTGGTTTGTTCATGAGATCTGGGTGTCTATTGTTGTTTCGTTAATCCGATGGTTCAGTAATGGCTGGCACACTGGGCCACGTGGATGACCGGATCAGCCCAACCACAAGATCGAATGGAGCTGGTGATGGTAATTGGTGCACAACAAAACAAAAACTGCAAAGGCCTTTGTGCTAAATTCATTGACGTAGCATGCCTACTCTTTCGCCACTCCCTTAGGGTTTGGAGATTTTAATATTAAGGAGTATTGCATATATAGTTACTCATCTAAGCCTCGCATGCAAGTGGCGTAGAAAAACAAAAATCTGAATGTTGGTTGCTACTTGGAGAAACACAAAAGGCTGCTGATGATCAACAGTTAAACACATATTTCAAGCTATTTTCCACAACTACTCTATAAGTCTTTATATCTCAATAGATCTCTTATATACATGTGTGCATGATAATATAAAAATGACAAATTTTGGTATTAAAAAAAATTAGTGTTTTTGGGAGTGTAAACAAAAACAACAAAGTTGGCATAAATAAACTAGTAATTTTGTGAAACTCAACATAAGATATAACATCTTGAAACTCCCTCTGTTTCATATTATAAGTTGTTTTGACTTTTTCTCTAAGCCAAACTTCTTTGATTAAGTTTATAGAAAATTATAGCAACATTTATAGCACCAAATTAGTTTCATTAAATCTAATATTTAATATACTTTGATAGTATGTTTGTTTTATATTAAAAATAATTTCATATTTTTCTATAAACTTAGTCAAAAACTAAAAAAGTTTGACTTAATATGAAAAAGTGGGAGCACTTCTTATCACGAAAAATCTTTGTACCTTCGCCAAATAACTTCTGTACTTGCATTTATGAATCATATAGTATATGTTGTAACTTGTTAAGAATGATGAAAAGAACATCTCATATACGTATATAATCTCCTTTGAAGAAGTCCTTATCATATTTGCAACAACGTGCAGATGGTAAACCTAGTATAGAATATATATTAAATGCAATCAATGTGCCACTATGAAAGAGCCATGGTAATCTTTTTCAGTGACTTCAGTTTGGCCGACTACAACCCTACAATATCTCCTTGATGACAGATGGGCAACTACTTTCCAAATGCTTAAAACCATCGCTTGCTATCACTTCCTCTAGATTGGAAGGAGAAACAAGGAACTCAAAGCAAGGTTCCTTGAGCCCATTGCAGCTATGCTGCTCAGCTAAAGTCAAATTAGTAGCCACCATGCCAGAGTTAATGTTCTCGCACAACTTCTCACACATCAATTTCAACCTCTCAACATTTTACCAGTACGCTGCAACAAGCAGATGTTGAGTCATCACCACATCTTCATCATGCTCTTGAGTCATCTTGGGGAGCGAGTCGGTGTATATGAAATGTAGAAAGGACTTGAACACGCTAGCTTCCATGTCTTCAATCTTCATGTGCTCAAGGGACTTGTCCTTCGTGGCGCCAAAGAGCTCCGCCATGAAGACAAATGAGAGTAGCTAGCACACACCTATGAGCCCTCACCAACCTCAAATGTCACATTGGCTCCATCCATGTTGTTCAGGAGGTTACCAAGTTGCTGATCCAAATTGCTTGGAGGAACCATCACAAACTTCTTCTATCCATTGTTTCCTCGTAATGGAATCCCTTCATTACTATGACATCACACTAGTGTAACACAATTGTCCCTTATGTGCACGAATTCCTTGAAGCAAGGATGGATCCAGTGTGGGGGCTATGGAGGCTTGAGCTCCCTCCACTCTAGATCTTCATGTGGAGCAAGAAGGGAAGGGACAGGAAGAAGAAGAGGGGGCTAAAGGAAGAAGACCCCTCCATGCTAAAGCTAGATCCACCTCTACTAGAGGTGCAAACAGATCAGATTTGAAAGGATAGTGGTTATACCATATCCTAAACCATAATTTTTAAGTGGGTTCGATGTTGGTGCAGATGATACGTGGATGTAGAACGGATTGTTTTGGATGGCGGATGTGGTGTGGAGCCGCAGACTCGGCTTAAAAATGGAATAAAATCATCGAATATAACGTGTATATGCAATCGATATAACATTAAATCATCACTATGATGGATAATAATACAATAACAATACCACCAGCACTATATTCTATTAAAAAAACATAGCATTATATGATTGTCCATAGTCCATACAAATATAGTACTACTAATAAGCTGAAATTATGACATAACAATACATAGCAAAGGCCAAAAGGCAAAAAATTCTCAACACACAGCACTACAGCCAAGGTCAAAAGGCAAGTTCTTCAGTTCTAGGCTTTAATTATCATTCTTCATAACTGTTGTCTGATTGTTTTTCCTATATATTTTAGCAATCAATATATGCAATCAATATATAAAGTATAAAATGTTCCTCCAACTCCGAAAGCAAAATTGAGTCATACCATATCTCCAAGATCTTCAAATGTCAAATTAGTGACCAAGGTCTCCACAAATCCAGATCATTCAGAATGGATCCAACCCTTTTATTAGATGTAAGCAAAGCAATTTTAGTATATAATCAAGGATGCTTTTACAACAATATAAATGAGAAATGACACAAGTAATCACCTCCTTTAGATCCAGCAATTCAATCCTTGGTATAGAGTAATGATTTCACAATTTCGGCTACAAGATGAGTATGGAATAGATATACTGATACCACATCTGGTGATTTTAATCCATTTTGAATGAGGGTTGCGTGGGCTAAAAGTTTTATTATCCCCAAAAATGACTATTGGATAATTTGTATATGCCTGATAGTACTCATACCATATCCAAATATGTATTTGCATACTACTATCCACATCCAAATCTATATCTACTTGATATCTAAAAGCCCTTACCACATCCTCACTTCGGACGGATTTAGAGTGGATCATATACTATCAGATCCATTTGCACCCCTAGCCTCTACCTTGAAGTCCATAATCTTGAAGAACTAGTAAGAAACACAACATAAATATTTTTTACTTAAAAAGGTGTACACATGATCGTGGTTGCAAGTGTTGCCTGCTATTCAAGAAAACTAAAGCCAAATTTTGCAAAGACATCATTGGCATCAATATCAGATCTATAAAGATAGAGAGAAACAATCACCTAGTCGGCATCCTCCTTGCGATATCCATTAGGGTAGTACCTCAAAACCTAGTTGTGACCTCTGACATTGAAAGGGATGGATGCCAAAAATCTACCATTCTCCAGCATTGCCTTGACGCTTGAGTAGTCATCTATCGTGACCTTGTGTGATCCGCTCGTAGATTCGATGATGATGGTGGAGGAGGCAAAGGCACCATAGCCACTTCCAACTGATTCGGTGGTGGAAGCTGACGACATGGTGATCTTTCTCCCCATGGCTAGCCTACCACATACATGCATGCTATCACTACCAGAGAAATGTTCTTTGGTCCAATGGAGCAAACACACAAATATACCGGCTAATAGAAGATCCGATACTAAAGATGGTCTTTAGTACCGAGTTTGGAGGCTCATTGCCACTATAGGATATTTAGTATCGGTTGGGTACTAATGTTATACTTTATTACCGGTTATACTGATCAGGCATCCTTGATGGCCATGCATGGTCAAGTGTTACCAACTAGTACTAAATATCTATACATTAGTACTGGTTGATATTACCAATTGGTATTAATATTGCCGAATACATTAGCACTGGCTAGAGACACCAACCGGTTCTAATATATAGTTATTAATACCGGTTAGTATTTCCAACCAGTACTAAAGATCCCCTTTTAAACCCTTCTTCCTCATTCAGCTCGACAAATTCATAAACAGGGAGCAACTTCATGGTGATTTGAGAGGAACTACAAGAAAGGTGTTGTCAAAATTTTTTGTGGAAATTTTTTCTGGTGATTTCACACAACAAAGGGCTTTAAAAGGTTAGTAACTTCATCCTATATTCTTGTATGGTTAAGATATTTTATCTCTAACTATATATGTATATCTTATCTTCCTAAAAATATATAAAAATGGATGAGAAGAAATAAAATTTTTGAGAAAATAAGAGTATGTCTTAATTGTAAAAATAGAGGTAATCTAGCAATAATAAGAGTATTTTATAATAGCAAAAATACAAGAAACATAGGATAAAAAGATTGAAAAAGAGGAAACAAAAGAAGATTATAGAAAAATAGAGGAAACAGATTAGAAAATTAGGTAAAATAGAAAAATTAGTGCATGTCTTAGTATGAAAAATAGAAGACCTCTAAAAGTAATAAGAGTATGGCCTAATAACAAAAGAAGGAAAAATACGATAAGTGTAGAAAACAGGGCAGATAAGAAAAAAATACATGAAAAATAGAGGAAAAAGTATAAAGGGTTATGAAAAATAGAAAAAACAAGAGAATGTGTAAATATTAAAAATACATGAAATATAATAGTAATAATAGTATTTCATATTTGATATTTTCACAGGGAGCTATGTTAGTTTATGGTGTGACTGGCATAGGAGAGGCATAGCTAGATTTGTCTACATATTTTGGTAGATTCCACTAATCGAAGTGCTTTATACAAAGGTTAGCAATACTCTTCATCCACTCACCTTTTGAGATTATGATGTTTAAAATTATTAATTTTCCTAAATAATTATTTTACTTGTAATGTAGATGAATCGGCAATGGATATACAATGAGGACCAATGGTCGAAGGAGTTCATCGATGTTATACATTATTTTCTCAGGGTGGCCAATGACAATAAGCCTAAGGGTTTCATATATTGTCCATGCAAAAACTACAAGAATCAGAAGGAGTACTCTTCCTTAAGGATTTTTCATAGCCACTTGTTACACTCGAGATTCATGTCTAACTATAATTGTTGGACCAAGTATGGAAGAGAGGGGTTATAATGGAATACGATCAAGAAGAAGACAACAATATTCTCTACTGAGCTCAATATGGTGGCTTTGCAGATACTACAATAAGCAAGGCAAAAGGAGGGGTTCTAGAAGAGGACAGTGCAAATGACCTTGGTTAGATGTTGCATAATGCAAAGAAAAACTGCAAAAGTAAAAAGGAGCTAAAGAAATTAGAGCTTATGTTACTAGACCACAAAACGTTGTTTTACCCAGATTGCAAATAGGGGCACAAAAAGTTAAGTACCACACTAGAATTCTTGTAATGGAAGGCAATAAATGGTGTGACTAACAAGGCATCTGAGGAATTATTATAACTCATAAAGAATATTTTTTTGGAGAGTAACAAATTGCCTGCAAAAACATACAAAGCAAAAGTCTGCCCTCTAGGATTGGAACTCGAGAACATACATGTATGTCCCAATAATTATATCCTTTATCATGGTGAGGAGTATGAGAACCTAGATGCATGCCCAATTTGTAAGGCATTGTGATACAAGATTGCTCGCCGCTAAAAAAATCTCGCGACCAGGGAGGGACGGCGGCTCGGTCACGCGAAGGTCTAGGAGGTCTGCTTATCTCCAGTGCAGATCCTTAAACGTCGAGGTTCGCGGGCGTGCCAGTCAATTTGACCCTGCAATTGACAAGGAGGTGAGATGAGCGAATCCGATACAGGCGCTCACTATCGGCTAGCTGCCGATAGATTCGGGATGCTGTTCGATCGGCTGGGGAGCCGATGTGGACAGGTGTCGACGAGCGGTCAACCGCAGAGCCAATAAAGCAACCAGGGTGTATTCAGAGGATAGCGAGACGCACGGGATCCCTCCGGATAGCCGAACAGTGATTCATCAGCTGGAAAAACCGATGAAGGCACATGCGGCCTAGGCAATGATTAGCGCAAGAAGGCATGGGCTACAAAGCCGATGCCGCTCCGGATATGACAGCACAAGACCCGTTGCCCACCGTGGCAGCACCATCAACACCGAACCTCAAAGATCGGACCTAATCGAGACAGTACGAGGCCAAGGCCAGCGGCGATGATACGGAGGACGCCGGATCAGCTATGCCGTAGCAAGGATAGGAACAAACCCATTGGCTAGCTGAGCCGATGAGGGGACACCTCTCTGAAGGCGGGTGCGTATCGGCTGGGAGTCCGATACGTTTGGTGTTACGCGTCGTTGGACGCCTCTAAAGGCTTATGTGTATCGACTTTTCTACAGTTCTCCATCAGCTTTGTCTCAGTATCTCTATTGGCCGATGATTGCATTAAACCATTCATCAAACCTCTCAGCCGATCGGTTTTAGCCCCATCGGATCTCCCAGCCGATCGACTTTAGCGCCATCGGATCGTCTAGATTTTAGCGTTAACAAAGATCAACAAGATGATCCCGGTGATGTTAAGGCACAACCTTCGAAGAAACACACCGCTAAAGTCATGTTGTATTTCCATATAATACCACATCTGAAGCAATTGTTCATAAACAAAAAGCATGCTAAAATGATGTGCTGGCACGTAGAATAACGTAAACAAGACCCGATGTCATTTGATTGGGATATTAATATGCAACAGTTTATGGAAGATACAAGTCTCATCAAAATTCAACTACTAGGGGTGGCCCCTATCAAAAAGGTATTGCAAGTTGTTATCAAGCACTGATTTAAGCTTGGCGAACTACTTGTCAAGTCAGAATTGGTCAAGACTCTATCAACATAGATACACCAATTCCCTAGTTGGTACATGGAATGGTTGAGAAAAGGTAGGGTTATATTCGCTACTCAGATTAAAGATAGCGATTACTTTTGGGGGAGTCTGAGATATGTTTGAACTTTGAGGATATCTATGAAGTATACCATCAAGACGTCCTTGACTTCTCTCTTGTCAGTTGTTGGGTTATGTAAATGTCATTTTATTTCTTACCTTAGTTCATTCGTATGATCACTCTATTTACTATGTGCGAACTACCACATTTCTTTTTTTATGTGCTGTAAAATAGAGATTTAAAGATGTCGTAGGAAGGGGTACTTCAAGGTGGGTTTCCCAGACCCATGGTAAGATATTCATACTTTTGCTTTACAACTGTAAGTGTGTTTTTATCGTCTTTTATATCCTTTTCCTTCTTATAAACACATAATGTTATGTCTATTAATTAATACATTGTACAAATTCCACTGGCTCCTCTAAAAGCAAGATTTATATTCTGGACTCCTTATGGAACCCAACTGAGGATTTTAAGAAAATCATAGAATTGCTTAATAACTAATGTCATACATTACACTATGCATGTTTCTATCATAATTGTACAATATTATCGATTTAATTACAGGGCGTGAACACGGTTCTATAAAGATATGTGCGGTTCATTAAGGAAATACTCGATATGATAATAAACTTTATAGTATCTACATAGACAAAATAATATGTGCATATCATTTATTCTATAATTAAAATATTTCATAACTTCATTTCTGCTTTAGTGTTTGAGATAAGAAAAGGGGAACAACTTATATGACTAAGACGTTTATAAATTTATTCACTGTCTTGCACAAGCCAATAACAGTAATAGAGATATCTAAGTACGTAAACACCATTTATATATAATTTATACTTTTTCATTGAGTTAAATTATTGATTTAACATATTTTGTAGTAAATGATAGACTTGTAACAAGCAATAACTCCTTCTGGCAGATTAAATAAGTACTATTAAAAACTCATGGGATTTATTATTGATAAGATGGTTAATCTATCGAGAGAATTCGAGAATGATCAGCGTGTTATTAATAACAAGAAGAGTCATATTAGCAGTAATATATTTGCAATATATGATAGAATATGAGAAGTGATAATTGTACATGTATTTGTAATATATTAATTATATATATTTAATTTTAATTATACATAAGTAATACCCATAATTATATATATGTAATGTTATAAATATATATATAAACATATACATATTATACATTTATATATACATATATATATATGTCCGTATGTATGTATATACTGTCATGTGACTTTTTTATTGTATTAGACGGGTATAAATAGTGATTTTTTTTGCTATACTATTTTTTGCTATTTATTTTACTATAGTGATTGTTCGTTATTGCTATACTCATTTATAAGAAAGGTGCTAAAGAAAGGTTTTTATTAGCGATCAATTGAATTAGAACTAAAAAATACTAATTTTAATCTCGAATTACACGTACAGGTTACCTAACCGAGATATAAATAGATAATAATGACTCTTTCTACGTATATACCCTCCTGCCTGGTAGAGGTTCTGGATCAAAGAGATACGTTTTTGCCTTGTTTGTCTTTTCGGTGATGAGAGAGAGACTGGAAAATTAGGGTTTCTCACGGTATCTGCACTTGAGGCGAGGTGCCGTAAACTGAAAACCCAGATTCATTGGCACGTACGTAATTATATTGAAGGTACTGTACCCTCCGATGAATAGTTATGGATCGTCTATTCATTTAATCCAATGGATCATATTCACTGGTACTACATATATCCAGTAGTATGGGCAGTACTATAATTTTCCCAGGTGTAGATTTGGAAAGATTTGCATGGAAAAATAGGGGTTTTGCCTATAATCTGTTTTTTCCGTCATCTCTTGATTTTCTCATACTGCAGGTAGGTCAATAGTAAATTCGTAATCCATATACGTGAAAGTTCATGCACGTGAAAGTTCTATTTTCATGCAGGTTTATCGATTTTTCCGTTTATTGGTTGCTTCGTATCCAGAGAGAAGGCGCTCAAGGCCTAGACAGCTCAACATTAAAAGGAACATAGAAAACCTTAGGTTAGGTGTTTTTCTCCTGTCTCTCAAAAAAGAGGTGTTTTTTCTGGAGACGACTACGCGTCGGACGCCTAATAAAATGCGAAAAATCGGGCGCCCCTCCGCTTTATGCTGCAGTTTGCACCTTTCTCTTTTTTTCTCTATGCACGGTACCTGCCATCTTCTTTTCCTCTCACAGCGGTAGCTTGCCTAGTACAAGTGATCATGGTCAACCTGACAAACTCCATGTGACGCGTACATGTAACAACTTTACTAAGGAGCTTCAAATGATTTCAACGATACGATTGTAATGTTGTATTTGTTTGAATTAAATTTTTACAAAAATATTTCACATGATTATATTTTGATGAAAAAATACATATGATTCAACCATCCAAATTTGATATTTCATATGCATGAGCAAAATATTTCATCATGTATTTTACTGTGTTTCACATATTTTTTAATTGTACATTTACTTTTTTTTTTGGCCACGTACAAGTTGATGTTTTAACATTTGTCAATTGCAATATTTGATCATCTGATTTTTTTGAGAAATCAGGCAATACTATGAAGTGCTCGACGGAACACAAACAAATCAGATGCATCACCCAGGAAACATTTGTTCGTACGGTGTGCAACAGAAAATTGAGCCATTGAAATAGTTACTGAAATAGAATACAACACAAAAAAAAAACACAAATGAAATACTGTTACACTCTGATGGAAACATTTTTATATATTATATGAACCATCGAGTTATAACTATAGAAACATCACAAAATAATTGCTAAACATATGAAAAATACAACATGTAACATTTACAAATAAACTAGTGAGACATCTTAAAATATTTATTAAAACATTCAAATAAAATAATATGCAATATTTTAAAAAGATCTATCATAACAAAAAAAACTTAAAATGTGTACCAGGATCAAATTTCAATTGAAATATCTGCTTCTTACATATAAAACATCAATTTTTAATGGTTGAAACATATATTTTTTAAAAATATATATAATTATGTGATATCTAGATATAAATATTTAATTACAATAAATACGATGTGTAATTAGATTGTAGATTGGATAAGTAGTTTAGGAAAAAAAAAGGCTTTTAAGACTCTTGCATGATACTAAGAGCTAGCAGGCAGAGACAGCAGCGTGTGCAGAGAAGAAATTGATGCGTGCATACATGTAGAAGAGAGGACTACATAGAGAGAGAGCGCGCTACAGGTGGGAAGCAGCTGGGCGCCCGATCTTTTGGCAACCATCGAGCAACCCAGGAGAAGCGTTGTCCGTGTTTTCCTCGTTGACACATCGACTAGGGGTAGTGGGACTCGATAAATCAAAGTTTCCTATTCTCAGCCTCTGTTTGATCTGGTGCACACGGTGGATTCGTATTGTTTCTACGATCCCTGTTTTTTCCTTCTATCTCTAGAATCTTGCCGACTGGTTTGCGTGCTCACCTGCTCGGATGCGATCATATCGGTGGCCGACCGCAAGGACAAAGCCGGCGTTGCGCGCCGCGGCTAATTCAGTGGTTGGTCCGGCGGCTTGACAGGCCTTGTTTGTGCGGCACGGCTTGCTCTTGTGCGTGTGCAGCAGTTTGTGTTGGTGTGCATGGACCATTGATATAACAGCTCGAACCGAAGTCGCGGCATATTGTGTAGAAACCTCGCACAAAAAGGAATGTGATGATAAATTCATCCCTTAATAAGTCGTTTGATGTGAGGAATGAAATGAATTTACCCCTCACCACTTCATTCCTCCAAAGCACAGGACATGTTCTTTTATAATAATCTAGAAAATGCTCTAGGTCGGGCGCCCGTTGTTATTCGTACAATTAAATCTTTTTCTAACAAAATCTGATATGATTAATTATATTCTTATAAAAAATATGTATGTTTCAAATGTTGAAATTCAATGTTTCATGCGTGATAAGAGAATGTTTCAATCTGTATTCGACTATGTTGTGCATTTAGAATTTTGGTGTTGCATTGGATATTTTTTTAATGTGCATGCTGTGTTATTTAGATGTTTTAATAAGTGTTTTCTAATATTTAACTTGTTCATTTGCAAATCTTGTAATAGTGTTATTTGGATGTTTTAATAAGTATTCTACGATGTTATTGTAAATGATGTAAATATCTTGTTTGAATGTTTTAGTAAGTATTTTATGATGTTTCAATAATTATAAATTTGATGTTTTATATATGATATAAAATATTCAATTAGGGATATAATCATACTTTTTCATCAGAAATACATTTATGTGTGATCTTCTTATAAAGTCTAATTAAAACGGATACAAAAGGTATAATCGAATTACAAATCGGATAAGTAATTTAGGCACCATTTGATTCAGCCACTTGGTTTGGTTAGGGTATTTTTTGTTTTTTCGTGAGTATGATTTTATTTTAAAGATTTTTTTAAAAAAAATTATGTAGAAGTTTCTTAGAAATAAAAAAAAACTATTTTTCAAGTTTATAAAACCTAATATGTTAATGTCTTGTTTTACATATCAGCAGAAATTCTACCAAGGTTTGAAGTTTTGCTTAAAAAAAATTGTTAGGGATGGGAGAGAAGAGGGAGAACACGCAGCGTTGACAGAATACATTGGACAATACAGCGGTAGCGCAGCAGCAGCATGCGGCAGTTGAATGAATCACAAAACGTAGCGGTCCAGCAGGCCAGCAGCATGCAGCAGTACAGGATCAGACGCCCGATTTTTGCCGTTTTATCAGACGTCCGACGCGTAGTTGCGTCTGAATAATCTTTTATGTCAAATGACTGAATAACAAATGGTTAGTACAAAATAATAGTAAATTTATTTATCTGTGCAAAAACATCTGATAATTTGATTTCTCAAATGCGCAAAAACATGGTTTTGGACTAAAAGGATGGTTTTGGACTTAAGAGAATTATGTTAAAGTGGAGGGTGTGAAGCGAAATTGGCTTCTCAAGTAGTGATGTGAAAGCTTGTGCTGGAAATTTCCCAATATCCCGACTTCCGATCTCAACGCCGGCATTTGGCCGTGAAGTCGCGACGACCTCGTCCGCCGCCACCGCCGCCGCGGCTCGCCTGCATCTCTCAAACCTCCGGCCTCGTGACGGAAAGTGGAGTAAAGGAGGAGGAGGATCCATCCAGTACTCGAAGAGCGAGCTCGTCGACGCCGCCGGCCGCCGGCGAGGATGATACTTCCGCTGGCGAAGCTGGGGACGCTGGCGCTGAAGACGATGTCGAAGCCGATCGCCGTCCGGCTCAAGTCGGAGGCCAGCCGCCACCCTCAGTTCCGCCAGCTCATCATCAATCTCGCCCAGGTGCCGCGCCGCTCATCACCCTCCTCTCCCCTCCCCCCATTAGTTCTTCGTTGCGCTCATGGAAATCGTAGCCGTGTGGAAAGTTGCGGCGGCATAGGATATGGAGAGGGTATCGGCCGCCGAGGGTTTGGGGTTTTCGGCCTTGTTGTCGCCTTGCTCAATTACCCTTCCGAGGGTTAAACTGCTGTATGTCAAATCTTGGTTAGGGGGAAGTATTCTTCGGTTGCTGAATGCTTTGTGATACTCGTTCTTGTTTCCGAGATGTCCGCAATTACCATGTTATTTTGGTAGCTTGTAGTCTTGTACGTTTTCTCGCGGCCATTTCTAGACTTTGTTGATTAGGATACGCAGGATGGCTCAGAAATTGTGCATTTCTTGCAGTTGCAAATGTAAAGGGCAACTGTACTTATCAATTAGAGTTTTGAAGCTGAAAAGAGCACCTTTAGTCAGTATGATAGTGATCTAACAATTCTGCTCACAGTTTGAGAATTTGTCACGTCTGTTGCCTCCTCAGCTTCTACTTTTTTTTCCTTTCACTTCTTTAAATAAAATTTTGGCCATGAGCTGGTTCTGTAGGCAAATCATCGGATCACCACAAATATTCAGAGAAGAATATATGGCCATTCAACTAAGGTCGAGATTCGTCCTTTAAATGAGGAGAAAGCTGTTCAAGCTGCTGCTGATCTTATTGGGGAGCTCTTTGTTTTCTCGGTATTCCCAATCTTTTTTTTCTTACATTTACTCTGTTGTAATTTTGGGTTGCGAACTTTGCTAATATCCTCTCTTAATTTCCATATCATGATTCTCCTAGTGCAAACCTTGAGCTTTTATGTGAACAATATATGATTTCCATTTATCAGAAAATGGAAATATCTTTGAGATAGAAATCATA
Organism: Oryza coarctata; assembly: GCA_030770085.1. Classification (NCBI taxonomy): domain Eukaryota; kingdom Viridiplantae; phylum Streptophyta; class Magnoliopsida; order Poales; family Poaceae; genus Oryza; species Oryza coarctata. Next base: position 9,615,253 of record CM061465.1, read on the forward strand.
TGTTTTTAGTAAAAATAAGAATGCATGAGAACAGTTAGATAATTCAGTCACATATTATGGTATTGCCATGATTTTATCAGTTACCATGATGCATGTCTCTCTATAAAGTTTGATGATGCTTTCATGTTAATAATTTGCTTTGATCCAACCTCAAATTATGATAATTTTGCCTTCCTGAATGGCTTTATATACTAGTTTGGTGTTGTTTTACCTTTTCCATTCTGTAAACTTCAGCAAACCTTGTGTAGTAGGTTGCTGGGGCTGTTGTAATCTTTGAGGTGCAAAGAAGTGCAAGATCAGAGGCCCGAAAAGAGGAGGCTCGTAGAAACGAAATTGAGGTACAGCTCTAGGATGTCACTAGTTTTGTAACTTAAAATGGGTTGTTCATTGACTATATTGATTTATGTCTCTATATATAAAATAGGAGCCCCCAAAGAATTTGTACGTAGCTCATTGGTATCTCCAAACAACAAATTGTCTAACACAGATATTCGATCTTAGGAAGCAAGTAACTAAATGTAACTAAGCAAATCTACCAAATGTAGCTAAGCAAATAATCAGTCCAAACTACAAATCTACCAAATGTAACTAAGCAAGTAATCAGTCCAATGGTCTGGGAATGATTTGGGATGAACAGCTATTGTTTACATTGTGAGAATCGTCACAATAGGTTTAATGTTTCAGTGCATTCACTATAGCTTTCTTATCTTGCAAGCAATAGCAAGGTGGCAGCAATATACGAGCTCCAAAATGCTTAGTTGTATTTGTAGAAATATAAAGTTAAATCAGTCAAATTTGAAGTAAACTGTCTTGTCTGAAGTCTTTGAAGTAATGATTCAAATATGGAGTATGGCAATCATTTGCAACAAATAATCATATGTAAACCCGAACTGCATTTGTACCAAACTGTTGCTATGGGACCTAAAATATATTTATGCCAAAGCTATGCTACACATCTTGCTGTACAGTAGCCTTAGTGGGTTGTAAAAGCCCATAGCACAGCTGCAACTATACAGAGTGCTAGTGTTTGTATCAGCGAGTACCCTAAATCAACGCTATAGTAGTGCTATCTTGGGCTTTTCCAAACAGTCAGTAGGTATCAGAGCTGTGGGTGATATTGCAACAGGACAATTATTCTTTTTTCCCAAAAATTGACCGCTTATAGTTTTTGTTGCATATTTGTGTTTTTCTCAAATGACCAATTGGTGTTTTGCATAAATAGTCTAGAATTTTGACGTTTCAGCAATATCACATCATTGACTTTGTTCGTTTGCCATTTACTTTTTATGTTTTTTCTTTATATCATTCGATGTAAATCAGCTTTGTGGTTTGTCTTTTTTTCCTGAATAATAAAACTTTCATATGATATTAATGATGTTTTAACACCCTTAGGCATTTTATCCCTGCTGGCCCAGACTTTGCCCAATGTGTATGTGCAAGGGCTAGGAGGGACCATGCATGTGTAGCACCATTCTGGCCATTTGTTCTCACTTCACCCAAAAGGATTAATACAAAACGTGCTACCTTTTGGTAAACAAGGTTTATATCCAGTAAAACTTCCATTGGGTATTAAAGGGGAAGGATGTTAGTGTGCTACAGATGTTGATCCATTTACACCATCTAATGGTAATTCCCACTTATGTTAAATATGTTTTTACATGATTTATTCACAGGTATTGTTCCTCAAGGTAGCCATGTAGACCAGCTTGCTGCTGCCTAGCTGATTTTTTTTCTCGCTTAGTTGCCAGCCTGCCACCTGACCAGCTCCCAGGGGAGCATTGGTCATGGAGATGTGGGGAGTTCTTGGACTAGGATTTGGTTGTGCCTAGTGTGTGAAGAATTGGTTGCATTAAAAGCTCAATTTTCTTTTGTAGAAATGTTTACTCCCTTGAGGGTACCTTTCCATTATTTAATCCCTTACCCTCAAAGACTAACAGAAGTGAAGACACATTCATTTTCTTAATACCTAGTTATATGCCAACTGGTCCAATTCTAGGAATGGCAAACGCCTGTGGTAAAATTTAGGAATATGATTTTGGTTGCTGTGAACTCCTTTTGGTGTACAATAGAGCCTTTTTTTCCTTGGGTGTGGCTTGCGGGCTGCTCAAACAGGAAGAAATAGAAATTCATATGCCAAATTTACGTGTATGGCATTTTATCCAGTGCTTTGGGTTGCATCACTAGAGTTGCTTGAAATAAATGCCACCTGCACTAGCACTATCGAGATATCAAGGTTATAGGAAATAAAAATCACCAAAGTAAAAAATGAAAGTAGTTCACAGTTGTGTATTTTTTTTCAAAAAGAAAAGAGATACATGTAATGTCCCTTTCCAAGCAAGCCACAATTACAACAGATATGTTTCTTCTTCCAAGTGAAAGTGAAATTCCTATAACAGCGAAGACTTGCTAAGCTTGGTCTCAATTAATAGCTGATAGGTGTAGACCAGAGAACATATTGATGTCAACATTATCTTCAATGTGCATTTTACTACCATGTATCCATAAATCGTCTGGCCATTGACTCGCAGTTGTCAACATGCTTCACCATTATGTGACCTTATATCGTTGTATGTGTTTTTACTGATTTGCGTTTCTACTTTGTCTCAATTATTATTTCTGTAATTATGAGTTTTTTTTATTTTGAAGGCATTGAGACAAAAGGAGGATCAGCTGGCTCATGAGATAGAGATTGTGAAGCAGAAACTTAGTGAGATAGAACGCCATGCCAACTCACGGGGTCTCTCCGGAGTTCTTTTCAGAAGCAATGGTGTGCCTGACCAAACAAAGGCCTCTTGAATTAATTGAGACAGACATGATTTCAATGACAGCATCCTAACCAAATTAATCGATGACTGTCCTGCGTTGTTTGTGATATTGCACATGGATGTGCAGGTTTTTTGAAGCACGCATCTTGTAGCTTGTGTTTTTCCTGCCAATCACCATGGGAATGGCCCCATGGCTTTGAGGTTTCAAACCACTTGTTGTATTTGAGGCTATTTTAACTCATCTATGAAAAGTGTTGGAGGGCAGTTCCAAGAATGGAACATCTGGCAATTCCAAAGCAGAATTGTGCTCTGTGTATGTTGTATGGCAGTTCTCGCGTCACTTGCATGATAAGATAACTGTCCCATGAACTTGTCTGTGGAAGATTGCTGCCAAAGCATTGCTCTGGTTTTTAACTCAGTTCATGTTCACATCAGTGTATCACAAGCAGGGTTTACCAAACCGGTACCGACCAAAACACCAGGAGTCAACTGATTGTCTGGTTTTCATGAAAACCGTTTACTTCCGGTAAAATCTGGTCAAATTGTGTCAAAAAAATTTAAATGCAGTTTTTTTTTTGAACTAGACTGAAAAAATAAGCTGTTTGTGTTATTGAGCTGGTCTGGAAAGTCCGTCTTTTGTGAAAATCAGACTGGTTTTTGCTGGTTTTGTAAATCCTGATCACAGGGCGAATTATGTATATATATTTGCATGGCTGCTTTGGGCAAAATGTTCAGACTTCAGAGGTTGTCAAGTAGCCAAGATGATTTAAGAATTGCCAACAAAAGTCCAGAGAAATACAGGCTGCTATGGCCTTGTGCAGTGTTGATGAACTTGCACCAACTAAAACCTAAACCCACCTAAAAGCTGCTGTTGCATGTTTGGTTGGCATTCACACATAATTGGTTGCAACAATTGCTTATCTTTTAGCTATCTTAATTGGTAGCTTTTCAGAGAGGAATCAACATGTTAGTTAGGCCGTTAGCTCCCATGGTTTGCAACCATCAGAATAGAATACACTATGGCCTATGGACCTTCAAGAAAAAAACATCCTTTCATTATCGAAAAAATGGAAAAAGTATGCTTTTGTATACGACACTGATGAGAAGAGCATACAGGTTGCAAAGTCCAATTGATCAAGAAAGGTATCGAGGACTCTCAACAACTAATTGTACTGGAAAGAAGAAAATAAAAGGTAGTAGCTACTGAGTAAATAATAATCATAATATATATCTGAACCAACCAAGGAACATTTCTGTAAGAATCACGAGAGGTACTCAAGAAGAACTGAGCTGAACATTCAAACCCAGCAATTTTTTTACCCAAACTGCATCTATCTGCAAGACACAAACATGACACAACACACACAGTAAAAAATACAGGTTCCCTTCAGAATTTCATCATCTTGCTGCTGATCATTCATAGGATCCAGCAGCTCCTTTGCTTCCTGGTGTTCTTCTTCAGTTTCGGTGGGCAAAGTACCACCTTGATCGCGGAGTCGAATACAGACTTCACATTCTGTTCATCAGGTTATCACCATTAGAACCAGCAGTAAGCAACCAAATTGAAAACCGATACTGTTGTTAACCTCAGTATGTAACAAGTTGTAGTATCTGTTTCTGATGAAAAATTGAAACAGATTGGTCCAACAATTTGACAGTAATGGTAGCCATGCTACCGAACTTTGTAAGGACAGTTTCAGATATATGATCGGTTAGTACTTTGGTTCCCGTTGCTTCTATATTCTCTAATCACCTTTGGACTACCTAAAAGTAGCGTTAGCTTGGTCCATACTATATGCTGCGTGGATGAACAACGTCAGGTAGCCATATCTCTGAACTAACAAATTAAATCTATGAGTACTACACCAACTAGTCCATGTTCTTCATACCTGCTGCGACTTGGAGCTGCACTCGATGTACGCCGCGGCGCCTATCATCCTTTTTAGCTCTTCCCCCTGTTCATGTACAGCAACAGGAAAGAGGTCAGTTGCTATCACTCCAAATTCTGATCTTAATGGGCAAGATTGCAGAAGTGATGGCTGTTTTGTGTACATGAAAAGAAACTTAGAAAAAACTTGAGCATGCTCCATAGTTGGGTATATGACACTTGTGGATTTCAATCGCGTATCATTTTTGCATTGCGATGTTTTTATATTGAGCAGACCTGTGCAGTGGAAATAGGTGCTAAACCCGGGTGGTCCAGGAAGAACTGCTTGTCCTCACGCAAGTCTGAAAATACCCAGTTCTTATCAGATTTTGTGCAATATTTTTCTTTTAGAATTTTTTGTAAAAATTTCAGTTGTCATCTTACCAAGCTTTGTTCCAACTAATACGATTGGCACATTAGGAGCATAATGCCTTAGCTCTGGTATCCACTGCTCAACATGGCGAGAAATGATTTGTCAAAATTAGGGGAAAGCATTAGAGAGAAGACCAAGACTTCTGTAATTGAGTAATGTGTAACCTTCTTGTGAATATTCTCATAGCTCGCTTTGCTGATGAGGGAAAATGCTAATAAAAAGACATCAGCACCTCTGTAGCTAAGAGGTCTCAACCTGTTGTAGTCCTCTTGTCCTGCAAAGGCCAACAAAGGTGTCAGAAAATATAGATTCAATTTCCTTGACGCGCAAAAGTCTGTAAGATATTTTTTTCATATTTTTTTAATTCAAACTGATGCGAATTTTTATAAATTGGATCACCTGGTTATTATACATATAATATGCTAATAAGAACAGGATCTGACCAGACGTTTTCACAAAAAGAAAATCTGAATATATTGTGGACCTTCTTGGTCCTTTCTGTATTATCTGATATTCCAAGAAAACTAGCCAAAGTGCCGAGGGTAATGAATACAAAAAATAGCATCCCATGATAGAATCTATAAAATTGGATTCTCTTCTTCATCAGGAACTACTTGAGCCCCCCAAAAAAAAGAGCATTGAAGCAGGCAAACAAATGTGCAACTTTATTTTTTCTGAAATACAACACATGAACAAATCAGATACTAGAAACCAATCCCACACTTACCAGCAGTATCCCAGAGCCCAAGGTTCACCGTGTTGCCGTCGACGACCACGTTGGCGCTGAAGTTGTCGAAAACCGTGGGCACATAATCCTACCCAAAAAACCAAACCACCAGAAAGAATTTAAGAAACAATGAGAAATTCTGAAGATTCAGACATACAGCAGCAGAAGCCAAGGCACAAAGAAACTCACCGTGGGGAAAGTGTTACTGGTGTAGGAGATGAGCATGCAGGTCTTGCCGACGGCGCCGTCGCCGACGGTGACGCACTTGATGAACCTCGCCGTGCTCATCGTCACCTAGCTGCTGTCTATCCCTGAAGAGAAAACTTGTTGGTTGGGTTTGGTGGTGAACTGGTAGTGATGGATGGTTGACAATGGAATGAGCTACGTATCTGCATATATATGTACCAATAATACCTTGTACCGGGTTGTCTGAAACGGCCTTAACAATTACTCAAAGGATGCTATTGCTAGCTGCTGCTGGGATAAAGGGTAAAGCAAAGCAAGATGGGGAAGACAGATTGGCCTTAGTGGTGTCTCAGCTCACTATCAATCACCTGATGATGACGACGAGGATGATGATGACGATGGATTTTGTGCATGCTTGCTTCACACCGCTAGCTGGCCCCACCAAATCAGCCTTCCAATGACGCGCGTAATAATGTTGCCAAGGCACAACTAATCATTAGTTTAAGCAAATAGAGTTGGGGGTTGCGTCTCAACTAAACCATGTAGCGATAACCCCCAAGAGAATTGGTTGTCAATACATACTCTATGATGAATGAGGGTTGTTAATACTCAAAAGGTAGCACAAGTTAATGCAAATTTATACTCACGTTCCTAAAATATATAGCTACCTTTCATTCAACTGCAACTAAGGAGTAATATATATCAATACCTTACTGTTATTCACGAGTTAACGCACACATTCACAAGTTGTACTTTCTTCCTTTCTCTTTATACATAAAACTTCATTTATTTAAAATTATAAAGTAGAAACCTCCCTGTTTTCGAGTAAAAAAACATTTGTTAACGTCAGATTCAGTCCGATGGTGCTAAAGTCGATCGGCTGGAAGGTATCCGATGACTATAGTGAAGAAGCCGATCGGATTGTAGCGAAGGAAGACTCGGTTCCAGAAGCCGATCGGATTGTAGTGAAGGAAGACTCGGTTCCAGATTGGAAAACTATCCAGATAAGACCGAGTCTACGGAAAAGCCGTGGAATTCACGACAAGATGTTTCATCTTTGTTAATTGTAGTCTTATCTAATTAGTAAGGTTTAGTTAGTTAAGTTAACTTCTTTAGAGATATTTTCTTTTGTTTTTGTTAGAAAATAACGTCCGATGGTTGTAAATGCGTCGGACTCTATAAATCCAGGGTATAAATATAGATCCCTTGGAGACATGTAATCTATCTCTCGATCAATATATAATTTCGGTGCATCGTCACCCTAGTTCGTCTAGGTGTTTACCGACAGGTTTTGGCTCTTGATGCAGGACTGCATCGGTTAAGTCCGATCTCCGGTGAAGGGGTAAATCCCATCACTATTTTCGATATGTTCTGATCTGTCTAAAGCTGCATCGGTTAGGTTCGACCTCTTATGCCGATCAGATGTATCGCATCACGTCTATGCAGGGCCTATCGGCCTATTAAGCTCCCTCTGCCATCATCAATTTCGTGCTGCATCGGTTAGGTTCGATCTATGGGGCTGCCGACGGTAGATCGAGCTTTAGGCTTACAGTTTTCTGCACGGCGTATCGTCGGAATGCTAGCCGATGAGTTATCCATGCTCTAAGCTTTATGCCCAGCGCATCGGCCTCTCGGCCGATACGCATCAGCATTTAAAGGTGTCCCTTGACGCGTAACACTAAGCGCATCGGTCTCCCAGCCGATACGCTCCCGCCTTCAGAGAGGCGTCCCCTCATCGGCTCATCTAGCCGATGGGTTCGTTCCTGTCTTTCCTTTAGCACAGCCGATCCGGCGTCCTCCGTATCATTGCTGTTGGCCTTGGCCTCGTACTGTCTCGGTTAGGTCCGATCTTCGAGGTTCGGTATTAATGGCGCTGTCACGGAAGACGATGGGTCTCGTGCTATTATATCCGGAGCGGCATCGGCTTTGTAGCCCGTGCCTTTTAATACTATTCCTTGCCAGTCCGCATGTGACTTCATCGGTTTTTTCAGCCGATGAACGACTGTTACGGCTTCCGTCAGCTATCCGGAGGGATCTTGTACGCTTTGCTATTCTCTGAGTACATCCTGGTTCCTCTATCGGCTCTACAACCAATCTCTCGTCGACACCTGTCCATATCGGCTCCCCATCCGATTGAAGAGCGTTCCGATTTCTATCGGCAAATAGCCGATAGCGAAAGGCCTTTCGGATGTGGCCGATGGCTATTCCAATCCTATCGGCAGCTAGCCGATAGCGAGCGTCTGTATCGGCCTACCGTCCGATGGACCTGCTCGTCTCACTTCCTTGTCAATTGTAGGGTTAAATTGACTGGTACGTCTACACTTATACTATCGCGTCGGAGCCAATCGAACTCCATGGCCCTTGTTGCGCATACCTGGAGCTACGAAGAGAAGCCGATCGGCCTGCACTAGAGCTAAGCAGATCTTCCTAGCGTCGACATATTCGCGCGCGGAAAGTGCGAGGGATCTCTACGTAAACATTATGATATTAAAAGGTCAAGCAAATTAATGGCACAAAGTGAGATACCCACGGTACCTCTTCAAGAATCATGGAAAGAGTTGACAAAATACTCATTTTAGGTCTTGTTGCTTTTTTAAAAGGGGATTACCCATTGCCCTTAGGTTCTAACATAGGGGCATCTTTGGAATGTTAGCAATGGGATTGCTTTTTGTTAATAATGAAGGTGATGAATTAAAATCCACTACTTTTTATATCAAGGTAAATAACCACTTAAGACTTAATAGTAAGCATGACTAACAAGGGTTAATTCCCAGGTTAGTAAGCCAAGTTGAGTTGGTAGTCAATAATCCTCAATCTTTATAAAATAGTCTATATGACATTTGTTGAACAGATTTAAAAAATCAATCCAAGTTCTGGCCTTATCAAACGGAAAACAAATAACTCAAATCTACTTACCCTAGTATGCCCCATCGCCTACTGTAGTAACTCACACCTTTCCTAACTCTAGCAACACCACCACCAATGGCTGCCTCCTTTTATCACATAAGCTCTAACATGATCGTACCATTGGTCGCCTCTACTTATAATCTCTGCCCTCTTCTAACCTAAGTTCAATGCAACAGCATTGTCGCCATCCTGTCTATAACCAACCCTTGATACTGCCTCTTATCTCTATGCCAGCATCAGTCCCATCCTCACTGCTCTCACCCTAACATGCAATCAAAAACCTCACAAGAGCTAAACAAGACAGCTTCAAGTTAACCGCAAAAGCACAAACCTTCACGTGCATGCCATGGTTAGAAATATTGGATATTTTTGCAAACATTTTAGTCCACTAATCGTAGTGAATCCCAAAAAAAAGTAGATTTTAGTGGAGTACATGATCTTTTTTTATTTTCTTAAAAAAAGAACAAACTAATAATACGCCTTTTAGCATCCAATAGGGTGTATAAAACCGAAACAATGAGTCACATGACAAGCTAACTAACAGAAAATGTAACATAATTGGTACTTAAATCCTGAGTCAAGTGTTTGCACAGTACATTTGATTTTGACTTCTTTTCAAGTTTGATCATGAGTCAATCAGCAGATCAAAAATATTATTTGACCAAGTAGTTTGGTGAACCAAGAATTGAGTCACCCTAGGGTTGATGTTGCCACCACATTCTTTCATAACTACTTTTCTAATCTTTTATTTAGGTATTTTGTTTTGTCCTACAGGTCCAAATTAGTATAAAATATGTCTAAGGTCTTGTTTTAAACACATGATTTTTTTATTTCATTAATTGTACAGGATTGGGGAAAATTCCACATTCTAAATGAGCTCTATTGAGTATTCATAAACTATGCTATTGTGTCTAAGGGAAAACTTTCTTTAGAATTTTTAGGTGCACGCTCATAAAAACTGCAAATTTTTCATAAAAAATAAAGTAAAAACATAACCATTTGTGCCACTTTCTTAGATATTTTTCTGTAAATTTTAGTCATATTTTTTCATAAAATTTAGTTATATATACTAATATTACAACACACTTATATTATATATAAAGCATAGTTTTTCTTAATATTTTATGAGTCAATTCATCCCCATCACCATAGATGCCCATAGATAGAAGTGAACCCGCCCATGTGCCTAACCATATGCATAAACTCTTTCCAAAACCCAACAACTAATTGTCCTCCATGCTGGGCAAAGTTGATGCATGCATGTCAGGTTATATAACCTCCCCTCTCTTCTCTTTTCTGATGCATTCTGCATTATCTGCTGACTGACACAGCGACACAGCACGACACACAACAGCCAGTGGATGACACAAGTGTTAGCTTGGCCGGCGGTTGGGCAGAATGATAGTAGGAGCACTATAGCTGGCAATGGCATTAGCTGCTGGTGCTGGCAGGCAGGTCTTTGGCTGCAGCAGTGCTTGCAGCCTCCTTCCGTTTTGTTGCTTTGAGTGCACGGCCAGGCCACGGCCGGAAACCGCTCTACTATGGGATCATCCCTTATTATCCATCGATTCAGCTTCTCACGCACATTAAGCTTAAGTGCCGGTTGGTTGGTTTAGTGCGGCCAGATAGTGCTCCAGGCGCTAGCGATCGATCGATCGATCAAGTGTTAATGATGATGATGCCAAGACGCTGCGGCCACGGATCTTCTGCGTCCATGTGATGGACGCATGTGTAATTACGTAGGCTAGTTTCAACAACTTTATAGGGAGTAATATTTATTTGAAGTATTGGATAATGGATACAATAGCTTTAACATGATTAAGTTTCATTTTATATAAACCTTGTTTTAATTCCGAATCAATTATACCATAAAAATTTTGAGGTATGCTGATAATCTATGAAATGAAAAGTAATAATTGGCCCAGTATCATTGTATCCTAATTATTCTTTAAATAAAATAAATGCAAGATAAAAATAAAATAAGATAGATGTACATTTAAGATATTATGCATACTAAAGAAATTTATAGACAATAAACATTTTAAAAATTGGGTGTCTTTGTCTTAAAAAAATTTATCTAATGGTTACTAATTAAACTCGACGACTCTATAACAATATTAATTTGCACAGTACACAGCTACGCGCAATAGCTTACCCGGTGGCGGAACAGGTACACGACCACAATTTTGCATACAGAGTCATCTTTTACGGAAGATGCTCGCTCCCCGTGCATGCAAGATATGTGCATAGCATGTCTTCAGCTTAACCTAGCTCACCCATCGGATTACGATGATACGAAGACCAGCTATATCTCATTTGGTTGTGTAGCTTTGTGGCTGTGCCTGCCTTTCCTGTACTAAACTAATACTCCCTACTCCTACTTCTACTGCAATATTGCTAGTACGTCTTGGAGAGAGGACCCTCATGCTGTGCTGCTGCGTTATGGGGCCCACCGGCACCGTATTTTTTTTGGTAAGGGGGGACATAAAAACTATTGTCCGTATTTCTTTTGCATAAATATTAGATCGTGTATATTATGTGTGGTGAATAATTAGTAAAAATTATTATTGTTTGGAAGTTAGAATCAACTTATTTTTGATAGATATTCTCTTTTTTCTTTAATACGTACAAGTGAGATGATGATGGTGAGTGATAAGAGACCGACATTACTATGGGTAGATGTTTATGCTCTAGTTTAGTAATATGAAAATAATGGATAAAATAGAATATAATAGTTCTGAGCTAATTAGATCCATGGTGTTTGAACATAATGGAGTTGGATAGGTTAGTGGGCAATGGTTTAGTTTGTAAGTATTTATGTGATTGTGAGTTTTTATGAGTTATTTTAGTTTGTAAGTATTTATGTGATTGTGAGTTTATATGAGTTATTTTTGTATGTTGGGCCAAATCATGTAGTTTTGGGTCATTCTATAAAAGTAGAGATAAAGACATGATAAGGAAATAGAAGAGAAAAATATTTTTTTAAGGTTTGAAAGAATGAGAGTCAAGAGAAATGAGTTGTTTTATAATCACTTTTGAAACATAAATAGATTAAAGTTTAGTAATTATTTCGTTTTTTATTTTGGATTTCGTGGAGGTAAGTTTTGATAGGTTTTTTTTATTGATCTTTTAGATTTTATTCTAACTATTTTTTAGATTTGTGTTGAAGTCAGTTTATGTATATAAAATTTAGCATAAATCTATCAGTTATTTTTAATCAATCAAATTTCATTTCGTTTAGATTAAAGGTTGTTTAGATCCTATCAATTCCGTCTATTGTTTTTAATATTTCTTGCAAAAACTGAATCTTCACTATGTCTAGAACTTATATTTCAACTTTTACATCAAACGATTTGAATCGGTGAAGTTTCAATGATTTAATGATTTTTTTTTGTTAGGAACGGTTTGCCGATTTTACTATTTGGCACTTAGCGAGCTTGTTCCACACTGTAGCTGCTAGTTGACGTTCTGTTTTTGGACTTTTGAGTGATAGGACGATTAATTTAGTATTATAATAATATAGAGTAATTTTAATATTATTTGTTATTATTTTCACAGTGTGTTTGTTTCTATTCTTTTGGAAAAGAAACCGACCAACAGTCACATATCTAATCGACGCTATTTGATACTTAGAATATATATTTATGTTTTGCTATTTCAGCGTCGACAGAAAATTATGAACAAAACCTATCAATTTTTTAACCGTTGGATACGCACCCAGATTCATGCGCAAGGGGAAACAAAACTTCTTGTGCGCATGGTTGATCCCACAACCTTACAATCGCACGTAGGTACATAGGACTTACAACAACCACGTTATATTGGACTCCGTAACTACAAGCGAGTATGTTATAATTATGTTACCGGTATACTATGATTGTATTTAACATATTTTTTGGGAATTTTTTTTCGAAAATATATTGCTAGTCCAGTATGTTTAACAGAAACCAATTTAACCAACATGCATGTCGATTATGTTGTGATTCGATCGACCGCTTTGACATGATGATATATAAAAGAGTAGTGATCTTTTCAAAACATGGGAAATTAAATTTGTTGTGTGCCCTCACTTTTTCACGAAATATGCCCATAGAGAAGTAATTTGGTACGATTTTCTTTTTCTTTAACATAAAATCTAAACGAAAATTTACTTCTTTGCCCCTTTATCTTGTTCTTTCTAGTACCGCTTGAGCCCTCCGTGTCTGACTGGTCATCCATGCATATTTCAGACCCTCCTCATCATGCATTGCCGGCCGACCACCACCCTTGTCTACACCTTGTGCTGTCTGTGTGCCTCCCAAACACCACCCATTCCCTCTACAAGTCTCCAGTCCCTTCCTTCGTCACACCTCCTATTAGATCATTGTGTTAGATTTAATTATTAGTGATGAATAAACTGGCTAAAATATTGATTAAGTTGTTTTAGAGAAATGGTGCAAAAGTGACGAAGTGCTCTGTGCACTGAAAGTCACACTGGGCTAGGATTGCAAGTGCTGTCAAACTGAACAGTTTGATCAGACTTTAAGGAGGAGTCACTTTCGAGCTATTTGTATGTTTCTTATTGAATTATTCGTGTATAAGGTTTCTAAGTGTTATTCTATATGATATATATTATTTATGTCCAACTATGAGTTAAGTTAGGAAAGAATTTATTCTCGGATATGATTTCTTCATTTATCTATGTGTAGTTGTTTCTTAAGGTTTTAGAAGTATTGTTGTTAATGTCGGAATTTGATTCATCATGTAAACAAGATCGCCCGATAAAAAAATACTAAGCAGCTCATGAGGTGAACCCGATTCATACCGTAGAAGAGCCGATCAAATGTATGGAAGACGAATTCGATTTGTTTGAAGACGAAAAGTTATCTAGATGAAACCAAGTCTAAAGAGGAATAGTGGGGATAACGACAGGTTGAATGTTTGTATATAATGTATTATGTAGGCTAAGTAAGTTTGAGTAGTTTTACAATTTCTTATAGATTAGTTTCCTTTTATATTATTAGGAAATAATGTTCGGTGGTGGTTGTTGTAACCACGTCGAACTCTGTAATTACAGGGTATAAATATAGACCCTCTAAAAACTTGTAAAAAGATCAATTTAATAAAACTTCGGCGCATCGCTATCCTAGCTTATCTAGTTTTTTATTGACGGGTTCTGGCTCTCGACGTGGGGTTGCATTGGTTAAGTTCGATCTCTAATGAAGGGGTAAGTCCCGTCACTATCATGGTACACTTTGCTCTGTCTAAGGCTGCATCGGTTAGGTTTGACCTCTTAGTCGGATCGAGTGCACCGCATCATATCCGCGTGAGGCTCGTCGGTGCGTCAATCTTCCTCCTCCGTCTATGGTCTCATGCTGTATTGGTTAGGTTCGACCTACGAGACCGGCGGCGGCGGTTTGAGCCGGCGCCCCGGCGAGTCTTCATGTGGCGTCTCGTTTGAGTGAGTAGCCGACAAGTTATCCTTACCGCAAGTCTCGCATCCATCATGCTTATCGTCTAACGATCAATCCGCTAGAGATCGATCTAGACACGTCGGACGTGGCCAGGTACTGTCTCGGTTCGGTCCGATCTACCAAGGCTCGCGTCTGATAGGTCTGGTGTTGAGATCTAGAGGGTTTCGTTCCCCATCGGCTTGAACGGCCGATGGGTTTAGGCATAGGCCTATGTCGAACGTTCGGCTGGTAGGTAGCCGATGGCCTTGCCTTTTTCCTCCCTCGTCGTTACGTTCGGTCTATGCCTCTATCATCTTCGCTCTATTAGCTCTGGCCTTAGTCTCAGTTCGGTCCGATCTATCGAGGCTGGTTTTAACGGTGCCGTTACGACGGTCACTGGCCCTCGTGGCTTTGTGGGGGATCGGGCCTTGCTCCGTGCTTCGGATGTCGTGAAGCATTATTGGCTATTTGGCCGATAAGTCCTCTACCCTGTTCCACGCATCTATCGCTCACGCCTCCGTCGGTTGTTTAGTCGATGCTCGAGCTCCACCTTCCTTACCGACATCTAGCCGATAGGGTGAGCCAGACAGGCCCACTGGCCGACCAGCTTGTGGGTCTCATCCTCTCTTGTTATCAATTGTAGGGTCAAATTGACTGGCATGCCCTTAAATCTCAAAACTTAAGAATTTACACTGGAGCTAAGCAGATCTTCCAATTATTGATGATGGATCAAGAGTCAACTTAAGAAAAATTGATGTTTAGATGATCAATGAGATCATATGGGATATTAAAGCTATAGAACAATGCATCTAGAGGTGAAGATTTCGTAAGACATACGAGCGAAGTTGTATACATATGGAAGAAGGGGTCGAACTCGGATAGAGTTCAGGTTTCAGAAGATTAAGTTTGAATGTATGGTGAGATAAGTTTTATACTTGATGAGAGATTTTCTAAAAGATTAGAAATGATATTACTTATATGATTCATGGCTTTTATGTAGTTATCTATAGGTATAAATATAGAGATGGTTAGACCCTAAAGTATCACTTTTGTGAGAGAAAAAATTTAAGATTTAGACTTGAGTTACAAGAGATATTTGAAAGTTAAAAGAAGATTGATGTAGTTGTATTTTATAAACATATCTTAAGTTAATATATTTTTAAAGATTTGTCAAGTTGTTCTATGTTACTATCGCTAGACTGATGAGATCAAAATGGTTAGATCAGCAACGAACACAGACTGACAAAAATGTGGTGGTTAGACTGACAACAAAGAGCGGGATAGACTTACAACAATCAGACAGGAAGACTTGCTTTGCTTTAACTTCATTGGTATCAACGATATCTTTTTATTCTATAAAAGATTAAGTTTTTAAGTTATCGTATCATTTATCCTTTCTCGAATAGATTTAATTCCTCGTTTATCTTACACCTCCACACACCTCGTCCTCCCCAAAACCACTACCTAGCGAGGACGCCACCACGCTCACCATTCCTCCTCCGCCGCATGGTGTCATCTTTACCACTACGGACCAGTCACCGCTCGGGTATGTATGTCTTAGCAGCAGCGCCTTGGCCACATGCCCTCATCGCAACCCTACACGTACAACAGGGACAGAGGCTATACCTAGGCACATTGGTGGGAAGAAGACGGAAGCAGCAATAATGGCCACTGCCACGGGAATCAAGACAGTGAGAACATAACGCCATGGTGGCTTTTGGTCCTCACACCATAGCATGGGATCAGCATTTCATCCTATGTTTTGCATGGGTTCATCCTATGTTTTGCATGGGTGGGCACGTTGCTAGAAGAGGAAGAGCGAGGTGTTCCTTTGACAGCCAAGTGGGATGACTGAGAGCACCTAGGCAGATCTTAGGTGGCACAACCATACGGACTCGGGAGGCTGCCTGGGAATACTCCCATCGTTTTGTTTATTTAACGAGTTTTATTTATTAAAAGAACAAGCTAAAAATAATTCGCGGGTAAAATTTTATATGTGCATTCTTAACGATTTAAAATCAAATATTGTAAAATAAATTACGATAAAAAACCACAAAATTAAGTTTTAAAATTTAAATTTTAGCTTATAATTATAAGTAAAAGTTAAATGATGAGAATTTAAGATGGAGAGGGGGCAACAAAGTCAATTTCCATCAAGATTTCGCTTAAGCTAAAATGCATCTTTAAAATATTTCAATAGTCTGTAGGAGCAATGCCTAACTATTTTCACAAAACAGGGTCAAATCCTGAAATTTGATAAAGTGAGGACAATTTCAAAAACTCTAGCAAAGGAGGGCAATTGGGCAGATATTGAATTTTCCACAAAATATAGTGCATAAGTTGTCCTTCTCCAAAAGTGGTGTAACACTAATGCAACATGGATCTGTCGTGTAATAAAATTTCAAATCTATATTCGTCCTACAGAAGAAGACAAATAATGGAAGTCGATGTATATTACTGAAAAGATCAATCTGGCTAACTTAGTCTCAGTTGGTGATACCGTTTGATAGGCCGAGTTGGCGAAGCAGCGTTCCCTTAGCGTAAGCGTAACGGAGTAAATAGGTCGACTTGCCAGATCTTTAAATAAAAAACATGCAAGGCAATAAATCAAAGGTTTAAAGCACCACAACGGGAGAATAAAATGGTGACATTAGGTTTCAAAAATTGGAATGCAAATCCAACTAGTCTATGCAGCTACTTCATCACATCTACTACCTCTATTGAAAAAATACTTTATCTTTTCTCCATATCATAGGTAACAATACAAAACTAAAAAAGCTATAATACCTTTTACTTTATCAAACACCAGTTTTCACTTAAACAAATTTACTGATTTTACCGGTTACTTTCATAAAATCCAAAGCACTTATCTACCACTTCGACAAACTCCAATGTAGTATTTTATAGCTACATAAAAAGTTTCATTTATATATGGTTTGTTATTTTCGTTCCAAAATTCATAGATAATTTTATTCGTAATGTTTAAAGACATATCGGTGTGAAAATATCAAATGCACGATATTAAATGTGACGATTAATTTCTTACCTAGTTAAACTCTATTTTTTCGTAAACAGATATATTTATTTTGGTTATATCATGATTGAGAATGTTAAATGTGATCTAAATGTGTTAATGTGTCAGATCTCAGCTTAACCTTAAAAGCATTGAAAGTCCAGTTGAGAGAAGTTTTCTAACAATATACAACTGGTGGTTAATACGAAACTTCTGAATCAACCCCCAGATCAACGCAATAGTCATATATGTTGTAGTGAGCCTAGCTACCGAATGTTTTTTTTTGAAATTGATCTTAGTGGATTTCATCGTCAATTGTAGATGGTATGTGGAGAATATATGGCAATGAGGTTGGTCACCTAACATTCTTATGTCAGTGTACAAGAAAGATAGCACTGTTTTAATGGTCGTGCAAGACGAAGAGAGTCCAGGTATAATCGGAGGTGATGCTAAAGCAGTGGAAGGAAATGAGTCAAAGCACGAAGAACACGGAGGAGGAGGAGATAGGGAGCCTAGAGAATTGGTAGATGAGGGAAACACTATTGCTGAGGTAATGGACAGGAATGATTCTGATAAAGAGTATGTACGAGATGATGAATCATTGAATAAGGAGGACAGTAATGTAAATATATCACAATAGTCCAATGAGAACTTCTGTAAACTTATTATCTCTAAGAAACATCATGTACCATAGAAGTACAAAGAGAATAAGGTCATTTGGAGGGCTAAATATGTATACAAAGAGAAATTGATAGAGGTAATTAAGCACTAGGTGGTATCACTTTGGAGGAAAATCTAAGTCACGAAGTCAAGAAAGTCGGTGTATAAAGTAAAGTGTGTGAACTTATGTTATGAGTATCCATAGAGGGTGTATGCATTTAAGGATAAATGGAAAGATTATTGAAAGGTGTCCATTGTCACTTAGCATAATCATCACTTACAAGAGATCAAGAAATACTACAGAAATATTGCATTTGTATTTGTTGCAACAAAGATATACTCTAATGTTATTTACAACTTAGAGTATGAACTAAGGTTAATTATCAGACACATTTAGAATAAATTCAAGTACACAATTAACTATGTGTCATATAGGGCAAGACAGAAGATTCCTGACAAAATATTAAGTGTGTGCATTAACATATATATGCATTGTTGTCCCATAGGTAGAAATTGATAGCAATTTGTTAACACCAAAATTTGGAAAGCCCACGGAAGGATTGGAAAAAAGATTGGTTTAAATAAATAAGAGTCTGGTTGCTATAGGGAGGAAGCCGATCGAATGAAATAGAGAAAGATTCGGTCCAAGATTAGAAGGCTATCCAAATGAGACCGAGTTTAAGGAGGAGTCGTAGAATTTACGGCAGGGTATTCTATCGTATCTTATATGGATAGTAATATTTACTTAGTTTGGTTAACTTCCTTAGAGATATTTTCCTTTATCTTTGTTAGAAAATAATGTCTGATGGTTGTTGTAATCGCGTCGGACTTTGTAAACCCACGGTATAAATATAGATCCCCTAGAAACATGTAAATGATCATTCGATCAATATAATTTTGGCACATCGCCACCCTAGCCTATCTAGGTTTTTACCGGTGGGGTCTGGCTCTCGACACGGAGTTGCATCAGTTAAGTTCAATCTCTGACGAAGGGGTAAGTCTTGCCATAATCTCGATATGTCTCGCTCTGTCTAAGGCTGCATCGGTTAGGTTCGACCTCTTAGAATGATCGGATGTATCGCACCACGTCCGTACAGGATCTATCGGTCTATCAAACTCTTTCCGCCGTCGTCGGTCTCATGCTGCATCGGTTAGATTCGACTTACGAGACTGCCAATGGTAGAATGAGCTTTAGGCCTATAGGTCTCTTTATGAAATTTCATTGGAGTGTTAGCCGATGAGTTATCTATACGTTGAGCGTCACGTCCAACGTATCGGCTCCTCGGCCGATACGCATCAGTCTTTAGAGACTTTCTTGAGCACCACGCTAAGTGCATTGGCTGGAAGGCCGATGCGTGCTTGTCTTCAGAGAGACGTCTACTCATCGGCTCAGCTAATCGATGGTTTCGCTTCGTCCTTACTTTAGCACATCCTATCTAGCGTCCACCGTCCCGTTGCCGTTGGCCTCGGTCTCTTACTGTCTCTGTTAGGTCCGATCTTTGAGATTCGGCACTAGCAGCGTCATCACGGCAGGCGACGGGTTTCGTGCTGCTATCTCCGGAGTGGCATTGGTTTTACAGCTAGTGCCTTTTATACAATTCCTTGCCAGCTCACATATGCTTTTATCGGCTTTCCAGCCGATGAACGACCGCGATAGGTTCTGTCGACTACCAGGAGGGATCCCGCACGCCTTACTATTCTCTGAGTACATTCCTGTGCCTCCATCAGCTCTACAGCCGATGGATCAGGGTCTCACATTCGCTACACCCAGAGCCATCATATCCTTTGTCGACATCCGTCTACGTCTTCATTAGCTCCTTAGCCGATGGAATAGCGTCCTGATTCCTATTGGCTATCGGCCAATAGCAGGAGCCATCTGGACGCGGTCGATGACTAACTCGATCCTATTGGCAGCTAGCCGATAGCGAGGGCTCATATCAGCCCGTCGTCCGACTGACCCGTTTGACTCACCTCCTTGTCAATTGCAGGGTCAAATTGACTGGCATGAACGCACCCGCATCGTCGCCCCAGAGCCGACCGAAACCCACGGCCCCTGACACGCATACCTCGAGCCACGAAGAGAAGCCAACCAGCCTGCACTAGAGCTAAGCAGACCTCCCAGGCATCGGCGTGTTCGCGCCGGGCGCACGGGATTCCGGTGCAAACACAATTGGAGTTAATAGGAACAATCAAGTATTATATGTGGCTTTCGCTTTTATTGAGAGCGAGAACACTAAAACCTGGTACTGATTTCTAAAATGGGTGAGGGATATAGTTGTGTATATGAGGCCAGGTGTATGCCTTATACATGACCATCATATCAGCCTTCTATGGACTATTGAGTATTTAAGGGATGGTAACGTAGAGAAAGGGTATGTATAAGAGTAGTTAGATATTCATAGCAGATGGTGCATATATCATATAGGTGCTAATTTCTATAAACAATTTATAAAAAAACACCTTATGAATCTTTTCAAGAGGCTATGTATCGAGAATCAGTAGAAAAAATTAAAGGAGCTTTGGAGGAGGTTGAACGAGAAGACAACGAAATAAATAGATGAACAGTCGAGATGGCTAATAACTACAAGTGACGAGGCTCCTGAAACTCTAGTACTATTCCCCAGTGATGATCATATTGTGAGAAAGAGGTCGATATCTCAAATTAGAAATTTTTTGTACTGAATTGAGAATGAGCTGCAGGAGAAATAGACCTTATTATGTGATGATGGTGATGCTAGGTTTAGCATAATGACCATCAATTTAGCTAAGATTTACAACTCGGTGATGTGTGGTGTAAGAGGGCTACTACTTATTGTCATTATTAACTTTATGATGCATAACACATGCAAATATTTTAGAGATGATGATGAAGTACATGGAAAAAACGTAAAAAGGCTTAAGAACATCGAATTATATCTTAAAGTACACAACAACACAGATTCAAAATCTTGTGTATTGTCAAGACCAAAAGTGAAGTCTACCATAAGAGAAGTATGCAGGAGTGTGTCTTAAAGGATGATGGAACCTACTAGTGCTCATGCCAAAAGCCAAGTTTGTACCAAGAGACATGTTCTCATGTTATTGTTGTAAACTCGGAGTGTGGAATACTAGACTGTCATTTTATGTCATCTTATTTTAGGAAGTAAGCTATATTACATACCTGGAGTGGCGAGGTATTTGGCATCGGTATTGTGGGGTCATTTACAATTCAACAACCATAGGTTTTCTATTCTAGATACAATAAAAATGAGGGACAAGGCAGGTCGCTGTAAAACTAAATGGATTCGTAGCAACATGGATGAGTCCAAAGTAGATGAAAGGTTCAAACATTATATCAAGTACGATAAGGAGGGATACACTTATAAGAAGTGTTCAAAAGATACAGAGGTTTCAAGTGAAGCGAAAACTCCTCCGTCAGGAGCAAGGGCTGATGGAAGACACCACATAGGAAAAGGCACCACTTCAAGGCCAACCCGGCTTAGGTGTTTTTGTGCATCTAGTGGTTCAGTCATGTAGAGCAAGTCTATATATTATTTTAAGAATAGATGTGTAACTGTAGTTATTGTAGTTAAAGGAATCATGAATCTTTTTTTATATTGTATAACTATATGTATCGTAATGTTATATGCTATTTTCCTTGTAGTAATAGTAATTGTTGTTCATTTTCTCTAACAAAATGTTATCACTAGTTCTATGAACTGTATATTATGTTTTTGAGTTTCGATAATCATGCTAACTTTATTTTCAACACACATATGGTGTACTAGACACCGGAGCTGCTAGACTATGGACTCAATTGGTCACGCTGCTCGTACCTATCAACAGTTGAGAATGCCATGCTAACCACTTGCCATACATGCCCTTTGCAATACCTACTTCCTATGGAAACTTGTTTTCGTGCTAGGTAAAATATATCCTTATATTTTGCCGTACCTTTAAAGATGATTCCGGATCGATAATACACACATTGCCTTTTTTTGCAAGTAACTTGAGGCTTGCATCCTTCCGTTCTACAAGCTAGTCGAGGCTATAACACATGAGGACCCGGTAAAGCGGTGGTTCACAGACCGGTCTTTTCTCCTAGTACTTCTGGACCGCTGGGGGATGAAGACGCACACGTTCCACCTGCCGTGCGAGGAGATGCCACCTACGCTTTAGGATTGTAGCAAATCCAGTTGACGGACAACAGGGATGGTGTGACAACATCTAGGAACATTTCGCTCACATTCAGTGCCTGCTTAGTCTTGCTGCTCTGGGTGCACTCTCTCACTACACCACAAGTGGCCCCACCTAGGTGAGGCTACTTAAATTCACTATAAGTAAAAGAGTTGCTATGATGTTATATGCATACTTAAGCCTGATTAATTACTTATGGAAATAACCTTCTCCCTATGAAGGTTGATCAGCTCTATCCTAGGGTTGATGACTATTTAATGCGATGGTGCTTCGAGACGTACTTGTTATGACTCTTTGGTGGGACACACTGTGGATAAGAGGCTTATCCACTACACTCACGCCATCGCTGATGTTAAGGATTGGAGCATACCTTAGTGGAGCTAGGATCTGTTGTCCACACAACAACATAATGTGGTCTATGTGATGCGTACACAAAGACCGACTTAGGTTCGTTGATCACCGACTGTCCACTACTTTGGCAGCTTTAGGTGGTTGAGCGGTTTGAGATTGGGCGACCATTGGTAAACCACAATGCCTAAGGACTTTCCCATGATAGAAATAATGTTGTGTTGTCTTAGGTACGTAATGTGTAAATTCAATGTTCGTACCTAAAAACAACTAGCTGACAGTTCCTATCGTACTCTATAGTGATGATAGGTCCGCTTGCAGATCACGAGGTACTACTTAGATGGTGTGTTGGAGATCAATCAGCTATAGCCAAACGACATCATCTAGGAGTTGTACATCCATATAGCCCTTCAAGCTTGTGCACCACTTGGACTTTTGACTTTATGCACATGTGACCAAGCCTATTGGTTAATGACCTAGCTAATGGTGTTCAACATCTTTTTCAAGCCACAACATCCTAGCATGTGTTGCAACTGTTTGGTTTACGTCAGCTATACCCTCTACTAGTTGTGCCAAATGTATCAGCAGACATTCACTGGTAAGTATTGATACAAAATCGAATATATGATTGTCTCCTTCATATCATTGTCTTTGTAACTAGATATAATCGGTAAGGACATGTAGCAAATACTTTATGGGCTTCTTGTCTTCAGAAATACATCGACAACTAGTTGTTAGCAATAGAGAAAGTCATCGAGGAGCAATACCCACATATAGAGGCGGTGTACTTAGCATACCTTAGTTGGTACCAGCCTTGCACTCACACATGTGTGACATTCACTCTCAATGCTTCACAACCACATGTAGCCTACGTGCGAGACGCATACCTTAGACATCGTGACTATGACTTCTTCTGCGCTATGAGTCAATCAATCTTTTACATCTCAGTTAAATGTGCTATGCCTCTTACGTATGATATATTATTTTCAAATAGGTTGACGCTACATGGTAGGTTGATGACGAACTTGAGGATTTGCGCTGGCAGTTGGAAGTCAGGGTTTTATTGACGGAGAATGAGCAGAGGATTACCTTCGGTAGGATGTGCAAAGCGATGTGCACTGTCCTCCGTGATATCACCTATCGTGTAGCCGATATGGTTCATCCTGTAGTGGTCGCCATATTAGGAGTTCGCCTTGTAGGAATGTAACCCATAGGCAACTTCGTATATCCACCCCTTAAATATATTGCTTCATTCTTGCCGTATGACGTTGTTGTTACTAAAGTATATTTTTTATAGCTTTTGCTACACCATATCTTGCTTCCTCCGTAGCAGGGACACCGACACAAGGGTTTTCATGTTTGTCGCACGGTACATATTTTCATTCAGTCTACAAAATTCTTGTTTGTATTGCTCAATTATTTTTCTTATATGGTTCTAGGCTATATTACCGTAGATCTCCATAGTTATGGGCGAATCTAGGTAGACCACCACTGGATGGACGCATGAGTCCTTTGACAATGATGACCTTACGGTAGATCAGGACATGCTAGGCTCCTCCTAGCTTGTAGAAGTTCCGCCACCATACATATAGGAGTTGCATGCTTTGACTCCTATGTAGTAGGTCTATGCTAGTCGTGGTGTCCTAGCCAACCACCTTACCTACTCCTAGGGTCAAATGCGAGAATAGGGGAGGAGGACAAAGAGGGGTAGAGGGTATGTCCCAGGCCAGTAGTATGTTTTGCCATTTGTATTCACTATTTTAACTCTAC
Organism: Oryza coarctata; assembly: GCA_030770085.1. Taxonomy (NCBI): domain Eukaryota; kingdom Viridiplantae; phylum Streptophyta; class Magnoliopsida; order Poales; family Poaceae; genus Oryza; species Oryza coarctata. Next base: position 9,639,537 of record CM061465.1, read on the forward strand.
ATACCTGCATCATTTACTATGTGTTAATACCATATCGCTTTTACATTTTCTTGTCCATGCATAATTGTCGGTAGCATATGTCAACCAACTTTCAATGCCTTTACTCCTTACTTTGTGTATGACGGTTAAGTCACAATCCACGCTGAGTGATGCTAGCCAACTTTTGGCGCATGACAGCCACTTTGCTTTGAACATAACTCAATAGCCAACTTGGCGTATGACCGTCACGTCGCTTTAAACACAACCCGATAGCCAACTTGGCCCATGATCGTCATGTCACTTTCAACACAACTTGACAACCTTCTTTCGGCGCGTTAATGTCACGTTGCATTTAAAGGATTTTTATAGACTGGACACTTTTCATGCGTGAATGTCATGTCGTCTTCCACACCTAACACAACCAACACTATATAAGACCTAAGATAACCCACGCTATATAAGACCTGCATATGTATAATGAACCTTAAGGTTTTCACTCGCTGATACCCTTGTAAATCCTATACCACCTATTTACTCTATCTCCTATAGCATTAAAGAACAATGCATGCTAAACGTGCTTTCATTGAGGATCTGGACTGAAGAAGGGATCATTTGGCTTAGCTAATTCCACCGTATTGTAACAGTCTATTATATATATGTGGTGATTGATGACAGCTTATGACATCTCAGGACCCTAACACTCGTGGGACGAGATTATTTCAATGCTCAAACTATTCTCATGAAGTATTGATTATATGCCCTTGTTTTCTTAATTCTTCCTTACCACAGTATTTTCTTCAAACTAATACTTTCTTTATCAGATTCATGGAAGGATGTGTAGCTTTATTCAGTGGGTTGATATAGAAAACCCAGTATTTGACCCCAATCATTGATTCTCCGAGGGCCAGTGGGTTTCCCCTCAAAATCAAATGAACAACAAATGAGGAGGAAAGAGGAGTGCGAACAACATCAACAAACCGAATGGTTAGATTAAAGGCTATAACCTCTTGTACTACCTATAGGTGGGGAGTGTCCTAAGTGTGCTTACGGTGATTGTTGCTAGGTGGTGAGATAAATAAGTGGCAATATTTTTGGTAGAAGACAGTTTGTTTGTCCAAACATTCTTGACGATGATTTCATTGTAAGTTCGCTATACATCTATCTAATTTATTTTATTTTTATTATCACCTTTACTACAACAGCTATGTGTGTACTTTTCCCTATAGGAACCGCCAAGGTGAAAATTCAAACGATGGATAGATATGAAGAAATCACCCAACTCTACATGGATCATAGAATCTAAAATAATTAAACAATACATATAGGCTAAAGTGGAGTACGAGTGAAGAGTTACTTTCTTTGGCAACAGGTGATTATAAGTGGACAATAGATAATGATTTCCGTAAGTTTTAAATTAGTGTATGTACCTATTGGATTGTTTATATTCTATCTATGTTTTATCATAACGTGTAAACATGTTAGTAACTATGTAATATTTTTGCTACTATTATCTAAATAATATTTGTGTGTGAATCTATTAATCATCCGACCCTTTAATTAATGGTGTAATGATTTTAAGTATTAACGCTAAGTTCTTAGATAATAATACAAGTATCTCAATTATCTTTTTACATACGCTAAAATTTTATTTATAATTAAATCTCTAAATGAAAATACATTTATTTAAAATCTTATTTTTTTGACATTTGGACATTACCGACAAAAACATAGATGACAAGAGGACCGTCTATAAAATTATTAGGCCCCTCCCCTCCTACGGACAGGCCTAATAATTTTACAGGCGATCCTTAGAGATAAAAAGTGCCAACAGGCCTCCTTCCTCCCTTGCGCGTCCTGTTGTAATATTTTGTAGACGACCTTTTTGACTTCTGATAAAACGCGAGAAGGAAGCTGCCTGCAAGATTTCTTACCCTCACCAGATTGCTGTTAACAGAACCATTGTGTATTTGCCGCGTCGGATTTAACACTCTCTAGAAGAGGTTTTTTTTAAAAAAAAACTCCTAAAGAGCATTAGGGTATTTAATTTTATAAATATTTAAATAGAAAATTTTGAGCCATGACCAGTTTGCCTAGGCTAGGTCCCCTTGGCCACAGGTTTGCTTCATGCTCCCTAGCTGAACATGGTTCTTTCCTTTTTTATTGGAGTGGTCTTTATATAAATTTATATGCCATTTTCAGATATTAGTTTAATTTGACCTTTCAAGGGTAACATGGTTTTCAAGAGATTATATCCGCTTTTTGTTAGAATAGTATACGGAAGCCTCTGCAATTATATCTTACCTTTTATGAGCAGGAGAAAAAGGTAACATGCGGTTGCAATAGAGGTGCTGGAACAACTCAGTCTTTTGGTTGCTGATGAAATCATTCTTGACTGAAGATGTAATCAAAAGTATTTGTTGAAACTTGAAAATAGTACTTCTCTTGGCTGTGCATTGTTTGCAGAACAATATAATCCCCATTTTTAATTAAGTTGGGGTGTAACTATTTTTGAAGAAATTTGATGCATATCTGTTTAACACATAATTATGAGATTATTGGGTCGTCACATAGGCGTTGTCTCTCTCCAACGATAGCGTGAAAAGTATAGAACTTTTACAACATTTGATATATTATGGTGGCATTGTATTTCACGTGCGCAACGAATAATAACACTTCTATCGTTTCTTTTTTTACAAATGTAAAATCTTATTTCATTTTAGATTGTTAAAACATTTTTATTATATTTATATTATCAAAACATGAGCATGTTACTAGTACTACTAATATCTAAAATGTGTCCAAATTTTGGGCACTCGCAGAATCCCAAGTCACATCCGCACTGCACTCTGTTTAACAAAAGTCAGATCAGGTTCAGAACAGCAGAAACAATAACAGCTGACCTCAGGTTAAGTTTACACAAATAAGACCCAGCTACTCATTTTTCTCATGCATGGTCTGTGAGAATATAGAAGGGTTCTGGTTCCACCATGTTATTTATCAATTTATCAAAAAAAAAGGAATACAAATACTAAACCAGGAGGCTCAAAAGAAACGGCAAAAAATAGCTAAGGAATTCCTCCTAGGACTTGCAGCTGTAACTGCTTAGCACATGCACAAAATTTTCCGATGGCATTATCGCTACCACACAACCCGCAGAATGAATGCTCAGTTAGCAATCTCAGAGTGATACCCGATGAATGGTATATATGGAATCATATAAAAGATATCGACTACAAAGCCGATGCCGTTTTAATATGATGAGCGATAAAAAAGGAGCTGGGTCCGCTCCTCCTACAGCACAAGACCCGTCACCCACCGTGACGACGCTGCTAATACCGATTTCAAAGATTGGACTTAACTGAGATAGCAAGAGACTGAGGTCAACGACAACGGAACGGCGGATGCCAGATAGGTCGTGCTAAAGGAAGGATGGAGCGAACCCATCGGCTAGTTGAGACAATGATAGGATATTTCTGAAGATATGCGTGCATCGACCGAAAAAACCGATACACTAAACGTGATGTTCCATGGAAATCTCCGAAGATGGGTGTGTATCGGCTGAGGAGCTACTAGGCGTCTTGCTCAAGATATAAATAACTCATCGGCTAACCATTCCGATGAAACGTTGAGCAAAGACTTACAGGCCTATGGCTCAATCTACTGTCGGCAGCCTCATAAGTCAAACCTAACCGATACAACATGGAACCGACGACGGTAGAGAGAGCTTGGTAAACCGATAGATCTCGTATGGACGTGATGTGGTACACTCGATCTGACTAAGAGATCAAACCTAACCGATACAGGCTTAGACAGATCAAGATATACCTGATAGTGCTGGGACTTACCTCTTCACCGAAGATCGAACTTAACCGATACAGCCCTGTGTCGAGAGCTAGAACCCACCGATAAAAACATACATAAACTAGGATGGCGATACGCCGAAACTGTATTGATCGAAGAATGATTTACAGGCTTTCAGGGGGTCTATATTTATACCCTGCCATTATAGAGTCTGACGTGGTTACAACAACCATCGGACGTTATTTTCTAAAAAATATAATAGAAAAGTATCTCTAAGGAAGTAAACTAAATTAAATATTCCTATCAATATAAGATACGATTTATTTAGATAAATTATTCTGCTATGAGTTCTATGGCTCCTCCTTAGACTCGGGCTAATGTAAATAGTCTTCTATAATTAAACCGAATCTATCCTCGCTTTTTTTAATCGGTTTTTTTCCTATAACAATCTGACTCTTCTTTATTTAAACCGCTCGTCTTTTCAATATTTCTCTAAACTTACCAAATTTTAAAGTTAACAACTAGAAACAGATTTAGTTTCGTGCTGACATGCTCCAGGAAGTTTTGCTATTTCAGGTCATAAAACCTTGTCGCATGGTTGGCATTTCAAGCACTTGGAAGACATCTTTGAACTCAAACTCATGCGGTTCTTTGTTGAAGCGCTCTACAAGCGTGTACCTCACACCATTTAGGTAGAATGAATGGGGCAGTCCCTAAAAGACACTTCGCCTCTGAATCAGTAAGTGTACTGGTGAAAACATCTCCTCGGATGAGTACTGTATCCTTGGTTTCTGCAAACTCTGTATAATGAGTGGTTGTATAGTACGGGCTTGCTTGAGTGCCTCTTGCTTTGTAGTCTTCGAGTCCAGTGAAGATCAGATGTGGCATCTGGACTGGGATGTTCAAACAAGAGACAAGAGGATAGAACAATAAGCCTAAATATTAGAAGTGCTGAAAATTCTAGTTAACTAAATTAATTAAGCCAGATGTACAGACTGAAAGATAATCAAAGGGCTTGAAATATGCACTTGTGTCGCCTACGTTATATATAGCCAGAAAGAACCCCTTTATAAGAATATAGGAGGTGCCATATAAAAGGTTTTTAATTTTTTTAATTATAGAAGATTTACATATTAGAACAGAAGGTTCTCTTTCCTAATTACAGAAGATTTACATATTAGAAGAGACACCATATGGAAGTTTCTTAAGAACCTTCTAGATACATGTGTTACAAATTCATCTAATACTCCCCCTCAATCACAACTTTCTTAAGTTGAGATGGTACTTAAAATTTTCCAACTTTTGTACATTCAAAGTTTTGGTGAAACCATCTGCCACTTGATCTTCAGAAGGAATAAAATCAATCTAAAGTAATTTATTGTTTACCTGTTCTCTGACAGTGAAAATCAACTTCAATGTGTTTAGTTCTAGCATGGAACAAAAGATTTGATACAAGATATTTGGCCCTCATGTTATCACACCACAACCGTGCAACAGGCGGACTGGATACCTTTAATTCTTTTAACAAAGTTTGAATCCAAATAATCTCAGCAGTTGCATTAGCCAATACCTTATACTCAGATTCAGTACTTAACCTTGATACTATAGCTTGTTTCTTTGTATGCCATGATACAATATTATTTCCTAGAAATACTGCAAAGCCACCAGTTGATATTCTGTCATCATGACAACCAGCCCAATCAGCATTTGAATATGCACTTATCAAAAAGAAAAATGATTTGTTTATCTTTAGACCAAGTTTTGCACATGACTTGAGATATCTCAATATTCTTTTAACAGTCGCCCAATGTATTGTTGCTGGTGCTTGAAAAATTGACAAACCTTATTTACTGAGAAAGCAATGTCAGGTCTTATCAATATAAGATACTGCAAGGCTCTAATACTCCTGTATCTTGATGTATCTATAGGACCAAGCGGATCTCCTTTATAAACTGAGAGTTTATTACTAGTGGATAGAAATATGCTTACCGGCTTGCAATCCGCCATATTTGCTCTTTTCAACAGATCATTTACATATTTTTCTTGTGTCAAAATAATTCCATGCTTAGTTTTGGAACCTTTGATACTGAGGAAATAATGTAAATCACCTAAATCTTTTAATGAAAAATCATTGTGGAGATCCTCAAGTAATATGGCCACTGTCTCTTGTTTAGAACTAACCACAATTATATCAATATAAATTAACATAAACATAACGATGTCACCCTTACAAAGTACCGACTTTAGATCCTTTAAAACCAAGTTCATAAATTTTCTTACTTAACCATAAGAACCATGCTCTAGGCGTCTGCTTCAATCCATATAGTGTCTTATCTAACTTGCAGGTATAGTTTCTTCTAGAATTATCCTCGTACCCAGGAGGCTACTTCATATAGACATCCTCTTCAAGAAGCCCATGCAAGAAAGCATTGTGAACATCCAATTGTCTAATAGTCCAACCCCTAGATACAGCAATAGAGAGAACAACTTGAATAGTGATAGCTTTAACAATAGGACTAAAAGTATATCTTCATAATCAATACCATACCGTTGCTTAAAACCTTTTGCAACCAACCGAGCCTTGTATCTATCTAAGCTGCCATCTTGTTTACGTTTGATTTTATATACCCACTTGCAGTCAATAACATTACGCCCTTTCTGAGAAGGAACCAAATGCCATGTTTTATTTTTCATTAACGCATCATATTCAGCATCCATTGCCTGTTTCCAATTATTATCCTCTAATGTTTCTGATAAGTTTTGTGGCTCACCGGTTGATGTTAAGAAAGAATATTTAACCGTACCATCGGTGTAGCGCTTCTCCTTGCGAATACCACTTTGTAAACGGGTCTTCGTCCTTTGATGTAGCTCGCCCCCAGTCGAAGGTGCTGTAGAAGATCCCAGCATGGGATCCAGAGTGGATACGGTCGTCGAGGGCTCCGGATTCAGCACCCTGGTCGTGTCGGGTGAGTCGGATGCAGAATCGCCCGCACGCGTTGAAGAGGCGGTCATTGGCCTAGGCGATGTGTCATGGGATAATACGCCGGGCTTGGATTCCTAGGCAGATACACCTGCGGAAGTCATTGGAGGCACAGGTAATCGTCTTGGGGGTCAGCTCTGACAGAAGGAGCTCCGGGTACCCCGTATGCGATGACGGTAATTCCTGCATGACTTCATGCGCTAGGAAATCATTATTAGTAAGATTAATTGGAGAATTAGCCACATGATCACTTATGGTACAAACCGCACTAGTCGGATTTAACAAATAGGTAGGTAAAAAGATTAATTTCATCTTAAAACCTACGACCAGCATTAGAACCAAGAAATTGAAAGGAAAATAGAGATTCATCAAAAGTTACAACTCGAGAAATGTAAACCCTTACAAAATCAGGATCCAGGCACTTAAACCCTTTATGAAATAGACTGTATCTTAAGAAAGTGCATTGCTTAAAGTGGAATTGGAGTTTATGGGTATTGTAGGGTCGTAGATTATGCCAACAAGCACATCTGAAGACACAAAGAGAGGAATAATCTGGCTGTTGGCTGAATAACCGAAAGAGGGGCGTGTCATATGATAGTAACCGACTAGGTGTTCTATTTATCAAATGTGTGGCGGAAAGAAAGATATCAGGCCAAAATTTTAGTGGCATGTTGGCGTGAGCAAGAAGAGTTAGACCAACTTCGACGATATGGCGATGCTTGTGTTCGGCTGTCCCGTTCTGCTGATGTGTATGCGGGCAGGAAATATAGTGTGTGATGCCTACTTGGGTGAAAAATGGATGCAATTTTTGATATTCCCCCCCCAATTAGTCTGCATTGTTATAATCTTACGATTAAATAAGTGCTCAACAAGAGATTGAAATTCTTGAAATTTAGTAAATACCTTATATTTGAATTTAAGGAGGTGAATCCAAGTGAACTTACTATAATTATCAATGAAACTCACATAGTATTTGTGTCCACTAACTGATTTGGGTGCAGGACTCCACAAATCAGAATAAATAATTTCTAAAGGATACTGGAAAACAGAGATGGAATGAGGAAAAAGTAACTGACGACTCTTGACTTTTTCACATGTATCACACACCGAATGTTTATTTGAATTTGCTAAAACAGGAAGATTAAATTAGTTGATAACTTTTTCCACAATCGAAGCAGTCGAATGACCTAAATGAGTTTTTGCAGCTCCATAGGCTTGCTTTATTGTGCGCCTAGTAGGAAGAGGATAGAGTCCACGATCACAGCGTCCCCTAAGCAGAGTTTTCTTTGTTGCCTGATCCTTAATCAAGAAAAAATCAGGATGAAATTCTATAAAGGTAGAATTATTAGATGTGAGACGATGAACTGAAACAAGATTTTTGTTGGCCTTGGAAAAATATAGAACATTATTAAGATAAAAATCATGACTAGGGGTTGTAACAGTAGAATGACCAATGTGACTGATTTCCATACCTGCCCTACTTGCCATGTAGATCTGATCGTGGCCCTTGTACCTATCATGGATCAACAGTTTTCCTAAGTTGCTGGTGATGTTATCTATAGCATCCGAATCCATGTACCAGTTGGTATCTACTCCATAGGACATAGACGTTGCACCTGCATACTTTTCTTCTGATATGAAGTCTTTGTCAAATATGTACCAACATATGTTAGCAGTATGTCCTTTTATCTTGCAAACCTAACACCTAGGTATGTTGTCAGGCCCATGATGCTGACTATTTTGTAGGCCTTGATTCTGCTGACGCTGCCCATTGCTTTGGCCACGCCCGCGAGATGGAGCACCCCCACGCGAGCGCCCTCTGCCTCGCGTGCCTTGCAACGCACTGCGCCCCCGGTTGGCGGAATTAACCGAGGAGCGGCTATCAGGCTGGAGAAGATCCATACGCTGCTCAAACAAGAGTAGCTAGGAATACATCTCTCCCACACTGATCGGCTTAGTCCTAGCGACTAGTGCTGAGACGATGGGATTGTAGTTGAAATCAAGGCCGGCGAGAACGTAGGAGACTAGCTTATCGTCGTCGATAACCTTGCCAGCAGACGCGATCTCATCGGCGAGAGACCGCATCTTGGCGACGTATTCCGCCATGGAGAGATTGCCCTTCTTCGTTGTGGCGAGCACGATCTTGGTGTTGACGGTGCGCACTCGTGACATCGAGGTGAACATGGCCTCGACAGCACTCCATACTTCAGCAGCAGTCTTGCAAGCAGTTAACTGAGACAATATTTGGAGTGATAGAAGAGAGCAGGAATCCCAGGACCTGTTGATCCGTAGCACCCCACTCAACGTAGAGCGGGTTCTGCACCTCTACTTCTTTGTCATCTGCTGTCATCTTCATGGTAGACGCGGGGGTCTTTGTGGCACCTGTGAGAAATCCCTCCAAGCGTGTGCCCCTCACGATGACAAGCACTTACATCTTTTACAGTGTATGGTTGTTCTTGGTCAGCTTCTTAGAGATAGCTTGGCCAACCAAGAGATTGATGGCGGTGGCGTAGGAGGTTGACATGGTGGAAGATGGATCTAATCTATTATTGTTTGATGACTCTGATACCATGAAAAATAATCAGAGGACTTAAAACGTACACTTTGATCCCGTACCGCCTACATATTATATATAGCTAAAAAAAGTCCCTGACATAGCTTATAAGAATAGAAGAGACGTTATACGGAATGTTTTAACTTTTAATTATAAAAGATTTACATGCGCCATATAAAAATTTCTTAAGAAACTTCTAGATGCATATGTTACAGATTCATCTAATATAACAGACAAACAAACAAATACCAGTCACCATGTAATGCTTTAGAAATTCAAATTACACGTTTGGTGTGTTCATGTGTTGCATTAAACGGGAAAAAGAATTACAGAATGATTAGGTAGGCCTACACATTAATTTAATCTTTTTCTGAGCTAAAAGTCAGAAACAAATGTCAATGCTTAAAATGTCTCCGTATATATATTGTTTACCTGAACTCTACGGCATCTTTAGTTTCTACTATTTTCATAAAAAGAGTTGATTTATAGCAATTTCAAAACAAATTAGTATGGATAGAAAAAGACTAAGGTCCTTTATTAATAGAAAAGTAATAGTAAAGCGGATAGACAAGGAGTATTAAACGGATAAGACTTATTTAATACTATCTTGATTTGTGGACCAAAGCTAGGTAAGACACAAATCAACTCTTTAGGAGATAAATTTTAAATGCTAGAAAACTCTTTTTTAGTACGGAGGGAGCTCATCCTTACAACCTTGCATTAATAGATAAGGTACTAAATATAAATCCTCTTGTGCTAAAACAAAAGGTGTGCAGAAAATGACTACAGCACCTTAGTTACAGCCTCACTGCCTTGCATGTGGGATAGGATATTACGCATAAACATCAACTGTACTAAATATAAACAATTACTTCTAGCCCAAGAAGATGGATTGGGATGTGGGTTCAGCATAGTATAATTGTTTAATCAGTAATGCACCCCTACATCTTGATGCACAGAACAGGAAAATACATTATTGTGATAAAAGCCTGAGCTCCTGCAAATGATCTAGCATGAATATTAAACTGATGTGTAATATTTATTTACAATTCTTGTGGAACTGTAATTTATCAGTTAGGTTCTTCCAGAATAAGAGGCAAACGAGATTTAGGTTCACATAGATCAATTCCTAACAATCATATTAACTTGTAAATTCCAAATTGCATATGCTATGTAAAGAACTGGGCTATGAGAAAAACTATATTGAAAACAAAAGTTCAGTGAAACAACTAATACACATCTAAATTCCGATATATGCAAAAGACTAAGTAATAACCTTGCACGAACATGGTAGTATATCCACTTCCTTTCCACAGAGGGATAACAAAATGCCAGCTACAAACAAAATAAAATGAAATTGGTCAAGCAAACAAAATAATAATAAAACTACAACAAATAAAGCAAATCAACAAAGAATTTCCATGAGATGGTAAAGCTTTACGCTCATAGATGCAACTATGACCTCTTCCCAAGTGGTACTAATAAATTGCAAAAAGAATGAAATGTAACGAAAAAGAGATGAGTTAACAATGCAGTCGACAGCATGCAAAAAATAGAAAATTCATGCTTTATGATTCCAGATTCTGTTTGGAATGGAAAGTTTTAGTACTGGACTATTATGATATACCCCACACACACATATATATATAACACCGATGTTAGTTGAATACTATTGTCATCCCCCAAATCTGAGCTAAAGAAGCCTTGGAGTCGATGACAGCAACCGACAATATAGAGATCCAACCATAATCTATGACAATAGATATAACAAGCGGTTAGCTCTACTATTAGACTTGCTCCTATGTTAGGTACCACACATACTTTGTAGCACCTATTTTGAGGAGAGAGAGAAAAGTTGTTTCTTCAAAAAAGATGGCTCAAACATGACATCTATTATGCATATTCTTTTTTACATACTAAATTCTAATAGACAACTCTTCTCCCTGTTTCAAAAATAAATATATTTTAGGATTCAAACTTTGTCTCTAGCTTCTTACTATCTTAGATCCACATATCAAGAAATTATATTCCTTCGATACTTCTTACCAAACCACTCATCAACTCTACTTTTGTGAGGAGCAGATTGGTCATCTTCTCTCATCACTAAATGTGCATTAGAATGCTAGAAATTGGTTTGAATTGGGACAGTGGGAGTAGCTAGTGCACTACCACAACGTTCAAATGTCCAAAGATACAATTTTTGCTTTGGCTATTATGACATGAACCTTTGATCTAGGAAAAGAACCATATATTGGGATTTTTAACCACTTAATTCGAATAGAAATTCTGATTGAGGTGAGAAGACAAGAGGATAGAATCATTTTAGTTAAACGTGTTATTAATGATATAGTCTTAAACGTAATTAGTACATATACCCCTCAACTAAGCTAGAATAAAAGTGCTACAAGATATTTCTAAGAAGATTTAGATGGTTTGGTTAGAGTTATACCTAATAGTGAGAAATTTTTTATATATGAGAGGATCTTAATTGTTATATAGGTGCAATAGATACAAGTTTCAAAGTGGCACGTGAAGGTTTTGGGTATGGTGGTAGAAATCATGAGAGAAAAGAAATCTTAGACTTTGCTATAACTTTTAATTTGATAATAGCCAACACTTTGTTTAGGAAGAAATAATCTTGTTTAGTGACTTGTAGTAATGGTCAATACTTTAACTAGATTGACTTTGTCCCTATAAGAAGAGGGGATAAATGGGCACGCGTGGATTGTAAGATGATATCTGAAGAATGTGTGATTTCTCAACATAGGCTAGTAGTGGCTGACTTTCGCTTTTTGGTGCATGCTTGTAGGGATAAACAAGCTAAAATTGTAAAAACAAGGTGGTGGAAGTTAGAAAGTAAGATATCAAATGTCTCTAAGAAAAGGGTTATTGAAAAGGTCTCTTGTAAGAAAGAAGACGATGTAAATAACATAAGTAAGAAGATGGTAACATGCATTTGAAAAATTGCTTCAGAGGTATTTAGAGTGATTAAAAACAGTGGATACGAAACTAAAGACACTTGGAGGTACAACGAAGATGTGTAAAGAGCTATTAAGAAGAACAAAGAATGTTATAAATGCTTGTATCATGATAGGAGTGAGAAGTACAAGCTAGCAAAGAAGATCGTAAAACGAATTGTAAGTGAGGCAAAGACATGGGCTTTCGAGGATCTGTATCAATATCTGAGTACAAAAGTAGAGAATGACATCTATAGAATGGCTAGGGCTCATGATAAGAAGACGATGGAATTCAACTAAGTTAAGTGTATTAAGAATAAGAGGGAGTAGCTTTTAGTAAAGAAGGATGAGATCAGACATAAATGACAAGAGTATTTTGATAATTTATTTAATGGTAGAAATAAGGACATCACCGTCCAGTTAGACGATTAGTCGGATGACACTAATAGGAGTTTTGTGCAGAGAATCTAAGAATCTAAAATTAGATAAGCTTTGAAAAGGATAAAAGAGGGTAAGACGATAGGTCTTGATGGTATTACAATCAAGATGTGGAGATGTCTCGGAGATATAACATAGTATAGCTAACCAAGTTGTTTAACAATATTTTTCAATTATACACGATGCCTAAGAAGTGGATAAGTATATCGGTACCAATATGAGATATCCAAAGTTGTACTAAGTATCAAAAAATTAAGTTGATGAGTTACACTATAAAGATATGGGAGAAAGTTATCGAGCACAGTTTGAGATAAACGATATAAATCTCTATGAACCAATTTAGTTTCATGCCTAGAAGGTAAAGCATACTAGAAATTTTCGTAGTAAGACAAGTTATGAAGTGATTTGAAGATTAAAAAATGATCTATACATAATTTTTATTGACTTAGAGAACCCTTATGATAAGATATTAAAAAATGTTATATGATGAGATTTAGACAAACATAAAGTCCTAATAAAGTATGTCTCTCTTATCAAAAATATGTACAACAATATTATGACTAGTGTTTAAAAAATGATAATAATATAAATTACTTCCTGATTAAAATTTGATTACATTAAGTATCAGTCTTGAGTCCATACCCTTTGTCTTAGTAATGAATGAGACTACAAGAAATATATAAGATGATATATCTTGCTCTTTATAGATAATATAGTGTTAGTTAATGAGAGTCGAATAGTAGTAAATAGGAAACTAGAGTTATGACGATAGAATCTTGAGTCAAAGGTTTTAGAATAATTAAAAAATACTTAATATGTGATTTTAGCACCATCACACATGAGAAGAAAGATATGAGTTTAGAAGGCCAAAGTAGTGACTAACATCTTTTAATAACTAGGGTTACAGATAAATAGAGATATTGATGTAAATGTTAACCATAAAATCAAAAGCTAAATATGATGCTAAACATCTGATAGCCTATATGATAATACGGTATCACAGAAACTAAAAGACAAGTTTTATAAAATAACAATGAGACCTACTATACTATATGAGATAAAATATTATCTAAAAATGATATATTTAATAGTTAAGTGTTAAAAAATAGACATGATATGCTAAATTTATAGTAGATCGAGTCTCGAACGAAAATATATATGAACTGCTAGAGATAGTACTAATTAAAGAATAGTTTATACAATATCGAATCGATTAAAATGGTTTATCCACGAAAGCACCAATACATTGTAAAAACCTAATGTAGAGATAAAAAATCAAAATTAACATAAAAAAATATAATAATAAGTAGAATAGAATATATCCACTTAAATAAGGATATTTAGAAATAGCTATTGACTTATGATTCGTTGAATTTCAACTATAGCCTATCAGATCTTTCAACTGAAAGGTCTGTCACATCGTTTTGTTGTTGGTTATGAAATTCCAGGCAGTTGACATCCGTGCTAGGCTCGTTTAGATATATCAGTAAAACCCATCAGGCAATGGATATTCAAAACAGATGATCCAGTACATTAAGTCCAGATAGATACTAGTACTAGTTTAGAGGATAAACTAATATGAACAGAGATAACATAATTATGCCATACGATAGATGTGATGGCAGAGGTCAAAAGACGATGCTACTGTCTTGACTACAAGAAGTTACCAGAGACGAAATGTGCATTTCCGAAGTCTACTCCCTATCTTTGCCCATTCTTTAGTATTCTAGTCATTGTCGCAGCAGCAAAGAGAGCCTCTTTCTCAAACGGCAAGATCTCGATATTCCTGTGAAGCCAATAAAAATGCAATAAGAAACTCCATTTGAATTTTTGGTAGTTCCATGATGATTCACTGGTAGCCGACACTAGCCATAGAAGGCAGCAACAGTTTCTCCGCTGATTATTGTTAATAATCAGCTGGCACCATTGGTTGCTAAACAACAACCAGTGTACTTACTGCTTTAGAAACCTGATGCCCATTCGTTTCAAAAAAAATGAAAAAAAACCTGGTGGCCCCTGTGGTAGTAAAATAAAATACTCACGGGTTGATTTTTCTGAGATTCTGAAAAGCAGATACGAAACTGTCAGATATCTGTAGGAGAGTCGCTCCAATCCTCTTTGTTGTATCACTATCTTTGCTACAATCACCTTCAACAGACAGACAGACCTGAAAATATGCAATGATAAATTACGACTGAAGTGGTAAATTGTACATACTCAGATTAGGGTCTTGAGTTAAGAAGGAAAACATGCTATAGACAGTCATGCTACACTCACTGGAATGCATACAGCAAGGTTTGTTCAGCTGCATGTAAACTCTAAACTAGTTTTGTCTTAAGTTAAATTTCTCTAACTTAAATCAAATTTGTAGAAAAATGTATCAACATTGACAACATCAAATCAGTTTTATTAAAGTCAGTCATAAAATGTCTTCATAGTATATTTATTAGGTATTATTTATATTAATTATTTTTTTTATAAAATTAGTAAAAATTAAAGAATTTTGACTTAGAAAAAACTAAAACACCTTGCAATATGTAACGAAGGGAGTATATTCTACAGTTGAACACAGATGCTTAGGGCTAGTTTGCGGTGGCTGCCATATGCTGGCTGCACAACAGTGTGAAATGTATAATTAGTTAGGGGAATCTAACTCAAACCCAACTGATTATAGTAGAATTCTTGTATCAGAAGTGTACAACTTAAAAAGGACAGCTTCAACCACGGAATTACCAGCTACAACCATAATTAGAATAATTAGAAGAGAAATAGATGTGTTTTTGAAGAGCCACTACAATCAAAGTATTGCCCAATTCAACTATGTTCTGACACTCAAGAAATGAATGCACCTACAATTTCATATCATACTGTTTCTGAAGTAAAATAAAGTGGAGAAAAAATATGGATTAGATGCTTGCTGTCATCATGACTGGGAGAATGCGCAAATACCAAAATCTAGACCTTATTGAGTTATGCCGCCATAGAACAAAAATAAATAAATTTATGCATCATTGTGATAGTATGTAACCTGGCAAAGTAACATTCGCAAACTTTGAAGTGCCTAACCTGGTATGCATTTGCTAAGAGAAGCTGGACAACTTCTGAACTCATCTTTTTAACAATGCTTTTTGCAGTTGTAGCTGTTGAAAATAAACTCAGTACATTTTCCAATGTCAAATCATGTTGTGAATTGTCTGACCTCCAAGTACGAACTGCAGGCTATAAAGTAAAAAGGAACGTAACAATTATTACATCTATGACTTTACTTCCACTACAAAAGACAAAATGTACTGGAATTATACATGATAATGATCAAGAAATTTACATATTGCAGCATGACAATATTAAAAATTCAAATGGCTCTCCCTACTCCAAAATAAATGAAGCTGTGCCTCTATGCACACAAAAAAACAGTTACTGTCTTTATTTGTGAGATATGTTTGCCCCTTTTCTTTGATAAATGATACTTATCTCTCAAATACTACTGCCAATAAAAATTATAAAGTGATTTTTTTCAAAAAAATAATGTGGGTATTTGATGGGAAATGTTGCATAAAAATCAAAGTTGCTTACTACAAATAATTCAATATATCTAAAAAGTCTTAACTGGGTTAAGGGAACTAACTTATATAGATATGTCTAGAACAATCATTAACCAATCTAACATATAAAAAATAAGTGGTTCACATTGATCAGAGCAGTTAATTCAGAGGTGACAGCTGATATGAGCAAGTTTGAAAATATTAGGATAAGCACAAGAACCAAATTGTTCTGTTTTGACCAAGTTCAAGGCGGTTTAGTCTGTTAGATTTAACTTGTAGAAAAAACATAGAAGATGTTTTGTCTGCTTTTAAAACCCAGTTTGAAACGACAGGTGCAATTTCATGTCCTCTATTATGAAAATAAGAAACAAATTCAGATTATCCCAGTCTATACATGATGGCAGCAGAACATTATGTGTTGGAGAAACTATCTAAGAGACAAGTCAAACTGATTCAGCTGGAAAGCAACAGTTTTGGTACCAAGGTTGCTCGAGAGTCGAGAAAGCAATGAATAAAATAAGTTGCACACTGAAACTCCAAAAAGTGTCTCATAAGGGGCAACTTGCACATAACCATTTGCATGCTTGGATGCCAGGTAAATACAGAAAGTAAAAGTTAACCATACCTTGCCACAATATTTTGAGAAGTACTGTAGTACAATCTCCAATTTCCACTTCCATTCCATGGTCTGATATAATTAAAGAACAAATCATTAATTTACTATAAGAGGTCCAGCTGAAAACAAGAAATATACAACTGGAGTACTGAGAAAATAAATTTGGTGTCATTTTCCTTTTATTTTTCCATTTTTATTTTTCTCTGGCATTCACCACAGTATCTACAGTATAGAGTTCCAGGTAGAAGCTTTATGCACCAGACATGTGTCTGCATGATTGTTAAACAGAATAGTTGACTCATGTGTCACTGTTATTAAGAATGCAAGATCACTAGCTACTTATGGGTCAAAAATTGTATATTTTACTAGAAAAGAAAAGGGCATGGCGAATCAAGCAATGTGCTTGCTTATTGGAAACTATTTTAGTTGCCAAAGAAAATAGAGTTGGAACTATGGATGCCCTTACTACCATATGCCTTTACAGGAATGACTTAGGACGTGAATTTTGAGAAAGGCTAGAAATGACACTACACTGTTACACAAGTAGGAACAAGTTTTTTTTTTTACATTTTATTCCAACATGACATATGTTCGGCCTATTCTGTTCCAAGCATTCACCACTTGCTTCTCTTTGTGCTCTGCCTTTATGTACTTCCTTTTTTCTATTTGCTAGTTCTCAGGACCTACAAATATATCAGGGATCAAGTTGAACTCAAGTCTATCTTAAATAGCTTGGTGAGCCCAAGCTTTCTTGACAGATCTATCACAAGTGCATCACACAAAGAATTAAGGAGTTCTGGGGAAAATAACAACGGCACAACTGCCTTAGTATTGATTGATGAAATTGACAGGACAACGGATTTATTATCAATTATTCCCCACCCCAAAGATTGACTTATGAAATCGACAGGACAACAGATCTTTGTTCTTTTTATTTATTATCAATTATTCCCCACCGCAAAGATTGACACTTGAGGATGTGCACCATAAGTGGATCCTAGGCCACATGTCTGTCAGACAATGGAGTAGCAAATCCTCAAGTTTAGTAGTGCAACTTTTTGCAGTGGTAAATCATAATATCTTCTCCCCCCTTTATTTTACAGCTAGAATGCAACAAGCTACATATACTTAAGTGAAAATACAGGTGGCATGCAGGAACAACTGTGAGTAGGTTTGCATCAATCTATTGATGCATGGCCAATTCAGTTACTGATACAAGTTGACAAGTACGATAACAAAAAGTATCGATATTTATGAAAAAAATAAAGGGACAAATAGATAGAAAGATTTGCAGTTACCAGAAGAAATGGCGATAAGTAGCTTATATTGTAAGTTAACTCATCTAAAATAATGTCCAAGATAGGATTCCTACAAAGACAGAAATGAAATGTCAGATTATCAAAGGCACCTTGGCTAAGCAAATTGAAGTCAAAAACATAACCTGCACCCATCAGCTCTTGAAGTCAAACCCATTGTGTCTGCTTCTTTCTTAATCAAGTCAAGGTTCATAACCTAAAAATAACTTGAAATCATTAACGCATGTAATTCATGCAAGTTATGTGTACAACTAAATGATGCATACTCACCATAATGAAAAGTTTCTGAACTGATGCAAGAGCTTTTCTTGTGAATTCAAAGGATATCACAGCTAAGGAAGAATCTAGATCAGATGCTGATTTAGCAGAACTTTCTTTACAAGATACGCCATCTTCAACTTCCTGATAGTATTGGTTGAGCAGAAGAGATATGCAATTCTTTACTAAAGATTTGAATGCCAGCTTCCGTGATACCTGATGTAATGGATATCAGAAGGAATTCCAGCAATGACAGAAAGCAACATAAGAAAATTGCATGAGTTCCACACTACTTTAATAAAAAAAATATTGAGATGGAGAATCAGCAAGAGGAATTAGTCGATAGATCTAAGACATTCTTTATGGATTATAGATGCAGATCATACCAGAAGCATCTGTAGAAGAGATTCCCTGAAAATTACCCAGTCTAATGACTCTGTTACAAAACCAGAAAAAAAAGGTAAGAACATCTTCTTTTATAAACATATATGAAAGAAACAGATAGAAAAACCACATGACTCATGAGTATAATTTACCTTTATATGCAACATGACGAGGTACAAAATCAGCCTCAAGTGTGCTGATGAGGTATTGGAGCAGCACCATATTCTTTATATGCTGTTACAAAACAAAGCAAAGTCAAACTGCATGCCTCAAACAGCAGCAGACAACAAAAATACTGGAAATGGATATTTTTTCTGTATGCAATACAGGCATAGAATGCAATGATGGAAATATAGAATAAAAGAGCGCTATGTGCAATCCTTCCTAATTCCAGATATTAACAGCTCAATCTACAAGTTTACTTTCATTAGCATAACAATAGGAATTAGAAATATATATATATATCCTTTAGGTCAAAAAGGATTAACTTGACATCAGGTTTAAGCACTTTAATTAACTATTACAAAATTGACCTTTTTCAGGTATAGGACTTCAATTTAAGCTTTGCTTCTAATTATTATAGTCCCATCCTGTAGTCATCTTCTCACTCAAATGCAAGTTGCGACCAAAAATTTATGCTGAGTTATATAATCACATGCTCCTGGATTTCCGATTGAAATAATTCCACCATTCAAAGAACCAAGACTTATTATCAATTACCTCAATTCCATTATTAGCATCTTTGTCATTAACTGTTTCAACCATATCCTCGATCAATGATGAGAATCTCTACAAAAGGGATAAACATAATTAGATATCTTCGCAATGCAAAGAAATCAGAAATCCAATTACGTTGATCTGTAGTGTCAATATAGTAACCTAAAACAAAAATAAGCTGAAAAGGTAACTGTAATTCCTGGTCCATACTTAACAATGTAGACTAACATGCGCCACAATAATGAGAAAAACATCCATTGGGGAAATCAAGAAGCCAAGTGGCTAGGCAGAAATCAGTGCTTAGGACAAGATGACCTTAGACCCAAGCAGCACGACCACATGATTGCCGGTGGCCACAGCAAGGGGAGAGTACAACTGTACAAAAGAAAGTTTGTTGGCTTCCTGAGCAGGCTTGGCTCTTCAACCAAGGGGGCATGAAGGTAGGATGAGAAGATTTATGATTCATGTTTTATATTGACTACCAAAAGATATTGTCATTGTTTTGTACTCCTGTTCCAACTATACAGCAGCAGCCGCTACCATCCTAAAGCAGTTGATAACTAGCTGATTATCGAGGAGTAAGTTGTTGTATTCAACATGGCATTCTGTCAGATGTAATCAGCACATTAGGTCGGCCTACAACCAGCCAGAATGGCACCAGCAATCCAGCAGGAATTTTAGCAGCAGATGAGGGCAACAATGTGAGGCACACAGCTGATGCATCATCACCTCTAAGTTTAGCTTGGTTACAGGGATAGTTGACAATAACTTGTGCTTATACTATTTTGGCCCTATTTTGGCCAACAGTGGTGGGAAATTTCACCAGCAGGAAAAAAGATTTTTTGCAGAGATGAATTAGAACGTAAAATGGAATATAACATCAACTTACTGAAGAATCGAAGAGGTCTAAATGCCTGGTGTTTCCCCCAAACTCACCACAAGCAACATCACGAAGGTCAAATGGTGACCACAACTACAGAGAGGAAGAAAACACATGCTAATGCATGTAATATCTGAAAATTCAACGGAAGCATAAACACATGGTACTATGCACTTCAAAAGAAAAATGACTGCTGAAACTATACCATCCTTTTACCTCTTTAACTACAACTAAAGCTTGGCCAGAACCAGAATCTGTCAAATATGCTCTAGGGAATTGCTGCAAGATAACATCAAAGACTCATGAAGTGATATGAAATGGCAATAAAAACAATAAGTCCTCTATTGATTTATCATAGTATAAAATAATTTAAATAGAGCTCCCCTAAACAACAAGGAAAATGCTTGAGTAATTGGGTGACTATTACTAAATTACTGAAGCTTCAAAAGGTATTGCAGTATTAAATGGTTTCCCCCTTCAAGAAGATATTAAATAGTTAATCTCTACCATATGCCTCTATGTCCACATTGTCAGAACTCAAAAGTACTCCTTCAATTCTCATATACATGTCACTGTTTGATCATTATTTTTGTAACAAAGGATTGTAAACATTTAGAAGTACACAATTGTAAGTTGGTTAACAAATATAATAATAAGACTCATTCACCTTAATCAAACAAGTTAAAATATATTAGTGGTCAAAACTTAATTAGTAAAATCAATAGTGGCAAATAAACAATAACAGAGGTAGTAATTAGTAAATGATATAGACAACCAAAACAGTCATCACTACTTGCATAAAAATGCAAGAAATATTGAGAAAGGGATTAGAGACATCTCACCTTCCCCAACTCCACCAAGAGGTGGAAACTCGCCATGATAAGCTCCAGAGAGCTGCTGTTTCGAAGAATCTGGAAAACAGCATTGTACATTCTCCTTGCAAAAGGACAAGATTCACATGAGAAGAATTTCGTACCATGATTTGGGGTTTTGGATTGATCAAATAATTACCAAAATGATTCTCAGACAAAATTGCGCTAAACTCTCAGTAAAAAAAAGCTAGTTAATCTGAGTAACTTCAGAGGAAGAAAACATTATTTATTCCTAGTGCAAGGAATGTTTTACTAGAAAATGTAACAAATACATGTGTCAATCCAGTAAAACAAAAGCATGCATGTGCAATCTCCATTTTAATTTAAAAAGTGCAGAAGATAGTGTAGATATTAATTTTTGGCCTTAATTTATAAAACAGATAAGCAAAAAACAAAAAAACATCTAATGGGATGTCAAAGAAGGCTATGAATAGATAGCCCCGAACCTGTACAGTGAAACATTCAGCAAGTGATCAATTTGTGGAGAAGGAATCACGAGTACCAGCATGCCCAAAAGAAACCTTACACACAAGATGAGTCCTTATAAACGCAAGATTACTACCAGCATGTTCCAGAAAATTTTCACCCGAAGGGCATATAGGTTTAAACAGAAGGGGTTAATCTACTACACGAGGGATTAGGTCCGTACCATGAGGGGGGCGAGGGCTTGTCGGCGGCAAGGCAGGCGGAGCGCACGGTCTCCAAGAAGGCGGCACCTGCGGAGGAGCGCGGCAAAAGATTTATTAGCGCCGGAATCATCAGGTTGAAGCAAGAAGGGGGGGAGAAACCTAGGAAATTCCGATGACATTGAAGAAACAGGGAAAAGGGAGAGGGAGAGAAGGCTGAGTTACGGTCGTCGTGGAGGTCGCGGGCGTCCTTGATGCCGGCGGTGTCGAGGATGGCCATCGCGTTCTCCTCGATGCCGCCATCCGCGGTGGCGGCGGCGGCGGCGGGTAGCGGCGCGCGGAGGGTCGCCATTTTTTTTGGAGGGTTTTGAGCGGCTTTTCCACTTTCCGGTGGGGATGGGGGTGGGGGTGGGGGTGGGGGGTGTTAACGGTGGGCGAGGCGGCCACACAAATAGGCACCTGCCCTGCTGGCTGCCGCGCTGCTATGTGTGAAGTGTTTGGACTAACCGAAAAATTCGTTACGATCTTTTGGTACTTGAGGAAATTCGGTTATCTAAAATTCAACACCGAACAGTCTCCTCCCTCTGCCTTATAATATATGCATTTATATTATACTTTGAAAAAAATTAAGAGAGGATGAAAAATGTTTGCAAAGGTTGTAATTGGTTGAGATGGAGAGAAGTGGAGGAAGTAATAGTTTAAAGAGATAAAAAAAATTAAACAAATCATAATAAAATTTTAGTTATGCTTACCCTCTTTTAAAACATTCACTAATTTACCAATAGCATCAATCATACCCACTCTTCCTTCCAACTTATATTCTAAATCACCAAAATTAAGATAGCTATTTGGGTTTTTTTTCCTAATTTTGGTTAATTTAGTCTTTTGGGTTAACGATGACCGAATTAATTTTGAATAGTGAAAAAGGCTAACTGAATTTCTAACCGGAAATTTTGATCTTTCGGTTTCTCGGTCATTTTTTACCCACCTTGTTCATTGTTGTAGCTAGCTCAGTGCAGGATGAACAAATCTATTCTATTCCTTAAATTATTCTTTTAAAATTGACAGTAGACAAACCAATTTTATTACTCAAATTAAATATACTATTTAGTATCAAATGGTCAATTAATCATCTCATCCTCAAGCCATACGAGATATAAATCGAACCATAGGGCAATAAAATTGATTTCTCACACTGCAGCAACTGAACAAAAATGTCACCGCTGCAGAATCCAATCAACCGGTTGGTTAAAACCAAGTCAATTAAAAGATTGATTTCTCCATGTAGCTATTGGTCCATAACGACTACATGCATGTACCAGCAAACCAGTTGCGATATAGAATGTCTCACTAGTCACTTATGCCTATGCATATTCACATTTTTCACATATTTGAGCTATTTACCACGGCACATATACAAGTTCCACTCAAATACACCAACATCCATGTATGGAGAACTCTTATTCTCATAGGTACATCATGTTGATCGTATCGGTATGGTGCCGATACAAGTTAGGGGAGAGGAGATAATTTACATCGTTTCCCTCCCGTGCAAGAAAGAATGAGAAAGAGAAAAAACTCAGAGATAAGTTGTTACGGTTAACAAACTCAGATCCTACTTGGGATAGCTCCAAACCCCACCAACACATATGCATATAAGAGGAGGACGAGGTGACGAAGTCTATGTATGGTGAAATCTTATTCTCCTAGCTTCACGAGTTAGAGAGTATAGTTGATCACATCCTTGTTTCATTGATTGTAATTACTAACGAGGGTTTCGCATTATCCTGATGATTTCTCCACACATGTTATAGACGTTACTATAGATCCGAGAATACGGCCGTTTGAGATAACTCATCAAAACTAACACGTCTGATATATGCCTATTGAGGATGACCCATATAGATAATGGCTACTAGGGATAAACATCACAGATGAGATATTATCTGTGATGGATCATGGATTTAACATGTCATAAATGATCTACGACGGATCAATGACTCATCACAAATGAGATATTGTCTGTGACGGGTGTAATGATATGACCTGTCACAAATGAGTGAATTTTTTTAAAAAAAATTACAAACGATCTCAGATTGAGACGTGTCCCATTATTAACACAAAAATTGTCCGATATCCACGTCGATGCATCATACGCATAAAGGTTTGAAAGATATGTTTAGTTTCAGTGTATGTCCTTAAATTGTTAAGGTTTAGGATGTGCCAATCAATTTAACCTGTAATTGATGAGAGATAAAAAAAATTAGACCAACGAACCAACCGACTAGTAAACCAATACATACTCGAACTATCGACTCTCTAACCGATAGAGATTAATATTGGTCGATACAGACTCGAGCTATCAGCTATTAGTTAACTTTATTAAAAACAATCTTGATAAATCGGACTAAATCTAAACGGTATAATATTATAGCTAATAATATTATGTATGATTGATAACGGATTAAATATGATATAAAAAAAGTATATTAAATAATAATTCGATATGGATGAAAGTAAAATTATAGGACTTAATCGAGATAGTATAAGATTGATAAAAACAAGATAAACATAATGAGCTGATAAACTCTATACTAGTGTGATAGATACATCAGATCAGACTAACAGATTAAATCTATATAACCTTAGACAGAATTGAATGCATCAACATAATTAGCCAACGTATAAACTTAGCTAAGATATAGAATTGAAAGAAAGTCTTAATCGAGCCGATACATTTACTATATTACAAGACTTACCCTAGCTATAGATTGTACTTAAACAATGCATCCCAATTCAAAGCAAAATCTTGTCAAAAACTACGTTACTTATACTTTTAGAGGTGGTGATACACCAATTTTGATTGTATTGATTTGATTGATATCTTTATTGGCCCCTAGGTGTACTGTTCGCGTCGAATCGGTCCTCCGTGTTTGCCAATGTTGGTCCGATGCGATGACGTGAACACATCGAGGGCTAGAAAGTCTACTTCGCTCTAGTGCAGATTCTATGACTTCTTGATCCCTTCATTGAGGTTGTTAGGGTTGTTGGCGTGCTAGTCAATCTGACCCTACAATTGAAATGGAGATAAACAAATGGGTCAATCGGACAATGGAACAATACGAACTCTAACTATCGGCTGGCTGCCAATAGGGTTGAGATAGCCATCGACTGCGTCCGACACGCTCCTGCTATCAGTGGGTTACCGATAGGGACTGAAGCACTCTTTCATCGGCTAGGAAGCCGATAAAGGTGTAGGCAAATAGCGACGAAGGGAACGAAATATACATTGGCTGCAGAGCCTATGGCGCTCTAAATAGGATGGTCCATAAGCATGTATGTAGAGTCCTCCTATCGGCTGGTTGTTGATGAAGACTGTAACGCTTGTAAATTAGTTGAGAAACCGATGAAGACATATATGAATTGGCAAGGAATAATATAAATAACACATCGGCTGTAAAGCTGATGGCACTCCGAATAGAGCATACGATGAATAGGAAGGAGTGAGACATGATCTTCCAAAAGTACGAGACCTAATGACCACAATGACGATACTATTAGAGTCAGCCTCGATAGATTGTACCGAATCGAGATAGTATGAAACTGAGACTAATGGCATAGAGACAGTGAGGACTAGATCGAATGCACGGACAAAAGAAATGTGTAAAGTCATTGGCTAGCTAAGCTGATGAGAGGAATTCTTTAAAAATATATGTATATCGGCTGAGGTCGATATACTAGGCTTGAGGCTCAAAGGAAATCACTTAAGACGTATGTGTATCGGTTAAGGAACCGATACATTAGGCATGATGCTTGACGTGTGGATAATTCATCAACTAGCTACTCCGATGAAATATCGAGTGAAGACCTATTGGCTTATAGCTCAATATACTATCAGAAGTCTAGTAGGTCGGACCTAACCGATGTAGCACGAGACTAATGACAGTAAAAGGAGCTTAATAAGTCGATAAATCCCACTCGAACGTGATGTGGTATATCCGATTGGACTAAGAAGTTGGACCTAACTCATATAGCCTTAAACAAAATGAATATACTAGGATAATAGCGGGACTTACCCCTTCGCCGAAGTTTGGACCTAACCGATGCAGCCCCATGTCGAGAGCCAAAACCTGTTAGTATAAAAACCTAGATAAACTAGGGTGACGCTGTGCCAAAGATGTATTTGATTGAGAGATGGATTACAAGCTTCCAAGGGGTCTATATTTATACCCTGGGATTATAAGAGTCCAACGCGATTACAAGCAACCTCCGAACGTTATTTCCTAAAATATAAAAGAAAATTATCTCTAAGAAATTAACAAAACTAACTAGACTTGCGTATCTTACAAGATATATTATGTATACAAATAAAAATATCCTACCGTGGTTTCCACCGCTCCTCCTCATATTCGATCCTATCTAGATAATCTTTTATCTTTAACTGAACCGAATCCATTCTCAATCTGTCCAATTGACTCTTTTCGTGTATCAATCGGACTCTTTCCATAAATTGATTGGCTCTCCAATCCTTTCTATAGGGCTTACCAAATTTTAGTACAAACACACATGCCCCCCAATTTCGAACCATGAGGACTCATGCTTTGAAATTATCTTTCTTAGGTTCCCACGACTCCAAAATTTCCTCCCTTTCTTGTAATTAGCTTTAATGAGCCAATATTATCTGCATCAGATGTGCTAAGCTGTCAAACTCTTGGGAGAGAAATGTCCTCTTGATGCAACTCGAGAATCTCTGAAAGGCCAGCTCTACTAACTGTTGATCGTTTAAGTTCAAGCTGTAGCATCGGCTTCATATATTATGAAATCTTTGAATATATTCTGAAACCGATTCCTCTGCTTTCTGCTTCACCGATATTAAATCCATGAGGCATATCTTGGGAACCTCATTAAAGAAGAATCTGTGAAATTGCTTCTCTAGATCGGTCCATCCCAAATTAAATTTGGTGGTAATGAAGAAAACCATGTGAATGCAAATCTAGATAAAGTCAACGGAAAAAATCTAACTCTCAAGGCTTTCTCAGCCGATGCTTCTCCATACTAGGCTAAGAATCAGTCGATGTGCTCTACCGTAGATATGTTATCTTGCCCTAAAAACTTGGAGAAATTTGGTATTATATATTGGCATGGTAGTGGAACTCTGTCAAACCACTCTAAATACGGGTGTCGATACATAAATATCTGCTCCTTGAACTTGATACCAAATTGATCTCTTACCACCTTTACAACTTTTGCCGGCTAATTCTGCTCCTTTGGGATCTCTCTTTGATATTGCGGAGTCGAAGTTGGTATCCGATTTTGCTTGAGATATTCTCCATGATAATTGCATAAATTGGGATTACCACATGGATAGTCCTGCCGATACCCTCTATAATAAGTAGTCCGATAATACTCTGAAAGTGCATCATGTCATTGCCCCCTGAATCAATTATGTGTTGGCGGATACAAATTCGCCGATAAATCCCTTCTAGTTTCATAAGTTATTTGAGGCAATTCTGTTTCTATCGGCAAATATACATGATCATGATCAGGCTCTTGAGCCAATGATTCATCCTTTTTTTATTGGATTCTATAATGTATTCACCAACACTCCCGACGAGTTGATGAGTGCTTAATGAACTGCTGCATTGATCATCTCTTGCAACGGCTTTAGCTCTCCAATCCTGTCCGTGGTGTTTATCAAAATTTGGCACAAACATGTACAAATTTATAGCATGGGTTATAAAGAGTCTGATGCAGTTACAAATAACCGTATTGAATAAAACATCTTAAAAAGAAAAGGAAAATGACTAGTCTTACCTATTTACAAGAGATATTTACAAATAAGACTGCCTCGCCCATAACTCGTATCGGCATCAAAACTTATATCCTCATCAGACTTGGCATGTGTTTATATCGAACGTGGAGTCGTGTCTTCATTGGACTCATCTTGTGCTTAAATCAGACAGTTCCTAGTACTAGCCAAATCCAATTAGCAGTGGTGATTTTCTAGTATTAACACATAATTAATGTTGTAGATCTCAACAATATCTACAACTAACAACATTTTCATTTGATATCACTTACATCACCGAATATGCATTATATGTGATAAGATCTATTTTGAAAAATAAAATTTTGAATTTTTGAAATAACCTCGGATGGAGACATGACCTATATCAAAGTTGTAAAGATTAACCATGTTTACAATATTATAATTAACAATATTTCATTTAAGATCATTTACATACGTGAATATGTATTATAAGGTGAGATCTATTTTGGAGAATAAAAGTTTGAATTCTTCAAACAACCTCGGATGGAGATATTTCCTATAAAAAAGTTGTAAAACACAATGAGACATAAAACTTTGTAGGTAATGGCTTTTTCATTTGAAGTCACATAGAATATCAAATATATGTTACATGTTTGGATATGAATAGTCAAAAGAATAACATAAAAAGAGCAGAGATTATGAACTCTATATGTGAGTTGGTAATAGTGAAGTCTTGTGAAGATGGAGGTCTTGGGTTCAAAATCCTTGAAACACATGCTATGTATACCATCCAAAAAATTGTGGATTTGTGGGTAGTGATGTTCGTCAGAGATGAGTCATCTATTCATCACTAATGACTCATCTGTGACAGATGTTCATCCCTCACATATGAGATTTTTCTCATCACTAATCACTCATCTATGATTAGGCCTAACCTATCATAGATGAGGGGTTCTGTGGTAGTGAGAGAAGACCTAAAGTGAATTGGAAAGAGCTACCTCTAGCAATAGAGGTCCAAAAAACTCACTTCAATTGTTATTTCTAGACCAAGCTCATCTCTTGTGGGAGATCGAGAGGCTTACTAAGAGAGCAGCAAAGTAAAACTTAACCAATATTGTTCTCTAACAAACAATAGGAAATTGCTAGAATGATTAGTATCCCTAATTCCCCATTTTGTGGAGGAATCAATATCTCAATATAAGAGAAGTGTCTTGTGACACTCCACCAGGTTGTACGAAACTGGCATTTTTTGACTCTCTTACATGGTTTTTCCTTCAAGACTAATGTTAATGCATTTTTTGAAATATAGGATGATCCAAAAATTCAATACTACCTTTCATTCTTCATTTCTCTTATTCAAAATCTAAAAAAAGGTAGCATAGGTTACTATGCAATAAATATCACAAGGTTTGCATGAGGGGTTTCCAGTTGCTTTTCTTAGCACGACTTCTATTAATCATCTTGGCTATAATGTAGAAAGGCAAGACGAGGATGTAAAGCTATCACCAGAAGCGTTGTGGTGGTGGCAAGCCTAGGGCTCTAAAGGGGCTTAGGAGACTACAACTGAGGGATGGAGCACACTCTTGTATCCATGCACTTTAAAAGCAACGGTGGTGGAGGAATAGGGACAAGAGGCAAACTGGAGAAAACATGGAAGGGAAGATGTCACAACTAAATTCTTGAGATTTGACTTGGTGAAGGATGTAGGTGTGACCCACCTACTAGTGCATGGTTGGAGATAGAGGAAATGCTTATGAAGGAAGACAAACCATGAACCACCATGATTTTAGTAAAGATTCATGTTTCCTTTTTTCTAGCATTGTTTGATAAATATAATGGCCTTGTGCATTCCTAGCCAGTGTAAAGACCACAAGTTACCACTTGTGTTATATAAAAGGATATCAAACTCTATTGAAACAATTGATGGCTACGCATGCAACATATAATTACAAAATGTTTAGCAATTTCCAATAAATTCACAACAAAATTTGGGACAAACAACATAGTGCAACGTACATGGATTTTTACCTGACAAACAAGAAAATTATTTGCAACAAAAATAGTGATACCCATTCTAGAAGAAGTTTTGAAACATCCAAATATAACTGGTGCAATATTATAAAATTAGAGAAAATCTACTGTATGCCACTGAGTTTATCCTGATTCAACAATTTACTACTAACATTGTCCCCTTCTATAATATACCAATGAGTTTATCAATTGTTTTATAATATACCATTGGGGTTGATACTTTTTTAAAAATATCCAAAATGCCTAAGGTTGAGAATTGATTAGCCGTAATAGAACTTTCATGAATTTTTTTTTGCGTAGTCTCATTCTACAACAAAGAAGTTTTTTTATGTTTTAATATTTTTTATTTTTTGAAAAGCTATTTTTTTGTTGCATGAGAAATCAATCACTTCCACAAAAGAGAATCACTTACCCAAAATATAATAGAAAAAATATTTTACATAGCAGATGATTTACATTAATAATGGCATAAAAAAGTATTCTACATAGCATATGATAGAGAAATTATATTTTAAGAAAACATTATTGAAAAAATCATGAAACTTATGCACAAATTTCCATGTTGCTTAAGGATGTTAAAAAAATTAATTATTTTTAAGACTTCTAATGGAATAAATCAATTGTGATATTATATGTGTATTTTGGGCATTACCCTGCTCAATAGCAAGTTGTAATATAATTGATAAACTCATTTATATATTATATAAGGGGACAATGTCAGTGATGAATAGATTCTCTCATAAAATTATTGATACCAATAATTTGACTAATTTCATTCAACGGCTAGGACAAATGGCACCTAGTAGTACTATTAGTTATGAGGTCAAGAAATTGTTGGAAGTTGTTGAGTGTGTACTCTGCCCATAGAAGTCAGCTATACATCTACAAGACTAGGGCCCATTTGGTAGAAATCCTGATTCTGTGATTGTGATTCTGATTCTTCCTGCCCAGATACTGAAGAGAATGAGAATCAGTTTGATTAGGCATTTGGATAGAAACATTAGCTCTAGATCCTAATGGGGAACTTCCAAATAAATTATCTATACTACCCCTGTCCTAGTAAGAGATTTGATTTATGTAAATTTCTTATAGCTTAATGTAATACTAATAATTATTAGAAGTGCTAATGAATATGTGTAAATATTTGTACAATTACTTGTGAAAAAAAAAACAAGCTTTCAAATGAGGTGCATTGCATTTGCATGAAAGAGCATATCCATTACAATAGTCCACTCACATTTTGAGTTCATGCAAAAATATCACAGTTACATATTTCTAAGGAGAGTACTTAAAAAAATACCAACTAGAGTTCATATGAGAACTTTCATCTATTGTCATAATGCACTTGCTAGGCCATCATGAAATATGTCCATGGAGCTATCAGTAGAGTGTGAAGTAGAGGTATCTGATGCATTTTGGGAGACATATATCTTACAGGTGTGGTTGGCACATAATTTGGATCTCAATTACACCTATGGAAATACTTGTCAGTTGTACAATTCTGACATATAAAGTTGTGAAGACACGTGGTGTTAACATCAAAATTTTGGTCAACCTATAAACACAACTAATGAAAGAGGGACTGATCGGCTCATAGAAGGAAGCCGATTGATACAGTGAAAGAACCAATTGGACAGGTTGAGGATGGATTCGGTCTATTCAAAGATGAAAGCAGATGGGACCAAGTTTGAGGAGGAGTCATGGGAAACATGGTAGGGTATTTTATCTGTATAGAATATGTTATGTAGGCTAGATAAGTTTAATTAGCTTTGTAAACTTTTTAGAGATAGTTTTCTTATGTATTTAGGGAATAATGTCTAGGGGTTATCTGTAATTGTATCGGACTCTTATAATTCTAGAGTATAAATATAGACCCCCTGGAACCTATCAAACTAATCGATCAGATCATCTACACAACTTTTAGCGCATCATCACGCTAGCTCGTTTAGGTTTACTCTGGTAGGTTCTGGCTCTCGATGTGGGGTTGCATCGGTTAAGTCTGATCTCCGGCGAAAAGGTAAGTCTCTCCACTATACTGGTCCATTCATTATGTCTAAGGCTTATCAGTTAGGTCTGACCTCTTAGTCCGATTAAACGTACTGCATCATGTTTGTGTGAGGCTTATCAGTTCATTGGTCTCCCTCTGTAGTCCTCGACTTTGTGTTGCATCGGTTAAGTCTGATCCATGAGATCGGTGGTGGTGGATCGAGCCATTAGCCCGGCAAGTTCTCATGCGATATTTTATCAGAGTGAATAGCCGATGAGTTATCCTTACCTTGTGCTTCACGCCTATCATATCAGTTGTTCAGTCGATACACATATATGTATTTATCTGTCTTATATCCTTAATAATTAATCTGCTAGCAATAGATCTAGTCCCATTGGATTCGACCTAATACTGTCTCGGTTAGGTCCGATCTATCAGGTTCGTGTTCAATAGGGCTGGCATCAGGATCTAGCAGGTTTCATTCTCCATCAGTTCAAATAGCCGACAAAGTTAGATATATGCCTGCATAGGACATTCGATCAATAAGCAGCTGATGACCTCTCCCCATCTTTTTGTCGTTATGTTTGATCTAACCTCCACTATCTCTATACCGTTAACCTTAGCCTTATACTATCTCGGTTTGGTCTGATCTATCGAGGATGCCTCTAACTGTGCTATCATGGTGGTCACTGGTCCTCATGACTTTGGGGGGATTAGGGTCCAACTCCTTACTTTCATTGCCTACCTTACCCGAAGTGTCATCAGTTCTTTGGCCAATAAGTCCTTTAATTTATTTCACACATTTATGACTTGCACCTTCATCAGTTTTTCAGTCGATGCTCGAGTGCTACTTTTCTATCGGCAGCCAGCCGATAGGGTGAGCCGTATCGGCTCATCGGCTGATTGGCTTGTAGATCTCATTGTATCTATGTATTTGTCAATTACAGGGTCAATTTGACTGGCATGCCCTCGAATATTAAAGACTAAGGACCTGCACTGTAGCTAAATAGAACTCTCAGACCTTCGCGTGACCAAGGCACCATCTTCCCTAATCGGACCTTCGCTGGCTCGCTCACGTCTTCGCCCGGTCCGATCGGCCCCCATGAGATTTGGAACACGACACATGGTTTTTGTAACAATCATTTCTTGCTTCTCTATTGGATAGGTAGGCATCTTTAGAAGGACTTGCCATTTCATCTTCCATACACCAAAGGTGCGCTTAATGACATTGCATGAACTTGAGTGACACTAGTTAAAATATTCTTGTTCACCACTTGGTGGAGGTCCTCTTCTTCATTCAGGAACATGGCACCTTTGCCCCTTGTATGGTGCCATATACCCCATAGCCATCAACAACAAGATAATATTTACCTACGATATATGCATTCCTGCCTTCACCTTCTTGCTTGCTTGATCTTCCTCTCCAAGATTGAACTAGCTGAAGCATATCTTCCATTTACATTCCTAGAACCAAATCCCTGAGTCGCTGCTTGGGTCTAATGCTGGTATCAAAGTCAAGTGCTCGTAACCATCCCAAGCCATCTTCTCTAAAGGGGAAAGGATCTAGGTAGTGTGCCATAGTCATGGAGATCCCGAAAGGTGTGGTGGTAAGCCATAGTCACAGAGTTCCCAAACCTTTGATCAGTTAGCCCATAGTTCTGTTGCCTTGTTGAGCTGTAGAAGGCATTTGTTAGCATAAATCATTGTCTAGGTGCTTATCAAAGGTAGAGGTTGAACTTAATTGTGGGAGTTTTCCCTACCATTGTCTGGAAACCATCTATCCAATTAGGTTGATCTTAATTATGGGATTTGTCCCTACTGTTGTCTAGAGACTACCTATCTGTCTTCATTTATTTTTTTATAAAAAGATGTCTTGGTTGGTATGATCATAAGGTACCACTAATCGATCTATAGCCTCTTGCAGTAACGATAGATCTATTCGCACTATGTCGATCAAGAATGGTTCGTCTATCTCTTTCGAGAATATTGAGAAGAGCACATCAAACTGGAAGGTTCCTAAGGTGAATATTAAAGATATTTACTATATAGGCATGTTTTCTTTACAAAGTGACTACTACATCAAAACTATAGAGAAAACTCTTCTAATTAGTTCTTTGCATGAAACCTTGCATCTCCTATCTGAATGAGAGATCAACCTTATTCTAGCAAAACCTTAGTATCACTATCTCCATTTTGGGTTGGTTCAAGTTGCCATCAGATCTTTGAACAACAAAGGATTAAATGTCTATGTCTTGGCTTGTCTAAGATATTGCACAAATAAATGCTTCGAGGATTCTTTGCTAGGCATGGTAGAAGCAAGCCTTAGTAATGGTCTTGTGTTCTTTAACATGTTACCTAATTTTTCTGTCTCTCTTGGACACAAACATCCACAAAGTCCTTACTCTCAACTTGCAAGTGTTGGGCTTTGATCTAGAACTAGGCAATCATAATGTTTTTGTCACATATAGAATATATTACAAAGTCATGAAAACTTTGGCCCCATGTGCAAAGCAAAACACACCAAAAGGCTTGACCACTCTCCTCTAGTCCAATATAAGAAATCATGTCATCACTCCCAAAACCTTGAGATGGGATGAGATCTCACTTCTCGAGAAGTGGATTCTATCCCAAGTTTGAACCAAAGAACACTAAGCAGACTAAGGTTGAGTTTCTGTCTAAAACTCCTAATGGTGATGTTGGTATAACCACCTCAATAAGAAAGGTTTTCATCCAATCCAGGCCATCGGTCAGCCTTGACTCTAGACCTTCAGTTAATCCTCAAAGTGTTCTCTATGCCACCTATGAGGACAATTCTTATGAACCCTATCTTTGATTTTGATATAAATGTTATTGAACTTAAGCATGATTACATGATTGCCATGGAAGAAGCTGAGTTTGAAATTGATAAAGCTTTGCTTAGAAAAGAGATTAATCTTCCCAAAAATAAGCTAAAAGTCAAAATATATCATGAAGAAGTTGACCGACCCTTGAGAATGAAGATCATAGAAGTCTGGCGCTAAGAAATGAGAAAACAAAAGAAGAATATTTTGATCGAACACAATAATGCACAGCAAACCTAACATTGATCGAACAATAAGTGTTATATCTTTAGATACATCTTGTATACCATAGAGAATAAATATTTGTAATGATAATCTATTAACTATTAGAAATCCTAACTATCAATGCAGGAAGATGGCTCCACAAAGGTATGAATGACTTACAAATATGAGCTCATGGAGACTACCCTAGCTCCCTGAAGGCAACAGAGATTGATTCAATCACAACTTCAAGGTAACAGAACTGCAGCAAGGGTTATTAAACCTTTTGTGGCAAGCAATAAACAAGAAAGAAAAAGCTCATGCATTGAATGGGTTAGCATACTATTTTAATAATTGTATGCCCTCACATCAAAAAATAAAACAAAAAGAGGTTAGGTTTCAAGAAAATCCTCATATGGAGGAAAGTTCTCTAGATTCTTATCACGGGGAAGTATCTTGTAAGTGTTCACAAATAAACTTGCTATGGAAGTTGAGAAATCAATGACAAGAGATAAGAATATGCATGTATTCTTAGATAAAATTTTGTTCTCAATCCGACATCAAGCACGAATGCATTCCACATAAACATTAGTGACTTGATTAAATCATTTCCACGGATCCAACCCTCTACATCCACACACAAAGAGCATGAGCCACATACCCATTATACCATGCCATACATATTGCACGAGTATCCCAATTCCTTCCTTCCACAATATATACATCAAACACATCCTCAAATACCATGCAGGTCATGCACCTACAAAGAGCTATGCCAAAACAAAACGAAAGTTGATGGACAATCTGGTGGCAGCAGCCTAGAAAACATCCTACCTAGATTGAGCTTCAAAACAGAACGAACTTTGTCCTGCTTTGGGCATGATGTTCTGAATCTCATCTAGCAAAAATTCAAGGAGAGACAAATAAAAGTATTCCTTGGCCTCCCAAATTACTTCTTTGACCTCTATGAAGGAAGAGAAAGGAATCCAACCATAGAAGTGAACACACATATGTTCCCTCTTCTCCATGTAGATGAGAGTTTGTTTCTTGATCCTTGCTACATATTTTTGGTTTTCAAGGCCAGCATAAACCTTGAAAGGTTTCAAAGTCTTCCCACATATAACCACAAAAAAAATCCCTCTTCAAACCATGATAGATCATGGCCTTGTCAGCTCTATTTATGGCACACTAGATCAAATCATGCAATCTGATCTAGGGGTTGCTCTAAAAGAAGTCTACTGAAGGCTAGGTAATTGAAAATACAAAATTATCTTCTACTCCATGTCACCTAAGTTTACACCACCACTCGGCCTGGCAATTCACATCATATATATCCTAAAAGGTCAATCTCACTTCCCAGCAAGCTATTGCCACAAACCGAAAGAAAAACAAGAGAAAATATTCTCCAGGGCCACGAACCATGATAATTGGTGGTTTTCTATGAGGCCGTAGAAATCAAAGAAGTTATTACCACTTATTATGAATATCAAATGGTCTTTCAAAACAAGATTAGAAGGATTTTTATCACCAGATATTGTAAATATTTTAATGGAGTTGAATGTATAATCAAACTAGATGTTGGAAATGAATGCCTTATGAGAAGATATTATAGAGATTTAACTCAGAGGTATGGAATCACTAATCCATAGAAGTGGACACGGTGCAATCAACACCAATGCTATTCAACGAAGATGATGATTGAGCTGCACATATTGCAAACAGAATCTGCACTATTCCTGATAAGCATGTTTTCATAGTCAAAAGTATTATTATGACATCTTTATCGACGGTCTAAAGGTGGATCACTAATATTCTATGGTTAAAAGGACCATTATGATGATTACAAGGTCAAAAGGCGTTTCATTCATCTCCCATAATCAAAAGATAATATCATGAAAATTCACTCCATGTCATATATAAGGAGTCCAAGAAGAGCAAGCAAGGCATCCATGGCCTCACCTATCTCAACACTTCACCACCTCCACAATCAGCCATCTCCACTCCACTCTACTCTACCTTAAGTGTTAGTAGTGTCTATGTATCCTAAATAAAAGACTCGATCATGCGAGTCTAGGTATGAGAGTCTAAGTGTGAGTGTCATGTACCTATATAATTAAGTATGTGTTGTATTAAGTCCCTAGTGTAATCATCAGAAGGATATACCTTCGACCTATTAAGGTATATTAATGAGCACTAGGACAATTTCTACTTATATTGCATAATTCTATTATGAATTAAATTATGTTTTACTTTATATATATATGAGAAAAAAAGAGGGCAAAGAAAAGTATACATGATTTTAGAAAGTACATACCTTGTGGGGAATGTGGAAATATATCTTTATCAACATCTAATGCATGATAAAGGATGCTAGTGTCATGCATAGAACCTAGTTGTCCAATAGAAGCATATGTAAAGTGCATGCTGAAGTTGACTATTGTCATCACTATTGGCGAATGTACATCAAGAGTGGGGACCTAAGCTGGCCCCCTTAGTGTGTTCGGACCAAGGAGTGATCATGCACAAAGAATCCAAGAGTTGAATGCCTCTAATCAATGGTAGAGAGTAGACATAGAGGGTTTAGAGAGGTTCAGGCTGCCAAGAGGCATAATACCATACTACTATGTTCTTGCTTGCTTTTTGTATGCTATAGTGGTTTTTATCTTTCTAGCCTCCTCCCACTTAGTCACAATCCTCCCCTTATATCCTCTCTAGGGCATACCACATTGACTGCAAGATGGAAAGAGAACAACAAGAGGGTCTGAAGATGTCATGGATTATGTATGGTTAGTCTAATCAAAGTCAGAGCTCTGGCATGCGGTGCCACAGCAGAGCTTAGCTCCCGCTACTTCTAGAAGTAGGAGGGCCATCGATTAGCTCCATAACGGAGTAGGTGAAGAGCGTAGGCCACAGGGTAGGCCAATTGGAGCCCAGCTGTCTATTGATCATAGGGAGCGATTTACGTCTTGTCTCATGTCACCCATACATCGGGACTAATATATGTTTTGTCATTCTAATTGGAGCAAGCACATGAGCACTGAATAGGGTGAGGTGATCTATCCCGCCATATTGAATGGGATAGTTGGGATTACCCCTGCTCTCGGACATCCTTAGATCTAGCCACCAGATAAGGAAGTGAGCCCAAAATACCTGCAAAGGGGCAATGCTTGGGATGATCGGCCATGATAGCCAAGTTGAGGTGGCCAGCTCAAGGTTGACCACCTTGGGCAAGCTAGCTCAGGGCCATCTCTTTCGTGGCCTAAACTTGTCTAGACCAAGTAGGCCTTTATCTACTTCTTCATGGGCCAACTAGTGGGAAATGTGCCCTAATTCGGCGTTAGCACGAGCGAAGTAGGGAGATAAAGCAATGAGCATCGCTTTGCTTACTCCCACTCACTCACGCTCATGCAACTTTTGCAGCATGGATTTTTCCTACAAAAAGAGAGGCGTGGCATGGTGCCACTCTCTTTTCGCCTCTTTGCTTCACTTCAATTTCCACTGCCCCTTGGCTTCATCTTCCTTTTCCCCTTGAGCTTGCAAATGCCACCCAAACCCCTCTCTCTCTTCCCCGTGCCACCATGGGTAGATCCAACCAAAGTAGCACAGCGAGGGGGAGCTCCGTACTCCCACCGTCTCACCTTGACATCAAGGCCAAGGTGGCAAAAGTGAGAGGCATGATGGTCCCTTTAGGCAAAGGGAGCCATCGGTGGTTAAGCTAGCCTCCTTCCTACACCAGTCGAAGGAGCCAACAAAGGTCATAGTCTTCGCATCCTTTATCACAGTAGGCCTAGTGTTGCCTTTCTTGTCCTTCTTCATTCAAGTGCTACAGACTTTCCAGATCCAGCTAATCCATCTCCTGCCCAACTCGATGGTCATGATGGCCATCTTCGCTCACTTGTGCGAGATGTTCATTGGTGTCATGCCATTGGTGGAGCTCTTCTAACACTTCTTTCTATTGAGGGCAGCGGAAAAGAAGAAGTCGGGTTCCAACAAGCTCGAGGTGTTGGGCTGCTGTGGCTTCCACATGTGGAAGGGCTTCGGTGACCTCAACATCTCCCCATCATTGTGTAATAAGTGTGAATATTGGTGCAATGACTAGGTGTACATAGCGTCCTAGCGAACGACCGCTTCCTATTGCACAACACTCGGCTGTATCCCATGCTCGCGTGGATCACCGGTCTACTTAAGGCAGTGTTGATTTCAATGATGGTAGTCGTCGATTTCGTACACCTCTGCATTGCCCCCTACGAGAGCGAGCTCAGGCATCGTGGATGTACACTAGCTCAAGGACCATCACGTGAACCTATGTTGGGAGGATGGGAGATTTGGGAGAACCTAGTTGGAGACCTAGGTGAAAGAGCTAATTCCCCTCGGCCATAAGACCAAGATGGATCTCTTTGAGGAAGATCTAGCACTTTGCCAAAACACAGAGCATCCAACAATCCAAGCTGTTCTCCCGACATTTGACGCATAGGGCATCAAGGAAGTGGGGGCATCCCAAGTTTCTAGTAGGATCCATATTCGGGGGATGACAACACGGCGCCATCAAACATAGTTGCCATTAGTTGAGGAACGATGTCGCCAATCGTGGGCATTGGGTAAGGTGCCACCGTGCTTTAAGACACGCAAGCCAGCCGTGGCGGTACTAGCACTAGTGGAATCTTGAGCGCCAATGACAAGAAGGGGAAGGGCAAGTAGTTGGCCTCCCTAGACTCTTTGTCCACCTCACCTTTGCCCTCACTATCCATAACAGACAAGAGAACAAGTGCTGACGATAGCCTAAGAAAAGTCCCTAGCCAACCCACAGAGGGCACGGCTAGGATAGGAGGGGCCTGCCTACCAACCTTGGGCATTGGACGAAGCCTCTCGCCGAAGAAAAAAGCAAAGGTAGGGGAGGATGCTCCCCAAGCAGTGAAGCTTGTGCCATAGGGGCCCAAGGACCTGAGCTCCCGATGGCATTTCAGGGGGACCACAGCAAGGTAAGTCTCACTTGGTCTCAACCAAGCCATCTTTCCTCTCTCTTTCTCTTTTCTTA
Source organism: Oryza coarctata (assembly GCA_030770085.1). Taxonomy (NCBI): domain Eukaryota; kingdom Viridiplantae; phylum Streptophyta; class Magnoliopsida; order Poales; family Poaceae; genus Oryza; species Oryza coarctata. Next base: position 9,679,321 of record CM061465.1, read on the forward strand.
GAGGAATTTGGCTACAAATTTTTGGTCTGACAAAGAAGGCCAAGACGCCTGATGCCGCGTCGAAGGCCACAGCCGCTTGTCTAGAGGCTAAGATCTCCAAGCTAGAGAGCAAGGCCACCATGCTGCTACCCAAGGTAGGACCGAAGCAAGCTAGGCCAGAAAACAAGGTGGTAGCAGACAAACTCACCAAGACGGCCCTAGTGACAGTAGGGAAGACCACGGAGCTTGAGAAGGCGAGCCTAGCTTTGCATTCGGCCCAAGCCTGCCCCGATGCTAGAGCACATGGCAAGCAACTTTAGGGGTTGTTCCTCAACGTGCTCGAGACACAGCGGTAGTTGTGGCCTAGCTCAAGGACATCACCAAAGCAAAAGGAGTGGACTGAGTGCTCACCGCCAAATCTCGTGGGGGTCCGACAGAGCCGAACAAAGGTCCGATGAGAGAAAGATGGCGGCCTGGTCACATGAAGGCCTTGGAGATCTGCTTAAATCTAGTGCAGGTCCTTAATCTTTGAGGTCCGAGGGCGTGCCAGTCAATTTGACCCTGCAATTGACAAGGAGAGAGGATGAGATCCGCGAGCCGGTCTGCCGGTGGGCCTATCCGGCTTACCCTATCGGCTGGGTGCCGATAGGGATGGCCGATGACGCTCCACAGCATCCGAAGCGCAGAGTGGGGCCAATCCCCCACGAAGCCACGAGGACCAACGACCACCGTAACGTCACCCGTAGGACCAACCTCGATAGATTGGACCGAACTGAGATAGTATGAGGCCAAGGCTAATGGTACGAAGATGATTGAGGCTTAGACTGAACATAACAATGAGGAAGGAAAAAGGCGAGGTTATCAGCTACCTACCGGTCGAACATCCGACTTAGACCTACACCTAAACCCATTAGCTATTTGAGCCAATAAGGAACAAAATCCTTCAAATCTCGATGTTCGCCCTATCAGACACGAGTCCTGGTAGATTGGACTGAACCGAGACAGTACCAAGCCGCATCCGACATGACCAGATCGATCTCTAGCGGATTAATCGTTAGACGATACACAAGACAGATATGAGGCTAGCAGTGAGGATAACTCGTCAGCTACTCACTCTAACAAGACATAGTGCGAAGACCCGTCGAGGCGCCGACTCAAACCACCACCATCAATCTCGTAGGTTGAACCTAACCGATCAAGCATGAGACCGTGGATGGAGGAAGGAGACCGACGCACCGACGAGCCTCACGCGGACGTGATGCGGTACACTCAATCTGACTAAGAGGTCGAACCTAACCGATGCAGCCTTAGACAGAGCAAAACATACCAGGATAGTGGTGGGACTTACCACTTCGCCGAAGATTAAACTTAGCCGATATAGCCCCGCGTCGAGATCTAGAACCCACCGGTAAAAACCTAGATGAGCTAGGGTGACGATGCGTCGAAGGTTTATTGAATTAATCTATTCTTCTTCTTTATAAGCTTCCGGGGTCTATATTTATACCCTAGGATTACAGAGTTCGACACAATTATAGCAACCACCAAATGTTATTTCCTAAGAATATATAAGGAAATTAATCTCTAAGAAATTGTAAAGCTACCCAAACTTGCTTAGCCTACGTAACACATTCTATACAGACACCCAACCTATCGTTACCCTCACTATTCCTCTTTGGACTCGGTTTCATCTGGATAACTTTCCATCTTCAAACAAATCGAATCCATCTTCCACCCGTTTGATCAGCTATATTCTACAATATCAATCGGCTTCACCCCATGAGCTTATTAGTATTTTCCTATCGGCCAATCCTGTTTATAGGTTGAATCAAATTCCAGGTTTAACACCGAGCGTGAACACAAAGCTCTCATTTAGAAGCGTGGGTTGCTCAAAAAGGTCCAAAAGCTGCTCCACACTAGAGTCAATGTCGCATGGGTTACCAATGAGCTGGTGCTCTAGCGCATTGAGAGCGAGAGGGATGCTCTCGAGGAAGCATACCGCAAAGCCATCGTCGAGCAGGAGGCGATTGCAATAGCCAAGAAGAAGGCCAGGGAAGCCACAAGGTTTGGGCACCACCCGTGAGCAACAGGCTGTAGTGCACGAGATAGCGATGGTGAAGCACATACATGACCTAGCGCTGTAGGAAGCCCAAGTTATTGGTCACAAGAAAGGGGCCAAACTCGTTGAGGTTAGGTTGGCCAAGCGCGTTATCAGCCTCAAGAGGGGAGAAGGAGAAGCAACTCACACTCCAAGACCTTGAGGTCATGGTGCGCAAGAGCTCTTTCAATGTGTAAGAGTAGGACTTGTCTATGGGGGAGTACAAGCTCGACTAGCGAGCTACTGTCCTCAAGCATAGGAATGATGAGCTAGAGGCCTAGGAGGAGGACCTCATCATGGAAGCCCGAGCATTGGCCCTGATGAAAGGGCAAGTGGCTCCCACACCCGAGAAGGCTATGGCCTCGAGCGAGAGGTCATGGCTTGCTATGACGAGGGACTGTTGCTCACTGAGCTAATGAAGGACTCATTCAAGCAAGGAGTGCGGTCGAGAAGGCCGAGCTTGGCTTTGTCATTGTGGGCGCCCAAGATCTCAAGTCCCCTGGGCACTTTGCTCTTGTGTTCTTGTAGCTCACGAGAATACATGAGCATGTGCAAGACCTAGCACCCTAAGAAGGGCACGAGTTGGCACGAAGAGTGGTGGAGTATGTTCTTGCCACATGTCGTGCCCAAGACCTAAGACCTAAGCTTCAACTTGGAGTCAACACACCAAGGACTACCCTCTAAAGGTGGTGAAGAAGCCTGGGCAATTGTCCGCGACATTGCCACTGAGGTTGCTAGCTTTTTTGAGTGTAAGCCTACAATTGTCGATAATGACAGCACGGACACCACTGAGGACTCTGATGAGGACATGTGCTCCAGCGAGAAGGATAGGGAGTGACATAACATCCGCCTACTACCCTTGTTCCAAAATTTATACTTCTTTCTTCACTGCATTTCAAATCTTATAAGAATGAACTTTTCAATTAAGCTTGAAGTTGTTTTCCTCCAACTACACTAGTTTGTTCTAAACACTTGACTTGTGATAGGCCACTAAGTGCTCAAGGGAATAGCCCTCGAGGTCATGTTCTCCCGACATCACAACCCGGACTAGGAGTGCCCGTGGGCTCCATCTTGATCTTGGGGTGTACACATGCCTAGCACTTTGAGAGGGTGTCGTAGGTTGTTGTAGTCGTACCGTATGCACGTCCAAATGCTTTAGTGTAGGTCTTCTCCCATGCCCTTAATCTGGATGCATGATAACCTAGGGCACAAGCCCTTGGGCCACATCCGCATGAGCCTGGGACTCCGACTCCAACATGGCTCGTGTGGGTGCTCTGGGGTTCATGGCAAACATCTCCAACCTGTTTTGACATGTAGGCAAAGTAGACCACTCACAAGTAGCTAAAAAAGGCATGGTACTAGCAACGCAAGCCACCGTTATGCTCATCATGCCCTAGGAGCTTGAGCTAGTGATTAGCATGGGAGGTTGGGTAACTCGTGGTTCTCAGGCCCTAGTGGTGCTCCTAGACTAGCCATGCCGAACACCGTAGCCTGCTATCAAGGCCTAGGTTGCCCCGATCACTCTTACTGAGTTAATAGGGTGGCCTGAGAACCTCAGAGCTTAGCAATGCCTGGACGTGGCTTACCTGTTTGAACACCGACATAAAAGCGCGTGATGACCAAGTTGCTATGACCACCCAAACTATACGCTAACTCACACCAATTTGCGATAGGAAAAACGTGGGTTGTCATCTTTCTTGTGACGACTGCATTTTCACGAATGGGTTATTGTGGTGGAAATGATAAAGGGGAAGCAAAATGTGTCAAAATTTAGCATATATTAAATAATATGTACAAGGTGGTAGCCCCAATCAACCTAGAGTGAAAAGAAATCCTATTTGGGTTGGCCTGAACACAACCACTTACTTACTTAGCATTTTCTAGGGGTAGAATTTGTAAGTGCTCAATGTTCCAAGAATTAGGGAGCGGGGCCCCATTCTCCATGACTAACCAAGCACAACCTGGTCAGAGAAGACTGGTCACTAAGAAGGGGCTTTCCCACATAAAGGAAAGTTTGTTCTCTCTGGCATATGTTAGGACATGGCAGAATATGAGATCCCTAACTTATAGTGACCGAGTGATACGCCTCGATGTCCCGATCTTCACGACGTAGGATCAATCACCAGATAACTAGTTTTGAAGAAGCCGAGATAACTTGTTGCAAGAAGCGATAACTAGTGCAACCTGACGAGTAAAACTCGAAGCCAACCACCGTCTCAATACGGCAACCTGAATTGAGGATTCGTCCAACCACTCTCAAAGAAACCAACCAACACAGCCTACAATCAATCGAGAAGACCTCAAAGGGAGTAGGAGCACCAATTGAGAGCGGATGAAGCCGCCGCTTCTATAATTCCTACGAAGGAAGTCACAAGAGCAAAGGGGTAGAGATCAGCTCTCAGAGGTTTGCTAGCGCACAGCTGAACAAAGTGGTCTAGAGTCTCAATATTATAATCTGTGATTACAATGAGTCTATGGGGTATTTATATTAGCAATAGCCCTACTAGGTAGGTGGAAACTTGAAAAGAAAATAACTAGTTCAACTATGTGAAAAGACATCTTCAGAATGAGCTCTTGCAGAGTTTCCGCGTAGCTGTTAGTCTTCTGCGCAATTTTTATTGTTTTGGCAATAACTCCACTTAGGAAAGTCCAAATGATGCACGGTTTATTGCGTTGGATTCTTGACTTGGATCCCTTTCCATCCATGTATGCCATGCACCATGTAATATTATATAATGGTACAGTTTAATACATGAACTTTAGCATCAGGCTGGCTATTGACCTTCCAAGCAGTATACACTAAACGGTGGTATGTGCCCAAATGGTAGCTCCAAACCTGTTGGGGCTAGACTCATTGGAAACTAGACTTGAAGAGCTTTCCAAAACGTGCTCATAGACCACTATAGCTTTTGGGAATCAAAATATATGACTGTTTCTTCTAGACGGTTCTACAGAGCTGAACTAGTTCGAGTGTAGTTCGTTGTCGGCAACAAGTCTGAAGTGGTCTGCAGCTGGTCGGAAGTCATCTCCTTGTGTGTTCATGTCTTCCTCCTTAGTGAACCTAACCATTAATAATGTACACAACTTAGGTAGTATATAATTCTCATTAATATTAAAATGAATCTCACAAAGTAGCGTGTGCACCTCTTGTTGTAGCTTCTTTGCTTGACTATGTATAATCGGTCCATCAATTACTTAGACTGGTGTTGATGTAGGTGAGACCTGAGTTGGTGTAGCTTGAGTTGAGGGTTGTGACATCTTGCTTGATGGCGTGGTCATATCACCGAGGCTGAACGCGACGCTAATGATAGAGCCTTACGCCTTGCTGGTATCTAGCTGCTTAAAACATTGTGCAGTGGCATCACTCTTTCAAGAAGTCAACGTCATCATGCCTCATTTGTTCTTGGTCATCGTCGGTGCATAGCTTGACTCGCAACGAGCCGAGCATGAGCTCGAAGGGAAGGACCACCTTAATGTCATAGATGAGGAAGAATGGTGTTTCCCGAGTAGCTCATTGATTTAGTCCACGCCATGTTTCCTAAACTAGTCGTACGTCCGTGTCTTCAGCCCTTTTAGGATCTCCAAGTTAGCTCTCTTTGCTTGGCCATTGCTGCTCAGGTGAGCGACCGAAGCGAAGCATAATTTGATCCCAAGACCTTCACAATATTCACTGAATAGGGCGCTGGTAAATTACACCCCATTGTCAGTGATGATTCTTTTGGAGACGCTGAAGCGACAGATGATGTTGCGTATGAATTTGAGCACTGAATGCTAGTCAACCTTAATGGCTAAAAATGCCTTGGCCTACTTGGTAAACTTGTTGATGGAGACATATAGGTACTCGTAGCTCCGGATAGCTTAAGGAAAAGGCCCGAGGATGTCCAAGCCCCAGACCACAAACATCCATAACAAGGGAATTATTTGCAAAGCCTAAGTCAGTTGATGAACTTGCTTGGCATGGAATTGGCAAGCCTCGTAGCGACGTACCAGCTCAGTGGCATCCTAGAGAGCCATCAACTAGTAAAAACTATGTCGAAAGGCTTTCTCAATTATCGTGTGGAATGATGCATAACTACCATAATCACCCTTATGGATATCAGCAAGCAATTCACTACCTTCTTCCTGAGTGATGCACTTCAGAAGCACGCAGTTTGCCCCACGCCAGTAGAGGTTCCCATCTACCAAGACGTAGCACTTTGCATGGTTTGCGATTCACTCTGTGGTGTCATCATCATTAAAAAGGATTTTTTTCAGGTACCCACGAATTTCATCTATCAATGAGGGTTCCTAAGGACAACCAATGAGCATAGCCTACTCACCAGGTAGGGACCCCTTGATAGGATCTCCCACTAAAGTGGTCGCTTGATTTCCCTCGCCTTGGCATAAGATTCCCCCTTTATGCTGGTTGGCAGTAGGAGGCCCACCGATTAGCTTCACATTGGAGTAGGTGAAGAGCATAGGCCATGGGGTAGGCCGACTGTAGCCCGGGCATCTAGTGATCTTGGGGAGTAGTATAAGTCTTGTCCCATGTCATCCATCCATTGAGACTGATATCTGTCTTATCACTCTAACAAGAACAGGCACATAAGCACTGAATAGGGCACATGATTGATATGTGATAGTTGGGGTAGTGGGATTACTCTGCTCCCAAATACCCTTGGATCCGACCACCAGGGAAGAAAGTGAGCTCAGGATACCCACCTAGGGGCAAGTAGTTGGGACAATCATCCAGACTGTCAGCCTGAGGTGGCCAACTCTAGTAAGCTAGCTTGCTCCAGCTAGCTTGGGCCAGCTAGCTTGTGATGGCCAGTACCAAACTATGTTCATTCCCATCCAGGGCTCTCCGGTGAGCTTCGATGCCCAAGTGCCATCTATTTGCCTTCTAGCCGCTAGGGTGGGACCCCTGGTTCCCATTTCATCGAAAATTATTTCTGAGTGGTACTCTTATGTCTACTAATATATCTAACATAATCTTCACGTGGTGGGTTTGTTGTGATATGAGTCCCATCAATGGCACCAATGCACTTTTTGAAATGTGGACATAATCTTTTGTCATCCTTAATCCTACTATGAACTCTTGGGAAGTTAGGATCCTTTCGACATATGTAATCCTTACACATACTAACTATGCTCAATAGGATCTCCTCAAACTTTCTACTAATTGTTTTACCAAAATGCTTGAACCTATTTTGACCCCATCTATTTGATTCACCACTTGCATGTATGAATAGAAAAATAGCAACTCATTCCATAGAGTTCATGTGTTTGGTTGATTTGATGCCATAGGTACTCACCAATAAGTAGTGCAACTTGTAAAATAGGTTACTATTCATACAAAACATGCGGTGACTCTTCTGGGGTCCTCACAATCTCTTGTATATCCACTTAGTTGCAATGTTATTGGTTCATTTTTATCATAACATGTCATAAAGTGTTTTCTAGGTAAGCACTAAAAAGTTAGTGGCTTGTAAAGTTTGATGACGACGTATAACCTCCATAGAAAACTCGTCATCTTCCTCTATATCACTACCATCACTTTCACAAGAAGCCTCACTTCCATCAATTTCACTAAACGACAACTAAAACATGAAAAATAAAGTGTTAAATATTAACCAATAAGGCAACTAAGGGTTATGTTTGGTTTGGGGATGAAGTGGGATGGGTTAGGTCCATCCATGTTTTCTGGGATGGGATGGTTCCATCTGTCTGTTTGGTATAAGAGATGGAATGATCCTGTTTTTTTTAAGATGGGAGGGTGTAGTCCACATGTCGATTGGATTGATATATTAGTTGTTGAAGGATGAAGCCAACCCAAATCTTGGAAGAATATTCATTTTTAGGGATCATCCCATGCCATCTATCCCCAAACCAAACACACTACAAAATGGGCTCGTCCTATCCCAACCCATCTCATCCCTCCAACCAAACACACATACTAAATGGTACACATACAAGAGTCAACATAATTATAATGGATAGGTAATAGAAGGCAATAGAGTAGAAAAAGGCAATAATTTAATTTTAGTGTATTACATTACCAACAACTAGAATAAAGGGTAGTCCAACAATTATTACAACAATAAATCCTAAAATAACACACATGCATAAAAATTGGTCCATAGATACACAACAGCATATTTGTTCAACACACATTAACATGCTAGGCCACTACTTGGCATATTTCACTACCTTGGCTTCATATTTCATGGTGAGCCATACAAATTTTTATTCTATATTCTCCAAGGTCATGTACATCTCCCTCTCAAATTTCTTTGTGAAAATCTTAGTAGCAATAAAATGCTACATTCTTTCACAAGAGTCATGATATATTTGATGGCACACCCTAAAGTGTCCTTCCTCCTAACAAGAGACTCAACATATGCAAATGATTTCTCCTAGTTGTCAACAAAACAATTTATTTGTTCATATAACCAATGTCCACCACTAGTTTTCAATTTCTTAGACCTCCTTGCTAGCAGGTCTCTTACCTCTCTTGGGAGGAGGAGAGAAATCTTCATCACCACTATCATCGTCATCACCTTCATTCACTTCTTCTATCACCTTCATTCACTTCTTCTATGTCATCAATATTAATAGTAGAAGGTTGGGTTGAACTCTTTGGTAAAGTACCCCTAGCAGGATTCCAATTATCATTTTCCTGTGTTTCAAAGGTCTTCAAAAATATGTTGGAGTAAATGATCATTTTGAAGACCCTTAACTTGAACTTCAAACAACCTAGCAAATCCTATGCAAACATAAAAAGAATAATCAGAACAATATTTACCAATCATGGTTAACAACTTAGACATGAACACAAGATAGCAGTTCACCTTCTTTGCTTTTGCCCACCAATCATTAGATGCAACAATGGTCCTCCTAGCTTGATCCCAACCTAACCCAGTCTCTCTACCTATCAATTTCTTTCATTGATTATAGTCATTCTTTAGCTTGCCCCATTTGTTATTGAATTAGAGCTTTTGATAGCATAAGCTAGTCTTCTTGTGACATGTATACTACTCGACATCACAAAATTATTGCAACAAAGGATAGAGGATTAGAATATTTGCTAATTAGGCTGGAGAGATAATGATGCTAGCGGTTGCTACTGATAAAGAATGGAGGTGGGGATAGCCGCTTCAGCCTGCTGCTAATGCAAAAATGGTGGTGGAGGGTGCTTCTGATGGAGGAGAATGATGATGGTAGGTAGGTGCTGATGGAGAATGGTGGTGGTGACAACTGCTGGACCTCAGCAACAGTGGTAACTACTGAAATGTGACATTGGCTAGAACGACACTAGACCGCAGTGGTGGCTAGGATGGCACTGGGCCACGACAACGGCTGGGTGGGCGCTCAATCGTGACAGCGGTTGGGTGGGTCGCTACCTCCTCTGCTCCCACAACCCTAGCATGGGGGAATGGGGTGAGCTCGAGCGAGGTAGCTTAGGCGGCTACTGGGTGGTTGGAAAGAGGGTATACCCCATGGTAGGTGAGTAATATTTTGAAAAAGATAGGAAAACTTTCATATTTATTTGGTTCGATTCACATGCGAAGCTGCCTTTCCTCTGATTCTCTCTTCCTTTGTAAAAACTAGAATCAATCTAGTTGATTCATCCTCAAAGACGAGGAATTTTTTTTTTCTGTTTGAACTAATTCTACTGAGAATCACCTCCTAGAATCCCTACTAAATGAACCCTAAGATAATAGAAAACTTATCATCATACAGAATAGATTATAACTTGTATTAAAGATAGAGGTAATTCTACCTTATGGGAGAAAGCAAGCACCGTTGCCAACCTTAAGTACACCACCCATGAAGAGCCAACACATGCATCTACATATACTATTGTCTACGGATAAACTTATGGTGGTGGTATTTGGCATTTGTTAACTTTGGCAAAAAGTTGATGAGAACTTGAGGTGTATAGATATTACTCCCTATGTTAGTATATATATTACGTTGTGTTAAAAAATAATTGTCAGTTATGATTTTTAAGGTAGATTTTTTTACTAATCTACTAGTTACTTTAGCATCGATGTTGTAATATTAGATTCGCAGTATCAAGTATTTTACTAATGTCTTACATTTAAACATTTATATTTAATGTTTCTTAAAAAATAATGAGCAAACTAAGATCTACCTCTGGCCAAAGTTGATAATTATTCGTAAATGAATACAATGTTGTTGTAAAACAATTTTAGTAGTGATCCAAATCTACTAACATAAGTTTGTTATGTTTATGGGTGGATAAATTTCAACTTATTAGATGATTACAAGTATCTTACATTGCATACTGTTAACGGTAAAATCTGGACGATCCGATGGTGCTAAAACCGATCGGCTGAGAGGTGTCCGATGGAGAATTTGATTCAGCTTGTAAACAGGATCGGCCGATGGAGATACTGGTCGACTCGTGAGACAAAGCCGATCGGAACTGTAGAGAAACCAATCAAATTAGTAGAAGATTGGATCGGTTTGAAGACAGGGAATTATCCGATTGGGGTCAGGTCCGAGAAGCCCGAGGAGAGATAGGAAAAGTACCGGCTTGAGTAAAAAGAGGTTCGATTGCTACAGTAAAGAAGCCGATCGGGTTGTAGTGAAGGAAGACTCGGTTCCAAATTAGAAGATTATTCAAATAAAACTGAGTTTGTGGAAGAGCCGTAGACTCTACGGCAGGATGTTTGTCTTTGTAAATTGTAACCTTATTTAATTAGAAAGGTTTAGCTAGTTAGTTAACTTCTTTAGAATTATTTTCCTTTGTTTTTGTTAGGAAATAATGTCTGATGGTTGTAAACGCGTTGGACTCTGCCTGTAAATCTAGGATATAAATATAGACCCCCTAAAAACATGTAAGATATCTCTTGATCAAAATATAATCTCAGCGCATCGCCACCCTAGTTTATCTAGGTTTTACTCATGGATTCTAGCTCTCGACGCGGGGCTGCATCGGTTAAGTCCGATCTTCGGCAAAGGGGTAAGTCCCGCCACTATCTCGATATGTTCTGCTCTGTCTAAGGCTGCATCGGTTGGGTTTGACCTCTTAGGCCGATCATACGTATCGCATTACGTCTGTGCAGGGCTTATCGGCCTGTCAAGCTCCCTCTGCCGTTGTCAATTTCGTGCTGCATCGGTTAGGTTCGACCTACGAGGCTGTCGACGGTAGATCGAGCTTCAGACTTATAGTTTTCTGCACAGCGTATCATCGGAGTGCTAGCCGATAAGTTATCCATCCTCTTAGCTTCACGCCCAGCGCATCGTCCCCTCGGCCGATCCGCATCAGCCTTTAGAGGTGTCTCTTGATGCGTAACGCCAAGCATATCAATCTCTCAGCCGATACGCACCCGCCTTCAGAGAGGCGTCCCCTCATCGGCTCAGCTAGCCAATGGGTTCGTTCATATCTTTGTTTCAGTATAGCCGATCCGGCGTCCTCCGTATCATCACTGCTGGCCTCGGCCTCGTACTGTCTCGGTTAGATCCGATCTTTGAGGTTCGCTGTTAATGGCGCTGCCACGGCGGGCGATGGGTCTTGTGCTGTCATATCCGGAGCGGCATTGGCTTTGCAGCCCGTGCCTTTTTAATACTATTACTTGCCTAGTCCGCATGTGCCTTCATCGGTTTTTCTAGCCGATGAACTACTGTTATGGCTTCCGTCGGCTATCTGGACGGATCCTATGCGCTTTGCTATCTTCTGAGTACACCCTGTTTCCTCCATCGGCTCTGCGGCCGATCCCTCATCGACACCTATCCACATCGGCTCCCCAGCCGATCGAAGAGCTTCCCGATCCTATCGGCAGCCAGCCGATAGCGAGCGCCTGTATCGGCCCACCGTCCAACGGACCTGCTCATCTCACTTCCTTGTCAATTGCAGGGTCAAATTGACTGGCACACCCAAACCCGTACCAACGTGCCAAAGCCGATCGAACCCCACGGCCCCTGGCACGCATACCTCAAGCCACGGAGAGAAAGATCGGCCTACACTGGAGCTAAGCAGACCTCCCAGGCGATCGGCGTATTCGCGCCGGGGCGCGCGAGGGACCTCGGCGCGAACATACTTTTCTGGCACGCTTGATGGGACTGAAGATTTCATTCATCGGCCAATAAGAACCATACTATATTCATCGGCCGATAGGGTAGAAATCTTCATTCATTAGCCAATTGGACTGGATTTCATTCATCGACTGGAGAAACCTGAAGATTGTCCATCGGCTGAAGATCCTTTATCGGTTGGTGGTATAATTCCATTCATCAACCAGCGGGACTTTACAAGTGCCTGATTAGAAGTCAGATTTTACTCGTCAACCCGGGGGGCATCTTGTTATCAATATGTCTAAAGAAAAGGTTGATTTCCAGACATATTCTTCTAAAGATGAAGCCGATGAGGAGATTACAGTTCTATTCGTGCCAAGGTCCGTCGCGTGCCCCAGCACGAACACGTCGATCGCCTGAGAGATCTGCTTAGCTCTAGTGCAGGCCGATCGGCTTTTCTGCGTGGCTTGAAATACACGCGCCAGGGGTTGTAGGGTTCGATCGGCTCCGGCACATTGGTACAGGTGCTGGCGTGCCAGTCAATTTGACCCTGCAATTGACAAGAAAGTGAGACGAGCAGGTCCGTTGGATGGTGGGCCGATATAGGCGCTCATTATCGGCTGGCTACCGATAAAATCGGGATGAACTTCGATTGGCTGAGCAGCACGAAATTGACGACGGCAGAGGGAGCTTAACAGGCCGATAGATCCTGCACGGACGTGATGCGATATGTTTGATCGGCCTAAGAGGTCGAATCTAACCGATGCAGACTTAGACAAAGCAGAACATATCGAGATGGTGGCGAGACTTATCTCTTCGCCGGAGATCGGACTTAACCGATGCAGCCCCGTGTCGAGAGCCATAACCCACTAGTAAACACCTAGATGAACTAGGGTGGCGATGCGCTGAGATTGTATTTTATCGAGAGATATATTACATGTTTCTAGGGGGTCTATATTTATACCCTGGATTTACAGACAGAGTCCGACGCGTTTACGATCATCGGACATTATTTCCTAACAAAAACAGAGGAAAATATCTCTAAAGAAGTTAACTAACCCACTAAACATTCCTAATTAAATAAGGTTACAATTTACAAAGACAAACATCTTGCCATGGAGTCCACGGCTCTTCCACAAACTCGGTTTCATCTGAATAATCATCTAATTTGGAACCGAGTCTTCCTTCACTACAACCCGATCGGCTTCTCCACTGTAGCAATCGGACCTTCTTTTTACTCAAGCCAATCCTTTTCCATCCTTTTCTCGGGCTTCTCGGACCTGACCCCGATCAGATAATTCCCCATCTTCAAACCGATTCAATCTTGTACTAATTTGATCGGCTTCTCTACAGTTCTGTTCGGCTTTGACTCACGAGCCGACCAGTATCTTTATCGGCCGATCCTGCTTACAGGCTGAATCAAATTCTGGTGTTAACACATGCCCCCTAATTTTGGAGTTTGCCAGCAGACTACGAAATTTCGAGCCGTTGGAAGTCTCCGCAAACCAGGATAACCCATTAAAACCCACAGATTAATCGGCTCAAATTTCGACCTAGGTCACTCCGCCTCTATAAAATATCTTTTTTCACCCCAGCCTTCTTCCACACACTTCTTTCCGTCAGAACCCCCAAACCTTGATGAGCTCCAAAGGCGAACTTTCACAAATCTCCTCATCGTCTACTACTCCTTCTTCCTCTATGCGATGGCTTCTACACACGTAACCCTCGAGGTAACTATCATCTACTCTTCCATCCTATATCTCGCACGAATCTTCCCCATCTCGACTTCTCATTAGTAGTCGGGTTCTTGTTTTCTGTAGGATCTTAAGAGTCAGATTGCCATCCCGGTTTCTGACCGCCTCGGTCACTTCTATCTTGGCCCTATGGGTAGCGAGAATCCGACTGATTTCATACACTCTGAAACAGAAAGGATCTCATTCAAACACTCATCTATGGCCATCACCGATTGGGCTAACAGCTTCAGATCTTGGCCTAGCAAACTCTCAGAATGGAGGAACTGGTATCTTAGGGTTTTCACCTTCAAAAAGTCTTTCTGGGAGGATTTGGAGATAGACCATTGTATCAACCTTTCCTTAGCTGATACGGAAAAGAATAAACCTCTACTTGCATCGGCTTCTTACTTTTGGTCGGATATCCTAAATGCCTTCATGTTCAGACATAGACCGATGACCCCCACTTTGATGGATGTTACAATCTTGACCTGCCTCAACACCACCCAGTACATAAACCCGTTTAGTCTCAGATTCAAACCCACTCATTGGCCGAACACCAAGAACGTCGCAGGTTGGACTAAGTATATTTCCCTGCATAAAAAATCCTCTGGCCAAGTCGATGGGCGTGAACACGTAGCGTTCTTGAATCTCTAGTTGGAGCGGTTCGTCTTTAGTGGTTCGACTCTTGGTCCAACAACCAACATGCAGTGCCTCGCAGAGCTCTTGGCCGATCAACGCCAGATTCCCCTGGGGCAATATCTTCTCGGAGCTACTTATCAATTGCTCCATCAAGTGGCGACCAAGCTATCGGCAGGCCAACCAGTCGAACATATTGGCGGCCCCTGGTGGTTTATACAACTCTGGTTGAATGTCTACACTTCCAGAGTCATCGCTAGGTCCCCTTTCCCTTCCATGACATACCCGACTGACTACCCAGAGGAAAATTAGGCCAGCCGACGCCGATGTATATCTCTGGGTGAAGCTTCATTGGCTCTACCTGAAAGCAAAATGACCCCCCTCAGACTCAGCCAATGGTTCAAGTGTTTCTACTACGGCTTCACAAAAGAGATCACCATCTGGTTCGCGTACAAGGATGACTCGTCCTTTGAAATGTCTTCCAGGTTTCATCCGATGAATGCCTTAGCCGATGAAGAATCGAAAACAATCTTTTTATCCTCCATAACTCCTAATCTTCTGCCGATTTGATTTTCATTGGGCCAATCCCAACATCCATTATATGAGTTCTACCATTCTTCGGTTGGTGCTCGTCAATTGGGCTTTGGCCAACTCCCCATCGGCTTGTTCTTTATCGGCAAGCTCCAAGCCCGCAGAGAAGTAAAAATGGCTTGGAGTACGACCGGCTTAGGTTGATGGTATCAACCTTGTCCTTAGGGACTATCTCCACCTTCAAGCCCTGTATATCCAATACCAAAGTCTTTGCTCGATGGTGGTCAGAATGGGGAAGGCACCTATTCAGTCTATCGCCTGAAACGAGAAGCCAATTTGATGGCGGAACTTGACAAGGTTCGTGAAGACATTAACTCCACCGAGTCCCACCTCATCGGCCTACCAAAATCAATCCAAGATTAAGAGGCCAAGGTACCAGATCAAGTGCGGCTTGCAGTTCGTCGGCACAGAAACGTGAAGACTATCTCCGGATCACATGAGAATGACATCCATGCCATTAATAAAATAGATCAAATTCATCTGCGCGCAATCAAGGCCATTAAGAAATTCTTGTAAAATTTTATCCTCGGAAAAATCCCAGATGTCATCTTGAACATTAACCATTTGCAATAGAATTCAACCAGCTTGATCAACAAAAGTTGTATATATATATATATATATATATTCTAAAGGTGATATCTCAACGATATCGACTATCTGTAACCGATACAAATCATATCGGCTTCCGTACGTTATTAATCAACTATGCTTCAACCGATTACACAAACAGTATCGTCTGCTAATACCAACTTTAAGACCTATCTGTCTTGAAAAGAAAAAATCGGCTATGCTCAGCTGATTTAGGCGTCTACCCACACGCTAGGATAATACTTCTTAAAAAATTTTCCATTAAACGTTTTGGCAAACTTCTCCCCTTCAAGACTCTCTAACATATAAGCATTGCTAGGCACACACCGATTGATCTGATAGGGTCCTTCCCAATTATGTGACCATTTTCCAAACTTATTATCTCTAGATCCAATTGGTAAAATTAACTTCCAAACGAAATCTCCTTCAGAAAAAGATTTGATCATCACTCTTTTGTTATAATGCCTAGCAACCTTAGCCTTATTTTTCTTGATCCTCTCAAACGCTTCTAACCGACTCTAGGTCAAATCATCGAGCTCATCGGTCATCAACGTGTAATAGTCATCGGCTGTCAACTAATCATGTAGAGACACCCTCCTGGAGCCGATGTTAACTTCCCACAGAAGAACTGCTTCATGACCGTATACCAACTGATATGGCGGCACTTGAGTAGATCCATGGCATGCCATCCGATAAGCCCACAATGAATCATTCAATGTAACATGCCATCTCCGCGGTTATTCGTCAATCTTACACTTGATCAACTTTATTAAACTTTTGTTAGAAGCTTCGGCCTATCCATTAGCTTGAGCACAATATGGTGATGAATTCAACAACTTAATCCCCATACTAGCAGCAAACCTTTGAAACTCCTCAAACACGAGGATAGAACCTTGATCGGTAGTAATCGTCTGTGGAATTCTAAACCGATGTATGATATATTTCTTGATGAACTCAATTGCATCCCTAGAAGTGACTTTCTTCAAAGGAATAGTTTCTACCCACTTTGTAAAATAGTCTGTTGCCGCCAATATGAACTTATGCCCTTTACTTGATGATGGATAAATCTAGTCGATTATATCGATTTCCCAACCTCTGAATGGCCATGGCTTGACTATCGGATTCATAACTGACGCTGGAGCTCGCTACACGTTCCCAAACCTCTGACAATCTTGGCAGCCTTTGTAATATTTAAAACAATCCTCCAACATACTTGGCCAAAAGTATTCAGCTCTCCTCATCATCCATCTCATGTTATGAGCCGATTGATGGGCTCCACAAATACCTTCGTGCACCTCGCTCATCACCAACACAACTTCCTCGGCACCCAAGCATCTTAAAAGCACCCCATCAATGGACCGATAATATAATTCTTCATCAAGTAGTATGTACTTAATAGCCTTGTACTGAAACTTCTTGGAAACCGATCTTGATGGATTTTGCAAATACTGAATAATTTCCTATCTCCAATCATCAGCTTCCATACAGCTCTCAATATCGGCTATCTCGACTTCCACTCTACTGTTCAGCCGATACCCCGAAGCAGTCTGAGCAAGATCATTAGCCTCCGCGTTTTGCTCCCTAGTAATATGATCCAACGTCACTATCTTGAAATCCTTTAATAATTGTTGACATTTTTCACAATATGACTTTAAAACTTCATCCTTGCATTCATATTTCCCAGATAGTTGTTTGATCACCAACAAGGAATCCCTAATGACCTCTACCGTATCGGCTCCAATTTCCCTCAGCAGCTGAAGTCCCTTGAGTACTGCTTCATACTCTGCTTAGTTATTTGTACTATAAGACTTGATTGTGAAAGCGAACTCAAAACTTGCCCCCGGAGGCGATATGATCACCAAGCCGATACTAGATCCATGCTTGCAAACCGATCCATCAAAGAATAACGTCTATGGGATCGACTCCACAAAATTCTCTTAGACTCCTCTATGCTGTACAGTAAAATCGGCTACCGCTTGTCCCTTGATTGCCTTAGCCGACTCATACCTCAAATAGAACTCCATCAAAGCGAATATCCATTTACCAACCCGCCTCCTTAGGACTAGAGCCAATAGCATATATTTAATCACATCGGCTTTACAAAGCACTGTACACTGATAATGCCTTAGCTTTGTACACGAGAAATACAAACATAGGCATAACTTTTCGACAGTAGGATACCTGGTCTCAGCATCCAGAAGTCGTCGGCTCAAATAGAATACCACTCGTTCTTTTGATTCAAACTCTTGTACAAGCACCGATCCGATTGACTTCTCATCAGCTGACAAATATAATTTAAACGGTATCCCTTTTTGTGGCGGAATCAATACTGGTGGAGAATTCAGGTATTCCTTGATAAGATCAAAGGCTTTTTGCTGCTCAACACCCCATACAAATTCTTGATCGGCTCATAACCTCAATAGAGGAGTGAACGACTCAATTCTTCCCGATAAGTTTGTGATAAACCTCCTTATAAAATTGAGTTTGTTGATCAAGGACTGCAACCGTAATTTGTTGCTTGGTGGCTCGGTGGTCTAGGTAGCTCTAATGCTTCGTTGACTAACTTCAATCCCTCTCTCATACACCATGAAACCCAAAAATTACCCAGCCGACATGTCAAAAGCACATTTGTGAGGATTCATCTTGAGTCCATATTTATTCGTCATCTCTAGCACTTTTCACAGATCGGCTATATGGTCTTCAATACCTTTGGATTTCACCACCATGTCATCAATATATATCTCCACCAGTTGTCCAATAAGATCAAGAAACATGTAGTTCATGGCTCTCTGATAGGTAGCACAGGCATTCTTCAATCCGAAAGTCATGACTACCCACTTATACAAACCAATAGCTACAGGACATCTAAATGCAGTCTTGTAGATATCTTCTTCTGCCATAAAAATTTGATTGTAGCCTGCATTTCCATCCATAAAGCTAATGATCTTGTGACCTGATGCAGCGTCAATTAATAAATCTGCCATCGGCATTGGATACTCATCTTTATGGGTTGCCCTGTTCAAATCCCGGAAGTCAATGTATATCCTCAACTTTCCGTTTTTCTTCTTCACCGGGACGATATTGGACACCCATTTAGCATATCGGCATGGTCTGATGAAATTTGCACCGTATAACTTTATGATCTTTGCCTTGATTTCATCATGCCACTCTGCTTTGAATCTTCTCTATGATTGTTTAAATGGCCGATATCCCAGTCTAATAGGAAGCTGATGTTCAACAATCGATCGGCTTAATCCCGGCATCTCATGGTAATCCCAAGCAAAACATTCCCAAAATTCCTTTAATAATTTTATCAACTTTTCTCAGGATTCAACACATAGATTTTTACTAATGTACGTCGGTCTTGGCTTATCTCCTGAACCTATATCTATTTGCTCTAACTCATCGGCCGATGTAAAATTTTGCCCTAACTTTCCTTCGGAGTACTCTATAGTTCCCATGGGAACAATGGATCCGAGCCGACTTCCTGAATCGGCTTTATCCCCTTATCAGTCATCTCAAGGAAATTGGCCACCCATGTTTGTCCAGACAGGCAATTGAACCCATCAGCTTCCTAGAATGGCATATCAGTTGTTGCAACACTGGTCGACTGATCGGCCGCAATCACCTCAACTCTGTCTCCCTGTCACTGTATGAGGCTTTGATGCATTGTTGAAGGAACATAACAGTTGGCATGAATCCAATCCCTGGCAAGGAGTAGACTATATGACCCCTTACTATCAATGACAAAAAATATGGTAGGCAATGTCTTGCTTCCTACTGTTAACTCCACATTCAGCACCTCCTTAGTTTTCGATGGATTCCCTCCGAAGTGTTTCAAAACCATATTTGTTTTAACTAAGTCTTCAACCGTCTTACCCAATTTGCGGTACGTAGCATACGACATCAAATTGACAGCTACGCCTCCATCTACTAACATCTTTGCCATCAGCTTCCCATCAACATACCTCGTGATATACAATGGTTTTAGGTGCTGATGCTTGGATTTTTCTGGCTTGTCAAATACGGCTTGACTCGGTTCCAATATCAATTGGGCAAAATCTTCTTCTTAACCTTATTCATCGGATACACATGCTTTATATTCCATAGGTAAGAAAAATACCATGTTAGCCTAAGCCGATGTGCCAGCATCATCCTCTTTTTGTTTTACTTTCCATACTTTTTTAATTTTCTGGCTCCGATCGGCTTTCTCATGGTCCTGATGTCGCCTTTTATGCTGCTCTCTATGCCATAGCCTTTGTGCCCTTCTCTTCTGACTTTTTGTAAAAATCCCGGACAGACACCACAGATCTTTCATATGGTACGATCCTTTATGTAACTCCCTGTCCTTAGTTGACCTTTGACCATACTCTTCGTTGATCGGCCCTAATCGGCTATGCACCGATGCCCGTGTGACGGAAGGCCGATCATATGACGTCCTGCTCTAGTCAATGTACCGAGATCCTAATTTGTTACACTCAGGACAATTTTCGAGATGGCAACCTCATATTTTGATCCCAACAGTACTGAAAAAAGGGACAACCCCAATGTGGATTATACCTTTCTTGTTGCGTTGCAGCTCGTCTTTCTTCGTCTTGTATTCTAGAATATTTTTTGATTAGGTCCGATGAGGTAACCTTCGACCTCTTCCAGCGTCTTTTCTCATTGGACTGATCTCCTGAGGATCCTGCAAACACCATATTCACAGGAAAAGGATGCCCATCAATCTTCATCGGCTTTTTGTCCTCGAACTTGATTCTCCCATGTTCAACAGTCGATTCTAACTGTTGAAAAAAAACCTTGCACTCATTGTTATGGTGAGATATTGAATTATGCCACTTGCAATACTTCTTCTTTTTGAGTTCTTCGGCAGATGGGATTACATGGTTTGGCGGTAACTGAATCTGCTTTTCTTGGAGGAGAAGATCAAATATCTTGTCGACTTTATTGACATCGAAATTATATCTTTCCCCTTTATTGGCATTCTTAATCCATGCACATGATACAGGTTTCTTATTCCTAGTCTATTCCACCAAACCCACTTCTGCATCAGATTCCTCATCATCTGAGTCCGATGCGTACACCTGTAGATGAGCAGCTTTCCAATGGAACCTCTCTTTCTTGGTATTAGCAAATCGGCTTTCATGAGCCGATATCCTCTGGAGTAGGTGAGACAAGCTCTTGAACTCTTGTGAAGAGAAACATTCCCTAATCGGAGCCAGGAACCCTTGGAAAGCCAAGTCGGCTAGTTGTCCATCACTTACAATGAGACTGTAACATCGGCTTCTGACATCCCGAAAATGCTAGATGAATTCCGGATGCTTCTATATAACCGATGTTATGTCTGATAACCTCAACTCTTGAATCCCAACAAAGAAATATTTATGGAATTGTTTCTCCAAATCGACCCATCCCCTGATTGAGTTTGGAGGCAACGAGGAAAACCAAGAGAAGGCCGATCCAGATAAAGACAATGGAAATAAGTGGACCCTCAGAGCTTCATCAGCCGATGCTTTCCCACATTGAGCCAAGAATTAGCTAATATGTTTCATTGTAGATACGCTATCTTGCCCTAAGAACCTGGAGAAATCCGAAATCTTGTATCGGTGCAACAGCGGAACTCTATTGAACCACTCCGGGTAAGGGTGCCGATACAAAAAAGTTTGTTCTTTAGGCTTAATGCCGAATTGCTCCCTGACAACTTCTGCAATTCTAGCAGACCAATCCTCTTCCTTTGGATTCTCTCTCTGATACTGTGGAATCGAAGTTGGTACTTCACATGATCCATAATGATCTCCTTGATAATTATTACCAGGATATTCTTGCCTATATCCCCTGTAATAGGCTGTTCGATGATATCCTGGCATCATGTCCTCATGTTGTCCCCCAATCCGCTCTTGTGCTGGCGGAAACATATTTGCCGATACATCCCATCTGGATCCGTAAGTAACCTGTGGTTGTCCTGTTCTCATCGGCAAATATACCGGCCCTTGATCAGGTTCTTTAACAATAGATCCGTCCATAGTTTTCTTAATTAAGTTGTGCAAAATATTCACTAGTACACCCAATTGGTTAATGAGTGCATGGTGAATAGCTTCGTCAATCATCTCTTGTAGCGGCTTTTGAGAACTAATGGGTGGCAATCAGCTCGATTCTCCTTCTAAACCTGGCTTTGGCAGCTGGAATTTTTGAATCGGCCCTTGTTGGGTCATGCTGAAGGACTCCAAACAGAGCGTCTAAAAATTAGCTGTGTTCTGCTCCACCTGGTATCTCTGCTCTTCAGTCAAATCCTTCATCGTCACTGGGATTGCGTTGTCCGTGTTGATTTCTTTCTTTACCCGCCATTAGATCACAGTTGATGAAGGATCTTCAACGGATGAAAAAGGTCTTCTGGTCCCACTGAGCATGCCAAAAAAGTATGTTCGCGCCGAGGTTCCTCGCGCGCCTCGACGCGAACACGCCGGTCGCCTGGGAGGTCTGCTTAGTTCCAGTGCAAGCCGATCAGCTTTTCTGCGTGGCTTGAGGTACGCACGCCAGGGGCCGTGGGGTTCAATCGGCTATGCTAAAGCAAGGATAGGAACAAACCCATCGGCTAGCTGAGCCGATGAGGGGATGCCTCTCTGAAGGCAGGTGCGTATCGGCTGGAAGACCGATACACTCGGCGTTACGCGTTAAGGGACACCTCTAAAGGCTGATGCGTATTGGCCAAGGGGCCGATGTGCTAGGTGTGAAGCTCAGAGCATGGATAACTCATCGGCTAGTACTCCGAAGACACACCGTGCAGAAGACTATAAGCCTGAAGCTCGATCTACCGTTGGCAGCCCCGTAGGTCGAACCTAACCGATGCAGCACGAAATTGACGATGGCAGAGAGAGCTTAACTGTCCGATAGGTCCTGCACGGACGTGATGCGATACGTCTGATCGGCCTAAGAGATCGAACCTAACCGATGTAGCCTTAGACAGATCAGAACATATCAAGATGGATGGATACAATGCAAGATCTGATCAAGAAGACGATACAAGAGTCATCGGCACAAGAGCCTGATCAGGATCATGTGCCTTTGCCGATAGAGACGGAGGAAACTTGGCAAAACAAGGACCTATCGATAAATATGTATCAACCAATACAAGATCCATTCAGGGGGCAATAGCGGGAGGTACCTCCAAAAATTTTTTAGAGGAATCATTATGGAGAATATCACAGGCAGAATTAGGGACCATATCCACCTCCACATGATCAGGAAGATACTCTAAGGGAAAAGGATTGGTTAACTAGGATTGTGGACACGATGGAAGAGCAATTTGGTATCAAGCCCAAAGGTCAAACAGTCATGTATCGGCACCCATATCCAGAATGGTTTGCCAGAGTTCCATTACATTGTCGATACATGATACCAGATTTCTCAATATTCTTAAGACAAGACAACATATCTACAATGGAGCATATTAGCCGATTCTTAGGACAGTGTGGGGAAGCATCAGCCGACGAAGCTCTTAGAGTCCGTCTATTTCCATTATCCCTCTCTGGATCGGCTTTTGCATGGTTTTCTTCGTTAGCACCAAACTCGATTGAAGGATGGGCTGACCTAGAGCAACATTTCCATGGACATTTCTATACTGAGATTCAAGAAATAAGACTGTCAGATTTAACATCGGTTAAACAGAGGCCTAATGAGTCGGTTCTAAAATACATCCAACGTTCCCAGGACATCAGAAGCCGATGTTATAGTCTTATTCTGAGCGATGAACAATTAGCCGATTTGGCATTCCAGGGGTTATCAAGTCGCATCAGGTGAAAATTTTCTTTCCAAGAGTTCAACAGTCTAGCACATCTGAGGTATGTGGTATCGGCTTACGAGAGCCGATTATCAGGAAAAGAGGAGATGCCAACGCATTGAAAGTTACCAATTAGGTCTTGGTATGATAAGTCTAGAGAATGG
Organism: Oryza coarctata; assembly: GCA_030770085.1. Classification (NCBI taxonomy): domain Eukaryota; kingdom Viridiplantae; phylum Streptophyta; class Magnoliopsida; order Poales; family Poaceae; genus Oryza; species Oryza coarctata. The sequence goes on from CM061465.1 coordinate 9,702,907, forward strand.
TCACCTAATCGGAAAGACGTCTAAATCGGCTGAGCATAGCTGATTTCTTTTTTTTAAGACGAACGAGCTCTCAGAAATGGTATCGGCTAATGATACTGTTTGGGTAAATTGGCTGAGGCGTAGCCGATTTCTAATATACGAAAGTCAATATGATTATATCGGTTACCGATGGCCGATATCGTTTAGACATCGCCGTTAGGGGATATGTATATACAACTTTTGTTGATCAAGCTGATTGAAATCTATTGCAAATAGTTAATGTTTAGAATGACATCTAGGTTTTTTCCGTGGCTAAAAATTTTACAAGAATTTCTTAATGGCCTCGATCACACGTAGGCGGGTTTGATCTATTTCATTGATGGCGCGGATGTCATCCTTATCTGATCCGGAGATAGTCTTCAAGTTCCTGTGCCGACGAACTGCAAGTCGCACTTGGTTTGCTATCTTGGCCTCTTGATCTTGGATTGATTTTGGTAGGCCGATGAGGTAGGACTCGGTGGAGTTGATGTTGTCATGAACCTTGTCGAGTTCCGCCATCAAATCGGCTTCTCGTTTCTTCAAGAGGCCAAGCTTAGTGTTGGTGCGTTGAAGGTCAGCTGTCATTTCATCAAGCCTTTTCTTTTCAATTTGGGCAGTTAGCCGATCGTTATGAGATAGGTTACTTTGCTCAACGCGATCGGCTATGCGTTGTCTTGATGTGATCAGCTGGGTCCTTTGGAATTCCAAGTAGGCAGCAGGCGTGAGTGCGTCCGTCAGTTCCTCAGGCAGAAGATGTTCGATTTCAACAAGTCTTCCCCGGATCGGCCAGCAATCTTTCACTAGCGAATCAATCAGAACTTCTAGCCAATGCATAATATCTGACAATTGCTCGCATACATCGGCTGGTAAAGATGGTTCAATCGCTGCGCTGGTGGCTGCATCTTCCTCTGCTTCCAAGTATTTGCCGATATCAAAAGAAAACAGATCGGCTAATGACTGCACGATAACATTAGTAAATATAGGGATCATCAGCCAAGAAAATAACATGTAGGATGGATGTACCTGGGATATAGCGGGAGTAGTTTGAGCAATTATGCGGGTATTAGCTTGATGTGGGGCAGTTTGAGGAGTAGATGCCATGACTTCTGAGGATACCATCGGCTCAGCCCCGGTAACAGTGTCCAGTGTTTGGACTTTAGGAGCTGATGGTTCAGGCTGCAAAGTAAGGGTGTCACGATAAAGGCGAAGGCAACGAAGAATTGATGCTGACACATACCAATGGAGATGCAGAAGAAGTCAGGATTGCCGCGAGAGAAGGGCTTCGCGAGGCCGATGTAATGATGGCGACATCGGCGTTGGATTTTTGTTTCTTAGAAACTGTCCGAGTAGCCGATTTCTTGCGCTTCAGCCCTAGTGTTCGCGACACTCAGAAGAGAGCCGATGAAGGTGGAGCACCCTGTCCAAAGAGGGATCTGGCCGATGGAGGTTGATAAATAATCGGCCGACCACTTGCACTGGTCGTAGGTGCATCTTTGTCGCCAGCCTGTGTAATCATGGGAATCAAGATATAGTTGAAATTCAATATGATGAAGAAAAGATAGTACAAGGAGAGAGATTACCTCTTTATCGGATTCCACATAGTCGGGGTTGAGGCGCATGCAGTAATTTTCAGCTGATAAACTGAACAGGTGCCTTCCCCATTCTGACCACCATCGAGTAAAGACTTTGGTATTGGATATACAAGGCTCGAAGGTGGAGATAGTACCTAAGGACAAGGTTGATGCCATCAACCTAAGTCGATCATACTCCAAGCCACTTTTTACTTCTCCTCAGGCTTAGATCTTGCCGATGAAAAACAAGCCGATGGGGAGTTGGTCGAAGCCCAACTGACGAGCACTAACCAAAAGAGGGTAGAACTCATATGATGGATGTTGGGATCGGCCCAATGAAAATCCAATCGGTAGAAGATTAGGAGTTATGGAGGATAAGAAGATTGTCTTTGATTCTTCATCGGCTAAGGCGTTCATTGGGTGAAATCTGGAAGGCATTTCGAAAGGCGAGTCGTCCTCATACACGAACTAGATGGTGATCTCTTTAGTGAAGTCGTAGTAGAAACATTTGAACCACTGGCTGAGTCCGAGGGGGGTCATTTTGCTTCTAGGAAGAGCCAATGAAGCTTCACCTAGGGATGTGCATTGGCATCGACTGGCCTCATTCTCTTCTGGGTAGTCAGTCGGATATGTCATGGAAGGGAAAGAGGACCTAACGATGACTCTGGAGGTATAGACGTTCAATCAGAGTTGTATAAACCACCAGGGACTGCTAATATGTCCGACTGGTTGAGCTTCCGATAGCTTGGTCGCCACTTGATGGAGCAATCGATAAGTAGCTCCAAGAAGATATTGCCCTAGAGGAATATGGCGTTGATTGGCCAGGAGCTCTGCCAGGCACTGCATGTTGGTTGTTGGACCAAGAGTCAAACCACTAAAGACAAACCGCTCCAACTAGAGATTCAAGAACGCTACGTGTTCACGCTCATCGACTTGACCGGAGGACTTTTTGTGTAGAGAAATATATTTAGTCTAACCTCCGACGTTCTTGGTGTTCAGCCGATGAGTGGGTTTGAATCTGAGGATGAACGGGTTTATGTAGTAGGTGGTGTTGAGACAAGTCAACATGGTAACGTCCATCAGAGTGGGGGTCATCGGTCCATGCCCAAACATGAAGGCATTCAGGATATCCGACCAAAAGTAAGAAGCCGATGCAAGTAAAGGTTCATTATTTTCCATATCGGCTAAGGAGAGGTTGATACAATGGTCTATCTCTAAATCCTCCCAGAAAGACTTTTTGAAGGCGGAAACCCTAAGATACCAGTTCCTCCATCTCGGGAGTTTGCTAGGCCAAGATCTGAAGTTGTTAGCCCAATCGGTGATGGTCATAGATGAGTATTTGAACAAGATCCTTTCTGTTTGAGAGTTTATAAAATCAGTTGGATTTTTGCTACCCATAGGACCAAGATAGAAGTGACTGGGATGGTCAGAAATCGGGATGGCAATTTGACCCTTGAGATCCTATAGAAAATAAGAACCCGACTACTAAGACGAGATGGGGGAGATTTGTGTGAGATATAGGATAAAAGAGCAGATGATAGTTACCTTAGGGATTACGTGTGTAGAAGCCATTGCACGGAGGAAGAAGGAGTAGTGGCCAATGAAGTAATTTGCGAGAGTTCCCCTCGGTCTTCAGAGCTCGTCGAGGTTTGGGGTTCTGATGGGAAGAAGTGTGTGGAAAAAGGCTGAGGCAAAGAGATATTTTATAGAGGCGGAGTGACCTAGGCCGAAATCTTAGCCGATTAATCTGAGGGTTTTAACGGGTCATCCTGGTTTGCATAGACTTCCAACGGCTCGAAATTTTATAGTCTGTTGGCAAACTCCGCAAATTGGGGGGCATGTGTTAACGCCAAAATCTGGACGATTCGATGGTGCTAAAACCAATTGTTTGAGAGGTGTCCGATGGAGAATTTGATTCAGCCTGTAAACAGGATCGGCCGATGGAGATACTGGTTGGCTCGTGAGACAAAGCCGATCAGAACTGTAGAGAAGCCGATCAAATTAGTAGAAGATTGAATCGGTTTGAAGACAGGGAATTATCCGATCGGGGTTAGGTCCGAGAAGCCCGAGGAGAGATAGGAAAAGTATCGACTTGAGTAAAAAGAGGTCCGATTGCTATAGTGAAGAAGCCGATCGGGTTATAGTGAAGGAAGACTTGGTTCCAAATTGGAAGATTATTCAGATAAAACCGAGTTTGCGGAAGAGCCGTAGACTCCACGGCCAGATGTTTGTCTTTGTAAATTATAACCTTATTTAATTAGGAAGGTTTAGCTGGTTAGTTAACTTCTTTAGAGGTATTTTGCTTTGTTCTTGTTAGGAAATAACGTCTGATGGTTGTAAACGCGTCGAACTCTGTCTGTAAATTCAGGGTATAAATATAGACCCCCTGGAAACATGTAACATATCTCTCAATCAATATACAATCTCAGGGCATCGCCACTCTAGTTTATCTAGGTTTTACCAGTAGGTTTTGGCTCTCGACACGGGACTGCATCGGTTAAGTCCGATCTCCGGCAAAGGGGTAAGTCCCGCCACCATCTCGATATGTTCTGCTCTATCTAAGGCTGCATCGGTTAGGTTCGACCTCTTAGGCCAATCGTACGTACTGCATTACATCCGTGTAGGGCTTATCAGCCTGTCAAGCTCCCTCTGCCGTTGTCAATTTCATGCTGCATTGGTTAGGTTCGACCTACGAGGCTGTCGACGGTAGATCGAGCTTCAGACTTATAGTTTTCTGCACGACGTATCATCGGAGTGCTAGCCGATGAGTTATCTATGCTCTGAGCTTCACACCCAGCGTATCGGTCCCTCGGCCAATACGCATCAGCCTTTAGAGGTGTCCCTTGATGCATAACGTCGAGCGTATCGGTCTCCCAGCCGATACGCACCCGCCTTCAGAGAGACGTCCCCTCATCGACTCAGCTAGCCGATCCGGCGTTCTCCGTATCATCGCTGTTGGCCTCAGCCTCGTACTGTCTCCGTTAGGTCTGATTTTCGAGGTTCGGTGTTAATGGCGCTGCCAAGGCGGGCGACAGGTCTCATGCTATCATATCCGAAGCGGCATTGGCTTTGTAACCCTTGCCTTTTTAATACAATTTCTTGCCTAGTCTGCATGTGCCTTCATCGGTTTTTTCAGCTAATGAACTACTGTTACGGCTTCCGTCGGCTATCCGGAGGGATCCTGTGCGCTTTGCTATCTTCTGAGTACACCCTGTTTCCTCTATCGACTCTACGGCCGATCCCTCGTCGACACCTGTCCACATCGACTCCCTAGCCGATTGGCTTACATTGGAGGTAAGCAGACCTCTTAGGCGATCGGCGTATTCGCGCCAGGGCGTGCGAGGGACCTCGGCATGAACACATAAAGGGTGAGAAACAAAATATTACTTAAAATAAAATTATTTTTAAAAATTAAATTTAGTCAAATTTCTAGCTCAGCTTAAGGATTAGTAATAAAAACAAATCAACTTCGAACCTCAACATTGTTATCCACACGCCTAATACTCTTCGAGAAGGTACAGGAGGAGGCTTCTCGAATGACGATAACACTGACCTCTGGGGCCCACCCGCCTCTTTAGCTAGTTCACTGGTTTCTCGAGGAGGTGAACCGGCCATCTTTCACCGCCTGCTATTCCCTTCCCAAACCCTAACCCCCCAAGTAGCGCCGCTGCCCGCCACCATGGCCGCCGCCGACGCCGCGGAGGTCGAGCGGCTCTACGAGCTCGGAGAGCGCCTCTCCTCAGCCAAGGACAAGTCCCAGGTGCGCCCCCTCTCCCCCTCCACGCCCTCTCCACCGCCCCATTCGCTGCCTAGGGTTTTGACGGGGTTTTCTTTTCTTTGCTCCGTGGCGGCCTTCGCATCGCAGCACGCGGCGGACTACGAGGCGATCATATCGGCCGTGAAGGGGCAGAGCGTGAAGGCGAAGCAGCTCGCGGCGCAGCTCATCCCCCGCTTCTTCCGGAGCTTTCCGGCCCTCGCCACGCGCGCCATGGAGGCCATGTTCGACCTCGTCGACATGGAGGAGCTCGCGGTATGTGCTCTCCATGTTGCAGATAATGCTACTTGTGTACGACCTAGTCTAGCGTTGCAGAGTGACAAACAAGTGACTTGAATTGTGTGTTAATTTACTCATTCGTTCAAAATGAAATTCCTTCAATGCTAGAACTTTTATATGTTAAAGGTGGTCCAGAATGCAGGTCTTTACTGTTTAGACCGACTGACTTTTGGCTAACATTTTCTGCCCATTTTGCTTAGCCGCATCATTTTTTTTTGCTGTTTGCCAACCAAAGTCTTTCCTATTATGTGCAACTTGAACAATATGCGTTGATTGGGAGTGCATCTATCATTTATTTGTTTATGTTGAAAATCATCATTCCATGAGCAAAATCAGAAAAAAAAAGAGATAAGGTCACTCTTCCCAGCCTTCTATTAGTTCTTCTCTTGCTCTTATTATGTTATCCATGTGTTGTTGCTACTAAGGGCTTGTTTGGTTTGTTGCACAAACTAAATTTTGGTAGTGTTGAGATATATTTGGTTTGAAGCCTAACCATATGTTGGTAGAGTTATTAAGAGTGGAAACTTTCGAAAATACCAAATCTTGATACGGTAGCAATGGTTATGGTATGTTTGGTTTGTTGCCTTACCAAGATTTGGTAATACCAAAATTTGGTTGTGTTGAAAATCACAACAAACCAAATAGACCCTAAAACCAAAATGCATGTTGGCATAAAATATTATAATAGGTTTTTATCTTGATGGAGTGTACTATCGAATCGAAACAAAACAATATCTTTATTGTTGAAAGAGGCTACTTGGTATGTGCTAACTATGAAAAAGGGTTGTGGTGCATTTTGTGTTAGTTGTCATATGGGGCATTGGATTATTCCTACCAAATTTGATGCCCATTTGCTTTCTGATGTTCATATATGGACTAATGTATTTATGCTGCACAAATGCAAGGAATAAGTGCAATCTGCTTGTCCCTTAATGGTTGTCTCTCATGCTTGTCCCTGGTTACTTGATACTGCAGAGCATTTTTAGAACATTTTTGATAGCTAGGGGTTGACAGTTGGCACTTGTCTGTTAATTGTGTAAAGGTAAGCAAGAGCTTTTCTTCAGAAACAAACTAATCCCTCTGTTCCAAAGTATAGACATTTTTGCCTATGTATTTAGACATCCTTCTGTCCAGGTACATAGCCAAAAATGCTTATACTTTGGAACGGAGATAGTACATTTGTTAGAATGTCATCATTATGCTTTCAGTTTTATTTAGAGCAATATGAATGTGGTATGTGTCTCAGGTTACATCTGTTCTGCATGATTAACTCCTCATTAAACATGTTTGCAGACTAGAATACAAGCTATTCGTGGGTTTCCACTTCTTGCCAAAGATGCAGAATTTGTCTCAAAAATTGCCGATATCCTTGGACAACTCCTTGCAAGTGGTATAATCCGTTTACTATCTTTAATCTGGATCAGATGGTACATTTGTGCATCCTTCTGAGTTCTGCATGCATTTTAGAGGAAAATGTGGAGCGTGATGCTGTTCATAAAGCACTCATGTCGCTTATACGACAGGATGTTAAAAGTAAGCTTTCAGTACCCATTTGCTCGTTGTTTGTCATCTTACAAGTGTATTTCTGAATGTGTACTCTCTTTTTGTACTTTGAACTACTGTCCTATTCTGTAAATTTTTGCAATTAATTTCCCTTTTGGGATGTACATATGGAGTATCCAAGTAACTCTTATTGTTGCCCTAAAAAGGGTTTGTTGATTGTGCTCAAGACAATAACAGCAGATGACTTTGTTGATTTTCTGTTGTCAATTATTTTTTTAATTCCAGATTCATCCCTAGTGGCAATCTATTGGACCTTCATGCAATTTTAGAAACCAGGAAAATCAGCCAACTGTTTTATGCTTATGAAGTCCCAATTTTTTTTGTATTCTCAACTTCTTTTTTCATTTCAATTTATCAGGACATATGGGTTTTACAGCACACACTATCATTATTTTCCTGGTTTAGATACAGTGTTTTAGAACAAGATAGCTTGTACTATCGATATGTGTTCATGTGATTACTTACAGAACTAGGTGTATCAATATCTATGCTGCCAGTTCAGTTTTGTACTTATGTATTTTTTGTTAATATATACTGTCCTTAGATTTTGGTACTTGAAAAATAGTACTCCCTCCATTTCAAATTACTTGTCGTTTTAGCATTGTCCTAAGTCAAACATTTTAATCTTTAACCATCAATTTCTATAAACTCATATAGTTTAACATAATAAGATTTATATTTTTAGATTTACCATAGGAAATATTTTCATAATATATAATTCATATGTTGTTAAGCTACACGGATTTTTAAAAATTAATGGTCAAAGATTGACATTCTTAGGAAGAGCTGTGCAATCAGGACAAAAATTAACAACAAGTAATTTGAAACAGAAGGAGTAGTGTTTTTTAGGAAGAGCTGTCAGGGAGCTATCAGTGAATCATAACCTTCACTTACATACTGATTTAACATATATTCCATGCCATCTAATTGTTAAGTAAACTGCATGTGCAATGAGGAAAAGTGATCTTGTTATATTTGAGATTCATTTAATTTTGTACACATGATTTGGGTTTTAAAATGTATAGTGATGGTCAATATACACTGAATGGTTATCAAAATATGCTGAATGATTACAAGACCAAGGAGAGTCAATCTTTATTGTGCTGTTGATGGCATTCCACCATTCCAGATGTATTGTATATGAATCGTATGATGAGTGCCACATGAGCGCTCATTTGATGAGCTTCTACATCCTAGGTCTCCATGTTCCATCATCTAGCTTATGTTCTTCATGCAGCATTTAGATCAAATGACTATGAAATTACATCGATACTTTTACATATTATGGGTAACATAGGTGACATCCCTATTTTCCCCTGGGGGTCTTAATCCACATGGTCTTGGCTTCTGATGCCTTTAAGACCAATTGGGATTCCTTTTACCTTGCTCGTTTTTGAGACTGGGACAAGATAACAGAAGTTAGAATCTGAATTTTCATGGACTAGTGCTTGTTGATCCCTGCTATGGTTTTTTTGACATGTTTTTCCCCCATTATTTTGCCAGAGCTTACGTGATACTATATCCTGCAGTTGTTGAATGATTAGTGCTACTATTTACTAGTAATGGTCTGACATATATGCAACTGGCTTCATGAAATACTTTCTTTTATTGATTTGTACCTTCTTTGGTCCAGGTTCCTTGCAGCCTTTATTTAAGCATGTGGAGTCAGGATCAGAGATACGTGAAAAAGTTATTTGTTTCCTTAAAGATAGGGTAAATAGTTACATATCAGAATTATAGTTGTAGGCATGAGCAATCGACTGTTCTACCTGAAAATAAGAACTAATCTTTTTTCCAGGTCTTCCCTGTTAAAGCAGAGCTGCTGAAACCTCAAGCAGAAATGGAAAGATATATAACTGATTTGATAAAGAAAGTATGTCATTATTAAGAACTGATCTTTTTCAGTGATTAAGTTTCCATGTACATTATGTGTTGAGCTTTGATAATGACTGTTATTATTCAGAGTGTACTAGATGTAACCGGGCTGGAATTTAAATTATTCATGGATTTCCTGCGGAGTCTGAGTATATTTGGGGATTCCGCTCCTCAAGAGTCGTTCCAAGAATTGATTGAAATCATTCAAGCACAAGCTGACCTTGATGCACAATTCAATGTAAGTATGTTATTTGAATGTTCCTGAAGCTAATTTACATATATGTATATCTTCAAATGACATACTTCTTGCTCTGTCATAATCAAGCAACATAGTTAGATAACCTATCATCCCTCACCCTTAGCTGTGCATCATGGCTTTAAATGATTTTAGCAGTGATGTTTAGTAGGCATTTCCCCAACTGTTGTTTATCATATGCTCTACATACTACCTTCATTAACAGGATGCTGTAAATGCAAGAAATGGTTTTTTCTCCTGAAATTGGGTTTGTAGGCTCATCCTGGATCTTGAACCAATGTATTTAGGTAGCTTGGCTGTTGTCTTGCACCCAGCCTTTGTTTACACATTTTGGCTAGCGATCTTGGTTAGGCACACTGCAATATCCAGCCATCTCTCACTCTTTTCACTGTGCACAATTTTTACCAATCTGACTTCTGCTTGTTTCTCCTCTGTACTGTATGCTTGCTGATCTCTCTCTGCACAGTCCACATCTTCATAAATCACCCACTGGTGTTCGTAGTAACCTTGGCTAATGAGGCTATCCTCATTACGCCTTACAATCTTCGAATTCTGTGGTTCCTCCAAATGGCACCATACTCTGCCTCCACCTGACCTCTCTTTCTCTCCAACCTCCCCTCTCTCTCTCTAGGGTGGATACAGCAGCATAGGATAGAATGATGAAGGCAAAAAGTGGCCGTCACTGCCAGCCGGCAGTGAGTTGGGCACAAGATGTCAGGTGGCGGTTGTTGTCTGTGGTGGGTCTAGTTGCCAATTGTCCAGGGTGGCAGATTGCTCAAATAATCTACTCACTAGCATCGTTTGAAGCTCAGCAGAGGGTGGCTCACTTTTGTTGGTTTTTGTTAAAAACAAGTTGGGCTTGTTTTTGGCAAAAAACATGTTTTGCATATATAGAAAACTAACTTTCATAAAACGGTAATTTAGTTATGTGATCGAAATAATGAGTACCTATTACTGCGCTAAAAACTGATTTTAGGAAAACCAGTTTACCCAAAAATCCCTGATCCAAACAACCCCTATGAGTATGTGTAGCTGGATAATTTGCAACATCCCGCATCACTGCATCAGCCGACTTTCTTTGATCTTATGTATTGTGCTATGTGCACTCTTACTTATCTCAATCTGTTGTTAACTGTCATCTTGAAAATGAAATTGTTAGTTACGATCATCAAATTATGTTTTGGCTTTAAATAGAAGTGCATGGAAAACAACTATTTTTGTACCTTGAACCTTGATATATGGCTTTTGTTGGTTCATTTTTAGCCTATCCCAATTTACTTGGGACTAAAAGGTTTGATGTTGATAATGATGATAACGATCATCTAATTATGTATCTGCAATATTTGTTCTTCCTTTGAGCCTGACATTATTCTTTTCTCACAATCCTCAATTCATTCTTTTTAGGTTTCTGACATTGACCACATTGAGAGGTGGACATCGTGCATGTATATGGCTCTTCCTCTCTTTATGGTATGAACAATATTTTGGTCAAACAATAAAAAATTTTCAAGTTACTTGTTAGTGAATGCTATCTCATCTTTTGTTTTTTTCCCACTATATTTGAATGATCTGCAGAGAGGTGGATCGAGCAGCAAGTTCCTCAACTATTTCATTAAGCAAATTGTTCCAGTTTTTGACAAGGTAAGTTGCTTCATCTTGTACATTGGTCCCTGTGCTTCATAGGAAAAAGCAGTGAATGCTTCTTTCTTATTATGCACAGCAACTCTACAAAACTTGCTTTTATTTAGCTGTCATACCGAATGTAATTTTTTTATGGCTCGTCTACAGAAACATTTTTCACACCATTTTTGAAACATTTGGTTACATTCATTGCTTGTGTTACAGAATAACAACTCTCACAATCATGCGCATTTCTGCAATCTGCACTAGAATTGCATGAGAACAAAAGAAACATTTTTTTTTTGTAACTGAATGTTTTTAATTATATTGCTATTATCTGGCAATCAAACACTCCACCATATGCCTTTGACTTGTTTATCTTCAAAACAAAGTGAATTTGCATCTTCAGGCATGAAGGTTTTCCCTTCTGTTTTTTTCTTCTGTTTTAGATTCCTGAAGAGAAGAAACTGGATTTGCTCAAAACTGTTGCTGCAAGCTCACCATATGCTACGGCACAGGATTCACGACAGCTGCTTCCCTCCGTTGTTCAATTGCTTAAGGTTTGTGCAAATTCTTTTTGTCTGATAGGTGTCTAATCACCCTTTGTTAATGTTTTATTTTGTGTCCTAGAAGACATTGCTGGATAGTTCCCCTCCACCATGGTGTTACACAGATAAATATCCTATAACTGTCTTACCATTGCATTTACCATTTCTTTTACAGAAATATATGCCCGGGAAGAAGGTGGATGATATCAACCATAATTATGTTGAGTGTTTGCTGTACACTTTTCACCATTTGGCCCATAAGGTTTGATGACAGAAATGTTTATCATCTATTATGAATTCTGGTTTCATCATGGATGACCTCATGCTGACCAAATGTACAATACAGACACCAAACACCACAAATAGTCTATGTGGTTACAAGATTGTTACTGGACAGCCATCAGATAGACTTGGAGAGGATTTCTCAGAACATTACAAAGATTTTACAGAGAGGTAGATTTTGCATTTTCCATCCGATACATGATTCTGTAATGCAAGATCCTATATCCGATTGTTTGAACAATTTATTTTTATTTGTGTGCATTCCTTTAAGAACCTCAGCTTAGCAAGCAGGTTTTTTTATTGGTTCGACCAAGTCATTAATTATTACACATTGGGGGCAGTTACAATAATACCATGACTACCACATGCTTAAGTGCACAAAAACAAAATCTAGTGCTAGAGATGCTGGATCTGATTTTAATTTGTAAAAATTTATGACCACTACAGGGTGAAGGAATTCATCTTCTGTGAGCATGATCTTGAGGTAAGGGTTGATTAATAGTGAAAAAAATGAGTGACCTCATGACACTAAGGAAGATCATTAGTATCTGTATTTTAATTGCATTGAAGATGCTCCAACAGGATCACATCTCGTTCTTTTTTTTGTGAGGAAATTTCTACATGAGTGAATGGTATTTTTTGAATAACAATGTAGAAGCCTTAACCTAAAATTATGGGCCAAAATGGATGATCTGTAGTAACTTATTACAAATATGGACATGTAGATAATTGGAAGTGATATGTAATAATTATTGCGAGGATCAGGGTAAAATTAGCTGATAGCGTATGGTAATCTAAAAGCAATAGTTTTATTTTTATAAATTATGATAAATTTCTTTCATTTTCATTAAAAATGATGTCAGAGAGCGTATGGTATTTTCTTTTGGTGATTTGTTGTATTAGCTAGTTTCTTACTTCTACAAATGCACAGGTTAACTGGAACAGAGGAGACAGTTCGGGCAGCCTCAAAGAGACTAACTCAGGGGAAGGCAGATTTCAACAAGGCAATATCTTCAGCGAAGACTGAAGAAGAGAAAACTAAAATTGTGAGTTTTACATGCTTTGCATAAATATTCTATGTTCCACCATGTGGGGTCAGCACTATTGTTGGCTGACTCCAAGCCTTTCTTTGCAATTATATTGATACTATGACTTAAGAAACAATTGTAACAACTGATCATCATGTGGATGTGATGTTCTTTTGGCAGAAATCTGATCAGCAGAAATTAACAATGACAATGAGGTCCTACAACAACATACTAGCCATGGCACAGGTGATTTCTTTATTACTTTAGTCAAACTCTGATATGTGAACTGCAAAATGCTATTGCATGTGAGAATGACACGTGGGGCCTTGGTTCATATTTCAATGACTCATTGACACATAAGATTTCAACTCTGATTTTAGCAATGACCTTCCAAATGCTCCCTTGTTTGGCTTGGTGGACCAGTTACAATTTTGAATGTATAACTAATCAACTGTTGAAAATATTAGCAATAGCAACAGGAGTTTTTTAAAAAAAAATTTTGGGTAGATCTGCTTTTGAGCAACCGTATCCACCAGTAATCAGATCATAAAAAACACTGACCAGAGCCTGGTCTGGTTTGATTAACAAAAGCCCTGGTTTGGTTTGATAAAAAAACTGATAGTGAAAAAAGTTGGGATGTTAAGATTTTCTAGTCATTCCAATTCTGCTTAGAGGAACCTACTGTGTTGATAGTGAAAAAATATGTGTAGGATGTTCTGATAGCCAAGTGTGTCGGGATTGTTGTGATTTATTTGAGAAAAGTTTTCTATTTGAGCCATATATTTTAATATACGCTTGGATTCTGTCAAAAGCCTATCCCTACCCTAACTTGTTTGAGACTGAAAAACTGTGTTGAGTTGTTGAGTTGAGTTGAGTTGAGTTGGATTCTGTCAAAAAATACCTTTGTAGTTGTATTATTTTTTACAATGGAAAAGTTTGCATATCAAACGTTTTGACAATGTCTAAAACACCTCTTATTCAAGCTGGAGGAAGCATAAATAACGGTAATGTCTGAAATATACAAATAATGCTATGTCTGGGCATGTTATACAAAACAAACTAATCCTGCATACTGTTCGTCAAGGGTTTACATTTTCTAACTATACGTGATTAATGTTCATTTCAGCCATTGCATGCAAAATCCCCCTTATTTGCTGGTGACAAGAAAATCACTCTCTCATGGATGGAACAGCCAAAGAAACCAGCAGCTACAACAGTAGGGTTAGATTTCTATTATCTAATATTCCATTTTTACCTCAGATTCCTTTGCATTTCTGTATAGTAAAAGAACATCTACTTTGCGGATCTTTCAGAGGGAAGAGGCCCCAGCCTGCTACAAATGGGAACACCCCTGCAAACAAGAAGGGGCGGGGAGAGGGAGCAGCCCGGAATCAACTCGTGAACAGAGCTTTTGAAGGTTTGTCCCGTGGTGGTAGAGGCAGTGGACGAGGCCGGGGCAGGGGAGGCCGGGGAAGAGGATGGAGCTACTGCTGAGATCAGTTGGAAATCCCTGCAATCTGATGGAGAAGAGAAACTTTTTCCATTTGAGGTATTAATCTGGAGATAAGCTTTTCTGTATGCAGCAACGTGGAATTGGTGATAGTCCATGAAGCTGTGCTCAATTGCTGAAAATGCTTACAGAAAGCTCATATGATGGATGCCTGAGCATATCGAGATCTTTAAGTCCCTAGTTGTGGAGGTTCGAGAATGTGGAGTGTATGTACGTCCTAGTTCATTTACTTCCCTGACCGTTCGTTAGTTGACAATTCTACCTGTTTGCTTGTTGGATGAACTGAAGATAAAATTTTAATGTAAGAGTTTGTTGCAGAATATTTATTTAAGAATTGATAGGTTGCATTGGTGAATTTTATTTCTTTTCGTAATTCAAGAGTTTGTTGCGGAACGCTAATTTAAGGACTATTAGACTGCGGAGGTTCTGTCTCCTCTCTTGTGAAAAAATCTTGAGTGTATTAATTGAGGTTGTATAAAATCATGTACCCATTGTCGCTGGAGGGTTGTGGCGACAAAAGGAAGTCTAGAGGCAAAGTTGTGGTAAAGCATCAAGTGAACTTTAAAGAGCTGTAGCAAAGCGAGAGCGATCCTATTTTCTCATGTTCCGGCTGCAAGTTATGTTATATTGAGCCTACACTGGATGTGGATGGCATCAGGTCATAATGGTTGACCCGGAAGTGCGTCAAATCTTTCCATTGACCATACTGCAGTTTCAGGAGGGTACTGGACAATGGCCTCAACTCTTTCGAATACGGAAAACCCGTTTGCAGTTAAGCGGAAGCTCTTGTCAAGCTCTTCTAACATAACATAGTTCATCTAAAAAAGTAAAAAAAACATTACATAGTTACTGTCTTCTATTAATGACGAAATGAAAATGTCGACCGAAAAGGATTGCCATTCGCCAAGTTCATTTTGAAGGTCTTTTTTAAGAAGCATCTCTCCAACAATTCAGCTCAAGATAGGCCCAACCGAACTGCTGGTAACATCTAAAGCCCACCAAGCAAGCGCAGGGCCCTCCCTTCGTGGCTTCCTCCCCATAGCGAGTCATCTCTGACTCTCCTCAACTCCACTCCCGATCTAGCGCCGCCTCGCTCGCGCCGTCGTCCCGTGCGCCGCCGGCCGGTTTCTTCCCCTCATACTCCCGCGCCCGCCGTTCCTAGGCAGCCGCACGTGGGAGCTTGCCGGCGTCGGACCAGTTCGTCACTACGCGACGGCGACCGGCACGAATCGTTCTACCGCAACTTCGAAGGCATATCAACTTCTCTTTTCTTGTGCCTGCTTAAATATTCGTCCTTTTGCAGCGAGGCTTCTGCCACTAGCACGGCTGACTTGTGTCTTTGTTTCCTTTCGCAGCGTTCGAGCATTGCGTGAGGCGTCGCTAGTCGTCTGGGTTTGATAAGCAAGTTTCGGCGTGTCGGTTTGAACAGTGGCAACGTACGTACCTTGCAAATGAGTGCAGGTGTGCTGATCCTGAATTTGTCCTCTAAATATTCTGTCGATCATATTGGTTTGTTTTAGACGTCTGTCACAATTGTGAAGAACTTGGATTCCATTCGTGTATTGTCTGTTTCCTGCTCAATTCTCATGTTAAGTGATACTAATATGAAGTTTTGAATAACTTTGCGGGCTCTAACAGGCGGCGCGTTTGGTGGAAATCGGGGTGTGAGGCCTGTGCCTCCCGAAAAAGGAGTGTTCCCACTGGATCACTTGCATGAGTGTGACTTGGTAAGGTTGCACACCCTTTTTCTGCCGATTGTTGGTTCCATTATTCGTCATATGAGAGTTGCCTGTTCAAACAGGAGAAGAAAGACTATCTTGCCTGCCTTAAATCGACAGGATTTCAGTCTGAAAAATGTCGGCAGTTCTCAAAGAAGTACCTGGAATGTAGGATGGAGAGGTGAGCATGCTTTGGCATATTAATTTCAGATCTATGACTTACTCTATCATATTGTAATTAGCTCAATCGCTTTTTTCTTTTCTTTTTCTGGATTTTTGCTTATGTAAACCAATAACTTGTTATTTAACATGCTACTGACTACAAGTTCAGTTTATTCAGTGGCTGAGTGAAACAATTCATCTATGCATTGTTGCCTGCATCTAGCGATCACATGTTTGAATATTTTAGGCAAGCAATTCTGCTTCAACCATCTTTATGGGAATAGGGAAGGAGGGTATGCATGAATTGCAGAATTTCTAGGCAGATGGGATTTTGCTTGAATATTAATTATCTGTGTATGCATCTATATATGCTTTCAGTAAGTTATCTCTTTTCTTCAGTAAAGTTGATCGATGTATCACTCTTGCATGAAAAATGCTACATCTGTATCAATGCTTGATAGTCTGAGTTCTAGGTCACATGCTCAGCCTTTTACATCATGGCCTCATTTGCTGCATTAGCAATCTCTAGCTTGGTCCACTGGGAATGTTTGGTTGTATGCATACTCTGGTGTAGTGCAACGCACATGCGCCATGTGCTATATCATGGTGGCTGAATGAAGCAGCGAATGCTGCAACCACTATTAAGCATCTGCTATTTGTAGTCTTCAAGGTTTTTCTTTTTTTGAGGCAAAGGTCTTGTAGGGGATGTTTTGATGCTTGTATAGTAGCTAAATTTAAGATAAATCAATCAGTTCTATTAATATCTGATGCTATTCCTGTGGTAAGAGTGCTTAAGAACTTTGATATTTGAACCTAACTATTCAGCCTCACGAGTCAAAACTTTGTGCAATTTGTTTTTTAGTTCTATGTTTAATTCTGCTATTTAAATTATGAATTCAAGACATGCTACTCTTGTGTATTATATCTTTGTGAAAAGTATCTTTTTTCCAGAAACCTGATGGCAAAGCAAGATATGTCAGAGCTTGGGTTCAGCAGTGAGGACATCATGAACACACCTCCCGACAAAAAAGAATAATCTGGATAGTTCTGCAAGTGCTCCGAAAGAGGAAACATAGTTGCTTGATTTTGAGGTGGCTTTGTTTTTTATGCAAAGTCATCATCCAGGAAATCGGTCAAAGTCTGAGTACAAAGAAGATAATAAATAGCAAGAAACATGAAGAGAACAAACACTATGAAATGTTGAAATTTCCTTTCATTGTTAGGATTTTCGGAACTAACGATGGTGACATGAAAGTAACTTTCTGATGAATGTTCATCTCAAACTTGTAAAACTGTTTGTTTGCATTTCTAGTAAGGCAGTACTAACTACCAGTTTTTTTTTGGATTATAGCTGCATCACTTTTGCAAGAGCAACTTGGTAGAATGCTGCTCATATACTTGCAATAGTTCCAAGATTGCCAGTTTGTCCGAAATTTTGTTTTTATAAGAAGCAAATAATATTATCTGCATTTGGTTAATGTCTGAAGGCGTTACTTAAACTCCAATGTTTATTAATCAAATATTTTTTCAGTTTAGCTGCCGGATCTTAAACTTGCCTTGCTTATGCTAGGTCTTTAAACTCCAATATTTATTAGTAAAATATTTGAATCTGATAAACTGCCCTGCTTGAGATTTCCCATTCTTTGGGCTCAAACATTGATCTCCAAGGAAAAGGAGGTGAGTTTATTGGCATTGTATGAGTCAAAGGCCACTGGGAATGTGGGACTGTGATGTGTTGCTTGTCACGGGATCGTCGTCCCTGTCCTGGGAACATGGGGTCAAGACAATCGTCCCTGCCTTGTCAAAACCTTTCAAAAGTAGCATCCCATGTTCTTCAATCCTCATCAAGTGAGGAACCTTGGTGATATACCCAAAACTAACAAATATGCTTGTCTTTTGTATCATGAGTCAAAGTATAAGTGGTGGTTTGTGGTTAAAATTGCTATTGATACTCAATCAATAGTGTCAATCAATAGTGGTTGTTCTTGTTGAGCATTCATGGATGTTTGCTTTTGTGGTAGTGATCACTAAACTAACCACAAGCATAACATATACATGAGAAAATTCCTTTTTATGTGCCCTTGAGTTTTTTCTCCATCCCTTTTGTGTCCTTGAGTTTTTGCCTTATCCTCTACATACCCCCATTTTTTCATTTTGATCCATTTTATACCCAGTTCTTGAGTCAATCGTTTGAAATGACTAGATTGCCCTCACTTGTAAATAAAGTGCTAGATTCTTAAAAAGCATCATTCTCAAGGTAAAAACAATTTCAATTCTAAAAAATCTAAGGGGATAGAATTATTTGACCCCAAAATTAAAAACCGAAATTTAAATTTTGAAATGATTTTCAATCAAATTTGATGAAAAATTAAAGGTAGTTTCACTCATATCCATGGATTTTTCTTCAGATTTGGTTGAAGTTGATTAAATAAATCATTTGTGTAATTTCAGCTTGAAATTCCATCAAATTTGATTACAATACATTTGAAATGTTCAAATTTTGTGTCAAACACATGTTTCATTCAGTTTTTTTCTATAACCAAAGTTTTTCACCTTGATATTTATATGAAGCTAGCATTTATGTGTGAGTGAGGGTCAACTAATGGTCAACTAACAGAATGAATATAGAGGGGATAAAAGCCATAAATTGGGGGCATGTAGGGATAAAGCAAAACTCAAAGGCAGAAGGGATGGAGGAAAGACGTCTATTCATATTTTTCTTAGGAAGTATTAAAAAATAACTAAGGTTCAAACTCAAATATTTATTTTTTTATTGTCTACCACTTCTGCTTTTGCAAAGAGAAATACAACTAATTGATTTTTATAAGCTATTCTAGGCATGAACACATCACCTGTGCCATAATCAAGGAGCTGGTTGCTTTGAGATAGAAAAATCTATGGATACTAATGTGCCATAGTTTTCACCATATGAAATAGTTCATTGCATTGATATAGCAAAATCTATCAAGTGTACTTGAAACTCTAGGAGGTCTATGCCTTGCACGTGTGTGTTTGCACATGAGAAGGGGGGAGGGGTGGGGGGGGGTGGCATGGGGGTTGGGAGGAGTGTGGCTTGCCAAACACCTTGGCCACTAATTTGTGGATTCATGAATCTCGTGTTACCTTGTTTTATCCCTTCCTCGCTTCCAAAAACCATCACATTAGACACATTTTCTTTTTACGGAATACATTAAATGCCTGCCTAGAAAAGGGAGCCCAAAAACTGAATAAATACACCAATGGAGCTAGCCATGGGAGCATAACATTTCGTTTGCCATGTGAGTGTCGTGAGTTTTTCCCCTTTCTAGAATTCGTCTTCCATAGAAACCGTGGTGGATGGATCTAAAGAGGAGAGACGAAGGAGGTGAATAAAATTTTGTCAAAGTCACAACTACTTGAGGTCATGGTGGATAAGCTCAAGAGGAAGTACCTGTTCCTTAGAGTTCATGTCCATAAATGCTAGATCTATGACGTAGAGAACCGTAAGATCTGTTACCAGATGAACAAGCTCTTTAGCTTCTATGGTGCCCTATGGATCTTTTTGGTGGTTTTTGTTCCATTCAATATTTTCCCCTATTGTTATCTCAGAAAAGAAGAGATTTCTAGCTCTCAGCACAAGAAGAGGAGGCCATGCCAAAATGAAGACTTCCATGAGTACCTGCCAAACATGTATGATTCATCCCCTCTTTTGTTGATG
Organism: Oryza coarctata; assembly: GCA_030770085.1. Classification (NCBI taxonomy): domain Eukaryota; kingdom Viridiplantae; phylum Streptophyta; class Magnoliopsida; order Poales; family Poaceae; genus Oryza; species Oryza coarctata. The sequence goes on from CM061465.1 coordinate 9,722,809, forward strand.
TGATTTCTCTCTTACGTCTTTTCAATAATTATCTGTGTGTTTCAGCAAGCTAACAATCTTTGAGCATCTTACTCTCTCCATTTGTTTCTTGTCTGCTCAGATCCAACCAGAATGCAGAAGATGTGGTGCAGAAGGTCTGCAACTGCTCCAAATGCAGGGGCATGTGTAGTTACCACTTATGCAGGTAAGCCAGTGAAAAGCATGTATGCCATGGTAGATTTTAGTTTTTAGGTATGTATTTGATCCTTTTTATTTGGTAGAAAGAAGAATTGGAGGATGATGGCACAGATAACAGATCATGCTGTCAATACGTTGGGTTACACTTCCGTCCAAAAATCTGAGATCAACATCTCCAGAGGTAAAACATTTTTTTATTGTATATTTAATGGCATCACCGAAGTCCAAAAAGAACCAAAATCATAATGTCTTTTAGGTGTGTCGTTTGTCACTTCTATTAAATTTATGGTAGATACATCGAATTTAGTCAAAGCAGTGTATTCTGTGGATAAGTTTTTGATGTCAACAGATGAAACAAGCTCTCTTGCACATGTTAGTTATTCATAGAGCCCATAGCATTGTTGCATCGCCGCTTACTTTTTTCTGAAAACCATAGTCTATTAATCTTTCTCTTGGGAACTATTAAAAATTAGTATCAGTGGTCTAAATTTAAATATTTCATTATTTATCGTTTACCCCCTCTACTTTAAATATTTCATTATTTTATCGTTTAGCCCCTCTTCTTAAGGAAATATTCTATATCACCTCCTATCATTTAATATCTATCCCTTTAGTCTTATTTTTCATAAGAGATGTCACATGATGTAACAGCTGTGCCGCATAATGGGTGTCGAAGTCCTTAAAAAAAGACATTTGTAAAAGAATTAAACCCAAATAAATGATTCAATAATCAAATAAGAAATAAAACCGATTGGTTTATAAGCTATGCTAGGCATGAAAACATTACATTGTGTACTTCTTTTTGAAAAGGAGCATCACCTTCTTTTAGAATGATTTAAGACCTGAGAGATACAAAAATAAAAATCACATAGCTTCAGTGCTGGCGCTTTTAATGATAGAAATAAGTTAGATAAATCCAGATCTTTTAATAGATGTGACAGAAACAACAAAGAAGATTATTTGATTGTAATACTTGCACTATTAAGCGTGTTAGGTGAGGGTCGAGCCATTTCACCATAAAAGTTAGCCGTGGCGCTAGGCCTTCCATATGCCGAAACTAAAAAGAGAAAAGAGATGCAAACTAACGATGATAGTTTAATGTCACACAATGGGAAATAGTATTTACGATATAGGGGGCATTTTAATGGTTTACATCTGTTACAAGTAACTTACCATTTATGTTTACATACCATGATCTGTCGCTACAGGTTTACACCCTTGCTTCCAGATTTTTAAATCAAATACCTTCCCTTTTCTACCTATGAAATTAAATGCATATATATATACATGGAGAAAGTTGTGAGCGGTATTTCATTTGAGTTTACATCACAGATTTGCGATCTCTGCTTTGCCCAAGCACTTTCTTTTTCATGGAAATCATGATGACTGGCAAGGCCTGCCACCAGGTGAATCACCGCAATCGTATTACCTTTTGCTATTCTATTGCCTTTTGGGTCCCATGTTGTTTGTTTCAACGTTTTAATTCTCCGTTCCACCCGCAGTGCCGTCAAAAAAAAAAGAATACTTAGCAGTGGCATGCACGCAGGTCAAGGAGAAGGGGGCATGCCCAATAAAGTACTGCCGTAGGTGCCTTCTGTTAAAGAATGTTCTTCTTCTCTATTTTCTCCGCCAGGTGAGATTTCCTTCGTAGTTTAAGACACTTGCCATCTCCACAGTGGAGCAAACTGATTATATACAAATTTATCGATATATTTGTCTTTGGTTCATGAATAATTTTGTTTAGGTATAATGAGAATGATGAAGTGGGGCAGATGGAAGCTTGGATCTGCCCAAAGACAACCATCTCCGCTTGGGTTGTAGGTACAGATCTGGAGGCTAAAGATGTTGGACTAGAGCAATTCAGTTATATGAGTTCTGCAACTCATTTGGTGAGGTAATTGAACTGACAAGCTTAGTTGTAGCATGACGTCATGTCTTATTATAACATCATCTTGTTAGCATTCACATGAAAATTAAATGTAACGTTTTTTGGTAAAATAAACCTATGTGATTCCAACTATACAAAATTTATAAATGTCCTAACTCTTTCATTGTATGTGCAAACATCCAACAATTCCATGTATTATAATTCTAATTGGTTGAATCAAGCCAAAATCCTTTTCATTGAATTAATGGTTGCCCGTTCAATGTAGTTACCAAAGTTAGTCTCCATAATTTTTTTCTTGTTTCTATTACATAATACTATAAGCTCCTTTATCTTCTACATATTATATATTGTACTGTCAATGGAATGACATAAAAAAACACTTTGATGCAGATTTTCCAGATAAGGAAGGGGCAACCTGATCAAATTCTACAAGACATAGCAAGATGTCCAGAGCTTGAAGTAGTACCCGAGCTTATTGCTGACTTCCACAAAAACTTGCTATCAGTCATCAAAGAAGACAGAGGGGAGAAGTAAATACAATCCAAATTGAAGTTCCTTCATTTTGCTCAATTTTTGTTATTAAGTGAATAACTAAGGTTATTTTGTTTTTAGGCATTTGATCTACATAATGAATGGAGATGCGTGGATAAATGATTTATGTGCATTTATCAATGAAATGACATTTATGTCCAAGGAATTGCATCTTGAATGTTTAAACAAGGGAACGTCGGGATGCAACAAACTGAGTCCTTGTAAGCTGCACATACGCAATTTGCTTTGTGATGAGGCCCTCTCTACCACGTAAGTCCTTACCACATTTGCTAGAATACTCCACTTTATTATAATTTATATTGAATTGTTAACCGTGTCTTAACTTTTGATCAGAAAGTTGATTGAAGAACAAAATGGCAGGGTAGCTGAAAGGAGTGATGGCAATGCAAAAGTGTGGGTTGCAACAGCAAAGGTCCTTGAAACTATCAAGCTTGTTATCTTTTGTTTAATTACTCACTTGTATTTGTAGTAATAAGTAAGTACTATGTCATGCAGGAAAAGGGACTAAGAGAAAGGTTAAAGAATGACATGAGAGGAGGATCAACACCTATTGAATGAAATAGTAATCAGCTTATTTCTCAGATAAAGGAGGCAAAGGAAGTCAAGCTGACAGCCATAAAAGATCTGAACAGTTTGACTGGACATGTCTACATCTCTTTGTACTAGATTTGTTTTACCTTTATGCATTTTGCCCACAGATCATAAGGATATTGTTATGGTCAGGGTTGTGCACACAAAGCAGCCTAGTGGTCTCAATTGCAGCCCAGCCACAGGCAGGGTGAAAATCAAAGGGATTAGTTGCTATCTTTATGTTAGTTCCTATATTTATGCTTGGTTAGTTTCTTTTTTCATAGAGATTATGTTAGGGAGCATCCTATAAGAGGATCGGCCATATTACATTAAGGAATTAATCATCTCCTTTTACCTCCCGTGTGTACGCATGTTCGCTCCTAATGCCTGGCGACTTCTGATAATAGTAGGGGTTCTTTGCCCCCTCCCCCCAAATTACCCTGTCGGCCTAGCCCATAACAAATTAGAGCTAATCGCTGCATCCGTCCATGATGTTTAACGGCAATGGTTCTGAGACCAAGGACGTTATCGCACTGCTGCAGAAGGCCATGGCGCAGCAACAAGTAGACGCAAGGAAGGAGAGCTTCACACTCATGCTGCAACTCGTTGGTCAGAAGGTGGAGGCGAACCGCACGCTAGGAATGCAGGGTGCCACCATCACCTCCCATGGCCTGGGACGAGAAGTCAGCGGTGCTCGATTCCCAGTCAGTGAAACAGGGAAAACACCATACTCATCCTGATGGGGTTGACCTTGTATATAGAAAGCCCAATAGGATACAACGTATATAGGATTATGTCTAATACTTCTATATATATGCATGTCTAATACCTGCCCGCAGTCAATGGTAGGATTACGGACATAAAGATTGGACCACAAATCAGTGAACAACGGTACAGGCAGTCCTTTAATTATGATGTTCATGAACTGATATGTCGAAGTGACATGAAGCATCCGAACTTGTCCTAGAGCAACCTTGTCACGGACGAAGTAAATATCGATCTCGATGTGTTTTGTGCGACGACGATAGACAGGGTTAGCGGTCATATAGACGATACTAACATTACCATAGTAGACAACGGTTGTTGAAGCAATAAGTGCGTGAAGCTTCTAGAGAAGTTGACGGATCCAGTAGCACTTGACCACGGCATAAGCAACCGCGCGGTACTCGGCTTCTGCACTGGAACGAGACACCATTGTTTGGCGCTTGGAGGACCAAGAGACCAGATTGTCACCGAATAAGACGTAGTAGCCAGACATAGAGCGCCTAGAGTCGGGGCAGCCTACCCAGTCCGCGTTGGAGTACACGGTGAGGGAGTCGATCGGCCTAGAGCTGAGGTGGAGGCTAGTGGACAACATGCCCTTCACGTAGTGGAGAATGCACTTGATCAATGCGAGGTGAAGTTCACAGGGAGCATGCACGAAGAGGCACACTTGCTGGACGGCGTAGGTGATATCAGGTCGTGTGAGCATCAAGTACTGTAGAGCGCTAGCAAGACTTCGATATTGAGAGGGGTCGGCAACTAGAGGGCCGTCGGTGGCAGAGGGCTTGGCATGGGTGTCAACCGGTGTGGCTGTAGAGTGACACTCGGCCATACCCGCCCGCTATAGAAGATCCACAGCATACTGGTGCTGAGAGAGAAATAGACCGTCGAGGGACCGCGTGATGGAGATACCGAGGAAGTGATGCAAATCACCAAGATTCGTCATAGCGAACTCCGAGTAGAGTCGCGCCATGATACTCTGCAGGATAACAATTGAGAATACTGTAAGGATGATGTCGTCGACGTGTAGGGGCAGGTAGGTGGTGGCATCCCCCTCATGGAGTACAAAGAAGGATGTGTCGAAGACAGAGGCCACGAAACCGAGCTATCGAAGGTAGGTGGCGAACCACTGGTACCAAGCCCGAGGCGCCTATTTCAAACCATATAGAGAACGCTGCAAGAGAAACATCATTAGAACGAGCAAGATCGATGAAGCCAAGAGGCTGTTGGCAATACACTGTCTCCGCCAGATGGCTATGAAGAAACACATTTTTCACATCAAGCTGGTGGATCAGTCAAGATCACGATGCGGCAAGGCTGAGAACAACTCAAATCATGGTTGGCTTGACGATGGGGCTGAACGTCTGGTTATAGTCGATGCTAGGGCGCTAAGAGAAACCACGAACCACCCAACGCGTCTTGTAACGGGCAAGCGAACCATCGGAGTGGAATTTGTGCTTGAGGATCAACTTGCCTGTCACAACGTTGGCGCCGAGGGGTGAGACGAGGCACCATGTTCCATTATCAATCAACACCTTGTATTCGTTGGCCATGGCTGCGCACCATGAGGATCGGCCAAGGTACACCGGTAGTTCACCGGTATTGGTGAGACAACAAAGTGGGTAGCAGAGAAGCCGTAGCGCTGAGCCTAATGAAGAGACCCGGTCTGGGACCGAGTGATCATGCGGGAGACGATCGGAGCAGGTGCAGGTGGTGGTGCTGACGCAGGGGCCGGCGGTGGAGGTGTTGGTGTTGTCGTAGGATTCGGTGATACCAGCGGCCGAAGGGCAGATTGCACAGGCACAGAGGCAATAGCAAACACTAGTGGCCGCCGACTGTACGTTAGGTGGAAGTCTCAAGCTGGGGCTGTTGGGGCGGCTGCCAGCGCAGCGGCATGGAGAGGTGGTGTAGCGGCCAATGGAGAAGCGACCAGTACTGCAAATCTGCACAAAAGGATGGCGGGGTCGTCCAGCGACTCCTCTAGTGCCACCTGAGTGGGCCGCGGGTGCTCAGCGCCGTCGCGTGATGGAGTAGCCGTGGGAAGGCGTGTTGGTACAGTACTATAAGTAAGAAATCCAGGTCACTAGGCGAGGACCAGGGGTTGGTTAGCCCGAATGGAAAGCAGGTATCGTTGAAAACGATATGATGTGAGATGATGATGCGCCGAGTCGATAGATCGAGATAGCAGTATTCCTTGTGTGAGAAGGGATAACCGAGAAAGACACAAACGATGGAACGAGGGGCAAGTTTGTGACGAGCCGTAGCGGTCAAGTTAGGATAGCAAAGGCACCCAAAAATACGAAGGTGTGAGTAATCAGGAGGCTTGTTATAAAGAAGAGTATGGGGAATGGCATTACGGATGGAGGAGCAAGGACGTCGGTTCAGCAGGTATGTTACTGTGGTGAGCGCTTTAGCCCAGTAAGATGCTGATAGGTATACATGAAGAAGCATAGTATGGCTAATATTATTTAGTGTGCGGAGAATACGTTTGGCCTTGCTATTTTGGAAAAAAGTGTAAGGACATGAGAGTCGAAAGTGGATACCACAAGAATGAAGTAAGGCTTGGATGGTATTGTTGACGTACTCTGTCGCATTATCGGCCTGGATGGCCTTGATGACTAGGCTAAACTGAGTGGAAGCATAGTTACAAAAATTGGTTATGTGGGCTACGACCTCAGATTTGCAAGAAACAGAAAAGGTCTAGCAGTAATGTGTAAAATCATTGAGCAAAGCGAGATAATATTGATAACCCAAAATAGTTGCAACTGGAGATGTCCACTCATCATAATGAAGAAGTTCAAATGGCATGGAGGTTAACGAGTTAGAGTTTAAAAAAGAGAGTCGTGCCAAGCTGACACAAATGAGAAATACTGTGCATTGATTTATTACATTTAATGGACGCACTATGGCGAAGGATATCGATGGCGGCAGGACTAGGATGATCAAGACGGTGATACCAAAGGTTGGTGAAGATGGCGAGGCTGGCATATGGAGTAGATGGTGCAGCGGGAATGGTGTAAAGGTTGCTAGCACTATTGCAGCGAACCATCACGCGCTGAGTCAGGATATACTTGACAAAAAAAACCAAAAGCGTCAAATTCGATAGAACAATTGTTGTCCCTAGTAAATTGACGAATAGAAAGTAAATTGTGCACTAGAGATGGGACAATTAGAACATTGTGAAGAGAAAATTTTGACACTAGCGTTGGAAGGAGAAAGTCGCCACGATATGTAATGGGGAGGGTTTGACCATTGCCAATGATAATGAAGAAAGGAGAGGGAGGATGACGAGAAATGACACCATCCGAGGAGCTCATATGAGATGAAGCTATGGAGTCCAGTACCTAGGGATGCCGATCCTGGAGGATCATCTGTTTGAGGGGGACGATAAGGCTAGCCTGGTTCCACATGGGAGCCAGTTGGGAAACTTACAGTGGCGCGAGAGTCATCAGGGACTACACCGGTGCAAACACCATGTAGGCTTGGGAAGGAGCACTGAGGACCCCTGGCCGCCAGCTACTGTAATCGTGCGGCTGCTACTACATTGGTAGTCCTTGAGGCGCCCATGGATTATAGCAGAACCAATGACCCATGGGTCCAGCCTGCTGTGGAGGAGCAGTGGTGGTATGGCGTGGTTAGGCAAGGCTGCTCCAGCCCTTGCCCTTACCCTTCTCCTTTCCCTTTTCGTCACCACCGGCTTGGTTCCTTGACGCCATAGCCACCAGAGTGACTGCTGTGGCCACCAAAGGAGACAGCAGCAATAGTGAAGTGGTAGTTGCCCCCATATTACATTAATGAATTAAGTATGGAGTAAATCATCTCTTTCTCCCTCCCATGCATATGCAATCATTTCTGGTAGTAGGTGTGTAAATAGGATGGGTATTTCTTGAACATTGTGAAATGTGATAAGGTTATCGGTAAATAATTAATAGAATTATACATAGTGTTTGGAAAATACAGACCAAAAGGATTCCTTATTATCCTTATACTATTCTCTTAAATGGAAAATGAATCATAAGGTTGAGAAATCAAAACTTTATAATTGTCTACAGCAAGACATGCTGATCAAGTATTAATTATTTACTTATTTTACCTTCTTTTTTAAGAAAACATTCTTTTACTTGCAGCTTTTTGTTTATCTTTTTTTCTTCATATTTATCTAGTTTGAAGAATAGAGAGTATGTTTATCTTTCCTGATTATGAATTCACTGAATGGTTTGTCTTTTGTCCTTAATATTTCAAAAAAAAACTCATTTGAGAGTCCCTAGAGTTATTACTTTGATCTCCTTGACACTTAAGTTATTCTTTAATGTGTAGTGAAAACTGAACTAATTAAGCGTGCTTTACTAATTCTCTTGTCTCACTTCACTGCCAACAACAGAGAAGAAGTTGGCAAGTGTTCTTTGGAGCAAGACTTTGATGCTAGACGACAGGGCGGCATATTGGAAGCAGGATGGCTATTCAAAAAATAAAACGATATTGATGCAAGGTTTGTTTGATTTCAATTACTGTATAGTAAGATTCAATCTCTACCATTTACAAAAGAAAATTGTGATAAATAATGTTGATTTTTTCCAGAATTTATTAATGAGGATTTTACTGGAAATGACATCTGGTTTGAGTTAACTGAAGATGAAGAAAAAATAATTGAAAAGCATGCAGCCATAAGGTAACCAGTCAGCATGTCGGTTTATTTGATGTGTCAATGTTTCCTAAAGATTACACTCCTGTTGTTTCAGAACCTGTATGCCACCAAAATTTCTTTTTTTGAGGAAATGCCATCCAATATTTATTTTCACCTTGTTTTGTCAATATTTGACAGCTAACATTGTATCATACAACAAGGTTAATTGCTGCATATGTTAGGAGCTTGAACTTTGGAAATTAATTCTAAATAATCAGATTAATAAACTACTTCGTCTGATTTTATATGTTTGAGACAGTTTTAATCATTTATCTTATTTAAAATTTTTGTAAAAATATAAGTCATACTTAAAATTTTTTTAATGATAAAATAAATCTAAACAAAATAAATAATAATTATGCAATTATTTTAAATAAGAAAAATAGTTATGCAAAAGTTAACGACATTAAATATAAAAAATCGAAGGGAATACCATCTTACTCTTTTAAAAAATAGTTATACAGAATTATAGCTTTTAAACTGGGGGTTAAAAAGCTCTCTTGTTATAAATATGAAATAATAACTGGTAGTAAGCTAAAAAGGTGAGTCTCATTTATGATGTTACTGACAATGTTTCGGTTACTTGTCTCGAACATCCAGGCCTGGGTGGCTCGCCATACGGATGGCTGTTTTTGCTGTGGTGGGACTGTTCCTCTGTCGTAGTCCGGAGGGCTAACATGAACCTGATCTGTCATGGGCATTGAGTAGGTAACCTTAAACAAAATCCGGGACTAAATCAGACTTTACCTTTTAGGTAATTGAGTAGAGTCTAATTAATGGTGCTTAAATTGGATTTTGAGGGTATAAACACTCTAGAAACTTGGTCTTGCTTTAGTGTTACATCTTGCACATTGTTTATCTACTCCTTTCATTCTTTTTTATTTTTCATTTTGGATGTTCAGTACCATATATCAAACTAGTTTTGCACACTAATTAACAATATCAATTTCAAAGGTACAAATATTTTTATGCATATCCATGGTGAAAGCTTACAATGATCTTTTTAAAGAAAGGTTACAATGTTGGCTGCATGCATTCCGTAATGACAACTAAAAAAGAACAGATGAAATTTTTAGAGGTTTTTTGGTTAACTGCCATATTTTTATCACGTCATATTTTTTTTGTTTGCCAACAAGGTCACAGCTGTAGCTTGCCATACTTTTCGTCATCATGGTCCACATACATAGACTCATTTTTTAACCTAAGTTTATCATATTTGTGACTAGCAATTTGTTGGTCACACTTTTGTGGCTTACCACGAATTGTCTAATCTTAGTTGTGGTAAATTTAGTCACAAATCAAACATGCCTTTAGTCTTTATTACAGTCAGTTTATTATGAAATCTACTTTTATCATCATCCCTTTCCTGTTTTTGTTCACCAGAGAGATTATACCATCTTACTAACCAGATCCTGCCTTTTCATCTAACCTAAAAATAATTATAATGACCTTTCTTATCGATACAGTTCTGGCTATAAAGCTTGTATGTAGGTCCCAACTTGAGAAGGGAAAGCATACTCAGGTACTATAATGGGCTACATATCTAATTACTTCAGCTCTTTATGTGGACGAAGGTGTTATGTTTTTTATTTGATTGTATATACTGCATTTGGATTATCATTTGAAATTAATTTAGATATTTTTTTAGTAGTGCTTTCTTTAACCACAGAGGTACCTTACTAAAAAAGGAATCTGAATATTCTTGGACCTGAAAAAACCAAGACAACGGAACAAGTGAATGATATCTTACTATTAACCACAGAAGTATCTTGTTGCATCTCCCAGTCATTCTATATTCTTTATGTTGTATTTTATGTTGTATTTTTATGAGGAATTTAGCTTCAATAACTGGTGATTAGAATGCCCCCTGATCCCTTATGGTTAGGTGCTTGTCACTAATTTGATCAGAATATTGTTATTTGCTTCCTTTTAAGAACCTCCAGCATCAGTGACATGTATATATACTTTTCAACTTAACATTTAGTTACGATGAAAATGTGATATACATTACATCATTTTCAGATGAAAAATCATAATAATTTTCCTACAAGTTAGTGGTTGCAAGTTAGAAATTTTTTTTGTTTTTAACTTTCTAAAAGGCTGCATACTTTTCACTGGAATGAGTATTGAACTAGCATCTATTGTAGTGGGCTTGTTAACATATGTAGCTATCTTGTAGCTTATATGGTGTACACTGGAATCTAAAATATTTGTTCTCGCAGTATTCCATATCGTAGTGTTGCTGTAATGCTTCCACATGAAAAATTCAAATTGAAAATAAAATCTTTGATTATAAGACACCGCCATATACCGAGTTAGTTCCTGAAGATATTCGGTTGAGAGTGGATGGAAGCGGTGAAATGATTGTTGATGTTTTGTTTTGGATTGCCAGGTGGATGGTATATATATATTTGCACTTCTGCGTCTAAGATATATAACTCTCCGTGCTTCTCAGCGCATATAATATATATATATATATACCACATATATAAGCTAGCTGAAAAGTGTGGAGAGATGTACATTTTAAACCATAAGTAGATTTTTCTTCTATGAACCATATGTTTCGTAGAAATAAAGAGTCATAGATATGTGAAGCTTTTGTAACAGAAGTATATTTGTCAGGATGTCTCCTTTTTGCCTTCTGGATGTTTCAAAACTAGAGGAGATAGCTAGCCCTGTCAAGGGAAAAAAAAAGAAGCGACGGATATCAGTATGCAGCTTTATGCTAAATCTCCCATTGAACCGTTCGAACTTGTTGGTCAGCTGTTCTTTAGCAACAAATGACTAAATATTGACTGGCTTTCTTTTTTTTTCTCGTTCCCAACCACGTGTTTGTTTTTCCTTTTGAAGAGAGGATTCAATATTCCCAACCACATGTGCCTTTTCTATTTTGTTTTTGAGGACACCGTACGTGCGTTTTCATCCTTGTGCCACCGCTGGTCACTATGGGCAGCTCTCCGTGGTGATCAACATCTCCCCCACTTCGCTTCAACTTGTACATCCCGAGCGTCCTATGTCCTAGTAGCTTAAGCCGCCCTTACCTCACTTGTTCGTTCGAACGCCAGTCAGCCACCACTCGCAGAGGCGGGACGGCCGGCAAAGGCGCAGCAGCGACAAGGGCATAGGTGTCATGAAGGCCTCTGGCTTAGGGCTAATTGTGTGCATACAAGACAATCTGAACTACTACTTTTCTAATCCAACCATCTCTCTCAAGATTGTCTAGATTTATTGCTATATCGTTGGGAGTGGTGTGATCTTTTCTAATTAAGTAATCTTCCAAGGGCAGCAAAGTAATTCATCCAACCTTAATTTTTACTAAAACTTAAAGTCTGATATTTGTGGGCAGAGAAAGTGCTGATATTTGTGGGCAGAGAAAGTGCTGGACTAAAGTAACAAAGATTAGCCCTTGAAACAGATTATTCTATCGAACTAATGTCACAGATTATCTATTTAATTAGGGTTCAGCCCCTTTGCCTAAGCCAACCCAAGGTTCAGCCCCGATGCTTTCCATCTCCCAAAGATAAACAGTTTAGGCAATCTACATGAACATGTACAGGTATAGTTCCTTGAGCATCTAATACAAGAAAAACATCGGTCGTCAGGTAAGATTGAGTACTCCACCAACGAACCAGACTATATTCTCACCCTCTCTCTATGCTCACTGTCAGGATACTATCAGACTATGTAGCCACATAGTATCCTGCCTACAAGCAGAGTCCCAGCAGCACGAGGACTACCAAAAATGCACAGCACATTTCACTGTGGTTTATCCTTGCCATCAGACGCAAGCTCTAGTGCATCAACCAGAGTGTTGTTGGGCACATCAGAACCAGCCTTCGAAGGGTTGATTTCCGTCGAATCAGGGATGTCTTTCTCAATTTTTGTAGGGTCTAGTGCGATTGCATCGAGATTGTCTTTCTCAACTATCGTTGTGTCAGGATCATCTCTCTGATCATCTTGGCCTTCTTTGCTCTTGTCGCTGCCTTTCCTGCTGAACATGTTCTTCAGGTTATGAGCAGTTTTGTTCCCTGCATGTTTCACCATGTGCACTGCCTTCTTCCTCAAATGCCTCTTGGTCGGACTTTCCAACTCGCCTTTCTCAGGACTGGAATGCTGGTCATCTGGCAGGTTTTCACAAAGATCTTCATCAACAACATATGTTACTGACACCCTTCTTTCTCCAAGTGGTTTTATATTTGGGCGAGGCGTCACACATGGTGAGGCTTCGTCATCACTCTCTTTCTTTGGGCTCTTGAACACCGTTCCAGCTAGTTTCCCCAAACCCTTTTTGACCTTGCGGAGATGACGGTGTGATTTGCCATTGGCTGGTTCTTCAGTACTGGAGTCACTTCTCTGAGATTCTGATTGGCAAGACTTCGGACTGTCACAATAGGCATCATTCTCTCGCAGGATTCGGGAATCCTGACACCTTGCCCGTCCTTTCCGAGGCTCCCAAGTCGCCGCAACATCGCTACCTGGGCGATGTACCCAAACATCAGCCTTTTCTAGTCCTTCAATGTCAACTGGCTCATATTCATCAGACATCTTTGGGAACTCCTCAGACAATTCATTTTCATTGTTGGTCCTGGACGAAAAGTTAGACCTTGGTGTGCTTGCTTTGCCCCCCTTGGGTGTTACACACTGCTCTTCATCGTTTGGAACCTGCAAGTTCAACTGTGTGATATCAGCAGTAAATCATTTAGTCTTCAAAAAGAAGAAAAGATACACTCAATGTGAACTGAACACATGGCACAGCTCATGCATGATTTAGTTCCAGCCAAGAACTGTGATTCTGACTAGTTCCCAACCAAACAAAAATAATAAAAGAATTCTACCAGATCTCCATCCAGTTGCTGAGGACTTAGCCAGGACAGAACAATTCAAATCTTAAAACTCTCCTATTACCTTTTCATTTTCATCTTCAAGTACTGTTACTGCTATATGAATCCGCCCTGTCTTTATATTCTTTAGAGCAATCCATATGTCGTGCCTTTGCCCACCTCTCAATTTGTTGATGCTTATGGAACAATCACTGCATGAGAAGTGAGTCAATGTTTAGTTTTATTGGGACTAGACGGAGGTTTGCAAACTTTTGTATGAGCTATAAAGTATAATTCAGAACACTACTAATTAGACTATTAAAAACAGATGTCATGAATGGTATTAGAGAGACGAACCCAAGTGTGTCATCAAAGATAGGATCCTTATCTCGAACTTGAAGAGAAAGAAGATTGAGAGCTTCCCATGAGGTTACTGGTATTTTGAATTCCTCCATCCATTTTGGATTGAGAGTTTTCTTATGGATCTTTGTCTGGAAACGGTAAGGCCCAAGATGACCTTTCACGTATGGATCAGCTAATCCTGCATATTGATCCAACATGAAGATTTTTTATGAAAATTAACTAACTATGAATAAGAAGGTCCAGTACATTAATTCAACAGAGAATCTCTTGAGGCATTGTCCTAGTTAAATATACTATATACTGGATGACCTTGGTGGTTGAGAACATACCATTTGGATCAGAGGGTTTCATATCAGCCCCTTCCAAGATCTCTACCTTGGCATGTGCAATAGGTGGCTTCTCATCAACACTAAACCAGCTACCTGACATATTTGGATAATAAATTTTGTTAGTACCAATGTACCATACAATAATTGAATAAATGTGACTGTCATTTAATATACTCTAGCGGTGCCATGAAGGGTATTCTAACTTTGCTGTGACTGACATATGGGTCCATGTTACACGTGCCATGTTTTTCCTGATTGCTAAATTTTACTAAACTTAAAACTGTGTTCTGTTGCAACCACGTAATGTCATCCAGACAAACATAATGAACCCCATGAACAACAAGCATATAATTTTTTGACCACAAATCCCTTCTCTTTGCTGGTTTGGCTGGCAGCAAATCAAATCTAGCTCATCATAAAACCAAAGCCACTTAGTCTTTGCACCTACCTTATCTAGATTGAATGCTAAGGATATCATGGTAATTTAATTAAAAGACTGAAGTACTAGATTGATAGAATGAACTGAAAATTTATTGAGCTAGTCAGAGAAGAAACAAAAACGAAGTAAAACACAGTGCTCTCACAATGTTGAAAGAAAACTACCTGCTGATTCCGATGCAAACTTTTCCAAGTCAATAACTAGCATATTAGGCTGCAAACATAATTTTACAAAATTATTGCACATTGCTTGAGAATAAAACAAAAACAGTCGAAGAAATTCCATCAGCTAATGCCAAGCATATCCATTGCATCCTTTCTTACACACAAGCAGAAAATAAATGTCTGATATACAGTCAAATTTGCCCTAAATACACCTATTTAGGAAATAGGAACTACTACTTCTAGACAAAAACAAGTCCTAGGATTACATGCAATATGGCTAGCAATCTCTCTTAATATTCATATTAGATTTGTAAAAATGAAAAGTGCAAATCATCTTGAAACATGCTTTCGTTATTATATTTTTCACTAGAATTTGATATTGCACTACAGCATAAACTTGCAGTCAAAATTGCATTTTGTGGACAGTGTTGATGCCCAAAACTTCACTTATTTGTGACTGGAGGGAACACATAAAAATAACATGCTTGCTTATGTGCAGATTAATAGCAAAATCTGACCTCAACAAGGGTCTGTCCAAAGGCAACATCCAACATCCTGTCCTGCCAAGTCCAAAACACCAAAAGAACTTAGTGTCCTCAAAGAAATGCAGAGACAATTCAATGCAAAACACCAAAAAGTAAAACGGAATAGAACTTACAAGCCATCCAGAAATTCCTGGAAGTTCAGTTACATCAAGCCCATGACCAAATAATGGTTTGACTGTCATCTGGAAGTATGGAGGCTCAACAAAGCACACTCTAACACGACCAATATATGGCCACTGTCGAAGAAATCTCACCCCAACTAGCACCTAAACATAGACTCTAGACGATGTTAAGTAAGCACAAAATCATATGAAGTTTTACGTATTCTGACTCAAACAGTTTTAAGGAACAAATATGTGAACACCCTCGCTGTTTTCTATTTGGTGGAATGTCCACCTAACATTTGGTTTGTGGCACACTTTTCTTGTTCATGAATTATATTTTCATTGAAAAAAAATGTCCAATCATGATAAAAGTCTATTCATTCATGATAATAATCAATTCAGTTGAGATTGTCAAAAAGAACTTCTTGTCCTCAGTTAGAAAAACAAAGAACTGCTCCTATAATTGATAGCAGTAGGTTAATCCGTGAGCTCACCTTCCCTTCAACATGCATCCCAGTTATATGCATGTTTGCTGTGATGCCAAATCCTAATCTCTTCCTAAGTTGCACAGCCATTGTTGCATTCATATCATCTGCAGATAGGAAGTTCATTCCTAGCTCTAAAACCTGGCATGTTAACTTATCTTAGAAATTTTATGGTCCATTGTGAGGAAATATCCAAAAAAAAAACATCTCACAGTAATTGAGCAAGGAAATGAATATAATTACACACGAGATGGTCATCATCAGTTGATTGGCTGACAACCCTGATATCTGTAAACATTGGTGGGCTCCTGCCCAAGTAAAGGTCTTGGATCACTGCTTTTCTCTGCAAGCATAATATATTATGTAACCAAGTTGGTTAAGACATCAAACCAACATGATTCTTTAAAAAAATCTACATGTACTTCTCAATTTATTCAACGTGTGTACTGAAATACAGTTTCAAATTCGTTTTTGGAGTACAACTCAAATATCATTATTCACATCAAACATACCAAGTTTTATTTCTTCCAACATACTTTTAAGTTTGTCGTTTAGAATTTTTAAAGTGCTACATGTTGTGATCCAAAACTCCATAGACAAATCATTAATTTTGTTTCGGAATATTTTATGTTTATTTGATACCCCAACTAGAGTAACATTCCACACCCTAATGGTGGTTGAACCTGATATGCTGCCTAAAAGTAACTTGTCATAAACTATAGAGAGTGAAAGAAGGTTTGCTTTTCAGCATTGATCTTTGAACTCCAAACAGCATGTCATGTGCAAGTAAGAGTACTCTCAGCTAACTGATTGTTTCCATTCAAGAAGCAGCAAAAGAACATGAGCAACGGAATTAGTGTCCAAAATTTTGAACTTACCGCTGTCCATGGTTTGAACTTCTCCAGAAACCATGGGAATATGGGCAAAAGGAACTGCTCAGATGCAACCCGTTCCATGCAAACTGGCCAGATCTTCTCAACAGCATAATTCAACCACCTGACAGTCTCTGCATCAGAGAGAAGCTGATCCGGAAATAAAATGAGTTGAAGCTAGGGAAAGCAGGTTTTGTAGTTGGCATGATAGCTGAAGACTAATAAAAAAACAATTACATCTAGATAGTACTGCCAGCAAATCGAATTGAAGCCTACAGGTGCTGTTAAGTAAACAGAGTGTAGCCTACCCTTCTTTGGTTTGCACATTTCCTTTCCTCATGTTGTATTCTCCTTCGCAGCCTTGTTGTGTATCGTTCATTCACCTGGTTTACAATATATCAGCAACCTTTCAATTTTCATTCTACATGTACAATAAGATATGAAAAATGAATGGTAAGAACTATAGTGATTGGACCCTGGGCAGTGAATCCTGTAAAAAAGAGATTATAGAGTTCAATTTTTTTATCAGAAATCTTCACATTCCAAATGACTATAGTGTATTTATTCTATTCAACATTTTTAATAAGTTGTTATGCCAACTTTGTTAATAAAATATAATTTTATCTTGGGTAAAAAGATTTGATGACACAAAAAAGAAATTCAACATGATCCAATGTTTTAAAAATTCAGAAAAAATTGCAAGGATGTAGCACACCTTAGGTTCAGTAAACCGACAAAATTCAATTTCAAATTCATCCCTGGTGTCAAGATCCAACAAAAAACAAAAGGAGTACATGAAGTGCAAGATGAACCTTACAGCCAGATTAAGTGTAGGTGACTATATTCTTCTTTGTTTGTTTCTTGGTGTCTACGGTCAACATGCGATAGAATTTTTATCTGACTTAAATATGATTTATTTTAAAAAGTTTTTAGACCAACTTTAGAGAAAGCAGCAATGCAGATTCAACAATGAGGATGCAGATACTCCTAAGCACCAAAAAAAATCACATTTTGTTGTTAAAATTTGACTTGAGAAAAGTCACACCTTCAAACAGGAACCTTGTTATCCAAATTAAAAAATGGTAAAAAGAACGGCCAACAACTATCGTAACTACTCCATGCCGTGCAACAGTTCCACTAAGATGTATTGATCCCTGAACATTCTGTGTGAGGATCAGACAATCCGGAATAAGATCTGCGGGATCATGGATAAAAAAAACTCTGTAACCACACCAATCCCATCATGCCCGAGTTCACTGTTTGTAAGCAAATCACGTTGATGACGCGGACCACAGTAACCAATTATCCAACAGAAAGAAAAAAATTCCTTAGTTTTTTATTCCTACTTGGCCACTTTGGCTGAATTAAGGGGAAGTACAGACTCCATTGTTGACCAAATTTTCTCACAGGCTGAAACATCGTTATACCTGGCCCAGCTATCAAGAACTTGTATTGGAGTGCCCGAATCAATCCACTATGCGACCTGATGTCATGCATCATAAGTGAATTGATGAGGATTTCAGGATAAAAATGATCCGCAGATGATGGTATGCCAGCAACTTGCTTTAATCAAAAGCCATCCAATGTTCCAAAGAAGAGGAAGTAATCAGTTGATGGGTCACCGTAACCAAACAGCGAGTGGAAAAGAAGGAACAGACAAGAAATTCTAGCTATGATCCGGCACGCACCAATGCAGCTCAGTGGAGAACAAGGCAAGGAGAGAACTAGTACTCGCGCTTGCTCCATCCATCCATTCATCGACAAAACCAATCCCTAAATCGAACCCTCATCGGACACAAATCCCAACACGGATTCCACTTCCAACTCCCGTTAATAATTTCGGGACGCCATGGGGGCCATTCGGAGCACAGGAATAGAGATCCACGATGAGAGGACTCACCACGAACAGGTAGAGGAGCGCGGCGAGGAAGATCGCCGGGTGCGCCCACCCGGCCGACACGGCGGCCCAGAGCGACAGCAGCACCAGCGCGGCGTGGTGCACGACCGTCACCTCCGTTATGTCCATCGCGGTTCGCGGACGCGTACGCCGCGCCGCCGCCACCAGCTGCTAGCCTCCTCTTCCTCCTCCTTGTCCAGCAACTCTAGTACTACTGCTCCTCGCCCGCCGGGACGCGCGCGCGCGCTCCCAAGAAGGGTGCGGGGGCCAAAGGGGACACAAGACGAGGGTGGGCTGGCGGGGCGGCGAGCGAAGAAAAGGCGAGACGGCTGCGGCGGCCGAGGCTTTTTAAAAAAAAATAGAGGCGGCGCACGGCGGCCGAGGAGGCGGTGGTGCGCGGGTGCGCGCGCCGAGGCGGGAAGACATGGATGTCTCTCTCACCCTTACTACCGGCGTGGTCGGTGGCGCGGGGGGACGTGGCGGGCGGAGGTCGCGTGGCGCGGCGCGTCTGCTGCTGCTGTGGCGAGTGTAGACGTGTGATTTCGGCTCGCTCCCCGTTTGGGTTTCGCGATGGGATCGGTGCGGGTTTTGGAGGTGGCCGGTGTCCTGGTAGCCGGGGTAGGTGTGGAATTGCTGTGGATGTCGCGTCACGGCGGTGACGCCCGCTGCTTCCGGTTGTCTCCGCGGTTAAGCATCGTCGCCGATTCGTGTGTTTGCCCATTTGGGTGCGGAGAAGAGAGGAGACGAGTGGGATGTGGCCAAAATAGCTGGCCCTGAGATTCAACGCGCAGCCGTGGAATTGGAATTGGCCAAATGTGTTCCGCCGCGGTTGGCTTTGGACTTTGGACTGATGAAATACTCGTAGTAGTTTAGTATACTAACTGCAGATGATGTGTTTGGACTTCTTTTCTTGTGCTGATGTTCAAACACACACGGTTGGTTCTCCTCTCCAAAATCATGTACTACCGTATCTGAGGGGGCGGTGTACTGCTGTTTTTCCCCTTGAGGTAGTTGTTTTTCTCCGTAGATCGCAGGGCTTTGACGTAGTGTGTGCTTCGTAGTGACTACGTTAATGCATGTGTGTACTCCTATATACTCTCAACGCAGCTGGTGCCGCGAGGGGCTGGTACTAGCAGCAGCAGAAGTACTATTTCTGTGCCGCCGTCGGTAGCAGCAGGCTGGTCCCGCCGTTCCCCGGAGCAAGCAATCCGTACTCCGAGCCGGATTTGGGATGGACCACCACCACGCGGACGTAGGCCCCATCGATACCGTTTGGGAATGTTCGGGGCCGGCCTTGCCGAATCGCTGATATCCTCATCGCAGATCACCGGGTGCCGGTGGCGCGGCCCGTATCTCGGACGCCTTCCTCCATACGCCTATGTGCTGCGTCTGCGTGTGAGTTGTGTGACCGTGTGCGTGGATGGAGATTTGACTACAAATAGTGCATGGAAGAATAAGTGAAAACTACCCTCATTTCTTATACACACGGTTTCTAAAACTAATATTAAAATAATGTGTTTTTTGTAAAAAATAAAGTTGCTATAAAAAAGTTGTATTAATATATTTTTTAAAAAAAATTATAGCTAATATTTAATTAATTATATGCTAATAAGTCACTTTATTTTTATTATTAGTATACGATTGATTAAAAGCTTAAAAATAAATTAATATAATTCTTTAAAATAAGTTTTATATATAAAAAATATATCGTTTATAAGACTACTCAAGCTGCCGAACTCAGCCTAAATCTGTTCGGACCTTCCACGCGGGCGTTCCTTCTCTTGTTGCCGAGTCAACGGATGTGATGCCCTGTGACGCACGACGGAGGTACCGGCTTCCTCTAACCTGTCACGTTTTTCCAACTCATTACTGTCGGTACATCCCTTGAATCCAGCTCAGCTATCGATTTTTCAAGACGGATGCTCTATCTAACATGGGCACGATTTGTGTTTACAGGAATGCCCTCGTGCCAGGCCCATCGCTGTGCCCTGCGCTCAAGAATCTTTTATTCGGGCCACTGTTTACCTGCTCCGCCTGCACCGAAAAGCAGCGTAGGAGGTGCAAGGTGGGTGGTGGGGCTTGGGCTGTGGTGGTGCACCCGCAGTTGCTGCACGAGCCGAGCTTGCTGCTCTACCGTAGCCATCTGTGCGGCAACTGCTGTCAGCACATCGGGAAACGTTCATACATTAGGCCAATTCCAATTAAATGTCATAGCAGTTTTATATAAATAAATTTAATGATATGATAATATAATTATAAAGAGGAAGAATAAGTTTTATTTAGATGAAACTATATACGATTTTCAATACTATAAAAAAACTGATTGAAACTGATATTAAAAACTAAAGTGTTCATTTTTTCATCCAACCAACTAATCACATGCATCGTTATTAAATGCTATAATTAGTCTATAAACCACAAAGTGATATGGTAGAATGAAGGCATTGTTTTATTTATCAATCTAAATATATTTAGATGATATGACACTATTCTAAACCGTAAAATAAAACTCTCCACCAATAATAAAACAGACTTACAGATACTATCTCGATCAAAAACATATGGACATTTGGCGAGTAACAACTACCAAACTACCAAGATGTTTTAAGATGCGTTCACAAGTACGGGAAGGGGTGCAAACTCTATTCATTTCTCCTAAGCACATTTTCCATATTATTTTTTTTAAAAAATCTATATATATTAATATATTTTTAAGTTTGCAATAGCTAATACTTAATTAATCATTCGCTAACAAGCTAGCTGACTTTGCATGATTATCTTCATCTTCTTTTCTCACTTTCAAACACAAATTTAATCTTTTAGGAACATCCACACACACAATTTAACAGGAAAATAATGTTCAGCATCTATCAATTTTTTTTGAAGCACTGTTGGTTATATATGCGTTACTCCGTATGCTCAGATCCTAATATCTATGATTAGGCACGTGCAGGTCCACTGTCTGTAAGAATATAGCAAAATCACGTATTTATCACTACCATATGTTTCTTAAACGTATGTTCAATGGAGCTATCGTCGATATGGGTACGGTTACCTTCCACGTAACCAAGAAAAGACTAACAGCTAACTTGGCATGAGCACAACAACACAAAATGCATAAGTACATCAAACGGGTCAACAAACCACATTTTGGGCCCACCAATGAATGTTTTTCACTTCAGGCCCGTTAACGAGCCCAAACTAACAATCTGACGTGAGATCTCCAGAACCAAAAGCCCATTTACGAATATAGCGCATACCACATGACAATACATACATATGAGCATAACTAAAACTGTAAAAGGCTCGTGAAAGTTGAGATCATTTATGCCTCCTTTGGAACATAATATTTTAAAAACACAGGAATAGAAAAAAAATACAGGATTGAAGCATCAACACTTGTGGAATCCTTAGAATTTAGAAAATATGGGAATTATTTAAATATGTTGTTTGGATGGTTCATAGGAAAAAAGCAAAGGAATTTGGTGAGAGACACAAAATGAGATTCCCATGAGGTTGGACCTCATGTGATAAATTCTCCAAAATCCCTATGAATTAAGCTAATCCATAAGAGTTTCATAGGATTTTGAGATGGCCGCTCTTTTGTTCCAAAGGCACAGATAGGAAAAAATTCCATAGGACTCATATCCTCCAAAATTGCTTCAAATTTCCTTTGGTATAAAGGAGCTGTTACAGAGGAAACAAAATTTTGTGATGCAAGTGGAAAATAGAATCCACAGCAGAGAGCAAGGTTGGAAGAATAAGATGGATGAGGTGAAGAAGGCTGAAGAAATCCAAATGGATAGATGTCAATAAAGGATGAGAATAAAACCATGTTTTTTTCTCATTATCGATTATAGATTATCATGGACATTTTTTCCAATGTTTCATATAAAAATCTTCTATATAAAACTTATTTATATGATCTTTCGAAAAATTTTATATTAATTAGTTCAGTTGTTTATACCTTATAATATAAAGTCAGATAATACAAAAAAATTAAAAACCTCATAAAAGAAGAACAGTGCCTAAAAAAACATATTCCAAAAGAGATGGCCATAATGAATTGACTCATAACAGTACCAAAAACTGCGCGTAGTGGTTGGTTTGGGAGAAGGGTGAAGCGTAGGTTGCATGTACAGGTATCAGTGAGACTCCAAGCTGCCGTCAAACAAGATGAACATATTCAATTGTCGATAGAACTAGATTACACCCGCGTATTGTTGCGGAACGTTGGCATGTACATTTTATTTGCAAAATTGTAATATATATATATATATATATATATATCAAACGTTATATGTCACATCCAACAGCAAAAAGGACTCGTACTTGAATCATGTTTTCATCACAAAACAGCTTGACGAATTTGCTGCTGAAAATGTTGACGTCTCAAACTCGTGGACCCAAAGGCCCGAAGTAATTGGGCACATTGAAGCTCCGGAGCATGGTCTCACCCTGAAAACTTAGAAAGGCCTAACTGTAGAAGGTCACGGCCCAAGTGCCCAACTATTGCTATGGAAAAAAAGTTTACTTTAACTACCTATACACAAGTTTAATTTTTGTCCTTTAACCACGAAATCGGATACGGTCTCTCTCAACCATCAAAATCTGCTTAATTTAATTTAACTTATCCTACATGATAATACAATCAACACAAAAAAGATAATTTATTCTGTGGCAGTAAGGTCACTGTCTAGTCAAGTTGGACTCATATATTCCTTCTTTCTCCTGACCAACACCTGGTGATACAGATATCGTTGGTGGCTCACTGTACTCATCATCACCAAGACCTCTTCTTAGGACACGGCATAAGAAAGCTCTCCTACTCCTGTGCCAGCTCTGCTAGCCTTCCTAGCCACTTTTACTTGATTTGTCGTGGCAAGCACTCTCATCGAGTGGACGAGGCATCGGGGCAAGTTCTTGGTATGGTTGAGCTGCTTCACCGACCACAAGCACGCTTAGGACTCACTTTAGCCACCATGCAAAATGGCTATGTGGACGAAGTGGTTGCCCGATGACCTCCTCGCCTAGGCTCACGCTGTGCTCTATTGCTGAGGTAGGGTGGTGAGTGGGGGGAGCTAGGTGAGCTCAAGCCAATGATGTTGAAGGACGACGCCAACGGGAGAAGGGTGAGTTCGGACATCAGCCACACGTAGCATCAACTGTAACCCAGGAGATGATGAGGCAATGATGAGGAACCAGAGGAGAAGGAGCTTGGTGGTGGGCTTTAGTAACACACCACATTGAAACTAGAGGAGAAGGGGGAGCTTGAGCTTCATCTCACTTGTCCGCACCCTTACTGACAGGTGGTGGCATCAACAGCGTGGGCCATTGCTGAGTCACCATTAGGAATGAGGAGTACGACATAAAAGGAAAGAGGTTGCCATGTAGGTGGGATCTACCACCATACTGCTAGATTGAAATCGAAGAAGGGGATAGAGAGAGGAAGACAGGAGAGATCCCACTTTTAATTTTTATAACCGGTGGGTCTCACTAAGTTTTAAATCATTTTATCTGATAGCCACCGTACAAAATCACCTTTTTTCTTTGACTATATTATCACGTAGAATAAAACAAGAGAACTAAATTGAATTGGTTTTGATAGTTTAGATATGCTATACCCGTTGAGACATTTAAATCAAACTGAATTAAAATGGACTTTTTCTTATTATGACATCATCGCCATGCCCATGTGCCCAGGCATAGTGAATGACACCCAACTTGGAGACACGCCCATAAAGCACGCCATGGCAGCTAGCGCCCATATCATTCATTAGCCGCGTATCGGGACAAGCCCATATGATTAAGAATGGGTTAGGAGTAGAGATGATAAATTTATCCATGAGTGATTATGGCGCCGTGCCCATTAAAGAGTTTTTTTTTTCTCATGAGCACGTCCGTCCGAGACATAAGAAAACCAGTGGTGGATGGATTTTAGATTTTATTATTGTTTAACCCGTACCTAACTCAATAGACATGTATTAGCTGATTTCAACTTTCCTGAATGCTTGATGATAATTTGTGTTTCTCTTTTAAACTATTAGTGACTATTAGTTTTTACATTGATTGATTATGTTGTTTTTTTAAAAAATTACCTATTTATTGAAATATAGTATTTATGTGAGATTCACTGGATACACCGGATATCCCGTACCTATTGGGGATGGGTACGAAACATGTAGGTTTACTCACGGACTATCAGACATGTGTCTGGCGAGCTAAATTAGGCGCTGGGTCCTTGTTTTACTCATGCTATCCGCCCATTGCCATCGCTAATTGAGACTGTAGATGAGAGTATAAACCAATTGTTTTTTCTTAATAGTTTTTTTTCCTGATTGATTGTGTGTTTCGTATGAGCTGGAGGAAGATGACTTCGCCTGTAAGTAGTAAACATAGAGCACATAAAAAGAAAGAAATAGAAAAAATAGAAAATGATAAAAGGAGGATATAGGTAGATGTGGTGGGTCCACTTGGTGCAGTTTTTCCCATAAACAGCCAAAATTTTCATATGTGATTTCTATAAACAATTTTAACATCAAAATTTTAAATTCAAATCACTTGTACCTTTTTATAAAAAAAAGCGATCCCAAGCGAAGCCTAATCATATTATAAATTTTTGAGAATGTTAACGGTAATAAAATGATGGTGGAAGGGAAGGGACCAAATTAGAAACTGGACTCGAAATGCACGTAACAAGTCTATACTTTCATCAACTTCTTTGTTACACAGAAGATGCTCGCATGTGCATATACCACTATGCACGCTAACTGCACCCCTGCAACTCGTGAATTCCTCACTGATTTCTATTAAAAGCATAGCCGCATGTAGAAATAATTTTAGTATTTGATCAACTTGATATAATATGCATAGGATGAAATCGTTCCACGCCTTGTACCATAAAAAAATAATTTCTCATCATTAATAACCCCTTTGAAACAAATGATTTTTTAATCTGCGTAGGATTTGAATTATGGAAAATTTTTCTATTTGATCAGGGTTGTTACTCTAAAAATCCTATAAAATTCCTATCAACCACTGACAAGAAAATTTCAGAGGAAAGTTAACATAAGATGCACTCTTATGGAAAATTTTGTTTTAGTCTTATTTTCTTCTTAAATTGTTGAGTTTTAATTTCTTGTAGTGTGCCTGTGTTTTCGCAAAACAATGATCTGAAAATAAGAGCTACCCTACATTGACGGCAGTAACATCCTCTCTTCGTTGTCTTTGTCGTAATGGAATTGTATTTGCAGTAGTTTAATTATAAACTACTTCTATTTCAAAGGTTTAAGACTGTTGTTTGAAATTTTGATGATACTATTATGATATGATATGATATTTGGTTAAAGAAATAATATTACATATGACTCTAAATCCTAGTTCTACAAATATTACATATGTGATTACTCTTTCAATAGAAATTAGTGAGGTTAGCGATTTAATTTACCTCTAGTACTCTATCTCTGAGTGTATATCAAGAGAGCGTATGTACATGTTCTATTTTCTTGTGATTGTAAAGAAAAAAGGAAAAATATTTTTATTTCAGTGTGTTAATATATTGGCTAAGACATGAATTACAATTTACACGTGCGCGGTTACGATCGAGTCGTGCAATTTTACTCCTTTATTTATGACGAATAACATCCAGCTGACTTCCCAAAGTAAATTAAAACAAATCCTAGCTGTTACTTAAAAAACGCAATATTCTCCAGTCTCCGATCCACGTTTCTTCAGTAAGAAGAAGAATAGGGGTAAAATTAAGGATACTCCCTCCGCCTAGTTATATTTGACATTGTTGATTTTTTAATCTAAGTTAGACTATTTGTCATATTTAAAAAAATTATATAACTATTTGATTTATTTTATTATTAAAACAACTTAACTTATATTTGTTATACTTATATAAAAATTTAAATAAGATGAATGATTAAATTTATGTCAAATATATATATATATATAAGTAGTACTTACTAAATTACTACACGCACCGGCCGGGTATTTTTCCCCTTCCTATATAAATCACC
Organism: Oryza coarctata; assembly: GCA_030770085.1. Lineage (NCBI taxonomy): Eukaryota > Viridiplantae > Streptophyta > Magnoliopsida > Poales > Poaceae > Oryza > Oryza coarctata. The sequence goes on from CM061465.1 coordinate 9,749,484, forward strand.
CACGCTTTTCGCCGTTCCATTCTACCCAAACAACACGCGTGCGTGGAACACCTGCGCGTTTGATCGATTTTTCTCGTGTTGCGAATTGCGATATGGCGCCGCCGGAGAGCATCCACCACCACCACCTCCTAGAGAGCGGCCTGCTGGAAGCCGGCAAGGCGCCGTCGGTGGCGGTGGAGGCAGAGAAGGATGAGGTGGAGGAGGAGAGACTTCGTCGTCGTCGATGACGGGGCGGAAGAAGTCGGAGGCGTCGCTGCGGCGGCGGCTTGCGCGTCGCCCGGGGCTGCGGCGCAGCTGCAGGAGGTGTTCCTGGGCACGAAGCTGTTCCCGCTCTTCTCCACCGTGCCGCTCGCCGTCGCCGCCGAGTCCCTCCTCCTCGGCCGGGTATGTACGCCAGATCGCTCCTAACCAAAAACAGTGTTCGTACCAAACGTACCGTACGGCTGTTTGCGTATGCTCCCTTTCAATTTCTCCATTAGTACTTCGTACTTTCCCTGATTGCAACGTTTCTCTGAGGAAATCAAGTCGCAAATTAACCTAGTTTACAAGTTACAATTACATTTCTACTGACTTTCTCATCTAACTAGTTCTTTTTTTTTGAAATAATTTATGATCCTACTAGTTGTCTGCCATTTTGGCAAAGCCCGGAGATCTTTCCCTTCGCTAATGATATGGTCGATGGATTTCAAGGGCAGGATTCAGAAAATTAAACCATATAAATTGGGGTTTCATGTCCAACTCTACTTTTTTCCGATAGGCTTTGCCTGAATTTCTTTTCTACGTGATTCAAGCCCTCCACTGTTCAATAGTTTGCAAGCGAAGTCTAGCTAAACTGGTATGTTTTTTTACCCTTCACTGAAAAAAGAATTACATGTATTTTTACTGAATATACCAATTCTGACATGGTAGAAAACTGAATATTAATGGCTAAAACAACTGGTAGATATTACGGTGGGATGAATCACGCCTTTGCAGAAATGATTGATAGGACGGATAGCAAATGAGTGAGCTGTGCTGTGTACATGAGTACATATATTAGATGACTAGCTAGGCTGTTTGAGTGACGGCAGCGTGCACAGGGGAAGAAGCCGCCAGTTCGATCCTGGTAGATGCGCAGAGATGTGATCGTAGATGCACTTTCTTCTCTGTGTGATCGGGTTTAATTCCAGGGGTCAACTATAACTTTGTCCAGCAACCTCCAGTGAGAAGAGAAGCATCTCTGCTTTTTCTCCTTCTGCGTCTAGATTTTGGATCTAACCACCCATTACAGGACATTCCTGCACTTTATTACTAGTCGCTGAAATATTTCAGGGTTGCAAAGTTGAAAACTTCCGGAATACAGCCATTAATTGGGCAGGACATGCATGTCTCTTCTGTTAATTAGCTCATCATCTAATTTGGTTAGTTAGATAAGTCAACTAGTGAGTAACAGTGCATAGTTTTGTACGACCTTAGTACTATATGGACGTACCATATGTACTTATATCAATTGCCTAGGATACAAAAGTCTGAAATTTTCTTTTGCTTCGTACATTTATTTGGAAATAAAATAGACGGGCACGGAACCTTAGTACTATATGGACGTACCATATGCATTTATATCAATTGTCTAAGTATAGGACTAGAAAAGTCTGAAATTTTCTTTTCTTCGTACATTTATTTGAAAATAAAATAGATGGCACGGATGGGAATAAACTAATTCATAATTCTTTGGCTATACTCTCTCTGTAAAAAAAATCAAACCTTTATATACCAAGTCATTATACGTGCGAAAAATAATCTCTCATTAATATAAATATAATAATGATAAGTGAATAGGTAAAGAATATTAAAGTGATAAAACTTCTCGATTAAATAAAAGGTAGAAATTAATTTATTATAGGATAAATTTGAAACTTTAGGAATATGGTGGGAGTATGTTACAACAAGGATTTATGCTAAAAATTGCGAGTAGGCAGTCACAGTCGGTGATGTGACGAGATATCTGCGGTAGTGAACCAAAATTTATTTGTGTGTTTTCGTTTGCAACAGGATAAGCTAATTATAGTTTTAATTTTTACATGCGCGTGTATCTAATTAATAAGATGAGCTTCGACGCAAGCTACTGATAATTGGTTTGACCAGGACATTCGTTGACAAACAAGAGTTGGACAGGAGTGGCAAAAATAGATATACCATGCATGTGAACATTTTGGACATTTTTAAGAAAGAACATTTAGAAGCAACAACCTCACAGTCACACCACACTCGCGTCACCATATACACAATTGAACATGATCGGCAACATCAAACACTAGCTTACAAACTGTGGGGTGCACGTAAATCCACTGAACACGTATGCGTAGATGTCCTCCTAAAATTAGCGAATACCAACAGCCACATCATTTTGGATTTGTTGCTGTAGAAATATAGAAAAGAGGCCACACAAATTTAGCAGAAACCAGCCGAAGCCCACAGCACGAGTCCTGTCAAACTATATATTTTACTACCCTCTTTGTCGTTAATGACCACGTCAAGACAATTAGGATTTTTTTTTGTTGTCCCCTTTCATAGTGGAGGGTCTGGACTCTGGAAGCTACCTGCCTTTCTGCCGTCTGTCCGATAGCTTTTGGTAGAATAAACAGGCAGGCAGGTGAGTCCAGGCAAGCTGTGTGTCACTCGTGTCACTTGCACGTCAAGGGATTTTATTTGACAAACGAATAGGACGTCTACATGGAAATGCAGGTGAAACGCGCGCTACATCTTATCATTGTCATTGCTCCAGCTGGGCTCTGCAAAGTGTACAAGAACCGGATCCGTTTGATGGGGTCAGTGGATTCGGGCTAACCTAGGCAATTTTGTGTGGCTGTGTGTCTGATCTTCTTCTCTTCTCTTGTATGTGGAGTCGTTTTTTCTTTCCCGTTGGTTCACATGAATTATTTGACATTTTTTTAACCTTCCTTGTTGTGTCTTAGGCAACATAAAAGCAGAAATAGCTCGAAATTTAGAATCAAGTAATGAGTTTTTAACTAAAATATAATATAACATTTTTTACACTAGGTAATTAGATCATCTAGAATTTATAGTTGATGAAATTTTAAAGTAGATAACAAAGGAAATATTAATTGTAGCCCCCCAAATATCACATAAAACCTCCTTTGCTGGCCGTCTTTGAGATGTTCTGATTATTAAGAGTTTGTCTCTCTTATCTATATTCCATTAAATCAGCAAGTTCTTAGTCATAATGTACCAGACTGCGATGCGAGAATTGAGATAAACCATCATAAGACAGCGGTGTAAATTAACTGGGGGGCGTGATACACCTGAGCACTAGAATACGCGTATGGTTTAACCACGACAGGCCATTACTATAGCTGACAAATGTGCATACATTTATTAGCAAGTGCAAGTACACGATTAGAAATGCATTGGGTCAAAGAAAATGCCTTAATTAAATTTCTCCACGTGACGTAAGTGGGACTAAATGCTGTCCGTACTCTTGATTCTTAACAGAAGAAGCTTCTTTAACTCCCTGCTGATAGAAGAACACAAGAATTAGAGAAGCTTCATTGAAGCTTCGTCGTAGCATTTTTTTCATTGGCTCCTTGCATTTTTTTGGAAGATTGTATATTGGACAACTTTTACAATTATCTCTAAGGGTAGCAGAACCGATAGTTCAATTATCTTTTCTCTAATAGACCGTATTTATTTACACTAGCATAAAAATTATTGATGGTAGAATAATAAGCGTGTAATTGTTTCTATTAGTACTAGAACTCATAAATCAATGACTTAGATTATTTCTACCTTAGATTCTATCTTTAAAATACTCTCAAAGTTCATGTATGCACAGAATCAGTAGGAAAAAATTATAAATTATTATGGACACAACAGTAGCTCCAACCTTAGATAAGATCAGACCAGATTTAAATATGATATACTCCATACTTCGGTTTGGATGAATTTCAACCCATATAAATAAAAAAAGTGAAGGAATATGAATTCATGTACATATCAATTCATAGGAATTTTTTTAAGAGGTTTAAGTGGATGTAAAATTTCTATTTTTTTCTCTACAACTTATAGGAAATGAAATTTTACTTTAATTTTCCTATACTTTATTTCTACAAACTGAATGCACGTATAGAAATTAATCTTTAGGAATCCCAACTCTTGTTTTTTCTTAAACCGAATAAGCCCCCTCAGAGATATACTCCTTGATATGTTTAGAGAGCATTTAGTCGATATTTATGTTTGGCTGTTAATATATAGTGAAATATGAAGGCCTATTACCTTACTAGCGTATAACCATGTGTGAAACAATTTTAATAGGTACGAGTAGAGGAGCTTTTTATTTCTTTTGTGAGAATCCAAATTGCTTGGTGCCCAGAGAACCAGTCACCATTCGATGTTGTTGCATTTGTAGAATATCTGTATTTGAACAGTATTGATCGTTATCAATTGTTACGTATATGGTCAGATACTCAGATTGGTATGGAGTGCCTAACAGTGAACGCATGCTGCTTGAAAAATTGCCTAAGACAAATAATATAGAAAAGAAATCAGTTTGTGCGCATTACTAGCATGAAAAGTGACGCATTGCTTTTTTTTTCACACTTAGTATGTACGTCGTAATGTGTTTTATCATATTTTGGTGTCTTGTATTTTCACTAATGGTGAGAAATTTTATTGGCAGGCTTGGGTGTTTGCTTTCAGCTTGATAGGCCTGTCTCCTCTTGCAGAATGTGTGAGCTTCCTAAGCGAGTATCTCGGTCTATTGTCATCTGTTTTGGTGGGATTTCTGTGACACTGTCGAGGTTCACCCTAATGTCACTGATCATTAGTCTGATATCTGTTTTTGCAGACATATTTCCAGTACTGAAGGACCAACAGGCGATTATTTATGTTTCTGTTTATTACGTAGAAAAAGAAAAATATGATGCCAGTCCAACTTGATGAATTGTGCAAATGAACTTGTACTCAAGCTACTGAGGTACATATAGTGAATGTACAAATAGGACAGGAGAGGGATTGCGATATGATTTTAAGTGAATGGATTTTTTTTCAAACAAATTGAAATTCTCTTAAGACTGATCTATATACAAATATCACGCATTGTGATGCATATATTGTCAGTATTTTTTTATGGGTGTATTGTCAGTATTGCTAGTGTTAAGAAAAGAGGTGGCTTCTTTGGGAACATTGGTCTGGGAATAAACAATATTGTTTATCTTCAGCGACCATTGTGATTTTGACTTTTATAGATTTAAATGAACTCATAATTTAAACTTTGATTCTTTTAGATAGTTTTTCACTGATACTGAGAATTGAGAACTAGCATTGCAAGGTGCAAGGAAATACAAATATGACAAGACTGGCATATTTTATTATGTTTCAAAGGATCATGTATTTGTTTTGGCATGTGCTTTTCTGAATACAAACATTACAGACTTTACTTGACAGTTTCCTATAATTTGGAATATATTTTATAATAGCTGGTGGGCTTCTGAATGCAACATCCGGAAATGTACCTGAATTAATCATTGCACTGTTCGCTCTGCAAAACAATAAGATGGAAATCCTCAAGTGGTCACTTTTAGGTACCATCTTATCAAATTTGTTACTTGTTCTTGGTTCATCAATCGCTTTGGCAGGATTGCTAATATTGACAAGGAGCGTCCACTAGACAAGGTAAGTGGAAAATTGTACATACTTACATGGTATATCACCATTATTAAAAGACACAGTTAGTAACAATAACATATTCCAACTTTCCTTTTTGTGATCGATCTCCTTTAACAAAGACAAGCAGATGTAAGCATAGGCCTTCTGTTGCTGGGAGTTCTTTGTCATGTTGCTGTTTTAATGTCTAAATAGACAACTAGCACCGGAGATAGCATAAGCTCATCAAGCTCAGTTCTGCAATTATCAAGATCAAGCGCTATAGTAATGCTTATTGCTTACTTTGGAAGCCTCCTGTTCCAATTAAAAACCCATCGTCAAACATTTGAGATAGAAGTGGTACATCATTTTCTTCAGTAATATGCTGGTATGATTTCAATAGACAACGCTGAGGATAGCGGCAATTTTCTTTCTAGTAAAGTACTTGCATGTAGCACTGACACTATTGAACTTCTTCTACAGCATCTTTACTAAGGATGCTAAGAGTAGTATCAGTTGTAACTACTACTTTGAACAACTGCATTTTCTCCTGTGGATAAGCAATCATTTTTTTCCTGGGTTATCAGATAGGAAAAAGCACGCATACTAATGGCATTTTGTGCTTAGCTGTATCTGGGAATCATTTACCCATATTTTGCTTCCGTATGAACTTATTACTCTGATTCTCCATTTCTTTCTATTCTTAATTAGCAGTGTGTTTTCTTCGTTTTGAATTAAAATTTTAGAATCTCTTGAGTGCAAGTTTTTTAAAGTTGCACAAACTAAAAAAACTGCACATGAGGCAATAATGGTGCACCTTTTCATGCTTGGAATAATGGCACACCATTTCTCTCTTACTGATTAAACCCATTTTCTCATAACACTTATATGGGCGAGCATTAAATTGCAGGACAGTTCAGAGAGCAGCAGCAGCGAAGATGTTGCTGCAGACAAATCAGTTATAGGATTTTCCAGTGCAGTGGTCTGGTTGATTGGGATGGCCGCGGTCATTGCTATGTTGTCCAATTATGTTGTTACTACAATAGAGGTATGAAATTAAGAAGATGTATCAATATCATTTATATATATGTTAAAATTTTCTTCTCATGACCCATAATTCAGTTGGTTTGACTACAGTAACAACCTTTATCAACAGGAAGCATCAGAATCCATGGGTATACCTGTCAAGTTCATTAGTATTATCCTACTACCTATTGTTGGAAATGCAGCAGAGCATGCAGGCGCCATCATATTTGCTTTCAAGAATAAAATAGTATGGGCATATCCAATGTTTTTTCTTGTCAATGCTGTTCAGATTATGTGACTTCAGATTATCCAAGTTAACGAGTGACCCCCTCTGTTAGGAGTTAGGGTCTTAGTCTCACTGTATACTATACTTCTGTATGGTATTAGAGCAGGTCTAGATATCTCCAGTACGCTAGCATTCTCTCGCTGGTGAGTCGACGCTTCCTTCCCATCGTAGACCTTCTCCTCTGGTATTCCTCCTCTATCTTCTCGTCTTGGCTTTCATCCTCTCCGTCTCCTTCGCATATGGCCTTTTCCTCCCCGTCTCCTCCACAGACAGTCTTCTCCTCCTCCACTGCCCTCTCGCCCCCTTTCCACCACGTGACAAGGAGACGGCCTCTATCCGCCTCCTCGTCTCGTTCAGACCCGCCTTAGCTTCTCCCTTTCTTTGGCGCACTTTCCCCTTTTTCGATGCCGGCGCAACTCTGCACTCACCGTTTCCATCATCTGGACCCGTCCGCCCTCCATCGGCTAGAACTCTTTCTCGGTTCCCACTTTTCCGACACGCTCACCTGCTCCCGGACATGAAACTTCTCCACTCGCGTCTGAGCTACTCCAATGTGTCCATGTGTCCACGGACACGAATTTCTGCTTCCTGACGTGAACCTCCTTTCTTTGTGTCCACGACTTCTCTAAATTTTCGTGTCCGCCCTACTCCGTTGCGTCCACGGGTCCACGGACATGAAACCTTCCTTCACAGACGCGAACCTTCTTACGCCCGTGACCCACCTACTCTCTTACACTCATGACCTACCTACTCTGCCACCCACTCCTCGCTCAACTACTCTGCCACCTACTCCCATCGGCCAACCACTCTCATCGGCCACCTACTCCCATTGACCAACGACTCTCCTCATCGGCTCACTACCCTCATCAGCTTATCGCGTCCCGCTACTTTCTCGTCATGACCACTGAGTCGCCTCTTAGTTTCGGCACTCTTCCAGTCGCCAGATCCCTTTCGGCCATCGGCGCTCCTGACCATAACTCGGGCACCACTTCGCCGATGTTCTCACCACCTTACACCGCCGTCAACGTGAAATCTCACTTTCCCATCTCCCTTGACCTCAATGCCAACTATTCTAAGTGGTTATTCTTCTTTAAATTCTTATGTGGAAAGTTCGGCCTTCGCTCCCACATCGATGGCTCCACTCCACCTCGACCCGATGATCCCCAGTGGGACATTGCCGAGTACTGCGTGCGCAGCTGGCTGATTGGCTCGGTCGATGACTCCGTCCTCGACCTTGCAATGGACGACACCGACTCCCCCGCCCGGGATCTCTAGGTGGCCATCAAGCGGATCTTCCACGCTAAGAAACAGCCATGCGCCATCTTCTTCCTCAATGAATTCCACTCCATTGTACAAGCAGACTCATCTGTCTTCTTGTACTGTCAATGCCTAAATGTCAAGGCCGTCGCCCTTCGTGATGTCGGTCACTCCGTGGCCGACTCACAACTCATCCCTGTCCTCTTGCGAGGACTTAACCCCTGCTTCTCAAACACCGCCGATGACATCGCCAACTCCACACCTCTTCCTATGTTCGCCTGGGCCCATGACATGCTAGTTCTCAAAGAACTACGCCTGGCTAACGACGAGAAGATTGTGGTCCATACCGCTCTTTTCGCTGCAGCCGATCATGGCTACTCTAATCCCATCGGCTACCGACTACCATGCGCTGCTATCACCTCTCGCGTCTCTGGTAGCCATGACTTTAGTCATGGCAACAAAGCCCGTGCCGGTGGCAACGGCAAAGGCAAGGGCAAGGGCTGGAGCGGTCCGATGCAACCGTGCCCTGCTCCTGTCCCTACCCCGTCTGCCAGTCCCATGGGTCTGTGGCTTTGCTACAACCCTTGGGCACCCCAACCCCATCTATGTAGTCCTATCGGCTGGCAACCAGGGGTACTCGGTGCCCATCCTCAGGCCCACCTGGCATCGGCTCCCATCCAACCGCCTCAGCCGATCCTACCGTCACCACCCACCCAGTCGGTTCCCTCGTGGAACCAGGCTGGCCTCGTTGCCGCTCTCAATTAGATGACGCTCTAACCCCAGCATCCTTGGGTGCTGGACTCTGGTGCATCATCCCATATGGCGTCATTGAACAATATACTATTCTCTCGCCATCTCTCCTCCTCCCCTTTCGTCACCATTGGCAATGGCCACTCTCTCCCTATCAAATACCGTGGTAACTCCCTCCTATCTACACCCACAACCAATTTTCTACTTTGCAATGTCCTCATCGTCCTCTCCCTCATCCACAACCTACTATCTATCCGCCAATTCATAAGAGATAACAATTGCTTAATTAAATTTGACGCTTCTGGTTTCTCTGTAAAGGATATCCCAACCCGGCGTGAGATGCTATGATGCAATAGTGGCGGCGACCTCTACACCATCTCTACTGCGTTGTCCACTCCCCACACCAGTCTCGCCATCTCCACGAACTTGTGGCATCTTCACTATGGTCATCCCAGCCCCGACGCTATCACCAACCTCCATCGCAGCGCCTCTATAACGTGCAACCACAACAGCTCCACTGTCTACCACTCTTGTTAACTTAGCAAACATGTGCGGCTACCTTCCTTCCCCTCTCTGTCTTGTACCTCTCGACCTTTTGAATTAATTTACTGTGATGTGTGGACTTTTCCAGCTTAGAGTATGTCCCGTTATTAGTACTATCTTGCAATACTCAATGATTATACACACTATTGCAGGATTTTTCTCCTAACAAGCAAGTCCGAGGTTGCCTCTCACCTCATCAACTTTACCACTTTTGTTTCTACCCATTCAACCTCTCAATTCAAGCCGTACAGGCCGAAAATGGTATGGAGTTTGTCAACCGTACCATCCAAACTTTTCTCACCTCCCGTGGTACCCATCTCTGCCTCTCCTGTCCCTACACCTCTCTCCAAAACGGTAAGGCCGAACGCCTTCTTCAAACACTCCACAACATCAGTCGCACTATGCTTCTTTATGCCTATTTACCCGCACCCTATTGGGTTGAAGCACTAATCACCGCGACCTACCTCCTCAATCGACGCCCTTGCTCTTCTGTTTGCCACAACGTCCCCTACACACTTTTGTACCGCAAGACGCCGGACTACTCTCATCTACACGTCTTTGGGTGTCTCTACTATCCCAACCTCATCGCCACCGCCTCTCACAAACTTGCACCCTGTTCCACCGCCTATATTTTCCTTAGCTATCCCTCATCCCACAAGGGATACCGATGTCTCGATCTCTCTATCCACCGGATTATCGTCTCCTACCATGTTGTCTTTGACGAGTCCTGCTTCCTCTTTGATTTACTTCATCTCGGACCATCGTCCGGCGATCTCGACTTCCTTCTAACCAACACCATACCATCCCAACATCTTCCACCAATCTTACTTCCACACTTCCCATCGGCCGCTCTTGAGGACTTCTTACCCGACTATCCCACTCCTTTCTACTCCGATGCCACTCACATTGGACCTTCATCGGCCTCATCACCCTCATCGGCTCACCAACCCCTATCGACCCCTCACCCTCCATCGACTCAGGCTGACCTCGTGCAGCCCTTTCCCCGAACATACAGTCGCCAATTCCGAGCTGATACCACCCTCCCTCTTCCGTCGCTACCCCACCACTGACGCTCCCATCGGCTCATGCGAACTCTACTGCCTACTCCTCCTCTCATATGATCACCCGATCATAAATCGGGTCACTTCGCCTTACCAAGCGCTACGGGCTCTCCGCAATCCATTGTACTATCTCACCCATCCCGACGACTCATCGTTCTGCCTTAGCCGATCCTCAGTGGCGCGTGGCTATGGCCGATGAGTACAAGACACTTATGGATAACGAGACCTGGCGCCTCGTCCCTCGTCCTTTCGGTGCCAACGTTGTGACCAGTAAGTGGATCTTTAAACATAAGTTCCACTCCGATGGATCGCTTGCTCGTCATAAGGCATGCTGAGTAGTTCGTGGTTTCTTCCAACGTCCCGACGTTGGCTACGATAAAACCTTTAGTCCCGTCATCAAGCCTGCTACCATTCGGGTTGTTCTCACTCTCACTGCCTCACGTTCTTGGCCGATCCATCAGCTCGACGTGAAGAATACCTTTCTTCACAGCCATCTGACGGAAACGGTCTACTGCCAGCAGCCTCCAGGCTTCGTCGACCCATCTCATACCGATGACGTTTGCCTCCTTCAGCGCTCTCTCTATGGTCTCAAACAGGCCACTTAGGCTTGGTACCAGCGCTTTGCTGTCTATCTTCGGTACACCGGCTTTGTGGCCTCCGTCTCCGATACGTCCCTCTTCGTCTTTCACATCGGAAACACCACTGCCTACCTTCTCCTCTACGTCGACAACATCGTTCTTACGGCGTCCTCGACGACCACCCTACAATACATCATGGCCCGAATCCACTAAGAGTTTGCCATGACGGATCTAGGTCCTCTCCATCACTTCCTTAGCATCTCTGTCACACGCTCTCCTCACGGGCTATTTCTCTCCTAGCATCAGTATGCCATCGATCTTTTCCAGCGTATGGGCATGGCCGAATGTCACTCCACTGCTACTCCCGTAGACACTCGCGCCAAGCTCTCCGCCACCGATGGCTCTCTCATCGCTGACCCCTCCTAGTACTGGAGTCTTGCTGGTGCCCTCCAGTACCTCACACTCACATGGCCTGATCTCATCTATGCCGTCTAGCAAGTGTGCCTTTTTATGCATGCTCCACGTGAATCTTACCTCGCGCTACTCAAGCGTATCCTTCGCTACGTAAAGGGCACACTATCCATCGGCCTACATCTCAGCTTTGGCCCCATCGGATCTCTCACCGCATATTCTAACATGGACTAGGTGGGTTGCCCTGACTCCCGACGCTCCACCTCTGGCTATTGCGTCTTTCTCGGCGACACTCTAATCTCTTGGTCCTTCAAATGCCAGACTACAGTATCTCGGTTTAGCGCCAAAGCCAAGTATCACGCCGTTGCTCACATCATCGCTGAGTGTTGCTGGCTTCACCAGCTACTCCAGGAGCTCTGTACACCTATCACTTCTACAACCGTCGTCTACTGCGATAACGTCAACGCTGTCTACATGACCGTCAACCCGGTTCATCATCAGCGGACGAAGCATATAGAGATTGACATTCACTTCATACATGACAAGGTCGCGCTAGGACAAGTTCAAGTGCTCTATATAGCGTTGGCGCACCAGTTCACCGATATTATAATCAAAGGACTACTCACGCCTTTGTTCGCCAGTTTTTGCTCCAATCTCTATATTTGTTTCTCTCTCGCTATAACTGTGAGGGTATTAGACCACTGGACTTGTATATATATAAACCCAACCCTGACATATGGTAGTGTTTTTTGAAGGTTTTTTTTTACGAGTGTCTTTTATTTTTTTATAAGGAGTTTATTTATTCTTCATGATTAGGTACCAGTCACTCTGATCGTATCCTAGGTGAATGGCATTCCTATGATTCTCGACTTCAACCTTCTTGAGACTGGATCATTGGTTATGACAGTAATCACCACCGCATTTACACTTCTGATAATAAAAAATTAATGCTTTGAACAGATGCACCAGTTTTTTTGTCAAGACTAACAAGTGTCGTATGAATTTAATGTTTATATTTTTTTAGGATGGCAAATGGCATTACTTGAAGGGTTTCAATCTAGCACTTTGCTATATCATCATAGCGGTGTTCTTTTTCATCATGAAGGCACTACCAAGTACATTAATATGCCTGCAATTGTAATCAAATGCAACAGAAATCTAAAACTAGGTATTGATCTAGCCAAGATAGCAATAAGCACAAATCTACTTACCTATCGAAGAATTGATCGTATTTTTTGAAACTATATTGGATGGCTTTTATCTATGTAAAACAGAGTAACGTCCTTCATTAAACTTCCAACTAATAGAAAAAAAATATAATTCCTTTATCCTTGTTGATACTTCTGTACAGCGCCACCAAAGAAGGAAGATGCCTAAATTTCTCAGGGAAAATATGTCACGTTTTGAACCAATTCAAGAGGTAGACGAGATGAGGCATGTGAGTTTCAGGTGGTAGCTAGATCGGTGAGCTCCTGATCAAGCTGTTCATCATCATGACGAGTTCAGTTAATTAATCATCTGCAACACCAATGCATATATGGCTTGGTACATCTGAAGTGACGCTAAAAAGATTACAGTAGCCTTGATCCTTTTGCCTATCCTAGTGTGGTCAAGCGACTGTCTGACTCGAGGAAGACTATTTTTCTTGAGGGCTTATTTTAGTTATATTTTATCCATGTTAGGAACTTTGGATTACTCAACTAGTGGCAGCACATGCATACACATAGATACTATCTAAGGGAAATTTTGCAGTACCTGTAATGAATATACACCGTATGTTTGTTCTAATCTAATGGTCTTATTTGTGGGGAGTTACTGAAAGAGTATAGGACTACTATAAAGGAAATAGCTAATACATGAATTGATTCGAATCACAACTTTAACATGGCTTAACATCAAACTTTATAGTGATGGCATCCAGATGTAGTCACTACATTATGGCAAGCTATATATATGGAGTTTCACAATGCCTCAAAAAAGCCCAAATACACCTCCCTAGACTTTTGAATGTGGTTTGAAAAACAACAGAAAATCCAAAGTAGGGAAAGGCGTTTTTTCACAATCCATATGAGTAAAATTAAAATTGGCTCTAGATGTTAAGATTGTCAAACACCACAAGCAATAGTAACTAAGCACAAATAAATAAAAGCATATATATAATAATCTTCTAATTTTTTTAGGAATTGCATGATTCATTATACTTTTACAACAAGCCACAATCAGGGAATTTCACTTAGAAACCAATAGCCTTCTTGTGATTGTTGCATCCATCCGTCCATTTTGTAGCTATACCTGTACCTTGAAACATCAAGTAAATGTTATAAGAAAGAGCAACCTAAGGCTAACATTGTAAGGTCAATTCTTTCACAGAATACTTCAGGAAGAACTCTTGATGAGCAATAATAAACATCAGATTAGCATGCCCTCTCCAGAATTGGATTCACATATAAACTAGCATATCAGTTTTAACTCCTATTAGAAAATGATTAGAGAACTGTTATTTTAGTATTCGTTGCTGAAAATACTTAGATGGACTTTAACATAGTTCCAGATTCAGTAGTGAAGAGCAGCAAATAGAATCTGACAACCACTGAAAATTCTGAATAACTTTGAATAAGAAATGAAGTGATAAGTACATAAATAAATTAGGTTAGATATGTTTCACCCATAGTCTCAAAGTTTTTAAGTTAGGATTGAGAACGCGGTATATTATGTATGAGAGGTTTTATGAGGTGGGGATAAAAATATTCCTACGTTTCTAAAATATTTTCGAGTCAAGAAATATTACCATCGACTATGTTTTCCTTTCTAGAAGGAAAAAAGATTGTACAGTAGCTGTTACATTCAATCTAAAAATTACAGCGTCTTGTGAACCTCAAGGTGATCTAGCCATCCTTGTCAGAAAAAAAAAGCCGTCTTCTTTACACACGCACGCACACAAGCACCTACGCACCCCCGCACACATCTTTACACACGCACACACCCACCCACCCACCCACCTGCGAGTTTAGATTTAATTATTCTTCACTTTCACTGGGGGGATTTGGACAGGGCGAGGCGCCACCGGATGCGCATAAGGGAACATGTCCCCATAGGAACTCGTGTCAAAACCACACCTGGCTCGGATGCTCATCGTGCCATGCTCGATCGAGTAGGCGGCCACACCGCCAGGCACGGCGAGGAAGACGACGTCGTCGTCGTCCCCGGGATGGAAGCTGAGCACGTGCAAGAGCTCGTTCAGCTCTATGCTTCTCTCCCAGCTCTGCCTCGACGTCCTGGCGAGCGTGAAGGCCGGCACCTCCGGGCTCCGTTGCAACATCTCCATGACATCAACTTGGTGCACCACCACCCCACTGCGCGCATGGCCGGTCCTGATATTTTTGCGGTCCAGGACGAGACTAAAAATAGGGGCCTTAATAGGACATATAAATAATAATTATATATATACATAAAATACGCCAATATTAATAATTAAAAGTGCATAAAAACAATATATAAAAGAAAAACTTCATACGTATTACCTTAAAAATTTATCCACTGCCGAGGAACGGCGGCGCATACGCCCTCACGCCGAGGGGCGCGTACGGGAGGCGGCACTCCGTCCACTCGCCGGCGTCAGAGGAGAACACCCTGAGGTACATGTGGAGGTCAAGGCCTTCCCAGAACCTACGCTTGTCGAATTGAACCGCCTGGAAGCGTGAGCTGTTGGCGGCGAGGGAGAGGAGCCCAGCCTGAGGTGTGGTCGGCGGCCATGGCAGCTCTGGCAGAGACACCCACTGCAGCGTCTGTGGGTTTGCACACGTAGTAATGCACCGGATTGAGACGATCGCCGCCTCTGGAGCATAGAAGCAGTCCCTCTGACAAGTTCGCGATCACGACGAAGAGGCCACCGCGCTCCTGCTGCAGGTAGGCTTGCTCTCTCCAGCCAGGGCCAGGGATGAATGTGAGATCGGAGGCAAGCATGGACCTGGAAGCGACCAGGCAGTGGGAGGTGGTGAGTGGTAGACTTATATTATTTTTAACATGTTAGATTTATATTATTTTTTATTGGATAAGGAGGTCTGGCTGGATGAAAATGCCGGAGAGGTGGGGGAGTGGTACCGTTAGTAGTGGACGGCGAAACTGAGGCTGAGAATGATAGGGTTGTAGCAGCGGAAGACAGTGCGGAGGCACTTGATGGCCGGCAGGCGGAGGAGGATCTCCTCCTCTAGGAGGGCGTATCTCTTGTCCCTTCTTCGACTCAATGTCTCGATGAGGCAGAGATCGCATAATTAGTTTAGAAAAACGTCCAATCTAAAGTTAGGTAGATCGATGAATTATTAGATAAAAAAGAATATAAAATTATATAGAAAATAGATGAAATAGAATGATATTTGCGAGAAAACGAAAAGGAAGCTATACAACACAATCCTCTAAAAACTTTTCAATATAACGATATTATAATTACATTTTAATTATATATATGCACTTCCCAACCAATCCGGTGGCTAGCTTGGTGTGCTTACAACCCGGTGCGAGTTTAATTCCCAACCAATCCGCACGTGTGAAAAAAATTCTCCCTGCCAACACAAATATCAAAGCACATCAACAGCTTAAAATTCAAAAGTTTACCCCAATCTGCTAGAAAAAAATTATTTCTCCCCACTAGGCTGTAACATAGTGAGGTTAAATCTAAAGTCTCTACTGTAGAATAAATAAGTTAATCCTATATGAAAAGTATGGTAGTAGCATCCAAATATGTAAATATTGTTGCAAGAGTAGAATCAGTCAAATCATCTGCAAGTACGATCGAGATCATTATAGATCCCTTGTTAGTAGGAGTAAATCTTTCTTGCAAATAACCTGGGCATTCAGATACATCTGACTCGGATATTGCTTGAAATATTATCAATGAATAGAAGTACGTCTTGCTTACCATAGTTAGGACAATCAAACTAATTCTCATACGAGCTCCTTGCGGTTAATATTTTGTTGATAATAGGATAGCAATTTTGAAAAAAAATACATATCTAAGGGGATTTGTTAGAATTTAGATGCTTCAAAATTTGTAAATTTTTAGTCAACTAAAATTACATGTTGATAAGACTAAAATTGTAATGATATGCAATGTGCAAGTTTAATTCAATTTATCTGCAAGTTTATTGTTTTATACAGTTTTTCTTTAATTTTATATAAGTTTGAACTTTTTGCATGTAATTTGTAAATTTTATGAGCTATAAGTATATTCATGTAAGTTTGTAAATTTTGCTGTGTTAGGATAATTTATTGTTTAACTATTAGAGAGTGATAATAACCATTGGATTATTGTAAAAGAGACGAGAAAAGCTACTGATATGTTTCAAAATTTCATGCACCCGACATCTGAGACACTCCCAATAAAATATCATATAAAAATTTTGCACGAGTCCTAAAGCGCTATCTGGGCTGTGACTAGGGGTTGGGAAAAATGACCGAGACAGAAAAACCGAATTGATCGAGACCAAAATTTTTGGTCTGAAATTTAGCCTTCTTTTTCAATAACCGAAATTAATTCAGTTAGTTCGATTATTACCCTAGGTTAACCAAAATAACCGAATTAACTGGAATTAGTAAAGAAGCTCAATTAGCCATCTTAGTCTTGGTGACATGGTATTAAGTTGGAAGAAAGAACCCCTATGTATATTATTTGTATTGTGATCTTTTGCTATTTAATTGTCAAACATGTCGTAAAAGAGAAAAGGTGCTACCCAAATTTTATTGTGATTTGTCTAATTTTTTGTATCTCCTAAAACTATCATATATTTTGGCCATAACCGAAGACCGAACCGAACTAACATGTGATTACAAGGTCTGCCTAACCCCTACTACCTTCTTATATACTCCAACATTCCATAAGGCCAGACTATCTTGTCATCTCTCTATAGCCCAGCTCTCTCTGTCCTCACTTAACTCTAATCCTTCTCCTACCTGCTGCTGCCCTCAGGTATGGATAAATGTATCTGCACATTCTTTTTGTGAGCATATGATGTTTGAGAGACGTTTTGCTCAAGACCGCACAGCGATTCCATATAACACCGCATCGCCGTCCATGCCTATCATGTTCATCCAGAGCCCCTGTGGATCTTTAGAGAATATATTGTAGGAGAAGAGCGGAGCACAAAATTAAAGCAACCTTATGGGATCATATTGTGAAAGGATAGGTATCGACGGCGATGCGCTGGTTATGGCCATGGTTGTGCTGTTCTTGCGCAAAAACGTTTTGATCTCGGTCTCTCCTTCTCTTCAAGTTTTTCTTTCATTTACTCAGATGGAACAAGATAGGAATGAATTTACTGAATTTGTTTCTTCATATTCTTCCTTGTCATATTCTTGAATGGTTTGATATTTATGTCTCTTTGTTCAGCGTTCTCTTAGTCCATATGCAAGAAATTAACTGTAAGATGGAAGAATTATTTTTTGTTTGCTTTTGTTGAAAATGATTAATTCGATTCGTTGGTAGCTACAAGCTGTTCTAAATTTCCTCTATCTGGAAACTAGGTAGTCCAGTCAATATGGAAGATAGTTTTTTTTTTCCAAAAACACATGAAGCTGTTTTGTTACGTAGGTAAGATGAATATGGTTGGTATTACCACTTTGGTGCTTGCCTGAAACTTAAGAAATAAACTACAATTACTATGAACTGAAGAACATGTGTGTTTAACTGTATATGTGATATTGGAGAGCTTGAAAGTGCAGCATGTATATGATTAAGTGGCTCGATCGATTCTATTCATCTCTCCTGGATTCATTTTGCTCACCTAATTGTAGTCATTCATCTGCAATCTTTGCAAGTCAGGACCATCTGATTTATAGTAGGATTCATTCTTGCAGACATCCCACAGCTCTACCAACTTTCCTTCATTGTTGTTGAGTTTTCAGAGTTCTCCCCTTGCAA
The DNA here is from genome assembly GCA_030770085.1 of Oryza coarctata. Lineage (NCBI taxonomy): Eukaryota > Viridiplantae > Streptophyta > Magnoliopsida > Poales > Poaceae > Oryza > Oryza coarctata. Next base: position 9,767,949 of record CM061465.1, read on the forward strand.
TAACATATATTTTGTTTACCTTTCCATGACGTAGATCAGATTGCTAGATAGATGGTAAACGATCTAAAAAATAGGAAATGTTTGCAGGTGTGTTTAAGGATCTGTACTTGAATGTGCGCAACTTATCTGTCAGTACATCCATTGGAACTTGCTATTTGCTAATACTTACTACTTTACCGTAGTGCCGATGAGATTTATGCTAGAACTAATTACCGCTATTTTGAAGGTTTAAGAGTGTAAATATTGGTTCCTTTTTTTGCATATCTAGTATCATTATTTTGACCGAATTTTTTCATATCTATCATTTGCATCTAAGACCAATATATTTAGCTACAAATGCTTGCAAGTCTGATGTCTCAAGCATCGCTAGCGCATATACTCTTCTAATGGTCAGGCAACCGAAGACCAAAGATTGTTCTAGGCCAGCCATCTCGTTACATCATTGTTGCCCTATGATGTGAAACTTGATGCATGCTTTGCTCATATATATGTGTATATATATATGCATGTACGTACGTACGTATGTATATATGCCAGCTCTCATCATTCATGTGAGAAGATCGAGCAAACGTGGTCCAACCGTCCAAGAAGCCATCTATAAAACCATAAAAGTTCCAACATATTGATGCCTGCTGTCCTACAGCAGAGAGCTATAAATTCACATCAGCTCCAATATAATGCAGCTGCAAAAGTTTCATACATGGATGTAGCTTGTTTCCAAAATTGCAGAGGTTAACGTCTTGTTGCTAACCTGATGATCAGAGTTGGGTCTCTGCATGGAATTGCACAGACAAATACCCAGTGCTCTGGATTCCAGAAATGTTATCAGTGACAATGTGTGCAGGCTAGGTGCTAAAGGAGGTAGACAATAATGCATGGCATTAATATTCAGCCACTGAATTTCAGTGATGTCGAGATACAATCTTGTCATGTGTTAGGAATAATCGTTGGTGCTAGATTTTGTGCTTTCATAGTTTTTAGCTTTCCTAGTTTAGCTACTGGTTTGATTTAGCAGTATATCGTCGGGTGTGATATTCTGTTTCCTTGTAATCGCCTATTTAAACACAGCAATCGCAGTCTGGATCATTGCGGCAAATTCAAAGCAGAAAAAAATTTCATGTGTGTGCGTAGTTTTTCGGACGTGATTTCGCCTGCTGCGCGTTCATCAGTTTTCCGGCGAGTTTCCAACAGTCTCTCCGTCGATGGTTCCAACAATCTGGTATGAGAGACAGTTTCTAGACCGGGAGGCTGATGGGTGACGAGAAGAAACTCACCGCCGGCGTTGTAATCCAGCGGGTGATTCGTGAGGTGGACGGCGAGAGTAGCTATTGCTCTCACCAAGACCAATTATTCTGATTAGGCGCTGCTGATGAAAGTCAAGTTAAAGGTGAGTATAAGAATGTAGGGTATACTAAGACTAAAACCTCAACTTTATATAGAGGATCAAGTCTATATATATATACAGTCCAGTAGTCTAGTGATTTAACACTTTCGCAATCGCAGCGGAAGGGGAACGGACGCAGAGACTGAATCGAAAACTGGTGAACAAAGGCGCAGAGAGGCCTTTGATCATAATATTGGTAAACTATTACGCTGATGGTACATGAATCATCCGAACATGTACTAGTGCGACCTTGTCACGAACAAAATGAATATCTATCTCCATATGCTTCATGCGTCGATGATGAACTAGGTTGGCGGTCATATAGACGACTCTGACATTGTCGCAATAAACGATGATCACAGAGGAGATAGGTGCATGAAGCTCCTGGAGAAGCTGGCGAAGCCAGCAACACTCGGCGACAGTGTGGGCAACGGCACGGTACTCGGCTTCGGCGCTAGACCGAGACACTGTAGTCTGGCATTTTGAGGATCAGGAGACTAGAGTGTCATCGAGGAAGATGCAGTAGCCGGACATGGAGCGTCGAGAGTCAGGGCAATCCGCCCAGTCCGTATCGGAGTACGCGGTGAGAGAGTCGATGGGGCTAGAGCTGAGGTGCAGGCCGCTAGAAAGTGTGCCCTTCACGTAGCGAAGGATACGCTTGAGCAGCGCGAGGTGAGATTTGCGAGGAGCATGCATGAAGAGACACACTTGCTGGACAGCGTAGGTGAGGTCGGGCCGTGTTAGGGTGAGGTATTGGAGAGCACTATTAAGACTCTGGTACTGAGAGGGATCGACGACAAGTGAGCCATCGATAGCGGAGAGTTTGGCGCGAGTGTTGACCGAAGTGGCCATAGGGTGACATTCGGCCATACCCGCACGCTGGGAAAGGAAGATCCCGTGAGAAGAGCGGGTGACAGAGATATCAAGGAAGTGATGGAGAGGACCGAGATCGGTCATGACGAACTAGGACTAGAGTCGAGCCATGATCTGGTGCACGAGGGACGGTGAGAATGCTGTAAGAACAATGTCATCGACGTAGAGAAGAAGATAGGCGGTGGTGTTGCCGATGTGAAGAACAAAGAGAGAGCTATCAGACATAGAGGCCACAAAGCTGATGTGCCGAAGGTAGGTAGCAAAGCGCTGGTACCAGGCCTGAGGAGCTTGTTTAAGGTCGTAGAAGGAGCACTGAAGGAGGCAGATGTCATCGGGACGAGAGGGATCGACGAAGCTTGGAGCCTGCTGGCAGTCGACCGTTTCCGTCAGATGACCGTGAAAAAAGGCGTTCTTCACGTTGAGTTGGTGGATCGGTCAAGAGTGCGAGGCAGCCAGGGTGAGAATGACCCGGATGGTGGTGGGTTTGACGATAGGACTGAAGGTCTCGTCATAGTGGACACCGGGACGTTGGAAGAAATCCCGAACTACCCAGCGTGCCTTGTGACGGGCAAGTGATCCATCGGTGTGGAGCTTATGTTTAAAGATCCACTTACCAGTCACAACATTGGCACCGGGAGGACGAGGGACGAGACGCTAGGTCTCGTTGTCCATGAGAGCCTTGTACTCATCGGCCATGGCCGTGCGCCACTGAGGATCGGCCAGGGTTGAACGAGGAGTCATCGGGATGGGCGAGATAGTACGATGGACTACGGAGAGCCCGTAGCGCTTGGTGGGGTGCAGGGACCCGGTTTGTGATCGGGTAATCATGTGAGATGTGGAGGGGATAGGAGCCGATGGGATCATGGGAGGTGGGGTGGGGACTGGTTGGGGAGGGGCGTCATCGGCTCAGGATCGGCAACTGTATGTGAGAGGAAAGGGCTGAACTAGGTCGGCCTGAGCCGATGGGGGTGTATGGGCCGATTGGTTTGGTCGGTCCAATGGAGGTGGAGGAGCCGATAGGGAGGGGGAGCCGATGGAGGCGGATGGGCCGATAGGTGGGTATGAGCCGATGAAGGCTGAGGAGCCGATGGGGTTGAGGTGTCCGATAAAAAGGAGACAGGATCAGTCGGAACCGATGAGAGTGGTGGGGCCAATGGAGGTCCGATGTGAGTAGCATCGGACCGAAGAGGAGTGGGAGAGCTGAGTAGTGAGTCCTCAGGAGTGGCCGATGAGGGGGCCGAAGGTGAGATTGATGGAGGAGACCGAAAGGGCATGGTGTTGGTAAGGAGGAAGTCGAGATTGCTATATGAGGATCTGGGATTAAGTAGACCGAAGGGGAAGCAGGTCTCGTTGAAAACGACATGGCGAGAGACGATGACCCCGCGGGTGGAGAGATCGAGACATCGGTATCCCTTGTGGGATGAGGGATATCTGAGGAGAATGCAGGCGGTGGAGTGGGGGGCAAGTTTGTGAGGAGCAGTGGCGATGAGATTGGGATAGCAGAGACACCCGAAGACGCGTAGGTGGGAGTAGTCGGGTGTCGTGCGGTACAGAAGGGTGCATGGGACATTGTGGCGAATAGAGGAGCAAGGGCACCAATTGAGGAGGTAAGTCGCAGTGGTTAGTGCTTCAGCCCACAAGGTTGCAAGTAGGTTGGCATGAAGTAGCATTGTGCGACTCATGTTAAGTGTGCGAAGTAGGCGTTCGGTCTTGCCGTTTTGGGGAGAGGTGTAGGGGCAGGAGAGGCGGAGATGGATGCCCTAGGAGGTGAGGAAGTTTTGAACAGTATGGTTGATAAACTCCGTACCGTTATCAGTCTGCAGAGCTTTAATGGAGATGTTGAACTGGTTGGAGATATAGTTTGTGAAGTTAATTAGAGAGGTGACCTCGGACTTGCTGGTGAGTGGAAAAGTCCAGCAATAGTGTGTGTAATCATCAAGTATTGCAAGATAATACTGATTACCAGAGACACTCTTAATCGGAGAAGTCCATACATCACAATGTATTAGCTCAAAAGGTCACGAGGTATAAGACATAGAATTTGAAAAGAGCAGTCGCATGTGTTTACTAAGTTAACACGAGTGGCAAACAGTGGAGCTGCTGTGGGTACACTTGATGGAGGCGCTGCGACGTAGATTAGCAACAGCGTTGGGCCCGGGATGATCAAGGCAAAGATGCTAGAGGTTGGTAGAGAGGGCGATGTTGGCGTGTGAAGTAGACGGCGTAGTGGGGATGGTGTAGAGGTCGTCGCCACTATTGCAGCAAAGGATCTGACGTCGGATTGGGATATCCTTCACAGAGAAACCAGAAGCGTTAAATTCAATTGAGCAATTGTTATCTCTTATGAATTGGCGAACAGATATTAGATTGTGAATGAGGGAGGAAACAATGAGGATATTGCGAAGTGGAGGTTAGTTGTGGGTGTAGACAGAAAGGAGTCACCATGGTATTGGACAGGGAGAGAGTGGCCATTGCCGATGGTGACAAAGGGGAAGGAGGAGGGATGGCAAGAGTGTAGTATACTAGCCGATGATGCCATGTGAGAGGACACACCAGAGTCCAGCACCTAAGGGTGCTGAGGTTGGAGCATCATCTAGTTGAGGGCGGCGACGAGGCCAGCCTGGTTCTAGGAGGGAACCGACTGGGTGGGTGGTGGCGGGAGGATCGGCTGAGGCGGTATGGTAGGAGCCGATGCTAGGTGGTCCTAAGGATGGGCACTGAGAACCCCTGGTTGCCAACCGATGGGACTGCGTGGCTGGGGCTAGGGTGCCTAGGGGTCGTAGCATAGCCACGGACCAATGGGACCGACAGACGGGACAGGGACTAGAGCAGGTCACGATTGCATCGGATCGTGCCAGTTCTTGCCCTTGCCTTTGCTGGTGCCACTGGTGCGGGCTGTGGTGCCATGGTTAGGGCCATGGCTACCAAAGCCGCGAGAAGTGGCAACAACACATGATGATTGGCAGCCATGATCGGCTGCGGCGAGAAGAGCGGTGTGGGCCATGGTCTTCTCGTCGTTGGCCAGGCGTAGTTCTTTGAGAACTAGCATGTCATGGGCCTGGGCGAACGACGGAAGGGGTGTGGAGTTGGCGATGTTGTCTGTGGTGTTAGAGAAGCGTGGGTTAGGTCAGCGCAGGAGGGCGAGGACGAGTTGTGAGTCGGCCATAGGGTGACCGACATCGTGAAGGGCAACACCTTTTACCTTGAGGCGCTAGCAGTACGAGGAGACAGAAGAGTCTTCTTATACCATGGAGTGGATTTCGTTTAGTAAGAAGATGGCGCATGGCTGTTTGTTAGCAAGGAAGAGCCGCTGGATAGCTATCTAGAGATCCCGGGCGGTGGGGTTGGTGTCGTCCATGGCAAGGTTGAGGACAGAGTCATCGACTGAGCCAAGCAGCTAGCTGCGCACGCAGCACTCGGCGATGTCCCACTAGGGATCATCGAGTCGAGGTGGAGCGGAGCCATCGATGTGTAGACCGGAGGCTGAACTTTCCACAGAGGGATTTGAAGAAAAATACCCACTTGAAGTAGTTTGCATTGAAGTCGAGAGAGATGGAAATGTGAGATTTCACGTTGACAGCGGCGTACGTGTTCACGCCGAGATCCCTCGCTCGCCCCGGTGCAAACACGCCGAACGCCTGGGAGGTCTGCTTAGCTCCAATGCAGGCCGATTGGCTTCTCTCTATGGCTCGAGGTACACACGCCAGGGGCCATGGGGTTCGATCGGCTCTGGCGCGACGGTACGGGTGCGGGCATGCTAGTCAATTTGACTCTGCAATTGACAAGGAAGTGAGACAAGCAGGTCCGTCGGACGGTGGGCCAATACAGGTGCTCGCTATCGACTGGCTACCGATAGGATCGGGATGGCCATCGGACGCGCCCGGAAGGCCCTTCGCTATCGGCTATTTGCCGATAGGAATCGGAAAGCTCTTCGATCGGTTGGGGAGTCGATGTGGATAGGTGTCTACGAGGGATCGGCCACAGAACCGGGGTGTACTCAGAGGATAGCAAAGCGCACAGGATCCCTCCAGATAGCCGACGAAAGCCGTAACAGTCATTCATCGGCTGGAAAAACCGATGAAGGCACATACGGACTAGGCAAGGAATAGTATAAAAAGGCACGGGCTGCAAAACCGATGGCGCTTTGAATATGACAGCATGAGACCCATCGCCTGCCGTGACAACGCCATTAACACCAAACCTCGAATATTGGACCTAACCGAGATAGTACAAGGCCGAGGCCGACAACGATGATACGGAGGACGCCAGATCAGCTATGCTGAAGCAAAGATAGGAATGAACCCATCGGCTAGCTGAGCCGATGAGGGGACGCCTCTCTGAAGGCGGGGCCATATTGGCTAGGAGACCGATACGCTCGGCGTTACGTGTCAAGGGACACCTCTAAAGGTTGAGTGGTTGACCGATGGGGAGTGGTTGGCTGATGAAAAGTAGGCAGCAGAGTAGTTGAGGGAGAAGTGGGTGGCAGAGTAAGTAGGTCAGAGAGTAGGTGGGTCACAGACGTGAGAAGATTTGCGTCCGTGAAGAGAACTTTCATGTCCTTAGACTCATGGAGGCAAAGGAGTGGAGCAGACGTAAAAACTCGAAGAGGGAGTGGACGTGAAGAGAGGAGGTTTGCGTCTGGGAGGCAGAGATTCGTGTCCGTGGACACGTCAGAGTGGCTCGGACGCGAGTGGAGAAGTTTCGCGTCCAGGAGCAGGTGAGCGTGTTAGAAAAGCGGGAACCGAGAGAGGGTTCTAGCCGATGGAGGGCGGACGAGTCCAGCCGATGGAGGGCGGATGGGTCCAGTCGATGGAGACGATGAACGCAGAGGTGCACCGGCCTCAGAGGAGAAAAGGTGCATCGAGGCAAGAAAAGAGCGAGGACGGGTGTGAGACAAGACGAGGAGGCGGATGGAGACCGTCGCCTTATCACATGGTGGAAACAAGGGAGGAGAGAGGGTGGTGGAGAAGGAGAAAGCCGTCTACGGAGGAGACGGGGAGAAGAGAGAGCCGAGATGAGAAAGCTGAGAAGGAATACCAGGAAGGAAGTCTACAACGGGAAGGAAGCGTCGGCTTACCGATGGAAGGATGCTAGCGCGCCGGGGATATCTAAACCTGCTCTGATACTATGTAAGAATATGGTGTGCAGTAAGGCTAAGACTCCAACTCAATAAGAGGGGTCGGGTCTATATATATACAATCCAGTGGTCCAGTGGTCTAACAGTGAGGGCACTCTGCCACGTCGTCAAGCATGACGGAGCAGATGCGCATGAGGAGATGATGGTGCTCGATGCTCTCTGCAGCGCGGTGCCATCGAAGATGGTGTCCTCCATCACCGATAAGGAGATGGCAAAGGAGGCCTCAAAGACCATCTCGGAGATGCGGGTCAGAAATGACCGCATGAAGTCCGTCGCAGTATAGCTCTGATGAAAATTCGATCTCACATGTTCAACAATGGTGAGACCATCGAAGACTTCGCATTGCGCCTAAATGGCATGGCAACAACACTCACAATTCTTGGGGCAGGGGTCGAGGAGAACAAGATCGTGGAGAAGATCGTTCGCAGCGTTCCGCCGGGGCTCAAGCAGATCGTTCTCGTGATCACGATGCTCCTCGACGTGTCGACCCTTACCGCCTTGGATCTAGTGGGATGACTGAAGGTAGCGGAGGAGACCTTTGAGGAGGCCCTAGGGTCGCTGCAGCACGACGGGTGACTCTACCTTACGGAGGAGGAGTATGATGCCCGATGAAAGAAGCGGGAGGTAGAGAATCATTCTAGCGACGGCACAAGTAGCAGATCCAGGCGTTGAGGAGGAGGATGATACGGCCACGGCCGTGGGCATCGAGGTAAGTCCACTAGTGATGAATACAGAAGGTGCGGCAAGCTAGGCCACTAGGCTCACGAATGCCCATCAAAGCCCAAGAAAGAGCAGGCCCACACAATATAGGAGGATGAGAAGGCAACTCTCCTCCACATCAGGACTTTCCCAACCATTCACCCCTCCATTGCCGCCTCAATACATCACGAGATTCCCCCCGCCGTCGCCGCAACCCATCAGCGCAGCACCAGCTATATCACCAGCGACTACCTCCTCGATGACGGTCCTGCTAACGAGTGCTGTCTTGCCACTATAGAGGAATGGCCAGGCATATGGCGGCGGCAGACATGAAGCGGTAGAGGGGAGATTTGGGTCTCAGATCAAGATCCAGGAGGAGAAGGTGTTCACCCAACTTAGAGAAGAGGTGGAGTGTGAGGGTAAGACTTGGGTCATGGACACTGGGGCAACCAAACCACATGTCTAGATCCAGGGCAACCTTTGCGAAGCTAGACATGACGGTGGTGGGCACAGTGCGTTTCGGCGATGACTCGGTGGCACGGATCAAGGGCTGCGGGACCATCATGTTCGTATGCAAGAATGGTGAGCTTCGCTCATTCACCGGGATATACTTCATTCCCTGGTTGACGACGAACATCATGAGCATCGGGCAACTTGACGAAGTTTGGTACAAGATCAAGATCAACGATGGGGTCATGAGGATCCAGGAGCTCGGCGGCCAGCTACTGGCAAAAGTGTCACGGGCAGAGAATCAGTTGTACATGCTCCACATCAAGATGGCGCGGCCGGTGTGCCTAGTGATACACGGAGGAGGTGGTGTGGCGCTGGCACGAGCGGTTCGGCCACATCAACATGGCGGTGCTGTAGAAGCTAGCTTGGGAGGAGCTGGTTCGAGGGTTGCCGAAGCTCGGTCAGGTAGAGCGAGTGTGCGAAGCTTGCCAAGTAGGTAAGCACAGGCACACCTTCTTTCTGGTGCAAACAAAGTACCGTGCGCAATAGCTTTTAGAGCTGGTCCTATCACGCCGGCGACGCCAAAAGGCAACAAGTACTTCTTGTTGCTAGTAGATGACCTCAGTAGATGTATGTGGGCAGCCATGATTCTATTGAAGGATCGTGCTGCGGCTGCCATCAAGGAGATCCAGGCGTGAGCGGAGAGTGAGGTAGCCATGATTCCTTTGAAGGATCGTGCTGCGGCTGCCATCAAGGAGATCCAGGCGTGAGCGGAGAGCGAGTGTAGAGTCAAGCTGAGGGCTCTCCGAACTGATCGAGGGGGTGAATTCACTTCGACTGAGTTCACGGAGCATTGCGCGGTGGATGGCGTTCACCAGCAGCACACTGTGGCCTACAGTCCGCAACAGAATGGCGTGGTTGAGCGTTGGAATGGGACTATGGTAGGGGTGGCAAGGAGCATGCTCAAGGCGAAAGGTCTGCATGGATGGTTTTGGGGCGAAGCAGTAAGCTCGATAGTGTATGTGCTGAACAGGTGCCCGACGAAGAGCATGGATGGGATGATGTCGTTCGAGGTGTGGCATGGGAAGAAGCCGGCGGTGCACTACCTCAAGACTTTTGGTTGCATCATCTACGTCAGTAACACAAAGCCAGAAACTGGACGATTAAGGCCACAAGATGATCTTCGTTGGCTACGAGTGACGAATGAAGGCGTATTGCGCCTACGACCCCGTTACTGAGAGCGTCCATGTGACACGGGACATCGTGTTTGACGAGCAAGCCCAATGGGATTGGGGCACGAGCGACAAGTCCAGCACGACGGGTGACAATGACAACATGTTCACGGTGGAGAACTCTATCGTGGGCTAGGCATCTTCGACAGCTGACGGCGCCATCGAGGCATCTGAGGATGCACCATCAGCCGGCTATCTGACCCCACCACCATCGCCACACGCCACTAGAGAGGAAGCACCAGGAGGGTCCGATGGGGGCGCAGACGGTGGAGTTTGCCTCACCACCCTCTAGCAGGAATGATGACTACATGGACGCTGACCACGATGAGGATGCTCCACTTCGGTTCTGCAAGATCGACAACATTCTCGGTCCGACATCGCCGCTCGGGTTCACACCGCGAGAGGTGGTTGTAGAAGAGCTGCATGCTATGAGCTCCGACGAGCCTGCCTCGTTTGCTAAGGCAGAGCGAAGCCCGAGCTGGAGGAAGGCAATGATGGAGGAGATGAAAGCAATAGAAGACAACAAAATATGGTTTCCTGCTGATCTCCTACCAGGATGGCGGGCGATTGGGCTAAAATGAGTGTTCAAGGTAAAGAGGTATGAACATGAGGTGGTGTCCAAACACCAGGTGTGCCTCGTGGTGAAGGGATACGCGCAATGTCACGGTATCGACTTCGATGAGGTGTTTGCTCTGGAGGCGCGGCTAGACTCGATGCGCCTACTCATCGCCCTTGCGACGCATGAGGGGTGGGAGGTGCACCACATGGACATCAAGTCGGCATTCCTCAATGGTGATCTAAAGGAGGAAGTGTACGTGGACCAGCCAGCCGGTTTCGTCATCATCGGCAAGGAGCACAAGGTGCAGAAACTATGAAAGGCACTGTATGGGTTGCACCAAGTGCTGCATGCTTGGAACGATACGCTATTATCGCTTGGCTTCAGGAGGAGCCTCTCGAAGCATGCCATCTATGTCAGACAGAATGACGACACGCAGCTAGTGGTAGGGGTGTATGTCGATGATCTGGTGATCACTGGAGCCAGCTACGATGACATCAAGCAATTCAAGCAGGAGATGGCGGCCACGTTTAAGATGAGTGATCTTGGCCTGCTTCACTACTACCTCGGCATTGAAGTGAAGCAGAGCGCAAGTGGAATCTCACTCAGCCAAGGAGCTTATGCTGCCAAGATCCTAGAGAAAACGGCATGGCAGGATGCAACCCCTGTCAAGTGCCCATGGAGACTAGTCTAAAGCTGAGCAATTTTAGTTCAGAGACATCGATTGACACGACCGTATACAGGAGCATCGTTGAGAGCCTAAGGTATCTGGTTAACACTCACCCTGACCTTGGTTTCTGTTCGCGCCTAGATCTCTCGTGCGCCCCGGTGTGAACACACCGACGCCTAGGAGGTCTGCTTAGCTCTAGTGCAGGCCGGTCGGCTTCTCTCCGTGGCTCGAGGTACGCACGCCGGGGCTGTAGGGTTCGATCGGCTCCAGCGCGATGGTACAGGTGCGGGCGTGCCAATAAATTTGACCCTGCAATTGACAAGGAGGTGAGACGAATAGGTCTGTCAGACGGTGGGCCGATGCAGGTGCTCGCTATCGGCTGGCTGCCGATAGGATCGGGATGGCCATCGGCCGCGCTCAGAAGGCCCTTCGCTATCGGCTATTTTCCGATAGGAATCGGGAAGTTCTTCAATCGGCTAGGGAGTCGATGTGGACAGGTGTCGATGAGGGATTGGCCGTAGAGCCGATGGGGGAACCAAGGTGTACTCCGGATAGCCGATGGAAGCCATAGCGGTCGTTCATCGGCTGGAAAAACTGATGAAGGCACATGCAGATTGGCAAGGAATCGTATTAAAAGGCACGGGCTGCAAAGCCGATGCCGCTCCGGATATGATAGCACGAGACCCGTTGCCCGCCGTGATAGCGCCATTAACATCAAACCTCAAAGATCGGACCTAATCGAGACAGTATGAGGCTGAGGCCAACTGTGATGATACGAAGGACGCCGGATCGACTGTGCTGAAACAAAGACAGGAATGAACCCATCGGCTAGCTGAGCCGATGAGGGGACGCCTCTCTGAAGGCGGGTGCGTATCGGCTGGAAGACCGATGCGTTTAGCGTTACACGTTAAGTGACACCTCTAAGGCTGATACGGATCGGCCGAGGGGCCGATGAGCTGGGCGTGAAGCTCAGAGCATGGATAACTCATCGGCTAGCACTCCGATGATACGCCGTATAGAAAACTATAAGCCTGAAGTTCGATCTACCGTCGGTAGCTTCGTAGGTCGAACCTAACCAATGTAGCATGAAATTGACGATGGCAGAGGGAGCTTAACAGGCCGATAGGCCCTATACGGACGTGATGCGATACTTCTGACCGGCCTAAGAGATCGAACCTAACCGATAAAGCCTTAGATGGAGCAGAACATATCGAGATAGTGGTGGGACTTACTCCTTCACCGGAGATCAGACCTAATCGATGCAGCCCCTCGCCGAGAGTCAGAACCCACCGGTAAACACCTAGATGAACTAGGGTGGCGATGCGCCGAAGTTTTATATTGATCGAGAGATATGTTACATGTTTCCAGGGGGTCTATATTTATACCCTGGGTTTACAAAGTCCGACGCGTTTACAACCACCATCGAACGTTATCTCTTAACAAAAATAACAAAAAATATCTCTATAGTTAACTAAACTAACTAAGACTTCCTAACCATATATGATACAATTTAACTAAAGATAGTACCCTACCGTGAATCCCACGGCTCCTCTACAAACTCGGTTTTATTTGGATGATCTTCTATTTTTAGATCGAATCTTTCTTTGCTCCACCTAATCGACTTCATTCCTGTAACAATTGGACCTCTTTTCACTCAAGCCGATCCTTTTCCAACCTCTTCTTGGGCTTCTCGGACCTGATCCCATCGGATAATTCAAACCAATCCAATCTTCTACTAATTTGATCGGTTTCTCTATAGTACCGATCAGCTTTGTCCCACGAGCCGATCAGTATTTCCATCGGCCGATCCTGTTTACAGGCTGAATCAAATTCTGGTGTTAACAGTTTTGCTGTTGGATATGTTAGCCAATTCCTAGAAGAGCCAAGCTAGGATCATCTTGTGGCAGTAAAGCGCATTCTGGGCTATGTGGAAGGAACCAAGAACTGGGGAGTCTAGTTTGGAAGGAAGAAGGAGAAGAAGGCTTACCTGACGGGATTTAGTGATAGCGATTATGCTGGAAATGTCAATGCTAGAAAGATCACGACTAGGGTGATTTTCTTCCTTGGCAGCAGTCCAATCACCTGGCAATCAATGAAGTAGAACGTGGTTACATAGTCAAGCTGTGAGGCAGAATACATAGCAGCTACTAAGGCTGCTTGTCAGGCACTGTGGCTAGCCAGAGTGCTAGCAGTGGTGAAGGATCAGCACCAAGAGCGCTAGTGCTAAGGGTGGACAACACGTCTGCCATTGCTTTGATTAAAAATCCAGTACTCCATGGACAGAGCAAGCACATTCAAGTAAAGTATCATTTGGTCCAGGAGTCTGCTGAAACAGGTCAGATAAGGTAGAGTTCATCAGGAGTGAAGAATAGCTGGGTAACATTCATTCTAATGAAGCCACTTAGCAAACTAAGTTCCATGAGTTGCGTTCTAAGATTGGATACATGCAGTATGCACCACAAGGTTTAGGAGGAGATTGTTAGGAATAATCCTTGGGTGCTAGATTTTGTGCTTTCCTGTTTAGCCAGTGGTTTGATCTAGCAGTATATCGTTGGGTGTGATAATCTGTGAGTTTCCAACAGTCTCTTCGTCGAAGGTTTCAACATCATGGTAGCTCTACCTCCGAATATATACACGACTTCACATTGAGTCTTGTTGAGGAGTTTTTTAAAAAAAATTACGTAAGGCTTGAGTCATTGTAGAAGTGTGTACAGTGACTAAGACTCCGAGAGTATACAAGGAGGGTCGGGTCTATATATATACAACCTAGGCCAGTAGTCTGTCTATCACCCCCGCAGTCGCAGCGGGAGGGGAATGGATGTAGAGACTGGATCGAAAACTGTTGAATAAAGGCGTGGACAGGCCTTTGGTCATTATATCGGCAAACTGATGTGCCGATGGTACATGGAGCACTCGAACCTGTCCTAATGCGACCTTGTCACGGACAAAATGGATATCGATTTTGATGTGCTTGGTGCGTCGATGATGGACTGAGTTGGTGGTCATGTAGACAGCACTGACATTGTTGTAGTAGATGACAGTCGTGGTGAAGAGGGGTGCACGGAGCTCCTGGAGAAGTTGGCGAAGCCAGCAGCACTCGGCGACGGCGTGGGCGACGGCGCGGTACTCGGCTTCGGCGCTGGACCGGAACACTGTAGTCTGGCGTTTTGAGGACCAGGATACGAGAGTGTCACCGAGGTAAACGCAGTAGCCGAACGTAGAGCGTCGAGAGTCGGGGCAGCCTGCCCAGTCCGCGTCGGAGTACGCAGTGAGGGAGTCGATGGGGCTAGAGCTGAGATGCAGCCCGTTATAGAGGGTGTCCTTCACGTAGCGTAGGATTCGCTTGAGCAGCGTGAGGTGAGGTTTGCGCGGAGCGTGCATGAAGAGGCACACTTGCTGGACAGCGTACGTGAGGTCGGGCCAGGTGAGGGTGAGGTATTGGAGAGCCCCGGCAAGACTCTGATAGTGAAAGGGATCGACAACGAGTGCGCCATCGGCAGCGGAGAGTTTGACTCAAGTGTCGACCGTGGTGGCTATGGGGTGACAATCGGCCATGCCCGCATGCTGGAGGAGGTCGATGGCGTACTGGCATTGGGAAAGAAAGAGCTCGTGGGAGGAACGGGTTACGGAGATGCCAAGGAAATGGTGGAGAGGACCAAGATTGGTCATGGCGAACTTAGACTGGAGTCGGGCCATGATCTGGTCGAGGAGAGATGTCGAAGATGCTGTAAGGACAATGTCATTGATATATAGAAGTAGGCAGTGGCGGAGCCGATATGGAAAGTGAACAGGGAACTATCGGATGCAGAGGGCACGAAGCCGATGTGTGCCGAAGATAGGCAGCAAAGCGCTGGTACTAGGCATGAGGGGATTGTTTGAGGCCGTAGAGAGAACGTCGAAGAAGACAGACGTCGTTAGGACGAGAAGGGTCGACGAAGCCTAGGGGCTGCTGGTAGTAGATCGTTTCCGTCAGGTGGCCGTGAAGAAAAGCATTCTTCACGTCTAGTTGATGGATTGGCCAGGAGCAAGAGGCAGTCAAAGTGAGGACGACCCGGATGGTGGCGGGTTTGATGACGGGACTGAAGGTCTCATCGTAATCGACACCAGATCATTGGGAGAAACCCCGGACTACCCAACGAGCCTTGTGATGGGCAAGGGAGCCATCAGCGTGGAATTTGTGTTTGAAAATCCACTTACCGGTCACAATGTTGGCACCGGGAGGTCGGGGGACAAGGCGCCAGACCTCCTTGTCCATTAGGGCCTTATACTCGTCGGCCATGGCCGCGCGCCACTAAAGGTTGGCCAGGGCGGAGCGAGATGTCGCCGTGATGGGCGAGATAGAGCTGTGGACGGCGAAGAGCCCGTAACGCTGAGTGGGGCGGAGAGACCCGGTCTGGGAGCGGGTGACCATATGAGAGGTGGAGGGAACTAGAGCCAATGGGGGTGCGGGAGTAATGGGAAGAACTGGTCGGGTGGGGGCGTCATTGGCTCCGGGTCGGCGACTGTAGATGAGAGGAAAAGAGGGAACTAGATCGGCCTGAGTAAATGGGGTCGGGTGGGCCGATCGGTCCGATAGAGATGGATCAGCCGATGGGGTAGGAGGAGCCAATGGAAGTTGAGGAGCCAATGGAAGTGGGGTGTCCGATGGAAATGGGATGGTATCGGCTGAAAGATAAACGGGATCGGTATCAGCCGATGGAAGTGGGGCCGATGGGGGTCCGATGGTTAGGACATCGGACCGAATAGTGGTGGGATATGTGAAGGGTAAGTCCTCAGCAGCAAACGATGAGGGGGTCGATGGAGGGGACAGTGGAGAGAAGGAAGTCGAGATCACTAGAGGAGGATCTCGGATGAAGTAGACCTAAGGGAAAACATGTCCCATCAAAAATGATGTGACGAGAGACAATGACCCATCGGGTGGAAAGGTTGAGACATCAGTATCCCTTGTGAGAGGTGGGATAGCCGAGGAGAATACAAGCGGTGGAGTGGGGAGCGAGTTTGTGGGAAGCTGTGGCGGTAAGGTTTGGGTAGCAGAGGCACCCGAAAACGCGAAGGTGGGAGTAGTCGGGCGTCGTGCGGTTGAGAAGGGCATAGGGAACGTTGTTTTGAACGGAGAAACATGGGCGCCGATTAAGAAGATACGTCGTAGTAGCCAGTGCTTCTGCCCAATAAGTGACAGGTAAGTGGGCGTGAAGTAGCATGGTGCGACTGATGTTGTTGAGGGTGCAAAGGAGGTGCTCTGCTTTGCCATTCTGAGGAGAGGTGTAGGGGCAAGAGAGCCGGAGATGGATGCCCTGCGAGGTGAGGAAGGTTGTAATGGTACGGTTAACGAATTCCGTACCGTTATCGGCTTGTAGAGTCTTGATGGGGAGGTTGAACTGAGTGGACACGTACGTGACGAAGTGAGTGAGGTGAGAGGCGACCTCGGATTTGTTGATGAGCGGAAAGGTCCAGCAATAGTGTGTGTAATCGTAAAGTATAGCGAGGTAATACTGATTACCAAAGACATTTTTAACTGGAGACGTCCATACATCACAATGTATAAGCTCAAATGGACGCGAGGTATAGGAGAGAGAACTAGAAAAGGGCAGACGCACATGTTTGCCAAGTTGACACGAGTGGCAAACTGTGGAGCTGCTATGGGTACATCGGATGGAGGCGTTGCGATAGAGGGTGGCGACAACGTCAGGGCCAGGGTGGCCGAGGCGAAGGTGCTAAAGGTTGGTGGAGAGGGCGACGCTGGCGTGTGGAGTGGACGGTGCAGCGGGAATGGTGTAGAGGTCTCCGCCACTATTGCAGCGAAGGATCTGTCGTTGGGTTGGGATATCCTTCACAAAGAAACCAGACACGTCAAATTCGTTGGAGCAGTTGTTGTCTCTTGTGAATTAGCGAACAGATATAAGATTGTGAATAAGAGAAGGTACGATAAGAACATTGCGTAGGGGGAGGTTAGCGGTGGATGTAGACAGAGAGGAGTCACCTCGGCATTGGACAGGAAGAGAGTGACCATTGCCGATGGTGACAAAGGGGGAGGAAGAGGGGTGACAGGAGCAAAATATACCGGCCGATGACGCCATGTGTGAAGACGCCCCAGAGTCCAGCACCCAAGGGTGCTGTGGTTGGAGCATCATCTGGTTGAGGGCAGCGATGAGGCTAGCCTAGTTCCAAGAGAGAACCGACTAGGTGGGTGGGGTCGGTAGCATCGGCTGAGGCGGCAGAACGGGAGCCGATGCCAGGTGAGCCTAGGGATAGGCGTCGAGAACCCCGGGTTGCCAGCCGATGGGGCTGCGTGGCTGGGGCTAGGGTGCCCAGGGGTTGTAGCAGAGCCATGGACCCGTGGGACCGGCAGGTTGGGCAGGGACCGAAGTAGGTCGTGATTGCATCGGACCCTGCCAGTTCCTGCCTTTGCCTTTGCCCTTGCCTTTCCCGATGCGGGCTGTGTTGCCATGGCTGGAGCCATGGCCACCAGAGCCGCGGGAGGAAAGGGCAGCGCAGGAAGCTTGGCAGCCATTATCGGCTACGACAAGAAGAGCGGTGTGGGCTACTGTCTTCTCATCATTGGCCGGACGGAGTTCTTTAAGAACTAGCATGTCATGGGCCCGGGCAAACGATGGAAGAGGTGTGGCGTTGGCGATGTCATCGGCGGTTTGAGAAGCGGGATTGAGGCCTCACAGAAGGGTGAGGACGAGTTGAGAGTCGGCCATAGGGTGGTCGATGTTCCGGAAAGTAGTAGCCTTGACCTTGATGTACTGACAGTACGAGGAGACAAAGGAGTCTCCTTGTACCATGGAGTGGAACTCATTGAGGAGGAAGATGGCACAAGGCTGCTTGTTGGCTAGGAAGATCCGCTAGATGGCCACCCAGAGATCTCAAGCAGTGGGGTCGGTATCGTCCATGGCGAGGTTGAGGATAGAGTCGTTGACCGAGCCGAGCAGCCAGCTGCGCACGCAGCACTCGGCGATGTCCCACTGAGGATCACCGGGGAGAGGTGGAGCGAAGCCATCAATGTGGGACCGGAGGCCGAATTTTCCACAGAGGGATTTGAAGAAGAAAACCCACTTAGAATAATTGGTGTTAAGGTCAAAGAGATAGGAACGTGAGATTTCATGTTCACAGCAACATAAGGAGGGGAGAAGATCGGTGAGGTGGTGCCCGAGGTGTGATCTGAGGCACCGAGGGCCGGAGCAGACTCGGCGACTGGGAGAGTGCCGGAGCTGAGGGCGGACTTAGTGGCCATGATGGGAGAACATGAGCAAATAGCCGATAGGAGAAAGAAGTCGATGGGAGGGAGAAGCCGATGAGAGGATGGATCGGGCGATCAAGGATGTGAGAAGCCGATGGGGAGTGGGTCGGCCAGCCGATGAGGAGTGGTTGCTCGATGGGGAGTAAGCAGCGGAGTAGGTGAGGAAAAGGTGGTGGCAAAGTGGGTTAGAGAGTAGTTGGGTCACGGATGTGCGAAGATTCACGTCCGTGAAAAGAAGATTCATGTCCGTGGACTCGTGGAGGCCAAGGAGTGGGGCGGACGCGAAAAAGACGGGGAGTGGCTGGACGCGAAGAGAATATGTTCACGTCTGGGAGGTAGGGACTCTTGTCCACGGACACGTGGACACGTTTGACTGGCTCGGATGTGAGGGAAGAAAGTTCGTGTCCGAGAGCCGTTGAGCGTGTCGGAAAAGGCGAGAGTCGAGGAAGGGTTCCAACCGATAGAAGGGTGGACGAGTTCAGCCGATGGAGACGACGAGCGTGGAGGTGCGCCGGCGTCAGAGAAGGAGAGATGCACGAAGCAAGAAGAGGAATGAAGACGGATGCGATGCGAGACAAGAGGGCGGATCGAGATCGTCGCCTGGTCGCACGGAGGTGGGACGGAGAAAAGAGGATGACTGCAGGAGAGACGAGAAGAAGAAGAAACGGGGGCAAGAGAGTGAGGAGAGTGCCGGGAGGAGAGTACCGGAAAGAGGGTCGGCGACGGGAAGAAGACGTCGACGAGGAGAAGGAAAGGATCGGCTCGCCGGAGGGAGAAGCTAGCGCGCCAAAAATATCTAAACTCGCTCTAATACTATGTAAAAATATGTACAGTGACTAAGATTCCAAAAGTATAAAATAGGGTCGGGTCTATATATATACAACACCAGTGATCTGTCATACTATTTCAAACTCTTGTGCTGTCACATCAAAATTCATTTGAAGTGGTTGTGAGGCCCAAATAGTGTCCCACTGCATATCCTGTTCGTACATTAACACCTCCGGGCCAAACACCTCTTCCCGTTCCTCTCATAAATAGGTACGCAATGTTCATATTGGGAACCACAGTCCCTATCTTTCACATTTAAAATCCAAAATTTGAGAGATTATTCTAGTGTTTCTTTCAACGTTCTTGCGTCTTCTTTCATCGTTTTGCAGGAGCTAGCCTTCATGTGGGGTCAACTGTACTATGGAAAAGGTTGATAACAATCAAAATTGAAAGCATGGAGTAGAGGTTAGGTGAGTGCTAGTCCTCACAATTCAATGGCCGAACCATCGACACTACTTGTGTGTAACTCTGAGCGTTGCTGCAGAAATTTTAATTGAATAATCAGTGTGAAAAATTAAGAAAAAAATGCAAATATTGTTTACAGATGGTGCAGGTGTCGGGCCGTGGGCTCTTTGTGACTGCTCTTGAGTTGTAACTGGCACGTGTGGTGGAGGTGTGGACTGAAGTCGGGAAGATGGTTGTACTGGGCACAAACATGATCTAGAATTGCAAAAGTACAGATAAACTAGAGTTGATCTAACGATTGATATGCATAAAACATCTTCATCTAACGGCTGATCTGTCGCTCCATTTTTACGAAATTTATCAGTGTTTCAACAGTTACAAACTCAATGTTTCATCCGTGAGTTTCAGTCACTCCATTTTTTATTTTATGATGTACAAACGAATGTTTCATGGATGTTCAAACTGAAAAAAGTTTGACAGACGGCTTGACTCGTCCCACATTTAGTCACGTATAAATTATTGTCGTTATTAATATTTTATGATGAATAATTAGATTTATAAATAATTTATTTATTTAAAATTATTTTAAAAATATTTATAGTGTTAACGTAAATACGTGTGAATAATGCAAGTCATGTTAGAAACAATTTATTTATTTATTTATGTGTAAGTAATTTAAAATAAATCATGATTAACGATGAGAGCTAAAACTATGCTAAGAAATGAAATTTTAACATGTGATAAAATTAGACATAATATTATAAGGAGGTTTTTATAAGGGGCTTTATAGTAAGTGTCAGGGAAATTATGGAGGAATTCAGAGTAGAATTGATAAAGAAAAATTGAAAAGAAAATATAATTCGGAGTAATATAGCATGCAGCATGTATCGATGCTTGTGTGTTGGATGTTGACTTAAGTCCATCCATGCGTCTGAGTGGTCAGCTGGTGGCTGGGCTTGACTGGCGGCAGGAGGCAGCAGCAGCCCATGACGTACAGCAAGGTGGATTTTCATACGGTCGAGGACACGTGCTGATTGGAGATTGGTGCGCGCGAGTGGGTATCCGACTCAGGTGCACTAATTGTTTGCGTCTGCAGCTTCTAAAGGTTTAAATTTTGAAAAATTGAATTAGTTTGTGTGCTGATTGGGGATTGGTGCGCGCGAGTGGGTATCCGACTCAGGTGCACTAATTGTTTGCGTCTGCAGTTTCTAAAGGTTTAAAATCTGAAAAATTGAATTAGTTTGCGTGCTGATTGGAGATTGGCGCGCGCGAGTGGGTATCCGACTCAGGTGCACTAATTGTTTGCGTCTGCAGTTTCTAAAGGTTCAAATTTTGAAAAATTGAATTAGTTTGGAATATGATGGATTGAGTAACAAGAGTTCTATATTTTCAATATAAATAGATAGATAAAGGGTTGATACTCTAGATATATAACTTAAAAAAAGAAAATTTATGATTCAGAAGAGTGTTTTGTATATAATTTATATACATATCTTAATATAATAAAATAAAGTTAAAATACTTTAAATAATTTTATCAAGTTGTATTTTTTATAAGCGAATAGCGATGGGATTGATAGTATTGATGATATACGTAATACATTATAATGTTATATGCTTCTTTTTATTTCACTAAAAGATTTATTTTTTTAATAATCCTACTATTATTTTTTTTATAGGCTGTGTATCTATTCTAAGCTTATATAATTATATAAAAAACAACCTATCGGCAGTAATTCTAATCACTGAAAGATCGTACGCCATCAACAACCCTCATGGTTGTATCGCAACTAATCGGAATATCACATAAGTGGTCCTACTCAACCCATGGGCAAAATCACCATTTCTGAATGTTTCTGTTCTGTTTTCAGCCGAAAATGAAGTCATAATGGCCACTGGCCATGTCCATAAGCATTTTTTTGTGTTGTCCAATGCTAAATAAATATTTTACATATTTTTTAGCAAAATTACAACGTTGGATATCCTAGAGCCGTCCATTTTCTCCTTTCTTTTTACCTTCAAACTCGTGTGTCCTCTCCTCTTTTTTATCAAAAGTATTTATAGTTGCCAAATCCCTTTTTTATAAAAACGATATTGTTTTTATAAAATATGAATCTCTAACTATACACACGTGATTGGTTTTGGTCCTTGTTTCAGCGAAAGGACCAACAACCCATGCTTATTGCGGCAAGGTGTAGATTGGAGATCACATTGGGGGTGTTCATCTCATGGGTGAATGTCTATCAACAGGATATAAGCAAATTGAAATCTGACATTTATTTATTGAAATATGATGTTTATTTATCTTATTGAGAACTTGTTGTTTTATTTATCTCAACTCTGCTTAGTGTGGATTATTTGTAATATCATCGACCCAGCTGCCGGTTATCCATTATTAAAAAAATAAATCCTTTTCACCATTCTTGAGCAGAGACAGCAAGGTACCCGTACCACACATTTGAAATAATCTCGTAGTCTTTAAAGCATCAGAAGGTGCTACAAATTTACTGTATAAAGTGTGATATCTATTTATTCGTATCTCTTAAGGACTTGAAAATTCTCTTATTTTTACAACATTACAACTGAACAGAATTGACGTAACTTGCGACATATCCTCAAGATACCTTGAACCGGTATAAAGTCTTTGTTCGTCAAAAACGAGAGCAAGGGAGAAAAATGAGCAAAAGGATATCATTTTTCTTGACACTCATACAGAGAACATATCACGTTTTCTAAACAATTCTTAGTCAAACATATACAAGGCTGTACTTTTAAATATTCTAACTAATTGGCTTGTCTGAATTGACAAGCTATTGGGGGTGACAAAAGCACACACATTTTCAAAAAGAGAACATCATTTGCTCCTCCTTTTCTGAACATGTAGACAGCCACTGCAGTGGGGTGCCACGATTGTATTTAGTGTTCACGACATTGTGGACTACTGCAAATTTCAACAAATATAGTTCACTGCATTTTGCCCTATTTCTGTTGCAATATTCGGATCACGATGCGGAGACAAAAGAGCATGGGACAATGTATGATTCGTCAGAGCCTATCATCTTTGACTATATCATTATTTCAGCAGAGATGGAACACTGTATGATTCGTAAGGGCTCCTTTGCATTGAAGGAAATTTGTAGGAAACAAAAGAAAAATCCCATGTGAGCCCTTTGATACCATCGCTTCAAAGGATTTTTACAGGATGGAAAAGTTTCCAACATAATTTTGGAAGATTTAAAACATGTGCTCTTACCTCATGTTTTCAAAATCCTTGGAGAATTCTAAGCTACTTTCTCTCTTTCTTTCTCTCCCTTTCTGTTTAATAAAACATTATATAGTCTTGAAATTCTTCTGTTTTTCACGTGAGACATCCACGCATAACTTTTTGTTATCTCTAAGATTTCATTTCCTGTTGTAAAAACATATATCTGTGATGTAAAATTGACAATTAAATTGTGATCATAGTTGAAAATTTTGGTTTGAAGAATGGTGATTAACGTAAGTGTGTACGACTAATATACGATATATATTATATACAAATTATTTGTTCCGTATTAATCTTGATTAACAAGAGATTATGACTGACTCAAGAAAAAATTAAGGTATAAAGTAATTAAGGATAACAGATGATAAGATTAAATATAATATGACAAACAGTAGACGGACATCGTGTAAAGAGGTATTCATAACGAGCTTCAAGGTTAAGTTTACAAGTGGTGAAAATTTATGAAGAAAAACGAAAAGAAAAAGAAAAAAGAAAATTTAAAGGCGGCACAATAGCGAATAGGCCCATCAGCGCGACAGCCTAGCGCGGCGAGCGAGCGCACGCAGCCGAGCGTGGAGTAGGCGCGTCAGCCCAACAAGCACAGCAGACTGGCGCAGAGCTGGCCCACTCGGGTGCACGTGGACAAGAGCGGGCGAAGGACGAGGCTGCGAGAGGGCGAGTGTGGCGCAGTCCGCCTCTACCATGTGAGCGCATGGCCTAGCAGCATTGTGGCACGGTCCACGCAGGGCGCGTGCACGTGTGTGAGACAGCAGCCGCAGAGATCCCGGGAACACGAAGTAGGCTGTGGTTGGCGCGGAGCGGAGAAACAGCTAGCGGCTATGAATTTCTGTAGCTAGCTGACAACTCTGTAGCATATTTTCTTTGTATTTAAGGATCTGATTACACTTGAGTTAGAGTTTCGTCCTAACATCAATTACAACATTGTCCAATGAGGTGCCCACATAAGAAAGTGAAGGAATGCTTTATATGTTTAATAACGTTTAGAGAGAGTTGAGAGAAAAAATAAAAGAAAATTACAAGAGTTTTAGATTACTCTTTTAAATTATTAACAGAATTCTGTAGGATTTGTGAAAACTTTGTAAACTTATTTCAATTAATGATATGATGTTTATTTTGAAACTAATTTTCTTGTTTTAGTTTAAATTTTGTAATTTGAATTCTACAATTTAAATTCTGTAATTTAAATTTCTACACCGTAATTTAAATTTTGGATATTGCCTCCTCTTCTACATGTTTATAGTGTGAGTTTTTTCTAAAACTTAGAACTTAGTCTGTCCTTAATGAAAAGGGAGTCAATTATTATATTTTGTTAAAACAAAAAACCCTAAGAGGTTGGAGTCATGAAAAAGCAATCTGATACTGTTTACTTAAATCTTTTGAGAGACTTTATTTCTTATGGTCATCTGTAATTTGTGGTATGGTATAAAACCAGTGATATCTATTATTTATAAGAATTCATTTAAAGATTTAGCTTTATCTATCTTTAAAGTTAATCATTGCTATTTATCTCGATCTATTTATCAATAGGTAAGATTTTAATAACATTAATAACAAAATAAAATTTCTTTATATTTATCTCTATATAGCGTCCTGGTCTTACACCTATAATATTTAACAAGTCATGACATCTCAATTCCACTTTTTTCCTATTTCTATTTATATGTTTCTATATTCATTTGTTTCAAACAACCCTAAATATATGATTTTCAAAGGAATTACTTACTCTTCCAAATGTAAGTCATTTTAGACTTGCATAAAAAATAAATTTAAATTAGTTACTCTTTATTTATACTGCATTAGAAAAAATAAATTATTTATTTGTAAGAGCCATAGAAAGCGTGCATATAAAAGCATAAAACGACACATTTAGAAAAGCGTCGAGAAGGCTAAAACAATCTACGTTTGGAATCAAATGGAGTATACGGTATCTGCCTTAACTTTTTCATGTAGAATCCTGACGGTCCATGCAAAATTCTTGCTGTCCGAACAAGCCTTTAGTTGCTACTTGTTCTAGCCATATAGCAGAGTCATTCATGTTGGACGAACTGGACTGGACCTGCAATTTGGTAGAGTAGTTCAGTAGCACACAGCTTGAAGCCACAGATAGTCCCATTTGTTGCTGTCCTGGCTACGTCATGGCGTTGCAGGAAGCGTTCAAAGCGAAGTTGTGTTGACCTGGCTGTTTAGCTTGTTCATTCGATTCTCTCGGTGACAGGAAATTATTCCAGGATATATTGCTGAATATGATAAGTTAGTTATCGGCGGTCCAATCACGGCAGTCGCCATCAGAGGCATATGTGTACTGTAAAGCCTCATGCTGAGAAAATTTGACAGTTTTGAGCCTTTTTTGGTGCCGGGTAAAAGGAGAACGCATAGAAATCTCAACGCAAAAGAAAATTATAATAGCGTGTTATGTTAACTGAGGAAATTTGGGTGTTCAACTCTCAAGAGCCGGAAAATTTTGGGATTCAACTTTTAAGAGCCAGAAAACTGAAGCAACCCAGCGGATTTTGATGTACAGTACGGTCGTAGGAGGGGAGGAAGCAAGAATAATCACATAGAAAGGACTTTATTTCCACATTTGTATTGCAAGAGTAATTTTATGGTCTAGTGGTGATGCTGTAAGATTAAAAAATAATGTTAATTTACGATACTTAACACGATGAATACCAAAAAGAACTAAAATTTACAATAAAACACATAGTAACTCCAACTAATATTCTAAAAAAGCCTAAAAAAAGAAAGAGTAATTCTAGTTGGTATTATTATGGACCAGAAATTTAATCTCACAAAAATTTCTAAAATCTCAATTTTCAGGTATAATAGATATTTAGAATTAATTAACTATGTACATATATGCTAGTATCACATCGTTATTAAATATTGTATTATAAATAATTAACCAAACTATATATATTTTAAGACAAAAAATTATTTTTTTATTGAAAACAATTAATCAATACCATGTTCAAAATCGTTTTATCGTCCCTTCAATTCCCATTTGTAGACTCTGACTTGCACGCAACCAAAGTGCCATCACCACTAGAGCTAGCTTTACCTACGGCAGCGCTAATGCAGACGTAGTCTGACCAATCAGCTAAGCACTCAAACCCAATAATAAAGAGCTTTCAGGTGAATTTGAAGAGGGGAGAGAGACAAAATAAAAGCTCTACAGTGCAAAAAAAGGCCTTAATTTCAACAAAATCTGTCTAACAATTTGGAGGATAAGACAAACATAATTATTACGATGGTTAACTGTTCTGTTAGTTTTTTATTAATTTCTTTTCTGCAAAGTCTGACATCAGAAATTAATCGGTGATCATGTAACCAAATCTGAGAATGGAGAGACGTGTTTAAGGCTTCTTGCAAACCTAACGTATGTGCTGGCTGTCCTAATTAAACATCTCCAATCATGGCGGGAGAGTGAAAAAAAGGAGAGTATTGAGAGTCCAAATCTTGTCTTATTTAATCCACATCCTTTAAGATAATTAATTAATCAGACTGAAAGCAGTTTGGTTTCAAGTTTCAACTACAGGACTGAGACGTTCTCCCTATATCCTTTTAATTGGACAAGAGGATATTTATATATGACCATGACCATACAGAACAGCAAGTCCAAGTAAAAAGGCATGCTTTTGAGTTTTTTCTAGTCCCAACAAAGATTCTTTTACAGACAGCTAGCAAGCTAGCAGACCATTTCAAAAGAAGGAAAATTTGAAGACACAAAAAGTATGACAAATCCGACAGGAATATGCTTATCTAGTCTACTGGATTGGAGTTATCTCTGCCATAAAAAAATATTTTGATTCGATCCATTCTACTGTACTTACTTCCAACGAAAGAAAAGTAATTGCCAAGTCAGAGTGGTCTCATGATTCTTTGCCCTAGTCTTGTATTTTTCGAAACATGCATGGATGAAGCCGGCCATCGCCATTTCGGCGCAGTTGCACCGACCAAATCATGCGTCATCCTCAATCCCAAATTAACCTCGCGATCAAAATTGAAAAGGAATTAAGCTGTAGAAATGTGAGGCAACTTTCACCAAGTGGGTTAAATACAAATATTATATCCGTTCCTGATTGGTACTAACTCTCCAACTCAGATAATTACTGGAGCAGATTTCCTTAGCACAAACAACGCATGAATTTTACAGTTTCTTAGGGATTAGTTCAAAATCCTTTAAATATTCCTCTGTTACAAAGGAGGCCTGAAATGTTTAAAGTTTGAGACGATGATACACCTAACTGTTGGACAAACTGTGTATTTATATATTTTTTAAATAAAAGTAGGACTAAAACATTTTATTGTACTCTACAAATGTTACATTCTATAAGCAATCGAAAAGAAGTATTAGGATACTCTTTTCGCTCATGAATACTTATGGTTTTAACCAAACATTGACTATTTATTTCTTAAATTACTTCAAAGTGAACAAGTCTGGTATTGGTAAAGTATTTTCGATTACAAATCTAATTATACAACTTTGTTGCTAAATACTCTATCTATTTGAAAATACAAGTATTTCAAGCATTTAAAATTTTTATCAAAATTTTTGTATTTCTATATTACTACTTCCTCGGCCTACTATCACTTATTCAATTTTTTTCTCTTACCCTCAATTGCTATACCACTTTAAACCATATCTCATTTATTTATAGGTGTTATAATCTTTTCTTCTTAATCTTAATATTAGTAAATAATTTAAAAGTATTTATATTTTAAAAGAGAGTAATTAAGTTGTTTAGAGTCTGTTTCTTTGTGTTGAGTAGCTGAATAATTTTATGTTAATAATTCGAGGATATAAACAAATAAACTAACTATTATAAATTTAAAAATAGATTTAAAATAATTTTCTAAGAATTTTTTATATATAAAGTTTTTTTTAAAAAATCGCATTGATTAGAAGCTCGAAAGGCATAGGCATTAATCAATTCCTTAAAAAAGAACTAGGCTAAAAAGATTATATTCCTTTCGTTACCAAATGCAAATATTTCTAAGATTTAAATTATATATATAATATAAATATTTTATAGGTACTTATTTAATGATCCATGCATTTTCAATTAATTAGGTGTTTAGGAGGGAAAGCAATTTAAAATTTGACCAATCAATAACTAAAAAAGTCGTTCTTTTTAATTTGAATCTTTACTTAAATAACCAGTAATTCTTATACGACTTGGAGTAGTATTCAGGAATTGAGGGAGTGTTGATCAAAACTAGGCAAAGTCAAAACCGAAGATGCTATGGAACGGAGGAGACTTCCGCTAGTGTCCTTTTCCCACGGAACCATAAGATAAAACGGACCGATCATTAAATTACATCAAAACGGGCCCCCTTTTCTTCCTGCTACACCAATTTAGGTAGCCTTGTTTAATGGAGTTTTTAGCAGAGTTTGGATAAGATTTTTAATGCACCGTGAAATGAGTTAAAACATTATTATATAATTAATTAAGTATTAGCTATTATAAATTTAAAAAAAAATTAAAAGTATATTTATAGAAAACGAGAAAACATCTTACATACATTCAGATTCGAAAGTTGCCTTAGAAAAATAACGTTCAAAAAGCAAATCTACCTTTTTCTAAAACCTCCTATTAACAACCTTTGAAGATGTACCCTTTTCTAAAACCTCATATGAACAACCTTTGAAGATGTTCCTACTCACATTTTATAATTAGATTTTCCCCTTCCCCGTCCAAATCTCTCCTGATGAGGTGCTAGTAAAAGTTTGCACCACGATCTTTTGTTTTTTCAACAACCGACAAGGTTGATTATATTTGGCTGTACGAATTGTGACTATAAAGTCTTTAAAATAAATTTACAAACACTTAGAACTTTACACTTATGAAAGCTCGATGCAAAATGAATATTAGTACAATATGATTTTCGACACATAAAACATAACAAATGAAAGATATTTATTATTGGTCAATGCATGATCTTTTTCTCTTTTATCTCCTCTCTTCTTAACATATGACAAATTTCTGAGGTGGTTTGTCGTGGTAACAGAGTCGTTTGCTGGGAATTTTGTTAGTTAGGCAGCATGGTAGGTTGCGCATTAACTACAATAATAAGGAAACAACGTAGCGTTGTCCTCACTACTGGCGGTATATAAGTGGTCTTTGCTTAAGCTACCCGAATTTCTTAGTGCGCATTTTGGTCCATTACTCCATTACTTCAATTTGTTCAGAGACGGTTAGCTTTTTCTACGATGCACTGATTTGTTGTGAATTATTGGTACTATACGTTGTTGCAGGATACATTTAGTCTCCTATAATTTTTTCAGTGTTATAGATGGTAGACATTTTTTTACAGTAGTTGATTTTTATATAAAAGTACAAACATAGGGTCGTAAGGTATAATTAAGCTGCCTAAGTAGTAAATTATTTCGTATTAATTAATTTTAAATTTGTCATATTTTAAAATTTTATTCTAACATAAAATTATGGTCAAAGTTAAAAAAAACTGTGAAAAATCAAACGTAAAAATATATTTTATCACGCAAAGCTCAACATATTTTGCCCTAAGTAAGGAGATGATCATTGCACCCAATTCATAAATTCCGATTGCACGTTCAGCAGCAAGAAATCTAACTAGGAAGACGATCATGGCAGCCGAATCATGAATTCCCATAAAACATTCAACAGCAGCAATTAAGAAATCTAGAACCTGAAATTAAAGAGAACTCCAAACCTTGTAAATTTTATAGTATTTTCGGTTAAAAACGTGCATTTCGTGCAGAGCGTGTGTGTAAGCTGCGCACCAACTCAGTTACGCAGAGCAAGGGCTGCTGCGAGCTTAAGAATATATATATTTTTCATTTAAGAAGCCACCCCCCAATAAATAAATTAAAAAGAAGAAGAAAATTTCTGAAAAGGTTTGGCCGCAGCTGACGTCAGCAGCCTCAGCACTGGTGGTACTGCTAGTCTGGTCCGAAGTCTCCTTCGCCATCTTGGACGACGAAGCCGCGTTTTTCCACGGCCACCTCCGAACATATTCTCCCTTCGATTCATTCCACCTCTCGTCTCCGTCTCCTCCCCCTCGCCGCGTTCAAAACCCACACGCCACCGCCTCCTCCCTCTCCCAGCTTCCCCCTACCTCGTATATTCCTCTCTCCCAGCTCGCGGCCGCCGGTCTCTTCCTCCTCTGTCACCACTGCTACCACCTCGGCGCCGCCTGTCCCATGCGGGTTTGGCCATGACGCGGCTCGCCGTGCGCGCTCTGGTGGTCTTGTTCTTGGCTGTGGCCTCACCGTTTGTTGTTCCCTCTGCTGCTGCTGCTGGCGCCGCCAAGCTCAACGCGTCGTCGTCGCCGCTGTATGGGATCGAGTTGACGCCGTTCAACGCCGGCGTCGCTGATGCGGGATGCGACGGGAAGCTGGTGGCACAGGAGGTGGTGCTGAGCCGGTCCCCGTTGCTGAAGCTACATATGACCCACCGGTCGGCCGCCGAGGCCGCCGCGGCAGGCAGGACGCGGAAGGAATCGTTCTTGGACTCGGCGGAGAAGGACCTTGCCCGGATCGACATGATGGTTAGGAAGGTGGCCAAGCCTGCTGGGGAAAGGACGGCGGCGGCAAATCAGTCGCCGCGGCGTGCGCTGACGGAGCGGATTGTGGCGACGGTGGAGTCGGGCGTCGCGGTCGGGTCCGGCGAGTACTTGGTGGACGTGTACGTCGGCACGCCGCCGCACTGGTTCCAGATGATCATGGACACCGGCAGCGACCTCAACTGGCTGCAGTGCGCCCCCTGCCTCGATTGCTTCGAGCAGCGCGGCCCAGTGTTCGACCCGGCGGCCTCCCTGTCCTACCGCAACGTCACCTGCGGCGACTCCCGCTGCGGCCTCGTCGCGACGCCGTCGGCGGCGCCCAGGGCGTGCCGCCGCCCGCTGGCCGACCCGTGCCCGTACTACTACTGGTACGGCGACCAGTCGAACACCACCGGCGATCTCGCCCTCGAGGCCTTCACCGTCAACCTCACCTCGTCTGGGGCGTCCCGCCGCGTCGACGACGTGGTGTTCGGGTGCGGCCACTGGAACCGCGGCCTCTTCCACGGCGCCGCTGGGCTGCTCGGCCTCGGCCGCGGCGCCCTCTCCTTCGCGTCCCAGCTCCGCGCCGTGTACGGCCACGCCTTCTCCTACTGCCTCGCCGACCACGGCAGCAGCGTCGGGAGCAAGATCGTGTTCGGCGACGACGACGTGTTGCTCGGCCACCCGCGGCTCAACTACACGGCGTTCGCACCGCCCGGCGCCGCCTCGGCGGGGGTCACATTCTACTACGTCCAGCTCAAGGGCGTCCTCGTCGGCGGCGAGATGCTCAACATCTCGCCCTCGACGTGGGACGTCTCCAAGGATGGCTCCGGCGGCACGATCATCGACTCCGGCACGACGCTGAGCTACTTCGCCGAGCCGGCGTACCAGGTGATCCGGCAAGCATTCATCGACCGCATGAACAAGGCCTACCCTCTCATCGCCGACTTCCCGGTGCTGAACCCGTGCTACAACGTGTCCGGCGTGGACAGGGTGGAGGTGCCGGAGTTCTCCCTCCTGTTTACCGACGGCGCCGTCTGGGACTTCCCCGCGGAGAACTACTTCATCCGGCTCGACCCGGATGGCATCATGTGCCTAGCCGTCCTCGGCACGCCGCGCTCCGCCATGTCCATCATCGGCAACTTCCAGCAGCAGAACTTCCATGTCCTCTACGACCTGCAGAACAACCGACTCGGCTTCGCGCCGCGCCGGTGCGCCGAGGTATAGCCGGGCATGAGAGGATCACCAATTTGAGGTCCTCATTTTGATCGAATTTGTGTTTAGGTGGCCAAATTTGGGTCAAATTTGGGTGTAGAAATTTTGAGGTGGAAACTAAAGGTCAGGAGGGGGTGGCAGGCACGCAAAGTTGTACGTAGCACAAGGCTTCCAAATCTCCAAGCAAGGATATTTTAGGAATAATTAGGAATACCTTTTCCAAAAAGATTGCGGTTTGTATACAGATTTTGGTTCAAAACATTTGGCAAGATTTTTTTTAGCTTGGTCTGGTCTCTCTGTGGTATTGATAGCTAGTAGTAGCAGTACAACTCGTACTGTTAGGATTGTGACATATTGGATCCTGTCGTCCTGTTTGTGTGTGATGGTTCCCTTTTCTGGGTGCAAATATTATACAGAAAATCAATCATTACAACCATTATTTTTTCTTTCTTCAGTGCAAAATGTGACCACACAGAACTGAGTCGAAATAATTTCACTTGCGATTATAGTTGAGCAAATGAATTGATACAGAGTTAGTCTATGACATGATTGAAGGAAATTCAGGACATGGTGCAATCTTTCTCAGTCACCTGGTTTCCTGATGCCGTGGAGGCGTGGGCACAAACCGAGATACTGTACTGTAGTACAGTGTTCTTCGTTGGTGGCGTCGACATCTAGCTGGTAAACAGACTGGGAAATCTGCGAGTTGCCTGCCTGCCGCGCGGCGAATGCAGCGCTGACAACGCGATTTTCTTTTGTCAGCACGTAGGCGCGAGTGAGTGAGTTGGTTGGTTCGTTGGTCGAGCAGAGCTCGCGCAGAGGGTCGCAGCCGTGGCAGTAGTGGTTTCGCCTCGTCGCGCAGTTCGTTTCGAGCGCGCGCGGTGGCGGTGCTGTTCGCTCTTGCCACCACCGTCGCAGGTGAGGTGGATGATCGCATGGACCGCGCGCGAGCTGGCCTAATTAATTGCGTGCGAGGTGTGCTCTTCTGCTGCGGCCACCCAATTGTGCTAGCTGTTCTTTTTTTTTTCTGGAATAAAGATTGGAGATGCAAATTATTCTAATTTGGTCTACTGATTCTATATTGAATGAGAATTTGGGATAGTGAACAAATTCTCGAGCTTGTTTGGTTTATTTCCATTCCAATTGCCACATGTTGATTCGTGTGTTTACCAATACGCAATGCAACCAAAGCAATGCCAGTTTGAGATTGTGTATATTGCCTGGATGGTTCTTAACCTTCCGGCTGGTCTGGCAACGGCAGCCTGATTCTCGGAATTTTCCAAAAAGAGTTGTACCTAGTAATAATGTAATATACGGATCCTCGCTTCTATATCTTGGAGCAATTAATTAGCATAGCTGCTGAAGAACATAGGCACTTGGAATTAGGACCCTGTCAACAAATTACTACTCCTACGTCAGAGTTACTACTACTACCGGCTAGTAGTGTTTTACCCAGTCAACAATTTGCCACATGATTGCCAGCTAATAGTTTACTTCAATTTCTCAAGCACAGGAAACTAGTAGGAGAATAGTAACACATATATCTCCTGTTCAGAACAAGGCGGTACTCCATCCATCTGAAAATATAAATAATTTTAAAGCACTCCTCTCTCCGCATCAAAGCATAAGATGTATTTTTGTTTCATTAGATTAAACATTAACTAATGGTTACTCTATTAGAATTTAATTTTTATAAAGCAAAATGGATGCCATACTTTATTTTTTTTCACATAAATATTTTATTAGTAAATATATTGTTGGTAAATACTTGTCCTAATAAAATAAAATATATCTTATATTTTAAAATAGTGAGAATACTTTTCTAATCCAACGACTGTATTTATTACTCACATAACAAGTTGTATTGATAGGTGTGATCCTTTCCAAGAGAACTCTATTGACAAATTTTACCCAGCCTTAAGGTCTACTGAACAACATATAATCTCTTATATTTATGGATAGAGGGAGTACATGAGATTCTAAAATACATATAATCAAACATTAAAATTTAAGCCGATCAATTAATACATATATAATATTAATATTTAATATGTGAAAATAATATTAGTACACAAATCCATTAAAAATACTTCCGTATAGTTTAATAAGTTTTATAAATATATTGTTAAAAAAATAAACGATTAAACATGTGTATTGAAGACTCATTCAATTATCTAAAATAATTAACTAAAAAGAGTAGAAGTAGACTTACGATGTGTTTGAAGGTAAGTAAAGAAGAAGATAAAAATGATTATGTAAAATAAGAATGTTTATTAGTGAATGATTAATTAAGTATTAACTATTTTAAATTTTAAAAATAAATTAATATAATTTTTAAAGCAACTTATTTATATATATATATATATAACATATCGTTTAGCAGTTTAGACATACTCATGAGAAATGAGAAAAATTTAAACTCTTATCCTGCTGAATCGAAGGAATCTTAGATCAAGTATTATAAATCTCTAAATAGACTTATATGATATGAAGAAAGAAAAGAACGAGCCACCCTAGATGCAAACTCCACATGAACTCCAAAAGAAACAATAGAAAAACATGAAGGGTAGATGTGATATTTTTATATGATGAATAGCTTATATGGATAAAATTAGAGAGGTAAGTCAATTCAACTGCTAATCAAAGTATAGGATGAAAGTGAAAAGGAAAATACTGTAGTCATGGTCTAAGAACAGTCGCCGGCGATCCGTACGGTCTTGGTTGGTAGGAGCCACGAACGAACCGTCCAGTTGGAATTGTATACTACCACTAGCATCGTTCAAAAGTGTAGCTGCGCACATCTATCGCTTTTTAGACGCGCCGGCCAATGCAACTCGATGCCGGTGGCCTGAGGGATGCTGCATGCCGTTGATAGTCCCAACCTCATCCCTCGATCTGTATACCCAAGATCGACCGATTTTCCTCAGAAACTACGTATAAACACATGCGTGCGAGCATTTCTAGGCTAATCTGCACTGGAGTATGTCAACTCGGTCTGGAACTGCGTACAAGGGCAACTTGCTCTCTTTTTGTAATTTCTTTTTTCAACATAAAACTTGAATAAATATATATAGAAGTATGTCCACTAGCCCTCTATTGATTTCTTACATGCAGTCTAAATAATAGTAAAAGCATGATAACACATAATTGTCACACATCCTCAAATACTCCTCTGTTTTCAAATAATTTGAACTATAGATTATCATTATTCCTAAATACACTATGATAGTATGGTATTCATTTTATTATTTACAAATTTTCCGTAAAAATAGACAAATAGTCAAAGTTTTAAAATAAATAGAGCCTTATTTAAAAACGAAGAGAGTATGTAAATTTAAATTCAATCTATATATAAAGAAAAAACAATTTAAAGATAGATGAAGAACCACTAAAAGTGGAGTAGTTCTTGTAAGGGCCGGTATGTACCATTCTACCTCCCAAATCAGTATGCAACGAGTAGTTCGATCCAAATGCCGGTCATTTCTTGCCACACGTTCAAATTTTGGACGATATGGATGGTAATTGACACACCGCTTGTTCAGGTATTATTTCAAGCATAAGTGATCCTTACGTCAAATTTGACCTAGTTGATTATTAATTATGTTTAGTTATATACTCATTTACCTATGTCATATTTTCTCTCATTACTACCATTTTAAAATATAATTACATGTGAAATTTTGATGAGACATTGTAAAATTACTAAAATAATATATTTTATTATTTTTAACACTAGAACAGAACGCTGGTATTTTAACATTCCATTCCAAGAGTCAAACCGTATGGCTTTTGGAATGGAATTGACAACCTTGATCACAAGTCTGCTTTTGACACTTGAACTTTTCTCAAAATATTTTCATCCTAAACTTAAAAACTGGTTTTCTTGTACTCTCAACTTGAACACCCTGAACCTTGTTCTTTATCGGTTGTGTTTTAAACAAAGATTTGTTATCAATGAGAGTTTATATTAGTGAAACCACCATAATTTATTTCCAAAAAATCATTTTATTTTTTAATAATGGATAACAAATCAATTTTATGACAGATAGGATCAAGGATGTCATCTGTTTGGTTTAAGATGTAGGGTGTGAAAAATAATCAGTTTTTTTTAGTTCAGATAGAGCACATGGATTCCATGAGAAATAAGGGGAAAATGGAATTTATTCTTTTTATTTCTCTATATGTAGATTGAATTTGATCTATGGAGGAATATGTAACACAATGGTGTATATTTTCCTTTTTAAAATATTTTTTGGAGGGCTTAAAATACTTGTCCTAGTTTGCTAGATTTTGTAGTGCATAGTTGGGCAAAACTTGCCTCCAAATACACCACCACCCACTCCAAACACTATACAATCTATCAAGTTGTAGGTTTTTCTACCATCCAATGATCGCAAACCACACGAACTGCAAAATATTCGTACCTAAGAAGAACTGCAAAATATTCGTACCTATCCCACACGGCCACACGGTGTGGTTTCTTTGACCTCTGGAAATGGAGAGCGCAAGGGCATGCGCACTGACCGTCACGAGCCGGCCATTCGCCGTTCGATTCGATCTCAGGAGATTTTCGTTAATTTGGGGCTTAATTTCTTCTTCCAGCTGCCTCTTTCAGAATAAGCCAGGAATTAAATTAAGGCTCACGTAAGCCAGGAATCAATTAATTATGGGCAAGACTTTCCTTGCTTCAGTTCAATGGAGGAAAACAAATTAAAAGCAGCTTAAGGCAAACAAGTCAATACCACTTGATCACTCAGATGGATGTGTAGACCTTTTGTGTATGGCTATGTGGTGCTCACTTTCTAGCTAGTTTTGTCAGCCTCGTTGGTGATGTGAGTTGAGTTGGTAACCAACTGATCAGTTCTGGACCGTGCAAAAGATGGAGTACTAGTTTTTTTTTTAGCAGCTTCTCCAATGAGTCACGGTTGTGCAAAGTTGATGCTGCCTTAGCTTATTTTAGTCGATCTGGCACCGATTCAGAAGCTCTATCGTGTATACACCGCTGCAAAGTTGGGCACCACATCCACATGTTGCAGGATTCAAGGCGGCACCCGAGACTTGTGTTAGGCTCTGTATTTTTTTTTATTCTGGATTTTCAATTATATGCTTTTTAAGCTTATAAATTGTACCAAAAAATTTAATATAAATATTTTTTGTTACATTAATTTTCTGAACAATTTTGTAACTTAATTCACTTATTTATATCCTTGAATTCAAGCTATCCTAAAATCAGATTAACCATTAATTTATCAATTTCAGCTATCTCTATCTCAAATGGGTCCTAGTGTCTTGAAATTATTGTACTCCCTCTGTATAAAAAAGGTGTTTTTATTTCATAAAGTTAATGCTTTGTATGATGTTAATTTCGTAGTTGTTAATAATACACAGTAAAAAGTAGATAATGGTCGAACTATATTAGTGACCGTATCGATTATATGCACGTCTCACATTTTCATTTTTACAAGGGGAACACATGAGTGGCGAAGAATCTTTGACACCATAGTAGAGCTGTGGGTATTCGATTTAATTTACCAAGTTTAAATTCCAGTGTCCACAGTTACTCATATATGGATACGCTGAGCAGGATTTTAGACAGGTCGCAGGTTAGTCGTTACTAGCTTTCATTTCTTAAGCAACATTAAAGCAGACATGCTCAGGTGTATGCATCCGTAGGGTGTGTGAGACTATATTTCTCTGTAAAAATTAGAAAAAGAATTTTGCACATGTTTGCCAGGTCGTGCCTCATACGAGACCAGTTGTTGCACACGGCCATCTTTTTGCTAAGCTTGTAGTCAAGGGACTGTTGCGGACCATTTCAAAATATTTTCATATATATATATATGCATAATTATTATTTTTACTGTGAACGGAGTTTACCTGCAAAAATAAATTTTGGACACTATAGTGGCATCTTATAAATACTATAAATACCAAAGTAAGGTTATATATAGTTTATGTTGATCCGTAAAAATAAATTGAAAATACCTATAAAAATAGAAAAATGAGGCACCTACTTTATTGACGCCCACAAATGCTACATTGAGATTATCAAATTATGTTATTTGACTAGTAATCTATAAATCTACATCGACAAAGGTATAACAATTTATGTCCAGAATATACTGTATTTTGGATGGCACGATCTTCAAAATACAACATTGACCACTACCTTTTTAGTGAACATGTCAGGAAAGAATAACGAAAAAGAATGCCATGCAAAGAAAAAAAACAACTTATTCTCACCAGACATGTAATGATGTCTTCTTTTTAGATTGACCATTATAAATAGTTTTCGACGTATCAGTAGTCAAAGTTAGATATGTTTATTTCGATAATAGTGGAGCACAACCTAACAATCAATTTCTAGCATCAATCGACTGGGAAAAAATGAGCAACAATTTAGATATGTTTATTTCGATTTGGCAGTTTTGAAATCTGAGAAAAATGAAAAGAAACATGGTATGTACACTGCAAAGTATATATATGTCGCCGTCCGGGCCCTGCATGCTGAGGCCGGAAAGTTGGACACAGGTTTTTTTTTGTCATGAAAGGGAAGAAAATTGAAGAAAAGGGGAAAAGGAAAACCACGTGTGCCGACCGTACACTTATCGTTATGTTAAGATCAGACTTTAGTAGAGACCGGTCAGCATGACCATGAACAGTCGGTGTACGGTGTGCTCTGATAGTCCTCTTCTACTCGCTTCATCCTGAAATAGATGAATTGTTAGAATATCGTGTAGTAAAGTTTTAAATTCTTAATCATTGATTGATATAAAAAATATTAACATATATAGGAAAATGATATTGGCACATTTCTCATGAAAAAGCTATAATTTTTATTATTTATAGTTACAAAACGTAATAATAGAATATATGCACTAGAAAATGTGTTAAAACGTCAATTAAAAAACAAGGGAGTTGTACAAACTACAGTTAATGGAAGAGTTAGAGTATGTCGTGAAACAGGGATGTAGACAGATGAATTGAATTGGCTTCTCAAAAATTTATTGCCAGCCCCAACATCTGATGGTCGGTTATTGGACATGAATATGCTTCCATACTATGACACAATGTGTGTATGAATGTCACTTTTCCAAGCATGACGAAATGCAGTGGGAACAATCGTATCTGAATGCCAAGATTTGCAAACGGGCAAGTTGGAAACGTTTTCATTTAAAAATAAGGGCTAGATGAGAAATAGTAACACCCTAACCTCTTTTCTCTCTCACTAAACTAGCTAGAAAGTTACTATGGTTAGCTACTTCTAGTTCGGTTTATGTACATATTTGGATCCTAGTTTATACTCGGAAATAGTCTCACATAGAAAATCTAAATAGGTTTAGATTAGCTAATATACCTAATTCAGATTAATCATTTTACACAAAACAATGACGGAAGTATAAGTGTGTATGCTATACTGCTATGTAAATATAGACCACTTAAACATGTAGAGTGGTTTGTGTGGATTTGGGGCTAGAGTGTTACAGGAACTAACAAAGAAATTTAACTTTTTTTTAGATAATAATATAGGCAAGGACTTCCCGTCTCTACACCCAAAGGTGGTATCAGTCATCTTTGGTCGGTAACATAAGGTTCCAGATTGGTAGGATTTCCATTTTGAAGCCTTCTAGCAAGATTACAAGCTTTGAGCCTGCCAACTGGAGATAGCATACATTTTGTAAAATGCTAACGTCGACTTAAGTGGGGGCAAATCCTAGAACTGCCGTGATAGAAAAGTTAACAGAAAAAATAGCTACTGTTTTCATTTGCAATGTGAGCAGCTGTATGGACATCAGTAACTGAACGAACACAAGTTTCAAGAAAAAAAAAACTGAACGAGGTCAAATTAGCTGGAGTACTTCTGTGATAGCGTCCAGCAGATCAGTTGGCAGCAATATGTCCATGAGTAACTAGTATTGCAAGAAAAAGACCAGGATAGCTGTCACAAAGTGTTAAGGATCCTGCAGGAAAAGTATTCACGAGCAACGAGTAACTAACAATAGCTTACTTGCTCTGTACTATACAGAAAAATGAACAAATAAATGCCAACCACGATGCATTCTACTATTGTAGTACTAAAATAGTGGGCCGTGGACACATGCCCATAAATCTGGGCAAGGAAAAGGTGACAATGCAGTCGAAACAAATCGGTATCCATCACTGTACATATACCAATACACCAATACAAAACTACCGAAAACATGACATCACTGTACATATAAAATTTAAGAGTAAATTTTAGAATGATTTATGATGAAAGTTGCATAAAACCCCATATAACACTATATATTATGACTAGTGGTATATACATGTATTATGTATTATGGTTATAAAATTTTATAAAACCCCCTTCCGGTTAAGCACGTACTCTATTTACTCAAAATTTTAATACATAGTGTATATAAAAATTTTAATTCTTGATTTTTTTATTAAGGTTGTCGCTTTAACTCTTCACAGGTTTAAAAAATATTGTATGCCTTTTTTTCTTCGTACTCAATACATAATTATTAATCTTTTTTAATTTTTTTCTCCATCTATTCCAATCCCCCTTTGTGAATATTTCCTACGTGTTGGTTGCGATGAAAATTTTGCTGCTTAATCAGGGCCATCACTTAGACTACAATTCACAATTTTCATGGCCATGTGGACCACTATGCCGGTTGGAAACCCACCCGCCGGCTAGTATAAATAGGTCCGGTTGAGACACAGGTGAGGCCGTCTGGTCGCACTGGAGGTACACTCGGGCCATATGAGTTTCTCCAGGCCCATTAAATCTGGCCCACATGGTAGGGGAGAGCCACGAAAGAGACTATGCAAGCCATCCATTTCTTCACCAGAAATTTTATTATTTGCCATTCAATTTATAGTCGTATCAGGAATTTATGTCTTTTATTTTTTTTATCACTGAGACTACGAATTTGTTTGTTCAGAACCACTTTGTCTATCTCAAGCCATGCCGTCAGTCTGTTCGTTCTTGTTGTGTCAAAGTCCTAGCCCAGCCGTCACCACCAACACATCGGAGTCGCCGTAGCCACGGAGGTCGGGCATGACGGCATGGAATCGCCAGGCGGTGAGCTGGCGAAACGAGCAGCACCATGGAGTCGCCCTCCAGTCCCGTCGTCCTCCCCACACATGCATCTGGCCGCCATTGACGAGCTCCTCCTCGGGCACGTCACTGGCCGCCAAGGGCCTCTCAACCTACGCATCCGAACGCCATCGATCAGTCCTCTCCTCGCACGCCGCCGAC
This sequence comes from Oryza coarctata, assembly GCA_030770085.1. Taxonomy (NCBI): domain Eukaryota; kingdom Viridiplantae; phylum Streptophyta; class Magnoliopsida; order Poales; family Poaceae; genus Oryza; species Oryza coarctata. The sequence goes on from CM061465.1 coordinate 9,808,697, forward strand.
CACCAAGGCCCTCCCACGCCATCGACGAGCTCCTCCCCGCGCACGCATCTAGCTGCCGTCGATGGGCTCCTCCCCAGGCGTGCCGCCGGACGCCGAGGCCTTCCTAGCTCGCGCATCCGGACGGCCTCAATGAGCTCCTTGCCGCACGTGTAAAAACTGACGAATTGAGTGGTAATTTCTAAAAAGATTACGAATTGGATGGCAAATAGTAAAACTTCTCTAGTCTGATGCTCGGTGTTGTTAAGATCAATGTTCTTGTGGAGGAAGGGAAGCCGAGGCGGAGGAGGAGATTAAGGAGGATGAAGACGTTCGATCGGTGACCGGTGTTCTTCAGGAGGGAGTGGAAGCGCAACTGGCCCTTCCTCACCGGCTTCGCCATCACCGGCGCCGTCATCACCAAGATGACCGTCGGCTTCACCGAGGAGGATGTAAAGAACTCCAAGTTCATCCAGGCGCACAAGCACCACTGATCTGCAGCTCGCTCCAGGTACGTGCCCTTCCTCCAAATCCTGCGGCTCCTTCCATCACTCACGTTGATCTCATCTGCCCGTGGGTTATCATTTTGGGGTTATTGTTTGTTCCTGCTAGATGCTGGTATAACACGATTTGGATTGGATTCTTCGTTGTGGGTTGAATCGTATCCGTACGATTGCACAGCCTTTGTAATGTGATTATTGGTCAATGAAGGAAAGGGATCGGCTACTTTGCTAACCATATATTGCTGCATTATCAAGATAACTTTAAGTTCTCTAAAGAATCCATTACGTGATTGTAAGGGGCTAATCCTTAAAGCATAGCTAAGAATACAATTCAACTTCTTTTTTACACAAATATATGCATCTCAAGGCTTTAGAGTAGCAAAAGTTAAAAATATAAACACATATAAATTTAATTTATTATATAAATAAATCATAATATTAAACATTTAAAATAATACAAATCTCATATGGATACGATCTAGACCAAGCTTGGGCTTTTTCGTTATTGATACATTGGTTTTCACCAAGCATTGCATACGCGCAAGTAAGAAAACGATAGTTCTCTCGCAACACATATCTCATATGGTGTTTTATTCTTATTTCTGTAGAAACTCTATTTAATATATGATTCAAAATCAGAAAGACATCTCCTCACCAAGCCTTAGGTAATTTCGTAGTATTTAACATGATATTTATCAAGTTAGTCAATATGTAATTCTTTCTTTCAGCAATTTTATTACACTCAAGAGAATAAGGAGTGTTATCTCATATATAATGCAATTCTTATTATAGAATAAGTCAGATTCATTTGAGAAATTCTTGCCACATGATTTAACTTATGTCTTTTTATCTTTCTGTCAAGTTATTTTTTAACTTCTATTTTATAAATTTTAAAATTATCTAGAGCATCATCTTTTTTTATAAATACGCATAATAGAATATATCATCAATTAAGTTCATGAAATAGCATTTTTCATTTTTTGTCAATACCCCATTCATTTTACAAAGACAAAGATTGGAATGTAGGAGTTCTAGTGACAAAGTTTTTTTCTTCAACAACGACTTGCGAGGTTGCTTTGAATGCATACAATTATGGTATTTAGAACTGTTAAGAATGAAAAACCTTGAAATTAAATTTATACTGAAAAGCCAAGACATCAAACCAAAATTAACATGATATAAACACGAATACCAAACAATGGCATCATCATCCACCACTCTCACAAATATGGTTTACAAACTTATTGCAGAAATTAGAAATAGAAAAGTGAAACAAGCCTAAACACTTATAATCTTTACCAATAAAATATCCATATTTAGACATGACTATTTTATTGACTGAAACACCTAACTTAAATTCTTCTCTACATAAACAGTAACCACTAACAATGTTTTTGTCAATAGTATTCACATGTTGCACGCTATTTAGCTGCACGATTTTTTTTAAGTAAACTTCAAATCTACCATGCTAAATTATCATACCCAGTTCCATCTCCAGTATTACCAATGGTCATGTTAATAGACTTAGAATCCTATCTTATAGATGCATTTATTCCCTTGTGTTGTGAACACTTCTTGGCCAAATGACTAGGCAAGTACACATAAAGCAAATTCTCTCATTCAATCATATTTGTTGTTGTTATTGTTCCTCTTCTTCTTGAAATTGGTAGTCTATTGGGATTTGACAAATTTCTTCTCGTTGGTCTTACTTGTAGTCTTTTGCACAACATTGACACTAGACTACCTATCATCACCCGTAGACACCTTTGCCTAAGCTTTCTTCTTAACATCAAAAGACGCTATCAACCCCTCAAAGGAGTAGTCTCTTTTGTTTGAGTGTAGTACCAAAACTCCTCTATAAAGGAGGTAATTCCACGATAATGAACACAACCACAAACTTGTTGGGTGAAACGCACTTTAGTAGTTCAAGTTCCTTAATGATGACCTATATATTGTGAGCCTAATCAACTACAGAATGGTTGTGTCAACCATATTGTAGTCGTGAAATTGCTCTATCATGTACAGATCATTGCTAGCCTTTGTAGCACTGAATTTGGTATTCGGTGCATCACATAACTCCTTTGTATCTTTTATATGTGTATGCACCTCACACAAATGATCGGTAAGAATGCTAAGAATGTATCCCACAAAGATAGTAGTAGTATCCTCGAATTCTTTCTGCTTTTTAACAGTCAGAACTCCTTTAGGTTTGCCATTACTAACTTAGAACTAACTTAGAGCACATTCATAGCCGTTAGCCACAGAGTGACCTTGATCTACCATATCTTAAAATGCACACTGAAGAATTTATCTGGCCTTAGTGCATTAGTAAATCCCGTCATGTTAAAACCATAATGCTTATAATAAGATTTTTAGATTGTTGAAAATATAAGTGAATATAGATTTAATTTATTTCATAAATAAATCTTGACATTAAACATATAAACTAATAGAACTATCTCATATGGATATGATATAGACATATAGACATGTATACAAAAGCATTGCATATGAATAGATAAAAATATGAAATATGATTAAAACATATCACCCATATGACAAGTGGTACTGGGTTTTGATGACGATGGCAGTGCCCGAAAGTAGAGGAAGAAGAGCCATGGTAAACGAACCGTGAGCAGTCATGTTTAACACTTCCCAAAAGCCTTGATCGCCTTCTCTTGATGAAAGACATTGAAGGCGAAGGATAGAAACATGCTCTTCCGATCTACCAGTGCACATCGACGAGTGGAATGGAATAGACAACGTGCGACGGTGCAATAGAAAGGAGGTGGTAAACTTTAAGTTGTTTTTATTTGTGTTGCATGGAGGTGGTGGCTTGGTATTTAATAATCTGTTGAGATTTGCACAAAACTGCAAAAGAAAGCATGAGAAACTAGTTTTGGTTGATGTCACATGCTTGCACCCTCAACCCCAGGCCTAAGCCTATTGAGGCAAGTACGTGTATTCCTCTTGTTCTCTCTCACGCTATTATTTAAGTAGCTAGAAGAGTATTTATTCCTTTGAGGAGATTTTCCTCTTCTAGAACTAGCAGGGTGAGACTAAAGTTTACTGCATGCTTCATATGAGGTGGGTCTTTATAATTCTCCTAGGAATTCTCCATATGAGTCTTAGCCCATTTAACAATTCCAAATGTACATTGTGTGCAAGAATGGAACACAAATGTACATTGTGTGCTGGCAACCATGTTTTCATAGTATCATGCATTCACACTACTTGCATATTATAAATAAGGTTTGCTCTTCTAAGACTAAGAAAGATGCAAAGAAAATAATGTAACATTGCAATATGATTCATACCTTACTATCATCTCATGGAACAGAATGTTGAGGACCAAATTGATGTCCATGGGACATTTATGGTCTCCTTGTGTGATAATTGATAAACCACTTGTATTGTTGTGCTTCCAGAAAATTTTAGTTCTGTCAATGTTGAACTTTTGTTTGTGAATGTTCAAGTTCTGCTAGGCGCTCCAGTGATCAAAGTAAGCAGTTGAACTGCTTCTTTTATTTGTAATTGTTTGAAGCCGCAAGGAAAGTGTTATTGTTATTCTTTCCTAGAACCATAGGTAACAAATAAATCCATGCTCTTTGCTTGATGTTCACTACTTATTTAGTCATTTGACATGTTTGTAACATTAGGAACCCTTTCTTTGGCATTCGTGACATGTCATATTGGACTCATAATTTCAAGTATCCTGTTTATGGAAGTCCTTACTCTGCTTAACCTTGCTCAGTTACTCTATCTTCAGGTGAAGCAACAGCTGGGATTGCCTGGGTCTTCAGTGTGGTTGGCCAGTTCTATTTTTCTGTTCCTAATGAACCTAACTGTTTTTTGTATATCCATTTGGGTGGGCACTTTCTGCTCCAGTTTGTATCTAATAAGATACCTTTGAATCGTTGTACCAAAAAAATTCTGCTTCTGTAATAAACTTGCAATACTCTTAAGTCTCCATGCTTCCTGACTTGATTTCTGGTACATCTAGTATGTTTTGTAAAGGCTTGTTAGTATGTAAGGACAACTAATGGCTTAAGGGCTTGTTAGGATGTAACGACATCTAAGGGCTGAAGGGCTTGTTTGGGTGGTTTCCAATCGTCAGGCACACTAGTTTTGTTTCTTACTAATCGTTAGGCATGTACTTCTGCCCAAAAAAGTCCATTTTACACCCAAACGGTATTGTTTACATCGGTTGGAAGCATTTATTCTCCTAAACTATTTTTCATATATTATTATCATGTCATGAATAGTTTGAGGGAATGCAATGGAATTTTCTACTTTTGCCCTCCAACATGTAGACCCATTTGTTTACTAAATCTTGTCTAAGGTGTGGAGAGCAAATTGTTAGCTAAGGTTAGGCAAAGAAGCGTGACAATTTGTGGAAGTGAACCAAACATGTATCTTGCTTGCACTCTCTTTGTTTCATCCCATTTCATACCAGGGATCGAGTGACATCCATTGTTCAATTATTAGTGCATCAATAAATTATCATGCCATGTAAATTATCAACAAATTTGTTTACAAGTTTATCGAGGCAAATTCAAGACAGCATCAATCTAGTCAACCACTATCATGTGAACTTTAATCCGGCATGACAAAGAGACTACAAGAAAATCGTTTTCCATCAAGATTTCAGGTAAAAGAAAAGGAAAACAAATACCAGAATACCGTTCGTGAAAACAAGTACAAATCCTAATGTCTGACTGAAGCGGGGGCAAATCTTAAAACTCTAGTGAAAGGTGAATCTCCCCATCAGAGAAAGTAAGCTTAAAAATATAGCTACCATTTCACTTTCAGTGTGACCAGCTTTGTCTCCACCAGTAACTGAACACACACTGGAACAGAGGATAGCTGCAGTATTTCAGTGATAGCGTCCAGCAGTTGGCAACAATATGTCCATGAATAACTAGTATTGCATGAAAGGATCAGCATAGTTGTCCCAATGCGTTCACAAAGTGTTCAGGGCGAGCAACGAGTAACTAACAATATTTAATTTGCTTTCTAGGAGAACATATCAGGTGAAAACGGTCTAAGTGTAGCAAATTTAGAAATTTCAATCTCCACTGTCCCATCCGATACCGACGTCCAGGATAGCTCAAGTTCACTTTCTCACCTGTTCGATGCACATTTGCAAAAAAAAAAAAAAAAATACCATGCATTCATCTTCTCTCTAGATTCTATCCCTTCCTCACCTCTCTCGTTATGTGCCGCGTACTCCCCCTCTCCACAGAAACAGTGTGGTTCGGGCGACAGCGGCTCAGTTGATGTGATTCCAGCGATGGTGCGTAGTTCCAACGCCACCGACAAAGGAATTCAGTTACAGCCACAGCTCCACCTTGATCTCGGACCGCTGCTGAACCCTCGATGCTGCCCAGATCTGGTGGACATATCTAGCGGCGGCGGCATCGAGGGAGCAAGATGCAGCCATGGTGCGGTCGATTTTGACCACTCTCACATTCCAACATTTTAGTTCAGAGAGATACATATCAATTCAGAAACATGATGTTCACAGTAACCCTGGCTTCACACCAACATGTAACAATTCTTGTATTACGTTCTTGCTTATTTATATCTGCAATCCTCTTACCTTGCTCTTTCCCTGACGATATCTCCCTCTTTTGAATAGTAGAGCCTCTTCCATATTACATCACCAGTAAGTTTCCTTCTTTGTCCTGTACGCACTTCAAAGCCAACATCTAGAGCGTACACTCTATAGAACTCGTCGGCATCTTCCAATGTAGGAAACACCATCCCTTTTGGGTGGCTTTACATCCTCATCACATTCCGGTGTACACGAAGAATCCTGACATGAGAGTACTTAAGTCATCAACAGTACAATAACAGACATAAAATTCTTTCTATATAGTTACGTACACAAAAAGGAATGCATCGGCTATGGCTTGGTGTACTGAATCCATCTGACATATACGCATATTAGCTTTGTACAGCCGCTGATAGAGCATTAGTACATTCTGGGGTTTCCATAGCAACAGTCGAGCTTGCACTGTCAATCTGATCCACCTCCATTTCAATGTCACCTATTTTAGTGCAAAAGGAAATCAAATGCAGTGTGAAACTTGAATTACATGACAGGTAGTTGCTACTTACAGAAACAACTACTAACCATAATCTAGTCCAAGCATATATAATTGGCAGTTGAATAGATACAGATATTAAACTGCACTGTGCTATGTTGGTTAATGTTGTACAAAAATGATCAAGTTTCTTCCACTTTACAACAAGCTCGAGGATTTGTTGTCAGTACCTCTTGTTCTAGATAAAACAAAGCAAGTTCAAGGATTTAAAAACATTAATTCATAAAGCTTGCGATGCCCCCTTTTGTGGCTTGATGTGTTTCCCCAATCATGGGTTGGAACAGAAGAACACTACATCCCAACACGTGGCCAAGAACAAATCAAATGGTATGAATGGAACACAAATCACGACAACGAAGGAGTGGGGAACACACCTTGATTACGCTGAAGAGCAGGTCCGTTGCTGCTGCAATCTCAAACCCTAGCCCTAGGTGAACATTGAACTATAGTCTATACCACTGGTGGAGAAAGATTATTGACGAGGAACACTTTGGTGATAAAGAGGGAGTCAAAGAAGCACGTAACCATGAGGATTTCTCATGGGTTTTGAGTCAGGAGGAGCCGAGGAGGGGGAAAAGCTGAGACCTTCTCTCTGGGATGGGGATGAGCTGAAACCTAAGATGAGAATTTTGAAACCGACGAAGAGCGGGATAGCTGGAACCATAGGGATATTTCCAGTAAAACATTTGCCAACCGGGGTTGTAAACATAAAATGTCTAGTGCAAGGGAGTACGCTCTAATCTCATCCGTTGGAACGGGATCTAACGGTTAGTTTCCAAATTTCCAATACTTACTCATTTTCACCTGATACTCACTCGCTTTGTAGTATCCAGAAAAATGAATAAATAAATCCCAACGAGAATGTCTGCACGTACAAAAAGTTCTTACAAACTTGTTACAAAATATGACGTGGCAAGCTATGATTACATCTTGCTTTTTCATAACTGCCAACTGATTAAAATTAAACGATTGAGATTATTTGTTTGTAAAAATTTCGTAAAACGTCGCATAGCACTGCTCAATGTTAACCACGGATGAAGATAGCTGACAAGGAAAAGGTGATAATGCAGTCGAAAGAAATCAGTGTCCATACCCCAATTCACAAACAAAAAACTATCGAAGATATGACTTGTTATGTAAGTGCACATATATATTTTACATCAAAATAATTTGCATCTGCTGTTCCACATTCCAGAGAACTACAGAGAATCCAAATATCTAAACCATACAACTACCAGCATCAGAAAAAAAAAGCATTCTTTTCAAATACTTCACTTACCAAGGCACATGTCACCATTACCCTTCATAAAGAAAGCTCACAAATGCCCTACAGGCTACCCAAAAAAAATCGAGGGCATGCGGCTTTCATCGTTTTACTGATTGAAAGAATAAGCGAAATAATTTATTACCCACCAAAAAATAATTTATAAGTAAAACTTTTATACAAGTATCCATAGCAATTAAAAAAACTATAAAATTAACACTAAAATTTAGTTTTAAAATTTAAATTTTGGCTTATTATATATTGATCATACTTTTGCATCCAACTCATAAACAATAATCAAACTATTTAAAAGTAAGCTATCTTGCGATAAAGAGAGCTTGATAAGTTTTTTTTTTGTCGGTACTAAAAAGCAACAGACAGTCATTCTCCGAAAGAATCCTGCCCAGACCCAGAGTGTCAAATACATCAGTTTACAAATGACAACTTTACATCAGGGTGACTCAAGTTCATATCAACAGCTGCATGGACTAGTATTAACTTTCTATCGAATTGCCCCTCAAGTTTCAACGGACAATAAAAACATTGGTTTCAATTCCATATGACCAATTGGTTTTAATGGCTATTTAATAAACGCGTTGGAACGGATGATATCTGGTAGAATAAAATATTGAAAGAGCAGATAAAAAGAACAATTGTCACATATATCAAATGAGGGAGAAATATATACTACTATGCTGATAATTCACGGAACCAGGGTTGAAGCAACAGATATTGAGATCCCTGTGTTGCTAAGCACTAAGATTCTGGTTCTAAGTTTCAACCAAACTAGAAATAAGAAGTAAAACAAAAATATAGTTCCTCGGCCTGGGAACTGTACTGCTTTCATCATCATCTCGAGAATCCTGTCAGAAAAAATATTTTTGATGCAGAACATGGCCTTCCTTAGCTCAGAGGTAAGAGCACCATAATATAAGTTTTCAAGGGAACATTAGCCCATTATATTGATAGAATCATGGAATCCTCGGTAATATTTGCATAGTTTTGTCATGATAATCATGTTAGTACCAATCAAAAACATCACCAAGATCATCATCAGTATTTGTAGAAACATGCTCCTTTTCTTCGACATCAGATTTGTGCATGTCCATCTCTTTATCTGACCAATTTGAACCATTTTCTTCCTCCTCGTTAATGAATTCACCCAACATATTCTTAAACAGCAGCAAATGAGAAACAAGATTAATAAAATGAACTTGATTCGAGGGAATTATATGCTGGTTCCAGAAGAAACCTTAATTCCAGGGTCCTCTTCATTTGATGCACCCTCTTGTTCATGTGTATTGTTGATATCTGTTTGGACATCTTCGATGTTGAGCTGTTTGATTACTTCTTTAAAATACAAATTATCTGTGCACAGTTGTAAAACATAAAGATAATCTAGACCACAACTCAGAAATACGGGCTGGAATTTTCAATAGAACAATCTCACCTCTCGATCGATGCATTATGGCATCATGAACTTGCATTGGATGCTTTTTCTCATCGGCTTTAAATTTTTGCCGCACCTGATTACGGCTCTTATCAGGGAATAGATGCTGTATCATTGCAAAATCACTACCAAATTGTCGAAGACCCTGACCAGAACAAATATGAAAATACAAATTTATGTAACACCAACAGATACACAGGAATCAAAATATGGTTTATTTATCAAATACCTGGTAAAACAAGTCTGTCAGATTTGGACCATTTGGCTCGTGTTTGTCTGTTCATGTATGAATGGTAATTCAATCTGGTTGCATTTTCAACCATATGATTCTCAGTCCTGTCGTTGTCCCAGTTCTCTTGTTCATTATACCCATCATCCATATCTTCAGACTGGAAGCTGCTGTGATAAGACATAAACCAAGATCATGATAGGGTCAGGTAAGTTGAACTAGCTGTATCATTTTTGGCTAAGATGGATCTCCATGAACATATATTCAAGACATTATTAAACAAGTATGCTGCAATAACTTGCACTTTGAAAAGAAAACAATGCCTAAATAAAACACGGCAAGATTTTTCTTGCAGGACAAAGGAGAAAAGGTTGAAACTTTAAGAGCTCAATAGTCAGAGAAGTTGAATTGAATGAAACAATTACTAGACTTATCAGTATATCACTAACAGATCACAAGTCAAGCTGTATAGCTGCCCATCAAATTCAAGTTTTCCATGACAAAAAAAGGAGAGGAAAAGGTCCAAATCGCCACTCCGATCCTGAACTTTTACCTGAGAACTGAGCTAGTAAAAGGAGTATGGACTATGGAGCCCCCTAAACTTTCTCGGTTGGTTCAAATAAACCCTAAGCAGTTTTGTAAAGAGATTTTGCCTACATGGTGTGCTGATTCAACGTATTTACCATGTCAACATACTCGTTAAACCACTACGCAAACAAGGAAACGTAAAATAAGTATGTATGGCTTAAAAAAGACCTGAGTAAAGATGAAGCATCATCCTAGCAACTTTTTCTCCTGGTATATTTTTCTTATTTTGTTATTGGTATAAGCAGCTCGCCAACATGTTAAAATCACTGAGTCAATGTGCCAACATAGCAAAACCATTGAGTCAGCGCGTTTATTTGAACCACTCACGATTATTTGAACCAAGTCCGAAAGTTCAGGGGACTCAATACATGGTTTAATGGTTCAGGGTGTTAGGCGAACTCTCAGGTAAAGTTCAAGGGGGGTATTTGGACTTCTTCCAAAAAAACAAATGAAAAACATTTTGCACATCAACCCATAGCAGTACCAATGAGTGATTATTTTGCTGTGGTTAAGTTAAAATTATGGTTTACATTTTGTAGTGAGGAATTGAGAATTGGTGGTGTATGCTTTGACCAACACCCACACACATGTTTATTCAGCAAGTTTGAAAACAGGCCGTTGACAAGGTTGCATATTACATCAACACTCCCTCTCAAGATGGGCGAAGGATATGAATCATGCCTATCTTGTTACATATTAACTCACTTTCACTATGACCTAATCCCTTAGTTAGACCATCAGTTAGTTGTTCATAGGATTTAATGTACTCTAGGCTAAGAACCCCACTGTCAAATCTCTCCTTGATGAATAACCTATCAATTTGTGCTTTGTGCGATCATCTTGCACTAGATTGTTTGCAATGTTGAGCATCATAGTATCATTCCTAAACACCTAAAGTTCTGACAGGCTCTTCATCTATAACATCTCACTCAAGCACAAAGGCATGGCTCTATACTCAGCTTCTGCAGTAGATTGAGTCACCACTGCTTGCTTCTTGCTTCGCCAAGAAACAAGATTGCCACCCACAAACACACAATATCCTGATGTAGATCTCCTGTCATCTACACTACTTGCCTAGTCAGCATCACAATAACCTTCCGCATTTAAGTGCTTCTTCTTTCTAAACCATAATCTCTTTCCAGGAGTCCCTTTCAAATACCTTAGAATTCTATGAACTACCTCCATATGACCAGATCTAGATCATGCATATATCTACTCACCGCACTCACTGCATAAGAGATATCAGGTCTTTTATGGCATAAATATATCAAGTGTCCAACTAACCTTTGATAAGCCTCCTTGTCAATTGGATCACTTGACTCAGCACATAATTGGTGATTCCTCTCAATTGCTGTAGCACTAGGATGACACCCAAGCATTCCTATTTCTGTCAATAGATCAAGGGTATACTTCATTTGGGAGAGAACAATTCTCTTTGATGATCGAGCAATCTCAATCCCAAGAAAGTATCGAAGAGATCCAAGATCTTTCATCTAAAAGGCCTTTCCCAACCTTTCCTTCAAGCCCCTAATCTCTTCCACATAATCGCCAGTGATAACTATATCATCAACATACATGGCCAAGACAGTGATGCGTGTTCCCCTGTGTTTATAAAAAGACAGTATGATCTCCATTGCACTAGGAATACCCCATATCATAGACTACATGCCTAAATCCATTAAACCATACACGTGGTGACTGCTTCAAACCATATAGGGATTTCTTGAGTTTACATACCTTTCCTATTGTCTGATTATTTCCAAATCCAGCGGGAATCTCTAGATATACCTCCTCTTGTAGGTTACCATGGAGAAAAGAATTTTTTACATCTATCTGATGAAGAGGCCATCCAAAGTTGACTGCACAAGATACTAAAGCCCTCACTGTACCCATCTTAGCCGCGGGTGCAAATGTTTCATCATAATCAATCCCATATGTTTGGCTATAACCTTTTGCAACCAATCTTGCTTGTACTTATCCACTGTCCCTTCAGGAGTATACCCACTTACATCCCACTGCTCTTTTTCCTGGTGGGAGTGTTACAAGTTCCCATGTCTTGTTTTTCTCAAGGGCATGAAGGTCTTCCTTCATTGCATATTTCCTAGGATCTTGCTTTGCACACCTCCAATCCTTCAAAATAGGCACTGTTTGTAACGATGCAATGAAAGTTTTGTATGTAGGTGAATTGTGGGAATATGAGATAATTTGCAATGTCATGCCTAGAGCTAACATGCTCAAAACCAAGACGCATAGGAGGTTTTCCAGCATTTATTCTAGTTTCCCTATGTTGTGCAAGAGGTACCTCTACTTGTTCAAGGATAGAGGGAACATTACCGATTGTTTCAACAAAGGATAAAGGAGTTGAGGGAGAGAGGGACGAGGAGGGGTAATGTATTGGATAATCAGGATGTTGGGGCTGACCAACTTACTCCTCCACACACTCTCTTATTCGCTTCCCCTAAATGTTAAACCGCCTCATTTGATACACCTTTATCTACCCTCGATGCTCATCATCTTTCTTTGCTGTCTCCCCTCCCCCCTCCCTTGGTTATTATTTCTCCTCCGAAAAACTATTGCTTCCCAATGTTTCACTCCTGCCACACACTCCATGTGACATGAAATTGTCCCAACAATCACATCATCCTTTTTAGGAACAATATCACTTGCTTTACTTGCTTTTTCATTGCCACCACCAAAAGAGCATGGTATTGATCCAAACACTACTCCCTCTTCCTTATACTTCTCATCACTCTTCTCCTCATAACTCAACACTCAACTCAACACAGCCTTTCAGTGCCAAGCAAGTTGGATTGGCTAGAATTAAAACCCAACAAGAATCTTCAAATCACAATTTAGATATGTTAATAATTGTTTTCCAAGTATTTCTATTTAAATACAGATCTTTAGCTATATCTCACTCTTTTAAGTCCCTTTTTATTGTCTCTATGTTAATTTTAGTCTTTCTCTACCTCTCTTTACATTATTATCTTGACTTAGAACTCCACAATTTACTGGCACTTCTAGGGGTCTTCTTTAGACATGGCTAAACCATCTCAACCGATATTGAATAGGCTTTTCTTTAATTGGTGCTATCCTAAGTCGATCACGTATATGCTCGTTTTAAACTCGATCTATTCTTGTATCACCATAAATCCAACGTAGCATACGTATTTTTGCAACACTCAGTTGTTAAACATGATGTCTTTCTATAAAACAATATTCTACTCTATATAGCATAGCAAGTATAATCACTGTTCTATAAAACTTGTCTTTTAGCTTTTATGATAACCTCTTATCACAGAGGGTGACAGATGCTTGGTGCCAATTCAACCAGCCTAGTTTGATTCTATGACTAACGTCCGCATCAATATCCCCATCCATACGTAGCATTGATTCTAAATATCGAAAAATATTCTTTTTAGGCATTACGTGGCCTCTTAAACTCACATCTCTCTCCTCATGTGCGATAGTGCTAAAGTCACACATTAATTATTTAGTCTTAGTTCTGCTTACTCTAAAACCTTTAGAATCAAGAGTATCGTCACAACTCTAGTTTCCTATTTACTCTTACGCAGTTCTTATAAATTAACACTACATCATCTACAAAAAAAACATACACCAAGGATATTGCCTTGTATATTTCTCGTAACCTCATCTATTACCAATGCAAAGAAGTATAGGCTTAAAGCTAATCCTGATGTAATCTTATTTTAATTGAGAAATAACATATGTTCCCATCGTTTGTTCGAACACTAGTCATAGTATTATTGTACATATCCTTAATGAAATAGACATACTTTATTAGAACTTTTTGTTTGTCAAAATCCCACCACATAACATTTCTTGGTATCTTGTCATAAAACTTTTCTAAATCAATAAAAAATATATGTAGTTTCTTCTTCTGCTATTTAAAGCGCTCATAACTTGTCTTATTAAGAAAATTACTTTTTTGGTTGATCTTCCGAACATGAAATCAAATTTGTTCATAGAGATCCATGTCGTTACTCTCAAATAATATTCGATAACTCTCTCCCATAGCTTCATAGTGTGGCTCATTAACTTAATTTCCCGGTAACTGGTTCAACTTTGGATATCTCTCTTATTCTTATAAATTTGTACCAATATACTTCTCCACTCCTCAAGCATTGTGTTCGATTGAAAAATATTGTTGAACAATTTAGTTAGCCATACTATAGCTATATCCCCAAGACATCTCCACACCTTGATTGAAATACCATCAAGGCCCATTGCATTACCCACTTTCATCTTTTTCAAAGCTTTTCTAAACTTAGATTCTTGGATCCTCCATACAAATCTCCTATTAGTGTCACCTAAAGAATCTTCCAATTGAATGGTGGTGTCTTCTTTCCTACCATTGAACAAATTATTAAAATACTCTTGCCATCTATGTCTAATCTCATTCTCCTTCACCAAGAGTTGTTCTCTCTCATTCTTAATACACTTACCTTGGTTGAAGTCCTTGTCTTCTTATCATGAGTCCTAGCTATTCTATAAATGTCATCACTCCTTTCGTACTCAAACGTTAGTACAGATCCTCAAAAGCCCGCCCCTTTTTCTCACTCACAGCTCATTTTGCGGTATTTTTTACCACCTTGTACTTCTTCATAATGTCCTCTCTTATCATAATATAAGCGTTTATAGCATTTTTTTTCTCCTTACTAGTTCTTTACATGTCTTCGTTCCACCACCAAGAGTCTTTAGTTTCGCATCTACTCTCTTTGATCACTGTAAATACCTCTGAAGCAATCTTCTTTATGCATGTTGTCATCTTCCCCCACATGTTATTTGCCATCTTCTTCTTTCCAAGAGCCCTCTTCGATAATACTTTTCTTAAAGACATGTCTCCCCTTCTAACTTCCACCACTTGGTTCTGAAAATTTTAGCTTGTTTATCCCTATGAGCATGCACTAGAAAGGGAAAATCGACCACCACCAGCTTACGTCAAGAAACCACACATTCTCCATATATCACCTTACAATCCACACAAACTCATTTATCCTCTCTTCTCATAAGGACAAAGTCAATCTAGCTAGAGTATTGGCCGCTACTAAAAATCACTAAATGAGATTCTTTTCCTTACAAAAAAGTGTTGGCTATCAAATCAAAAGCTATAGCAAAGTTCAGGATTTCCTCTCCCTCCTAATTCCTACCACCATACTCAAAATCTCCATGTGTTGTCTCAAAACCTATACCTATTACACCTACATGACCATTAAGATCTCCTTCTATAAAAAGCTTCTCGCTACTTGGTACAGCTCTAACCAAGCTATCTAAGTCTTTTCAGAAATGTCTCTTAGCAATCTCATCCTAGCCTACTTGAGAGACACACGCACTAATTACGTTTAAGACTACATTACTAATGACAAGTTTAACTAAGATCCTATCTTCTTGCCTTCTCACCTTCACCACACCATCCTTAAGGTTCTTATCAATTAGAATTCCTACTCCATTTCTATTTGAAGTTGTCCCTGTATACCAGAGTTTGAACTTGGCACCATCGACCTCCTGTCTTCTGACATTTCCATTTAGTCTTTTAAACGCATAAGATATTTACACGCCTCTTAACCGCTAGCTCGACTAGCTCTCTTAACTTAACCGTAAAGGACCCAACATTTTAGTTATCTAAACGGATCTTAGTTAGCTTGACTTGCTTCCTTACCCTTCGCACCTGCTAAGTTAGGTGTAATGACCCTTGCTCATTTTTCATCACACCCGGGCGCCGATGTGGTGCACCACTAAGGATGCGAAGACCCGATGCTTACTCACTTGACATCATGCCCAGATTACGACCTAGCACGTCACGGGGGTGACAACCTAGCCCTTGCTCATTTAACACCATACCCAGGTTCCAATATAGCGAGTCACTAATAGGGTTATGCTCCAACGGGATTTTCTTAGGTTTCATCTCCATAAGAGTAGTTAAGTTTTTACGTTGGCTCGCTAAGCCTAACACAACCCTCCCCCTTTACTAGGATTTGAGACCTGCTATATTGATACACCAAAAGCACCCTAACACTGACGGAATTACTCTTCTCCTCATAAATGCCACATTTTTCTATCTTCCCCTCTCAACTATCTGTCTCAATGATAGTCGAGAATTCTTCTAGAAATTGGTCAAGATCTCCTTTACTTGTATAGTATGGTTCAAACTCTTGGAATGTCACATCCATACTCACAAATAATCTTACCAATTGGATCCCAACGCCTATACCCCTTTTGGTTGGAAGCATAATTGACAAAGACACACTTCACTGCATGAGGGTCTAGTTTACCAACAGAGGGTCTATGATCTCACACAAAGCATACACAACCAAATACTCTTGGAGGAACCTTGAACTCTCACCTACCCAATAGGAGCTCAACTGGTGATTTCATACCAAGTACCCTAGATAGCATTCGATTAATAAGATATGCAGTGGTCATCACTGCTTCACTCCATAGGTATTTGGCACATTCATCTAAAACATAAGTGAATGTGCTACTTCCAACAAATGTCGATTCTTCCTCTCAGCTACACCATTTTGAGGAGGGGTGCCAAGACAAGTGGTTTGGTAGATGATATCTTGATCCGAGACATAGGAGACAAAGTCATTGTTTATATACTCAGTTCCATTATCGGTCTGAATGATCCAATCCTTTGCATCAAATTGATTTGTGACCAATTTATGAAAATCTTGAAAGCATCGAAGAACATCATTCTTGTGGTTGAGCATGTAGATCCAAGTGAGGCGAGTATAACAATCAATGAAAGTGACAAACCACTTAAAGCCACTCACTAAAGTAACTGGGAATGGTCCCCAAACATTAGAATGTATTAATATGAAGGGTTTACAATTACGTAGGTCACTCCCAACATATGGACCATGTATATTTGCCAAACTCACAAGCATCACAAACAAACCTATTCTTGTCCACTCCATTAAAGATATCTAGATACAACTTGCTTAATTTTGATAGATGTCATAATCGACAATCTCAACTCAACTCAATATAGCCTTTCAGTCCTAAACAAGTTGGGGTAGGCTAGAGTTGAAACTCAACAAGAATCTTAAAATCACAATTCAGACATGTCAATAATTGCTTTCCAAGCATTACTATTCAAGTATAAATTTTCAGCTATATCCCACTCTTTCAAATCACTTTTTATTGTCTCTCTCCATGTCCTAATTGACAATGAAGCAAAATAATCTCCTTCGCAACATTTCCTTCAACAACAGCCAATCCCACTTCCTTATGATTGATGTACCATAGCCCATTACGCCTGACTCTAGTCCTAATCCTCAATCCCCCGCTCCTAAAAAAGATGAGTTCTTATCAAATATAACAATGCACTTGAATTGATCAATAATAGAGCTAACCAAGAGATGATTAGCTGGGAAAGAGGGGACATGAAAAACAGATGGTAAGCTAATAGATGGTGTGTACTCCATTGATCCTATACCATGAATAAGTTAGGATGAGCCATCAGCAATTTTAATAGTTTCAGAGTGAGCAAAGGGAGTGTATGAGGTGAAGGTATTTGGCATGCCTGTGATTTTTTTCAATGCACCAGAATCTATGATCTAATCTACATGATGTCGATATGAGGATACAAGTGCCTATGCCTAAGTACCTTCACCCATGTGGGCATAGTTGGCAAAGTTACCAAAGTGACTAGTGATTGCTATGGTATTTTGTGAAGAGCTATCCGGAGCCTTGTTCTTTTACCATTCCACCCATTATATGGCATGTTCACCAATTCTATGGTATTTTGTGAAGAGCTATCCGGAGCCTTGTTCTTCTGCCATTCCACCCATTATATGGCATGTTCACCAATTAAGGTGATAGATAATTCCTTCTCCATAGCAACTTTAGCACAACGGCCCCCTTGACCTCCACCATGACCTCCAGCATCACCTACAGGACCACCACGATCTCCTCTATATCCACCATGCACATTAAAGCCATCAAAGCTACCACGACCTCCACCATCACCTCCACAACCACCACGATCTCCATATCCACCACGCCCATTAAAGCCACCAAAGCTGTTACGACCTCCACCATGAGTCTCTCGGCCATTGTCATTCCAAGGGAAGGGACAATTGTAGCTTACATGTCCCTTTTTCCCACAGTTGTAGCACGCCCTATCATCAACAATGGTGTATGCCAGCCTGACAGGTTTATTGCCTCCCATCAATTTTTGTTGCATCTCCTCTTGAACCATGGCTGAAATGGCCTCCTCCATAGTAGGCAATGTAGCTTGATGAAGCATGGTTGCCCTTTTATGCTCAAACTCCTTGTTCTGACCTTTCAAGAAGTGAATAACCCTTCTTCATTGCAGCCAATTCTTCCCTATCACAGTATCATCGTCATGCTTCAATTGAAGTGGATCAAAGTGATCCAAATCTACCCATAACTGCTGCAACTCACTAGCATATTCTTGAACTGTTCTTCCCTCTTGCTTCAAGTTCTCCACCTTGTCTTGAGCCTCAACCATCATCATTACATTATCCTCCCCAGAGTACATGTTGCTCAATGTCTTCCACACTATTGAAGCATTAACCAGGCTAGCACTGTAGGGTTGGTGGAATTCCACACCTTCCATTCCACACTAAACTTATCAACAGGCTCAATGCAAGTCTCCTCCAAATAGTGTTCCAACCCTTTTGCCCTCAACATCAATCTAACCCTTCTAGACCAACTCAAGTAATTTTGACTCCCCTATAATTTAACTTCATTTGGCATCTGCTCTAGCTTTATCTCAGATGTTGCTCCTGTCCTAGGACCCATCATCCCAGTAGCTATGAGGTCCTGTAACAAGCTTTTCATTTCGCCTTTAATGACAAGTGAGGATTCTTCAACAACAACTTGCTTCTCTCCAACTTCTTTCATCTTAGTTCCACACTCAAGTCCCTTCATCTCCTAGAGCGATGCCAACTAACACTCCTTACCGCGCGTGTCCACCACACCACAATCACGACAACTCTCACTCAATCAACTTTTTAGCAAACAAAAGGACACATCCTTGCTCATGCTCTTAGCTGAATAGAACACACAGCTAGACCAGGCTTCTTCCCCAACCAAATAGCAAATCACCAATGGGCATTGCTCAATTTCCCTTTCTCCTTCACATCAAGCAGCCCCCTGCTCTAAACCTCAACAAGAAACCACCACAGCAAGCTCACAAATCAAGTCCAAAATCCCAACTCCCAAACAGTACCTTCTTCCTCCTAGCTGGCACACGTAGAGCTCCTCCTTCCGAGGAAGCTCATGAGGCTGAGGGCCACACGTGCGCGTAGCAGGGCTGCTACAGCAACCAGCATGCCCGAGTGACACAGCGGCGCTGCTGCTGCCCCATGCGCTGCCGCTGCTTCCTCCCGCTCTCCTGCTACTTGAAGTCTAGATGATGAAGGTGCCGGTCCGTGGTGGTGGTGGACAGTGGCGCCAATGGTGACGGAGGACAGCGACGGTACTAGGGTTTGGGTTAGCTCTGATACCATGTAGTAAGGAATTGGGAATTGGTAGTGTGTGCTTCAACCAGCATCCACACACACATGTTTATTCAGCAAGTTTGCAAATATGCCCTTGACAAGGTTGCATATTACATCAACACATTTCACAAAACCATAGATACTTTCGCAAAACTATCACAAAACTACAGATTTAAAGTGTTGTATTGCAAAACTACAGATTGAAGCAACAATATTGCAAAACTATAGATTGAGCACATAATGTATTACAAAAGCACAGACTGCAGAGGTTCCTTCATGTTATCGTTATCCTTATGGGACTTTTAAATAATCTAGCATTGTGATAAAAGTTAGTGCTAAATCTGTAGCCTTGCGACACTATGGCTTAAATCTGTAATGTTGTGGAAAAATCAAAGGTCAAATTGTAGTTTCAAGAAACTATTCACAAGAATATCGTGGTTTGTTGCCTGCAATAAACTACTTGTTTTGTCGAACTATACATGGTTTTGTATTCACGATAAAAAATGTTATGAACCATGTAAACCGAGCATTTCATATAAAAAATCTCAAAAAAATGGAATTGCTTGGTTGACTCCTTAGCATATTAGCCATATAGGTGTATTGTCAAACTTTTGTCGAAGAATCTTGTTTTGATTGACTAGCCACTTGCTTCTTAGAGAAGACACTCAATCAGTGCTTGACTAATTAAGTATTACTTTCTTAAGTAAAAAGAAGAGTTATTTTGGAACGTCTGTGGTTAACATGAGTTAAGTTTGACCATAAAAATCATTTAAAAATAGTTTTTAATGAAAATAATATTTTCAAGTTTGTTCTAGCTTTCATAATATTACACCTATGTAACTTTTTAAATTTGTGCCAATGAATTAGTTGTAAAAATTATATAATTTTGACTTTCGAAAGTCTAAAATAATTTGTTTTTAGACTGGAGAGAGTAACTATTACAAACATGAAAAAATGATTTATATGGTATTTTAAAAAAAACCTTTTCTGTGTAAGGTTTTTTTTCTTAAAATGGGGAAAGATGGTGAGGCAAAACATATAAGACATATCACTAGCGACCAAATGGATGCACATGATCTCTCTGCTCATAGCTCCCCTAGGTCCATCTTGTTGAAGGCTTCAAACAAGCATGCTTGCGAAAACGTTTTGACACGCTCATATTTTGAGAAGATATAGCAATGAAGCACATTGACAGAGCTTTTAGCTAACCAAACAATTAGGAATGATAATTTGGTTCGTGGGTTCGGTACCTGTGTGTTACCACTCCTGATGGACATAATGTGTGTTAGTTTTTTAGAGAAAATCTCCAATGTGCCTTTGAAAATTTACTCAATTCGTTCTTAAATTTTACCTCGTCTTTTTCTAAGTTTTTATCATATTCCTTCTATCCCCATTCTATTAGTTGATTGTCAGTTAACCATTAGATTTTTTTAAAAAAAACTATACTATCCCTCTCTCATACATATGTTATGTGGTACCTACTTCATAAATCTCAAAATGAAAATTTTTAATTTATATTAAAATCAAATGGGACAATCATTTAACGCCAAATTTGAATAACAAAATTTACATTTTTAAACAAATTTGAAAAGTTATGATTAAATCTATACATTAATTTCAACAGGAAATTGAGAACCAAAATTATGATCAAATAATTCCGTCCCCTTTGTTTTTCACAAATGAATCATTTTTCACTGATATTCGTTCAAAATGTAGTTTTCAATTTTTATGCAAAGTTTGATTTTTTTGAAATGTCAATGAAATTACCTTTCAAAATTTTGAAATTCAAAATTACATATTCAGTAATTTATTCCTTACTGTTTTTTCACAACCCAAATAATTCATGCGTGGAACATTTCTAACTTTTAGTAATATGCCAAAAGTAATAAAGTCAATTTAAAAAACTGAATGATGGATAGTCACTAACGGAATTGGCATATAACGCATGCAAATAAAAACTCAAGGGTATATAAGGTATCAAGCAAATTTCAGAAATATAGAAGAGCTCACATGAAATTTCACAGACACGTAGAGAATTGACTCTAGGTTTTATGCCTGTGGTACATCTAACTCTAAACTTGTGGTCCTAGCAAACAGTAGCTGGGTTTTATTCTTACACCTCCTTTAGTAATAGCTCTTAGTGACTAGATGCTCAACTTGATGCCTAAACACTTGCACGCTTGTGAATTGTTGCCATATGCTTTTCTTATTGATCTTGTTTATTGCTTTCCTATCTTGTTGGCCTGTAATTTGCAACACATGTATTTATATTAGTTGTTGTTTTACTATGTTGAATTATTGTCTTAGTGCTATCGTAGGCTATGCATATATCCTATTGTACTGTACACTGTGACAATTAAAGTGTATGTTAGTTGTCGCAGGCTTGACAACAGAGTCCTTTCTTCCCCCATTGCAGTAGTAGATTTGTATCACCGTTAATGGAAACAAAATTCATGCATCAACTTTATTTAATACAATATGTACAAATACTACATCAAAAATAGAGTGAATTAGTATTTATATGATCCTGAACCATATATTTAAACCAGACTAAAAAACACCGTATTTACGAAAATTAGAATACCATATTCGCCTTAACAACATATAATTACCGCGTCAAAAATACAGAACAAAAATAGCCAATGTCCAGCCGGTATAGTCTACTGGAGCCTGGGAAGCGCGAGGGACAAAGAAAGCCAGAGACCGCAGAAAAAGCTTCTCTCCTCTTCCTCCACGGCGCCATGGCCCCTAGATCGGACAGCGCCACCGGCGGCGCGGCGGCGGCGGCCGCGGCCCAGGCCCACCGATCCGATTTCGACTCCATAGATCCGCTCTTCCACGTCATCCGCGTGGTCCCCTTCTCCTTCCTCCGGCCGCCGCGCACCCGCCTGAGGCTGCCGTCCAACCTGGCGCTCCCCTCCCCCATGACCGTCTTCTCCCTCATCCTCCTCACCTACTTCGCCGTCGTCTCCGGCCTCGTCTACGACGTCATCGTCGAGCCCCCGGGCATCGGCAGCGTCCAGGACCCCGCCACCGGCGCCGTCCGACCCGTCGTCTTCCTCCCCGGACGCGTCAACGGCCAGTACATCATCGAGGGGCTCTCCTCCGGCTTCATGTTCCTCCTCGGCGGAATCGGGATCGTTCTCCTCGACCTCGCCGTCGATCGCACCAGGCCCCGGAGCCTCCGCGTCTCCTTCGGTGGCTCCGGCGTCGCCGCCATCGTCATCGCCTACGCCATGGCCATGCTCTTCCTCCGCATCAAGATCCCGGGCTACCTATGGTGAGCACAAGCATCTTACTGGATCATTAGATCAGATCTGTAACAAGATCCTCTACCTCTAGATCTGTTTGCTGTTGCTGAGGAACTAGTGTACTTCCTAATGATGTTATTGTGAAATGCTGGATAATTTTGACTTCAAATTAGTTCTCTGAAGATTATCTTTTTGAAATAGAAATAAACACGGCTTTACATGGAATTGTGATTGCATTAAAATGCTTCTATGCCTATCTAGTTCTGATTTCTGTTGTTGATTGTAGTGGTGTAGTTTGGGAGAATCGATTGGAGTAGTGTAGTTTGGGAAAATTGCTAGATGTCTAGCAACTGGTTTTTAACTAACAAGTTTCTTAGACTATCTATCTCCATTGGATTTTCTTGGAGATAGGGAACTGAAGTTGCGATAATTGACAACATCATATGAAGGAGGTGGGATGGGAATGTCTGAATAGTATGTTTAGGAATATTACCGAAATTATGGTAAACAAATATTCTAGAAGGTCTGTTGTACCTTTGTTACTGCCAGATGGCCGATTAATTTGATCAGTCGACTGAGATTGTGAATTTGAAGTGGTAATATTTCTTTGGTTCAGGTATATATGACATTGGGGACCTAACATGATGTGTTTGATTTTTATAATTCAATGGTGAACTTTGTAGATTGTTAGGGATTTCTATTGTCCATATTTACATTTTGAATGCCTGAAATTGCCTTACTGCAACACACTTTTCTCTTAATAAGTTAGCGATTATTTGAATATTCATAGTTTCACCTTATACAAATGTTGTGTATACAAATATTCATAGTTTTACCTTATACATTTTGCATTATTTGAATATTCTGTTTGTCTGTTCCTCACTAGTTTTACTTTATGGTACTCTTTGGTGGTGCTAGAACCTTTAATACAAATATCCATGCTACATACTATATTTTGCTTTTAAATTTTGGTGACCAGCTTCTTAGTTCACTCTCTTTTTTGACTAGCATAGGCTAGAGTTTTCACCACAATTAATTTTAATATTGGGCCTTATAGTTTCCAATATTAACCCTAAATTTTATGTCCTCATTGAAGAAGAGTAAAACAAGTGATAAAAAGTTTCTAGGCTCTACCAAAAAAATTTTAGAGGATTATTTTATGAGCCGATTATTACCTTGTGGCAGAAGTTTAAGCCTATCATCCTATGCCCACAGTAGTAAGGCAAAAGGGGAATGATGTTATGATTTGCTTGCTATTGTTGTATGTACTAGCTATGTTGAATGAAACTCTACAGAGAAATTAAAATATGAGAAACAGATATGCTAATGGAATTTGTGTGGAACTATGTATTAGTTCTGAAGATTCTTGCATTGTGCATGGATTCCATTGGATTCATATTCTAGATAGAATCTCTAGCTATGTATTATTGTGCTCGAGTGTTTGGACAATCTGATATATTATATTAATGTTGTTTGAATGTCAATTATCAGCAAGATGATATTGTAGAATGATACCATGTGTTCCTGTCAAAGGGTAGCTGCACTTTGACATGAATTCTGTTCAACAATAGTTAGAAAAATGTGCATATACTTCTACAGGAACGTTTAACAGTTTTTAGAATTGCAATATAATTTAACAATTCAAGCAGGTAACAGAAATTAGAGGTCATGCTTGGTTCATTTAAATGATAAAACCAGCTTTCCCTGCCTTTCTAAAATAACTGTAGGACAGATGAAATTAACATGTCGATGAAGTAACATGTGACTCTAAATCCACCTGAACGAAAGTGTTCACCCGACCTTCAAACAGGAAATGCCTTAGAACATTTTGCCAGTATGGAAATATGTTTCAGATGTAGCTTTGAGCTTGAAGTTTTGTTTATTTCATGACGTAACACTGACCTGAGGGACGTGTTTGTTATTATAAGCCTTATAGCTTGGTCCTGAAAAAGTACGTGCATTGCCTAGAAAAAGGTATGTGCAGATATAGCGCGTTCTTGATATGAAATGTTGTTGAAATGGAAGTTTTAATTTGCTTACCTTGTGATACTTTATGTGGAAGTTTGGATGTGTACCCGTTCTTTTTCTTTCCTGGTAATGCATTCTCTCATTAATTTTCACCTGATCGAAACGCACGTGCTTACTAATATATTCTAAACGGTTACATAGGAGTACATGCATATATGAAAACTGGAAGAAAATAATCCTATGAGATCTTGTCTAGCGTATGCTCTATCAAGATAGGCCCCTCCCAAACGTGACAAGCGGCAACACAAATCTTAAAGCACCCATCCCACCAGCTGCTCTTGGCCGTGTTCTTTTCCTACGAATAGATGAATAATTTGTTATAATTATTTAAGGGTATTTACATTTAAGGGTATCCATGGATGAATTAAATATTATAATAAATGAATTTAAAATAATATTTTAAGAACTCATATATAAAGTTTTTAAAAAACCATAACTTTGACGTGTTCGAGAAGCGTGTGTCCGTTCATCTATTCATCCATTTCTGGAAAAAGAATAGGGCCTGAATTAGCCCAGTAACTCATTCCTGAATTATCGAATCAGCCCGTACCCTTCTCGATCCTAAATTTTCGTCGACAAGCAGTACACCGCCGGCGATCACCTCGGTTCCTACCTGATCCAGCAACCAACATGCCTCCTCCCATTATAACAGGTCGGTCAACAGCTGCTTTATAGTTCATCCTCATGGCACGATGGCACCTCATCGACTTAATTAATTCAAATTCGAACCTTATATGGGTACGTGTGATTGCCACTGAAGGCGCTGGAAACAGCATGCACTAGCACATAACCCTAATGGCTCAAAACCCACATCTATAACGATTGGACTACTCGTTACAATCCATTAGTCACATATGTGAACAAATATTTATAGCAGCTCTTCAGCCGTTATATATATAAGTTATCTGTAATGGCTCAAAATGAGTTGTGAAAATTTGCATTGAAAAAAGAAAAAACAACATCAGTCCTAACAGCCATTACTAATGTGGAAATTAACATCAGTCCTAACAGCCATTACTAATGTGGAAATTTGACAAGGAAAAACAAAAGCAAAAATCAGCTTATCGTCATGGCCATCGAGGCAGGATGCATTGCCGGCATCATTGCCATTGTTGTTGAGGTTAAATCCAGCATCCATCATCGTCGGTATTGTTGTCGAGACCGGATCCAACACGTGCCATCATTCACCACCTTGGTACTAGCCAAGAACCTCCTCCGCAACTACATCCTACCACGTGGGAGTGGAGGGAGGCAAGAAGGTCATGAAAGAGGGAGTTAGCGGCACCGCTATAGAGGAAGAGGAAGGCATGGTGGCCACAGGTGTTGACGAGGAGCTCAAAGATGGATCCAATGTTGTCATCATCACCGTGGTCGGAGGAGAAGAAGATGGCACAGATTCACCTTCTTCTACCACGAGCACGACGAGCTCCGTGCGGCAGAGGCTGCCACTATCTTCGACTTTGGCTTTATGCACATGGACGTAGCACTACAACAAGAGAAAAGGGGAATCGTTGGATATGGCGCCGCTTGGCTATTGCGGTGGTGGTGGAACTGCCACCACATCCTAGGGTGGCGTGGAGTGCGCCGTCGAATTAGGCCGCCTAGTGCTCAGGGAGGCACTAGATTTGTCGCCACCTGGTGCGAGGGCATGGTGATGGTAGGGGCAGAGGAAGAGGCACAAAGAAGGTGATGCTCTAACTGGAGGAGGAATCGAAGGTGGGCTAGGAAGGTAACAACAGTCACTAGTGCTATGGATGGGGAGGAAGTAACGACTTTTGGGCATAGTGGAGGTGGCTAGGAGCAGTGGATGCCTTGCATGGAGCGGCCGAGAGCAATGGTGGAATGGAGTGGATCGGCCTCAACTCGGGAAAAATAGAAATAGAGAGGGGGGTGTCCTTGGCCGGAGGAATACAAATATGGGATAGAGGCCACGACCATCTATAATGGTTCTAAAAAATAACCCATCATAGATGCCTTTAGTCATCTACAATGGTTTCTAACGATGAGCCGTCACAAATAGCCTCATATCTACAATGGCTCTAAATTATGAGCCATTATAGATGACTAGATGCATATTTGTAATGGTTCCTCTTTACAAGCCATTACATATGTATTCTCATTGGTGTTGTTCTTCCATGTCACTATCTGTAGTAGTCAACAAATACGTCCGTTATAGATACAACTCTTTTTTGTCTGTTATAGAAGACCCATTATAGATGTGAGGTTCTTTGCTAGTGATATTGCTAGAATAACTAGAAGCATTGTGTATGTGACTATCAGCTATGTACTTTGATCAAATTGGCGAGTTTGTATTTTCCAATTCAAACCAATTTTTTTTGTTTTAGCGAATAACTCCCACTTACCAATACTTTTATTAGCTCTTATCTCCACTTACTAAAATGGTAGTTCCTGGTTTTTGTCTACACCAATCTCCTCCCCCATCATGCCCAACTAGAAAAACTGTTTGGCCTAAAATGCTCATTTGAAAACTGCCCAATAGTTATAGAAAAATTGAACCACTTGTCTTGACATGTTATTTGTGATGCATGAAGAGATCGGATCATATCCCCTATGTTTTGTAATCTAATTTAGCCACCTAGTGCTAACTTTAAATGCCCATTAAATTTGCCTACTAGCTCTATTTTAGATCATGAGTATTTGATGAAAACATCTTAGAGTTCTCTTTCGTTAGGTCTAGCCTCACCATAAAATTCTACATGAGTCATCCACAATGGCAAAACAAGGTATTACGCCACCTATAACACTTATAATTTCATCTAGGACCCTGGCCAAGGAGGACCCAAGTCATGTGTGACCCAACCTGGTAGCGCGTGACCTAAAGACCCCTAGGTCATCTTTTCACATCTTTCAATAGTTAGTTGCCTCTTTACAGTTTTTCGGGTCTTTATTAGATTGAAAGTTAACTATTGATGCTTTACCTTGTAATTGTGCATGTTAGCTTGACCATCTTGTTATTTATTTTTAGAACCCCACTTTTGTGAGTTATCATATTTGCTTGTTTCAACTTGTCTTGCTAGTTCTCGATTGCTTACAAGAACAGTTACTAAGTGGTTTGGTTAATAGTGGTTTGGTTAATAGGGCTCTATGAATGCTTATAGGAACGGGTACCCTCGTGGTTTGGTTAATAATGCTCCATGAAGATCAGGAATGACTTTTGGAGTTAATGTATCGGTTGCTCAATAATATATCTCAGATTATTTGTATATAGGGTCCAACTTACATGTTTTTTAAATATTGTAAATATAACATGCTAATATGCAATACCAATATAGAATTGGCCTAAATAAACTTACCTAGGCCTTCAGCTAGGTTTTTTTTTGGGTTTGTTGTGGATCACCCCAAACCCCTAGATCCACTTATGAGTCACTAAGTCACAATGTCCTTCAACGGTATAGGCGGGCCGTCAACGTCGTCTTCTTTCAATCAAAATTATATGCTCTCTTTATCAATGTAACATATATATAGGATACTCTATAAATATGTACTTACTTCAATAGGAGTACCAAAGTCTTATAAAAAAAACCATACATATAGATAAAGTCCTAAGTAGATAAGTAAATAAATACAAAGTTATACTCAGTTCCTACCAAGACTATTTGGATAATATTTATACTTATCTCACTAGTTCTATTTAGATAAGAGGGCATCCAAGAATATAAATATAAGTCCTTCAAAGATGAGAGGGATAAATTAATATAGTTAAGATAATATAAGCCACCTCTAATCTTATTAAGTCAATATTGAAGAAGAATGGCAACACTTATCCGCTGACAATCATGTCCAAGTTCTACATCGATATAGTTGTAGAATAGATGACGGTTTTTCTTCCCTATATGTAATACTCATAAGATATTAATACAGTGGAACGCTGGTTTTCGGTCGAACAGGACGTAGGGCTATTACCCACCTCGTAGGCTTGAACATGTATAAAAAAACATTATCTCACTTGCTCATTCATTTGCATCCTCGTATCAGTCGATCCCTATGTTTTTTAAATACACGGTATATACACAGTTAGTGTAGTTGAATTATTATTCATCAACACTTTTATTAAAAGATTGGGGCATCTAATTGCACATCACTATATGCATAAGTTTTTTACTAGTCTGATACGACTTAAAAATGTCATAAAAAGCAGTTTCAGATTTTTACCAGATAAACCATGAGTGCAAATCAATAGTACCATTCATATTCTCTTAGTCTTCGTTGCCCTCCCTCTTGTTGGTCTCCTCTACAACATAAGCCTCGTATTCAATGTTCTATTCATCTTATTCTTACCACTACAGCCATTAAGGGAAGTCATCACGATGGCTTAGGGGTGTATTTAGGGTTGTGTACGCATGCATTGATGCATATACATCTTTCCATATAATTGGGGGAAGAAAGTCACCGTACGTACTCCTAGTGCCACATTTGGTGCATTGGAACCCAACCACTTTAATTTCTACCTTATGTCAAGTTGTGATCGTCGTTCACCATTTCCTCCGTGCCGACCATCGGTGGCACAAGAAAAAAAAATCTATGCTCGCCCCTACCGTCACTACGTATGGTTTTGGTGATCGGATTAATCCCATATACACGAGCTTTGGTGGACTGCCGCCCTTTGCGCCAATATTACTCTCGTGCTTGTTGCCATCCACCTCCAAATTCCTTTGCGCAGAACCAACATGGCCAGCTATGGGACTAGAGCTACTAGGCTCGTGCTCTTTCACGCTCACAAGGTAATCGCACCATATCGATCGTATCACCACGGTAGAATCGAAAGGCTTGTATATCCCAATCAGGCAACTGAAAGGGTGATATAGTGTGCCAAAACAGCACAACACTAGCGAGGCGGATATAGATCGAGTGGTTAGATTTCTTGTAGTGAAACATGTGCCGCGCGTGCGGTGCCCGAACTGGCGTCCCCCGGGCGCCGGCTGGCTGCATCGATCGGTCGATCACCGCGCGCGCGCGCGCCTGCGCAGCAGTGCAGCTACGTCCACAAGCGGCATGCAGCACGTACCGTTGCGTGGGTGGGTGGTCGCCCCGCTGTGTCGCACTACGTACGCTTCGACCGGTGCGGACAGCTACGAGACGGCACGCACGCACGATCAACGACGTGCGTATGCACGTCTCGTTGCCTGCTTGCTGTTGCTGCGTGCGCATACCGGCACACGTACGGTGGAATCAACCGAGAGCTCGGCTGCTAGCTAGTGCTCACTGCTCGCTCGTACTCGGTGCGTGCTCTCCCATGCGCGGGCGCCATGACATTCGACGGGTGCTGCGGGTGTACCGAGTGCTGTGTGCGATGGAGTGGGCGGGTGAGCAGAGAGAAAACTGAGTACCATAGGGTCAATCCAAGGTTCTAGGCATGGATGATGGATGTGTCCGCAAGCTCTAGCTAGTACTAGCATGCTGGATCTAGCCGTGTACCCGTGCGTGCGTGTACTGCGCACGGTGATCTCGTCTCAAGTCCCGATCTGGACCACCCTAGTTAGCTACGTGATCCTTCCAACCATCTGCCAGCATGCAGTGCGCGTGCGGGTCCCGACAGAGACGAGGAGACACGGTATTGTAGACACAGTACCGAGCGGAATCCCACGACGACGCGAGCATTTATTTTATTTTATTTGGAGACGATCGAGTTGACATGCCACGATGGAGCCATCCCGCGTGGACGTCGGCAGGGAGATCGATGTACGCCTCCATTAATCGGCCACTCGTGCGTGCAACGGCGCAACTAATAGTGGCGGAAGCACCCACCCATATATCATCATGCATGCGCGCTATCTATCTGCACTGCAAAAATAGTGGCCGGTGTGGATGTAAGCATGCACGCACGAGAGGCGCGCACCCACGTACGCAACACGCAGCGCACCGGGCCGGAGATGACGGATTCGATGGTTGGATCGATGAGCTAGTAGCGCTCTGCCGGGCGGTGGCGAGCTGGTGGAAATCTCGGTAGCTCGCGTGCGCTGATAGGCCGTCGACCGATCGACCGAATGAGAGAGCGCGCGCCAACAACAATTCCTTTCACGAGTAGTCTCAGTGCAGAGAGCTATCCTGGATCACTCGATCGTACTACGTGTGTTCTAGCTGGCTAGTGAAAGAAATGACTTTCGATTTGTTAGGTCGGCGTAGATGCGAACGCACGTTGCGCTGCACGATGCAACGTGCAGGCGTGCGGGCGCCATTTTGTTGGTGTCGTCGTGCCTGCCGCCGGACGCTAGCAGCAGCACGCGCGCGTGTCGTCCTGTACTCCTGTGGAAGAAATGGAACAGATGGATGGCATATACGTCGGTCGTCTTTCACGAACACAACCAGCAGGGCGCAGGCAAGGACCACGATATCGCCAATCGATGTTCTATTCTTTCCCCTTTTCCTAATTATTGAAATATATGCATATGCGTCCATATGTAAGCTAGAAATTCTCGATCACGAAAACTAGAAATTCGCATGTTCATAGGAAAAAAGGGGTAAATTCAACTTCATCCATCTATCGAATCTACTGTTGAAATTTTACACAAAAATATGGATCTATTAACTTGAACTAATACATACCTAGTTGTATCCTTTTTTAAAAAAATAAAGGTTAAGATTGAAATTATTACGGACGTGCACTATGTCGATAGCCATCTCACATACATCGATAATTATTGTTTTTTATGATTTAAAAATTCTAAGATCTAAAATTAATTATTACATCCGTTACAAAAATAATTTCTAGTTTTTTTGGCAAATACTAAGATTCTCTTTTAGTTACATTGGTGATCAATTTTTAAAATTTTGAATTATTTAGATTCTCTTTTCCAAGTACCTGATTGGTCGCAGAATTATTAAAATGATGAAAATAGTAGGAATCAGCATGTAAATGATTTTATTATGATACAAAATTTAAATCATGTGCATGCTTATATTTTGTACAAAAGGAGTAATATAGAGTTGAACTCGCCATGGGTCTTAATTATAGTTTTTTAATGATTTATGTTCTAAAATCTAGAATTAATAAAAACCAAGTTATACTCAGTATAGAGTAATAACTCTAGAATTCGAAATTAATAAATATTGAGTTGTAGGCAAGGAGTCTTAGTTACTTTTTATGGCCTAATAATTCAAAAATAGAAATTAATAAATAACAAGTTATTTTCAGTTGGAATCTCAATTATAATATTTCCCATAATTTAATATTTATAAATTTTAAATTAATAAATACCAAGTTATTTTCAGTTGGAATCTCAATTATATTATTTCCCATAATTTAATATTTATACATTTTAAATTAATAAATACCATGCTAATATTGATTAATTAAAATTGGAAAAATTGAGGACTTATGAGTATGGTGCTCTAGGAAATGTCATCACATGTGTAACATATATAGGAATAGAAGAGATTTATATAATTGGAACAAAGGTGGCATCTCTAGTCAATATGGACAATAGTAGCATTTGATAGCATATGTAACGTAACACAACTACAAATGTGTAACTATAGAGATATGGAAGACAAATACTACCTCAGTTCCATATTATAGCTATCTCTAGTATCTAAATTGAATGCTAGAGGTAGCTATAATATGGGATTAAGGTATTTTTAAACAGAGTTTATTATATTGAAAGGAGTAACGGCTAGGAGAAACCAAATAATGTGATGTCTCATTCAAGGCTGAAGAAAAAACAAAGTATATGCAATAGGTAAAAATATTATAAGCTTTCAAGTAAATATTAAAAGTGCATTTAGGTCATCTAATAGGTTTTGAGTAATAGATGATAAGCAATTAGGTAGCTAATATATTATAATTGAGGATATCGTAGTAGTAATTCGTCAAGTAAGAGATTGTTTTGAATAAAAGAATACCCATATGAATGTTAGAAAAGAAAATGAAAGTGCCTCTAT
Source organism: Oryza coarctata (assembly GCA_030770085.1). Taxonomy (NCBI): domain Eukaryota; kingdom Viridiplantae; phylum Streptophyta; class Magnoliopsida; order Poales; family Poaceae; genus Oryza; species Oryza coarctata. The sequence goes on from CM061465.1 coordinate 9,841,489, forward strand.
GCCTATGTTATGATGATTAAGAATCTCGCAAAAATTTGCCTAGTGAAATATTGTTTTGTTTAAAAGAAGATCCCATAAAGAATGAAAAAGATAGAAAAAGATACTTGAAACGATGAAAATGTAATTTTATTATTTATTTGAGTTCGTATAAGTCAAATTATTTAGAGGGGCTCAAGTTTAACTGATTCGAAAAGCAAATACTAAATAAAAATTTGAAGTTTAGATAAGCGAACACTCGCACCATGTATAACTTAGGGTTTTGATTTTCTCTCATAATATTTCGGATGCTTGTGTCTAGGTATTGTGAAAACTTATGGATAACTTTCTCTATCAAATAGAGAAATCAGCATGGAGTCTCTGCACATTTTGGTCAAAATTTTCAGACTGAGCTCTCTATCTAGCAGAGAGGTTTGTCCAAAATCTCTAGAAGTTTAGACCGAATACTCTGAACATCCTCTCCTTCTCGAAGCTAAGTGCTGTCTGAAATCTCCGAACCATTTGGTTGGAATCTCTGGACTGAGCTTTCTGTCTAGGCCAAAAGGCCTGTCTAAACTCTCAAGATATTCTGTTCGGATACTCCAAAGTTTGAATTATGTAAGTAATGACTAGCTTCAAGAGAGGTGGGTATTTAACCTCACCAACCCCTTTTTAAGGAAGTGACAGTTTATTCATTTCTACACCACTCCTATAAACTTTCTAGAGATTCTCCACTCTACTCTTTTAGATCTTAAGTTTAATCCATCCTTTAAGTGCGCTTTTTGGGTGATTTGTGAGATTGAATCTTTAGATTTGAGCGAATATTTGTGGATCAACACCGGTAAAGACTCAAGTTTATTACTCTTGAAGGACTCCCTCCTAGACGACTAGACGTTGCCCACGAGAATTCAACGTATGAATCGCCCGAGACATTTATGAACTTCTTTCTCACCTCCACAAGGAAAGAGGTATATTAATGAATTATCTAGTTCTTCCTTAGAAGTCAGTTTGGTAGAGCAAGCTAGGTAGAAAGCAGGAGCATGGTGTCCTAGTGGAAACGTTGGTGATTGTCTTGGAGTAAGTGCTACGTTTTGGTGAGAGCTTGAAGGTGAAACTAGTTTTTAGGGTTGAACTTGGTAAGGCAACCGATCGAAAGTGACCCAACTCTTTGGAGTTCCTCAATAGAAACGTTGGATCGGTTGATCCAAATTTTGATGAAAATTTACTTGTCTCATAGCATCCCATTACCTATTATATTCTTTGTGATTTTATTTCCTTGTTTCCTCCCCAACCCTTTGGATTCATCTCCTTTGAGTATATCTTGGATATTTAAAAGGAGTTTCGTAATCTCCAGACTATACAATTAAAGACTCTGGACTAGTCTCTCTGTCTGATAGAAAGACTGGTCTGGATACATTGGACGATAGGACTAGAGACTCCGAAGGAAAGTCTAATTTCCACTACCAATTTATTTTAGATTTAAAAGTTTGCATATTCACCTCCTCTCTCTATGCGACTTAAGGTCATTTCAATTGGTATTAGAGCTTTGTCTTTGGATAAGGTTTAACCGCTCGAAGAAATATCGTATTTGAGAGAGGATTTAATTGATCTAAGCAAGTGGAATGAGAATGCCTCTACCAGCAAAAATTCCTCCAAGAAGGGAGTGCCTATTTCTCTAGACTATGACAAGCTCAATTCAAATTCTTCCACCCACTTCGTCTTTTTGCCTTCCTGTGTGCTCTTCATTTCGATGGGATATACTATATCACTTGAAAGCACAAGATGAAGTTATATCTAATGTCATTGTATCATAGTATGTGAAAGATTGTGCTTATAGGTCTTGATATTTTGGAGGAGAATATTGAGCTCACATCCACTTAAGAGGCGCTTGTCCGTCACAATGCACAAGCTGCAAGCGTGATTCTTGGGTCTCTAAGTCCCAAAGAGTTCAATAAGTTGGACTAACTTGAAGAGGCTAAGTAAATTTAGGAAACTCTTCAATTGGGACATGAAGTATGTTCTGGGTTATGAGAGTCACGGATCGAGTTGTTCGAAGGACAACTCGATCGATTCGTGATGATGGACAACAAGACACCACAAGAGATCTATGATTGCATAATGATCATCGTCAACAAGATCTGTGGCCTCGAAAGCAAAGACATGACTAACAATATCGTAGTCAAGAAGCTTCTCTGAGCTTCTACACCAAGAAACTCAACCTTGGTGATACTCATCTAGAAGAACAAGAATTTTAAGACACTCATTCTAAGCAATGTCCTCTTAAGAATCATCTCCCATGAGCTTTTGAAAGAAGATACCAAGCTTGTCAAGGCTCTCGCCAAGAATGCCGCCATCGCCAGGAAAAAGGAGGTGGCTTTGAAGACAAAAGCAAGAAGCAAGAAGGACTTAAGTGACAAAGAGAGTGATGATGGGGACTTTGCTCTCGTCATCAAAAAATTCAAAAAGTTCTTGTGAAGTCATGGCTATGACAAGAAGGGCAGGGACAAGTCTAAGATTCATCAATCCAAGAGAGCTTCTACGAATGTGGCGAGTATAGGCACTTCATCGTCAATTGCCCTAAGAAGAAAAAAAATTAAGGCAATAAGCCCAAGTATCACAAGAAGAAGCGCTTAGGACATGCTCACATTGAAGAGGAGTGAAACCCCCAAAAGTGAGTCTAGCTCTGAGGATAAGAAGAGGGTGACGACAATTGCCATCAAGTCATTATTGCCGAAGGAATCACTCTTCAACAACTTGAGCAATGACGATAACTATTACACTCCCATATGTCTTATGGCATTTGGACGTAAGGTACTATCTCCTTCTATGCCCTTGGATAATGATGGCGATAGCAGTGATGATGATATTGATGAACTTAATTATAAAGACATCAACAAAAGCGCATTGTCTCAAATGGCAAAGCTTGTGAAGGCATTAAAGAGCAAGGAAGAGACTCTCGAGAAGTAAGAGAACTTCCTCATCTTAAAGAAAGAGAGAAACCTTGCTCTTGAGAAGTTGTTGGCTAAAGAGAGGGAGAAGGTTGAGGAATTGATCGACACTAAAAGTATAGTCAATGAATCAATGACTACTCTAAAGAGCTCTAGTGAGACACTTGTGGATAGGTTTAAGAGTTTTAAAAAAACTCACAAAAATCTCGAATGAAAATGTGAGGCTCTTTCATGCAGCACATCCTTCTCAACTCAAGACACCAAACTCTCCAATTCCTCCACAAGTAATGGATGTAATAGATGCTTTAATGTTGATATGAATTGTTATTGGACTAATATGCAAGCACTAAATGAGCTCAAGAAGAAGAATGTGAAGCTTGGCACCTTGGTTGAATATGGATGCATGAAGATGTATCAATCTAAGGATGCACTCTACAAGACTCTCTCCACTCATACCAACAAGCATCGCTTTGGACTTGGCTTCCACCCATGTGAGAACAAGCCATCAAAGCAAAAGGATGTGAAGTATAACAAGCCAATCAAATTTATGAGGAGTGAAGAGAGAGCATAAGCTCAATAGGAAAAGCATATGCCTCAACACCTCTTCTATGCTTCTTACACGCTTAAGAGAGACAACCGTAGTAAAATAGTAGCTCGCTTTATTGTATATCGCAGTGAAAAACGTGAGAAATATTTATGGATACCCAAGTCGCCTGTTGCTAATGTTCTAGGACCCAAACTTCGACAAGTTTGGACACCTCAATCCCAAGCATAAATTATTTTGTAGGCATACTCCTTCGGTAGTTCAAGTTGGGTTGCTGATATCGGATGGATAAATCATATGACCGGAGAAAGGAGTATGTTCATCTCCATTGTAGATAATGGAGGGCAACATGACACTATTGAGTTTGGTGATAACGGTAAAGGTAAAATAATGGGACTTGATAAAATCGTCATCTCAAATGAACTCTCAATCACATATATGCTTTATGTTAAATCCTTGAGTTATAACTTACTTTTTGTTTCTCAATTATGCAAAATTGGATATAATTGTCTTGTTACTGACGAGAGTGTGATTGTTTTTAGGTGTGATGAAAAGTTCGTGGCTTTTATTGGTAAGTTGAAGGACAATCTCTATCTCGTTGACTTCTCATGAGATAGAATAAGTCCCGAAGCTTACTTGATTGCTAAATCTAGCAAGGGTTGGTTTTGGTATCGCTCGCTAGCCCATGTTGGAATATAAAATTTGTCAAAATTTCTAAAAGGGCATCACATCCTTAGTCTATCTAACATGACCTTAAAAATGATCATGTGTGTAGAGCTTTCCAAATGGAAAAACAAGTCAAAGCTCACCATTTGGTTAAAAACGTCATGACAATGTATCACCTCTTGGAGCTTCTTCACGTAAACCTCTTCGGACCCATGACCTATCTAAGTGTTGGAGGTAACTAGTATAACTTTGTCATTGTTGATAATTATTCATGCTACTCTTGGTATTTCTTTCTCTATGACAAAAGCAAAGCACAAGCTACCTTCAAGAAGTTTACACGTCAAGCCCAAAACAAGTTTGATTTAAAAATCAAGAAAGTGAGAAGTGATAATGGCGGTGAGTTCAAAAACACTCAAGTGGAGGAGTTTCTCGATGAATAGGGGATCAAGCATGAATTCTACACTCCATACGATCCTTCCCAAAATGGGATCATGGAAAGGAGGAACCGGATACCCATCAAGGCGGCAAGAACTATGCTTGATGAATACAAGACCTCCAATATCTTTTGGGGGAAGGCCGTCATTGCCACGTGTCACGCCATCAATCGCCTATACCTCCACAAGCTCTTGAACAAGACCACCTACGAGCTTCTCACTGGCAAAAAACCAAATGTTTCATACTTTCATGTTTTTGAGAGCAAGTTGTCAAGAGACCTCGTTCATCAAAATTCTCATCGAAAGCTAATGAAATTTTCTTGCTCAGCTATGAGTTGAATATTCATGCCTATCAAGTCCTCAACAATACTTTGTGTGTTGTTGAGGTCAGAGAGACAAGACATTTGACAAATCTAATAGCTCCTAAAAGGAGCAAATTGGTGATTGTGTTATAGATGAAGAAATTCCAAGTCAAGCAATAAGGAATAAGCCAATTGGTGATGTGAGACCTTGTGACGTGCTAAATGAATAAGATGGGTACTTGAACGACCCCCTCTATAAGTGTGTGAGTTATAGAGACATTTCATGATGACATTGTGCAAGAAGGCACGCACATGTGGATGGTATCGAAGCCAAGCGAACTATGGAGTTAAGAGACACCTATCAAGCTCAAGTCCCCCGATGCACTATCCATGGGTCCATCGAAGCATACAATAAGATCATCTCATCGACAACATTCTTGGTGACGTAAGAAAAGAGAGTAACAATTCATTCTTTTATTGTTAATTTTTATGGTTTTATTAACACCAAAATTTGGTAAGTCCCTATAAACATGATAGAAGAGTCGATTGGCTTATGCAAAGAGACTGATTCATACAGTGAAAGAGCCAATTGGATGGATGAAGGTATATTTGGTTCAATCAAAGATGAAAATTTATCCAGATGAGACTGGATCTGGGGAAGAGTCATGAAAGCCATGATAGGGTGTTGTATCTTTATAAAATATATCTTATAAGATAGATAAGTTTAATTAGTTTTGTTAACTTCTTAGAAAGAGTTTCCTTTTTTTTAGAACTAACATTCAAAAGTTGTTTGTAACTACATCGGACTCGTGTAATCACAGGGTATAAATATAGACCCCCTAAAGGCTTGTAAATCATCTCTCAGATCAACATAATCTCTACATGTCGCCACCCTAGTTTATTTAGATTTTTATCGGTGAGTTCTGGCTCTAGCTGCGAGGCTACATCGGTTAAGTCCAAACTCTAGCAAATGGGTATGTTTTGCTATTATTCTGGTGTATTCACTCTGTCTAGGAATGCATTAGTTAGGTCCGACCTCTTAGTACAATAGACTATATCACATCTCGATCGCGTAGGATCTATCGTCTTATCAAGCTTTGTTTAACATCAACAGTATTGTGCTGCATTGGTTTGGTCCAACCTACTAGACTGATGATAGTAGAATGAGCCATAAGCCGATGGGTCTTTACTCGGTATTTCATCGGAGTAGCAAGCCGATGAATTATCTTTACATAGAGTTTCACGCCAAGTGTATCAACTTTTCAACCGATATGCATATTTCGTCAGCGATTAATCCGCTAGCAATCGATCTGGTTCTATTAGATTCAACCTTATACTGTCTCAATTAGGTACAATCTATCAAAGTTGTGTCTAATAAGGTTGGTACTGAGATCTAGCAGGTTTTATTTCTCCCATTGGCTCAGCTAGCCAAGCTTATTTATGTGCATGCATCGAACCCATAGCCGATAGCACCCGATGGGTTCACCCATTCCTTCCGTCGATATGTCCGATCTAGGTCCCGCTGTTTCGGTGTCATTAGACTCAGCCTTGTAATATCTCGATTTGCTCTGATCTATCAAGGCTGACTCTAACGGTACTGTCATTGATGGTCGTTAGTTCTTGTCCCTTTGAGAGATCGGACCTCACTCTCTACTACTTCTCGCATATTCTATTAAGAGCGTCATCAGCTCTACAATCGATGAGTCTTTTATTTTATTTATCACTATTTACATATGTCGTCATCGGCTTTCTAGCCAATCTATGAGCGCTACACCCCTATCGGCAACCAGCCGATAGTAGGAGTGCATTAGACTCACAACTGATAGCTATCTTAACTCTATCGGCACTTCCAGCCGATTGCGAGAGTCCATATCAGCTTATCGGTCGATTGGCTTGATTATCTAACTCTATCTATCTTTTTTATCAATTAGAGGTCAAATTGACTAGCACACCCATAACCTCAACAACCAGAAGACTCTAACGAGCCGAAGGACCTAGACTAGAGCTAAACAGATCTCGTAGGCCTTCGTGTGTTTAGACGCATCGCATCAAACCTCCATCGTGATGGAACCCGCTAGGGTTTATTCCTGACCTTCGATGAGAGTTGGGGATAACTTCAATTTGGGGTGGATCCGATGTTGGCTATCCGACTATAACACCACAAGGGCTACGCCTTAGCAACAGGTATACCGTCTCCGATTGGAATGTTCTTACTGTGCCAAGAACACCTCTGAACATACTAGCAACCGAAGCAAGAACAAGTGAACAAGCAATTAACTCATGGATGGAAAATTCAAAGGTGAATCTGAATCACGAGTTGGGGTCTTGAATCAAGCAAATGGGTGGTCTAATCGATACGCGCGCTTACAAGGAAGTAGCAGTAGCTAAACTTACAACATAACAAAACCCAACCTTCATCCTGACGGCTGCTGCAAGTATTTATACTTAGGAGAGAGCCAAGAGGCATGGAGGGGTGTAAACCCTAACCTAGAAAGGGTCCCTAATGGGCTGAACAAGATACAAGGACCTCAGCCTAAGACTAGAGATCCGAACATCTTTCTACAGTTTCTGATCAGCTCCGATGGAATCTAGTGGTGTTTCTAGATTCATCTAAAAGTAGACATCAAGGCCTATCCAACAAGTGCTCATGGGCTTTAAACAACCTCTGGAGTGAAGAGTTATGGTCGATTGAAGTTGTTGCAACTTAGAGGTCCAAACTTGCAGTCCAATCCCTTAATCTGGTTGTCCTTTTGATCATGGCAGCTTCTAATTGATACTTGTCATGGCTGCTCTTAGACCAATCTGGTTTATGTCCCAATTTCCTAAGTAGAAGAATATCATCACAAGAATTTAGTAGTACCATATTCATTAAGCAACTTGTTTGGACAATAAGAAAGGATTTCACCTGGTAGTTAAGTTGGCATGCTCTAGCTCGAGTCATTGGGCCCTGCTATGCAGTAAGTGTGGTTGTATCTATGAAAGGGATGTCCTCATCACATCGGCTAACACACGCTCCCTCTCGGCGTGCCTCTCTACCTAGTCCGATCTCCCCACGTGCAAATAGGTTGCTACTCGTTTGACTCTTCTTTGAAACCTTTAAAGGTTAAGAAGGCACTTGCGGACGTGGATTAGGTGATGGCTATGAAAGAAGAACTCAATAACTTCACCCATAATGGTGTTTGGACTTTAGTAGAAAGACCCGACACCAATATCATCTGAACAAAATAGGTGTTTCACAACCAGCAAGATGAATATAGGGTTGTCACTCGAAACAAAGCATGGCTAGTGACAAAGAGACTCGCGCAAGTCGATGGTCTCGACTTTGCTGAAACCTTTGCGCCAGTCGTACACCTTGAGTCCATTTACATTTTATTTTCTTTTGCTACTAATCATAATTCCAAGCTATATCAAATGAATATCAAGAGTGCATTCCTCAATGGCCCAATCGAGGACCTCGTGTATGTGGAGCAACCGTTAGGCTTTGAAGACCCAAAACACCCTCACCAAGTATATAAGCTTCATGAGGCACCCTATAAGCTCAAGCAAACCTCTAGAGCCTGGTATGAATGCATCCATGATTTCCTCTCTCCACTAAGAAATTGCTCTCTTGATAGGAAAGGCGGATATAACTCTCCACACTAAGAAATTCAAAAATGATTTATTTATGTGTCAAATATATGTCGATATAATATTTAGTTCTACTAATAAAGAATTTAGTAATGAGTTTAGTAGGATGATGATCCAAAGAGTTGAGATATCGATGATAGGCGAGCTTAATTTTTTTTTCTCGGATTTTAAATCAAGCAACTAAAGGAAGGAATCTTTATTTTTCAAATAAAATACCTCAATGATGTCTTAAGGAAGTTTGAGATAGAGCGAGCCAAACCCATCAAAACACCAATGCCATCAAAATGACATCTTAATCTAGGTGAGAAAGGTAAACTTGTTGACTCAAAACTTTATCGTTCCATGATAGGTTCATTGCTTTACTTTTATGCATCTAGGCTCAATATCATGCTTAGTGTGTATATGTGTGCTCGTTTTCAAGCCTCCCTAAGAGAATGTCATTTAGTAGCTATAAAGTGAATCTTGAGATTTCTAGTCCATACTCCAAACGTAGGGTTATGGTAGCCGAAAAGCTCAAACTTTGATTTAATTTTTATTATAACTCGGACTATATTAGTTGCAAAGTGGATAAAAAAAATACCTTCGACACTTACCAATTTTTTGGGAGATCTCTTGTTTCTTGGTCATCCAAGAAACAAAACTCTATAGCCCTACCCATGGCCTTAGCCAAGTACATAGCCACTAGAAGTTATTGTGCCCAACTTCTTTGGATGAAACAAACCCTCCATGACTATGGGTATAACATGACACATATTTCACTCCAATGTGACAATGAGAGTGCCATTAAAATAGCAAATAATTACATTCAACACTCAAGAACCAAGCACATCGGCTTTCACCACCACTTCTTGAGAGACCATAAATCCAAAGGAGATATTTGCTTAAGTCATGTCTCTACTGACAAACAACTTGCCGACAACTTTACCAACCCTTTGGATGAGCGACGGTTTGTGGAGTTAAAAAATTAACTAAATATTCTTGTTTCTCAAAACATCTCTTGAGAAGAAGCACTTATAGGAGTTAAATACTTATTTAATCACTAAATAAGTATGAATTATAAAATGTCTCAAAATCATTAGTTCTTGCGTCTAAAGATCTCACTTTACTAAGTGTAGGCCTTGACACAAAATGAAGAGCTCAAATTTTCCATTTTTTCTCAAAAACAAAAAAAAATTGCAAAAATTTTGTGTGCCTTTTTTTATTTTCATAAATTTGAGTCTTACCCTTGAGAATCTTAGTGTAATCATTATTTTGTAGTGTTGTATGCTTGCTGATTACATCGAAGTTCCCATATATTGCTTGTCTAAGCCTACTTTGATCCATAAGGCCAAAGTCTCCAAATCAATGTCCGGGAGACTCTGCTTATCATTCTTTGTCTCTAGCTTAAAATTATCCGGAGTACCTGGTTCCTCTGTCCAGAGTCTCCGGTCCTATATCTCTGTCATAGAGTCAAATTCCTCTGGAGTCTCCATCTAACACCTTTGGAATCTCTAGAGTTCGGAATTTTTGTAGAAAATCACCGGAGTCTCTAGAACCGTTGGTTTTTTACCCTCTTCTTCACTTTTTATTGTCTCCTCCTCTCTCCACAGCACACGCGCACTCCGTCCCACGATCGCCCCCGTCCACTGATGTTTCCCAAAGGCTTTAAACCCAACGATCACCCCCATCCACTAACGTTTCCCAAAGGCTTTTCACTCCTCTCACTCTCCGGCGAGGAGAGCCTTCGGATCCATCCTCTATTCCTCTATCTTCACTCAAGGTAGTCTCAATCCTAGGGTTTTCTCTCTCTTTTTTTGTTGATTTATCGATCCTTGAACCTAGGGTATAGACCCTATTCGTAGGACCAAAGTCTCCAAACTAGCTCCTCTGCCTGGCAGAGAGGGCTGACTATAGACTCTGAACATTATGTCCGGATACTCTGGACTGCTGTCCCCTCTTGCCATCTGATCTTGCATCAGTTTTAACCCTTGTTTTCTTCATGGATCTCAAGTCTCTCTCTATGGGTGGTGAGAAGAAGCACATTTGCACTCCAAGCGGCTCTTCAAGCGATGATCTTGAACCTCCTCAAGGTGGTGCTGCTCAAGAGACCACCTACCGTGTGAACCCTCCTCGGGTCTTTTAGGAGGGACAAAGGCAAAGCCAATGCCGTCCCCTCGCAAAAGAACCAAGAAGACAATAAAAGGGGTCATGTACCATCTTCACTACCATCTGCTACCAATGTCAGTGCGGATCCACACCCCGGAGACTTCATCAGAATACCCGATGATTATCCAGATCTACATCCACTTCATGGCTCAAGTAGAATAATCCATGCCATTCACCTTTTCATTCAGAAGTCTCCTCTAGATCTTCCTTCAAGTGGACTGGGTTGTCTCGTGTATGAGTACAAAAGAAAATTACATCAATGCATGAAACACAGAAAGGAGGATCCCAACTCAATCAGCTATCTTGGCATCTCTGATCCCCTATTTTAGACTTGGTTTTAATAGGACTATTACAACATTGTCATCTTGAGAAAAGCTAAGCCTTTTGTTGACAAGCAGTGGATCAATTGGGTTGCAATGGAGGAAAAAGAAAATCTTGTCTTCAATAACATGATTGGAATTTGCAAGAAGAGAAGGCTCTACGACTTCATGGGACATGAGCAAAATTGGTGTGAGAAGGAGATTGCTCAGTTCTAGGCCATTGTGTTCTTTAGTACTATTGAGGATGGTGAGCAATGACAAATTAACGATAGTTCTGAGCCACCATTTAGAATTTTGCCTAAGTCCTAGAGCTAAACCCCCTTGATCTCACATATCCAAGCCTTCGCCACAAGTAGCACATTTTTCCTCATGAGTCTACCTTAATGTATGGTCCAAATGGGACCATAAAGACAACTCATGGGTTGCTTCCTCACTACGATATCATAAACAAGCTCTTTTGTCTCTTAGTCAATCCAAGGTGAGAGATGCTTCCACTATTCAGTCCATTACCATTGACCTACTTGCCAGCTATCACTCCACTAGGCCAAGGTTTAGCGTCATGAAGTTATTGTGGGAAGAAATGTATGCTATCTCTATGAATCCACATTGCTCTCACACTTACTCTTATTACATCATGAAACTGATTGAAGCGGTGTTAGGATTACGTTTCCTCAAGGAGGTGAGGTATCTTCGGTGTTGTCCTCATGCTCCTCCTGTTGTTCCTTTAGGGCCCGGTGCCTCCTTCTCTCGTCGTCGACCTTTTCTAGTTGTTAAGCCTAAGTTGACATTTAAGAAGGCTATCATAGCCATTTTCTTAATATGCTCCACCACTACTGACAACATTCATCGCTTAGAACAATATCAAAAGGCCTATCTTTGATCTCAAGTTGTTGATGTCTCTCCTTATCATGAGCCACCTATCTACATCAACCCCTTTGGAGAAGAGCATGATGTTCCAGTAGCCGCGTAGGGTGCCCTAGTATAGCTTTTTGCTGAGACTTACAACATCAGTTATGCCAGCCATCACTCCAGTTCACCTCATGGGACATTTGCTTTTGAGGATGAGGACGATGATAATGATGGAGATGCCAATGATGACGATGAAGACGAGGCGTTTACTGATTCTCCCCATAGTCTCTCTCTTTTTGTGATGCGATGACAAAAGGGGAGTAGTATGGGCTCATGTTTAAGTTATTTTTTTTGGTTAATTCAACTATTTGAAGTTTTTATACTCTATTCCTCGCTTTGAACAAGTAGTAACTAAAATATTTATGTGTATTGTAATGATTGTTAGTTTTTCTTTATCACACTTTAAATTTCTTACAATATGTTGAGATGCTTGTTTAATGTTGCTTGTATTATTTGTCTTGTTTGTGCTATACCATATCACATGCATCTTAATTTGACATACCTTTTACTTGTACACATGGCATCCCACAGTTGTAAGGAAATAAGGGAAGCTTCTATGATTTTCTTAAAATGTGCATAGGCTTCAACTTCACTTATGTGTATGCACACATTTAGAGGAAACTTCTTGTATCTTCTTTCAATCAAAACATCTTCTTTTTATCCCTCTTATCACCCCTATGAGTATTGTCATCAATAACAAAAAAAAGTGGAAAATTGAAAGTGCATCTAGGCTACTTAGTGGGTTTTGAGTGATAGATGATAATAAATTTGAGAGCTGATATTTTGAATGATTAGTTTTAGTTTTTCTTTCTTAGTGTTTCGGATGTTTTATCTAGGCTTTGTGAAAATTTGTAGATAAGTTTCTCTATCAAATAGAAAAATCAGCTCAGAGTCTCTGGATATTTTGGCTAGAGTCTTCAGACTAAGCTCTTTGTCTGGCAAAGAGATCTATCCAGAGTCTCTAGAAGTTTAGACCAGACACTCCGGACCTCTTCTCCTTCTCGAAGCTAAGTACAGTCCAAAGTCTACGGACCATTTGGCCGGAGTCTCCGGATTGATTTCTCTGTCTAAGCTGAAAGGCTTGTTTGGAGTCTCCAAACAAGTTTTAATTCTATGAGTAATGGCTAGCTTTGAGAGGGTGGTTATTTAATCCCACTAACCCCTTTTGAGGAGGTGGCTGCTCATTTATTTCTACTCCACTATTATGGATATTGAGTTTAATCCACTATTTAAGTGTGTTTTTAAGTGATTTGTGAGATATTAGACCTTAGGATTTGAGTGAGTACTTATAGATCAACACACGTGAAAACTCAAACTTGTTACTCTTAAAGAGCCACTACTAGACAACTAGGTGTTGCCTGCGAGGATTCAACGTATGAATCGCCTATGACATTTGTAAATGTATTTCTCACCTTCACAACAAAAGTTGTATATTAGTGAATTTCTGAATTCTTTTTTAGAGGTTGGTTTGGTAGAGTAAACTTTATAGAAAGCAGAAGTACAATGTCCTAATGGAGATCTTAGTGGTTATCTTAGACTAAGTGCTATGCTTTGGTAAAAGCTTAGAGGTTAAACTAGTTTATTGTATTGAACTTGGTGAGACAAGAGATCGAAAGAGATCTAGCTCTTTCAAACTCCTTAACAAAGATGTAGGATTAGTTGATCCAAATTTTGGTAAGAAATTGCTTGTCTGCTAGCATCTCATTATATATTATATTTTCTATAATTTTATTTTTTTTCTTCCTCCTCAACCCTTAGGATTTGTCTCTTTTGAGCATCTCTTGAATATTTTGAATGAGGTCCGAAATATCCAGAATAATCTCTCTATCTAACAAAAATACCGATCTAGATACTTTAGACGTTAGGATCGAAAACTCTAGATAGAAGATTAATTTTTACTGCTAATTTATTTTAAAATTAAAATTTTACGCACTCATACTTTCTTTTATATATGTTACTCAAGTTTATTTCAAATATAGCCTAAATATATAGACTATTGCGCTAGTTTTATATATATATATATATATATATATATATTCAACAAAATGATAGTACTACTTCATATCACTCTTTGCTCATATTTTGAGTGACAAAAATAGTTCATCTCTCGTCGTTCTGTCATCCATTCAAAGAAAAGGTTCCAAGTGCTAGCTAGACATCTCTTTGATTGCGTTGTAGTAAATCGCTAGTGTTTCCTGGTGGAGTTTCCTCAACGGAGTCACATCCAATTGAATGAACGAGTCGCCCTGATTCGCTCGAGGTGACCAAAGCTAAAATATTGGCTGGTCTAGCCCGACCGATACTGCCTGATGGCGATGTAGAAATTGTCAACTGTTACGTGCAAGCTTGGGTCATGATCATGGCACTCAAAGCATGCAGAAAGCCTACATACCCGTGAACCATATACCTTTGGCCAATCATTGGCCAAGGGAATTAATTCCCAAAAGGCTGCTTAATTACTCGCTAATTAACCCATCCTCTGAACTACGCAAATGACGCGCTACTCAGCTCAGTGCTTCAAGACCAGATCGATCGAGTTAATTAGCAGTCACAAGTAGGCATTGGAGCCGTGGAGAAGATGGAGAATTTTTCTTAGTTTTATATCTACGTTTTTTTAAACGATATATTTTTTATAATATATATATTTCTTATTTATCATTTTTAAATAAATTTTAAATTTTATAGCAGTTAATTTTATCTATATCATAAAGATTAGATAATCTTTTATTTTTCAATAATTTTAAACACAACCAGTTTATGAGTATCATTAGGACAACTTTTAGTAAGCATGCATCAAGTTGACATTGCTAAACCCCCACCTTTTCCGTGTGGGATTCGAGCATTAGCAAGAACAAAAGGGATGAGACACCGGATGGGATCGATGCTTATGCTCTCTTCTCGCCCAAAAAGCCACCAGCTCGCTAGTGCCAACTCCAACATGAACATGATGTACATTACACAAACAAAGCATGCACACGACATATACCCACGGCAAGGTGCCATCGCCATCATGAGCGGCACACACACATCGTCACAATGATGGCAAAGAGAGTGCAAGCACTAGCAGCTTGCTTCATCCGTGCATGCATGCATGGGATGGATCGACCAAATGGAACAAGACACAGGCCGAAGCAGCTACAGCGGCAGTAACCGGTATAACTACAAAGCAAAAGGCAACAAAACCATAGAGAAGCTAATATTTAGCTAGGGAGCTAATGAAGGAGGGGATCATCAATGGATAATTCATCGAGGGAAAGAAGGGGTGGCAACAACAGCACTGACATGGCAGGGGCAGAAAGGGAAGAGGCAAGCAAGGCAAGGCAACAAGTGAAGAAGGAAGCAGAAAAAGACAAAGCATGCAAAATTGCAAAATGCTCCGCTCCTCTCACTAGCTTGAACTCCATATCCATCATCTCTCCACTACTACACTACACTAGCCAAAGCAGAGCACTAGCTAGTACTAGTAGTACCAGTACATTGATGATGATCGTTGCCTCTCCTCTGCCCCCTCCCATGCTCTCTCATCATGGACGGAGCATAAAGCCCGTAGCCAAAAGTGGAGCGCACAAAAAGAGTTTGGCCAGATCATGGCACTGCGAAAAGAGCATCAACTATAGCTAGCTACCTTAGCTTAGCTTGGCAATGCAAATGCCGACCAAGGTATGGAGAATGGAGGATAGAGTAGTAGGGTACATGTCGAGCATGAAATGTCAGTAGTAGTACTCGATCGCTGCTGCTGCTTCTTGTTTTTTTTTTGTTTCGTTCTGCCGGTCTCGTCGTCATCGATGAAGATGATGATGATCAGTTGTCGGAGCCGCGCACGCCGAGCTTCTTGACCTCCACTTTAAGAGACTTAAGGTACCGGACGGCCTCGTCGAGCACGGCCGGCGTGTCCATCTGGTTGCCGCCGGGGATGATGCCCTTGAGCGTCCGCACCATCTTCTTCATGCGCTCCTTCTTGCGCCCGGGCCTCGCCTGCCCGCCGCCGCCGTAGCTGGACGAGCATGTCGAGTCCGGGGAGCTGCCTTCCCGGTACCCCGGCGTGCGCCCCGTGCTCACCACGTCGTCCTCGTCGCCGTCCTCCGAGCTCAGCAGGGCGTCGATGTCGTCCGTGTCCTCCTGCCGCACCGAGCAGCTGTCGTCGTAGTCCACGTTGTCCCTGTAAGCGCCCTTGCCGGCGTCGTGCGCACCACCGCCGCCGTACACATTGTTGTTGTCGTACGCCGACGACCCGCCGCCGAACTTGTGCGCCAGCGAGGGATGGAACATGACCCGGCTCTTGGTGCACGTCTGGTCGAAGATGACGTAGTTCTTGGGGCACGTCGCCGACGGCTGGAACTCCAGCTCGTTCATCGGCGCCGGGAAGTCGTGCGTCCTCCTTCCAACCATCGGGTCCTCGTACGCCGCCGCCGGGTAGCTGCCGTTGGAGTAGTACGCTCCGGCGTCGTAGCCATACCCGCTCCCGTAGCCGTAGCCGCCGCCGTACCCGTACCCCTGCGGCGGTGAGTCCCTTCCGCCGTAGTACCCGTGGTCTCCCTGCATCTTCTTGCCTAACTTCCAAACTGGTTTCCTCTGTTTCTCTCCTCTGCTTCCTCTGTTTTTTCTCGAGAGAGAAGCTGCTGCTATCGCTCTCGTCGGGTGAACAAGGGAGAGGAGGATTATGTACTGGTCAATCTACGTCACAGGCTTGAGAAGATGACGGAAGTACTCAGCCTGGAGGATCACAAATCCAGACAACAGGAAACACACATCAGCGATACACCCAGATCATGGCATCATCAGAATAGGCAAAACAAATCAAATGGTAACGCATCTCGGGTTCCTGTAGTGGTGAAGCAACTGATGCGAGATTAAAGCGACTTTTTGTTTGAAAGTACCACCAACTTTGGCCTACGACACACACACATACACATAAAAGCATGTACTGTTGTCCACACAAGGTGGGGTATGACCGGAAAGAAGCGCACAGAACTAACGGTTTCGTGAGGGTGCAAACAGGGGACAAGGCAACTCGCAATGCATATAGTGCCTACTCACTACTGATGCTGCTGCTACTGCTCCAATATTTTAAGGGTCCCAAGCCAACCCGAGCTGCTTCTGCTGGTCTGCTGCCGCTAGTAGCAGTAGAACATAAGCAGAGAGGGGCAAAAGCGGCCTAATTTCAGTAGTACTAGCATTTTTCGGAAAAGAAGGCCACGCCGGGATCCGGAGCGCGTGCAAGCAAAATGCACTAGCTAGCTAGGCCACAGGTCGCGGGTGATCGGGCGCAATGTTTGGCATGCCGTGCAATCTACTCCAGGAGTGGGCATGCAGCGGCACAAACACCATACCAAGTTAACAACAGCAACATGGGCATTCAAAGAGGGTTCATGACGACAGAGGACTTAGAATTTTCTCGCAGTATTACTTAGTGTGTCCATGGAAATGCGGTTAAGTCAAGTTACCAATACAAAAATAAAATTTCTAGTGAAAAAAAGTCAGCTCTACTTACTAGTAGATAATAATAGGTCATGCTAAGGAGTAGTGGTATATGGTTGGTTGAAGGCTTGATAGCAACAGAAGCAAGGCCAACTTGTGCGACACTTGACTTACGGTTGTCGTCACTCGTTACAAGACAAACAAGCTAACAGGACGTGCGCTTTTACACTGACAAAGTACATGCCAAACGCTATCTTCTTTTTTTGCCCAACCGTGACTAACCATGCATGCACGCGATTAATTGTCGTAGTTAAAACACGACCAGTTAAATGCCATAAAAACAGAGACGTTAACGAGTGTAGCAGAGCAGAGTAGGGAAAGGAGAAAGGAGCAGAGATAGAGAGGCAATACATGCAATGATCGAGCACCTGGCAAACCCTGGCCAGCGTGTGGTGGTACGCGATGGCGCCACTTCTCATCAACGCGTCGGCGGCGCTCGTCTCGCTAATCCTCCTGCACCCGCGTGAACCAATGCGCATTCTCAGGCGAGACCACCACCACTCCTCCGTACCACCGGCCAATCGAGGGAGCTCTCACCTGCAAATTAGGACACGATCGATCATTAGCTGTTCAGTGCAGTAATGGCCTCAAATGCCTAGCAAGAGAGCTCAATCTCAGAGGTAGCTAGCTGCATGCAGCCATGGCAGATGATAGAAGCAGAGTCACTCACACGATGACGCGGAAGAAGACCAGACACGGCATCGTCGATGTCCCGAAGATCAGTGGAGATCGAGATAGACGGGAAGAGTTGGCTGGGAGAATGAAGCAAAGATAAGGAGTGCAGGCGAGGAAAGACAATAGGAGGATGGTTTGTGCAATGGAGAGAATTGGCGAGGAGGCACAGGGTTTATAAAAGGGTCCGGGGTTTTTTTTTCCGCCGGGGAAGGGGGGAGTCTTTAGGCCGGCCTCACCGTGCCCGTCTTTAAATTTTATTCCCTTTCACTTCTTTTGAGTAGATACAGGTGCAGATACAGAGAGAGAGGATACTAGTACTCATACTAGTGTGTGTGAGGACGAGGGGGGAATGAATCGAAGAGGAAATTAATGAAGCGGAGAGAGGAGGAGGAAGGGAGGGATGATATCGTCTCGCCGAGCGTGGCTGCGTGGGCACTCGATTGGGGTGGTGGGTGCGCGTGCCTCGTGCCCCCTCCCCCTGCTCCGGAAAGCCTCGGCAACCCAGCTCACCCCGACTAGCTCGTCGTAGTAGTAGCTCCTCACTCCCTCACACTCTCCTCCTCTTGACGTGCCGGCTCCACCTCCCACGTGTCGCCCGCGGCACCACCACCGCCTCCGGCCTCGCGTTGCCCAGTGGATACACGTGCCGGCCGGCGGAGGTGGAGGTGGGTGGCCAGCGTGCGGCGGGCCGTGCCGCGTGCGCCACTGCGCCAGCGGCTGATCCGCACGTCCGTCCGTCCGCCCCGCGACGCCACGACGTGCCGTGGCGGGATGCCGCGGCCGCGCGCGCACCGCCGCACGCGCTGCCATTCTGCTGCCAACGATCCAGACGAAAGCGAATACGACAAGTGGGGGAATCCGATCCTCCGACGACGGCACGGCCTCTGCTCCGCTAGCGGCTCCTGCCATCGAGTCGGCCAGCGAAAAGCCCGGCTCGGCTGCGTGCGTGCGTGCTTCAATTCGATCCGAGCCGCACCCACCCACCACCAGCACCACCACTTAGACTACCCTGCGTGCGTTGTTGCAGCAGCTGCAGATCTAGCTCTCGATATAGACATGGATGGATGGATGGATCGTGAGCTCCTTAGGGTTAGGATGTGTTTTGGGCGAACGAGAAAATATAAAAGGACAAATAGGTAAAACGAGTTAGTTATTAAGTATATAATTAATTAAATATTACTTATTTTAAATTTAAATTTTTTTAAAATAACTTTACCATAGAATTTTTTTAATAAAAAGCATATTATTTAACAGTTAAAAAATATACATATGAAAAACACACATTTTTCTTCTCTTTGTCCATGGATGAAACGTGGGCGTGATTGAGTGAGGGGAAAAATGGAAAAAAAGAGAGGAATTCGTTAGTGTATAATTAATTAAATATTAATTATTTTAAACTTAAAAATAAATTAATATGATTTTTTAAAAATCAACTTTTCTATATAATTTAAAAAAGCATAACATTTATCAATTTAAATAACGTGCATATCAAAAATGAGATATTTCTTTTAGCTTTATCAGTGTAACACAGCATGTCTGAAGAGGAATAATTTTTATTGACTTTTGTGCGTTGACGGCTAATCAGTGTATTTTTTAAAAAAATTTCACACAAAACTTTCTCATCTCAAGTTTCTTTCTGGAATATTTTTTAAATTTTTAATTAATTTTATCGTTTATATCATTAAAAAATCATTATAAAAATTAAGTAATTCACTTTTAAATACAAACTTATCTATTCTTTACGAGGAAAGGTGATCATGAGCTAGCTCTGCCAAAGTGCTCCAGGCATTGTTGTACCCTAGCAGCTATACCATAGCTACCGTACGCACAGGTCTGTATTACTAGCACCGATTTTGTTCGGATCATGCACGGGCATGCACTCGGCAACATTCGCTCCTTTGAGCAATTGAATATATCTGTCTATCTGATACGGGTATTTTGAGTGAATACTACTACCTATACATACCGTGGTAACACAGGTCGATCGGAACACAAGCGTTACTGTGCATACCGCGTTTGACAGTGGACCGTGCCATGCTTTAGCCTAGTCATGGCACAGTCCAGTTACTGTAGTATGGCAGCATTGTCCGGTTAAATTTTCTTTTTTTTTAATTTTCTTTTTTCGTATTTTTATTTATTTATTTTTCATATGGCATGAGTTTTTATTGTATTTGGGATGGCTCCATACGATCCGACTATCCAGTGAATCGTGATATACATGACATAATTCACTATACTAATTATGTTTTAACGGATCGTGCTGTGAAGTGTTGTAACGGACAAGTCAAGCCGTGAGCCGTGCTGACTCAGACGGCACATTTGGCCGCCGATACTACTAGCAAACACAATGCAGGGCGCCAAAAACGGTTGCCTTCGTCGGTGCGATACAAAACCGTTTGATCATGGCAGAATAAAAATCATCGAAAATTCCAGTTGTTTTGTGACACGGACGGATGATCTGGTCTGGTGCAATCAAACGTGCACGCCAGGATACTTGGCAGATGAGCCAAATCCAGACACCGCTGCTGCTAGCGACGGTCAGAGATGGGGAGAGAGAGAGGCCCCTCTCTCTAAGTAAGACTGTTTATTTTTAAATGTTGAGAAAAGATTTTTTGACAAATAATATAGAGTAATAAATTAGCGTATAATTAATTAAGTATTAGATAAAAAATTTAAAAATAAATTAATATTATTTTTTAAAATAACTTTCTTATATAAGTTTTTTTTAAAAAAATATTTCGTTTATGAGTGGAAAACAATATAGTAGAGTTTGGAAGAGGGGAAAAAAACGCCGCGCAGTGGCAGCGAGCATCGCATTGCATCGTGGCCGTCGGATTGTCCTCGTGGGCAGCGGTGGCGCAGGCCCGGGCGTGTCGGATTCTGGTGGACAGCCGTCGGATCCAGCGCGCGCGTGCCAAAGCGGACAATCCACTGCCCCAGCCTTGTCGGAATAGAAGCCAGCCCGCTAGACACCCCCCCTACGAGACGCTGACCGGTGGGGCCCCTGGTCGCTGACAGCAAATGAGGGCTGCGGCCTCACGGCGCCTGGAGGCATCATCATGCCCGCCGCGCCGCTGCTGGTGGCCCCCCCTATTCCCTACTTACACTAGCAGGTGTAGTCTACTGCTAATCCTCGGTTGGTTGTTCAACTTGGAGGTGTACTTCACATGCCTGCGTGGCCTTCTCCACATTGGCCTTGTGCCCATGATTGTTCATTACCCCGGGCAGCCAATGCACACATACCTCAGTGGCTGACAGCCAAGACTACTGGTACCAATCCTGTACCGGTGGCATCCTGTCACAGGATGGTCATACTGTCTTCCAGCTATTTTTTTTAAAAAAATTAATAAGTAGGAATGAGAAATAATTATAATTGGTTAAAAAAATAAAACGGTTGCAATTGTTTGAGATGGATAGATAGATGAATAACCAGTTTTAAGATAAATTTAAATAATATTTTAAGACGAATGAAATATAGACTTGTCTATATTTATAAATAGAAATTGTTTTTTTTCAAAGAGAGTAATACATATGTGAGATAGCAACAGTCAGAATGTTCTGATCAAGTGTACACGTATCTAGCGTTTAATTTGAACTTTATCCTCGCCAGTGGTCAACTGATCATATCATCACAATTGAATAAATCAAATTTGGTTTTGCATATTTAATGAAATGTTATGTAATATCATAATCTAACATAAGTGAATATGCTCACCTGACTTCCTAACTCCTTGAACCCATTAAAATTCTATTAAAAGCATACTCTCGATATAAATATCTATAGACGCCAGCATTTAATGATAGAATCATACATTCGTAATTCTACTATCACACTACCGATGTTTTCTTAGCTTATCAGATTTTGTTTAAGCTTTTGTATGATCGTTTGAATCACATGCACGAAATTAGGTGCATACTCCATTCCGTTAATCCGTTTCAAAATATAAGAAATTAAAGGATTCAAATATCCCATAATATAAGTGTTTATTTATATTATTATTTGTCATAGCAATCATTTACTATTTAAATTTCTTCTCATTTTATTTTACTTATCCTCTTACACTCATTAATTCTTTTATTTATTGAGAGGAAATACAATATTTTTTTCTTAACATTGATCTCTACTAAACAATCTAAAAACAATTATATTTTTGAAGGGAGTATATACTAAGTTGGGTAAAGCATTTTCGGAACTTAGTATCAACACATTAATTAATAAGCAACAGGTTTTTGCAAAAGAATTTAATTTTCAGAATGTGATGAGCACCCGATTCTAATTAATTAAACCGATGGCTAGCTACACGGTATTCTCGAATTTGGATAAGATAATTCAGATTCATGATCCAGTATGGGTAGATGGAGTATACACCAAGAGGCCCAACAAAAGTTGTGTACTGATTTCTCCACCCATTAGTAAATTTTGGTGTCTTTTTTTTCTATAGCGGACTTGAGTACTGCTCTCTCCTAAAATGTTTTACTTTTTTAACTGAATCTAGATAAATGTTTATCTAGATTCATATAGGAAAAAAATCTAGGACAAAGGTAATATGCTATAATTAACAAAAGACGGGAAACACCATCCGCCCACATGGGCAGGGCAGGTGGGGCAAAACACATGCCCGAATGCATACATCCGCAATTCATAAATCCCCTTGCCCCTCTCGTTCCATTATACGCTAGCGAGCTAGTGCGGCCTCTTGCATGCCTCTCGATCCCTTGCACCTTCCGTAAAATGAAACAGCAGTAGCAGATGCCAGGGAAAGATCAACAGCAACGTACACTGAGGCAGACAGTCACCTTAACCAAACAAGATTTATTAGCACCCGCATGCAAATAAGCACTAACACGTTGCGTATGGATGCATGCATACTTATATAAGTGCTCCATAGACCATAGTCGTCCATACTCTGCATGGAGCATGAAAGCTAACTATTACTAGTGTGTCATACGTCACCGAGCCATGTGTGCTGCGAACTGTGGACCCACAATGCAGAGGGAGCGAGTGACTTTTTGTTTGTATAACGTTTGGAATGCAGAATTGCAAATGCAACGACGGGGCAGTGAATCAATGATCCATGGAGGAGAGTATAAATGGATGGCATGATGATGATTGAGGCAGTAATATGGGGTTGCATGCAGCAGCGAAGCGTAGACCGGGTCCAGGGCGCAAAGTGGCTCCCGAGGCGTGCAGCTGTCGGGAGGGCCGGGCCGGGCGTCCTCGATGGTTCGCTCGATCGGCGATGGACGCCATCATCATCGCCGCCATCATGCCGTCCTCGCGCCGAGGCAACCCCAAGACCAAACGCAGTGGCGGCGGCAGCAGCGGCCGCGGCGAGACCGATGGAGCCAGCCGCGCGCACCCCTGATCAGTGGCCCCCGGTGCCCATGCCGATATCGTAAGCTTGCACTAGTAAATGCTACTCTAATTAGTGTAGCCCAGGCCCAGCGCGCAGCAGCATGCGTTAGTATACTGGCGATGCGGCTATTGTTGGTACCAGCTGCCACTAACGCACGCACGCAGGGGAGAGGGCAGTCGCTAGTATGATGCGCGAAGCGCCACGGCTAGGGCGGCGTCGGGGATGCGCGCGGGTGGCGTGGCGAGCCCACTCGGGGGACGCCACGCGCGCGCACCACCGCGCAGCACATGCATGCATGGTCGACCGTGTCGTGGGGGAGTGACCTGCCCGATACGGCTCCTCTCCTCGCGTCCCGTTCGTGGCTCTCGCAGGTAAGGTGGTGGTGCGTGTGGGTGTGCGCGAGGGCGGGGCTGCTCCTGCCTGCCTGCCGGTGCCGGGGTTGGCTGCGTAATCGAGTGCGCCCGCGAGGGGAGGGGACGGGGAGACGGAGGTGGTGATGATGGCGCCCGATCTGGCACGGTCCCGGTGCCGCCAGATCTTGTTTGGCGCCACGAGCTTCACAATGCGCCCAATTATGGCCGCGCACGCCGCGCCCGTCGGCCATGCAGCGCACACACAGACTAAACAGAGGTAGCTAGCCGGCCGATTTCGATTCGTCTGGTTGCCTTTCGGCATCGGGGCTAGTAGCTGCCTGCAAGATCCTTGCTCTCTCTCTATCTCCTCTAGCATATGCAGCCGCTAGCTGCCGGATAGCACGGCATGCAACGCCGGTTTTAAAATTTGAAAAGAGAGTTCAAAAGAGAGGGGAGGAGGGATTTAAAAAAAGAAATGGTGTGGTGTGGTACTCGCGTACACGTTGGGGTTCTCCAAGATCATAATGGGAGTTTGGAATCCATGCACGGATGATGCCCCATCATGGGCTCTGCTGACCGGCCATCAGCCGGACGGCAATCCAGGCCATGGGAATGGGATGCTATGCTCCGTATCCTCTGCCTTTGGCAGAGTGACGGCAATCTTTGCCGTTCGGTGCATCTACCATCTAAAGTTAATCGAATGGCCAGTTCTTTTGCCCGCATGCTTGAAATTTCTAATCGAACGACCATGGACATCCGCGTGAGAACGCCTGAAATTCCTGATCTCCTCAACCTACTGCATTGGCAATGAATTTGGACTTGGGCAGCTGGAAGAAGAAAGTGCTGGAACTGGAAGGCTTCATGAAGTGGCAAAAAAAAAAATGCCAGCAAGGATTTGCTTGTTTGTTGGGAGATAAAACTGGACACTTGATTAACTCTGGACGGTGGATGCACCTTCGTCTCCGTCTCCGTCTTTTTGCGCTCCTGCGACGACGGAGTACGTGCTGCTTTTGCTCGATTATTCTCCTCTTTCGGCTTTCCTTTCCGGCCCTAGAGTAGAGTAGAGAGACGAAAACAAAAGTGAATCAGTCCGCTGTGGATCTTGGATTGTTCTCTCGATCTGCTGCCCCCGATGGGCTGGCTGGCGCGCGTCTCGCTCTCGTGTCGGGGTTCGGGCCTGCCCGTGGTAGGGGGCATGATGGGGGTGGCGTCCAACGAGCAGATGCTGAGCTGAGAGCCTGAGAGCTTTGAGCGGCGTTGATCGAGGTCCGTGCCGAATGATTAGGCGTGTCTCATCTCCCAAGAGCCTGCACGTACGTTAGACCTTCCAAAGTCACTGTGCCTGCCGCAAAAAGAGACGGATTTTGGCGCCGTGTTCCTCCCTACCTCGATCTTGCTGCACCTGTAATAAGCTGATAGCAGGGACGTGATTTTTGGGTAGCAGCGGGCGGGGGCAGTTTTCGGCGTTAATTCCTATGCCGTTTGCAGGAAATGCGGAATAAGGCTTATGTCCTCTTCCTTTCTAGATTTTAGATTTTTTATGTATATAAATGATATGTTTCATATAAAAAATTTTTATATAAAATTCTCATCGAATCTTTTTAAAGAAAAATTTTAACTTTATAATAATTAATTTATTTGTTTATACTCCTAAATAAATATTTGAAAAAAAATCAAATAATCCAAAAATAAAAAATCTTCCTATGATTCAACATGGTCTAAGAGTGGGCCGATCTCAATTAGTAAAATGGAGCAACCAGCATGGTGCAGCAGTCAATTAGGGCAGATGCACAGTCAGAATGGTCCAGCAGGCATCCCAGATAACAGCATAAAGCATTCCAGATACCTCTTCTGCAATATACCGTCCTTTTTATTAGACAATGTGCAATGCACCAGCCTGCATAGTATATATACACAAGTTACAAATGCAACCAAATGTCTGATCAGCTATTTCCTGACATCACTGGATGGTGTCGCCATTTACATCTAAATTTGCAACCAAATGTCTGATCAGCTACCTTAATCTGTACAGTGAATGGTTATCATCAAGAAACCTACAGCTCAACCGTACAAAGAGCTGCAGTCCTGAAATCAATGGGCACGTTAACAGGGGGGTGTGTGGTGAGCACCCTCCACGTCTTCGCCACAGGGTTGTAAACTTGAAACTCCAGCGCAAGCCTCTTCTTCGACTGCCTCCATGGACTTGAGGTTTCGACAGGGACTTTTGCAGATATAAGAACATAAAGTTCGCCATTCATTGCTACGAAACCACATGATTGACTACTTGGGATCTTTCTCCTCAATGTAGCCTCCTTCAACCACTTATTCGAAGAGAAGTTATACCTGCCCAAGACATGACTATTAGAGTCCGGTTATAGTAAAATTTTGTAACTCAAGCCAAAAAATAGTGGTTTAGATTCCACATAACATACCAATGATTTATGATCTGAATTATAAAAGAACTACCATAAGCTCTATGAAACAGTAAAGTTCATAATTACAAGTCTCTCATCCATTGATACCAGTTTGTTCATGACATAATGGATAGACAAATTTCAATTATACTTAAGTTGTTCTCCAGTCCTTGAGGAGGGTGCCTCGACTGGTAGGAAAGATCCAGAACTTAACTAGCAAACAAAGTATTAGGTGCGACACAGCTAGTCCCTTGTAGTAATATTAATTATATAAGTCAGCATGAAGATCAGTTCCATGGATTCCTAACGAAAACTCATGCAAGCATAAAAGCCACAGTTTAATGTCAACATAGGTATAATAGAGTTATCAGTAGATTAACAGTTGATAACACATGCAGCACGAGTTTCAATGATTAATTGGCTTTGCCTAGCTGTACCCGTAATGGAAACTTGCATACAAAATAACTAAACATGTATTCAAAAGTAGTTGCTATTGATATATGTGAATTGTAGATCCTTTTTTCTCAAGAGGATACATATCTATGCCACTCCCCATTGACAATGTAATATATGGTCATAATTTATCGTCACTTCATCAGGTTCTATATGTGGAGCTGATTAGTGACCATGCTGCTTCTTGGATATGGATAACTTAAATTACTGCCGCTTACAAGAAATGGAAGCTTTACCCCAGTGCCATACAATGTGGAGCTTAATTAGAACTCTAGTGGCCAAGCTTGTCTCTCTCACGAAATGGAAGTTTAGAATGCTTAAAAAAGCTTCCAGCTTAACATGTCTTTCTTGCTAATATTAAGCACATTAAGAAGCATCTATGTATATGTCAATGAAGTTGTCACAGCATACAGTTCTCCGAGATATATTGACATAAACTAATGCAAAGCAGGCAACCTAATGGCCTGGTGGTGAAGCTATTTAACAACCTCATCCACTCAGGTGGCTGGGCCCAAATCCTAGGATTGCTTGGGTGCACATCTACGCTTCTAGTGAACATCGGAGATACTAGCCAATTTTCAATAAAAAATGAAAAAAAATTCCACTGATACCTCTTGTAGTAAACAGCATACATTTCTATATTTTTAGCTCATTGTGGCAATCGAAAACTGTTGGTCTTTTAACTTAATTTTGGTAACAAAAAAAATCATGTATTACAAAAATATAAGAACAGATGGTTTTCATAATATCTAAACATATCTACCAAGCTCCACTGATCGCCCTAGCTAATATGGTGGCTACACAATGACTGAATTCTGGTATGATTAGTAGAAATGACAACACAGGAGTGACATTGTTTTCCATTTAATGCTAATAAATTGCTCAATCACATCTCACGTAAAATTTATTGTCAGAAATTAGGAAGGGCTGATTAGTCTCAAATTGGAATTTGTAATTGGCTAACTGCTAGCTTAATCCTAGGTACCTATATGGAAAGGGTTTGCTCCAGTATTACCTCTAAACATAAGTTTGTTAATCATAAATTATTAATGACTAGATGGATCTTCTCTAGTTGGGACCTTGATGTCCAGCAGAAGATACTATATCAGTCCTTACAATGTTTTACCCACTAGTTAAGTGTACTGTGAACAATACACAAGCTAACTGCAAATTTTGGCAGTGACACAATATAACTTTTTTTGTTTCTAATGATATAAGTATGCATGCATAATTATTTAAAGAACATTCTATGCCACGTAAAAGTGAAGTCTGATTAATGTCAAAGATAATTTCATTCAGCACGTTTCAGACTCACAAGTGGTAAATGTAATTATGTGAACTGGGGTGATATCTAGCATGTCAAAATTGAATACTCTGAATTAAGTAATCAATTCTATCCATATTAATTAAACCAATAACATCACTGCTACATGACCACACATACCCTTGTGTTGATAATAATCTAATATTAACACCTTCTAGATATTATGTACCCATTACAGCTCCAAAATATCTCAGTACTAACGAGTCTATGATTGCATGGAACAAGTAAATCTTGTTCACAGTTGCAGCCATACAAATGTTTCCAGAAATTTCATCTCCATTCGTGATAGTGACCATGCAAAGAAAACCCTTTTCTTACCATCAAAGCAACAAGCAGCTATCAAGATAAGGCCCACAAAACCAACCTTTGACTACAACAATCCAATCAAAACTTACTTTACATTTAAAATCTCTGAAATAAGACAGCTTCAACTCCTTCATTTGTATTTGCAACATCTGGACTTCAAAAGTTGATTATTTTTATCTCTACTTCTTGATAACAAATTTCCTTTTTTTTCTGAAATTTCCTACACACAAATGTCTTTTTTGACAAGCATATGATGAAGACAAATAGACAACATATTAAGAACTATATTTGCTTAGTACATCATGTGGGCGCACGCATCATTCATGCTCACTTAAAATCAAGTAACCAAAGGGTGGCCACACAATCTTTTAGTTAGTCCTGTGAATTTTTATTTTGGTTGAAGAGATAGGAGAGGAAAACAAAAATGCTAAACAATGCTTTTCCATGAGATCTAGTCCATAATGTAACACACGAAACTAATATGGATGAATGGCAAGAATAAGTCTCAGCAATCAAAACTGGAAGAGCAGCAAAAGATAAATAGGATATTCCATCTTCAAATTAATTTCAGATTCTCAAACTATGATAGCTGTATTAGTCTGTCAGATATATGACAGCAATGACATCAAACTTGTCAGAGACTCAGATGAGTACCGTATCCTAATAGTTGGCACCTAAACAGGAAAATTGAACAAACGAAAAAGAGCTGCCTTCCATTAGTCTCGATCCACCCATTTATACATCTTAACAAAAATAAACTAATTGAAGAACCAAGATATCCAGCAGAACAGAAAGGTTTATGCACCCTTGTCCGACTACAAACTCATCAGTAGTGAATAATTGCACCAAATTTAATACTGAAATTGAAGAACAGAATGGCTCATGCACCCTTGTCCGACTACAAACTCATCAGTAGTGAATAATTGCACCAAATTAAATAATGAAATTGAAGCACCAAAAAGACCTTGTATACTAAACATGCTACGCAATTACAAGTAGAAAAGGGAACTGTATAACTACCAATCATTCCAAACACACATGAATGAAGAATCGCACGAAATTGAAATTAAACTACTCGATTGAAGCAGCATACACAAGAAACATATATACTAAAACAATTGTGCAGCCAAAGAATAAATTGGAGGCAAATTCCCTGACCTGAAGATATCATGACCATCGAGCATGAACACCTCTGTGACCCTTCCATCTTCTGCGGAAATGGCCGCCACAGGCCCAAGCCGCTCTCTATCCCATTCTTCCCACATGTCCCCAATCTCCCTCCACTTGCCGCTCCACAGCCCGAGGGCCACAGCATCCCGGCAGTACACGTCACTCGGCACCACTCCCCCCACCGTGGTGTAGCCGTCGTACCCGCCCATCACCCAGAACTCATCCTCCCTCCCATTTCCCGCCCCGTGCGCGACGAACCCCACGCACCCGGCCCGGTCCCGGGGCATCGCCGTGGTGACGCGCCATGCGCGCGCTGCTGTGTCGTACCACTCGACGCCGCTGGTGCGGCTGCCGTAGGAGGGGAACGTCGGGTGTCTGGACCCACCTCCGGCCACGATGACTCCGCCGCTGGGCGCAGGGGCGCAGGCGAAGCTCCCCCGCGGGACGCGCATGTCGGGGAGGCGCTCCCAGCGGTGGCGGGAGAGGGCGAGGTCGAGCCAGTAGGCGGCGGAGGAGGGGGAGGGGCTGTCCAGGGGATAGCTCCGGGCGTCGAAGCGGGAGCCGCCCAGGACGTAGATGTGGCCTCTGACCGCGACCGCGGTGAAGTTAGCGAGGCCGTAGAGCTGCGGCGAGCATGGGATCGGCGGGAGGGACCACCAGGCGGTGGGGGCGGCGGGGTCTAGCAGGATCGGGGAGGCGAGGGAGGGGTCGGTGGGGAATAGGCACAGGAGGTGGCGGCGAGGAAGCCGCAGGCTGCGGCGGAGCGGGAGGAGCGTGGCCGCGGAGAGAAGGAGCCGCCACGCGCGGGAGGTGGCCCGGAGGCGTGACTGGTCGGGGAAGGTGAGCAGGCAGAGGATGACGGCCGCCACGTCGTCCGGGAGCCCTGGGATAAGAGACGCCACACCAGGCCTCAGGCTTAGGGTTCCGGCTAGGTGGCGGCCGGCGGACGACAACGGAGACGGCGACGGCGACCAGGCCATCCGATCGCCCCGCCGCGAGAAAGAAGGAAAGGGGAAGGAAAAAAATGGGGGCCTCGCAATTCCGTGTGCCGGTGCGCGTGTGTCCTTATCATTCTAGGAGATCGCGCTCAGCGACGAAACCGTCTCTCTAATTTCCACCACACTCGCTGCTATGTTGGCCCCATTATCGGGCCAGCTTAATTCTGCCCCACCTGTCAGTTACAGTGAAATGCTGTCTCTTAGTACTTGCGTCGCCCTGTCCACACTCTAGTTTTTCAGCGAGTGGATATTGTCCAAAGAGCCCGCAGTGCTTCTGACAGGTGGGGTCCTCTGCTTCCGTGAAACAGTGGGACCAGAAACGTAGTCTTGATGGAGAAGATCTTCTGCGGTTGGTGCCGGTAGTTAGTTTTGGAGAACCTAGGGAACGAGTGCGTGTGCAGGCTTGTGTCTAGGGCCGGTACTAAGGTTTTGATGGACCAGGGCGAAACTAACAAAAGAGACCCTAATATAAGCATGAATATATATTTTCTTAAATATTTTGTCTATTGGACTTATGTGATTCTATCGACTCTTTTTTTTCTTTTTTTAACCCCATACATACTTTCTCACTCTCTCGAAGACAAGATATCAAGACTATACTAATAATTAATATATATATATATATATATATATATTTTTTGATGGTTCAACTCATAAATTATAAAACTACAAAAGTACTAGATTAATTCAAACAAATTTTACCATGTACTACTGTGATGTAGCACATAGCACATACCTAGTTTGTATGATTCATTCATAGTTTATCCAATTGATCCCTTGATGGCTTGCTTTAATTCTGCGATGAACGAACAGCGTTAATCTCTAGGGCTTTGGAATTTTGGTAATGCAATCAAGCTATCGGAGGAGAAAATTTTCCCGCATGGAGGTATACCTTCACAGAGCCAACGAGGCAACGAGGGATCGCAGGCCTGCGCCCGGCTGGATGCGGCGCGGATCGTGACGGCGGGCACGCTGGCGTCGACACGGCGTCCCTTGCGACGTGCAGCAGGATGCGGTTTCGGCGCTGCGGATGCAGGCACCCGGCGATCGCTAGTTCGCTACTCATCCGGAGCGGCTTAACGATCGCGAAAGCGCTGGTGCGGCACCGTGTCCGCCACAGAAGCGCTACAACAGGCCTAATCTCGGACGGGGCCCTTGGGATTGAGGGGCCCAGTTCGGCCGCCCCGCCCCCACGGCCAGGCCTGCTTGTGTCTAGTCGTAGATAGAGAATCCCGAGCCAATTTGTGGCGGTGCCCGGCAAATGGGTGCCGGAGTTACCGACAATGACGTCGGCGACAGGGATGGGTTGGGATAACGGGAACTCGGGATGGGATTGTGTGTTTTGGTCGGAGCCGTTCATCCAAAAATGACCACGTCTCTCCTCTTTCGCAGAAAAGAAAAGCTGGCCATGTTTACATGTTTTAGAAAAAAGAAAATAAGGAAACTAGGATCTAACGTTTACAGATAAGGGGCTGTATCGTACAATATCCCGTTTCGAAATAGGATCATACTATCGTATCTAGAAATCACTTAATTAAAAATTATTGCGAAAAAGATTTTTTAAAATGATTTAATAATTAAAGGAAGTGTTTAAATAAAAATCTATCAAATTTTGAATATCAAATTGGGCTAGATAAAATTTTATTAAATATTTTAAGTATTTAGTATTTTTATAAAATAAATCATTTTAGTAATTATTTAAATTAAAAATCTTATTAAAATTATTTTCATGTCATGGGTCATTTTCAGCCAATTACTTTCCCTATCTTGGCTCAGTCCTTTTCACTTCTTTCTTTGGCCTAGCTTGCCATAGAGCCAACCCATCTCCTCTTCGTATCTGCTAAGCCGCTTCAGCTTAGCCACATGTTGGCCTCCTCGCCTCATCCTATAAGTGTGCCAACCCGCTAGCTTATCCATTCTCCCGCCGACTTGCTTCACTTTGGCCCAAGCCACACATGCCTGCTAGTCCAGTGTCTTTCACTGCTCCTCCCACTGATGCGTCGTGCCCATGTGTCAGGAGCTTATACTCCTTCTAACTCCCAACACCATCGTCTTCATTGAATTCGGACACCTCGCTCCATCTCCTTTCAAATCGGTTGAGGGGTTTTAATCCCCTCAATCTTCTCTTCTTTTGCTCCAAGAAACCCCTAGAATCCCTAAAAGAAATCTCGTGGATTTTGTCCCATTCATATCCCATAAAATTATGGATAAACCCTAGTTTTTCCCTCACTAATCATGGTTGTTGTCGACTCGATCTCTTCCTCCATTGCCTATATATAGCATAGCCTTGGTCTCCTTTCCCATTTCAACCCTTTTCCTTAGTTCTTTCCTATGCTCTACTTGTCTTGCCACACGTTCCTTCTCTCTTTGCCGCTGGCCACCACTCCAACCGAGCCTCGTTGCCATTCTAAGCCTCTTTAGGCTGCACTATCTTCACTTTTAGTATCGTAGCATTGAAGCAAAGCCTAGCCGCATCTCCTTCTCGCCTGGCCATCACCGAAAGTCTTTGTCAGCATGGACCTCGAACCTGCCATCGTTTTTCATCGCAATCATGCTGGTGAGGTTCACCTTCTTGTGCTTGTTGTCCCTATGCCCTATGCCCTCTGTTTCCACTGCCACACCATAGTTCACCGTGCGCCGTCATTTTCAAGCCAGTCAACCAGATGTGGCCATCCACGTGGTCGCCTTGTCAGTGCCACTTTACCCCTTTGTCCTATGTGGCAACACACATTGTCTCTCTAATACTGATCCAATTTAGACTGTCGAATATTAGTCAACAACAGTCAAATCAATCTCAGCCATCCATCCTTATGGATCGCTGTGAAATTAGACCGAGTCTATGGTATACCAACCTCCTTTATCTTAATGACATGCGAGTCTCGTGTGTTAGTGACCTCAGCCTTCTCTCTCCTAACTAACATCATAATCTATCTTCTCTCTCCTAACTAACATCATAATCTATCTTTTTCAGTGTAAAAATAAATCCAATATGATACAGTAAATCATCTGTATCTTTTTAAATAGGTTTTAATTGAATTAAAATTTCATTAATTTATAACTAATTCATACAAGCCGAGATCGTTCAAGTCTCATAATTTAAGTTTAAGATCTACCTATTTATCAACTTTATTTTTGCTGTTTATTTGGTTTTTATTAGTCTATTTTCTTATTTTATATGTTAGCGTGTAGTTTATGCCGTTTTAAAGAATCCTAAGTTCGTCGGAAGAGTTTTACGAGAGTAATTGAAGATATTTTGATTGTAAGGTGAGTCATGCAGATCTAAAATCCCTTTGAGCATGTTAAATTTATATTTAATTTCTCGCTTTACTACATTTATTTTCAAATGTCATTGTGTGTGGTGTGAACCTATATCACTTATTATTAACAATTTATATTAATTACCTTATACATTTATATCTTGAGATATAATTTGACTAGTTTGAATTTTATATAATGGTTCAGCTAGATATTTAGTGTAGTTGTTTAACCTTAGTAACTCGAGAATCATTTATGGGATAACTAATGCTTTACTCATGATTAATTACGGATAATTAATGGTAGTTCACAATGGTTGGTTATG
The DNA here is from genome assembly GCA_030770085.1 of Oryza coarctata. Taxonomy (NCBI): domain Eukaryota; kingdom Viridiplantae; phylum Streptophyta; class Magnoliopsida; order Poales; family Poaceae; genus Oryza; species Oryza coarctata. The sequence continues at coordinate 9,875,468 of CM061465.1, forward strand.
TTTGATTAATCAATAATATTTTAACTAAAATTTGACTAATAGTGGATTAGAGCATATGGTTGTGATGGTCATGCTTATGATAATTAAGGACCAGTTTATAAGTTACTACTATGAAACATTTACCATACTAACCTATTAACATCAAAATCTGGATGATCCGATAGTGCTAAAGCCGATCGGCTGAGAGGTGTCCGATGGAGAATTTGATTCAGCCTATAAACAGGATTGGCTGATGGAGATACTGGTCAGCTCGTGAGACAAAGCCGATCGGAACTGTAGAGAAGCCGATCAGATTAGTAGAAGATTGGATCGGTTTGAAGACAGGGAATTATCCGATCGGGGTCAGGTCCGAGAAGCCCAAGGAGAGATAGGAAAAGGATTGGCTTGAGTAAAAAGAAGTCCGATTGCTACAGTGAAGAAGCCGATCGGGTTGTAGCGAAGGAAGACTCGGTTCCAAATTAGAAGATTATTCAAATAAAACCGAGTTTACGGAAGAGCCATAGACTCCATGGCAAAATGTTCTATCTTTGTAAATTGTAACCTTATTAGGAAGGTTTAGGTAGTTAGTTAACTTCTTTAGAGGTATTTTCCTTCAGAGAGGCGTCCTTCAGAGAGGCGTCCTCTCATCGGCTCAGCTAGCCGATGGGTTTATTCCTATCTTTGCTTTAGCATAGCCGATCCGGCGTCCTTCGTACCATCGCCGCTGGCCTTGGCCTCGTACTGTCTCGGTTAGATCCGATCTTCGAGGTTCGGTGTTAATGACGCTGTCACGGTGGGCGACGGGTCTCATGCTGTCATATTCGGAGTGGCATCGGCTTTGCAGCCCATGCCTTTTTAATAATATTCCTTGCCAGCCTGCATGTGGCTTCATCGATTTTTCCAGTCGATGAACTACTGTTCGGCTATCCGAAGGGATCCTGTGTGCCTTGCTATCCTCTGAGTACATTCTGGTTCCTCCATTGGCTTTGCGGCCGATTCCCTATCGACACCTATCCACATTGGTTCTTCAGCCGATCGAAGAGCATCCCGATCCTATCGACAGCCAGCCGATAGCGAGCGACTGTATCGGCCCACCATCCGATGGACTTGCTCATCTTACTTCCTTGTCAATTACAGGGTCAAATTGACTGTCACGCCAGCACCCGTACCGACGCGCCGGAGCCGATCGAACCCCATGGCTCCTGGTACGCGTACCTCAAGCCATGCAGAAAAACCGATCGGCCTACGCTGTAGCTAAGCAGACCTCCCAGGCGTTCGGCGTGTTCACGCTGGGACGCGCAAGGGATCTCGGCGCGAACACATAAGTGAGAATGGACAACAATTGGATCTTTAGCGTAGTATATCCCAACAGAAGGTGATATGGTGTGTTTTATTGGTCGTAATGCCACTAAATCTATAATGGTAGGCATAAGTGTTATCTTGTTATATTAAGTTTATTTAGTATTCAAGAGTTTCTCTAGTCTAAAAGTTGGGCCACCTCTATTGGGTATTGGGTATGCTATACGAATAGTCATGTTTTTCCTCTTTTAAAGTATCATGGTAGTATTTCAGGGCATGACAACATATGTGGAATCATGTCATGTAGGAAAAGATGTACACCTCTGGTCAGATTTAAATTATTTGAATAGCCATTACTGTAGTTATGGATGAGCATAACAATATTTTTTATTAGTTCCACACTATTTATTAATGATAATAATTTGATAATTAATGATAACTAGTTAGCTCTTTGTGTGAGAATGTTGGATATGTTCAACTGAGTTTGATTGTTCAAAGGTGATTTGATCCGGTGCAACCGAGAATGGTTGTATGGTATTGATTTAATATGGAATAACTGCTTTATTATTTTACTACTCTCAAATATTTATTAAATATTGCTTTCATAAATGAGCTCTATTATACCATCCTTTATCATATTCGGTGCTCTTATTTAATGTATGACTTAATGAGTATTATATATACTTAGCTTGCAACAATCATAGATTTTAAATGAGAAGACTCTTATCTTATATCCCAATTGAGTTGCTTGTGGATGTGGAGCAGAAGTCTCGCTATTTTTTTTCTTTTCGCTTTGTATATTGAATTTTCAATTTGTATATCTTGGATGATTCTTAGACGAGGATAAGTTTATTTAAAAATTTATGATAAATTTTCTAGATGTGACATATGCCTATAAGTTAACAAACATATCTAATCTGATATCTCTTTGGTACCAGTTGATACCTCACTGATATCATTTGATACCACGACGATACTAGAATGAAATTCCATCGGTATAAATTCGATATCACCAAAAACTTATCGGTATTAAACTGATACCATTGCTAACAGCTGATATCGATAAGTGTCAGACAGACCGGTGTATACTACCACCGTATATATTACCGTTGGATGTATGTAGAGGACGAGGGTACGTGATGCAGCGGAACATGCATTCTCCGTTGAAATACATCAAACTGTCTATGAGCAGACCAACGTATGAAAAATTGCAAACCAGCTGAACATGGCCAGCAAGAAACGGTCCCTAGAGCACGGCATTGGCAAATAAGCGGCCTTAGAGAGCCGACTGGCTCAGCACGTGAGGTTGGCTCGAGATCGATCGTGGTGAAAGCCACCTGGTCGTGCGTGTGGTGTCTCCTGGTTCGGTAAAACAGGGTATACGTGGGAGCTCTCATCGGGATGCTTGCTGATTAATGGGTATAACAAAAACAAAACGCGCGAGTAAATGCGAATGCATTTTTGTTTCGCGTGGGAAAAAAGCAAGCTAGCTGCGGCTCGGTCAGGAAGCAAGCATGCTAGCTGTGCATGCGCGCGCCTCGGGAGAAAGCAAGCTAGCGGCTAACTGCGGACGCGCAGCGTGTCAGGTGCCGCGCGCAGCACACCAGGGGTATACCGCCCTCTAGCTTTTCCCTTACAGTTAACGGTCGATAATCGTGTCTCCCCTTAATTCCCTTCCACTCTCCCCTCTCTCAACAAGTATATGCTGGGGACTTTTGTTCGTCCCCTCACTGTTGATACCTAGGTGTCCTTCGCTATCTCCTGGCACCGAACACGTAGATAAAAGGCTGGAATAAAAATTCATCCAATGCAAATAATTTTAATAAATCATACAAAATTTCAATGTTTTTCTTCAAAAGAAAAATCCCCCTTCATCTCGCTCTTAATCCACACCTGATGCATATACTCTACAGTATCATATAAGCTTGGTCATCAACCTAGCTTTTGTCTATGATCGTGCTTCGTCACCAACTTTGCTCATATAAGTTTCTGTCCCCCTTGCCAACCCAAGCTGGTGGAATCATATCGATTTTTCTCCACGCTAGTGGCTCTTTCCTCTAATTAGACATATAAATTTCCTTTGCACTGATAAGTGAGAAGGAGTCACCACTTGAGGTTTTCAAAACATCATACCACTGTCTCTACTACTGACCACTTCTCGAGCTATCATAGCATCCATGTGACTAGGGACAAGTTTTATTACATCAATTTTGATCAAAACTAATTTTCTTATATAAAATAAAGTAAAAGTTATTAGCTCATAATTAATTATATATTTTTATTTTTTATAGGAAGATTGCTTTAAAATAATAAATAAACATATTTAAAATTTAAAATAATTAATATAATTAATTATATACTAATAGCTTTTACATAAGCAAATTCATTTGGTCCTGATGTTGTCAAACTCGCCTAGATGTAGCGTACCTCATCGAGCCCCACTCACATTTGTCATAACACTGTCATTGACAAACTGCTTTGACCATGTCTTGTCGGCCCCACTCGACCTCGATCACCCTCTGTCCAACGAAGTTTGTCATAACACCTGTGTTGACAAATTGCTATCCTCCTGCTTGCTTTTGCATTTCCATAGGTGAGTTGATGAAGAGGATGACAAGTGGTGGTGAACCGAATGAGCCTGCGAAACAAGTTACATTAGCATAGGGAACGGAACAATTGGGATTGTCACGTGTGATGATAACAATAGAAGCTACAGAGAGAAATTTTGTATGATTGTCTAGTAACACCTTAGGTCCTTACCCATGTGTGAGATTTTTTTTCAAATTTTTTTATAACTTTTATTTAAAAAAGGTTGAGCTGCGCAGAGCTTGCCGATGGAGCTTGCATGGGCATTGGCAAACTGATAGCTGTCAGGTGTCAAGGTGTCCGATTTGTGGGAGGGGCTGTTTCAGTTGTCATCAAATCCTCGTGGAAATGGGCTCTAATACCATTTTCCAATTCTGGTTGTATTCAAAGCAGCAACATTTTCCTGAGCCCTATTTCAATTCTGGAATTCGTTGTCAATTTTGCAACTAATAATGCAATAACCGTGGTGAACACAGAACTCTACTATTCCTAGAGAATCACCTTCTACGATGCGTTCATAAGCTAACGGACGATTTATTTGGGCCTCAGATGTTTTGGGCATGATCTACTGTTTTTTTTTTGTGTCCATCTGCTTTCGTTCGTCGCCTATAAACAAAACCGCAGCATTTTCTGAATTCCCATCATCCTAACGAATCTTCCTCTTCTTCCCATCAATCTCCCATCCAAAAGCTTCTAGAAATTCTTGGCTCTAAAATAGACCTAACACTACCATGTAGAACTTATGTCTAGCAATATGGATTTATTAGAACTACCACTTATAAACTAAACACCTCCTGCTAAGAGATGCTAGCATTATCTATATTGACTTATGGTTAATACGATAAATACTTTATAATAGTAGCTCACAAACCAATTCTTAATTATCATTAGCACGACTATTATAACCATATGCTTACAACCCACAATTAGTCAGGTTTTAGTTGATAAAGTATTAATTATTTATTAACCAAACATTACCAACAAACTACTATTAATTAACCATAATTATAAGTGAAATATTAGTTTTTCTATTAGTGATTCTAGAGTTTCTAAGCATGATTAAACAATTACACTAAATATCTAGTTGAACCATTATATAAATTTTAAGCTAGTTAAATTATATCTCAAAATATTAAGGTATAAGATAATCAATGTGTTTGCGCCAGATCTCGCGTGCGTGGTGTGAACACGCCGAATCCTAGGAGGTCTACTTAGCTCCAGTGTAGGTCTATTGGTTTCTCTCTATGGCTTGAGGTATGCGCACTAAGGCCTAGGAGATCCGATTAGCCCCGGGGCAGGTATCTCGGCTCGCTCTCTATCGTGACGGTGTATGTACGGGCGTGCCAGTCAATTTAACCCTACAATTGATAAGGAGGAGAGACGAACGGGGTCAGTCAGACGATGAGTCAATACGAGCTCTCGCTATCGGCTAGTCGCCAATAGGGTCAAGTTGGTCATCGTCCATGTCCAGATGGCTCTGGCTATTGGCTGGTCGTCGATAGGAATTGTGATGCTCTTCTATCGGCTGGGGAGCCGATGAAGGCATGGACAGATATCGACGAAGGACATGATGACTCCGAGTATAGCGAAAGCAAGATCCTGATCTATTGGCCGTAGAGCCGATGAAGCCACCAAAGGGTATTCAGAGAAAAGCAAAGCACGCGGAATCTCTCCTGGTTGCCGATGAAAGCTGTACCGGTTGTTCATCGGCTTTCTAGCCAATGAAAGCATATACGAACTGGCAAAGAATCGTATAAAAGATACCGGCTGCAAAGCCGATGCCGCTCTAGATATAGTGGACAATGAACAAGGAGCGGGTCTCACTCCTCTCATAGTACGAGACTCGTCGCCCACCGTGACGACGTCGCTAGCACCGATCTCAAAGATCGGATCTAACCGAAATAGTAAGAGACCGAGGCCAACGATAACGGGACGACGGACGCCAGATTTGTCATGTTGAAGGAAGGACGGAGCGAACCTATCAGCTAGTTGAGCCGATGAGACGACATCTCTGAAGATATACATGCATCAATCGGAAAGGCCGATGCACTAGGCATAATGTTTGATGGAAGTCTTTGAAGACGGGTGCGTATCGACTCAGTCGATACGCTGGGCGTGTTGCTTAAGGTATAGATAACTCATCGGCTAACCATTCTGATGAAACGCCGGGTAGAGACCTACAAGCCTATGGCTCAATCTACTGTCGGCAGCCTCGTAGGTCAAACCTAATCGATGTAGCATAGGACGAACGACGGCACATAGGGCTTGGTAAACCGATAGACCTCACATGGATGTGATGCGGTACACTTGATCTGACTAAGAAGTTAAACCTAACCGATGCAGCCTTAAACAGAGCAAGACATACCGGTACAGTGGCGAGACTTACCCCTTCGCCGAAGATCGAACTTAACCGATGCAACCCCACGTCGAGAGCCAGACCTCACCGGTAAAAATCTAGATAAGCTAGGGTGGTGATGCGTCGAAATTGTATTGATTAAAAGATGATTTACATGTTTCTAGGGAGTCTATATTTATACCCTAGCATTACAGAGTCCGATGTGGTTATAACAACCATCGGACGCTACTTCCTAAAAAATATAATAGGAAAATATCTCTAAGAAAGTAAACTAAATCTTTCTATCAATATAAGATACGATTTATATAGATAAATTAGACTGCTATGAGTTCCACGACTCCTCCTCATGCTCGGCCTCATTTGGATAGCCTTGTATAATTGGACCGAATCCTTCCTCATTTTCTTCAATCGACTTATTTCCTATAGCAATTGGATTCTTCTTTACTAAACCGATCGTCTTTCCAATCCTTTCCTGGCTTACCAAAATTTTGACATTAATACAATGTAAATTGATCATAGCAAGGGATATATATTCACATCAGCAAATAACATTAAAAAATAAATGTATATTCGAAGTAAAATGAAAATTTAAATATAGTATCAACATGCTGAAAGGAATTTTAGATTTGCATGAATTATCTTACAATAAAAGATCTTTAAATAGTAGCATTCCTCCGAACCGATAAAAACTACAAGCTAATATACAAAACGAGAAAAAAGAATAAGAAACTACAAATAAACAACACAAATAAAGTTAATAAATAGGTAGATGTTGAATTTAGATGAATTATGAGACTTGGAAGAGCTCCAGTTTGTATCAATTAGTAATGTGGTATTGAAGTTTTAATTCTATAAAAATAAGTTAAATAATTTATTGCATATTTTATTATTTTAGAAAAAGAATATTAATCACGTTAGCGAGAAGAGAGAAGAGGCTAAGGTCATTGACATATAGCACCCATGTGTTAATGTGTAACACCTATTATTTTTTTCCTTTCATAAAATTTTAATTTCAAAATTTTGTTTAATGGTGCTATTAAATCCCGTTTTCACCTTTTAAAACCTTAATCTTCAAAATACTCGAGGTCAGTATTTCGATTTTGGAAATTTGACCATATCGACAAATAATTTCCCTATCCAGTGATTTTAAAGTTTCTTTTCGAACCTCGACCGCTTGTTAAATATTTCTCTTCCTAAATGTCTCCACATACCGTCTAAAGTATCACATTAAATTTAATCACGTGCGAATAAAATATGCAAAAGCCAAGGTTCTCTCCCATCCATTCCTCTTCTATGTCTTTAAACAACAATAGCATGTTTTGCCCCATTGTCTTTTCTTGTCAAATTGAATTGACCACTTGTGTGTAGCTCCTCTCCATCATTTCATTTTGTCTCAAGCCAACACAGTGCATCACTACACACATTCATTTTTTTCTCCTAAGAGCCCACAGGTGCACTTTCTCTCCTCTACTTAATAACTAGCCAAGTAGCAGATAGCCTTGCATGTATGCCTCAACCATCATCAGTTACCATCACCTGTGCATGCATCCACCATCAATTCCACCCACGTAAAGCCCCTACTCAAGCCAGAAAATAGCAAGAACCTAGCCAAGTAAGACAAGCATGCTTCATTGGTCATGTCCAAGCACATGCTCAATCCTTTTCCACTCTCAAACTACAAGCGACAAGAGACCGGCCAAGCAGATATGATGGCAAAGCAGCACCGCATCCTATCGCAATGATCGCGAAAGACCAAACAAATGCTTCACATGATTCGCGGTGTCGCATGGATGCTTGTCGTCACTCGGTTGTAGCAAAGCGGCAAAAACGGCTACAACACCTAGCCGGCCGCTATTGATGGCTTCCATACTTCTTTGAAGCACTCCACTTTATCTAAGCCACTGTTTTTCCTTCGGAACGCCTTCTTCGCTTCACCAAGCCCAGTAGACTGCCCAAAACCATCGCCACCGTTAGAACAGAGTTCCATCGCAATTGTTACTTCGGTTTCTTATCACGGCTGAAGGTAGCAGCCATCCTTCCTCTCTTTCCCTTTCCAACCTCCATGTACTTTGCTAGAGACCACCCACCGAGTCGTAGCCACGCTCCTTGAACCTCTAGAGTGCTGCACCTGCCACATAGGCAACCTAGCCAAGCTGCGCAAGCACCAATCGAGCTTGCCTCTTGACCCTGCCACGCGTGCCAGATCTTCCAGCCACACCATGACCACCTCCTGCATTGCCCCTACTCTGTCCCTCCGACCACCCTCGGAGCATCATTGTCGCATCGTCTCATCGTGGCTCACATTGCTCGATGTGAGGAAGAATATTCTAGAGGGATATTCCTAAGAATATTTTTGACAATTTCTAATAATCTTTTTAAATTCTAGAAAATTGATTTTAAACTTAAAAAAATCATATCTTTTTATCCAGTCCTAAAATTTTTCTAAAATCCTTATGTACACTTTGGTACTATTGTTTTCTATATTTGGTTACTTTTAATAGTATTTCATATAATGTTTATGTTTCTCACATATAGAGGTCGCAATTGAAGGAGTGTGAGTGCCGTATTTCATTGCACCTAGAACTGCCACGCACCAAGGCAAAGCCATTCTTGAATATTTTGAACCTATATTTGTAAATTTTTGTTTATAAAGATACATTGTTAGATCACATTTTAATCATATTTGGTCTTGGTTGGTATGAAACCAATGGATCTATCCAATAGTCACACTTTTATTATGTAGAATATTAATGACCACATCCTTATTAACTTCACCAAATAATCGCCGGTATCATCAACCCTTGGATACGATTACCAAGGTAGTTGTTTAGCCTGCTTACAATTGTGATATCGTATGGGAATTTAGAACTTCTAAATATTTACTTAAAAATCCAATGTGATATTGGCTTATTTGTAAAATAAAAAAGGTTTGTATTACCTAGATTGTACGAAGTCAGTGCCATCGTGGCTTGGTTACGTATTATCATTAACAACCGATTTCTCCAAAAAATTCATCTAAGCATATAACGGTGAGACCATACGTGTTTTATGGGATACCCTGACTAAGTAATTAGCTATCATATTGAAATCTTGTATATTAATAGGTATACAACACTAGAAATGAGGAAATGGCATGGTGGATCATTACTACCTGAGATGGGTGCTAGCCTAGCTTCGCATGAGGCAACTGGTTAGGTATAGGAGACATCTTTGGTGTGCCCTGAGTAGATGAGAGCATAAGACTGGGCTAACAGTTGATTTGAGAAATTTGACCTAACTATATGATATGAGGTATTTATGAGTTAGTTTTGAAAAATTCTTGTAGTAAGCCCTACTTTACCAACCATGTTTGATTAGTACGTGTTGTGTAAAGCAAGAAGTTCATGACATGTAGGTAAAATGTATAACCTCTGTAGAGATTAGCTTAACTGTTTAAATTGTCGTGCTCGCGGTTATGGGCTAATGTAAGGTGTTTCTTATAGCGTAGTTTTGTTTTAATGAAAAGTTGGTGAACATGATTGTTGGGTGAGAATTGTTTTTAAAGTCCGCCTGGGCAGCAGACGGTCGACCTTCGTGGTTTGAAACAGGTATGTGTGACCTGAGTGTCTTGTGGCATCATAGTATCATAGTACCGAGAAGTCAAACTTGTCTTATAAAAGCCTATTAAATATGAGAAATAGGTAAGAAATGATATTCGATTAATTATTAAGTGTTGAGAAAGTAAAAAGAAACTAATAAAGGAGAAGTTGAGGAAATGTTGAGAGAATTTTGATCACATATAAAAACGGTGATAAGTTGTTGCAAAATAACTTATAAAATAGATTGATATGTGGTCCTCTTTTCGACAATTAAAATTCTGACTCACTAGTGTTTTACAAAATAACTCCTTTAAAGAAAATACTGCTTTCGCAAATGAAAACCATAGCCTCCGTTATTAAGCCAAAACATGACATCTTTTGCTTTGCTTCCTAAGTACGTAAACTCACCCTTTCTTATGTGTATATATAGAGTTTGAAGAAGATGATACATACCTATCTGCCGAGGAGTTACTCTGGGAGCAAGTAGAGTATGAAGACTTTTAGGGTTTCAGGCCTAGTTCTTAAACCGTGCTTGTGGAATAAACTAGTTGCCTAGGTGCTATACCAAGTGCTTAGCTGCTTAAGTTGTTTTTCATTGTTAGCTTCTGCTTAGTCGTCATTGTTACTTTGCTTTCAATGTTGTGTTGCCTATTTAGGGTGTATACATAATGGCAACTTATATAAGAACTACTCCTAGTGATGTAATAAAAGCTAATTATTTTTAATTATATTATTATTCTGTGTATATCAGGTTATGTATCTCGGGACTAGTACAATGTTCATAGATAATTAAGTTCCCTGGTCTATATTAGACTATGCTTTATGGCTAGCGGAGTTTGTGACATCACACAGTGTGAACACAAGGTTGATATGTGCCCTTGTGTTTCGTTATAGTGATGAGTGATTGTCAACGTGCTAACATGTCGAGTTGAGTATGTTTCAGAAACACATTTTGTGGCTTGTGGTGTGTAGATGTGGAGCTCGGAGGTGGTGGTCGATAGCGAGGTGAAGGCCAAGTAGAGATGGGCCGTGCCAATGGACCAGAAGCGTTGAAGGACAAATGTGAGGCTTGGACTGAGGGACGGGAGCGCCGGAGGATCAGCTGCGATGGCTGACACCTAGGGACATTGACAAGCGCAAGTGTACATGGGTGATGAGGACAACATCGAGCTCGACAGAGGTCGAACACGTGTCAGTTTTGCAAATTTGGCCTTGAAATCCAAGTTCCAAAGAGGAACAGGGTGACACGTGGCGAAATCACAAAGGTTGCTCCAAGACGAAGCAAATTTGTGCAGGAAGCGTGGCTGTCCGATCGCTTGAAAAATAGTTGGACTATTATGCCCTTCGGATACTATTTTGGCTTGCTATACTAAAAGGGCATAATCATAATTTCGCATGAAGAGCTGATATATAAAGGAAGACAGTGCCACGTCAGCGGGTTCTGGAGGTCGCGAGCACGTGTGAGGGTTTTTATTTTCGCGTTTTTCATTTTTTTCTTTTTCTTTCTCGTTCTTCTTGAGTCTATCAAGTTCCCTAGTTAGGGTTTTCTCTACTTGATCTGTTCGCTGTGCTGTAATCCACCACATTTGTGTATATAAACTAAAGATTATATGCAGGAATGGAGGCCCTAACCTCTAGGTGTCCTCTAGGATTTGATCTGTGAGCTATTTGTTCAGATCCAGTCAATGTTCTTCACGTTTCTGATTTTCCTCATACGATGTTTTGCTTTGGATCTTGAGTTTTGGGGGTTTTGGTTTAGATTGGTTTATTTGAGCCATTTACTCAAATCTTGACAATGCTCTTCGCGTTCTTGGTTTAACTCTTCCGACGTCTTGGGTTGAACCTTGAGTTTTGGGATTTTGGCTCAGATCTGTTCATTCGGGATGAACTAGGATGTGAGTTGAGGCTTTTCACCGAAGGAAATTGTCTTACTCTGCATGAGTTCATAGATCGGTCTAGTTGAGACATTTACTCAGATCCCTTCAGTGTTCTTCGCGTTCTTGGTTTAACCCTCTCGACATTTTGAGTTGAACCCTAAGCTTTTGTTTCCTTTGGCTCTGATCTGTTCATTCGGGATGAACTAGGATGTGAGTTGAATCTTACCACCGAAGGAAACCATCTTACTCCTTATGAGTTCATAGATCAATTTATTTGAACTGTTTATTCAAATCCCGATGGTGATTTTCACGTTCTTGGTTTTACACTTCTGACATATTGGGTTGAACTATGAGTGTTAGGGGTTTTTGACTCAAATCTAGTTATTTGAGATGAACTAGGATGTGAGTTGAGTCTTTCCACCAAAGGAAATAATCTATCTTCTCACGAGTTCATAGATCTAGGTAAATCAGACTGACGGGAAGAAGTACCGGGGTTTTTCTCTCTTCTGTGTTCTCCTTTTGACTGGATTAAGTTTTGAGCGATGATCTCTCTAAGATAGCTCATCTATTAGTTATAAAACCTATAGATCTATTGATTTTAGGACAGCCTTCAAATATCTATACTGAAAGTTAAGGCTCCCATTCACCCCTCTCTGGTCACCATTTTCGGTCCTTCACACACTGAGAGAGAGGGATGGGTCTATGGTAGACCTAGTCCATAGAGGAGGTCTACGGTTTACCAAGATGGACAGCTGAGATTGGTTTGACCGGTGTTGACTAAGAATAGATGGCTAAGATCGATCTCAATCTAAATTGCCACTTGGGATGACACGCATGCGACATGTAGTGGCCATGTGAACAAAAGACAACAAGGTGGCAATTAACATAGTAGGTGACATGGTGACCACGTCAGCACATCGGCGGCGAGTGACAGGGGACTCAACGGTTTTGTTGATAGACACTGCGGTGGTGGCAACAAAGGACACTAGGATGGATAGGAGAACACAACAATGCTCACCAGTAGTGATGTGATGAGGTTCGGTGGAGGACGATGATTGATGACGAGCTCTAAACCACAACGACCTTAGAGTGGTCAGTGATGATAGGGTTCTAGCAAGCTTCGGCTTAGAAGAGGAGGCGGCTAGGGTTCTTGCCTTCATTACGGTGCCAAAGGAGGTTGCCAGGAGCTCTGGTGATGGCCAAGTTGACAATGAGCAATGGCTAGAGTTGGCAACGCATGGTGGAGAGAGAGAGGAGATAGCGAGGAGGCGGCGAAGAGCTTAGATTATGGGTGGAAATGAAAGAAGAGACCCCGAGGATGCTATATATAGGCTCGAGAAGAGGAGACCGGCCTAGATAGGGTGGAAAGAGGAGGTGGAAAAGCTAGGGTTTATTTCGAGTTCATTGGTAAAGGTTAAGTTTATATTCCGCATCAATTCCACATGGTTTCGCTTCGAATCTTAGGGGAAATGAAAAAGGATGGTGAGGGAAAGATTTCCCCTCAACCAATTTTAGAAGAGTAGCGACGAAGCGGCTGAATTGGATGGAGGAAGCAATGGCGTCGAGCATGGCTGGGAGACTGGCTAGAGCCTAAAGAAGCTCCTGACATGTGGGGTCAGCTCTTGCTGGGTTGGCGGAAGCTGCTGAGTGTTCACGTGCGTGCAAGGAAATTGGATCTAGCGGAGAGGCGCGCCGAGATAAAGCACGAGCGTTAGCTAATGAAGGTCCAATGCGGATACGCGCGGACATATCGAGGCCTAGGATATCTGTTTAGCTCTAGTGTTGCAGGTCCTTCGGCTTCAAGGTTCGTTCGAGCACACTCCCGATGGTCCCACCAGGCGTGCTAAAAAATATTTTCGCGCGCGGAGCGATCGGACTGGATGGAGAAGTGTGCCGAGAGGATGAGAGAGCGTGAAACGATGGAGGTCCAATGTGATCGTGCCTAAACACACAAAGACCTAGGAGATCTACTTAGCTACAGTGTAGGTCCTTCGGCTCTTTAAAGTCTTTGGGTTGATGTAGTTATAGGCGTGCTAGTCAATTGACCTCTAATTGATAAGGAAAACATATAGAGTTAGATCATAGAGCTAATCGATCGATAAGCTGATATGGACTCCTGCTATCGGCTATATGTGTCGATAGGGTTACGATAGTCATCGGTTGTGAGTCCAATGCACCCCTGCTATTGGCTATTGGCTGATAGAAACTGTAGCACTCATATATCAGCTAGAAAGCTGATGATGGCGTAGACAAATAGCGAGAAATAAAATAAAGGACTCATCAGCTATAAAGCTAATGACACTCCGAACAGAATATGCGATAGGTAGTATAGAGTGAGACCCAGTCTCTCGAAGGTACGAGACACAGCAATTACCGATGATGGTACCGTTAGTATAAGGCTGAGACTAACGGCACCAAAACGGAAAAACCTAGATCGGACGTATTGATGGAAGGACTAGGTAAACCCATCGGTTGCGGGTCCAATGCAGGCATATAAGTAAACTTATCGGCTAGCTGAGTCGATGGGGAGAACAAAAGCCGCTAGGTCTCGATGCCAGATCTAAAAGAACTAGATTGATCACTAGTGGATTAATTACTGGGCAAGACATATGTATATCGGCTAAGAAACTGATATACTAGGTATAAAGCTCAGTGTATGGATAACTCATCAGCTGGCCACTTTGATAAAACGTTGCGTAAAGACATGTCATCTTACAGCTCAATCTACTATCAGTAGTTTGGTAGGTCGTACCTAATCGATGTAGCACAAGACCGAAGACGGTAGAAGGAGCTCGATAAGCCGATAGAACCCACGTGAACGTGATGTGATATATCCTATCAGAATAAGAGATTGGACCTAATCAATATAGGCTCAGACAGAGCGGATACACTACGATAATGGTGTGACTTACCTTTTCGTCGAAGATCGGATTTAACCGATGTAACCCCGTATCTAAAGCCAGAATCTATCGGTAGAAACCTAGATGAATTAGGATGGCGATGAGCCAAAATTGTATTAATTTATGTGAATGATTTACAAGGGATCTATATTTATAACATGGGATTACAAAAGTCTGATATAGTTACGAATAACCTTCAGGACGTTTTTTTTTTCTAATCAGAGAATGAAATTTTCTCTAAAAAATTAATAAAACTAACTAAACTTATAGATATATTCTATAAAAATATAAGCATTCTGTCATGGTTTTCACGGCTCCTACTTAGATCCAGTTTCATCTAAATAATCTTTCATCTTTAACTAAATTGAATCCATCCTCATCTATTCGATCGGCTCTTTCTTTTTATTAATCGGTCTATTTCTATAGGCGGATCAGCTCACTAATCTTGTCTATGGGCTTTGCACGGATGGTTGGGCTGCGCGAGGAGATGGGCTGACGCATGCGAAGTTAGGCTAGCGGCCTTATGGATGGAGGTGGCTTGGCTAGGCCGTGGCATGGAGAGAGAGAAAGGAATGGCAAAATGTGGATAATCGGAGTTTAATCAGATTTTTAATTTTAATAATTATTGAAATATTGTTTTATGTATTAAAAATACTTCTTGTGTTGAAATAATTTTAATTTTAGAAAAAATCTAAAAAATATTAGAGCTGATGTTCGAAATTTTATATATTTTTATTCAATCATTTCCTTTAATTATTAAATGATTTTTTAATTTTTTATAATGATGCTCAACCTCTGCACCGGTGAGCGCGTCGACCTCCCTAGATCGCTCCGTAACAACGCCTGTCACCAACATCAACCTCATCCACGCTGTCATCCTCTCCGAAGCGCCGTATCGCGCTCCCATTCACCCGTGCTACGCCAGCGCCATAGTGTCCGGCAAAGCCCAACATTGCGTTCTGGCGCCCCGGCATGAGCTACTGGACGCCGCCGATGCTCAAGTGGGACGCGCCGATGAAAAAAATGGAATAGGCTGCTACCCAAGGAGGCAAGGACCCAATCGAGGACGTCATATACTGCGTCGGCACTCTCTGCGAGGGCTTCTATGTCCTCAGCAACAAGGAGGACCTCCTGGTGTACACGCAGAAGACCAACGACAAGCCCGGAGAGCTCACGATGTCGTCCGTGGAGACGTACAAGGTCCGCAGAAACCCCCGCCCGACCATGCCGGGGCCAGGGGAGGTGCTCGCACGCTACCTTGTGCAGTCCAGCCTCCCCGGGGAGGGGCCCATGGTCGTCAGGTTCGTCTCCACGGAGAAGGCCACGGTGGCGTTCAACGTCTTCAAGCTGGAGCCGCAGCCACCTTCCTGGAACTGGAAGAAACTCACCTTCGCACCATCAGAGACCGGACGATCTTCCTCGTGCGAGGCTGCTCCGTTGTCTTCGGCACGAGGAACCCCTGCCCGCTCTACATCTACTTCTTGGATGACTCCGCGTGGCTCGACGGTGCGGGGACCTCGACTTCGCAGCAGGTCGAGAACCCATTCCGCAGCGTCGACATCGGGAGATGCCGCCTCTTCGACCAGGACATCGTCCACTCCCTACCGCGATGGTGCCCACAAACGACTCCCTGCGTGATGGGTCTGTGATACAAGTACTCAAGCAACTGGAACAACTGGGCCTGCATCTGCGTCGGGCTGGTTAAAATTTTGTCCAGATTGTTCATCTATGGTAATCCTTCTAGATTTGGCAATATGTTTGAGAAGGGATTGAGACATGAGTCCTCGTTACTATATCTACATTATTATAATTTGAATATATCACGATATAATATTTTATATATTTTTTCCTAACTAATGTTGAAATTTTTAACTTCCAGAGCAAACATGTTTGCTTTTTTCGCAAGAAGATCGCTCGTTCAAATTTAATCTACTATATTCTGTTTGCACTAGATATGAATATACATGTACATTTGCACATTAATCTTGGCCCTCCATTGCTGCTATATACTATTACTATATATTATGAAGAAAGAAGGTCTTGTCCGGTTGGCGTGCAAGATGGATTCTGATCAGGATTTCTGTTTCATTGTGCAGTATCTTTACAAAGTCTGGGTACCACTTCTCTAGGATTTTTTTCTTTGCTTACATGTATGGACTCGATCTTATCTATTATAATTTAGGTCATTTAACGATATAATTTTTTTTCTTTAATTAACGTAAATATTTCTAATCTTTTTAAAAGTAACGTAGTGATGTCTTCTTTTTGAGCTGAATAGATTGTTTGGAATTGACATTTGGCATGTCAGTGTACGTGTGCATTAATCATGAACAGCACTTGAGCACTTCTTTTAAGTTTGGTGCTTTCAATTCACAGTGTGAGTCATAAGTGTCTCAGTGTCTATTGCAGATGTCTATTGCTGCATGCTGAAGCACTGAGATTGCCAGGATGTGTCACCTCTGTTGACTGTTGTGTTGCTAATCATCCTAACGTTCTACTTAGATAAT
This sequence comes from Oryza coarctata, assembly GCA_030770085.1. Taxonomy (NCBI): domain Eukaryota; kingdom Viridiplantae; phylum Streptophyta; class Magnoliopsida; order Poales; family Poaceae; genus Oryza; species Oryza coarctata. The sequence goes on from CM061465.1 coordinate 9,892,550, forward strand.
GCTGATATCTGTACTTGTTTGAGAACTGAAATAAGCAAAGCTACAATTGTTCCTACTTCAATTGTGACCGCCGATTTTTAGTTAATACACTTCTGACAGCTGTCAGTAACTTTAGAGTGTTATGTTCTTATTGATTTTTCTACTTTTGTCAGAGATCCTTTGCATTGCAGTAGTAAAATGAAACGTACTTTACAACTTATCAGCAGTTTGTTTTGGACAGTTTGTCAGATAAAAGTGATGGCCCTGTTGAATTAAGATATTTGGAACTGACATTTGTGAGCGGCATTTTGAGCAACTTCTGTAAACTTTGGAGCTTCCAATTCACAATGTGAGTCGTAAGTGTCTGTCTGCAATCATACCTGTTACTGCATAATGAAGCAATGAGATTGGCTGCAATCGAGGATGTGTCACCGTGCACAGGAAGAAGTTTTTTTTTTTTGTTAAAGCTTATCGCTCGTATTATTCCAGGTTAGAATTTTCCTGATACGTTTAGTTCTAGTGTGACCCTTGTTGCATGCCTCTCATGTCAGTATACCTATAACCGTGCGTTTATCTCCATGTTATCCGTAATCCAATGACAACTGAAGACTGATACTTGTTCACCTGATTTGGTCTTCTCATTTTGCTCATCAGTCTTTGAACTATGCTTAAGAATTACCGCTTGCTTAAGATTACTTCTCTGAACTGAAATAGCAAGCATTTCGGTAACTGCAGAAGTGCAGATTGTATGACTACAGAGACTCCACAAAAACGGGTGTCGATGACTGACTTGTGGTTACTTCTCTGCACTTCCTGTATATTTGCAATGTTTTGTTCAGAATGTTCTGTAGTATTTTCCATAAGACTCATCAGAGTTTTTGTCTGAAAACATACGTAAGACTGATCACAGTTGCCTGACATCCCGGAACTATCTTCCCTCTAGTCCTTTACTTAATCAGCTAAAGAAAATTTAGTTGCCCAATCACGGGATTGGTTATTCCTGCTAAATATTTAAACAGATATTGATAAAGAATAGTACAACTCATCCTGACAAATATTGCTGGGTGAGCTTATTTGCAAGCCTATGGTTGGAGAGCCTAGAAAGAGTCTGATTATAAAAGAAAAAGAGCCAATCGAACGAATTGAGAATCGATTCAGTTCAGTCAAAAGATAAAAAGTTATCTAGATATGATTGAGTCTTAAGAAGAAACTGTGAAAACTATACCAAGATTTCCTACGTTCGGAACTTGTTTATAACTATGCTGGCCTCTTTTAACTTTAAGGTATAAATATAAACTTTTTAAGAGCTTGTAAATTATCTCTTAATCAATACAACTTCGATGAATCGGTACTCTGATTCATCTAGTTTTTTATCGACGGGTTCTGTCTCTCGACACCGAACTATATCGGTTAAGTCCGATCTCCAATGAAGAGGTAAGTTCTGCCATTATCTTGGTGTATCAGTTATGCCTAAGTCTGCATCGATTATGTCCGATCTCTTAATCTGATCAAGTGCATCACATCACGTTGTGGTTCTATTGGCTTATTGAGTTTCCTCTATTGCCATCGGTTTTGTACTATATTAATTATATCCGATCTACTAGACCGCTGATAGTATATTGAGTTGTAGATCGAAAGAACTTTACACGAACATTTCATCAGAGTGGCTAGCTATTGAGTTATCCACATATTGAGTTTCATGTCTAGTGTATTGGCTTATCAGCCAATATACATATATCTTCAGAGAATTTCTCTCATCGAGTCACTAGTCAATGGATTTGTTCATTCCTTCCTTCTATGCATATGATCTAGTCTCCGTCGTCTCCATGTCATTAGCCTCAATCTTATACTATTTCAGTTTGGTCCGATCTATTAAGACTGACTCTAATGGTATCGTCACGGTGGTCACTGGGTCGTGTACTTTTGAGAGATCAAGTCTTGCTCTTTTCTACTTATCTTACATTCTATTCGGAGCGCAATTGACTTTACAGCCAATGGATCATTTATCTTATTTAGTGTGCTATCACATATTATACTCAAAGCGTTATTGGCTTTTCAGCCGATGAGCCTTTTATCTTATTTGGAGCGTCACTCTATTTCAGAGCATCATTGACTCTGCAACCGTTGTGTCCTTTGTTATATTCCTTACTATCTACCTATGTGTTCATCGGCTTTTCAGCCGATGAACGAGTACCTTCTATTAGCAACTAGTCGATAGGAGAGAGTCCATATACATACTTAATTTCAGAACATCATTAGATCTATAGCCAATATATCTTTTATTCTCTTCATCGTTATTTGAATACATCTTCATTGGCTTTTAATCCGATGGATAAGTGCTTCAGCCCCTATCGGCAACCAGCTAATAGCAGGAGGATATCAGACGCAGCCAATATTTATCTCAACCATATCGGTGACCAACCAATAGCAAGAGTTCATATCGATTTATCAGACGACTAATTTATCGGTTTATCTTCTTATCAATTACAGAGTCAAATAAACTATATGCTCGTAACTCTAGTAACCTTGATGAAGGGCCTCGAAACTGAAGGATATGTACTGGAGCAAAATAGATTTTTTAGGTCTCGATTTGTTTGGACGGTCATATCGGATCTACATCAACGAACACGAAGGATAGAGCTACAGTGTCTATTTTTCTAGCTATACGACAAAACTACTATCTGGATATTATTGTGGTAATTGTCTGAAATGAGTACGATATGCACATGTCAACTAACATGGTCTGTGTGGCAAGTCAGAAATATCCTATTCTTCATAATTTAGGCTCAAGAAGTCGGAATGAAGGCAGTTTCGTTACTTAAGTCACAGAACAGAAATAAAAATGGTGACAATTATGTCTGTCTATTGAAATTAATTACAGAATGATCGTTCGAAAAGAAATTAATTACAGCATGATGGAACTTTCCTGTTCTGAATATTTCAAACAGGTGAACAGAATGTTGGGTAGCACCGTAGCAGTGCATTATAGCGCTATATAAATGTTGTAAAACATTAAACTGGGCATACATACAAATGGATAAAACAGAAGAATTGATTACTTTCAATAGTGGAAGTACTGAAACATAAATGGAGATAATAATCTTCTAATTTTTCAGGGAGAACAAAATCATACATAGATACTACTCAGAACACTATAAACTGAAGTTGATGCTCAAACAAATGCAGAACAAATCACATACTGTAACCGCAGGAATGCCAGGGGATCAGTATACTGCAGAACAATAACAATAGCGATGCACAAGTGGAAAACTTGCTAAGCAAGAAAGAGAAGGATGAAAAGACGTGTGACTTCATACGAGAAGCTTATAAATAAGACCTGCCCATTTCGTCTCCCCAACGAATCTCCCTTCCCCTTGTCCTCTTCTTCTTCTTCCCACCATTCCCTATCCAAAAGTTTCAACAAACTCAAACTCCTTCCATGGCTTCTTCTTCCCACCAATGCCCGCAAAAGTTTCCAGAAATTCCTCCTCCTCCCATGGCCGACGCAAACAGGGGGTGGGCGGAGCTCCCCGAAGAATGCCTCGCCGGCATCCTCCGCAACCTCCCTTGCCTCCTCGACCACTCCATGTTCTCCGCTGTCTGCAAATGGTGGCGAACCATCGCTGGGCGGAACCTGCCGCTTATGCAACCGTGGCTGCTCATGCCGTCCACCACCGCGACCTCCTTCTTCTGCGTCGCCTGCGACCACATCCACCAGGGCCCCCGCATGCCGGACTACGCCCGCGGAGCTCGCTTGTGCGGCTCCGCCCCAGGCGGTTGGCTCGCCGCCGTCGACATCCCCAGGATTGATGGCCCCGCTTGGCCTGGGAATCGTGGCCCCGCTATGCTCAACCTCTGCACTGGCGAGCGCGTCGACCTCCCGAGATCCATCCGCGACAACGCCCCTGGTGTCACCAACATCAATATCATCCACGCCATCATCCTCTCCACGTACTACGCCGCCGCAATATTGCCTGGCAAGCCCAACATCGTGTTCTGGCGCCATGACATGAACTACTGGACGCCACCGATGATCAAGTGGGACGCGCCGATGAAAAAATGGAAGAAGCTGCTACCCAAGGACCCAATCGAGGACGTGATATTCTGCGTCGGCCCGCTCGGCGAGGGCTTCTATGTCCTCACCAACAATGAGGACCTCCTGGTGTACAAGCCGAGGTCCAACGACAAGGACCGCGAGTTCACGATGTCGTCCGTGGAGACTTACAAGGTTCGCAGAAATCCCCGCCCGACCATACCGGGGCCAGGACAAGTGCTCACGCGCTACCTCGTGCATGCCCGCCTCCCCGGGGAGCTGCTCATGGTCGTCAGGTTCGTCTCCACGGAGAATGCCACGGTGGCGTTCGACGTCTTCAGGCTGGAGCAGCAGCCACCTTCCTGGAGCTGGAAGAAACTCACCTTCGACACACTCAGGGACCGGACGATCTTCCTCGGGCGAGGCTGCTCCGTCGCCTTTGACATGAGGAACCCCTGCCCGCTCTACGTCTACTTCCTTGATGAGTCCGCGAGGTTCGACGGCGCAGGGACCTCGCGGTCGCAGCAGATCGAGAACCCGTTCCCCTGCAGCGACACCGGCAGATGCCGCCTCTTCGACCAGAACATCGTCCAGTGCCTACCGCCAGAGCCGCCATCAGACTGCTCGCCGTGGACTTGGTTCTTCCTGCCCCCAAGCGAGGCCCTGCGTAAATGGCATTCGATGCAAGTAATCAGAGAACTGGCACAGCAGGGCGTGCATCTGCTTCATGTTCAGGATGAGTAGAATTTTGTGCAGATTGTTCAGTACTCTTAATTCAGCTCTGGTAATCCTTCTATATTTGGCAATATGTTTAAGGATTGTGACATGAATACTTGTTACTATATCATGACATGAATGAAAGATTCGATACTGATGATGCTTTATCTCTATCAATATATGAATCTTGCAGTTCTGAGTTTTCTGACCCATGAAGGTTTAAATTCGAGTGACGAAAGCAGTTCAGATGTTGAAAGCACTGAGACAGCTCTTGCCACTGATTTCAGTTATCCCCTTGAGCCATGGCATACCTGCAGTTTTTTTTTTGTTTTCATTTGTTTTGAACAATTTGTTAGGTACAAGTGATGGTCCTTTTGGATTCAATTGTTTGGTGCTGACATTTGGCATAAGCATAACAGTGTACATGCATTAATCATGAACGGCATTTTGAGCACTTCTTTTAGGTTGGAGCTTGCAATTCACAGTATGAGTCAAAGTGTCTCAGTGTCTATTGCAGATGACTATTGCTGCATGATGAAGCACTAAGTGCAATGGAGGATTTGCCACCTGTTGACTGTTGTATTGCTAATCATCCTAACAATTCTACTTAGAGAATGCTGATATCTGTACTTTTTTGAAGACTGAAATAAGCAAGCTACAAGTGTTCCTACTTCTATTGTGACAGCCCATTTTTAGTTAATACACTTCTGACAGCTGATCAATAACTTCCTATTGATTTTTCTTCTTTTCTCAGTGATACTTTGCATTGCAGTAGTAAAATGAAACATACTCTACAACTTTCTGGTGCTTGCCATGGATTGCGCTCTCACTTTGGAACTTGCATTTAAGTGGCATTTTGAGCAACTTCTTTAAACTTTGTTTCTTCCCAATCACAATGTGAGTCGTAAGTGCCTGTCTCTGCAAATGTCTAATTTGAGAGATGGGTGCCTGTTTCTGCACGATGAAGCACTGAGATTGCCTACAATCGAGGATGTGTCACTGTATACAGGAAGAACTTGATTTCTGTTGTTAAAACTGATCCCTCATGTTATTGCAGGTTAGGATTTGCCTGACACTTTTAGTTGCTAGTGTGACCCTTGTTGCATGCCTCTCTCGTCAGTCTACCTAAAACCGTGCGTTTGTCTCCATGTTATCCATAAGAGTGACAACAGAAGACGGCTACATGTTCGCTGATTTGGTCCTCTCATTTTTCTCATCAATCTTTCGACTGTTCTTAAGAATTACCGCCTGAATCAAACTAATTCTCTGAGCTGAAACAGCAAGCATTTTGGAAACTGCAGAACTGCAGAATGTATGGCTTCAGAAACTCTACAAAAATGGGTGTCTATGATGCTTTTTATGACTGCACAAAAAGAGGTGTTTATTGATCAGATGTTGATGACTGAATTTTGGTTACTTCGTCTGCACTCTGTATATTTTCAGTGTTTTGTTCAGAATGTCCTATACTATTTACCATAAGACTGATCAAATTTATTATCTGAAAAAAGACAAATCAAAGTTGCCTGACATCCCTTAACTATCTTCCCTGTTCTTAAGCAACTAAAGAAATTTAATTGCTCAATCATTAGATTACGGAGGAAGTGCTAGCATTGTACTAACTGCGTTCGGCGCCGGAGTATCACATGATTGGGCATTCCGCCTACATATCATCGATAGGGAAAAAGACAACTCATCGTGAAAAATATTGCCGGCTGAGCTACAGTGGTTGGTTGCCTTGCCATGCCACAGAACTGTTATCTGGATATTACTGTGGTAAACATGTAGTTGAGTTTTATAGAACCTATTATGTGAGGTCATTTAAGCTGAAATGAGTACAATATGCATTTGGGGATTAACATGATCTGTGTGGCATGCATGTAATATCCTGTCCATCATTTACACTGAAGAAGTGGGAATGAAGAAAGTTTAGTTATTTGAGTCACATAATGGAAATGAAAATAATGATAGTAATGTCTGCCTATTGACATTAGTTACAAAATTGATGAAACTTCCTTGTTCTGAAATTTCAAACAGGTGAACAGAATGTTAGGTAGCAGTGCATTGTTGTGCTACATAAATGTTACTGTATAAAGATTAAAAGGGGCCTACATACAAACCAACAAAACAGAAGAATTGATTACTTTGAATAACGAAAATACTGACACATAAATAGAGGCAGTAATCTGCTAATTTTTCGGGGAGAACAAATCATACACATACATAGATACTACTCAGAACACAATAAACTGAAATTGATGCTCAAACAAAAGCAGAACAAAGCACGTAGTGTATAACAATGGCAGGAGATCGGTATACTGTAGAACAATAAGAACGCAAAACAAGTGGAGAACTTGGCAAGCAAGAAAGAAGAGGATGAAAAGCCGTGTGCCTTCAGACGAGAAGCTTAGAAATAAGAGCTGCCCTGCACGAATCTTTCCCACCATTCAATCCCATCCACGTCATGTTCTCCAGCGTTTGCAAGCCGTGGCGCAACATCTCTGGGCGGTACCCGCCGGGCATGCTCCCGTGGCTGCTCATGCCGTCCACCACCGAGACCTCCTCCTTCTTCCTCGTCTGCGAGCACAACCACCAGGGGCGCCGCATACTGGACAACGCCCGCGGTGCGGGACGCTTTTGCGGCTTCTTCCCGGGCGGTTGGCTCACCGCCGCCGACATCCCCGGGATTCATTACCCCGCTTGGCCCGGGGATCATGGCCCGCTCTGCTCAACCTCTGCACCGGCAAGCGCGTCGACCTCCCGAGATCCCTCCGCGACAACAACCCTCGTGTCATCAACATCAACCTCATCCACGCCATCATCCTCTCCAATGCCCCGTCTGACATTCGCCCGTACCGCGCCGCCGCCATAGTGTCTGGCAAGCACAACATCGCGTTCTGACGCCCCGACATGGACTACTGGACGCCGCCGATGAATAAAAATGGAAGAAGCTGCTATCCAAGGACCCAATCGAGGACGTCAAGTACTTCGTCGCCAACCCGCTCGGCGTGGGCTTCCATGTCCTCACGAACAAGGAGGACCTCCTGGTGTACACGCCCAAGACCAACGACAAGCACCGCGAGCTCATCATGTCGTCCGTGGAGACGTACCGCGTCCGCAGAAATTCCCGCCCGACCATGCCAAAGCCAGGGGAGGTGCTCGCGCGCTACCTTGTGGAGTCCCGCGCGGGACCTGCTCATGGTCGTCAGGTTCGTGGATGACTCCGCGAGGTTCAACGGCGCGGGGATTTCGCAATCGCAGTAGATCGAGAACCCGTTGCCCTGCAGCGACGCCGGCAGATGCCGCCTCTTCGACCAGAACATCGTCAAGTGCCTACCGCCAGAGCCGCCATCAGGCTGCTCGCCGTGGACTTGGTTCTTCCTGTCCGCAAGCGACGCCATGCGTTAATGGTCTGCAATGGAACCAATAAGAGAATTGGCACAGCAGGGCCTGCTTCATGTTCAGGATGAGTAAAATTTTGTGCAGATTGTTCAGTGTTCTGTTAATTCAGCTCTTGTAATCCTTCTATATTTGGCAATATGTTTGAGTAAGGATTGAGACATGAATCCTTGTTACTATATCATGAGGAGCATGTAAGATTTGTTACTGATGATGCTTTATCTCTGTCAATACTTCAGGCTTGCAGCTCTGAGTTTTCCTAACCCATGCAGGTTGTGACCTTTGTTAAGTTTTTTTTTCTTTTTAGATAATGCTCTGCTGCTATTTCTTACATTGGTGCCTGATGCCTCTGTGAACATACTACTGATCTCTGCATTCGTCTAATGACTGAATGATGTAGGCTATAATTTTCCTAAGTAGCCCGCACGAATACACGGGCATATCATTTAGGATGTGTTTGGAACTCTTAGAATGGCTGAATATCAGCAGGATTATTCGTGCCACATTTTAAAAGCACGATTTCTCCAAAAAAATTCTTCATTGTCATTGCTTATATAATTTTTTCAAGTTATTTGTTAGCTTTATATACTATATCCTATTTAGTTCATCCCTATGATCAATTATCTACAATATTTAGTTCATCATCTAAAAAGAAAGTATTTTTTTAACAAAACAGACCTAACAAATTATGCATCAACTAAAAGTAAGTTATTGGGCTCTTTTTTCGCTAACGAATCTCAAAAAAGTTACCATTGCTAATAAATGTGTTTATTAATGAATGGATTGAGTGGTACGTGTGACCACACTAAATACATGGACTTGTAGAGTCCGGGTTTTTTTTATTGTCGGAGAAAACCCTTTTAGGCTTTTAGGAATGTTTCGTGCATGGCTGCACACAACCTAACGAGAATATGATCGGATGATTAAATATAACTGTGCACACATTATTATTTTTAGAACATAACTTTTTATGATTGCATATATATATATATATTATAAAAATAAATTTAAAAGAATCCACAATGTTCGCTCTAAAGTTATATAAATTATTACATTAATCAAAGAAAAAGAGAAAAATCTAACGATCATAGTGAGAATATGTTTTGGAGTTTGTTTTAAAGTCCTCGGTATGGCATAACTTTAAAAGAAAGCAAAGTAATACTAATCTAGATTGGTTAGACATAAGAGAGTCCTTAAACGGTAAATCCATTGGAATCCTGTTGGTGGCTTGGGACTCAGGATGAGTCGGACTTGCCTTGAAGCCCTGTCCGGCTTGGTGCTCTATCCATAGCATATATATATTTATAATCGTTTCCTGATCGTTTCGCAGGACATATACAACGCCATATAAGACGAGGATACATGCCGAGGTATTTAATTCGAGATGAATAATTAGATGTGTTTTCAAAAAAATAATGCACATCACAAGAAAAATACTCTATCTGGATATAAATATTTGATGCTTAGGATGCGATTCTGTTAAACTTTTAAAATTTTGAAAACTTTAATCTAGAGTTTTATACCAAATGCACAATTCCATTTAAAAACTTTAATCTAGCATTATGCAGGAAAAATTGTGCACTCTTTCAACCTAGAAATTACCACCAAAGAGATTGAGGCCACCGAGAAATAAATATAGATAATTTACCAAGTGTCCAAACAAAATATTTAACACATACATGAGCATCAGCAAGTGACATAAGTGAGAGCAGCCAAAGGGTAAGGCAAGGGTAGCAAAGAAATAGAGGTGGCGGCGACCAGCAGGAATTTTAGAAAACCCTATGACTATAATATTTTAATTTTAAAGTCAAAACGGTAACCAGGAGGAGGGATGCAGGTAAGAACATAACCCCATGACAATAAGATTTGATGTTGATACAAAGAGTAGGGGTAGCAGATGGGAATTCTAACAACTATAAAAATTAAAACATAGAAAAATAGAAGGAGTGGCATGTAGCAAGTGGAGGAAAACAAATAAGTACTGACTTTTAAAAACTACAAAATTAAAAACTTAACGATGATAAGATTTATTTTTTTAATGATCCCAAGATGAGTTGACTGTTTAACAAATTCTAAACATAGATATATATAGAAAAATATAGATAGTTTTGCATTATAATATAAATTTGTAATGGCGCTAGTCACCTAATTGTGCAGGTCACCCTGCTAATGTAACAAAAAAAATGAGTCACCCTCTCATGATCTAGAAATTCTCAGATTAATAAAAAAGATTCTAAGTAGAAATACAATTTAAAATATATGAAATTTAGAATAAAAAATAAAGAAAATTAAAAAAATTCCACATAGAAATAAAATATAGAAAAACCTAAAATTTAGATTAAAAATTAAAAAAAAACTAGAAAGAAAGCCTACACACATGCACAGGCATCTTAATTAACGTTTCATAAATTTTATTACTGTAAAAATGTGAGTACTTAATTTTGGTGACTTTTACTTGAAACATTCTGTGATTACTGATATTGCTAATCCTGTAAAAAACCCTTTATTTATAAAATTATCAGGATCAATGCCTACAGCTTCCCGCATGTATGCATAGAGAGATATTAAGTTGCCTAAAGCAATTAAATATTCAGTAGTCTATTATGATGGGTGTAAAGATTAATGATTCGTTATTTTGTTTTTGTGAGAACTTTGGAAGATGACATATATCCTCAAATGTTATAATTTGTTTAGCAATAAAATATATACAGTATGGTTCTTAAATTGCTGATTTAATTATAACAAATTCAATACAATAGTTTAAATGGAATTGAATGACCATTATCACATATGGTATGCATGATGTCTATAATATTAAAATTAAAATTATACAACAAGAAATCTTAGAGTTCTCTTGTGATCACAATCGCATCACTGAGTCGCATGTGCAGTGATCACCAAAAGTAAGGATGAATTAAATGCCATATGTTTTTTTAGAATTTCAAAATTTTCATGTGTTTCTCAATTTTTTTAAAAAAACAATCAACTTTTGATGCATAAGCAAATAAATCACATGTTTGGTAGCCATTGCTAGGGCTGCACTTCAGCCAGGGCAAGGCACGTAACCATGTTGCTTGGTTTGCTTCTGCAGCTCGTGCAGCCTTAGCAAGGATACATGGCGGCTTAGGAACATTACAGAGGACGTTTAATGACCTTTAGGAACCATGACGCAGCCTACACCGATGTTATCCTGCCCTCCTATTCCTTCACAGCAGCAAGGAGGAGTGAATCATTGACTCTCGAGCAGTCGATAAAAACCCCCCATATCATAGCATCACATCGGCCAAAGGAGCAAGACGCCTCAAGAATCCCCTCCCTCTCACCATGTGCAAGGAGATCGACGCCGTCTTTCTCTGATTCCGGTGAACCGCTGCTTCGAGACGTCCCGAGCTAACCGGTGAGTGTTGAGCCATCTCTCATCGTGTACCACCCTTAGGAGGTCCCTAACCCCATGCATACGTTGGATTGATTAATGGATCCACAAATCAAGCCACCGACATCTATCCAGGAGCTTTCTCATACCGCAGCCATGTTCCGCTGCTGCTGGAGCCCCTTAGGCCTCCTCACCCTCCACTCGATACTCGGAGAACCCTCATAGTCCATAGGATTATCTATGCTCATAGAATTATTTGTGATGAGATGGTGTTATCAATTATTTTTTTATCACGTGTCATTACTATTTGGTAGACATGCAAAAGATAGTGGCTTATGTTCAAATAATTGATTTCTTATATAAGTAAAACATGGTCAAGATGTTAAATTATAGTTTTAGTTATAAATGAAATACTAGTTCAAACTTAAAAATCGGTTATGTCGCCCAAAAGATAGTGGTAGCTGGAAAGGAGAGGGAGAAAGAGTTGAAGGGGGAGGGGTTGGTATGTACAGATGTGGTATGGAGGAAGATGAGGATATGGAAAGGGAATTTTGTTTTTTTAGATAGATCAAAAGGCTAAAAATATTAGGTCACCGGTTTAAATGAAAACCAATAGTCTAATATTTTTTTCTCATAATTTCTACGAATTTTTCTTATTTTAGAAATGTGACATATAATGGCTTAGAAACGAATTTTTAGTATATAAAGATAATTAATATTGAAGTAAGAGTCTATGTAGAAATTTAGAAACATTTAAAATTGGAATCAAAAAATAAATAATATTATGAGAAAGAGGCATACATAAATACAATTTATAAATATCTAAAATTTAAATTAAAAATAAATATTATAAAGAAAAGAGTTCATGTATGAGTATAATTTAGAAAAGAAAAATTACAGGTAAAAATACAATTTAAAATATATAAATTTAGGATAAAAATAAAGAAGTTTAAAACAAGAGACCATGTAAAAATATAATTTATAAAAAAAAATCTAAAATTCAGATTTAAAATAAAAATAATTAATATTGAGACAAGAGTCTAGGTAGAAGTATAATTTATAAATATCTAAAATTTAGATTAAAAAATAAATATTATGGAGAAAAAGTTCATGTAGGAGCACAATTTAGAAAAAAATAGATTCGGGTTAAAAATAAATAATATTAAAATAAATAATCCAGTTATAATTTAGGAATATCTTAAATTAAGGTAAAAAATAATTATTATTAAGAAAAAGAGTTTATGTAGGAGTTTAATTTAAAAATATTTTAAAACTGAATTAAAAATAAATAATACAGAGATAAAAGTCTACATCTTTATTTTTATATTAATTGGAGGCTCCTTTAGGAGCCACACATTAATCCTACACAGTAAAAATTGTTGGGAATTCTCAATCTAATTAAAAATTCTTAGATTTCACACATTAATCGAAAAAATAGCTTGATCATCCAATGTACGTAGATGAGATTTGATCCTCAAATTTATACTAGTGTGGCAACGGAGTTACTAGAGTTCAAACCATGAGCAACAATAACAAAATAAAATATAAAAAACCCATTAATAAAGAAATGTTAATAAGGATTGACATTTCCTTATTTAAAATAGGTTGTAACTATTGTTCACGCCGAGGCACGGTGGAGGCGGCGCGAACACGCCGGATCGGCTGGAAGTTCTGCTTAGCTCTAGTGCAGGTCGATCGGCTTTTTTTATGTGGCTTGAGGTACGCACGCCAGGGGCCGTGGCGTTCGATCGGCGCGTCCGTATGGGTGCGGACGTGCTAGTCAATTTGACCATGTAATTGACAAGAAAGTGAGACGAGCGGTTCCGATACATGCGCTCACTATCAACTGGCTACCAATAGGATCGGGATGCACTTCGATCGGCTGAGAAGCCGATATGGATAGGTGTCGACGAGGGATCGACCGCAGAGCCGATGGAGGAACCAGGGTATGCTCAGAGGATAGCAAGGCTCACAGGATCCCTCCGGACAGCCGAACAGTGATTCATCATCTGAAAAAACCGATGAAGGCGCATGCGGTCTAGGTAAGGACTAGTATAAGAAGGCATGGACTGCAAAGCCGATGCCGCTCAGGATATAACAGCACGAGACCTGTCGCTCGCCGTGACAGTGCCATTAACACCGAATCTTGAAGATCGGACCTAACCGAGACAGTACGAGGCCAGGGCCAGCGGCGATGATACGGAGGACGTCGGATCGGCTATGCCGTAGCAAGGATAGGAACGAACCCATCGGCTAGCTGAGCCGATGAGGGAACGTCTCTCTAAAGGCGGGTGCGTATCGACTGGGAGACCGATACTCTCGGCGTTACGCCTCAAGGGGCGCCTCTGAAGACAGATGCGTATCGGCCGAGGGGCCGATGCACGGGGCGTGATGCTTAGACCATGGATAACTCATCGGCTAGCGCTCCGATGATACGCCGTGCAGAAGACTATAGGCCTGAAGCTCGATCTACCATCGACAGCCCCGTAGGTCGAACCTAACCAATGTAGCACGAGAGTGACGATAGCAGAGGGAGCTTAACAGGCCGATAGGTCTCGCACGGACGTGATGCTATACGTTTGACCGACCTAAGAGGTCAGACCTAACCGATGCAGTCTTAGACAGAGCATAACATGTCAGGATGGTGGCGGGACTTACCCCTTCACCAGAAATCGGACTTAACCAATGCAGCCCCACATCGAGAGCCAGAACCCGCCGGTAAAACCTAGATGAACTAGGGTGGCGATGCACCGAGATTGTATATTGATCGAGAGATGTTTTACATTTTCCAGGGGGTCTATATTTATACCCTAGATTTACAGACAGAGTCCGACGCGTCTACGACCATCGGACATTATTTCCTAATAAGAACAAAGGAAAATATTCCTAAAGAAGTTAACTAACCAGCTAAACCTTCCTAATTAAGTAAGGATACTATTTACAAAAACAAACATCCTGTAATAGAGTCCACGGCTCATCCGCAAACCCGGTCTGATCTGAATAATCTTCCAATTTAGAACCGAGTCTTCCTTCGCTGCAACCTGATTGGCTTCTCCACTGTAGCAATCGGACCTTCCTTTACTCAAGCTGATCCTTTTCCTTTCTTTCCTCGGGCTTCTCGCACCTGACTCCGATCGGATAATTCCCTGTCTTCAAGCCGATCCAATCTTCTACTAATCTGATCGGCTTTTCTACAATTCTGATCAGTTTTGTCTCAGTATCTCCATCGGCCGATAATTGAATTAAACTCTCCATCGGACCTCTCAGCCGATTGGCTTTAGCACCATCAGATCGTCCAGATTTTATCGTTAACACATGTCCCCCAATTTCGGAGTTTGCCAATAAACTACAAAATTTCGAGCCATTAGAAACCTCCATAAACCAGGATGACCCGTTAAAACCCACATTAATCGCCTCGGATCTCTGTCTAGGTCGCTCCGCCTCTATAAAATACATCTCCACCTCAGCCTTCTTCCATATACTTTTTCTCATCAAAAACCCCCAAACCTCGACGAGCTCCACAGGCGTCCGTAAATCTCCAAAGGCGAACTTTCGTGAACCTCGACGAGCTCAGAAGACTGAAGGTGAGCTCTCGTAGATTTCTTCATCGGCCGCTACTCATTCTTCATTTGTGCAATGGCTTCTACACATGTAATCCCTGAGGTAACTATTATCTGCTCTTTCATCCTATGTTTTGCACGAATCTTTCTCATCCCGATTTCTCATTAGTAGTTGGGTTCTGGTTTCTATAGGATCTCAAGAGCCAAATTGCTATTCCAATTTCCGACCGCCCCGGTCACTTCTTTCTTGACCCTATGGGTAGCGAGGATCTGACTGATTTCATCAACTCCGAAACAGAAAGGATCTCGTTCAAGCATTCATCCATGGCCATCACCGATTGGGCTAATATCTTCAGACCTGGCCTAGCAAACTCCCGGAATAGAGGAACTAGTCTTTTTAGGAGGATTTAGAAATAGACCATTGCATCAACCTTTCCTTAGCCAATATGGAAAGGAATGAACCTCCGCTTGCATCGGCTTCTTACTTCTGGTCATACATTTTAAATGTCTTCATGTTTGGGCATGGGCCGATGACCTCTACCTTGATGGATGTTACTATGTTGACCTGCCTCAACACCACCCACTATATAAATATGTTCAGCCTTAGATTCAAACCTATGCATTGACTAAACATCAAGAACGTCGGAGGTTGGACTAAGTGCATTTCCCTGCATAAAATATCCTCCGGTCCAGTCGATGGACGTGAACATGTAGTGTTCTTGAACCTTTGGTTGGAACGATTCATCTTTGGTGGTTCAACTCTTGGTCCAACGACCAATATGCAATGTCTAGCAGAGCTTCTGGCCGATCACCACTAAATTTCCCTGGAGCAATATCTTCTCGGAGCAACTTATCATCGCGACCAAGCTATCGGCAGGCCAACCAGTCGGACATATCGGCAGACCCTGGTGGTTTATACAACTCTGGTTGAACGTCTACACCACCAAAGTCATCGTCAGGCCCCCCTTCTCTTCCATGACATACCTGACTAACTACCCAGAAGAAAACAAGGCCAGCCGATGCCGATGCATTTCTCTAGGTGAAGTTTCATCGGCTCTTCCTAGAAGCAAAATGACCCCCCTCGGACTCATCTGATGGTTCAAGTGTTTTTATTATGGCTTTATCAAAGAGGTCACCATCTGGTTTGCATACGAGGATGACTCATCCTTTGAAATGTCTTCTAGGTTTCATCCGATGAATGCCTTAGCCGATGAAGAATCGAAGACAATATTTTTATCCTCCATAACTCCTTGTCTTCTGCCGATCAGATTTTCAATGGACCGATCCCAACATTCATCATACGAGTTCTACCATCTTTCGGTTAGTTCTCGTCAGTTGGGCTTCGGCCAACTCCCCATCAGCTTGTTTTTCATCGGTAAGCTCCAAACCTGCGGAGAAGTAAAAAGTGGCTTAGAGTCTGACCGACTTAGTTCGATGGCATCAACCTTGTCCTTAGGGACTATCTCCACCTTCGAGCCCTATATATCTAATACCAAAATCTTTGCTCGATGGTGGTCAGAATGGGGAAGGCACCTGTTTATTCTATCGGCTGAGCATTACTGCCTTCGCCTCAACCCCGACTACGTGGAATCCGATGAAGAGGTAATCCTTCTCCTTTCACTATCTTTTCTTCATCGTATTAAATTTTAACTATGTCTTGATTCCCGTGATTCCACAGGCTGACGACAAAGATGCACCTTCGACCAGCGCAAGTGGTTGGCCAATTATTTATCAACCTCCATCGGCGAGATCCCTCCTTGGGCAAAGCGGTCCACCTCCATCTGCTCTCCTCCGAGTGTCACAAGTATCAGGGCTGAAGCGCAAGAAACCGGCTACTCGGACGGTTTCTAAGAAATAGAAACCCGACGCCGATGTTATCATCATTACATCGGCCTCGCGAAGCCCTTCTCCTGTGGCAATCCTGACTTCTTCCGTATCTCCATTGGTATGTATAAGCATCAATTCTTCGTTGCCTTTGCTTTTATCCTGACACCTTCGCTTTGTAGCCTGAACCATCGGTTCCTGAAGTCCAAACGCTGGACCTTGTTACTAGGGCTGAGCCGATAGTATCATCAGAAGTTATGGTATCCACTCAAACTCAAACTGCCTCACATCAAGCTGATACCCGCATAATTGCTCAAACTGCTCCCAGTGTATCTCAGGTACGTCCATCCTATATGTCATTTCTCTTGACTCATGATCTCTATATTTAATAATATTGTCATATAGTCATTAGCTGGTCCATTTTCCTTTGACATCGGCAAATACTTGAGCTACCAGCACAGCGATCGAACCATTTTTACCAGCCGATGCAAGTGAGCAGTTGTCAGATATTATGAATCGGCTGGAAGTTCCGATTGACTCGTTGGTGGAAGATTGCGGGCCGATCCGGGGAAGACTTGTGGAAATTGAACACCTTCTACCTGCGGAACTATCGGACGCACTCACGCCTGCTACCTACTTGGAATTCCAAAGGACCCAGCTAACCGCATCAAGACGATGCATAGTCGATCGCGTTGAGCAAAGCCATCTGGCTCACAACGATTGGCTGACTGCCTAAGATAAAAAGAAGAAGCTTGATGAGATGTCAGCTGACCTTCAACACACCAACACTAAGCTTGGCCTCTTGAAGAAACGAGAAGCCGATTTAATGGCGAAACTCGACAAGGTTTGTGAAGACATCAACTCCACCGAGTCCTATCTTATCGGCCTACCAAAATCAATCCAAGACCAAGAGGCCAAGATGGCAAACACAGTGCGGCTCGCAGTTCACCAACACAGGAACCTGAAGACTATCCCCGGATCAGACGAGGATGACATCCGCGCCATCAATGATATAGATCAAATCCATCTGCGCGTGATTGAGGCTATTAAGAAATTCTTGTAAAACTTTAGCCTCGAAAAAATCTAGATGTCATTTTGAACATTAACTTTTGCAATAAATTTCAATCACCTTGATCAACAAAAGTTGTGTATATATATTTTTCCTTAACGACGACGTCTTAAACGATATCGGTCATCCGTAACCGATATAATCATATCGGCTTCCGTACATTAGAAATCGGCTACATCTCAGCCGATTTACGCAAACAGTATCACTAGCCGATACCAATTCTGAGAACTCGTCCATCTTGAAAAGGAGAAATCGGCTATGCTCAGCCGATTTAGATGTCTTTCCGATTGGGTGACCGTTCTCTAGACTTATCATCCCAAGACCCAATCGGTAACTTCCAATGTGTCGGTATCTCCTCTTTTCTTGATAATCAACTCTCGTAAGCCGATACCACATGCATCAGATGTGTTAAATTATTGAACTCTTGGATAGAAAATTTTCACCTGATGCGACTCGATAACCCCTAGAAGGCCAAATCGGCTAATTGTTCATCGCTCAGAACAAGACTATAACATCGGCTTCTGATGTCTTGGAAACATTGGATGTATTCTAGAACAGACTCATTAGGCCTCTATTTAACTGATGTCAAATCTGACAGTCTCGTTTCTTGAATCCTAGTATAGAAATGTCCATGGAACTATTGCTCTAGATTGGCCCATCCTTCAATCGAGTTCAGTGGTAACGAAGAAAACCATGCAAAGACCAATCCAGAGAGGGATAATGGAAATAGACGGACTCTAAGAGCTTCCTCAGCCAATGCTTCCCCACACTGTACTAAGAATCGGCTGATGTGTTCCATTGTAGATATATTGTTTTGTCCTGAGAATATTGAGAAATCTGGTATCGTGTATCGGCGAGGTAATGGAACTCTGTCAAACCATTTTGTATATGGGTGCCGATACATAACTGTTTGACCTTTGGGCTTGATACCAAATTGCTCTTCCACCGTGTCCACAATCCTGGTTAATCGATCTTTCTCTCTCAAAGTATCTTCCTGATCATATGGAGGTGGATATGATACCCGATTCTGCCTATGATATTCTCCATAATGATTCCTCTAAAAGAATTCTAGAGGTATCTCCTACCGTTGCCCCCCGAGTCGATCTTGTATTGATGGATACGTATTTGCCGATAGGTCCTTGTTTTCCTCCATCTCTATCAGTAAAGGCACATGATTCCGATCAAACTCTTGAGCCGATAGCTCTTGTATCATCTTCTTGATCAGATCTTGCAATGTATCCATCCATACTCCTGATGGATTACTGAATGCTTGATAAAATGATTTGTTGAACATCTCTTGTAACAGCTTGGAAGAATTCAAAGATGCTGAATGGCCTGATTTCTTCATCAAAACACATTTTGGTAATTGTACTTTTTAAATTAGCCCTTATTTAGTCATACTGAAGGATTCCAAACAGAGCTTCTGAAAGTTGTCCATGTTTTGCTCTATATGCCGCCTCTGGTCTTCATTCAAATCCTCCATGCTAACTGGAATTGTAATCTCCTCATCGGATTCATCTTCAGATGAATATGTCTTGGAATCCACCTTTTCTTTAGACATATTGACAACAAGATGCCCCCCAGGATGATGAGAAAAAAATCTAACTTCCAATCAGGCACATGTAGAGTCCCGCTGGTTGATGAATTGAATTGTACCACCAGCCGATGAATGATCTTTAGCTCATGAACGGTCTTCAGGTTTCTCCAGCCGATGAATGAAATCTAGTCTAATCGTCTAATGAATAAAGATTTCTACCCGATCGGCCGATGAATAAAGTATGGTCTTTATCGGCCGATGAATGAAACCTTTAGTCCCACCGGACGTGCCAAAAGAGAATGTTCGCGCCGAGGCACGGTGGACGTGGCGTGAACACGCCGGATTGCCTGGGAAGTCTGCTTAGCTCCAGTGCAGGCCGATCGACTTTTTCTGCATGGCTTGAGGTACGCGCGCTAGGGGCCGTGGGGTTCGATCAGTGCGTCTGTACGGGTGTGGGCATGCCAATCAATTTGACCCTACAATTGACAAGGAAGTGAGACGAGTGGGTCCGATACAGGCGCTCGCTATCAATTGGCTGCCGATAGGATCGGGATGCTCTTCGATCGGCTGGGGATCCAATATGGACAGGTGTCAACGAGGGATCAACCGCAAAGCCAATGGAGGAACCAGGGTGTGCTCAGAGGATAGCAAAGCGCACAGGATCCCTCCGGACAGCCGAATAGTGATTCATCGGCTAGAAAAACCGATGAAGGTGCATGCGGACTAGGGAAGGACTACTATAAGAAGGCATGGGCTGCAAAGCCGATGCCGCTCCGGATATGACAGCATGAGACCCGTCACCGGCCGCGACAGCGCCATTAACACCGAACCTCAAAGATCGGATCTAACCGAGACAGTACGAGGCCAGGGCCAGCGGCGATGATACAAAGGACGCCGAATCGTCTATGCCGTAGCAAGGATAGGAACGAACCCATCGGATAGCTGAACCGATGAGGGGACGCCTCTCTGAAGGCGGGTGCTTATCGGCTGAGAGACCAATACGCTTGGCATTACGTATCAAGGGACGCCTCTAAAGACTGATGTGTATCGGCCAAGGGGCCGATGCGCTGGGCATGATGCTCAGAGCCTGTATAACTCATCGGCTAGCGCTCCGATGATATGCCGTGCAGAAGACTATAGGCCTGAAGCTCGATCTACCGTCGGCAACCCTGTAGGTCGAACCTAACCGATGTAGCACGAGAGTGACGACGGCAAAGGGAGCTTAACAGGCCAATAGGTCCCGCACGTACGTGACGCGATACATCTGACCGGCCTAAGAGATCGGACCTAACCGATGCAGCCTTAGACAGAGCATAACATATCGGGATGGTGGCGGGACTTACTCCTTCACCGATGTAGCCCCGCGTCGAGAGCTAGAACCCACTGGTAAAACCTAGATGAACTAGGGTGGCAATACGCCGAGATTGTATATTGATCGAGGGATGTTTTACATGTTTTCAGGGGGTCTATATTTATACCCTGGATTTATAAACAGAGTCCGACGCGTCTACGACCATCGGACATTATTTCCTAATAATAACAAAGGAAAATATTCCTAAAGAAATTAACTAACCAGCTAAACCTTCCTAATTAAATAAGGTTACAATTTAAAAAACAAACATCCTGCCGTGGAGTCCACGGCTCTTCCGCAAACCCGGTTTTATCTGAATAATCTTTTAATTTGGAACCAAGTCTTTCTTTGCTGCAACCTGATCGGCTTCTCCACTGTAGCATTCGGACCTTCCTTTACTCAAACCGATCATTTTTCTTTCTTTACTCGGGCTTCTCGGACCTGACTCCGATCAGATAATTCCCTGTCTTCAAGCCGATACAATCTTTTACTAACCTGATCAGCTTTTCTATAGTTTTAATTAACTTTGTCTTAGTATCTCTATCGACCGATGACTGAATTAAACTCTCCATCGGATCTCTCAGCCGATCGACTTTAGTACAATCGGGATCGTTCAGATTTTAGCATTAACAACTATCATGATTATATGATACAATATTCCACTAATAGTCTAAAGATAAAAGATGGAGGGAAGAAGAGAAAAAAATATAACATAAAGTTTATATATTTAATTTATTGTAATATTAGATAATATACTAAAGGATTCATCACATTTGCTTTATGGACATAATTACTATACTAATTAATATCGTACATATAAGTTTGATTAAATTAGTCTAGAGTTTAATATTTTTTGCACAATAAAATACGAAAATATAAATGTTATTATGTGAGAAGTTCCATACTAGAGTTTGCCTGATGCGTTAACTTGTGTGATTATCCCCATGTTCTGTGGTTGAGCGTAATAAGTTAAGGCTGCAACATGTTCACTCACTAATTGTGCTTCTTCTTCAGACTTAACGCCTGCTTAAGATTAATTCTTAGATCTGAACTAGCAAGAATTTCGGTGGTTCGTAACAGAAGATTCCCATCTTAACTTGTCCAGAATTTCGGTGGCATGCCCAGAAACATCCTTTCCTTCAATATTTGAGCTGAAGAAGATGGAATTCAGGTTGTTTAGTTACTTGAGTCACATAGAGGAAATAAAGGTAGCATCAGAATGATGGGACTTTCATGTTCTGAACCTTTCAAGAAATACCAAATGTCGGTGAAGATAAGCAGCAGTCTGTTGTTGAGCTAAATAAATGTTTGAAAAGGTAGTGGGACATGCATACAAAGTAACAAAACAGAAAAACTATTTACTTGGTGTAAATCAAGTACTGTACTGTAAAATAGAGGCAATCTTCTAATTCTCAGGTAAAACAATCATACTACCCAGAACACAGTAAACACAAGGCCGTAATACTACTAAACTGCAGTCGGTTCTCATACCAATGCAGAACAAAGCACAAACCAAAATGGCAGGAGATCAATCATCAGGTCGGGTCATACTGAATATTCAGTAGGAGCGTTGCTGAGCTATCTTCCCTCTACTTAAGCAGCTAAAGAAAGTTAATTGCTTAATCAGAAGCCTATGGAGGGAATGCTAGCATCGAAGTCACGCGTCCAGTCCTCAAAAAAACAGTCACGCGTCCGATGCCAGACAGTCATGTCACAAGATTGGGCATTCCGGCTACATAAAAAAAAATCAGTCGGGAAAAGTACAACTCATCCTCAGAAATATTGCCAGTTGAGCTACAGTGATAGGTTGCTTTGCAATGCCACGGAACATGTGGATATTACTATGGTAATTGAGTTTTATGGTACCTAATATGTAAGCTCATTTATGCTGAAATGAGTACAAATATACATTTGTCAATTACCATTGTAATGTCCGAAATATCTTATTTTTCATTATTTAGGCTCCTTCGGAACGCAGAAATTTTATAGGATTTTTAATTCAGTTCCTTTAAAATTTCCTTGAATTTCTCCAGTCCGAATAGGGCTTTAGTCTGAAGAAGTGGGAATGAAGGTAGTTTAGTTACTTGAGTCACAGAATGGAAATGAAAATGATGACAGTAATGTCTGCCTATTGAAATTAATTACAGAATGATGGAACTTCCCTGTTCTGAATATTTCAAAAAGGTGGACAGAATGTTAGGTAGCAGTGCGTTGTTGTATTGTATAAATGTTACTGTATACAATAAGAATAAGACTCCAACGCTATATATGGGGTTAGGTCTATATATATACACTCCAGTGATCCAGTGGTCTAACACCCCCCACAGCCACAGCGGGAGGGGAACGGACGTAGAGACTGCATCGAAAACTAGTGAACAAAGGCGTGTGAAGACCTTTGGTCATAATATCGACGAACTGGTACGTTGATATTACATGGAGCACCTGAACCTGTCCTAGTGTGACTTTGTCACGGACAAAATAAATTTCGATCTCTATGTGCTTTGGGCATCGATGATGAATCGGGTTGGTGGTCATGTAGACAGCACTGACATTGTCGTAGTAGATGACGGTCATAGAGAAGAGAGGTGCACAGAGCTTCTGGAGAAGCTAGCGAAGCCAGCAACACTCGGCGACGGCGTGGGCGATGGCATGATACTCGGCTTCAGCGCTGGACCGTGATACTGTAGTCTGGTGTTTTGAGGACCAGGAGACTAGAGTGTCGCCAAGAAAGACATACTAGCCGGACATGGAGCGTCGAGAGTCAAGGTAGCCTGCTCAGTCTACGTTGGAGTACGCGGTGAGAGAGTCGATGGGGCTGAAGCTAAGGTGCGGCCCGCTAGAGAGTGTGCCCTTCACGTAGCGAAGGATACGCTTGAGCAGTGCGAGATGAGGTTCGCGCGGAGCATGCATGAAAAGGCACACTTGCTGAACGACGTAGGTGAGGTCGGGCCATATGAGGGTGAAGTATTGGAGAGCACCAGCAAGACTCCGATAATGAGAGGGATCGGTGACGAGTGAGCCATTGGCAGTAGAGAGTTTGGCTCAAGTGTCGACCGGAGTGGCCGTGGGGTGATATTCAGCCATGCCCGCACGTTGGAGAAGATTGATGGCGTATTGGCGCTGGAAAAGGAAGAGCCCGTGAGAAGAACGGGTGACGGAGATACCAAGGAGTGATGGAGGGAACGAGATCGGTCATGGCGAATTCAGAGTGGAGTCGAGCCATGATCTGATGTAGGAGAGACGTCGAGGACGCTGTAAGAACAATATCGTCGACGTATAGGAGGAGATAGGTGGTGGCGTTGCCTATGTGAAGAGTAAAGAGGGAGTTATCGGACACGGAAGCCATACAGCCGATGTGCCGAAGGTAGGCAGCAAAACGCTGGTACCAGACCCGAGGGGCTTGTTTGAGGCCGTAGAGAGAGCGCTGAAGGAGGCAGACATCGTCGGGAAGAGAAGGGTCGACGAAGCCTAGAGGCTGCTGGCAGTAGACCGTTTCCGTTAGATGACTGTGAAGAAAGGCGTTCTTCACGTCAAGCTGGTGGATCAGCTAGGAATGTGAGGTAGCCAAGGTGAGAACGACCCGGATGGTGGCGGGTTTGACGACGGGACTGAAAGTCTCATCGTAATCGACACCGGGGCGTTGGGAGAAACCCCGAACTACCCAGCGTGCCTTGTGACGGGCAAGGGAGCCATCGGCATGGAACTTGTGCTTAAAGATCCACTTACTGGTCACAACATTGGCGCCGGAAGGACGAGGGACGAGGCGCCAGGTCTCGTTCTCCATGAGTGCCTTGTACTCATCGGCCATGGCCGCGCGCCACTAAGGATCGGCCAGAGCGGAACGAGAAGTCGCCGGGATGGGCGAGATAGAGCAGTGGACGACGGAGAGCCTGTAGCGCTTGGTGGGACGGATAGACCCGGTTTGTGAGCGGGTAACCATGTGAGAGGTGGAGGGGACAGGAGCTGATAGGAGTGTGGTAGGTGTGGAAAGAATTGGTTGGGAAGGGGCGTCATCGCCTCGGGATCGATGGCTGTATGTGAAAGAAAAGGGTAGAACTAGATCGGCCTGAGCCGATGGGGTTGGATGGGCCGATCGGTTTGGGTAGTCCGAATGAGATGAAGCAGCCGATAAGGAGGGAGGAGCCGATGGAGGCGGATGGGCTGATAGGTGGTTATGAGCCAATGAGGGCCGAGGAGCCGATAGGGATGAGGTGTCCGATGGAAAGGGGATAGGATCGGCCGAAGCCGATGAGAGTAGTGGGGCCAATGGGGGTTCGATGGGAGTAACATCGGACCGAATAGTAGTGGGATAGCTGAGCAGTAAGTCCTCAGGAGTGGCCGATGAGGGGGCCAATGGGGAGAATGGTGGAGGAGACCGGGAGGGCACGGTGTTGGTAAGGAGGAAGTCAAGATCGCTAGATGAGGATCTCGGATTAAGCAGACCGAAGGGGAAGTAGGTCTCATCAAAAATGACATGATGAGAGACGATGATCCGGCGGATGGAAAGATCGAGACATCGGTATCCCTTGTGAGATGAGGGATAGCCGAGGAGAATGCAGGCGGTGGAGTGGGGAGCAAGTTTATGAGGAGCAGTGGCGATGAGATTTGGGTAGTAGAGGCACCCAAAAACATGTAGGTAGAAGTAGTCTGGTGCCGTGCGGTAGATAAGGGTGTATGGAATGTTGTGGTGAATGGAGGAGCACGGTCGCTGATTGAGGAGGTAAGTCGCAGTGGTTAGTGCTTTTGCCCAGTAAGTTACAGGTAGGTGGGCGTAAAGCAACATTGTGCGACTTATGTTGTTAAGGGTGCGAAAGAGACGTTCGGACTTGCCATTCTGGGAAGAGGTGTAGGGGCAGGAGAGGTGTAGATGGATGCCCTTGGAGGTGAGGAAGATTTAAATAGTACGGTTGATAAACTCCGTACCATTATTGGCTTGTAGAACTTTGATGGGGAGGTTGAACTGGTTAGAAACATAGTTTGTGAAGTTAGTTAAGTGGGAGGCGACCTCGGATTTGCTGATGAGTGAAAAAGTCCAGCAATGGTGTGTGCAATCGTCAAGTATGGCAAGATAATACTGATTACCAGAGACACTTTTAACCGAAGAAGTCCATACATCACAGTGTATAAGCTCAAATGGTCGTGAGGTACAAGATAGAGAATTAGAAAATGGCAGTCGCACATGTTTGCCAAGTTGACACGAGTGGCAAATTGTGAAGCTGCTATGGGTATACTGGATGGAGGCACTATGACGGAGGTTGGTGATAGCGTCGGGGCTAGGGTGGTCGAGGCGAAGATGCCAAAGGTTGGTGGAGAGGTCGACGCTGGCATGTGAAGTAGACAGCGTAGTGGGGATAGTGTAGAGGTCGCCACCACTATTGCAGCGAAGGATCTATCACCGGGTTGGGATATCCTTCACAGAGAAACCAGAAGCGTCAAATTCGATTGAGCAATTGTTATCTCGTGTGAATTGACAAATAGATACGAGATTGTGAATAATGGAGGGTACAATAAGAACATTGCAAAGGGGAAGGTTAGTAGTGGGTGTAGACAGAAAGGAGTCACCACGGTATTGGATAGGAAGAGAGTGGCCATTGTCGATAGTGACAAAGGGGGAGGAGGAGGGATGACAAGAACGGAGTATACTAGCCGATAACGCCATATGGGAGGACGCACCAAAGTCTAGCACCTAAGGGTGCTGAGGTTGGAGCGTCATTTGGTTGAGGGCGGCGATGAGGCCAGCCTGGTTCCAAGAGGGAACCAACTGGGTGGGTGGTGGTGGTAGCATCGGCTGAGGCAGCAGGATGGGAGCCGATGCTAGATGGGCCTGAGGATGGGCGCCGAGAACCCCTGGTTGCCAACCGATGGGGCTGCGTGGCTAGGGCTAGAGTGTCCAAGGGTTGTAGCAGAGCCATAGACCTGTGGGACCGGCAGGCTGGGCAGGGACTGAAGCAGGTCACGATTGTATCGGACAGTGTCAGTTCTTGCCCTTGCCTTTGCCCTTGCCTTTGCCGATGCCACTAATGCGGGTTGCGTTGCCACAGTTAGGGTCATGGCCGCCAGAGCCACAGGAGTGGGCGGCAACACAGGATGCTCGGCAGCCATGATCGGCTGCGGCGAGTAGAGCTATGTGGGCCACGGTCTTCTCGTCGTTGGTCAGACAGAGTTCTTTGAGAACTAATATGTCATAGGCCCGGGCAAATGACGGAAGGAGTGTGGCGTTGGCGATGTCGTCGGCGGTGTTGGAGAAGTGTGGGTTGAGGCCTCGCAGGAGGGCGAGGACGAGTTGGGAGTTGGCCAGAGGGTGTCCGACATCCCAGAGAGCTGCAGCCTTTACTTTAAGGCGCTGGCAGTACGAGGAGATAGAAGAGTCTCCTTGTACCATAGAGTGAAACTCGTTGAGTAAGAAGATGGCACGTGGCTGCTTATTGGCAAGGAAGATCCGCTCGATAGCCACCGAGAGATCCCGGGCGATGGGGTCGGTGTCTTCTATGGCGAGGTCAAGGACAGAGTCATCAACCGAGCAGAGCAGTCAACTGCGCCCGCAGCACTCGGCGATGTCCCATTGGGGTTCATCGGGTCGAGGTGGAGCGGAGCCATCGATGTGTGACCGTAGACCAAACTTTCCACAGAGCGATTTAAAGAAGAAAACCCACTTAGAATAGTTGGCGTTGAGGTAAAGAGAGATGGGAACGTGAGATTTCACGTTCACAGCGGCGTATGGGGTGAGAAGATCGGCGAGATGGTGCCCGAGGTGTGGTCTGGGGTACCGAGAGCCGGAGTAGATTCGACGACTGGGAGAGTACCGGAGCTGAGGGCTGACTCGGTGGCCATGACAAGAGAAGAACAGGGGCAAGAAGCCGATGATAGTAAGAGGCCGGTGGGAAGAAGCCGATGAAAAGGGAGATCGGCTGATCAGAGAAGTGATTGGCCGACGGGGAGTGAGCCAATGAGAGGGAAGGGTGGGCCAACTAGCCGATGGGGAGTGGTTGGCCGATGAAGGGTAGGCAGCGGAGTAGTTGAGGGAAAAGTGGATGGTAGAGTAGGTAGGTCAAAGAGTGGTTGGGTCACGGACATGTGAAGATTTACGTCCATGAAGAGAAGTTTCACGTCCTTAGACTCGTGGAGGCAAAGGAGTGGAGCGGATGCGAAAACTCGGAGAAGGGCCGGACGTGAAGAAAGGAGGTTCGCGTCCGGGAGGCAGAGATTCGTGTCCGTGGACACATCGGAGTGGCTCGGACGCGAGTGGAGAAGGTTCGCGTCTGGGAGTAGTTAAGCGTGTCGAAAAAAGGGGAACCGAGAGAGGGTTCCAACCGATGGAGGGCGAACGGGTCTAGCCAATAGAGGGCGGACGAGTCCAGCCGATGGAGACAACGAGCACAGAGGTGCGTCGGCGTCGGAGGAGAAAAGATACACAAAGCAAGAAGAAGGGCGAAGACGGGTGTGAGTTGAGACGAGGAGGCGGATGGAGACCGTCGCCTTATCGCGTGGAGGAGCAAGGGATGGGAAAGGGTGGTGGAAAAAAGGAGAAAGGAAAAACGTATGCGGAGAAGACGGGAAGAAGAAGGAGCCGAAACGAGAGAGCGAGGAGGGAATACCGGAAAGAAAGTCGGCGACAGGGAGAAAATATCGACGACGGGGAGAAAAGGTCGGCTCGTCGACGGAAAGATGCTAGCGCGCTAGGGATATCTAACCCGCTCTGATACCATGTAAGATTGTGTACAGTGAGAGTAAGACCTTAATGTTATACAGAGAGTCGGATTTATATATATACGGTCTAACACATACAAACAAATAAAACAGAAGAATTGATTAATTTGGATAACGAAAGCACTGAAACATAAATAGAAATAATGATAATCTACTAATTTTTCAGGGCGAACAAACCATACATGCATAGATACATAGTACTCCGTACTAATTTTTCAGGGAGAACAAATCTTCAAATTTATAAACTGAAGTTGATGCTCAAGCAAATGCAGAACAAAGCGCATAGTGTACAACAACGGCAGGAGATCCGTATACTGTAGAACATTAACAATGCAGAACCTTCTTTCAAAAACAGCAAGGCAGAACAAGTGGAAAACTTGGCAAGCAAGGAAGAGAAGGATGAAAAATAAGAATGTTCAGATGAGAAGCTTATAAATAAGAGGAACCCAGCTCTGTAACCACAGCATTTCGTCTTCCCAACGAGAATCTTTCCCACTTCTCTTCTTCCCACCATTCCAAATCCCATCCAAAAGTTTCCAGAAACTCTCAAACTCCACCTCCTCCCATGGCCTCTTCTTCCTCCCACCAATCCCCCATCCAAAAGCTTCCAGAAACTCAAACTCCTCCTCATCCTCCCATGGCCAACGCAAACATGGCGTGGGTGGAGCTCCCAGAAGAATGCCTCGCCGGCATCCTCCGCCACCTCCCTTGCTTCCTCGACCACTTCATGTTCTATGGTGTTTGCAAACGATGGAGCTACATCGCTGGGAAGTACCAGCCGGCTATTCTCCCGTGGCTGCTCATGCCATCCACCACCACGACCTCCTTCTTCTGCGTCGTCTGCAAGCACAACCACCAGGGCCCCCGCATACCGGACAACGCCCGCGGCGCGCGCTTCTGCGGTTCGTTCCCGGGTGGTTGGGTCGCCGCCGCCGATATCCCCAGGATTGATGCCCCAGCTTGGCCCGGGAATCATGGCCCCACTCTGCTCAACCTCTGCACCAGCAAGAGCGTCGACCTCCCGAGGCACCTCCGCGACAACAACCCTCGTGTCACCAACATCAACCTCATCCACACCATCATCCTCTCCGATGACCCGTCTGACATTCACCCGTACTGCGCAGCCGCCATAGTGTCTGGCAAGCCCAACATCGCGTTCTGGCGCCCCGACATGGACTACTGGACGCCGCCGATGCTCAAGTGGGACTCGCCGATGAAAACATGGAAGAAGCTGCTACCCAAGGACGCAATCGAGGACGTCAAATACTTCGTCACCGGCCCGCTTGGCGTGGGTTTCCATGTCCTCACCAACAAGGAGGACCTCCTGGTGTACACGCCGAACACCAACGACAAGCACCGCGAGCTCACGATGTCGTCCGTGAAGACGTACAAGGTTCGCAGAAATCCCCGCCCGACCATGCCGGAGCCAGGGGAGGTGTTCGCCCGCTACCTCTTGCAGTCCCGCGGGAAGATGCTCATGGTCGTCAGGTTCGTCTCCACGGAGAAGGCCACGGTGGCGTTCGATGTCTTCAGGCTGGAGCAGCAGCCACCTTCCTGGAGCTGGACGAAAGTCACCTTCGACACCCTCACAGACCGGATGTTCTTCCTCGTGCGAGGCTGCTCCGTCGCCGCCGAGATGAGGAAGAACACCTGCCCGCTCTACATCTACTTCCTGGATGAGTCCGCGAGGTTCGATGGAGCGGGGACCTCGCAATCGCAACAGATCGAGAACCCGTTCCCCTGCAGCGACACCGGCAGATGCCGCCTCTTCGACCAGAACATCGACCACTGCCTACCGCCGGTGCCGCCATCAGACTGCTCGCCGTGGACTTGGTTCTTCCTGCCTCCAAACGACGCCATGCATAAATGGCATTCGATGCAAGTAATCAGAGAATTGGTACAGCAGGGCGTGCATCTGCTTCATGTTCAGGATGAGTAGAACTTTGTGCAGATTGTTCAGTATTCTGTTAATTCAGCTCTGGTAATCCTTCTAGATTTGGCAATATGTTTGAGTAAGGATTGAAACATGAATCCTTGTTACGATATCATGAGGTGCATGAAAGATTTGATACTGATGATCCTTTATCTCTGTCAATACTTGGGCTTTCAGTTCTGAGTTTTCCTAACGTATGAAGGTTGTGACCTCTGCTAAGCTTTTTCTTTTTAGATAATGCTCTGATGCTATTTCTTCCATTGATGCCTGATGCCTCTGTTGTCCTGTTAATCATTTTAACATTCTTTTGATCTCCCCATTTGTCTAATGATTGAATGATGCAACCTATAATTTTCCTAGTTCACCTATGACAGCTGATCAATAACTTTAGACTACAATGTTCATATTAGTGTTTTCCACTTTTCTCAAAGCTTCTTACGAATTTGAAATGTGAACCTTGGTTGGTCATTGCAGTGCTAAAATCTACAGATATATTAATTAGGCATTTTCTAACACCTCTCACATTAACAAAAAGATATGACCATTGATTATTGATTAAGTAGATCGGATTATCGTAGTTAAAAATTTGGTATAGATAAAACATGCAATTGGAGATATATGGACTCTTTGGTTAGTTTATTTTGAAATTTGATAAAGTTTGAAATTAATAAATATGATGTTGTATCTCAATTGGATTTTGGTTAGTTTACTTTAAACTAAAAATTTAGAATAAGAAATATGGAGTTGTATCCATCTTATACTCTCAGTCTCTTATTAATTTAATTCTGGAATTCAAAATTAATAATTAGCAAGTAGTAATTGATATGGACTGTTATTTAATCTAGACACTGTAATTTTAAAAATAACCAACATAAAATTTAACAAAATTTAAAAATAACAAATTTGTAGTTTAACCATATTGAACTCTCATTTAATATCTTACCAATTTAATTCTAAAATTTAAAATACATAATTATTAATTTGTAATTGGACTCTTTTCTAATATAGACCATTATAATTTATAATTATGATACAATTATAGTTTTAATATACTAATTATAACAATCTGTGCAACATACGGGTTGACGTAATGAAAAATTCAGCTGTTCAGGTTGTGCTGAACAATGATGGCTGTGTCTCTCTTCTACACATCGGTGGTTTCTTACATTTGTTTTGAACAATTTGTCAGGTACAACTGTACATGTGATGGCCCTTTTGAATTGAGTGTGAAATTGACATTTTGCGTGCCACTATGTCAGTGTACATGTACACTAATCATGGATGGCATTTTGAGTACTCCATTGAAGTTTTGAGCTTTCAATTCATAATGTGTGCCATAAGTGGATAGCTATAAATGTCTAATTTGAGACATGAATGCCTCTGCTGTGATGCTAATCATTTTAACATTCTACATAGAGAAACTCTCATCTCTTCGCTTGTTTGATGACTGAATGATGAAGCCAATAAGTTTTCCTACTTACTTCTGACAGCTGATCTTCTAGTGAATGCACTTCTGACAGTTGATTAATAATTCAGGATTGGTATGCTCCTTTTGATCCCCCCTCCCTCCCCTAATTTCTCACGGACTTTCCAATGTTATTATGAATTTTAAATGTGAAGCCACTTGCTATCTGGAGTGCCAAAGTAAGGAAACATACTTTAGAAGTTCAGGTTGTGCTGAGCTTGAGGTACTCAGGTGGCACTCACTACTAATTTAAGTTCTTGAGCCATGGCATATCTGCACTTTTCTGCACTTGTTTTTTGAACAGTTTTGTCAAGTACAAGTGATAGCCCTTTTTAATTAAAATGTTTGGAACTGACATTTGGCACGTCAGTGTACATATGCATTAATATGAATGGCATTTTGAGAGCTTCTTTAAATCTAATTTGTGGCTTTCTATTCATCAATAATGTGAGTCATGAGTGTCTCCTCTGTCCTCTGTCCAATATAATACTACTACTATAGAGGCCAATTAACAAAATGATTCAGCATTTTCTGCATTCCCACGAATCCACAATCTCATCTCAGAACGACTCTCTCCTCTGTCCTCTTCTTCCCACCAATTCCATCCAGAAGTTTCCAGAAAATCAGTCATACTCCTCTTCCCTCCCTCCCATGGCCGACGCAACTAAAGGCGTGGGCAGAGCTCCCCAACCGCTGCCTCGTCGGCATCCTCCACCACCTCCCTTGCGTCCTGGACCTCGCCATGTTCTCAGGTGTTTGCCGATGGTGGTGGTCCATCGCGCGCGAGTACCCGCCGCGTAAGTTCCCGTGGCTGCTCATGCCGTCCACCGCCGCGGCCTCCTTCTTCTGCGTCGCCTGCGAGGTACCCACCGCGGCCCGACGACGCTCGCGGCGTGCGCTTCTGCGGCTCCTTGCCAGGTGGCTGGCTCGCCGCCTGCTCAACCTCTTCACCGGAGAGCTCGTCGCGCTCCCTAGATTTGTCTGCGTCATCGTCGATGGGAGCAACAGGTGGTCATGGTCATCCACGCCGTCTCCCTCTCCGCGGACCCGTCCGACGACGAGCGCCCCTACTAGTGTCTGGCCAGTCCAACATCGCGTTCTGGCACCCTGGCGTGGACTACTGGACGCCGCCGATGCGGAGGTGGGACGCGACGTGAGGACAATGGCGCGAGCTGATACCCAGGACTCAATTGAGGTCATCACATCACGTACTACGTCGGCGGCGCGCTCAGTAATGGCTTCCATGTCCCCACCTACAAGGAGTACCTCCTGGTGTAAAAACCGAAGACCAACGACGACGACGGCGGCGTGCTCACAAGTGCACCGTGGCATTCGACGTCTTCAAGCTGAAGCATTCCAAAATTCGTAATCGGATCCTCCTGATACGTTTCGCATTGTCTCGACGCCTGAGGACATGTTCTCTGATGCAGTTCAGGTGCTGAAAGTAATGGCACGGCACTGTCTAAAACAGGATAAAATTTTGTCGACATGTTCAGTACAAATTCTGTTGATTCATCGCTTGTAAATGGTAATCCTGTTAAAATTTGCCATGTTTGACTCGGAGTCATGAGATGCATAAAAAAATTTGGTCCTAATGCTTTTTCTCTGGTGATATTACAGATTTGCTCAGTACAGTGGGTTGTGGTTGTGACTTGTGACCTCTGGTACTGTTTCGTGGCTTCATGCCTGATGCCTCTGCTGTGATGCTAATTCACTTCTGATAGCTGATTAATAACATGATTATTTCCATGTTCCTGTTGATTTCCCCCCCTCTTTTTTCAGAGATTCTTTCAAATGTTCTTCTGAATTTCAAATGAAAAGCAGGTTGGTGTTTGCCGTGCTAAAACGGAACATAATTCAGAAGTTCAGGTTGTGATGAACATGAGGTGGCACCTGCCACAAATTGGGTACTCTCCTTTAGCCATGGCATATCTGCTATTTTTTTACATTTGATTTGAAGAGTTCGTCCGATACATGTGATCGTCCTTTTGAATTCAGATGTTTGGAACTGACATTTGTCATGTGCAAGTGAAATTATCATGAATGGCACTTTGAGCACTTTAAAGTTTGAAGTTCCATTTGACAAATCATAATGCTAATCACAAGTATCAAGTTGCAAACGACAACTTTTAGAAATGAATGACCATTTTCTAATACTGCACAAGAATTAGGATGGTAGATTATTGGCACCTGTAGCATTCATCGGGCATTGGATGTATTGATTATATGTAGAGATTTTTTATTACTGGTCTACACTTCTGTACATTTTGTGTGTTTTTTGCTCAGAATGTCCTGAACTATCTTTCATCTCCTTAATAAACTAAATAAAATTAATGGCTCAATGCAATAATACGTTGTACTAGTATTCAAATAAGAGTGTCTGGTGCTTGAGTCTTATTAGAACATAGAACATTCAGGATATTTATTTGGCTGAATGTCAACAGGAAAAGTAAAATTCACCTGAGAAACAATATCAGATGAGATATGGGTGCTTTGCAATGCCACAGAACTATCTCTGGACATCACTGTGGTAAGTCTTATGGTACACAATTTTTGAGCTCATTTCAGCTGAAATGAGTAAAATATGCAATGTCAATTAACATGATCTATGTGGCATGCCAGAAACCTCCTTTTCTTCAATATTTAAGCTGAAGAAGATGGAATGCAGGTTGTTTAGTTACTTGAACATAGAGGAAATAAAAATAAACCAAGTAGCATCTGAGTGTTTAAATTATTTGTAACAGTGATGGGACAATTCTGAACCTTTGAAGAAAGAAACCAAATATTGGTGACTAGAATACTAAGCTGCACTCCGTTGTTTAGCTAAATGAATGTGCTAAAAGATAGTGGAACATGCATACAAACTACCAAAACAGAGGTATTCTTCTAATTATCAGTGAGAACAATTATACCACCCATAACACAGTAAACGCAAGGCCGGAATACTTAATAAACTGAAGTCGGTTCTCACACCAATGCAGAACAAAGCACAAACCAGATGGCAGGAGATCAATCATCAAGGTCATATTGAATATTCAGTAGGAGCATTAGGAGAAAATACAAACGGGGCCGGAGCCCGGGGGTAACCTAGTTTGCAACATTATTTTGCTTGTCAGAGAAAAAAACCAGTATTAAACGCGTTAAAAAGAACAGCAGAGAGGACTAATCTACTACTACCTCCGTATATAAAATAAAACAAATGACACTGTTAAGTTATTTGGTCTTTTCGTTGATAACTGTGTTTCTATTAGAATATAGTGATAATATCTAACAAAATTATAATAATATAAAAAAGGGCTTACAACCATATGATTTTTACGCTTTCAAACTAAATTTAGAAGTTTGTACAAGTGCAAGGATTCTGATGTGATAAGCCACATATTTGCTAGCTGTGGACCTGCGGTGGCGTCTGTCAGAGCTGTATCTGTTTCCACATCTTTTTTGCTAGCCGTGATTTGAATTACTTAGCTGTGCAATTAAACAAGGCTGTTTCAAACCAAACCAAACCAAACATTGTAATGCAATCAGATAGCATTCCCCACTAAAACCAAACAAACTCCTTGGTTCATTGTTATAGTTGCTACATCTACCAAATCAAGAGAGCCTTGTAGGCGGTGAAGGTGGTTGGCAGATCAACATTTCACTATCACAAGCAGCATTTTTCTGACGAGGTTATCATTTAGTAGTAGTCATCAGAACATTTAAATCATAACGATATAGAAAGGAGGTGAATACATTGCAAAGTTTGCTTCTCAGGAATGAAATTTCATTTGCAAGCATCCTACTCTGTTGCCACTAGAAAGTCCTGCACAAATTGCAAGGGAAAAGAACATGTCCACACAACTGCGACTCATAGTGAAGTCAACATATAATTAGTTACAGCTTCATGGAAAATGAGGCCAGAAAAGAAGAGTGAATATAAACACTAGGAGGTTTCCTGTTGCGAAGTGATCAACATTGAACTGATATGAAGACCTAGATTCCATATTCTCAAGACACAGAAACACCAAACTGTTCTAGTTCACGATTTTCACATACACAATGTAGCAGTCTGGACATAATTCTCATCAGATATCAAATTCATCATCGTAGATGACACCATCTGAGCCTCCATTATCATAATCATCCATATCATCAAAGTCAGCATCATCATCATCAGTGACCACATCCATAAGATCATCATACATATCAACCTCTAAATCAGAACCAGAGCAAGCACCATTGCTGAAAATGTAAGCTCGGTACTTGAAATCAGAGATCGAGTCATGAGGAAGTTTAAGATCACTTATTCTAGCACACTTTGATTTCAGAGCATCATCCAGTTGAATTCTGTAGCACTGGCGTATGTCCAGGGATTCAAGGTGTCGGCAATGGTCAAGGATTGACATCAGCCCATCATTAGTTAGTTTGTTCCCAATCAACTGAAGCTCTCGGAGATCAGGCATATTGCTTGCAATCCCTAATGCTTCAGTGTCATCATCCATGATATCAGATTCTGCATAATCCATTTGATAAGTATAACGTTCGTTCAACCTGAAGTATTGAAGTTCTGGGCAAGCTTTGCCAATAGATGCACACACATCACCATACAATGAACAGAACGTAATATCCAGCTCCTCAAGCTGAGGAAAGCCCTTCATTGCCTCTGCCATCCCTTCATTACTGACATTAAAGCACATGCTAAGTTGAAGGCTCTTCAATGAGGCGGCTCTACATGGAAAGATGGATAAATCCGTGTAAGTGGGTAAGATAATAAATATTACTTAAAGAATATTCATGGCTGAAATAAGTAAAACAGTCCATTAGGTATTGGGTGCAGAAACATTGATACTAGTAACAAGAACAGTATACACACCTTGTTGGATGCCAAATTAACTTCAACACACAGTTCTAAAAATTAAAATCACCTGAGAGGACACCATGTTCATGTCATTATATCACAATGTCAAACCATAGGGAGTTAGAAACAATGCATAGAATGAGTGAACTATCCATATAATAGAGACAAACATCATCTGAGCTAACTATCAATTCCATGTCACTAGAGATAGTAACTAGTCTAAATGACCAGATTAAGCCAAAATAATCCATGCATACTAAGCTGGATGATAAACTGTGCATTGGATACTGTGCTGTCAAAAGGCCAATTTCTTCAGTGATAACAAACCTACACTATGCTACCGAATATATATGTCAAAGCTATGTTATACTGGTCATGACTTAAAACCAAGGCACAACCAAAATTGTGGGAATACAAGTTCAATTGGATTGCAACCATATGTTATTTGCCCTTTTATTTGGTAAACTCACTAGGGTGGGAACTAGATCAACAAAATATATTGGCAGTTTTATGACTATGTTATCAGAAGATTGCTTGCATCATTTATTGATTGTATTTATTTTGAAAACTAATCAAATAATGACACCATGCAACAACGAATAAAGGATGTTGCACAAAAGTGTGCGAGAGGATTCAATTTACCCAAAATTTTGGCAAAGATTCAACTACACACATTTCAGCCAATATATTGACAGGAAGGGCAAGGGCAAGACCAGATATCTGTAAGCATGCTAAAATTTGGTATTACTAACAATTTGGTAGGCCTGGCTTAGCCATTTCGTCAAGCCCAACATCAGGCCCTTATAACAAACGATCCAAACATATTGTAGATAACTTTCTGAAATGAGCAACCTCACTCTAATGTTCTTCCTTAAATGCATACAATTGTTTTAGAAATATCCTCACAAATTCTAAAGAAAATTGATAACAGGATGTATGTTTTGGGGGATGCCAAGTTATATACACTCTGCATATTACTGTGGAGCAAGAGAGATAGGAGGTGAAGTTCTGGACTGCAAGACCACATGCCTTTAGGTGAAGAACATTAACAGGAAAAGGCAAATAAGTGTTATTTAATTACACCACAACTAACAAAGTTTACAAGGATCTTACACAATAGCCACCATCTAGCATGTGATTTTCTACCACTGAATGTATTGAACTTTCTAGAACACACTATACTACCACCGTTCAAAAACAGATGTCATTTTATGATATGCGCAGTGAAACCTTAACATAATATTAAATTTGGCATCAAAAGTACATCAAAATCATTGTATTTGTAAAATTAACATTAAACATTAACATAGATATAATGTATTGGACACTTTGCTGTCAACACGATGCTACCCCCACATACTTGTCGATGCTATGTTATTAGGTATGTCTAACTGTATAAGGGAACACGTTTGGTACAAATGAAAGTGCATCATGTCAGTATGACTTCAAAATTCATAAGGCGTTGAATGCAGTTGCCTAGCAATTTGTCCAAAGCTACGAGCTAAACAATATCTTGCTTTATGGATGCAAGATAGATGTAGGAGTAGGACTACATACACAAGTCCAAGCATCTGAAGTTTAATATCCTGGTACAAAAGCTAGATAATCACTGAAACAACATGAAGCTCTAATTAATTTATTTCATATGTGAAAAGATTTTTTAGATGACCTACAGTGCTCTTGGATCAATTCAGACTCTCAAGTCTCAGCATGTTTCTTCTATATGAATAACTACCAACCATTTGTAGAGTTTAAGGGAAGGTTAGTACAACTTGCTCATTTCTATCAGGAATTCATATAACTGTGTTGTGCAAAATTTACTTGCTAACATAATTTCAAGTTCATCACTTGCAACAAACACATCAAAGGTGAGATGAACTAAATTTCACATTCAAAATAGAGAAACATGATTGAAAATTCCCAACACACACAGTGAATTTCAAAAAATAGTGGCTCCATGGTGAAATCAATAAGAGAAAGGTCTAATTAAAAAGGGACAATTAACATCAAATGCACTCTAATATACCAGAAAATATACATAACAGATCAACATTCTCCTACAAATCCAACTTAGCGAATCTTGTTTTTTCACAAACAGAGCCGTTGATAAATAGAAATGCGCAAAGTTCATCCAGATTGGCTGCAATCGCATACAAGAGTACAGCACAGAGTGAAAAGTAGCTTAACCGAAACATGCATCGTAATTCATAATGTAAGAGTCAGAAATGCAATAGGAAGAGAGGGAAATGCTGCTGCAACCTCTCGGAGATGTAGAGGAGGAGGCCGTCGGTGACAAAGGAGTCGGCCCAGAATGCCTCCATGGTGCCGGCGGCGCGGTCCACCGCGGCGCGCGCCATGGCCTCGGCCTCGTCGCCCTCCATGATGTCGCCCTGGTGGTTCATGTCCACGCGGCGCCACGGCGTGGGGTCGGTAGCCGCGAGCCGGCGCCACGCGCGGCACACCAGCCCGGCCCCGGTCAGCAGGTCGGTCACGTCCAGCTTCCCGAACACCGCCGCGAGCGCGTCCCACGGCATCTCCGCCCAGTCGCGGCTCTCGACCTCGGACTCCGCCATGTCCACCACCGCCGGCGGCGGCGGCGGCGATGACGACATTGGGGCTAGGGTTTGAGATTGGAGAGGAGAGGCGGTGGGGGTTAGATGGAAGAAACGCACGGGCACATCATTCACACTCACCTCACACCAACCTCGCGCGGTGAATTTGGCAATCATTAACAGCGTCTACCTCAAAAAGGAGAAAACAAGACGCGTCTAGAAAATCGGATATGACTACGGTTCAGGCGCCCGGCGACTTATAAAAAATGTTTAGAATGAAAAATGTTTCAACAGTTAAAATGTTGAACAAACGAAACACACCTAAATCATTTTTCGTGGCATGTGAAATAATGGCTACTGAAACATCAACAAATCTAAATACATCAAAGGTAAAATATATTGACTGAAATATTAAAATATCAAAAATATATCTATGTAAATCTGGTTTCTATGGAACCAAAGGCTAGAAGATGAGTTTATACCTCTTCCTCTATCCAAACACCCAAACACGTTATAGGAGAGCTCCATTCGAGCTCCATCAATGGTAACGACCATGGAGCTCCTCCGCTCATCCCTCCGCCTCCTTCCCATTCATCTCTTCCTCTCTTCGTTGCTACTCTTTCATCCATTGTCATTGTTTCTCCATCTACAACCACCATCGTTGATCTTTCTCGCGGTAGGGTCATCAAAGGACACAAGACGAACGACGGTGACTTGATGAAAAAGATGAAGTGACTTGAGACGAGCGTTGGGTAGTAGACGACCGAGATTGAGCCAAGGATGGATGGTGTAATCGAGGGTGCCTCAATCAGGGATGAAGCTTGTGCCAGCAATGGATGGCATTCTCAAGGATGCCCTAGGCCATTAGATTCGTTGGTTAGGAGGCCAACAAAGATATGGCATGTGTCAGTAGTGGTTGCACGAAGTAGAGGGTCAAGGAAGTGGGGAGCAAAGGGGAGGGGAGAGGAGTGGTGGTGGATGAGGGGAGGAGTGGAGTGAAGAGGATGGTCGTAGCTAGCAGGTGAGGAGCTTGTCGGATCTTAGAATGGCTCAAGAGAAAGATGAGAAGAGACAAATGGGGGCAAAATCCAGATTGCACATTCAATTACACGTTGTCTAGGTGATGTAGCATTATAGTAGGCCCAAAATGGCATTGCATCAAAATTTTTGGGTTATAGTGGCAAAAGAATCATGACATTTAATAATACGGTAGACGGTATATAGTTCAAAAATCCAACTATTGCAAGATTACAGGGATGATTTCGTAGATATCACAAATGCAATCAAACATTTCTTTCTACGGATGATCAATGCGGTTGGAGTTAATGATACTACCATAAGTTAAATTCTCAAGAGGTCAGATGTGTAAGGCCTCAAAGACTTTAGACCCATCAGCTTGTGCAACTTGTGCAATGTGATATAGGACGTGATTGCAAAATGTCGTAGTTAATCGTTGCGCCTGATGCTACAAGATTTGATATCTCCAACATAGAGTGTGTCTATGTGCTAGGACGGATTTATAACCGATAATGCTTTAATAGCATTTGAATTTCTTTTCTATTCACCAATAAAAAAACAAAGGGAACGATTACTGCGCTTATAAGTTAGATATTGCTAAGGTTTATGATCGTGTGGACTTGGAATTACGGAAGGTATTCTTGTGAATCTGGGGGTTTTTATAGCACATGTATAAAAGTGGATTATGGTACTATGTATGATCACTGTACGGTACTTGGTTCGCTTCAATCGATCAATACTGAATACTTTGAAACCAACACGCAATGTACTCCAGGATGATTCACGTGATTTACAAATAGGATATTAGATTATAATAGCCTATTAACTATTTTATAAGTTACTACGAATAAATCATGGTTAAAATCTCAAGTAAAAAATAGTGGTTGTTTTTTTCTTCTTATTTTCTTGGAGCAAAGATGTGCTGCATGCAATGTGGGGAGGGGAGGTGAAGGACAGGCCACTGCTTTTTAAGTAGCAGAGATTTGTGCCAAATGGCTTGTCCATTTTTTTATTGAGAGAAAAGACGAGCATTCCTAATTCCTAATCCGTTGAAGGTATGCAGGCGGGCACAAAAGAGTTTCACAGTTATTATTTGTCAATGAGCCTTTTGTTTTTAAGGCCAATATGCAGCCGGCAACAGTGATAAAAAATATATCATAACTACTTATGAAAACTATACTGAGCAGTTGCTTAGTCTAGCAAAGTGTTATGTTCTATTTTCTTTAATAAGGCTTATTCACTTTATTGCCAAAAAAGATCCCACCAAACTTTGATAACACCAATGGTGTTTAGTTTAAGCTATTATCAAATTTTGGTAGAAGTTTTGAGAGTATAATGTTCTGAAATTTTCAAAGTATGCTAGAAGGTTGTGTTGGTAATTACATTTTTAGTCTGTTATCTTATTAAACTTTGCTAATACTAAAATTTAAAAATGTTAAAAATAGTAAAGAGTAAACAAGCCCGTAATGTCACTCTTCAGCCTTGTTATTTTCACACCATTTAATTCAGCTGGTAGGCTGAGCTAATCTATGGCATGAAAAACAGCCCTGGGATGCATGCTAACAGTAAATTGAGGAACTAGCTCAGTGAGCTGAATGCCAGTGAGATGAATCAAATGGTGTCCTGTTCACTGGATTATTGAAATATTTTATTTGTTTCACGTTTCAAAAAAAACGTTTTTTAAAGAATTTCTGCTTATACCACTTGTTTTAAGCTATTTACTGAATTTATTTTTTAAAATATTGAACTTATCCCTATAATTAAACGAAAAAGTCTATTATACTCTCTTAAACTATTTCGTCAGACAATTTAACCTCTAAATTTTCTAAGACTCTTTTTATACCCTAAACTATTAAAAACAGTCACTTTACATCATAATGGTTTTTTCTCTATTTTACAGTGAAATTTTGTGCATTATAAGTTACTTTCCCAGACTGATTTAAACACTAATATTTTATAGTTTAATTAAATAATTATAAAAAAATTAAAAACTTTTTTAAACTTTGATATCAGTGTCAGCTCTAACAAAATTAGCTTAAAATACAACTTATATAAAAAAGAAAAAAAGAAAAATTATATTAAGTAGAATTTAGGAGGTAAAATAAGTTAAAAATATAGTTTAGAGTATTAAGTGATCCAGTGAAACAGTTTTAAAAAATAAAATATGTTTTTAATCGGTGACAATAATCTAATAATCTAAAAATCAAATGGGCCTTTTGTTACAATCCGGTCGTTCGGGGCTCTGGGTGTAGCAGTTGGATCCAGAGTTCCAGAGTCTGGACCAAGCTGTAGAAAGCCCATACCACCAATATCCCAAATTTCCAATATTGTGTGAAAGAAAAGAAAAATACTCCTCTACCAAGCTTAAATTGAGCCTCTGGCTCCGTCGAGGATCTCCCTGTCCCTCCCCTCGGCCTTGATTCCCTTCTGCTCTGCTCGCGAGTTCGCCACACCGCGCCGATCTCCGTCCCGCGAGCAGCGGTGCCATCGTCCTGCTGCTTCCGCTGCCGGTGAGCAACCGTACCTGCGCACACCAACTTTCTCATCCCTCTCTACCCACACCATTCCATTTTGCCTTAACCTTGTCTTCTCCTCTAGATCTGGAAGCTCTTCTCTTAATTTACATTAACCTTTCTCTAGATCCGCCCCTGAATAACAGAAGCGGTTTGTTTCCAAGTAAAGTTTTTCTCTTGCATGTGTTTTGAGCCTGGATCTTGGTTGACCTTACTGCTTTCGGTGAGTCGTGGGTGTCTCCTTCACAGGAAAGGAGGCACCAAGGATCTAGAGGAGGCCATGGGAGAATTCTCCAAGGTAAGCGGACTATCATTTATTAATATTTAGTTGCTTGGCTACCCTTTTTTTTGTTTTTTTTTTTGCGAAATGTACTATATTTTCAGTACTAGCGATGGAGATCTGGTGATCATGAATGAGTGAAACTATTACTATTGCGACAATTCCAGACATGCCAGAATATGGTGGTGATGCTTTGTGTGAAGATGAACCTTAATTTTGAATGGAACCGTTAAATTTATCTCTTATAATGTAGCCTGAGTAACATGTTAGAATGCTCGTTACTCCTGTATTACAGGTTGAAACTAAAATATGATAATTGAAGCGTTTTGTTAAGTAACACTATTATATCATTAATGGAATTCAGGAGGATGCTATAGATATAATATATACTCAATCCATTTGCTTGGGCGTTCCAGTGGCTTATCAATCCAGTTTATCATGTTTTAAAAATTTTACTATCACGTATTTTTAATTTTATGCTCTTTACTGAATCAGCATTCTTATTTGTTTCCTTTTATCAATGTTTAACTTCGATTTTTGGTGCAATGATGCTTTTGTTGATGAACATGATGTGCAACATTAACTTGCGTAGTCCTTTGAACAAGCTCATCTTCTCATGTAATGATTCATGATTGTCCATTTCCGT
Source organism: Oryza coarctata (assembly GCA_030770085.1). NCBI lineage: Eukaryota > Viridiplantae > Streptophyta > Magnoliopsida > Poales > Poaceae > Oryza > Oryza coarctata. Next base: position 9,936,342 of record CM061465.1, read on the forward strand.
TACACAGGAATCCTGCCCTTCTGTGAAGAACATTTTGCTTCTGGATTCTGAAGGGAAGCGTGTAGCTGTAAAGTACTTCTCAGATGATTGGTCTAGTAATCCATCAAAGTTGGCCTTTGAAAAGTCTGTCTTTACTAAAACTTTGAAGACAAATGCACGCTCTGAAGGTATTTCATTCTTAACATTATTGCATGTGTTACCCTCCATACCATGGCACATGCTTTAATCCATGCTTTTGCCACTCTCATGGTTAGGAACATCACATATTCTGATTCATGTAGATACTCTAATGATCATACTGTCATTATAGAGTATGAATTCATATTTGACACCTTTTTGGAATTTCACACACATCTAGATCCAACATTAAGTTGAGCCCAGGAATCATTTTACTGCTATATTACTCTGTAAGATGATCGTATCTCCTTGAATGTTCACTAGAACTGAATGTACTTGAAGTCTCACACTAACTTTTTGGTACAAAATTCTGCTTGTTTTATCAGTTGAATGTAATAGACTGGTCAGGTTAACCAAATGTAATAGAAGATGCATTATGTTAGTTTTTTGTTTTTTGATGTAAACAGGAGGAAAGATTGCTGCTGAAAATATATTAATAAAAGAGTATATGTAAAAGGAAGAGAGAAAGGATATACAAAGAGCGCAATGTAGACTACTCAGCCATGAATACCCTGAACTCTCTTTTCCAAGCTTTCATGGAAAAGATCCTACATAAAAAATTGTACTATTTTGATGATTCCAAATCATCCAACAGGCTCTGATGATTATGTTAATTTACTGTTGCAAGCAGAAAGTTACTCTTTGTCTTTATGAATGAAGACCTTCATATTTATGCTCAATGTTATAGTTATGTCTGGATGTATCCACTTTTCTCTCTTTAGTTGAATTTAGAGTTTTCCTTTGATACCTTTTTTTAATTCTCTGCAGCTGAGATAACATTGTTTGATGGCTATATTGTCGTTTACAAGTTTGTACAAGACCTTCATTTTTTTGTCACTGCTGGTGATGATGAGAATGAGCTCATTATAGCAAATGTACTACAGGGCTTCTCTGATTCTGTTGCTCTTTTACTCAGGTATTGTCCTTGTTCCAATATCCCACATGAACTTGTATTTTGCTAATGGTAGCTGGTAAAGATGTTTGTTTAAAGTCAACTTACTGTGCTTTAGGGGTGATGTTGAGAAGAGGACTGCACTTGAGAACTTGGACTTGATACTTCTCTGCATTGATGAAATTGTAGATGGCGGGTAAAGATTTCTTGTGATCTATGCTACATTTGTACCATCTGTTTAATTTTAAAAAATAGCATGCAAGTGTTCCTGACTATTATGCTTTTTTTATCATGCACACGCGGCTGCATATTTTTTATTAGATTAGCACCCTATATTCCATTTTTTTTGAACATGTAAAAATACTGTCATAAAATTTGTTATGTTCATATGAAGGCAAACATCAGTACTTGTTGTATATATCAATTTTTGAAGATGGAAAAGAAGGATGAAGCTGTACATTGTGTTTATATTTATGCATAATGGAAACAGCAGAATGGATTGTCTGTAGACTTAGTTTGACATGCCATTAGTAAGCCTAAATTGCACACGGATACACTATGGTTGCAGCAACCAGGTCAGAATAACTGTTGAATCTGTCACACTTGACATATGTGGGCAGATAAGGAGAAGCATAATATTTTAGATAGGTGTTGTCATTCTGCATCACGCACGGATCATTGTCAAGTTGACAACCTTTTGCATAATGCCAAGCAGCTGATTTCTGAAGCTATTGGGAAGTTTCTGTCCAAAAACTATTTTATGTTTAACTAGTTCATGGTGATTACTTCAAATGCTCTGTGAGCATCGTTGCAGTATAATCCCTTTGTCTTCCAATATATAACATACTTATAGATCAAGGAGAGATCGAAAAAAACTAGACTACCCTTAATTATTATCTCTAGTTACTGTATTCAACGAACGCATATAGGAAGGTTAGCTATTTAATATCAAGAGATAAAAGGGAATAAGTGCATGGGCAAGAACAATAAATGAAACGTTTCTTAGCATTGCCACAGATTTTCTGATCATGGCGAGGAGGTTATCTCTTTACTAAACAAATGACTTGAGGCAAAAGATATGATATCACAGCAAGAACTTGTATTGCTTAGAGACTACTGGTACCTAAAACAATAAAATAATGAGTACTGAGTGGTATTTATTGTGTACCTATTGACAAAGCTCTTTGTATAATATGTCTCATATTGTCTTTTCCTGACATGGCTGACAGTAGAAACAACTATTGTCTCATCGCTGTATGCTGTACATGCTCTGTAGTTCTTTTATGACTTACCCTTATGGAAAAAACTGTTTCATTGCATGCAAGGGGTGTTGAGGAAAAAGCATGATTGCTGCCATTTCCATGTATTAAGGCTGCAGCTCTCTTGTGAAGTTGTAGCTGTAGTTTGACATGCCATATAAATATAAACTGAAATCATTAGTCCTCCTGCAGCATAATTCTGGAAACAGATGCAAATACCATTGCCGGGAAGGTTGCAACCAATGCTGTTGATGGTTCTGCCCCATTCTCTGAGCAGGTATTTCTTTATCCTTCAGAGAAAATTGCTTTTCTGGTTTCATAATCTCATAATTTTCATGGACTATTCTCTGCAGACGATATCTCAGGCCTTAGCTACTGCTAGGGAGCACCTCGCCAGATCTCTGCTCAAGTGATCGACTATCATTTACCTTTTTGACTTCTTACGAGTTTTATGTGTGTTAAGGATTGGACGAGTGTACGTTGAAGCATGTAATTGTTACCTGTTACTCACAATAAAGGGTAATTGTGACAGAAAAACAGTTGAATATGATATAGTACTGGTATTCAGATTTTATCTCATTAAGTGCTAATGACATTTTCCATGAGTGCTTCTGCGTACACTTTCTCCTCAAGTATATAGAAAATAAAGAATGGAATGGTTTGTAGTTTCTATTAAACTTGATGGAAACGTCGACATGTTGCTGTCGAAATTTTACATGACGTGTTAATGTGGCATTTAAAGGTAAGAATAATTGAGGTGATGTGCCCTTATAAGCTTTGGTCCTGTTTAGAAAAGCAGCTCCCCTCTATCTGCTATAACTTCTGAAAATAAGTGAGATAAGTCTATTTGTTTTGGTCTATTTTTCTCCTCGGTCTATAAAACCGGGTAGAAGCCACCATCAAACTTTCAAAGCCTCTAGCCAACCTTCCCGCAAGAGGTTTTCCTTAACACCAATGAAATAAATTAATGCTAGAGGAAAATGATTTCTATTAATGCTAGAGGAAAACGATAGCTCCAATAATTTCTTTGTTCTCAATGCCTCCCATTTAGAGGAATTAACCATCTCTGTGATCTTTGGTGGTTACTGGGGTATCCATTGTTGCAAATTCTTGTCCACTTGTTTTCCTGGGTACAGCTTTTCCTGTTCTTTTCCCCTCTTCAGTTTTTCTGCCTCTTGTGGTTTTAGCAGAGCACAGCTTGTTTGCTTCTAAGCTGTGCGCATCAGTAGAGCCCCACGCATGCTCGTTCATGCGGGGCGAGTCCACGTCTTTTGGATCATGGCAGCACGCTGTAACATAATAGATTTTTCAGGTAAAATTTTTGCGAAATGTTTTAAAGCCATCGTTTGTTTTTATCGAGTTGGAGCCCTCCTAAATCCCTTTCTTTCTCCTTGTGCCTTCAAATTTCCACCACTCATGAATCCGTTTGGTTTCCCTTTTAAAACAAATTCCAAATTTCCCTAAAATTCTCATGATCACCCATTTGATAACCATTCAATCAAATACCATCAAAAAAATCATCTCAATTTCCAATTGTCCTTTCTCAAAGTTATTCCATTGAATACTCAAATTCCTACACCAAAATTCTATCACAAAATCCCCTCCAAAAAATTCGAAACCATCCTTTTCACCTTGGGCCGAAACCGTCTCCTCGGCCTATCCTTTCATTCCCTTTCCTCTCCTCCTTTCTCTTGGGCTGCAGCCGGCCCATTCCTCGCGCAGCCCAGCAGGCAACCAAGCCCAGCCGCAGCTGCTGCCCATCTCAGCCCAGCCGCCTCTGCTCGCTCGTCCAGGCCGCAAGCCGACGCCGCCGCCGCACTTTTTGACCGCGGCGCTCGCTCGCAGTCGAGGCCGAGGACGCCGACATCTAGCGCCAGCCCTCCCCCTCGCGCTGGCATTCTGCATGCCGCCCACGCCAGCCGAGCTCGCGCAAAGAAAGACAGCTCGAGCTCCTTCCGCTGCCTCTGCCCCAATCTTGGCGCACAGCCGAGGCCGCCTCGCCGTCTATCTTCCTCTCGGCCTCGCTATTTAAGACTGCGACAGCATCCTCTCCATCCTTTTCTTCTCCTCCTCCTTCCCCAGGAAGAAAACAAGCTCTCAAGTTCTCCTGGAACGCGTTTGGACTCGCTAACCCGGCCGCGTTCACCCCCGTAGCTCGCCAGCCATCTTTCTCTCTGCACTAGGGCCAAATCCTAGCTGTTCGCGTTCCGGTCGTTTCCGTCGTCTCCCTCGCCGGCCTCTGCCACCAGTGGTCGAGCCACGTTGTCGGACACGTCTTGCCACCGCCTTCACTGTTGTTCTCCACCAAAATTCCGGCGCACTCACCTTTCTCTCCTCTGCTGCTTTGTGGGAGCCCAGGGAGGAAGAAGAACAGTGCCGCCCGGCAACCGGCTCATTTGAGCCACCTCCATAGTGCCTAACCACAACAAAATCAATACAATTCAACCCTATTAGTGTTTCCAATCATTTCATCTTCGATTCAACCACTTTTAAATTAAATTTGTTATAGTTTCCTCTTGTATCCAATAGCACATAAACCCTAGAGCATAATCCTCCATCTCCATGTTATTGAACAGAACCCCAAAATCGATCTGTAGCTCTTTGAATCAATCCATGTTTTGGTTATCTCTTGACCCCTTTACATTTCCAGTTTCCACTTCTACCATCTACTACTCTAACCCTAAATTACACCCATGCCTGTGTGCAATCATGACAGTAGCCAATATTGATCCAAGACCCATGAAATACATTCGACCTTCCATTAAATAGTTCCTTCATTTTGGCTCCAATTTCTATTATTTTTTTTATCGTTTATTTGTAGTATTTTAGTTGTAGGCTTAATTGTAATACTTTGGTGCGTGCGCTAGATCATGTTGAAGAAGTATTGACGTGGACTCAGAAGTCTACATTGCGCAAGGCAAGCCACAATTCCCTCCTTTAATCAACCTGAGAACTTAAGAATTTCATGCATTAATCAATTACAAAATTACTTTGGTGTATGATTTAATTTATGATGATCTTGCTAAACTACTTATTATCTATTTATTACATTATTATTAATGCCCTAAGTTCTTGAATTGCTATATCATGTTTCTTTAAATGGTCATATTGTTAATTTAGTAGATAATACCACCAATCTTTATACTCATATAATTGCTTTGCCCATCGTCACGTGATGACATTATCAGGTGGTATGAAATGTGATTTTGTGTGGTCACTCATTTAGAGTGGCATGGAAATTAATTCCAAGAGAAGATTGGGTGTTCGAGATCGAGAGGGCATGCATTACTATGGTTGAAATGTGCATGGGCCTATGCTAGCTTTGGTCGCTTGCTCGGATATAAGGACAACCCCTTATGCCATGAAAAGTGATATAATTTACTTCCATCCATAGAACCGAGCATTTGGATTTAGCCTAATATGCTGTCTCACTATTTGAAAGACTGTAGGGTGGCACTATGAGTGGCATAGGTGGACATGTAGGGTTGTGGGCCTAGTTGGCAATCTTAACAACAATGGGATCTGTGAAAGTATAATGTAGGCTCTATGGCTTGTCTGAGGCTCGATAATTGTTTGACTACTATGACAAACCAGACCCCCCATTATGTAGTAACTAGCAATAAGTGGGAATCTTGAATGACTCTGTTATCCTTGGCTACCAGAAGTTGAGGGTATTGTGTGGGTAAAGCTAGGCAATCTCTGTAAAGATGAATTTTTAAACCATTCAAATGTGCTATGCTTTTGGTTAAGAAGCTATGTCATGGGGTCATTCTTATTTCTCATGGTATGAGTAGCTTTTACAATTAAAATGTGGATATGATAAAGATGAAGATGATGGTGATTAATATTGCTACTCTTTTTGAATATGCATTTACAAAATGTTTGCAAATGAAATGATTATCAAAGTAGGGCAAAGCTACTTATGATAGGCTTGTTATGAAATCCTACTTGATAAACTCTATACCTTTGTACGCCTTGCATGAATTCTATTTGATTGTTGTGGCTCGTGGCTTGTTGGGTACATTTGTACTCACTTCTTGTCTTCTTGCATAAAATGTGGTTCAGAGGATCAATTCTTCGTTGAGGAAGAGAGGGAAGGAGAAGAAGTCTTCTGCGGCGAGGAGTTTTTCTAGGTTGGCCTATTCTCAAGCATGCATGTGGTGGTTTGTTGGGTTTTGCATGCGGTTCTTTTGTTTGTAGGATAGTTGTGGTGAAGCTTGGCCTGTTAGCCCTAAAAGCTTGTTATAGTTGTCTTTATGTAAGATACTTTATGTAAAAAATCTAGTACTGTAATCGAGGCAATTTTGTTTATCAATCTGTATACGATTGAAATCTTGAATGATCATGAGTGGTTTCAGGATACTGATTACAAACTAGGTATTCCCGCACATGCACAATATCATGGGATGGCACAAGTGAAACATGTATGCATGTTGCGTGAAATCTCATGTGTGGCATGTTCATAGTCATGGGATGCGTGCATGTGTGCTTGTGTGCCGTGTAATTAGGGGTAGTCTAACAACCCAACTTAGTGTGTAATTTTCCTTTAAGTGTCTTCATTATACATCAGAAAACACTACCAATTAAAAACACTAAAACTCCATATGTCGAACACCTTGCATGTGTGTGTTGTGCAGGCTCATTGCTGGCAAGGTACCACTAGTTACTTTTGACAATTAGTATTAGAGCCCTATTTGTTTCAGGGTTATGTCCATGCAGTTAACACCAACACGCATGGGTGATCGCTCCTCCACACCACCACGCCATTGCCCCATGTCACACTCGTCAGTGCTGCACCATGGACACCATGATGGTGAAGTTATTTTGAGCACGTCGTTAAGGAGGCAAGTGGCTCTATCTAGTATCCAACCCTCACTTGCACCAACTACCATGAATGATCATTGTTGATACATGTGAACTCATAGGCCTAGGTGCTTTGGCAAGCAGTGGAGCTAGAGGATGATAACATGCTCTAGTACCATATCATCCTATTGGCAGTCTTGCACGTTGTGCCACTTGTGATGCTTGGATCATTAGCATGGAAGCACACAGTATATTCGGCGTGGGAGGTGGAGAAGACCATACATGTCAGCATGCAAAACATGTGCAAGGCAAACACATAGCAGTTGCGCATAGGGTTTGGCATCATCTAGTTCAAGGAGGGGTAATCGACTGACAATTTATTGCTTCACATTGTTGGGATGGCAAACAACATCCACGTCTTGCGGATTGAGATCATAGACGTGGGCATCATCAAGATGTTGTAGATTATCCTCGAGCATATGTCACAAGTGGTGATCTCCTTCAAGATGTTACTTGATGTTGACACTTTATCCATTGAGGGATTAGCGAAAAGTCATTTGGGTCATATGACTCCAATGGTTACATGCTAGCTCCGTCCCTATGTGGCACTATCCACTTCACAGACGGATCTACAATAGGGATAGAGGGTCATGACATGATCATCTTTACATGCAAGAATGATGAACATCATGCACTGATGGGGCTGTACTACATACCCCATGTCACCGCCAACATTGTTAGCCTTGGCAAACTCAATGAGATAGAGTCTCGGTGGAGATTAAAGCTAACATTCTCTATATCTTCAACCACTAGCACAAGCTTCTCCCCATGGGTGTAGAGCTCACCTTCCTAGTTCTACCTACTCAACTTGGCAATTGGTTGCTGGTGTGCCTATCAACACAGGGCTTAGAGATCGTCTTCTTGGATCTACCTGCTTGAGCTAGCGATTGGGTGGCTGGTGTGCCTATTGGCATAGAGCTCAAAGACCGCCTAGCGCTAGCATGCTCGGTTCGGTCAACTAGGCTTCTTGTCACTTCACAAGTTATCTTAGGAGCAGTTGGTGCAGAGGCTACTGGCACTTAATCAAATCAATTAGGTGTGTGAGGGCCTCCTTGCTGGTAAGCACAGGAAAATGCCTTTCCTGTACCAGGCAAAGTGACAAGTGGAGCACCGCATTGAGCTTATGTATGGTGATATGTGAAGTCCCATCTAGCCTACAACCCCTAGGAGTAGCAAGTTCATTATCATGTTGGTTGACTATATGAGTCGATATATGTGACTTCATCTATTGTCAAACAGGATCAAGCCTTGATGGTAATCAAAAACTTCCATGAAACGATCGAGGTCGAGACAAGGAAGCGAGGGGCATTCACCTTGGTGGAGTTTGGCAAACGCTGCATCGTGTGTGGCAGCTCACCACCTTGTACTCATTGTAGCAGAATGTTGCGGTGGAGCACCGCAACTAGAGCGTTGTCGCGATGGCCTAGTGTATTCTCAAAGCAAAGGGTTGCCCTGGATACTTCTAAGGAGAAGCCGTCACCACCACTGTGCATATACTCAACCAAGCACCTATGCGGGTGCTTGAAGGCAGACCCCTTTTGAAGCTTAGTATGCCAAGTGGCCTGCCATCCACTACTTTCAAATATTTGGCTACCTGGTTTATGTCAAGAACAGGCGGACAAACTTGAAGAAGCTTTATGATCAAAGTTCACAGACAATCTTTGTCATTTATGAACTTGGCTCCAAGGCATTCTGGTGCTATGACCCCATGACAAGGCGTGCCATCATCTCACGAGATGTTGTCTTTGACGAGTCTGCGTAGTGGAGATAGGGTGATGATGGTGATATCAAGTTGGATGGTGACTGATTCACTATTGAATACACCATGAAGTACACTACTGACACCCTGTGCAACTTGGTGGGTGAACAAGATGCAAGCTAGTCCATCTGACGGCTTCCCCTACTCAAGCTCCTTTACGAACACACAAGGTCACGATAGCAATGCATGTAGTGCCAGCATCACTGCCGATGCCTGCATACTTCGTCTCCCTACCACTCAAAGTGGAGGTGGATTTAGACGCAAAACATGATGACGTGCCACTACAGTCCTACACCATCGACACCATCCTTAGTCTAGCTTTGCCACCTGGGTTCATGACTTAGGTGCTTGACAAGGAACTCTACTTCACCACCGTTGTTGAGCCTAGGTTCTTCAAGGAGGCAGAGTAGGAGGTGTGTTGGTGGCAAGCCATGCCGGAGGATATGAAAGTGATCAAGGACAGTGGCACTTAGGAGCTCACCTCTCTCTCCACTGGGCACCAAGCAATTAGGATCAAGTGGCTCTTCAAGGTTAAGCGAGATGATCAAGGCAATGTCATTCACCACAAGGCATGATTGGTGGCCAAGGAATACATTCAATGTGCCGACATCGATTTTGATGAAGTGTTTGTGCCATTGGCAAGGATGGAGTCTGTGCACATGATGCTAGCACTGGCTATGCACAAGCAGTGGGATGTCTATCACATGGTCATGAACAGTGTATTCCTCAATGGAGACCTGAAGGAGGACCCTGAGGTTCATCGTTGACGACAGTGAGCCCAAAGTGTTGCACCTCCAAAAGTTGCTATATGGGTTTTGCCAAGCACCGACGGCCTAGAATACCATGTGGGATGCCTCCATGATGTCACTTGGTTTATAGAGGAGTAGTTCAAAACATGGTATCTACAAAAAGAGCAGAGGAGCACTATGGCTGCTTCTTGTTTCAGCAGAGCGTGGCTTGTTTGTTTCTAAGCTGTGCGCATCAGTAGAGCCCGACACATGCTCGTTCATGCGGGGATGAGTTCGGGTCTTCTGGATCATGGCAACATGCACAACGTCGTGGGATAGCAAGGCTAAAACATGTGTGTGGGCTGCGCGAAACCAGGGTCATGTGCGGCATGTGCGTAGTTGTGGGATGGCGCGGCTGTGCGTGCCACGCAATTAGGGGCAGTCTAACTGCCCAACTTAGTGTGTAATTTTGCTTTAAGCAAGTGCATTATACAGAAAGAAATGCTTCCAGTTGATAGCACCCAAGACTCTGCGTCCCTGTGTTGAACACCTTGCGGGCGTGTGTGCGGGCGCGCGCGCGCAAGCTCAGCGCCGGTGAGGTATCGCCAGTAACTTTCAACAGCCCTTTGAAGTGATTAGCACATGGATTACGTGATGTCTTGTTGTAAAGAGATAGAAATGCAAATAAGCTAGCGGTGTCATGCCCTTTCAAGATTCATCAATTACCTCTAAAAAAAAGTTTTCACCAATCAACATTGTTACGATCACAAAGCAAAATGCAAAATTGAATTGGGCAAGTCACAACCAGGTGGCAGCTAGAAATACACGAACTAACACTTGCACAATTATTCACAGTTCTTAGGGCAAAAGAGCGAACAGAAGCAAAACTCCAAAAGCTGCATGCTGTAGAACGGGTGAACCGGTGAATCGCACTTCACTATCTTTTGAAAACTGACTTTTTCGCATTTCACTATCTTTCTAAAACTGACTCTTTTTTATTTTGGAAACTGAATCGCATCTCACTAGTATCCACTACCATTAGTAAGATATGACACAGATCAAAGGAAATAAAAAACGACTTTTCGGTGGTTCGGGAGGAGGAACTCACGTAGTCACGGGTGGCCCCGGCGGACGCCCATTGCATCGTTCGGGCACTCAGGTTGCACTGACGAGTGGCACACCGCACACGACGGCGGCACCCAGTCCTGTACCTGTGGCTTCAGGAGGCGCATCCCTGCACACAATCATCACCGTAGCAGCATCAGTCTCACCCCAGCCGCTGCCTCTTGCGTGGGCGGTTAGCCAGTGGCGGGCGTAGCATCTCGGCCAAACACTCCGTCTAGATCTCTCTCTCTCTCTCCACAACGCCGACCTCTTGAATCGACAGGGGCTATTGGGTTTGGTCCGAAGAAGCAAAGTGATCTGGGGCAGCTCGAACCCGAGAGTAGATTTTAAACTTCTAAGAGGATGTTCCTTCGTTGGTTATATGTTATTTAAATACTTATAATTTTTTTTAAAAAATTAATAAGATAAATTAATATACGATATAGTAATAACAAAAAAAAAGTATTCATATGTTCACAATTTCTTTTCATCAAACCAGTAGTGTTCATAATTGTTTTTCTGTCTTAATTTAGCTTGGTTAACACAAATTTGTAAGGAACCAACAGAAATAATTATAGAAGCATTGGTCACATCATAAGAACTTGTAGGATTTTCCCTTTTATTTCTTAGCAACTCAGAGTCTGTTTAATGTACTCTTAGTATAAAAAGAATTGAGGGTTGGATGTTTTTTTCTTTTTTTAAAATAACTAGAATTTTTATCTTTTTAGTGATGCTAAAAAATTGACTATAAATTCCATTTAGTGGATGTTTATTATATAATAATTATATATAATTATTTTTTAATATTTACAACCCTCCTTTATTTTTATTTCACTCGATTAGATCATTCATGTTGCACCAAACGTGGTGATCGACTCCATCTTGGCATGGCATGTCGGAGGGCTGCCCTCTTGAGGCTCCTTATTCCCTGTAAAGACTCATTAGTGTTGAGGCCACTTAGGAGCGAAGCTATGGTTGTAAAGCTGTGTTGGGATTAGAGGTTGTTGCCCCGCTTGTAGCGTAAGTAGGAGAGAGAGTAAGGAATGATGGCTCACCTAAGAAAGAGATGGTAAGGACAATACTGCCATCGACAATGACGACAACAATCATTATGTAGACTGGCGAGATCGCGATTGGATCCACTGCAAGCTATATGTCCAATCTGCAACGACACCAAGCTTCTCGCGCGTAAGCTCCAAATGCAGTATTGAGCTCTTCATCTTGTTCATGCCACAGCCTGTCGCTACAGCGTTGGAGATAGAAGAGGAGAGACACGAAAAGGTGGTGTGTTAATCTTATCATCCTGCTGTTCTAATTTGCCCCATGCTACCTAGATCAGAGTTGTTAGTGTCCGAACTTGGCTAGCAGGACAACGATGATTTGTGAAGAGAATTGGCACTAGTTGCTTGCTAGAGAGGAGAAGATGAACACACAACCGTTGACAAAAGAGAAGAGGTAGGAGGACGAGATCAATGTTAGGAGCCTTGGATCTGCTGGCCTTCGCGGAGAGTGATATAGAGGGGAAATGAGGAAGAATTTTATATTAGTATATTGTTTTAGGTGTTAAGTGCAAAATGTTCGACTTCTATGTAAATTTAAAAATATGAGAAATAAAATAAAAATATGTTAGGTGCTGATATGAAAAATTGAATCCAGAACTTTTAGAGTTATGGTGTTGGTACATATGGCACCTCAAGGCCACATCTATAGTAGTCGAATGCGTGTTGTAAATAAAAGGAGTTAAATACTATCCTCGTGAATAATTTGTTTGCATTAATTATTTGGTATATATGCACAAGTGACCCGCTCTAAGGGGAGGGTGGTTGTCTGATTGAGATGACCTCGAGCTAGGAGTAATATATTAGCACACTTTCCATTAGCTAAGAGGACAATCAAGCAGGGAGAGCATAGAGGGTGGTTGCTTGGACGGAATAATCGAGGGTTTCAAGGTCATCAACAGGGACATCATAACGGACGCCGCGGCCATGGTGTTCGCGGACTCCCACCACATTCCGGAGAGGTACGCCTGCGCCGATGAGGTCCAGGCCGGCGTCGTGGTAGGCGACGACGAGAGCTACGAGCTGCCGACCGTAGGACAAGGCGAGGCTGCTTGACCCTGAGCTCAGGAAGATGTAGATCGAACGGCTTAGCTCTGCATGTCGGCATTGGGGTTTCTTCCAGGTTAGCCAAAGCCAACCCCAGCACTCTATTTCCCCCTTTTTTTTGGAAATGCCCTAATTAACGTTTGGTTTATTGTTTTGGAAATATTAATATATATAAAGGGTACGCCAGAATAATATAAGAGAGACTTGTATTTTTCCCTGGATTACAAATTTTTCCCAAATTTTTTTGTTAGAATTAATTTCTTTTTTGGAATAACACAGAAAGATATACGATGAATATATAGCAAACAGAAACTTTCTGTCGATATATTCCTTGTGGCTATTCTCGGTTCTCACGACTAAGTCAAAGCAGGGCCCAACGAATCTATGCATAGACTAATTAAAGCAATCTTCAACCGGAACAAGAATGAACCACTGCGTGGGTTTTCTTGGTTATTGAATTTTTCATGCTTGCAAAGAATAAAAAACTACCCAATTATGGTTTTGGATACCTTGAGAATTGCATGCTGTAGTTGTTGGGATTTTTCACAGAAAACATAGGTAACTTAGGTGGTTATATGTTGATATGTTCTTCAGCATAAGCTGGTTTACTAGAGAGAGACATAAATTAAGTTTAACCTCAGGCATTGTCACGCCCCACCTTATATCACCACACCAACAGTAGTATCTGAGAGGTATCATAAGAGGAGAACGAACTGCTCATAGACTGTAAGACCGATATTAATATCAGGACTCTATAGTAATAGAATACATCATTAAAAATTATTATAATAATAATAACAAATAATATACATATAATTTAACTAGGTCGCATCTTTAGAATGACCACAAGAATATAACCAACATATCCTAGACTAGAGAAAAAAAATATAGCGTAGCTAGTACCCAAACCGCAAACAACGGTTTGAAGTTAGGACAAAATTCTATCTATCGTCTTCGCTTTTCTAAAACTTCTAAATGAAAAATAATTTTGAATATATACGTACTTAGCAAGCCATAAAAATATGAATACTTTATTTATTTCTTAACTCCATTTATTATTTTATATATAAAAAAACTCTATGTGTACATTTATCTTGATTAAGGCTGTAACCTGTGAGAGTAGCCATATAACTACTCTATTTATTTTAGTTTATTATTTATAAGAGACTTATGTACTAACACAACTCGTGAGTTACTTTGCAACTACATCAGTGTCAACAAGCTCCCAAATCCTATCACCTTGTTACCCATTTATTTGTTTCTTCTCACTTTCCTAAAACCATAAACCTCTGCCCAAATCATTATTCAACAATATTCATAAGACAACAGCTTATCTCATTAATTACGGCTACTAGAGTCTTCTACCCTCAGGCAGACCATCAATCATACCATCAAAATTTAATTTACTTTCTTTACATTATCATCATTTTTTTTTCTCTCAAACCTAGATTTACCATCTCACCCTCTCACCATGAAGCTATCTGACTTCACAAACTACACATGTCTGTATTTGACTACACAGATCAGTTATTAGCCACATAGACTAACTTTGGAAAGGGTCCTGTTCCACAACTTTACTTCACAATCATTTACAAACAAATTTGCATAAGAGAAACCACTTTACATCCACGCATAAACATGAGCATGACTCTTTGAATAGTTTGGCCAACAACTTTTGCAGAAAGTGCATGCTTTACCCATGTGCTGCAAGACTCTCTAGCTAACTGTCAATAGTAAAGACTTGCTACAAGGTATTTCTAAAGTAAAACTAGGATAACCAGGTGCTAGCCAGAAAGGGTCTCAGACCAAGTTCTAGGTATGTACCAGACTTTCAAAACAGTTCACAATCCATTTTCCCAACACGATCAATTTATTCCATTCAAACATTACATTATTTTATAATAAAATTTTAATTACTGGAGGTCTCAGTATCAATGGTACAAGGCTTAAGTAGTAAAACAGGGCTCACAGGGCAATCAATTTTGAAAAGAAAGGACATAAGCAGCAAATAGGTTAGCCAAACAGATCGATTGTGATAAATAGTTTTTTAGTATGCCTAATTATGCTTTTTATAAACATTTAATTTTATAAACTAGTATCTACATGATTGAATGAGCGACTTTCCTTGCTTTTAGATTCTACATCCTAAAAATTTCCGTCCGTGAACTACACGTGAAAAAAAAAGAAATCCAAACAAAATTCTAAAAATAAAATATTAATAATAAAAAATAATAATAACATTGGATAGATATTAATTTTAGAAAAATTCTAGAAGTTAAGCCGGAGTGGATCGGACTTACGGTTTAAGAGATATAAATTTTAGATGGTTAAATAAATTTGTATTCGAAGGGAAAATATTTTTTTTCTAAAAAATAATATTCTAGGGAATATACCTTTATGGCTCCTTATAGTCCCAAAGAAGTCCTTCTTATGGTAGACTATATCTACCAAGCTAGTGACGAGATGTTTGAGTAGACTTGGCTTACGGTTTATGGATTGACACATGGGATTGGCGGTCTATAACATGGTCTATAACATGGCCTACGATAGAAGAGTGGGCCCACGTGGATCCCACCTTTTCTTTTTCTTTTTTATTTTCTTCTCTTTTTTCTTGTTTTTATTCCTTTTCCATTCCTATTTTTCGCTTCTCCCTTCCTTCTTCTCTTCTATCTTTTTATGTGCTTCATTCTCTTTCTTTTACTGCACAAAGACGAGTAAGGGGTGGTGACCTGAGATGGGAGACAGGATAGCAACAGCGTTGGTCAGCGATGGCACCAAGGGGTGGGCCTAGGGACGGTGCATGTAGTGACGTGGAGGATGCGGGTGTTAACACCAAAATTTGGAAAGCTTAGAAAAAGATTGGAAAAAAGATCGATTTAATTAAAGAAGAGTCCGATTGCTATAGAGAGGAAGCCGATCGAATGAAGCAGAGAAAAATTAGGTCCAAAAATATAAGGTTATCCAAATAAGACCGAGTTTGAGGAGTAGCCATGAAACTCACAATAGGGTATTCTATATATGTAAATCGTATCTTATATAGATATAAAGGTTTAGTTAGTTTAGTTAACTTTTTTAGAGATATTTTTCTTTATCTTTGTTAGGAAATAACATCCGATGATTGTTGTAAACATGTCGGACTTTGTAAACGCATGATATAAATATAGACCCCTAGAAACATATATGAGGACATCCTTCAACCAATACAATTTTGGCACATTGCTACCCTAGTTTATCTAGGTTTTTACTAGTAGGGTCTGGATCTCGACGCGGGGCTACATCGGTTAATTTTGATCTCCGGCGAAAGGGTAAGTCCCGCTACTATCCCGATATGTCTTGTTCTGTCTAAGGCTACATCGGTTAGGTTCGATCTCTTAGACTGATCATATGTATCGCATCACGTCTGTACAGGGTCTATCGACCTATCAAGCTCTCTCCGCCATCGTTAGTCTCGTGCTGCATCGGTTAGGTTCGACCTACGATGTTATCGATGGTAGATTGAGCTTTAGGCCTATAGATCTCTGTACGGCGTTTCGTCAGAGTATTAGCCGATGAGTTATTTATACGTTGAGCAGCACGCCCATCGTATCGGCTCCTCAGTCGATACGCACCAGTTTCCAGAGACTTTTCTTGAGCGCCATGCCAAGCGCATCAGCCTTCCAGCCGATGTGCACCTGTCTTTAGAAAGACGTCTTCTCATTGGCTCAGCTAGCTGATGGGTTTGCTTCGTCCTTACTTCAGCACAACTGATCCGGCATCCACCGTCCCGTTGTTGTTGGCCTCGGTCTCGTACTGTCTCAGTTAGGTCCGATCTTCGAGATTCGGTGCTAGCAGCGTCATCACGGCGGGCGACAGGTCTCGTGCTGCCATATCTGGAGAGACATCGACTTTATAGCCGGTGTCTTTTATAACGATTACTTGCCAGTTTGTATATGCCTTCATTGGATTTTCAGCCGATAAGCGATCGCTACAGCTTTCATCGACTACCATGAGGGATCCTGTGCGCTTTGCTTTTAATACCCTTCGATGCCTCCATCAGCTCTACGATCGATGGATCAGAATCTCGTTTTCACCACATCCAGAGCCATCATATCATTTATCGACATTTGTCCACGCTTTCATTGGCCCCCAACGGATGGAAGAATGTCCCAATCCCTATCGACAACCAGCCGATAGCAAGAGCCATCCGGACGCGGCCGATGACCATCTCGATCCTATCGGCGACTAGCCGATAGTGAGCGCTTGTATCGACCCATCATCCGACTGATCTATTCATCTCACCTCTTTATCAATTGCAAGATCAAATTAACTGGCACGCCCATACCTACATCGTCGCGCCAGAGCTGAGCGAACCCCATAGGCCTCGACGCGTGTACCTCGAGCCACGGAGAGAAGCCGATCGGTCTACACTAGAGCTAAGTAGACCTCCCAAGCATTGGCGTGTTCGCGCCGGGCGCGCGGGATTCAGTGCGAACATCAGGCTTGGCTGGGAGGAGAGGTGGTGCAAGGACGGTGGGGTAGGAGGCTAAGGAATGGTCAACGAGCGGACGTGCTCTAGCGACCGGTGGAAACGGCAGCACACACGCAAAGAGGCTAGAAGGTTGGGTGTGGTGGTGACCTTGGGCTCGAGGTGGAAGGGGGAATGGTGGTGTTCTGGAGATGGCGAGGATAGAGGGATGTTTGTCTAGTGATTTTGAAGCTGGCCTCGAGGTCGACCGGTGGTACATGGCTTGGGTTGGCTTGGCCGTGGTGGCCAAAAGGAAAGGAGAGGAGGTGGCACACTCGGAAGCTGGGCGGTGCATAATGAAGGAAAACATGGGATAAATCCCAATACTGGGGATGGGAAAGCTAGAAGGGAAGCGATGCTTACTGGTAGTGAAGCGGTGGAGGATGGTTGCCAAGCGATGTGGCAACGGAGTCAAAACAGGGGCTCGAAACATCTGGCGCGTGCCAGCTGCTCGATGGAAATCCCAAGTGCAAAGCAAGGGCGGTGGAGGTGGGTATGTGTAGGGGAAGCAGTAAGGTCGTGTTGGCTATCTCCTAGGTGGAGAAAGGAAGGGAGCGAGGAGGTGGCTAGGTGAAAAGATTAGAGGGGTGCCATAGCGTCTTGAGCTCAAGTAGGGGAGATACAGGCAAAGCAGAAGATTAGAGCTTAGTTTTGTAGTTGCTCCCATCTTTTCGTGATGATCAGCACAATGACAAGCCTTCATACGGCGCTGCAAATCGTGCAAAGTACTTAATGCTCTACTGTATTTGTCGTAATGGGATATGGTGCTGACTTATGTTCGTTGTTGTGTGGGTTCAGCATGTTCTTGTCGTTTTATGTCTCAGACAGAGGAGATTAGCGTGTGCGTGTTGAAGACAAACAAGGCTGCCCTACTTGTTTGTCTTCATGTGTAGTGGAGAAAGTCTCACGTGGGATATTGAAATGATGGATAAATCATACATGCATGTAATGGGTGTATTGTTTTGGACACGAAATGAAAGAATGGATGAGAGCTACACATACATGGCTGTTCTGCTGTTTATCTCATTCACGAGTAGAGGATGCTTTGCCCAATTAAGATGTGACAATGAGTTGTTACTGCTTGCACTGCCAGAGGTGATACAAGAGTGAGGCTAGGAGGATATCCCGTCTTTTATCAATTTCGTCTGCACATAATTCAATTCAACGTGGTCTGACCTGTAAGTGTAAAAGGCAAGGGAATAAATAAATAAATTGAACTGATATTAAAATATGGAAGGAAATATTCTCCACACTGTTGATGTCTGAAAATAAAATTTAAAATTTTTGATTGAAAGGAATCTTTTTTGGCTGATACGATAAAAATTTTTTGAAGGTGAAACATGATTTAAAGACACTGCTAACAAAATCTTTTTATAAGATTAGCATTTTTAATAAAAACAAATAGAATAAAATAAAGCGGACATTATAGGCGTGGATTCTAATAAAATGTGAAGGAACTTTTCCTATCCTACCAAATTCCTTTTGAAGCAATCTCTCCATCCAAGGGCTTTCATAGGATTTTTTTTCACAATATATTGAATTACTGTATATTATCTACAAATTTCCCTTAAATCTTTTTTGTTTGAACGAATGGCAGTTCTGCCTAATGCATTGAAGGAGAACGCTAAATTTTCCTTAAATATGAAGGATCCCTAAATGGTGTTTTGTTTTGTTTTGAAGTTTGGAATTATTAGCCAAATGTAAAATTAAGTCATTGTTGAAAAAAAAATTAATTGGTTAAAACAAGATATTTCATCACAAAAAACAAAGAAAAATACCATGCATAGAAAATTATAGAGCTGCAGCCTACAGAGGACAAAGAGCAAGTAGAGCATTCACATGTGTTATACTGATACCATGGCCCACATATCAGTGATGGTGGTGGCAGACTCACTACTACTTTTTAAATTTAATATTTTATAATGAATAATTGGTTTTGTAAATAATTTAATTAAAAAAATTATTTTAAAAGTATTTATGTTATTGTGTAAAGTGTGTGTGACTAATGCGGATCATGGTATGATATTTGTATATAAAAATAGTTGATTTATCTATTTGTATGCATGCGATTTAAAGTTAATCTTATTCAATGGTAATTACTGTGACTATGTTTAGAGAGAAGCGGAGATCTAGCATGATCAGAATGTCATATAACAAAGTTGAATTAGAGTTAAAAGTCTTAGGGCCAACATCTGTCAATACGTGGGAACGGGACTAGGTTAAGGGGGAACTAAGGTCTAATTGCGCTAGGTAACGAAGTTAAGAACAAGGTAACACATGGTGGATGGACACCATGTGTGAGGATTTTGTAACGGCTTTAAAAGCTATGTGTAAAAGTATCAGAGAAATCACGAATAAATTTTAAGAGGGAAGAAAGAAAAATTAAATTATGAAATTATAAAATATTTTAAATATAAAAGGTTAAGTATTATTAGGAATATAAGTTTTACACATAATTGGTATTGAAATTTGAGGGTTTGATTTTAAGTAGGGAGATTTACTCGTACATAGATATTGAGATTTTGGTTATAAATAGATAAGGGATCGATACCTATGTATATAACTTTGGTAAGAAAGAAAATCTAAGATTTAGTATAAGAGGGAGAAGTGCTTTGTATATATTTTATAGATATATCTTGATGCAGTAAAATTGATCTATTTTTTAATAATTTTGTTGAGTTATGTTATTTATTCATAAGCAGTTGGTGATAAGGTGACAAATGAACCAACGGTGTATCAGGACAGTTAGAGTGACAACTTAGATCGACGGTATACAAGCTTCATCTAGATCATATGTTTCTTTTTCTTTCATAAAAGATTTGATTTTTAATAATCCCACCATTCACTCCTCTATAGGAGTCTTTGTTCTTATGATTCGATCCTACACTATTGTTTTCTATAGTAGTATAGATATTCATATTCCAACATAAATTAAAATTATAAAATTGATTTTCCTAAATTTCAAACCTTCATTTGAAATACTGCAATGTTTCTGCAGCTGATAAACCATGGAGTTGATGAAGCAGTGATAAAGCAAATGAAAGATAACACCGTACAATTCTTCGAGCTACCCCCTGGAAGACAAGAGAGAGCTGTGGCAGTCCGTGCAGATTCCACTGAAGGATACGGCTATCACTTCAACAGATCATCAACTGATAAATTGGGCTGAGCAGAGCTTGATCGTCGCAACGAAGCCAATCCGAGAAAGACATCCAACTTTGGCTCAAAGCTACCGGTGTAAAACTTTCTAATGTTATCGCAATGTCCGATTGTGCGACAGCGTGAGAGCAACGCTACTGTTGTACTGAGTTACAGTAAAATAATGCGATGGTTTTCTGTTATAATAGAAAATTGACAAGAAAATATAATCAAGTGTTAATTTTTATTAAAAATTTAGATTGAAAATTTAGCAATTATACGGCTAATTATATGTTAGATTATGATAACTATACTGAAATAGTTTGTTTGATGTATACTATTTCTTGATTAATTTTGATCACCGACGGAATTGAGATAAGTAGGTACAGAACAGATTTTACAAGGTCGACTGTCCAAACGCCGGGACTCGTGAAGAAAACGGGAAGGAGAGGGACTGTGCAAGCGCATGAGTACAATCGCAATGATGCTACAGTACTCTGCTTACTGTAGCTAGCGTGTATGCCGTGCGGAGGCTGTTGACATGGTCAACGTGCGGCTAGCTAGTTGGTTTAGTTTTCTTCTGGACTGAGTCAACAAGACCGACGAAGATCGCAGCAAGGCAAGTCGTGGCCCAACTTAGAGGACAACGCGTGCGTGTGCGCGAGATCGATGCGGAGACGAGCGAGCAGGCGGGGGGTGCGGGGCCACGCGGCCACATCTGGCTCGCGCGCGGTGCTTCCCACAGATCAACGATTCCTCTGGTTAGCGTGCGTGGACACGACACGGATCGGAGCCACGTAATCCCGAGGCGAGGACTCGCTGGCTGGCGGGCCCGGCGGGACGGCGTGCGGTAGACGCGGGAGTGCGTGACACGCGATCGTCTGTGGCCGGTCTGGATCTGATGAGGCCGGCGACGTGGCAGCCATCTAAGGTTTTTTTTCTTTTAAGATCAAAAGTTGAGATTACATCTGATTTGTTATACGGGCATTTTACGATTTGTTTTAGTGGTTTATTAAGTCATCTTTAGCCTATAAAAGAAGAGATATAGACAAAAGAAGAGTTACATCTTAGTAGAACCTTTGAGCACATTTAAATAAAGTTTTTGAGAGAGGATTAAAAGATGTTTTGAGAGTGCGATGAGATAAAATTTTTGAAAGAATTTTTTGAGCTTTATGAAAGCTATATAAACATATTTCAATTAGTGAAATAGTGTTTATTTTAAAATCAATTTTATCGCTCCAATTGAAATTCTACAATTTAATTTTTTTACCGTAATTTAAATTACACGTATTGCTCATCTCCTGATTGTAGTGTGAGTTTCTCTTCTCTCTCCAACTCTTTTGGTTCTTGATTTGCCTTGTGATAAAAAGAGAGTCCGCCTCTATATTGACTTAGAGAAAAAAATCTGAGATGTTGAAGTCTCTAAAAGATAAATATCTTTTGCACTATTTGTATTTGTTATTTAGATCTTATGAGAGACATTTGGACCTTATGATAAGCATTCATGACTCATAATATAGTTTAAGAACTATCAACCAAGTAATGCTCATAATTCATAATAGTTCATCTAAAGATTTAGCTTCTTTATAGAACTATCGGTTGTTATTTTAATCTAGTTTTTCAATAGCTAAGATTTTGATAGCCTAACCGGGTCAAGCTTTTGTAAGTATTTAAGGGGTAAAGTGAATCACTCTATATTCACCCCTTCTATAGCACATTATAGTCTTTCAATTGGTATCAGAGTGCAGTCAAGTTTGTTGTAACCTAACCGTGGCAACGAACTACACTATAGAGAGATACTCTGTAAAACCTTCTGTTTTTTATGGAGGAGATTTTGTTTATGGGAAGACTCGAATGCAAGCATAACTTTAGTCGTTAAATACAAAATGTGGAAAAAGGTGACAACGCCTTACACTATATCCAATGATGCGGTCATCACTGATGTAAATTTTGAGGAGATTAATGCTAAGTTCAGTGCATGAAATGCACTGATTGCTAGGTTTTAACATGGTGAGTTCAATTATGTGCAACACCAAACACCTGCCCATAAAATTTGAACAATCTTGTATAACTTCTATGAAGGTATTGCTGAAATCAAATTGGTTTGCCCAAACCAATTCCACAAAGAGTAATAAATGTTTGAGATACACTTTAGATAGTCTATTGATGATTATTTCAGGCGATTTGATATGATTGTTTTTAATTTGAGATTGGTTGGCATGACACTCATAGATAATGAGAAAGCTCATATCTTGAATTGTCTTGATTGTTGTGTTTGGGAAATGAAAGTTATATATATTACAGAGAGTGTGCCTTTGAGTGACCTTACTGTAGACAAGATTTACTTAAAACTAAAAACCCACGAGATGAACATTCTTCATCGAAAAGGCCTCAATCACTCAGTGGGTTTGGTAGCTGATCCCTCTTCTAATACTTCTGCTACTCACTTATCTCTTGTGTGTGGTGGTTTTTTATAAGCCGTATACACACAGTATTTGAGAAGCAACTAGAGAAGATTTCTGAAGATGATCTTACTCTTTTTGCTCAAAAGTTTTCCAAAACTTATAAGAACATGAGAGATAGGAAGAGAGGTAGGACTAACCATCTATCACTTATTTTGAGTGTGGCGAGCCTAACCATATTTAGGTAAACTACCCAAGGTTAAAGAAGAAAGATGACAAGACTCTCAAGTAGTCCAAGGGTCAAGGACGTAGGAGACAAAAAGAGTTGATGAAGAAAGGAATCTATGAGGTACTAGAGGCACTTCGTGAGATCCAACTAAGCGACGTTGACACCAATAATGACAATCAAGATGAAAAGGACAAGAACTTCTCGGGCATGTGTTGTCTCACCAACAACGATGACTTCATCGACATGTGTCTTATGGCACTCGAGAATGAGGATGACTCAAAGGTATGTCCTAATGATATCCTCTCCCTCGATGTGATGATTCTTGTTCTGATGATGGTTCAAATGATGGCGATCTTAGTAGATAAATGATGGCTAATCTGATGATTATAATTAGTAAAAAATATAGGTCTTACATGCTTAAAATTGATAAACTAAAATATGAGAATGAAGGAATGATGCTAGAAATTGCTAGTCTTTGTTCCATGGTTCCTAAGGAGGATAGTTATCTTTCATGTGCTTTATATCTTTTTGAGATTAATATTCTCAATGGTAGAATTGATTCATATGCTTTAAGATCTGAAAACCCTTTTAGTGCTAGCACCGCTTGGTTTGCTTGCTATGAAATGAAGCTGAATCTTGCCTTATATGAGTTTGAACTAAAAGAATGGAAAAAAGTTTGATCACATCAATATCCTTTATGAACATGATAGGATAATCTCATAAAAATTATCGTAGGCTTACATATGAACTTGATGTGATAAAACAACAACTTGGTAAGCTTAAATTCATAAACAACTTACTTAAAATGTATGCTTCTAAAGCTCCTATTCTATCTATTTGTTCTAACTATGCCTCCTTACAATCTGAATTAAAATATGCTAAAGTTGATATTGCTTTTGCTAAAGTTATTGATTCAGGTGCTTTTTGCATATCTCTTAGAGTAGATATTACAAACATAAAAAGGGAGTGTGTCTTGAGTAAGGAATCCCGAGTTACCCTTGCCAAAGAGAACACTTATCTTCAGCCGTCTTTAGAGAGGTTTACTTAAAAAAAGAAAAAGCTTAACATAATTCTTAACCAATCCAAAGTGTGCAAAAACAACCAAAGCATAGGCTATAATTTTATTGAGTCCCTCAAGTGACATATATGATATCATAGAGCTAACCCAAAAACCTATAGTTTTCTAGTGAGCTAATTTTATAGGAGATGCTAGCTCTAGCTTACCTAAAACAGTAGAATCTAAACTTGTACCTATTTCTAGTAAGTCTAAGCCTGTAGAAGCCTAAGAAGACTCTAAAACCTAAAGAGCCAAAAGAAGTTGAGCCAAATAAAAACTTAACCAAGCCTATTGAAACAACCAAGACTATAGAAAAACCTAAGCCTATTGAAACAACCAAGCCTATAGAGAAACCCAAACACATTGAGTGAACCAAGTTTGAGTACACTTATTATGGGAAGTCTGGCCACTTGGTAAGGTTCTACTTTAGAAAGGCTAGGAAGGAGTGCCAAGAATGCCTTAAGACTTTGAGAGCCATTCGTATTACTTCTACAAGAGTTCCCGAGAGTTCAAGTATGCTTGTCACTATTGTTCACATGGTGTGTCTCGCTTTCCTCACCGAGATGTGTACCCTCAACATGACTTGATAGGGTTAGGATAAACACAGGTAGGTCAACATGCTCATCGTTTTGTTGGTAATTCTAAAATTGTGTTTACTCCTTGTATGACTCAGTATTATATACCTAAGTCTTTTCTCAATAATCCCAGTATTAAATCATGGGATTTGTTGTGTCTTGTATATAAGACTTTCAAGTGGGAAGAATTGAACCATGGTTGGTGGACTCAAATTGCTCGCGTCACATAACTGGTGAAGCCAAGTGGTTTACCTCCTTCACTCCTGCATCCAGTGATGAGACTCACTTTTGGGGATACGCGCAATGGACGTGTGATGGAAAAAGAGATGATTAAGGTCAACGATAAGTTCATGCTAAAGGATGTGGTATTAGTGAGCTAGCTCAAATACAACCTAATCTTAGTGTCATAGTTATGTGATGAGGATCTCAAGGTATGTTTCAAGAAAAATCAATATTAAGTTCTTAAAGGTTATGAGTTTCTTGTGTTTGACATCTCTCATGTTTTCTTTGCAAACTTTGATGACTTTTTTGGACTCTCTCATTGTCGTATTGCTTTGGAAAATCGAGATTTGTTCTTTTGGCATCGATGTCTTGGTCATATTGGCTTTGAGTATTTGTCTCAGATTAGCTGTCTGGATTTGATGTGGAGATTGCCAAAGCTAAAAGTTGCTAAATATTTGGTTTGTGCACTTTGTCACTATGGCAAGATGATGGCTTCTTCTCATAAGCCTATCACTTTGGTCATGACGAATAGGCCATGACAACTGCTTCACATGGATACAATTGGTCCTATAAGAGTCTAATCAATTGGTGGAAAATAGTTCATTCTAGTGATTGCTAATGATTTCTTGTGTTACTCTTGGGTCTACTTTCTTGAGTCAAAGAAAGCAACTTTTAGATTCTTTTATGATCTAGCTCGTCATCTGGCTTTAGAGTTTTCAGTATCTCTTCAAGCAATTTATAGTGATAATGGGTCTAAATTCAAAAACTCTACTTTTAAATCTTACTATGCTTCTCCTGAAATTGAACATCAGTTTTCCTTGCTACATATTCCAAAATGGACTGATGTGGTGGAAAGAAGTAACCGCACTCTTGTGGAGATAGCATGAACTATGCTTGATGAGTGTACCACTCCAAGGATATTTTGGATTGAGGCTATATCTACTATTTGTTTTTGTCTCGAATCGAGTTTTTTAAGAACTATCTTCACAAGACACCTTATGAGCTTAGATTTGATCTGAGTCTTGTTCTGTTGATACATCTTTCTAGGCTATGCTTCTCATTCTTGTGCCTATCAAGTATATGTTCTTGAAACAAATAAAATTGTGAAGACCTATGAGGTCACTTTTGATGAGGCTAGCCTAGGTGCCAAACAAGAAATTTTAGGATCTTCAGATATGACTGAGTGCATCTTTGTAGAGAACTCTAATAAGGACGATGTTGGCTGCTACACCACCCTTGCTATAAGATAGATCCTCTACGACAACAACATCACCTTTAGAAGAAGCTCCAGTTGTTTCATCTTCATTAGCTGTACCTGAGGAGATTGATAGAGGAACTTTAGGACCGACGGGCCCCCAACTCATCTAGAACTGACATCTATCTTATATGATGATTGGATGCATGTATGAGAGGGTAACTAGAAATTAGTCATATGATATTGTCCATTATGCATTTTTTTGCTTCGTTTGAGTCTAAAGATGCTTGGTATTAAATGATGAGAACTAGATCAATGCCATGCATGAGAAGTTGGAAAATTTTGAAAGAAATAAAGTTTGGACCCTGGTTGAGTCTCCTTTAGGTCACAGTATCATAGGAACCAAAAATGTTTTCAAAAATAAATAGGGGGAGGATGGAACTATAGTCAGAAACAAAGCAAGACTAGTTGAACAAGGTTTCACCCAAGTTAAGGACATCGATTTTGAAGAATATTTTGTACCAATTGCTAGATTAGAAGTTATCTGAATCATTTTGGATTTTGCTGCTTCGAAAAGTTTCAAACACTATCAAATGGATGTAAAAATTGACTTTTTGAATGATGTTATTGAAGAAGAGTTTTATGTCAAAATACCCATTGTTTTGAAAACTCTAAGTTTCTAAATAATGTTTTCAAATTTGAAAATGTCTTATATATTTTGAAACAAGCTCCTTCTGCCAGGTATGGAAGGTTGAAAATATTTTTATTCAAAGTCGTTTTGAAATAGGAAATGTGGATAAAACTCTTTTTATTTTCAGAGATGGCATCGATTTTCTTCTAGTTCAGATTTATATTAATGACATCATTTTTGGAGGTTCCTCTCATACTCTTGTGGCCAAGTTTTTAGAGAATAAGTAGAGAATTTGAGATGAGCACGATGAGAGAATTGACCTTCTTCCTTGGCCTTTAAATCAAACAAACCAATGAAGTGTCTTCATCCATTAGATAAAGTACTATAAATATTTTCTGATCAAATTCAAGATGAACGTAAGGATGGCGAGTCAGTTGACTAACACGAGTACTAGAGTATGATCGGCTCTCTACTCTACTTGATTATGTCAAGGCCGAACATCCACTTCTCTATGTGCCTATGTGTAATGTTTTAGGTATCTCTAAGGAACTCTCATCGTCAAGCAGCCAAGTATATTGCATTAGGTCTACCTTTGAATATACCCTTGAATATGGTATTTGGTACACTTGTCTTCCACTCTTTCGATTTGTGACTTTTTCAATACTGATTTTGTTGGATGTAAGATTGACTGTAAGATTACTTTTGGCAGTTTTTATTTCTTAGGTACTTATTTTATCTCTTGGTCTTCTTGCAAATAGTACTCTATTGCTCAATCAATAGTTGAGAGTGAGTATTTTGCTGTAGCAAGCTCTTGTAGGCATGTTTTTAGATGGTTTCTACTTTGAAAGATTATGTCTTTTCTTTTTCTAGTGTTCCTTTTCTTTGAGAAAATGGTAGTGCCATCAATATTAAAAAAAATCTAGTTCAACATTTAAGGACTAAGCATAATAAATTCGATATCACTTTCTTCGAGACAATGTTGAGAAATGCAATATTGTGCTAGAGTTTTTTGAATCAGATGATCAGTTTGTGAATATTTTTATAAAACCTTTTAATCGTGTTCATGTTGAAACGCTAAGGAGTAAGTTAGGGGTCATTCATCCCTATCTCTTGCATTGAGAGAGAGTTTTCTTTTCGAATTTGTAGTATAGTGCATCATGATTCCTTTCTGCATTATAATATACTCTACAATAAATTAAGAGTTTTGTTTGTTATCTCTTGTTCATCTTTATGTGAGACATGTGTTAATTTTTTCTTAACTTGATCTACTATCTAGCTTACATACTTTTGAGTAGTTTGTATAATCTTGCAATATTTATTAAGAACATTGAAGCTTGCTTAAATCAAAATCAATTTGAAATTAAGCAATGTGCAAGTGCTTGATTTAGTAGCTAGCTCTTTTTGAGTACCTTCCTCATGTGCATGCCATGTTTAATCTTTCTTTTGAAATGCTCATGCTTTTATGTTTAACCTTTGTATCAATAGTGCTACTTTTGCTTAAATGTTTTATGAATATCTTCATTCACATTTGTTTAGGATACTTAGTACATTTATGTATACATGATTCTAAAGATAGCATGGAGACCGTCAATAATAGAAACTCTATATGCATATCTTGATTGAGGCTTAAACAACAATGTATGATGAGGACAGTGTTATTGGCTAAAGATAAGATTAAGAGTAGGATCGCTATTGTGCTACATATGTTAAAAACTTGAAAAAGAAATAAAAAGTGAAAATGAGTTTTGCTATCATGTGCTACGCATTTATGCTTGCTTGAACTTGATATTAGCATGAATTGTATGACTTAATTGTTTTTATTAAGTAGGTAAAGTATGTTTATAAGTTTGATTGATTCTTTTTTACTACTTTTAGTAATGGAATTTGCACTTTAGCTTGCTAGTAAATTTGAAAGCTTTTTATTTGCTTGCGATACTCTCTATATGCCATTAATCATACTTCTTTTAAACATATTTCTAGCATCTTCTTTTGCATGAGTGATATGTTTACATATCTATGACTTTAGATAATTGTCAAAACTCTTATGAACTTAAAGTGTGCAAGTTACATCTCATTTGATTCTTGCTCTTGATGTCTCTATTGTCAAAAGGGGAGAGAAATAAAAATTAAAGCAAAGTTATATTCATTGAAAATCAAAACTTACTTTAAATATTGGTAAAATGAGGAGTTAGACATATTATAGGAGCATCTTGCACTTAATTGCATTTGTATCCCTTGTATTTTCTATTGTCACTTAGTCTTGATTTTTCACTTTTTAGGATTCACAAAGTTGACATTTGCAAACTTTTTTGCTTTTAATTTCTAAAAATCAAAATTTAAGACTTTGATTTAGGTTGCCAATGTTTTCTCTAATAGAGAGATCGTAGAACAATACAATGGTTTTTATGTTATGATGAAAAATATTAAAGAAAATATGATCATAAGTTAATCTTTGATGAAAATTTGGATTAAAAAGTTAAAGATTATAGTCATGAGTGTGTACAACTAATGTGGATCATATTACAATATTTATATCTAGAATGGTTTGTTTGGTTATATATACTTAATCAATATTTATCAATAACAAGATTAAAAGAAAAGTTAAGAATGTCGGTTGATAAGATTAGACCTAAGATATCATACGGTGAACGAAAACCATATATAAAAAAAAGACTTTGCAGCGGATTTCACACAATTAACTGTGCAAGCATTAGGACTTACGAAGAAAATTGGAAGGAGAGGGGACTGTGCAAGTGCAATGAGTACAAGCGCAAGTTTGCTTCTGGACTGAGTCAACCAGGTCGATGAAGATCGTGGCCGGCCCAAATGGAGGTGCAGCAAGTTAAGGCTCGGCCCAACTGCGGGGGGCTACGCTGCCACATCTGGCTCGCGCGCGGTGCTTCCCACAGATCGGCGATCGGTTCAAGGATTCGCGGTGGCCTTTGGTTGGCACGCGTGGAGACGACACGCATCAGAGCCGTGCGATCCCGAGGCTTGGACTCACTGGCTGGCGGGCCCGGCGGGACAGCGTGCCGTCGACCCAGGAGTGCGTGAGACGCGATCTTATGTGGCCGGACCGGATCTGACAAGGCAGGCGACGTAGCAGCCATCTGAGGTTTTAAGATCATATCAAGTACTGATATTGTATTTGAATTAGAGTTTTATCTTAAGAATATTTTTGACATATGAAGGAAAGAGTTATTGCTCGATAAAATCTTCAAGTATATTTGAAGAGAGAATTGAGGAATATTTTGATAGTGAGATGAGAGGAAATTCATAAGGAAATTTTATAAGCTCTATAAAAATTTTGTAAACAAATTTTAATCAATAAAATAGTACTTATTTTAGAATAATTTTATCGTTTTAATTTTAAATTTGCAATTTAAATCTAACAATTTAATTTTTGCAACATTGCTCCTCTCCTTCTATGCTTGTAGTATAAGTTTCTCTTTTCTTTTGATTCTTAATTTGTCTTATAATAAAAATAGAGTCAATCTAAAACTCGAGAAATTAAAGCATCCAAAAGAGAAGTATTTCATACTATTAGTTATTTGGTATTTGCATCTTATAAAAGTCATTTAAATCTTATAGCAGTCATTCATGAGTCGTCATAAAAGTTCAACAGCTCATAATTCATAAGAATTCATTTAGAGATTTAGCTTTCTTATTGCTAAACCGTCGGTTATTATTTTGATATAGCTTTTTAATAGCTATTTTGATAACCTAACCAAAGTTTTTGTTATTTTGCAACAAACTAAATCAGTTTATATTCACCCCTGGGTTTTTAACTTACTGATGCTAAAGAACAGCGTCATGGTACAAGAACTTGGCAGGTGAATACACGTGAGAACAACAACTAAATTTTTGGTGTATTGGTACATCAACTTGGCTATGTCCATATGTTCTAGGTCAAACAGTGCTACACGTGATTTTTTTGGCCATGTCAGCAAGCCACATCGCCAAGGACGCCACATCAAACAGCCCATTGAGCCTTCCTCTTGTTTTGCAAAAAAATCATAATTTTTTATATGTACTTTTCCTCCGCATCGTCCTTTCGTTTCGTCTGTTACCTAGTCGTAATTCTAGGGCGTCCTCGAGAGTGCGACGTGAGCATTAATTCGGCAAGCGTCGGCGGCGGCGATCGGCGATCAGGCTTCTTCCAATTATTCTGCATCTGCATAAGAAAAGGTGCTCATCACTGGGGCTTCGTGGGGGGAGAGATCGAGTTGGTTAGCTGCTCAGCCTGCTTGGGATGGCACCGATATTCGGCGAGCGGCTGGTGAACAAGCTTGTGAAAGCAATTGTTGCTGCTGGTTTTTTCGTTCATCTCTGAATCCTTTTTATGTGACCCTTGATTGAGATTAATTGTTATGAATGCACACTATCTTTTGGTAGTTCTGCTTCGCTTTGTGTTATTGATGGTTAGTTTTGTTCAAAATTTGTGGCAAACAAGAAATAAACATAGTCAATGCATCCAGCGTAATGCAAGTTCATGGTGTAATTATCAAGAAAAAACGTGAAAATAGAATTAGGGGCTTGTTGCAAAAAAAAAAAACGGGGAAGATCCAATGGGCTGTTCGGTGTGGTGTCCTCGCTGACGTGGCCAAAAAATCATATGCGGCACTTGTTTGACCATATGCGCACGCACTAGTGTATCAATATGCTAAAATCTTTAAGTTATACTCACATGCACCCACCTACCAAGTTTTTTAACCACGAGGCAATTTACTCAAAAGGATTTGATGGTCAGATCCTTCAATCTAACACGCCTTGCCGTGTGCCTGCCATTTATCAAGGTAAAACTTACAAAGGCGAGATAGGTCTAGCAAAATGCAACCCAATTGCTACTAGCAACTATATTAGAGAGGACGGCCCGATACGAATGGCCCTCACGCTCCGCATCCTCCCACGCCTGCGTGTTTGCCTACAACCTACAGGCAACACCGGTCAATCTTTCTTAACTGGTAGCATGGATGAATTATGCCTTAGACACTCCTTGTCTTATTCTCTAGCCTTGTTGGACTATTGGACAATTCTAGGCAAGGATAGAATAGCCATCTTGTTGGGACTTTTGGGTTGTTTATTTAACATCGATCTCTTCTTTTTTTTCTTTTTAATTTTTCGTGACTTCCTTATCCTAATGCATTAATGCACTAAATTCATTCCACATAGTATAATACATATAAGTATCATTAAGATTTTATAGGTGCTATCCTCGGTTGAGGTTTCCTAGTATTATCATATAGTTAGTGAGCAACTTATAATGCTGATATTAGTGATGATATGTGTAGTATACAGTATTTGTTAATTGCTATGTACCAGTGACGTAAAGGCTATTATTGTAGGATAGCTATTATTATAGGATATCCTGTTAGATAAGATAATATCAAATAGGCACTAGATATGATAGCTCATAGATATCATATAATATCAATTTGTAGTACATATGTCACATTGGTATCATGTAATAACTATTATCAGTTTGGTATTATACTGACTCTATTGAATCTCCTCTAAAGAATAAGAGGAGAAAGATTGGAGATCCTTTTCCAGGGAGGACAACTGAATCGGTTCATCTTCGATGGCAAGATTGTGCACGCGTAGCGAAACGCAGGCATGTGCATGTGAAAAAGCAAGATCGTGCAGCAATCAGATTAACTTTTATTTAGAAAAAGCAATCCAATTAACTAGCTAGGCAAAGCAAATTAACCAAACAATTAGCCAAAGCGAAGCACGGCAAATGCCCTTCTGCGCTAGCTGTGCTATGGCCTGGCCAAGCAAGGAACCAAACATACTCACGTGGCCCAACCCAAAACGGTCTAAATCAAATCAGATTGGAAGAGTATGGGTTGCACAGAATGCCACGCTCGGGACGCTGCTTATGTGGGAGGAACGCGCGAGGGACCCACATGGGACGAGACCGCAGGATGTCGCATTGGGGCACGGGATAGCGTGCTGTAGCATTTCCCAAATCTTTATATAGATATACTTTTTTATTTTATAGCAATAATCAATATAGCGATTCGTCTACGCCATTACGTTCCATTTAGTAATTTTTTTTAAGATAATGGATGTAGTTTTTTTCAACGGAAGGTACAACCCTTTATTACAACGTGTAAAAAACAAATCTAAAGATAATACTATCCAACGATAAAGAGAAGACAAATTTAAAACCCGTCAACAATATGAAAAAGATACAATCATCTAAAATTGGCGAATATTTTGCATGAGCATTGTCTTCAAGTTCTAACAAGATGAATGAATTTCTTATCCTTATCACATCTTTGTAACTTAGCCTTAAATTAAAGCCAACGAATTGCCCTAAAAGTACTACATATATAATTTAGGTAGAGTTTTGTCAAAAATCATATTATTCCTACTAAGTTATATATAGAGTTCAACACAAAGCAGATGTTCTTACTATAATACGTTTTTGGTTGTTGAGTCAACACTAAAATGCTAACTTCCAAATATATGAGCAAAATTGTTTGGTGTTTTCGTATCAAAACAAACAAATACAGTTCTCCGTGGAGATTTAGCAAAATTACAATAAAAGAATATGTGATGGATAGTTGCCTCATGCATAAAAAACAATATTTTGTAATACCATTTCAATTCTTCCTTACCAAATTATCCTTGGTTAGAGCTAGCTCTTTAAACAAGAACCACATAAAGATCTTAATTTTGAGGGACATCTTTAGTTTCTGTAGAACTTTATTTCTTTCCATGTACCCATTATTAATCAAAGCTAAACACATTAAACGAATAGAAAACACTCCATTCTGTTGAAGATTCCACCTAGATGTATTGTTCTCATCATTAAGATAAACATACACAATTTTAACAACTAAATTATACCAACTAGAAAGATTATGACCAAGTAATGCTCTTGTAGAAGATACATTCAATGGGATAGAACTTATAATTGTTGCAACTGATGCTCTTTTGTAGCCAACAATCTATTAAATAGAAAGATCTGACCGTTGATTAAGGAGAATGAATTATCATGGCCGCAAATTATATTAAAAATTTATATTAAATAAAATGTTCAATTGAAGATCTTTGTTAGTTTACTATAAAATTTGATAAAATTCAGAATTAATAAATACAGTGATGTATCCATCTTGAAATTTCAATTGGACTCTTTAGTTATTTTACTTTAAAATTTGATTAAATTCAGAATTAATAAAGATGAAGTTGTAACCACCTTAGACTATCAATTAGAGTATCTTATCAATCTAATTCTAAAATTTAAAATTAATAATTAGTGAGTAGTAATTAATATGGACTGTTCTTACACTATAATTTTAGAAATAACCAATATAAAATTTAATAAAATTTGTAGTTCAACCCATCTTGAACTCTCATTTAATATCTTTGTAATTTAATTTCAAAATTTAAAATAAATAATTATCAATTTATAATTGGGCTCTTTTCTAATATAAATTGATTATAGTTTAACATACTAATTATAACATTCCGTGCAACACACGGATTGGCAATTAGTATTATATAAAGATGGATACTGATATTTGAAAGAACAGTTTCCACTCTATTTACTTTTCCTAAATATAATTTGTTTCTTGTCGTTAACTATGAAGGATCCCAAACTCAAAAACTTATCCTTAACTTCCATTAATCCCGACAAAAAAATGAATGTATAATATCTACAAAATGAATCTAATGTAT
Organism: Oryza coarctata; assembly: GCA_030770085.1. NCBI lineage: Eukaryota > Viridiplantae > Streptophyta > Magnoliopsida > Poales > Poaceae > Oryza > Oryza coarctata. The sequence continues at coordinate 9,970,871 of CM061465.1, forward strand.
ACTCCTATATGTATATGTATATGTACAAGTTGGCATGTAGAAGCCATGTAGCTTAGAAAATAAACCAAAATGACAGAACACATGAGTGAGAGGCGTGTATATCTAATTGACAAAAAAATAAAATTAATATGCAAATTGAAACAAGAAAACACAAATGGTGGATCGTATTTTTTGACATTTTTCATTCGAAATTTTCAAAAATTTACTGTTTGTACTACATTGATGAATGGCCATTATTTGAAATTCATCCTCCCAAAATAGAGCAACATTACTGTTTTTTCTGACTTATCCTACGCCTAGGTATATTAAATAGTATTATCGATTAACTAATCAATGACACTATCTCAGAAAAAAAATTTGCGAGGACTTTCTAAACAGATTATATTTTTATGTTCCAAGAAAATAAGGATGGTGCGTAGGCACATGAGTCACATACTTAGGTCGCTATCAAAATGTATTAATTGCTAAGGTCATTGATTTACTTAGGCCATAAGGAGTGCTAAGAAACATAATACACTATGATCAAAACATACAAAATATCAAATATTTAGCTTGTGGTAGGTAAAACCATGGGAAGTTGGAAGCGCTTCACTGGGAGCAATGAGCCCAACGCACCACACACGTGGACTGGAAACCCGTTCGCGCATTCCACGTGCACGCCAGAGTTCACGAACATGTCATCAAAATCGTACGCAAAACCAAGAACCTTACCACAAACCCTACTCGGCTGGCATTCATATATTTGCAATGGGTCGTTCTGATCTAACAAAGAATCTGTGTGACTAGATTAGCAGGATGATCTGTCGGTATTTGTGGAGCCAACAAGGATAATGAAATGCACTAGATTAGCTGGGAGAAATTATCATAGCCAAAGCGCTCGGGGGACTGGATTTTAGAGATATATATGCTTTCAATCTTTCAATGTTTGCTAAGCAAGGCCGGCGGCTACTACTACATCCCGGCACCCACGAATATTGAAAGTACTCTCTTTATTTTAAAATATAAAAATGATATAAAAAAGATCGAAATCTTATCCTATAAGTATTTTTTTTACTTTCTATTTAAATTTTTTCCTATCTTATCCCACATATCTTCCTACCCTCCTTCAAACAAAACCATTTCTTATCAACTTTAATCTTTACTAAACAATCTAAAATAATTATATTTTAAGACAAAGAAAATAAATGATTACATTTTAAGAAGTAAGCATTATAAATACAATATTTCTTACACCAGCAGGGTATATTGAGGTTGTATTTGGGAGAAGAGGTGAGTAACCCTCTCCTTCGGGGACACAAAACTAGAAGTATAATTAGCAATGATTAATTAAGTATTGGTTTAAAAAACTAAAATAATTTATTAATGTATTTTTTTAAAAGCAACTTTTTAGAAAATTTTTAAAAAACACGTACTACTACTAAGAACAAACTACAGATTTGGAAATGGGCGGCCGAACGCAGCGTGAGAGGGGCTGATTTAATTACGAAAGTTGTGGTCTGGAGAGTTGGTGATGGGGAGAGCATTCCTGTACGGAGTGACCCCATGGCTGCCTAGGAGCTGGACGAGCAAACCAATCACACTGCGAGGGAGAAACATTTTACACCGATTGTCAGAGCTGATTAATCCAGCAACAAATGATTGAGACCAGGATCTGTTCCAGCAAACTTTCTGGTAGGAGGATGCAAGGATCATCTTAGCTTTAACAGTTCATACTGATAGACGTGGCCTATTTTCAGTTAAATCAGCATACAAGCTGTGTTGTGATCGGAACAGAAGAAGTAACGAGGGAGGCGCATCAAGTGTGGCAGCTCGGCAGGAGAATGAAACACTATCGAAGAAATTGTGGCAGTTGCCGTGTCTAAATAAGACGAAGCATTTCATGTGGAGATAGGCACATGATAGTTTGGCACAGAGGAAAAATCTCAAAAGGCGAGGGATGGAATTAGGCAGTGTCCCGTGTGCAATTGGCTGGATGAGGTAGACATATGTTTCTTAGGTGTAAACTTGTGATCAAAGTGTGGAGTGCCTTAAGCATGGAAGATCTGATGTGTCTATTAGCCGAGGTACGGTCGGCTAAAAGAAGTAGTGGAGCTTATCTTGAAAATGGAGGCAGAGAAACAAAGCAAAGTCATCTCCTTGCTTTGGATGTGGTGGAATGAGAGGAATGGGGTAAGGGCAGGGAACAAGAGGAGAGATGCAGAAGTTTTGGCCTCCAGTATTGATAAACTTCCACAGAAATGATGGAAGTCCTGATGAAGGAAAGCAAAAGGCAAAGTCGCGCGGTAGTTCGGTGGGAAAAACCACCAGAGGGTTCTCTCTCAAGATCAATTGTGATGGGGCTTTCTGTCAGGAGTGTTTGGAAGTAGGATGGGGATATGTCGTACGGGACTCTGATGGGGACGTCGTGCAAGCTGCTAGAGGGCAAATAAACCATCTGCTCAGTGCCTTTCAGGCTAAACTTACAGCATGTGTGCATGGAGTCAGAGCCTGATATTAGTGTCAGATGCAGTAATGGTCAAGCAAGCTGTTTTGTCGACTGATTACGATCTCTTCAATAACTGTAGTATGGTATGGGAATTGATACATTTGTTAACTTCAACAACTCAGGTCACTTCACTAGGTCGATTGCAGTTGGATGAAGAACCGTTCTAAATGCGCCCTTCTGTTGTAATAAGCTACAACAGCTAATAACTTACAGCGCCTAACGAGTTACATTACTTCGGAACATCCACCTTCCATCTCCTGAGACACTGGGGCACTAAAATCTGGTGTACGGCAAACAAAACCTCCAGACGACCTTGTAGATGCTGAGATAAACAGAACCTCCAGATGACCCTTGTAGATGTTCAGTTAATCATCATGGACGATCCGCCCACGGACATGGTAGTCACCGATTATAAAACCATACTCTGTCACCCTGTGGCCAAAAGGGATGCCTGCATCATCCTGATCATCGTCATTATCATGATCATTCTTGTTATTCCCATGAATGGGCCATTGGGGAAGCGCTGCAGGAAATGGAAGTGGGAGCGAATCAAGTGAGGGTGTCTCGATATATGTCTCATACGTGTAGTCCTTGGTTGAATCATTCGGGAACCTGACATTCTTCAGCCTTGCAGACTTTTCTCTCAGTTCTGCATCCACATCGACGTTGAAGCACTGACGCAAGTCAAGGGACTCAAGGTGCAGGCAGTTGTCAAGGATGGCAGCAAGTGCCTTGTTGTGGAGTCGATTGGCAAAGAGCTGAAGATGGTGTAGCTTGGGCATGCTGCGGGCTATACCAAGTGCATGGAAGTTATCACTGAACTCATCAAGCTGAATATCAAACCAACGATTGTTCAACCGCCGACACTTCAGGTTTGGAAATGCCTGGCCAACAGCCTTCAGCCAAATATTGATGGAGCAGGTAGTGAGCTCAAGCTCCTCAAGACAGGGAGATGTCTTGCCAATAGCAACCAAGCCATTGTCTGAGACTTCCATGCAATTAAGTAGCCGAAGACTTTTCATGCAGGTAGTTCTGCACATCATAAGACACAAGTTAGAGAAATCAACATTAATCAACATGACAGTAAGAATACCCAATAGGCAAGTTCCCTAATGAAAACGAAGGCACAACTTATAAAAATGATGTAAGTAGAGATTGCCGATATTTGTTGTTGTGAAATAAAATCATAGAACGAAGTGATAAGCTGATCACATGTCAAGTAAGGAAAACAACAGCATTCAGTAATGCTAAATTGCTTACTGAACTCATCAACTGAAGTATATTCATTAGTTCAACATAATGCTGAAGTATATGTATCAAAATAAAGACTAGTAAAATCAGTGTCAAAGCATTAAGTTTTTTGAAGCAAATACACCAGGAGAAACTCCTACCGTGCTATATTATAAAATATAAGAGAACATTTATAGAAGCATAAGGGTTGGGGTGTGTGGGGGGGGGGGGGGGACAATCTAGTAGATTCTGCAGATTCCCAAGGGACACTTTGATGAGTACAATAAGCTGGCTGAATATATGCAGACCAACCACTTCTTTGACACCAAAAAAGCCTTTAAGTTACGAAAAACACATGTTATATGATATCACCTCTACCCCCCCCCCCATAAGGTCAAGTATATATGTCTTGTATCTGAAGGATGAATTATTTAGTAATGAATGGTACAATTGCATCCAACAATGCTGCATAGTTTAGATTTTCTTTCGGCCTTACTCTCTATAACAGCCTAGCTGAGTCTTTCCAATTATTATCTGTGTTCCACAGAAACATTATAGTGAGAATTGCATAGAAGACAATCCAGTCTTCGAAATTGACTCTTAATGCACATTTCTGAAAGAGAATTCCTCGTATACCACTGAATTAGCTTCCCTCATGTGTCACTCACAAAATTGTGCCCATCCTATGCTAAACATTCCCAACTTTGTTCCCTTATTTGCCACTAACCAACTCCATTAGCTCTAGGTGCCATTAGAAGACAACCCTTATGTCATACTCAATCTTCTCACATCTGAATCATCATGACGCTGGAAGATGAAGATGCCAGCAAAGCGGCAGCCAACTCCAAACTCTGTTTCATCCGTCTTGTGACTTTGTGAGCAGCTTCCCCGCCTATGGGCCCTTTCTGATGGACATGGAGTCAATCATCAAGGTACCGGTGGTCGCCGGGCCGCCGCGCCTGCGCCCGCTCAGTGCCGCGCCCGAGCCTGCGCCGGGCCGCCGCTCCTACGCCCGCTCCGCGTCTGCGCCGGCTGCTCGAAGCGCTGCCGCTCCCGAGTCCGCGCCGGGCCGCCGCGAGCGCGCGTCTGCGCCTGCTCATCGACCCGCTGCCGTGCCGAGCCCGCGCAGGGCCGCCGCGCGGCTGCGCTGCCGCACCCGGGCCTGCACGGGGCCCGGCGGCATTCACGGGAAGAAAGGAGGAAGTAGAGAAGGAAAGAAAATAAGAGAAAAGGAAACAAAGGGAAAGGCAAGAAAGAATCTGGTGATTTTGCAAAGGACCAGCAAATTTTCCTAAAATGACGCACATGGCCTTCCGCGCATGAAAATCTTGCTCATGGACCTCTGTAATTGGAAAACTCCTTATTTACCACCCCTCGACTGTATAGAAATTAATGAAAAAGTCACTGTACTTTGCAGATTTCACTGAAATTTTGAACTTTAGAATGAAATGGCATAGAAATTTCGAGTTTGAATTCCCTTTTAACATTTTAGGTATTTTATTACTGTTAACTGAGTTTGTATGTTTCATTTTTAGTATTTTTATGAACTTATGCATTTTTATGCCTCTTTTGTACCTCTTTTGTACATGTATTATAGCATTTGAAGTATGAATTAGCATTTCCTATGCAAAATAAATATTGGAAAAATCATGAAATATTTGTGTTCATACTTGCAACCATTTTACAAGCATTAACCATATGAATATTTTATTCTCATGCAACAAAATGCATAGAATTACGAACAGGTAGTTCATCGAGTTGGTCTAGCATGACTGACCTAGGCATTTGACGTTTAGATCATCCTCAAGACCAAGAAGCTCCGCTTGATGAATGGGATGGGCACGTCATAGGACCGCGTGCCTAACCTTGATGAGAATGATCAGGAACTGCACTTCTTACGACACCACCTCTATGCCACACTCAAGAACGAGTACATGGCTTAAGAATCGACTTGCTCTATGGACCGCACTCAAGAAGCGGTTCATCAACTTCAAGAGTGTCACCTAGTACAACTCCATCTTGCCCCAAGCAAAGTAGGAGTGAGTTCGCTTGAGGTTCACTAACTTCAAGAGTGTCATCGAATACAACTTCACCTTGCACTGGATCTATACCAACCTCTTCCTTTATGGCAAGATAATCACTAATGGGTAGAAGCTTAAGAAGACACTCTCCACCTTCCACCCTAGCACCATATAGAGCACTTGTAACTACAAGTAGGAAGCATACAAAGAGTATGATGAGATGATCAACATCATGTAGGTGTCTGAGTCTCATGACGAGGTTTTTCGGAAGAACTTCATCTCCCAACCGCCTAGCAAGAGCGTTGGCCTTAAAGTCAATGCTAGCAGTTACAAGATCTTTAAGCCCATCCAGAGAAAGACGAGCAAGCGAGGTCGAAGGAAGGCACCCAAGAAGGCGTAGGCAGAAAATCCAGATACCCATGGAGCACTAGGAGGCAAAGGTAAGTAGGACACCAAGCAACTTCGCAACGACAATCCATATGGCCAACAAGACCAAACGTGCTACAAATGTGGCATATGGGACCACTAGAATCGTATTTATGAGGAGCCACAACAAGCCATCGACGTATACAAGGCCAAGGTAGCCACAGAGATGCACCTAGTTGTAGTTGACGACACCATAGGGGTAGTTTTCATGGCATCCTCCTCCATGCCACACCCCGATCTATTACCAACAAAAAGCCAGTGACAGATAGGATGTGATGTCGAGAACGATGAGCCATTCCTAGCAAAACCAAGCGTGATGGTGCCAATCCCAGGATTCCAAGCTGGCACCCGTGGTAACAAAACAGTAATTATTACAAAATTAAACAAATACATTATATCTTATTATCATGCCGGCTAGACCCTTGGCAGCAACTCCTAAGAAAAATTGTAGCAGTGGAACTCAGTACGGCTAGCACGCTAATCCATAGGTAGTGGCTTGGGTCTAGAGACGAAACCAAACTCTTTAACATCTTCCACTTAACCTAAGGAGGGAGAAATAAAAATAACAAAATAGAGAGGGTGAGTATTTTTGTACTCGTAAGTCATAGGAAATGTGAGTATACAAGCTACAAATGAAGGCTATGTTTATTTTTCAAACTTTTTGTTTAAAAACATTTTGCAACCTCTAAGTGTGAGTTTCACAATTCATTTAGAAGGAGACTTACCGTGTCGATCCGTTGTGGTTTGCTTTGTAACAACCCAAGCATGAAAGCAAAGTTTTAGTCTCATTAAAAGTTTCTTTTCGATTTCTATCTCTCCAACAAACCTCGTTTCTTAAGCCACACATACACATTTATCTCGCTCCATCCGAAGCTAAAATAACATCTTTGTTTCCATTGGCTCCTTCTCAATATCACTTAAGCTTTAGTTATTGCTCTCTCTTGGGAAGCCTACTCCATGATGCCTGTCACACCCTGCCCCTACGCCACTGTACCAATGGCATCGAGGAGGCCTTACATAGAAAAACGGCAAGCCATTCCCCTATAGAACCATGAAACATATAACAGTCTTAGGATCACTATGCTGGTACCAATGGTAATATGATGAATTAATGCAAGATTTTATACATTGTAAATATAATATACCTTCTGTTTGCAGCTTTGTGAAATCCCTGAGTTGCAACCTTTAATCAAAGATAGCAGCAGCGAAACTCAGCGGAGCTAGGGTACCATTCTACAACCAGTAGTTTGGGTCTAGGGACGAAACTCCAACCTTCATCTTCTACTTAAACATAAGACATGGGAAGAAAAACGACAATAATGGGGGTGAGTACTTTCGTGCTCCATATGACATGGGAAATGTGTAAGTGCAAGCTACAGAGGAAAGCTTAGGTTTATTTGGTAAAGCAATTATTCAAAACATTTTCCAAAATTCTAATTGTGGGTTTCAAAAAAATTCCTTCAAAGTGAGGCATCTCACTTTGATCCATTCGCGAGTAGCTTTACAACAACTCGAGCGAAAAATGCCAACTTTTAATAATTAAAACATCGTTTTCTTCACTAATTTATTTTCTTCTTCAAAAACATAAACCAACATTTTCTCAAAACCAACTGTTAAGCAAGTATCATGGTTAATCAGCCTTCTTGGCTCTGGATCCAATCTTCTCGACCTGCCAACTCAAACTCGGACTTCTCAGCCCACATGCTAACTTAGCCATCTCAACCCTATGGTTCCATCTGACACCCTAGGTTACATATACCTGTTTCCAACCACAAAGGCTAGCCGTCTGTCACAGAACTTTGGTAACGACTCTCATCTCAAGAATCAATTTATCAAACATGTTTTTAAAACAAATCTACGCTATGAGAAATATCTCATATCCACCCATGATTATAGGCATGGCTATTTAAATAGTTTAACTAAACTCTTTAGAGATTGCACACTTCATCTATACATCATGAGCAACCTACTTTATCTAGCACATGTGTGCCAATATATATACGACAAAGGAGAGTTCACTACAAGGCTTTTCCATAACCAACCTATAGACATCCCATATCACATAGTTGGGCCACTCTTTGAAACAAGTATCAGGCCAGTCTTAGACCCTCGTCTACTCAGGAGACGTCGTATAGTACCAACCGTATCTCACGGTTAAGACAAACCCCGATCCCAGAAGAATGCTTTGGTCTCCCTATCCTGACGTTCCTCCACTATTAACATGTAGGACACCCATGTTTTGCTACTTACTTTATCAAGCGCATCACATACTACTTGTGTGGTCATACGGTTCTATGCTCGGATGAACTTCCCAGTGGAATCAATCCTTGTGCATGACTACGAAACCAAACAACATAGGAGAGGATTTGTACCGCAAGTTTTGTCATAAGTCTTTTTGTTTTTCAAAACCGCCGACTCCCAGAGTCAGGTTTTATAAACCTTTACAACCTATATTTTCCATAACGACAATCTAGCACATATATTTATAATATAAAATAAGGTATAGTGTGGATGTACACCTGCGTCTGGAGGGCGCAAGTATCATGGCAACACTATGGTGGAGCGACAAGGATTTGGTTTATCGGGCTCCTACCGAAAATAGTGCAACTAGTAGTTAGATCTGTCAGTCATGTGCTTATAGACCGATGATAGGACAAATTAATGTGTACGTTAAACATACATGTTTGTAATAAAAGCATCGAAATATGATTAAAGGGTGTCTTGCGTAGTCTTGGTCAACAAGAAATCTCCCATCACAAAAGAGGGAAAACCACCAAGACCTAAAAATAAAATAGTACTATTATTAACTAATTGTGCCATTTGATACATCTTATTTTGAAGAAAGATTCTAGAGATTAAACAGAGGGAATCAAACTTATGGTTAAGAAGATATGAATTTCAAAGGATTTATTGATTTTGTGGACAGGTAATATGGTTATTATATTTTGGAAAAAGAATACTACTCTAAGGGGAGGTAAGGTAGACTTTTATGAATGGATGGGCTTGGCTTATGGACCTGGCCCAAGGAGGAATGGGGACTGAATGAAGGATGCAGTTTGGACTTATAGAGGGTGGGCTCAAATGGTGTAGAGGGATGTGAACTGGACTTCTTCTATTGGCGGGTGGACTAGAGTTAGCTAGGCTTCGTTTCGAGAAAAGGAGATATGATCTAGACTTGGGTTAGGTGAGTGAAAATAGATGCGATCTGCATGGATCCGTAGGGCCCACTTTTTCTTCTTCTTTTTTTTCTTCTTTTTTTCTCTCCATCATTTCTTTCTTCTCTTTCTTTCTATCCTCTCTCTTTCCTTCTCTCGTCTCTCTTTCTTCTCGTGCCTCTATCCCCTTCGGGTTCATGCAGTTGGCATGAGCGACGGTGTGAGGTGATGTGGCCGACGGCTGGAGTGGAAAGTGGCGGTGTCACGGGAGGAAGCCGAGGAAGCGGTGTCGACGCGGAAGGAGGCATAATGCGGGGAGGGTGACGTCAATGTGATTGCAGGAAGCGGCACCTACGTGGAAGGATGTACGGTGCGGGGATGACGACATCATTGTGGTCGTAGGAAGAGGCACCGGTGCGGAAGAAGACGGGGAGGGCACCGGGATGGAGAGAGAGAGGAGAGGGGAGTGCGACAGTGGTGCCAGAGGAGTGAGGAAGCTTCGGTGGCTTTTATTGGCGATAAAAGGGAGGACGTGGTGGTATCGCAGGATTCCCGGGAAGGCCAACAAGGCTTGGGCGGTGGCGTGGAGTGATAGAGAGGTAGGGGTTTGGCCTTGCATGTGTTAGTGGCATGGGCTATGCACTTGGCTCGGAGCGACAGCGGTAGGGTCCGATCGACGTGGGCAGTGGACAGTTTGTGGCAGCATGGGAGCAAAGCGTGCGGTGCGACGTGGCATGGGTGCACATATGACACGTTGCACGATAAGTTCAACGTGGGCGCAACACGGCATGGCATGGCTGCACAGGTTTGGTTCACGGGCGTGGCATTGCTTCGAACGTCTAGGGTGCATGGCGCGTGTGGTTGGGTGGTGAGAGACAAATCTAACACATGTGCCCCGTGTGTCGGCAAGAGAAGAGAGGCGGCGATGACTGGTAAGCGGCCTTGGTGAGTGTGTGCGTCTATTGAGCGAGGCCAAGGAGACCATGGCCAAGCACGGTGCATGCACGTGTCCATGAGCTGGCGGTGCTAGTCCGCATGTTGCGGGAAGGGGTTGGAAAGCTAGGCCAGGAAAATCTTGGGCGAGAGAGGGAAAAGGAAAGGGGCAGTCCAACGGAAATAGTGAGCCTTTAGAATTTTTTCATGGATTTTAGGAAGGACTTTGGAGTTGGAATTTGAATTCAAGAATCTTAGAAAAATTTGGGAAAGTTATTTTGAGGGGTTTTCGAGAGAAATATTTAGGAATAATTTAAGAGAAATCTTGAATTTTATGAAATTCAAATTCTGGATTTTGGAATTTTTGAGAGACTTTTGGTAGAGGGTTTAAGGAGGGATTTAGGTTAGATCTTTGGCACTTTTATATCCTAAATACTCACAAGGAACCATTTTTTTTGAAAATAAGTTTTTTTGTAAAAAAAATTAAAACGGATGACAAAAACCGAGGCGTTACAATGCCCTCACGTCTTCTTGAGTCACACAATCCCATTCCTGACCACCGAGGTCATTTGTTAGTCACCATGATCGACTCTGATAACGTTTCTCATTAACTCAAACATTTTTTGTAAAACACTAGTAAACAAAATTACACTTGGAGAATCACCTTACATTCACTCTTAACCCATAATTTGTACATTTAACCACACAACATGATACCGAATACCCATCGGCACCAAAATTTGTGACAAGGAATTTTCTAGAGCTAAACCATGAATATCCCATCTCAGATAGTTGGGTCGAATCTCTTAATTGAGTATTAGCCAAGTCTCATTTCTTCATCTACTCAGGACACACTGAAAATATCTCCTACTCCTAATCGATTACCTTAAAAGAGGTTAGAATAACACCCATAACGGGTAGTAAAGATAAACAATTCCATCTCCTTATGCCTAGTGTTCCACAACTATAGACATATAAGGCATCCATATGATAACTATTTACAGTCTTATGGTAAGATGTTTTGATATAATTCCCCAAGGAATCTGTCCTTATATGCGATTACAAAACCAACCCACACTGGCAAAATTTTGCATCGTGAGTTTTCGCAAACCTTTTCTCTTCTTCGACCCACCGACTCCACGAGTCTGGTTTTCACAAAAATTTTACAACCCAATCTTTTTCCTTAATAAAAAACAATAGTGTAAGATGGGGTAGTGGTATCTCTGCTCAAGGAGCGAGAATATCTAAGCACCATTATGGTGGAGTTATAAGGATAAGATTTAACAACAACCTACAAAAAGTAATTGATATGCACATGTCTATGCAACACGTATAGCAAGTTGTTGTGGCCCGATCTTCTCGTAGGATCTACGAACTTGATAAATTGTCGCTGCGTGATCTGGTGAAGACGCAATGCACCACGAGGCTGTCCACGCGACGAACTACCGAGATAATCACCCTTCCACGTACCGACGAACAACCTACACAATCACGCCATATAGACGTGAAGGCACAAACTGGGTGAACCGCAGTTCGGCGTTCTACAACTCCCTCAGGAATCGAAAGAACAAGTTTGCAAGCCTCTCGAGACTCACGCTGGAACAAGAATTCCAAGAGTTAGTACTTCTGAAATTACAATCATGAGTTACTATTCACGTCATCCATTACTAGTGGAGTTTCAGTTTGGTGGAAAATAATTGAGAACATGTAGTGGGAAGTTGCAGCACTACTTTTATTAATAACCAAGCCTAGTAGGATGCCTGGCTGGTTGGTATTCTCTGCATGCATGCTGGAGCATGTGTGGACAGCAACCCAATTGCTGGTTGCATGCATTCCTAACTCCCGAATTATTTGCTTGCACTTCAACGGCTGATATTCATGGTATCTGAATGGCCTTTCCTCTCTCATGCACGTCTAGGTTCCTTGCATATATTTGGCGGGCAGAATCCATCATCATCCCATGCTTGTTCGTATACTCCATCATTCCTAAGAACATTGAAACAAGTACTCAAAAGCATAGGTTTATTCAATGTAATCTGATTATGAAGCATAAGGTTAGCGTTCACTTGAGAATGAATTTCCTTCTCCAATTGTTTAGCTCTACTCCTTGTAATTGGACCAGCTATATCAAGTGTAGCTTTATTTGGAGATGAGTGAATGCTAGGAATGTCTTCATTAGTAATGCAACTATTAGTTTAGTCCATCAGATGGGCCTAAACCGAGACCAATCAATTTAAATATATACACTAAGCATGTAACTTTGTAAATAATCATATTTTATAAACTAGAAGCAATATGATCAAGGATGATCTGACTTGCTCTTGGTCGTTGATAAATTCTTTAACAATTTTTTAGCGGCAAACTATGCACGAAATAAGAGAAAACCCCAATAAAACCTTAGAAAGACAATAAAATACTTAAATACATAATAGTAACATTGGATAGATCTCAATTTTTAAAAAAAATATAGAAGTTGAACGAAATCATTTGGAGTTATGGTTTAAAAGATATAAATTTTGAAAGATTGTTTCAATTTCTAGAATTTTTGGAAAAAAATCACTAGAAAATTGGGAGGAATATTCTCCTAGAATATTCTCTAGAGTGAGACCCATATATGAGAGAAAGATTGTTTTGGGACGTAAAGTGGACCTTAAGAAGCTGATGGGCTTGAATGGGCCTCAGCCTATAGGGCTTGGCCAGCAGCCTGGTCTGAGGTTAGAAAAGTAGGGCCCACATGTCGGTGGGAGAAAGACAAAGAGGGGTGGCTGGTCCACATGTTAGGGTGGATGAGGGCACGTGGCTTCATCTCATTGGTCGAGGTGGGGCCTATATATTAGTGACACTAGAGGGGTCTTCTTTCTACTTTCTTCTTCCTTCCTTCATTCCTTCCTTCTTGTTCTTTTTTTCACTCCACTCATACCTCTCTAGCACAAGACAGAGGCATGGCAACAAGTCTCGACTGCAGGTGGCGACGCTGGTGACAGGAAAAGTGGCACCTAACGATGGGGTAGAGGCTAGTGGCAATGTTTGCGACAGAGCAGAGCAACGGCTAGGCGGCCGAGAAGAAGGCGCATGCAGCGGCATGGAGGAGGTGACGCTCAGCTAGGGAAGGGGCAGCACAAGTGAGGCATGCTTGGTGGGGGTTTTGCAACGAAGGCAACTAAGGCGTGCAGGCTTAAATAGCTGCGGCCGTCGAGTGGCGACAAGGTAGCGAGGAGCGGTGGTCATTGACAAGGTCCATGGTGATGTGAAGCACTGGACGCTTGGTGGTGGTAGGCCAAAGATGCATGCCACAGTGCTCCACTGAGCAAAGCGGTGGCAAGCAGGCGGGGGTCTTTGCTTTCTACGGCGTGACGCTACTTGGTACGCAGTGCAGTCGGTTTGGCATAGTGCAGGGGTGTAGGACCCATGATGGAACTTGATTGGGAAGCAGGGACGAAGGATGGGATGGTGTGGTGCGGTTGAGGACAGGGTACAGCCAGTGGGATTCATATGTGGAGCAGTGGCGACAGGTGGGATTCGTGGTAGTAGGTCCACACGGTGGTGTCTTGGCACACACGTGCGAAGGCAGTGGCTAGCTTGGCATCTTGCCGAGCGTGTGATGTGCACGGGCACAAGAACAAGTTTGCAATGCATGGGAACAAGTTTGCAGTGTACGGGAATGGAGCGAGCTCGAGATTTTTGCCGAACACCTGGCACATGTGCAACCGTAACGCGGGGAGGAGGATGAGGGCATAGACCAGGCACGCGCGGCTTAGCCGGGCGGCTGACAAGCGGGCTCAAGTAGAGTGGTAGTCACTAGGTGTGTGCGTGGATGTGGCGCAGGTGGGTGTTTGTGGGATAGAGAGGGGGCTGGTGTGTGGGCCGCCTGCCATGGCCTAGGGAAGGAAGAGGGAAGGAGGAGAGGCCTTGGGCCGGTGGGGCGGTTAGTCCAAGAGGAAGAGAGAAAGCCAAGGGAGAGTGGAGTAGTAGGGGAGGACGGTCCAAATGAACAAGAAATCATTCAATTTTTCAGAGATTTTTAGGTTTGGATTTTTGAAGGGATTTTGGAGGATTTGAAATGAGTTTGAATTTGAACTCACAATTTTCTTAGAGAGTTCATGGAAGCAATTCAACAAGATTTATTTTAGGGGATTTTGGAGTGGATTTAATTATACGAATTGGATTCAAATTCGATTGTCAGACTCGGAGTGATTGGGATAAATTTTTCATGGAGTGGCTGGTTTAAAAGTCAAACCTCATAATTCAAATCTTAGACAAAGATCCTTGGCACATAATACAAACAACAAACCAAAGCTTTTGAAACTATATTTTTTTTATTAAAATAGCTTTTAATGGCTAAGCTAAATCTGAGGTGTTACACACCACCACTACTTCACTTGACATCCTCATAGCTACCACAGTCATAGCACACAGGAGCAGATCTTCATAGAGATGGACACCTTTCTGGATTTAGTTTAAGTGCATGATGCACTTATCTTATTTTAGCATGATTGCATTATGAACAATTTTTGAATAATGGTTTTGTGAGCTCTATGAGAGCATAACATTTATTGGGAGAATTGCGTTCATCCCCCAATTTTCAACCCTAATTGTTATTTTGCCTATACTTTTTAGGGTTTGTGAATTTAACCCTATTTTTTGAAATGAAGTTAGCGTTTGCCCCTACTACAGATGGCAGTTAGGTGAGTCTCACAACATTCATCATCACCATCATTATCAAGCCTTTTAGTCTCAAGTGAATTGGGGTTAGTTAGAAATGAAACCCATAGAAACTACTTATCAAGGTTTAGGTACAACAATAGTTATTTTCCACATGCTCCTATTCAAGGCCAAAACTTTGAGAATATTCCAACAATGCAAGTCCGTTTTATTGTCACCTCCCATATCAATTCTGGCATTCCCCTATCTCTCCTCGCATTATTGTCGTGCCTTATAATTTCATTATGCATGGGTGCCTTTTAAAGGTCTTCATTGGATATGTCCAAACTATCTTAACCGATGTTGGATTAGCTTTTCTTCAATTGGTGCTACCCTAGCATATATCATCATTTTGAACCTGATCCATTCTTGTATGCCCATAAATCTAATGTAATATATGTATCTCCGTAACAATTAACAGTTAAATATATCATCTTTTTATAGGCCAATATTTGTACCATAAAACATCGCATGTCTAATCCTTATTCTATAAAACTTGCCTTTTTGCTTTTAGGGTATCTTCTTATCACAGATAATGCCTGATACTTTTCACCAGTTCATCTAACATGTTTTGATTCTATGGTTAGCGTCGTCATCAATATATCCATCTCTATATAGCATGGATTTCAAATAGTGAAAGGTATAATTCTTGGTCACTACTTGACCCTTCAAACTAATATTTTCTATCTTATTTGTAGTAGTGATATATCATATATTCAGTTTTAGTTTTGTTGAGTCTAAAACCTTTTGACTCTAGAGTCTCCCACCACAACTCTAGCTTTCTATTTACTCTCGCTCGACTTTCATT
The DNA here is from genome assembly GCA_030770085.1 of Oryza coarctata. NCBI lineage: Eukaryota > Viridiplantae > Streptophyta > Magnoliopsida > Poales > Poaceae > Oryza > Oryza coarctata. The sequence goes on from CM061465.1 coordinate 9,986,630, forward strand.
GACTAGCACTAAGTTTGGCTCCCTTAATCTCAAACTTCTTTAAGATGTCGTTGAGATATCTCGAATCTTTTGATCATTATCCTACGAAACTCATCACTAGATTCTTTGTTAGTAGAGCCAAATATAAATGACATAATATTTGGCACACAAATATATCATTCTTGAATATATTAGTGAAGAAAGTAGTATCTGCCTTTTCTATCTCAAGGCCGTTTATGAGAAGGAAATCATGGAGTCATTCATACCAGGCTCTAGGGGCTTGCTTGAGCCCATAGAGCGCCTTGTGATACTTGTACACATGTTAAGGGTGCTTTGGGTCTTCAAAGTCTGACGGTTGCTCCACATACATGAGCTCCTCGATTGACCCATTGAGAAATACACTCTTGACATCAATTTGATATAGCTTGAAGTTGTGGTTAGTAGCAAAGGTTAATAGAATTTGAATGGACTCATGGCGTGCGACCAACACAAAGGTTTGACTAAAGTCGAGACCCTTGACTTGTGTGAATCCCTTCGCCACTAAACGTGTTTTGTTTAGAGTGACGATCCCATGCTCATCTTACTTATTGTAGAACACCCCTTTTATTTCAATGATGTTGGTATGGGGTCTTTCCACCAAATTCCAAACACCGTTGCGAGTGAAGTTATTGAATTCTTCTTGCATAGGCATCACCCAATCCACGTTCATAAGTGCCTCCTCAATCTTCAAAGGTTCCAAAGAAGAGACAAACAAGTAACATTCATAAAAATTAGCGACACGAGAACAAGTTGTTATCCCCTTTCTTTTGACACCAAGAATATTATTGATAGGATGTTCTCATTGTATGCTTTTGTACTCCTGTGGATGGTGCATCTAGGGGACTTGAGCTTAGTTTGCTACATAGTGCTCTTGGCATCGATCCCATCCACATGTGCTGGACCTTCTTGCATAAAATCACCATAGAATGTCTCCTGAACTCGTGTACTTATATATGGGGGTTGATTAAATACTCCGTCTTGCTCACTTGACATGTCACGAGGTCTCACATCACCAATTGGCTTGTTCACAATTACTTGACTTGAAATCTCTTTACCTATAACACAATTATAAACTTACTCCTTTTGGGAGCCATTAGATTCATCAAACATCACGTCTCTCGATACCTCAACAATATTGAAGACTCGATAAGCGTGAGCATTTGACTCATAGCCGAGCAAGAAACCTTTATCAACTTTCAGGGAGAATTTTAATGAACGAGATCTATTACTCAAGATATAGAACTTGCACCCAAAAACTCAAAAATATGAAACATTTGGCTTTTTATTAGTGAAAAGCTTATATGCAGTCTTGTTTAAGAGCTTATGGAGATAGAGGCGATTGATGGTGTGGCACACGGTATTGATGGCCTTCGCCCAAAAGATATCGATGGTCTTGTATTCATCAAGCATACTCCTCGCCACATCGGTGTGTGTGTGGTTCCTAATCTCCACAATCCTATTTTGACAACGATCATACTAAGCAGAGATTTCATGCTTGATGCCTTCTTCATCGAGGAACTCATCCACTTGAGTGTTCTTAAACTCACCACCATTTTCATTTCTCACTCCCTTGATCTTCAGATTGAATTCATTTTATGCTTGGTGTGCAAACTTCTTAAAGATAGCTTGTGCTTCACTTTTGTCATGGAGAAAGAATACCTAAGACTAGCATGAATAATCATCAATAATGACAAACCCAGACTTGTTACCTCTAATACTTAGATAGGACACGGGTCCGAAAAGGTCCATATGAAAAAGCTCCAAAGGGCAAGATGTTGTCATAACGTTTTTAGCTGGATGATGAGCTCCGACTTGTTTCCTCGCTTGGTAAGCCCTACACACATGATCCTTTCGGAAGATCATATTAGATAAACTGAGGATGTAATACCCTTTTAGAAGTTGACAAAATTTGCATTCCAATATATGCTAGTCGGCAATGCTAAAATCAACCATTGCTAGATTTAACAATAAATCAAGCTTCGAGGCTTACTCTATCCCGTGAGAAGTCAACGAGATAGAGATCACCTTCAACTTGCCAACAAAAGCTAGGGACCCATCATCATGCCTAAAAATAGTCACATCCTCGTTGGTGAAGAGACAATTATACCCAATTTTGCATAATTGAGAAACGACAAAAAAATTGTCACTCAAGGTTTTAATATAAAGCACATTTATGATTGAGAGGACATTTGAGATGGTGATTTTATCAAGTCTCATCACTTTGCCTTTACTATTATCACCAAACATAATGTTGTCCTATTGCCCTCCATCATTTGTAATGGAGGTGAACATACTCCTCTCTCTAGTTTGATACACCTTTATGCACCCGTATTTGACCAAGGTGCAGAGCCACACATTTTTCCTTCTTAAGCTCACATAGTGCTTGCATGTTAGTGGAATAAACGTTCATATCAACATTAGAGCATCTAGCACATCTATTACTTATGGATACATTGGAAAGATTGGTGGTTTGAATTGAGGAAGAGGTGTTACATGAAAGAGCTTTAAATTGCACTTTGAGAGATTTGTGGTTTTCTCCAAACTCCCGAACCTCTCAACAAGTGCCTCATTGGAGCTGTTTAAAATAGCCATTGATTCATTGACCACACTTATAGTGTTGGTCAATGCCTCAAACTTCTCTCTCTCCATAGCCAAAGACTTCTCGAGGGCAAGTTTTCTCTCCTTCTCAAGGATGAGCAAGTCCTCTGGCCTATCGAGAATATCCTCATTTCTCTCTAATACCTTCACAAGCTTAGCTATTTTAGACAATGTGTTTTCGTTGATGCCCTTGAAATTAAGTTCATCATCATCATCACTACCCAAGGGCTAAAAAGGAGATAGTATCTTACGTCCCGATGCCATAAGACATGTGGGAGAATAATAGTAATCATCACCGCTCAAATTATTGAAGAGTGACTCCTTTGGCGATAATAACTTGATAGCAATTGTCACCACCCCCTTCTCATTCTCAAAGATAGACTCACTTTGAAAGTTTCACTCATCTCTAATGTGAGCATGCTCTAAGCTCTTCTTATAATACTTGGGCTTGTCGCCTTGAACTTTCTTCTTTTGGGGGCAATCGGTGATTAAGTGTCCATACTTGCCATATTCACAGCTAGCTCTCTTAGATTGATGAGTCTTTGACTTATCATTACCCTTCTTACTATAGCCGCTGCTTCTCACAAACTTCTTGAACTTTTTAACGACGAGAGCAAAGTCCACATGTTCGCTCTCCTCATCATTTAAGTCCATCTTATTTCTTGCTTTTGCCTTCAAAGGCACCTCCTTATTCTTAGCGATGGCAGAGTTCTTAGCAAGGGTCTTTACATACTTGGCATCTTCTTCCAAGAGCTCGTGGGAGATGATTTTTGAGAGGACGTCACTTAGAGTGACCCTCTTAAAATTCTTGTTCTACTCGATGAGCATCACCAAGGTTGAGTTTCTTAGTGTGAAACCTCAGAGAATTTTTGTTGATAACGATCTGGTTGGTCCTATATTCACTCCTGAGGCTATGGATCTTATTGACGATGACCATCATATGATCACACATCTCTTATTGTGTCTCATCATTCTCTATCACAAATCGATTGAGTTGCTTTTCCAACAAATCTATCCATAACTCTCACACCCTAAGGGACCCTTCATATGCCAATTGAAGAGTTTTTCAAATTTTCTTGGGCTCTTCAAGTTGGTCCACCTTATTGAACTTTTCGGGACTTATAGACCCGAGAATCACGATTGGGGCTTATGCATTGCGATGAACAAGCACCTCTTAAGTTGGTGTGAGCACGGTGTCCTCCTTTGGAATGTTAAGACCTGTAAGTATAATCTTCCACACACTAGGATGCAAAGACATTAGATGTAATTTCATATTGGGCTTCCAAGTAATATAGTGTATCCCATCAAAATGAGAAGCACGTACAGAAGGCACAAAGATGAAATGTGTGGAAGAATTTTAATGGAGCTTGCCATAGTCTAAAGTAATAAACACTCCCTTCTTAGAGAAACTTTTACTGATGGAGTCATTCTCATTCTTCTTATTAGATCAATCGGATCCTCTTCAAATTACAACATTTGTTTGAGTGGTGTAACCTTATCCAAAGATAAGGCTCTAATACCAATTAAAAGGACCTTGAGTCATTCAGAAGGGGGTGAATATGCACACTTTTAATTCAAAAGTAAACTACCAGTGGAAATTAGAATTCCCTCTGAAATCTTCAGTCCTAATGTCTAGAGTATCCAAACCAGTCTTTCTATCAGATAGAGAGACTAGTTCGGAGTCTTCAGATATATAGTCTAGAGATTCCGGACCTTCTTTAAAATGTCCAAGGGACACTCAAAAGAAGGCGAACCCTAAGGGTTGGAAAGGATGCAATGAAACAAAATAAACAGAGAATAAAATAAGTAACGGGATGTTAGGAGACAAGCATTTTTTTATCGAAGTTTGGATCAACCGATCCTGTGCATCCGTTGAGGAGCTCCAAAGAATTAGATCGCCCTCAATCTCTTGCCTCACCGAGTTCAATCCTAGAGACTAGATTGGTCTCTAAGCTCTCACCAAAACGTATCACCTAATCCAAGACACCTACCAAGGTCTCCAATATGATACCGTGCTCTCGCTTTCTATGGAGTTTGTTCTACCAAACCAACATCTAAATAAGAACTCATAAATTCACTAATATACCTCTTTGCTTGCGAAGGTGAGAAAGAATTCATAAACGTTCCAGGTGATTCACGTGTTGAATCCTCACGGGTAACGCCAAGTCATTTAGGAGGTGCTCCTCTAAGAGTAACAAGTTTGATTCTTCACCAGTGTTGATCCACAAGTGCTCACTCAAATCACAAGATTTACTCTCTCTCAAATCACCCAAAAAGCACACCTAGAGGGTGAATTAAACTTAAAATCTAAGAGAGTGGAGTGGGAAACCTCTAAAAAACTTTTAGGAGTGGTGTAGAAATGAATGAATAGCCCCTACTTTTTAAATTTGTGAGGTTAAATACGCACCCTCTCAAAACTAGTCGTTACTCATAGAATTTCAAATTCTAAAGTATCTACTCCAAAAGTCTAGAGACTTCAAACAGGTCTTTCAGGCTAGATAGAGAGCTTAGTTTGAAGACTCCGAACATCACTAGCTTCAAAAGAGAGAGGATGTTCGAAGTATCTAGTCTAAACTTTTAGAGACTCCAAACAAGCCTCTTTGCTACATAGAGAGCTCATTATGGAGACTCTGGGCAAATTGTCTAAAGACTCTAACCTAATTTCTCTGTTTGATAGAGAAACTTATCCACAAGTTTTCTCAAAGTCTAGACAAAAACACTCGAAACACTAGGAAAGAAAACCAAAATCCCCACTGATAATGGCAAGGTGGGCACATGCAAAAACAATAAGCCACTTCTCCCTCATGTGCACTACCATACAATTTTGCAACTGGCTTTGCCACAGAATAAAACACACTCGGCTAGGGCGGCAAGGAGGTTACATGTAAATTCCTTAGCCTCCATCTAGCCGTCATTATTGAGGGCAGCGAACATTTATCATATCGTATTTAACACCATTTGGGAGGTATTTTTTTGGTCATTAGGTATGGATTTGTAATTTTTTAAAATTTTTTTATAAATATTTTAATAACAAATATATAAATAAAATAATTCATGCTATGCCATTGGTTTTCTGTCCACAGAAAGTAAAATCTTTATATATACTAACTAAAGACTCTTTTGAAAGCCACCGTGTTAATTCAAAGAGAAAAAAAGCCTAAAATTTCTATATTAATAAAAAAAGCTACAAATTTTCACTTTAATCTGAGAAAAAAAGGGCAAAATCCAGAGCATCTATATATGAACCAATGGTTTAGATCTTCATGCTGTTGTGGAACATGTATGACAACTGTGATGAAGTAATCATACAGGACGTGGTCACATGCAAATCGGACTCAATTTTGTATGCAAAGCTTGCATGTATCTTCATGTCCGTTTCTTTTGTGTAGTTGCAATAGGACTCATAGGAAAACAACATATTTCGCACGTAGATGCATGTCAGATTCAAATTTTCACGTAGTACATCTTATATCATGTTTGTCCGATTGATTTTGCTCAACAACTCTCTGCTTAAAAAGGGTGATATTCTTCTTTTTTTCGGACAGAAGATTCTGAATATAGCTATGTCCTACAATTTACGCTATAGAGCTACACCTCCCAAAATACGTGTAGTTAAATGGTCAAACATCAATATCTTAAATCATTAATCGTGCAAAAATATGACAATTTGGCATACAAAAATAATATTATTAGTAGATCTGACATTTAAAAAAACCTTCCACATGGATATAATAGTTTTTATAGATAGATTGGTAGAAAAAAAATAACAACTACAGGTACATCGGATAATAGGTAGATGTCCAAAATATGGGCATGTTGTTTTGTGTTAAATAGCTGGTTTAAAGAGATTCGTATGTAAAAAGATTTTTTGAAAAATCGCACCTTTTCAAAAGCTCGGAAATCATGTACATTAATCTAATTTTCCATTAATCGAATAAGAACATAACAACAAATATGCTCGTAATTTTAAGAGTCGGTGAATCAACAAATATGTTTTCGTGCGGATGCACAGGTTGATGGCCAGTGCAACTAATAAAATATTTGTTTTTTGAGAAAGTCGAAGCGTTTGTAATGTCAAACCCCGAATATTATAACAAGTTTGGTGAGATTTAGGGCATTTGATTTAGTCCAACATGAGGTACTAAAGGTATTGGCTCTCCTATCGGGTCTTGGGATAAGGGTCCAACTTTGGTGTGAGCATCTATCTAAATATGCAACGTACAACACAACCAAGCAACTCATGTCTACGATAGTAGGACTCCTAACTCACATGCGGAGTTTAGAGTAAAAGCGTAGAGTTTACTTTTTGTATTACTAACTCTCGCTCCTTTTCTAGTGGAGTTGAAAATATTTAGTTGGCACTACCTCCAGAAGAGGTGAGCTACAGCTCCTTAATTTGAGATGAATAATTTGTTATATAATAGAAAAAATAATGCACCTTTTAGAAAATAGTTAAAAGGTTCATTCTTGAAAAAACTGATGCACCTTTTAAAAAATATATTTAACTTTTTAATTACATGAAACACACATATGTATGCACATTACTCAATCACACCACATGCTTACACAACCGTAAGTGCATCTCCTTAACACGTGAAGTTTACAATTTTAGATTTAGAAATGTGCAATTTCTAGATGACTGAACATTTACAAAAATTTTAGGCTTCAAAACTAGCAAATACCATTATATCTGAACTAGCTAGCCAGGTTTTCTGCACCATGGGAAATAACTAGAGTAAAGTTACGGAACCAATACAATATCTATTTATGTCGGCATACTAGAATTATTAGTCACGTGATAATAGAGGGAAAGGAAATGGAAAACTTTCAATCAAGTCAAAATAAATAAATAGGGGAATTTTTCTAAAATATCACTTTTAATTTTTTTGTCTTAAAAAAGTTGAACATAATAATCAAATATTTCACATTATAGGAAACTCCTCCAGCAGTTGTGCTTGGTGGTATACGGTTATCCTATGTCACAAGTGCAGCTGACGTTTTTTTGTTAGTATTCTTGTGTTTTATTTGCCAATATCCAAAATAACCTGGGAGAGGTAGCAGCAATCATGGCTAATCAAATGGTGGAATGAAGATAGTATGCAAAATAGTGTATTGCTCATAAAAACAAAATTAAGAAAAACAAGATTTGTATGCAATAATGCTTAATTTTACTCCTATAAAAATTACTTCTTCCGTTCTAAAATAAATAACCACTTTAAAATACTAATACTCTTACCTATCACCCTTATTTAAATTTCTCCATATTACTCATAACCACTCTCTCACTCATAAACATAAACATAGCTCATTTAATAAAAGATATCTTAGTCAATTTTGTTCGCTCATAATTTATCTTCTATATTTTGAAGTGGTCATTTATTTTATAAAGAAAGGAAGTAGTGCTTAATTTAGCTCACAACAGCATGATGCTATTGCAAGGACCGTCCTCCAGCGGTTGTGTTTGGTGGCAAATGGTTATCCTTTGTTACAGCACAAGGACAAGTGTGGCTGTTTTTTTAAAGTTAGTATTGCCGTGTTTTATTTGTCCATATCCGAAATAAACTTGAATAGAGGAAGAGGTGGCATCAATGATGGCTGAAGAGATGGTGGAATGAAGGTTAGTAGAAACAAAAGTAACAAAAATAAGATTTGTACCATTAACACGATACTAACTATTAGAAATCAATATTACTGATTTATGTACGGCTAATTGGATTTATGTTATTATAAATATTTTAGTTTTAAAATATATTATTATAATTCGTGTACATATAACGATACCATTATAATTTCATAACTATTTAAAATATACCACTATTTATCTTTTTAATGCGTTTATAAAAAAAATTAGATCAAGTTACCCTCCTTCCTTTTTTTCCCTTCTTCCTTCCCCGTCTCTGCTCTCCTACCGGATTCTGCCGAGCAGATCGAGAGGAGCTCAGAGCATCCTCTCTCCCTTCTCCCTTCTCTGGTGACGAACGAAGACCACGACCATCATGCTTGGCAACAGTTCGTCCGTGTAGCGGCGATTGCGCTGGCGGTGACCGTCGGATGCGTGACGAGTAGTCATGGGGCGGGAGCAGCCATGGCAGCGTAGCCGGCGGCGGCAGCGGCGTTGTCGAGCCACTGGTCCATGGCCCCCTGCGCCCCTGGCCCCTCGATGCTGCAGCCTCGGCTCCGCCGAGCCCGATCTGGGTTGGTCGGAGCCAAGGACATCGTCGCCTGCCATGGACCCATGGTCTATCCCGACCTCCCCTGTCGGCCTGTTCCTCGCGACGCCTCCATCGGAGCTCTTCCTCACCGCCTACCTGCACCCTACCTCCAGGACCTCGCCGTCCGATCTGCCAAGGAGAGGACCGGCGACGGCAATGCTGTGGATCCCGCTGCAGGACTTCGCTGCTGCAGGCGTGAGGAGGGAATCCGTGGCCGAGGAAGGAGGCGATTAGGGAGGACAACGCCGGGCGGCGGCCGTAGGGGCCCCGCGACCCCCCATGGCGGCCATCGCAAGCAACATCTACGTGCTCCTTCTGACGGACGCGTCCGGATTGGCCTCGGTATCGGCGGCATAGAACGCTGCGCCCTCAAAGGCGTCGGAGCGGGCAGGGGAGGAGCCTGGCGAGACGCGGGAGGCGGCGGTGAGCTCCGTGACTCAAGGGATCGAGAGTGGGACGAGGTGGTCGACGCGACGCATGTTGGTGCTGCTGCAGGAGGAGACGCAGCCGGTGGCGGCGTCCGCCATCATCTCGCCGGCTTGTTGCCCTCTTCCAGCATGGGCGGATCTGAGGTGAGAGGAGAGAGTGGAAAGTAAGAAGAGGATGAAGGAGAAGAGGGCAGTTTAGTTAGAACTATTTATAAATTGTATTAAAATGGTAAGCAGTGTAACATTTTAAATACCTATTAAATTGTAATTGTAATTGTAATTGTAATTGTAATTGTATGGTTTTAATTTTACGAATTGTAATGATATGTTTCGAAACGAGCAGATTTATAATGGCATAAATCTAATTAACCCTTTTATGTTAACAGAACAGCATTTCAAGTCTTAGCTCGAAATGATTTGAACGGACGAAACATGGTTCAAGATTATAAAGTATACGTAGATTCACAGTTACAGGCAAAAACTTATTGATGCTTGGTAAGAGCTCCAGATGAGCATTACACTTTGTTTCCCTGTAACAGTTCCAGGCAAGAAGTCACATCCATTCTGTATATTTCTTTCTTTGTTTGTTTCTCCTTTTTTTTTTTGACTCGCAAATAAAGGAACATCGTACATGTTTAGCTACAGTACAGGGGGGCGTTGGAAGGCTTGTAGAGGAACGTCTTGACGGTGTGAGAGTTCCCTGAATGTTTGCTGTATGTGAACTTGACCCCAGAGTGTGTATCACCCCTCCTAGTGCAATGATGGTGAAAGCTGCTGATGGGCCTTGCCAAGCATGACTCCCAACGGTCACTCTCTGGCATCGTCTCCGCGACCGTGTAGAGACCCTTGGAGTTTGTGAAGGCCTGGTAGTTGATGACTTCACCAGATTTCGTGATGCAGAGGACAGCAACCTCGGCACCTACACAAGGTACAAAGACACGCATGAGGAAGAGAGTAAGATTAGCTTGTAGCAACTTTGATTACAGTGTGCAGGTGAACACAAGTGAAAAATGCAAAGTGAGGAAAACAAAATGACATCCACAAAATGGATGTACTGAGCAATATGACCACGTATATGTACCTGCACAAGGCGATCATATTTACAACTAAAAAACAATAAAAATAAAAGCTAGTCTGTGGTCAGGCAGCTACCAGTCGGCCATTGTACTAATGTTTGGTGATTAGCGGTGGAAAGTGGAAAGAAGGAAAAACTTAAGCAGGTCTATCTGTCCAACCTGCAGACTAGTACTCAAATCAATAGGATTCCAGCCATCGCCAATAACAAGCCCCATTTCTTGCTCCTCCATTAGAGCTTTTATTATTGAAAAAGTAAATTTTATAAAACTGAACTAGCATTGGGGGAAAAAATAACGACATTACAGTTTTACACAAATTCTCAAAGAATCACACATGCCCTTGCATTGCTGTAATATCAAACTGGCTGGCTCCACTCATCAGTTGGCACATTCATCATAATTCTGCGTGCTAGCATGGAGGTTCTTGCAACACTGGATAAGTGCTAGCATGTCGTCATGATTGCTTGGCACTCTGGGCTGAATGGGAGGAACTTTTAGTACTTGTAGCCCCTCTTTTATTGAAGACTGAATGAGTGAATGGTGAAAACCCATCCGACCGATTCTGTATATTCAAAGCTAAAGCATTGAATGGCTAAATGGTTTGTCGTCACACAAAGCATGTATACAGACATCATGCTTTGGCCCATTCTGCGTGCCCATTACCAACGCTTGTTTTTGTCATTGCTACCAATGGTTCTGTCAAACCTAGTAGGTTTTTAGCAATCCACAAGGGCAATAACAACAATGATCTATTGGTTTTCATTTGGCATCCCAACATTGCTGAGTTTTTTTTTTCAATGAACAATATAAACCATGCTAGCTCCTAGCGCCAAGGGTAACAATGTAGGCAACAGATGGAAATCGGCTACTTAATACTGACCAGGTATAAAGAAAATGCTAGGCCAGACAAAGAGCAGAATAAACACCTGACTTGATCTGAAAGCTATTGGCCTCTAGGCCACTAAGGATATCCTCATATCCACAAGCTTCTTAACCATCATTGATGTTTCAAAATTTAATCCTACCATCCACACGAAGGATCTATGGCTTCACCGCATTTCTTTTAGTTAGCATTCATTATTATCTAGTTCCGTCAATAGGCAAGCAGGATGCTGGAAACCAGGACTACTAGGCAAGATCCAAAAGGCACAATAGAGTAGTGGACATTGTAGGGTACATTAAAGTAAGTCTTCAAAATACTTGGAAGAGATCACTAAGTAATCTAAAGCTTGCAATTGGAATATAAGTGGGATATACTGAGAATGTCAGAAAGAGATAACTAGGTCAAAGTGATAACACTGGCATCATCATGAGCAATCCTCAATATTTTGCTCCTTTGATTAGCTCTGGAGCCAAAAACTATATTATGTGATTATCAATTGGGGTGCAAAGTCAAAGCAAGAGAATAGAAGTACTGGACACAAAAAATGGACTCAACAATTTTACAGGATAAACCCCTTGAACATATGATTGGCCATTTCAACTTCAGTTATGCAATCTTAGTAAAAACAAGTCCCTGCAAGTTGCAAGGTTGAGTAGGACATAGCCCTATTTGAACCCCCCCAAAAAGAATATGTAACTGGAAAAAGACATTGACAACCCATTTTAAGTTTTTTGTTTCTGCGAATCAACTGTCCCTATGCAAAATTTCCAGGTGCATCTGGCAATATGGTTAAACTTTTTCCTAATTTCCAGAACAGGACATGACTAGAATTGACAATGATTCACAGGGGTACAGTACACTCAGGTTAGAACTTGCACATTCTCATGTTATGTGCGTTCTTTGAGTACTCTTGAGTCTTGACTTGTTAATGCACAGGCATGTGTAGGATGATTTTGGAAACTGTGATCTGGCCATGTGTCAACAAGTTGGGAACACAAATTGGTGAATTGGGCAAGGCCAATATACCAAGTAATGTAGTTCATTTCAAGACAAAAGAAAAAGGTCAATTCTCCATGTTTGACATGACCAGATACTAAATCCTTTCCCAATCTATTCTTCTTATGCTCGGAATTCAAATTGCAGTTCCTTCTACCAGTTCAAAATAAAACTACGAATTCGTTAGGACATCAGCAAGGGAATACGCTCTCCATCGACGAACCTCCCTCCCAAATGCAACGCAATCTCTAGGTCCACCCGAACGGCTCAAATTCCCCCACTAGGTCAATCATGAGCGCCATCGCAAGATCCAGAACACGGAAGCGGAGCAGCCAACTCAACCCGAGATCCACTCGAGGAACCGCACGCACTAAATCGACCTCAATCACCGAGCTACGAGCGCGCAAGGCTGTCCAACAGGAAGGCTACCTTCGAGGACGTGGTCCTCGGGGCCGATGGCGGCGTCCCCGCAGACGTCGCAGACGACGTGGCCGCGGATCTCCCCCGTCCACGCCTCGGCCGCCGGGGCAACTACCAGCAGGAAGGAGAGCACGACGAGGAGGACGAGCGCCCGCCGGAGAGGACCAGCCGCCGCCGTCATGGATTGAGCAGCTCGGTAGTTGAGCTTCTCCTCCGGCGGTGGGAGAGGGTCGGGGTAGGTTTGTGGCTGCTTGATTGACAGATCCCACTAGTGAGGAAGAGGCAGAAGAAATGAGATAATTTTACGACTCTACCCCTTCATCATAGGCCACAGTGAGGAGGCCTTGGGCCAAAATTTTCACAAGAACCAGGCAAACAAAACAATTATGGCCCGCCTGTTTGAGAAATCTGACGTGCTGAATCAGAGGTATGCCGCCGGTCCGGGCCGAGATGGATCCCAATGGTCGATTTTCCTGTGGGTCCATGTGTGACCGGGACATGAGGAAAATATTTTCTAACGAGGAACCTATACTTTTTTGAAAAAGTCTATTTTGTGTCTCTTAGCAAAGTCAAAAACTCATCCCTAAACTTTATATTTTGCTTATTTTCCATCCTTTGACTGAATCCAAAATGGTATTAGATGACAAGACGCTGATATGGCAATTTGATGTAACGTTGAAAATATATATTGCCTATAAAAATTAGGACATGCCACATAAAAAAATTATCACCTCTCTCATGGAACATTTAAAACTAAAATATTTTTTTGAAATAAACATAAAACACAGTGCTTAAATCCGAATAAGATCAAATTTTAAGAGAGAGTTAAACTTTATTTCATTTTATATAAGTTCTAATTTCCCAATTTCTAACTAGTATTTCTTTATGAATTTTATAATTCTGTTACATACTTATTTTTAAAAATTAACTACAAAACAATGGCTAAAATTTCTTTTGAAATTTTAAAATCCATAATTAACTTCGAAAGAATCTAGAAAACAATTCAGTTGCATATTCGTGGATAAACCTAAATAAATTGAACCCATTGCAAAATAGTGGTCGTTCCAAGCACAAAAAAATGATTTTATACAAATTATAAAACTATTTTCCATGGGCTACCTATTGTTTGTATTGCTAACAAAATAAAATAAAAGTTTTACATACATACGGAATAAATTATATTTTCAAGAAATGTTTTAAGTCATTCACATATATAAATTCAAAACAAGTTCGAGCCTTAAAACCCACACTATGTTATTAATACCACTTTGTATCTTGTCAAACCATGAAAAGTTGAATGATTTAAAAGTGTAGGGATAAAGTTTAGGGATGAATAAGGTTGAGACATGCTGAAACATAACCATTTAATTTGATTCGGTGAATGCACATTGACTATAACATTAATGGATTTTTCCAATTTTTTTATCAGGTTTTCATCCCTTGCAGAAAGATCTGCGATTTGATTCTACAATTGACTATAGCATACAATTTTTTAAAAAAAAGGAAAAAATAATCCACCAAAACCATTTCGAGCAAAAACTTCAACCTTGGTGACTCTATATTGAACTCCTTTATCCATAGATAAGGATAACAAATCGACATTAACAGTCATTCCTTGTTGATAAAATCAAGTTAAAATTTAATTGAAGTCTCTCGGACCATTTGTCTTTGTTATAGTAAACAAATATAAAGAATTGATCCTATAGCATGCGGGCCAGCAAATCACAATATATGTTATTACAAAATTAGGTTTTCTTGGTACTAATCCACTATATCTGTTGTATGGGTTTAATTAAGTACTCCCTCTGGTCAATATTATATGACATGGAGTATTAAATGTTTCAGAGTTATATAACTTGCTCACAGATTTTGAGACCAAACTAACCTAACAAAAACGTAGAACAAACTTATTACATTACTTCATACAAATCACAAAACGTGAAAAAAAACATTAAGGAGACCAAGAGCTTACGCCCATAGATTACTCAATTACTAGTAAGTCAATAGAGTAGTGTCCAAGATACAATTGGTCTAGCTTATTTCTCGCCACCAAATACTATATTATATATAGAGTAATTGTGCGTATATAAAATAAAGTACGTGTTAGGAAGAATGAGAAGACATAAGGTATGGACTGAACACGATTGCGTACGTACAAACATCATATTAAAACGTACATGCATGCAATCTAGTCGTGGAAACTAAGCAATTCAAGGTGGAAAGATGATGGTCACATCAACCCCTTTGACCTCAACATTAATGGTTATTTATAAATACCTCCGTGAAAGACTATAATTATATATTTTTCAATCAAACATTTGCTTTATAAATATAACTAGGTTGACTGCACTTGGAAACTAGTTTTATTCTAACTAATTGACTTCCTCACCACCACCGCTTATAGCTATTTTACACTTATTTCATTAGTAGGACTAAAAAGAAAGAGCTTCAAAAGACAGCTAAAAGCTTTGTGGCCATGTTCTCTGCATCTCTTGACCTATCTACTGGAAGCAGCTAGCGCTTAGCTAGAGAAAGCAATGTATTCCTTGAATTAATACTTGACCGACAAGCAAAGGAACTTCTCCACACACACACATATATATAATACGATCAGTGGATCGGCATGGCGTGTGCAAACCACGCGAAAATGCGAGATACGCTGAACCCATTGCATGCATATATGCAGCGCGCGTCCGTTCCACTTGGCCAGACATACACACGCAATGTGAACGCTAGGCGTTGAATGCGTGATCCCATTTCCTTTCTTGCATGGCTGGCGGCATGCACGAGCACGCGCGCCACCGAATATACCGCCAGGGGATATCGGAGGGGAGATTGCTTGGATTTTTTTTCAGAGGATATTGCTTGGATTTTTTTTTAAGAGGATATTGCTTGGATTAGAGTAGGAATTGTTTGGAATCTTCTCGTCTGGCGCCGGCGCTAGTACGTTTTGCTTCGCAATCTATCGTCATCGCGGACGTCATGCGTGTGCGTTGCTACTAAGGCCAGCGAACTCTGTGGGTTCGTACGAGATCCACGTGTATATACGTACACAAAGTCCAACCAATGTCATCGATAAGGACACTATTTCAAACATTGCTATCCATAAATATAAATATTTGTTTTAGAAAATACCACCAGTATAAAGTTACTTTTTCTAAAAAATGCTATCACCGTCACAATAATATTTATTATACATTGTATAAAGATATTTTATCTTTATTAAGTCTACATAATATGTATATAAACTAAGATTTTGTCCGATACTATTGTAAAATTATATTTGAGACAGTAGAAGAATAGCTTGGTGATTCTGAAATTTTTCACACAAGTAAAGTTTTTCCTAAAATTCAAAATGAGACTTATTGTAATATTTTCAAATTTCAAACACAAGTAATATTAAAACAATTTACTTCCAATTCTCTGATAAATATAAATGAAGCAAAAATGTAGCTTAGAAAATGCACATGGTTTTCAATTGTGTCAATATTATTTACGTGTGAAATTTGAAAATATTACAATAAGTCTCATTTTCAATTTTAGGAAAAAAATTAATTGTGTAAAAATATCAGAATTATTAAGCTATTACACTGTCTCCAATATAATTCTTATAACAGCACCAAACATAATCTAAGTTTACTTATAAATTATACATATTTAGCAATGATAAAATAGTTTTTATACCATGTCTAACGGAGTACACTAATGGAGTTGTGACGGTGATAGTATTTCTTTTGTTAGATTTCTCATTTATGTCGTGATCTCGATTTATATAGCACAGTAGTACTAATTAAACTCTGATAGTTGCAACGGTACTACTTAATTTGGTTATTTGCACCGTTGCACGAGGACCAAGCTGGAATCGATTCGAGTTTATTTTTATTACTACCTTCTTCTGCTACTGTAGCTCATAGGAAAACCGCTTATAATAAGGGTGCCCTCTATCGTAGACGATTTTCAGAGAGAATTGGCTATGTTATTATTCTAAAGGTTAAGAGCTAGCCGTCTACAGTAAGGACGTTTTACTATTGAGCTAGCCGTCTACAGTAAGCACGTTATATGATATTTCATAAAAATATTGTTATTCTTTAATGATTATATATAAACTGCTATCATTCTCTTTTAATAATATTTGTTGATCCTTTTTAATATATTTTTTTGTTAATTATGATATTTAACTTTTTTTACTTTAATCTTGCCTCATTATGTTGTAAGGTCTACACAATATACAGTTGTCTTTCATAAAATCTAATTGATGGTAACAGCTTTAGTATCCAAGATTTCCGAGTAGCTTGCCAATAGGATATCCTTTTCCCAAAAACATAATAATTATTTAAAAGAATTTATTTAACATTAGCCAAAAATTGTTCAGATTTTATTTTTTTAAAAGTTCTGATATTTCCATTCTATTGTCATAGTATCCTACAGCAAATACACATTTCTAAAGTTTTATATGCCATAAATTTACGATTTTCTGTAGCAATTTTGACAAAAAAAATGATAAACAGGCGTTGGCTAATTTACTTGTAGAATTGATTTGATATACCGCCGAGGGGCGCCTCCTGTGATGTTTTGCTACCATGATTCCTTGTACAACCACATGCCACGGGAGACTAGGTGTGCTTGCTACCTAGCTGATGTTTGAATTATAATGTGTTTTAGCTTTTGCTACTACAGAAGCATGTTTGCATACGTCCAGAACGGATCTTTGCAAACGAGCAAGACAGCCTCATGGGAGAAGAAGGGGTGTGTGAAAATAGCCAGTTTTCTTAGACGGACCGGTGCCCGTATAGGAGGATTGATTGTCAAGCGGGCAGCTTAAGAGCTAGCTTGGGATTATCATTTTTGCAAGAGGCATGTTCAGCCGGCCGTCCGCAATACTCGTTTTAGCCAGTGCGTGGCTTAACTAGGCCACCGCGAGCTATTATCGCAGACGGCCTACCACCTGCTTGCCGTTTTATTTCTAGAAAAAAAAAATTTCTGTTTTTTTCTTCAATTAATTGATTATATAAAAAGATCAAAATGACCAAAATTAATATAGAGATAGAAAATAAAAAAAATTAAATGATTGTGAGTGCTTAAAAACAGTTAGTGAAACGTAATTTAATACTCTCATTGAGTTTTAATTCTATTTTTGTTGTTTTTATTATAATTAGTTATATAAAATTATCATCAAATCAAATATTATTGATAAACTGACACAATAATTGATATGAATAATTATTTGTCATGCACTAATTAATAATTATTACACAATATAATTCCTAATATAATTATTAACAACAAATACGTCTACATAGTTAACAAATATTTGTTTTCCTATATTTGTCAAGTAGTTATGTTTTTTTCTCACTCTCTCTCAATGTTTTTATGCCTATCGTCTCTCGTATATATACTGTTAGGTTCGAAGAACAGAATAAATGTGTTACATACGTCATGATGGATGAAGTGATATATGTCAACAAAAAGATTTAAAAGTGTTGTCTTTGTCCATCCTCTAAGCTTGCATACGTGATGCAACTATTGCAGCATAAATAAGATAAGCGAGATATTATAAATAGTGCATCTGTACTAATAAATTTAATTAAGTATGTTAATAAATTTAATTAAGTATGTTTGGACATTATCTAGGTATGATATAAACCTATCCTTGATCCTCATTATCTCTTACACGTAATATCCATACAGAATAATTCATGCAGATTGTTTGTAGCATTGTCCTAACAATGTAAATTAAATA